>CM028365.1:7755621-9060121 GCA_016624345.1 Platycodon grandiflorus | reverse complement strand
CAGTAGGCGGTCAGGACTAATAGTACGAGCTATCCGGATAAAGTCCTTATCCCCTCGCTAATAATACCAACGAGCTATCCGGATAAAGTCCTTATCCCCTCGCTAATAACACCAAGGTTGAGGGTGATATTATTAGCGCTATCACTAAAAAAAATAATATGTGATTAACATTTTTAAATCTAAAATTACCCCCAATTTATAAGTGTAGATTAATAGCGAGGGCGCTAAAAACACCGAAATTAATAATACTCCTTATCCTTGCATGTCCAACTACCAAACAAGTCCTTGGTGATAGAATTTCTTGAAGTATCAGTGTTTCATAAGTTTATCATAATTTCACTAGACTTGAACAATAATTGCATCCCAAAAAAGTTGAGTCTATATATGAACAATCATCTTTTCGAAATCGGTTTTCTTATGATAATAATAATTGATATGGAAATCGGTTTTCTTATCCCTATCTCTTTTGGAAAGCCCTAAAAATCATTCTACAAATGTTTGTTTGTAGTATACTATAGGTAGAGGAAAGCTGCCCGGCCAATGGTTGGAATAAAGGATTGCTATTTCCAATATGCATGCGCTTATTCATAGGTGGTAGCCTGCAATACCACTTTTTCCTCCAGAAAAACTGGGCGCTTAGAACGGAGTAGTTTTAGAGCATCAAAAGAACCCTAATTCTTACGTGGGCTCCACAATGCTAGCTAGAGTTTTCAATTAAGAATCAACGATGTCTAGTTCTTCAACTTAATTTTTAAGTGGACCCATTGTACTTTTTAAATATAAATCATTTATATTTAAACTTTTCAAACAAATTAATTTTTTTTATAGTTTTAATTAATATATTGCATATTTCAAATATTTCGTAAGAACAAATTAATTTAATTATAGTATTAATTAATAATTTACATATTTCAAATATTTCGTCTTAGAAATTAAAATACAAAATAAGAAAATTTAGATAATTCGTACAATTTTATAAATACTTCCTAAAAACAACAAAAATACTTTGTTACAAACAAACACTTCTTAAAATACAAAATAAGAAAATTTAGATAATTCGTACAATACATAAACTATCACTGAAAAACTTAAGTTTCGGAGAGTCCATATATGCTTAACCAAGTCGGCTTGAAGTTCATGATGTCGAATACTGTAGACACCCAAAATTCATACACTTATTTTGCATTGTCTAATAAAATTTAATTATTTATAAAATGGACTAACGCCAATTTTATGACAATTACAGGTATCTAGAGTACCTACACAAATAACAACGGATTAAAGACATGACAAAAGTACTTCCGAGGACTAACATCAAGTTAAAAAATCAAAAGAATGACAAAAGTATCAAAGCTTGAAGGCTAGGGACCATACTGCAAAAAGCTGAAAATCAGGAAAAACACCTTTAGTGCGTTGCGCACCAATGGGGATCACCTATGGTGCGCTGCGCACCAAAGGGGTTCTTCAACAAAGACGGCAATGGCAAGCAGTTTGTGAAAGCTTTGTCCCCAAGTTTTGAAACTTGGGGATGAGAGTAACATCTCTCCCTTTTATATACTCTCCTCAACCACGTTTTCTCTCACCGGGGCAATTTATCAAGCCTTGCACACACACTCGACACACACGGTTCACACACAGACACACAAAAACACAACACACTGTGTTCTTCAAGAACACACACACACACAGCCCAAAACACACACAATCAAACACAAAAAACGTGAGTTTTCCTTTTCTAGCATCGGTAATAGTAGGAGCACAACACAACGGCTTAGAACGTGGCCCGAATCTCTGTAAAACGACAGAAGGTAAACAACCTTCGGTTCGTTGGTTTTTTGTCCAATTTAAATATGTAATCGAATGTATTTAACTTGTAAACATGAAAATAAACATGCTTAGATGTGTTTAGCATGTAAATATATGCAATTCTAGTATCAAAATCAGGTTTAAATTTATTTTCGGTCAATTCGAAGGTTTATTGTTCATTTTGTTTTTTTTGTGTTCTACCCATGATTTAGGTTGTTAATTTGTGTAAAATCAATCTCATGTTATTAATATAGTTTAATACTACGTTTATACACAAATTTCCAAACCAAAAACACATTTTTAGCACTCTATTAAGTTCCAAATAATCTGTCTAGAAACAAACTTAAAAATGGAAGGATCTCCTGTGCGCTGCGCATAAAAAGGGGTCACCTCCTGTACGGTGCGCACAAAAGGTGAATTATGTATTGGGCCTTTGTTGCCTTGGGCTAGTAACTGTGCTTGGCCTAGTTCATATTAATTTTTTTGTTTTATTTCTTATTCTATATATATATATATATATATAAATGTGTAAAATACAATACAAAAATAAATATTTTTGTATATATTCCATTTTGATATTATTTCCGTTAAATAAATATATCTATATTCATTTGTTTTTCTTCTTTTCATTGAAATAAAGAGTGTGCATATATTTGTGTTAAATACATATAGGTATTATATATACTTATTTTTCTTCCTTTTATTATAAATAAAAGATATGTATATTTTATAACTTAAACGGAGACATAAATGTATATATCTCCGTGATCCGTGTTATTTATTTTTATCATGTAATATAATAAACCCGTAACATTTAACCCGAGCATGCAATCATAGAGACCAAAAAGGTGAGTTGGGTGCCTAACACCTTCCCAACTCGTAACTTAGCCTCCGAACCCATAATTTAGTTTTTCTCTCGTTTTCTTTATAAACGAGGGTGGTGACTTTGTTTTTTTAAATAAATGTGTTATGCACATTTATTACATTTTTGGGAGTCTAGAATGAGGCCTAGGATTGGATCGGGGTACTCACAGGTGGCGACTATGTTTTTAATATAAATGTGTTATACACATTTATTTGAGTCCAAAATGAGGCCCAGGATCGGATCGGGGTACTCACAAATACTATTACGAAGGTCTTTATTTTTGAGAAAATATTGTTGGAATCCTCCGGTTGAACCAAAGTTGGCCGGTGTGGGGGCATCACCGGTATCATAAAAAAAAATTGTAACCTCTTCACCCTCATCTTCTACAATCATGTTGTGCAAAATAATGCATGTTAACATAATTTCCTTCAAGTTATCTCTATACCAGAATTAAGCAGGACCTCTTATAATCACCTATCGAGATTGGAGGACTCGAAATGCTCGTTCCACATCTTTTCTTGCAACCTCTTGTCTTTCCTTGAATTTCTTTCTCTTAGGATCCTCTGGACACGAAAAACTCTTGACAAAGGCAGAATCTGGATAAATTCCATCTGTTAAGTAGTATCCTCTTGTATACTGTGTGTCATTCACTTCAAAATTTACTAGTGGTGCATTTCCTTACAGTACGTCACTGAATAAAGGTGACTTGTACAACACATTAATATCATTACGAGAACCTGCGACCCCGAAAAATGCATGCCATATCCACAAGTCTGCAGACGCAATTGCTTCAAACACAATTGTATGCTTCGCATGGCCTCTAACAAATTGTCCACTCCAAGTGACTGGCAGTTCTTCCATTTCTAGTAACATGCATGTGAAGCCGTGTCTCTGCTCATGCATTTGAAGCAAACGTTGGGTATCAGCAATATTTGGTCTTCTCAAGTATTGATCTCCAAATAATTCAATAACACAGCGGCAGAAGTTGAAAAAAATGTCGATGGCAGTTGTTTCACCCAAATGGAGGTACTCGTCGAGATGGTCGACTAGATCTCCATAAGGCAATTGACGAATAGCCGCCGTAAATTTTTAAAGTGGCGAAAAACCTTTTCTTGAAAATGCATCGACCTTCAATTGAAAATATAGTGAATGATTCTCCAATGCATTAACTATCCGAAAGAATAAGTTTCTCCCCATTTGGAAGCGTCGTCGGAATATTGATTCGGGATTTACAGGCTGATTAGAGAAATGATCAGTGACAAGTTGAATGTGTTCGTTTGAACGATTTCGGTTGAAGTACTTTCTCTTTTGTCTTTTGTTTAACTTGACTTTCTCCACTTCAATCAACTGTTGGGTGTGTTGAAATAGCGTCAACATCATTTCTTCAGCTGGATCAACAGAATCATTGTTGGCTTCAGGGAAGAGGAGTTTGACTTCCTTATCTGAACTAGAACTCTCGGATATTTTGTGATGGGAGAATATAATATAATTTTAAGAGAGGTATGAAAGTTGAGATATAGAATATGAGGAGGTATAGATATATTTATATAGAGGATATATTTTTAAAAAAGTAAAAAAAAAAAAACTTTTCAGAAATAGTATGAAAACAAAATACTTTTTGAAAAAAAGTAAAAAAAAAACAAAATACTTTTTCAAAAAAAGTAAAAAAACTTTATCAGAAATAGTACAAAAACAAAATACTTTTTCAGAAACAGTACAAAAAAAAAAACTTTTTTTAAAATTTATAAAAAAACAAAAAAATTTATCAGAATTTGAAAAATAACATTATCAGATAGATTAATAATTGTGACACGTATGGCATTAATAATTGATAGATTAATTAAAAATAGCGCGAATTACATAATACGTGAAAATTTAAAAATTACATAACTCGAAAATTACATAAAACTAACATAGATTTGAACTAAAAATGAAGCCCCAATTGGCTCCACTTGTTTTTAAGCATATCACTCATATGTTGATGCATTAACGTGCATCTTGGGTCATTTCACTTACATCTTGTGACATAAATTTGAAATCCTCCATGAATGATTGAGCATCTTAGCATCTTGGGTCATTTCACTTACATCTTGTGCTTTGGCTATTGCTGTGAGCATCTTAGCATCTGTAATTCGATTCATAGCATCTGCAGAAGCTTTCTTAGCTTCTGCTTCAATTTTTCTTACTTGTGTGTATTCTTGCAACTTTTCCGCAATTCTGCTATAATTTGCCTCATTTTCTCCGGATGTTGCAACCTTGGCTTTTCCTTTCCTATTCGCAGCTTTTTGCCCAATTGGATGACTGCGCTCGCTAGTTTCTTCTACGTCCACACTCGTAGAGGTGTGTCCCTCTGAACCGGATGTCCTGGCCTTCTTTGCAGTGTGAAAGATGTCTGATTGATTTTGAAAATGGGGAGTATCCTTCATGGTCCTCCAAACATGTTCAAATACAAATGAATTTTTTGTTTCCGCTTTGTATTTTGAATAAGAATTACTCAATAAGTCTTCCATGCTCAATCGCTATGATGTTCATTCTTCAATGCATTATAGATCGCATTAAACCAATTCACGCTCGATATAATCCTGTTGTACCAACGTGGTTTTAACTTCTTTACATTTCTTTCCACCATTCCCTTTTTTTTTTTTTTTTAGAGAAACAGGGGCGGCACCCTGCTAAATTTTATTAAAATAAAAAAAGGTACAAACTTGAGGGGGACAACCAGCCTTGCCCTTATAAATGGGAGGACAGAGGAGCCTGACCTCGAAAGGAAATAAATACAAAGCAAAGCAAAAAAACCAAAAGAGAAAACTTAGAAGAAACTAATGACGAATGTAGGGAGTATCCTGAATATCTAGTAAAATAAGCCCTCTGATGGTCTGAGGAAGATCTCTGAAAGACGAAAAAGAGAAGTCCGAATGTTTCTCACAGCCAAAATTAGCTAACTTGTCCGCAACACTATTAGCCTGACGAAAACAGTGATGAATTTGAAAGTGAATAGATCGCTTAATAGCAATAATACGATGGATAATACTCCAGCATGACCAAGGAGGGGAAGATTCCTTAGAAACACAATCAAAAATAACTTTGGAATCCACCTCAACAATAACATTATAATGCCCATTATCACTTAGCCAAATGAGGCCCTGAAGAAGAGCACGAGCTTCAGCAATTGTGTTTGAAGCTAAGCCATAAAAAGACGCAAAAGCATAGATAAAATTCCCATGAGAATCACGAAGAATACCACCCCCACCAGCAAAGCCAGGATTTCCTTTGGAGGCACCATCTGTATTGAGTTTTAAGGTATCAATTGCTGGTTTAATCCATCGCACAATACTAATCGGCCTGTTGCGCTTCATTAATGAAAGACCCAAAGCACTCCTAATTTGAGTAGCATGATAAATAATATCGCGAATGAGCTGTGAACTATTAGAGCCATGACCATTGAAAACCCCATTGTTTCTATTTTTCCAAAGATGCCACAGAATTAGCGCTGGAGTAATAATGCGAACAGCTGTTGCTTTAGAAGAAAGCCACCAGGAAAGACAAACTTGGGAGATGGAAGCACGGCTGAGGGAAATGCCATGCTCGCTGCTAAAGTGATACCATATGTCTGATGCAACATTACTGTGAAGAAAAACATGAGAGAATGTTTCATCAAAACCAGAACTGCAGCAGCGACATCGAGAGGCCAGAATGATGCCCAGGCGACGAAGACCCTCGTCGAGAGGCGATGCCGAGAAGGCGCCAGAAAGATGCTAATTTGTCTTGGAATATATTTATGCCATATATATTTAGCAAGAGAAGAGAAGGATTGTGATCACGCAACAAATCCAAGGCCGAGGTGATAGAAAATCTACCATTAGAGGTAGATCCAAAGATGGTTTATCGTGCACAGAAGAGAGAAAACATAGCTGGAAGTTATTCGATCAACATCAGTTGTGGAAAGAACCGAAGCCGCAGCAGGATTTAAATGGGAGGAGCTGTCAAACATGTCTCGAATGGAGACAAAAGAACACCCTTGAGGTTGAGCTAGAAGGCCATTATCCAACCATTGATCAAACCAAGGAGAGCTAAAACCATTTCCAATCAACCACCTTATATTCCTCTCAACCATCGGACGAACAGCTATCATTCTCATCCAAGAAATAGATCCCCTCACATTAACCACGCAAGGATGAGAATTAGAGCAGTATTTGGCTTTCATAAAAGATGCCCAAAGAGAATCTTGAGTGCGAAGCCGCCACCAAGAATTAGCAGAATAAGCTCTAGATAAATTTTTAATGGAGCGAATGCCAATGCCCCCTTCTAAAACAGGCAAGCAACACTTAGACCATGCAATCCAGTGGGCTTTTTTACGACCATCGCAATAGCCCCAAAAGAAATTAGACAAAAGCATCTCAAGATTGTGAATGACTGACTTTGGGGGAGCAAGAACAGCTAACTGGTAGGTAGTTATAGAGTGAAGCACATGATTAATTAATGTGACACGACTTGCCGGAGAGAGGAATTTACCAATCCAAGTATCAATGCGATTGCGGATTTTGAGGAGAAGCGGATCAAAATATCTTTTAAGCTTTCACAAAGAAAAGAGGACAACCCATAGATAATAGGGAGAGCATGTTGAGTGTAGCCCAAAGTAGTGGAAATAGAGTGTAGTCTTGAAGTAACCATTGAAGAAGAAACAGTGAAACTACTTTTGGAAACATTAATCTTCTGACCAGAGCAAGCCTCATATTTCGAAAGAACCTCCTTATGACGATTAAGGGAAAGTCGACGACCATTGCAAAAGATAATAATATCATCCGCAAAAGCGAGATGAGATATAATAGGGCATCCACTCGATGAGGAGAACACTGCATGGGAATAGGAGGAATGCAAAGCATTGAGGCTTCGACTAAGAACTTCAAGAGATAATGAACAAACTAGGAGATAGAGGATCTCCTTGCCTCAATCCTCGAGTAGAGTGAAAAACCCGTAGCAACGCCATTCACCAAAGACAAAACCAATTATTTGATATAATGCGCCAAATCATATCAATGAAAAATTCAGAAAAACCGAATTTCCGTAAAACTTTAATGAGGAAATGCCACGAAACTCTATCAAAAGCTTTCGCCATATCTAACTTGATAACAATATTAGATCCCGTAATCTTTTTATCCAAGTGAGTCATAAGTTCTTGTGCCAAGAGAATATTGTCTTGAATATGCCGACCCCTGACAAAACCGCCCTAATTTTCTGAGATAATTGCCGGTAAAATAGGAGCCAGACGAGTAGATAAAATCTTGGAGATAATCTTATTACAAAAATTGCATAGGCTAATGGGGCGAAATTCACTGAAACGTTGGGGATTGTCATTCTTCGGAATCATGACAATGGACGTACTAGTCCAACTCCGAGGTAAAGAGAAGCCACGTAAAATGTAATGGCAACTAAGAGATCATGGCATATAATATCCCAAAGAAGGAGAAAAGAATTTACCGAAAATCCATCGTGCCCAAGAAGACTATTAGCATCCATAGAAAAAACTGCTTGCTTGACTTCTTCCATGGTGGGATAAGCAGAGAGAGTATCATTCATGTCACTAGTGATCAGGGATGGGATAACTTCCAAAATATCATTATCCATAGTAGGCTCAGCTTGGAGTTGAGATTGGAAATGAGCTACAGCATGATGTTTGATAGCATCTTCATTATCAAGAAGGAAGTCTTGATCGTCATGGATAGAATGAATATGAAGTTTACGTCGGGTCTGCTGAACCGAAGCATGAAATAATTTAGTGTTGCCATCCCCCTCTTTGAGCCACTTAATTTTGGCTTTTTGTTTCCAATAATCTTCTTCAAGCTTCAAATTATGACGGAGATTAGCTTGCGCCATAGACATAGCTGCTCGGTTCTCAGGAGAGGGGTCAACCTCATAAATAAGCTCACAATCTTTGACTGCATCCTCCGCTTGTTGAATCTGATGAAAGATATTACCAAAAACATTTCGATTCCAAGAGACCAGAGCATGTCGAACATTATTAAGCTTTTTCGCAAAACGGAACATAGGGCGACCCTCAATAGCAAAATTCCAGGCATCAGTCACAAGAGAATGAAAAGTGTGATGAGAAGTCCAAATATTAAGAAACCGAAAGGCAGAAGGGTGGGTAGTTCTGTCCTTCAGAATGCGAACAAGCAAAGGAGCATGATCCGAGCAAGTACGAGACAAATGATCCACCGTCGTATCTGAAAAACTGTTCTGCCAGGGAATATTACACAAAACGCGATCCAGTCTTTGGAGAATAGAGGCTTGACCTCCTCTAGAGTTCCACCAAGTGAAATTACTACCAGAGAAACCCATATCAAGAAGACCAGAAGCAGCAATGCAAGAATGAAAATCAAGTGCACCTGTCCTGTCCCAACCTGAGCCCCCCATCTTTTCCTCAGGCGAAAGAATGATGTTAAAATCTCCTCCGACTAGCCAAGGAGAAGAATCTAAAGTCGAGCCAAGATCAATCAATTCAGTCCAGAGATCCTGTCTATCATCAGCCGAGCAGCTTGCATAAATACAAGAAATATTGACTGAGAAGGGCCATGAAAAATGTTTAGTCTGAACAGTGACATGCTGAGAACTATCAACAAGAACTTGACAAGTAAAGGCAGATTTAACAAAAATCCATATAGAACTACTTGGATTAGAGTGACTAAAATTAAATCGCAATCGTCTAGCAACCCGAATAATTTGATCCGCAGCAATCATGGGCTCAAAGATAGCAAGAAACGTTATTTTGTGAAGCTTAATAAGCTGTTTCAAACGGCTAATAGAAGAGTCATTACCCACTCCTCGAATATTCCAAAAAAGAGCATTAACTGTCATAGGTAATAGCTAAGAAATTCTGGGCCTTGGACCTTGTAATTCTAGGAGAAATTTTTGAGTTTACCTGCTGGCACGAAACCGGGACAGTGGAGTCGAGATTTAAGGCATCAATACTGTTTGTGTTTAGATCTTCATCGTCATCTGAAGAGTGATTTTCTGTGTTAGGATCGACATCCTTGGACTGAATAAGCTGCAAATCAGCATTATGAATATCCTGATCATTCCCATGAGGGCCAGCATCAATATTCTCTTCAATGTCCGCAAGAATAGTGAATCTATTGGACATAATAATAGGAAGATCTGGATGTTGTTCTTCAGAATGTTGCACGGACAGATTGTCCAGATCATTAGGTTGCGTAGACAGATTGTCCTGCCCATTATGTGATATAATAGTGCCGTCTTTATGGAATAATGTGTCATTAGATTGCAAGCTAGGCTAGAGCATGTATATTGGGGTTTTCAACCATAATCGTGGGACCTGTGCTATTATTAACACAAGGAGATGAAGAGATATTGTTATTTTGAGTATTCAAAGTGGGGGGAGAAAGATTACCATTTGTTGCACCATTTGTTACAGCAGCCGCATGAGTAGACTTTTTAGGAGTCCAGCGAGTTGAAGTTTTATTTTCCCGTCATGGATAATAGCAGCAGTAGAAGTTCCAACATCGTGAATATTAGCAGCAGTATTGGTTCCAGCTTCCTTTGCAACCAATTTTGGATGTTTAACTTTACAGAATTCCTCCTGGTGGCCTTGTCTACAACAGTGCGTGCAATATTTTGGGAGCCCTTCTACCTCAATCTTCTGCCAGAAACCCGGTATTTGATCACCACAATCAACCCATACACGGTTTGGAATTGTCTTTAGAAGATCAATCTCCACACAAATTCTGGCCAAGCTCGGTCTCGTTAGATTCGCTGTAGGTTGATCCATCATCAACGTTCTACCAAGCATATTGCCAATGGTGAATAAAACAGTGCGATGAAAAAGATGTATTGGCAATCCTGGCATTGAGATCCACACCGGAACAATGGAACTCTCAATATCGGGCCTGAAATCTGGCGTCCATTTAAACACGCGCATAGGAAAACGACCAAGAAACCATTGGTCCTTGATCCATAATCTCTGAAAATCCTCATCATGATGAGCACGGATGAGTATGTGCTTGGCATCCAGATGAGCAACAACGTAGTCGGCTTTGAGGCCAAAAGTCTGGAACTGTTTACGTATTGCTTCCATGGATGGTCTACCATGTGAGAACTTCCCAATCAATGTCAGTCGAAAAGGTTGGGCTAGTGAGTTTGCAATGTCATAAGATATTTTGAGAGATGGTTCTCCTTTATATGTGGCTGGGGGTATTGTAAAAACAGGGACATTAACATTAGAAGCTCCAGCAATGGCCGCATAGGATTTGGGTGGAGCGGTTGATTGATGCATGGTGTTCAGCGGTGGGGATTCATCAGGGGGAGGCGGCGCAGCAGCTAAAGCTGCCGCCATGCAACAGAGAACCCTAGGACGAGGAGAGAGATTTTTTTTCCACTATTCCCTTAGCCCTAAATAATTCATTGTAATTATAGTCAGTGATACGTGCCCAGAATTGATTCCCTTTTTGGCTCCTACCGACCACTGAATCTTGACTTGTAGTCAAAAATGACTTTGTTGGGAGGATGTCTTCTAATTCTAACCATTTTGGCTGGTTATTCTTACCTTTTTTCTGTTCTATTTCTAGATCAACAAAATTTTCTATATCAATCGGCGGTTGAGTCTCGGGGACAAACGTTGGAGTTGCCGCTTCTTAATTGTCAAATGCAGATGCATCCAAAGTTGTCCTTCATGAGGAATTTGATGACATAGGTCTTGGAGAAAATCCATATGTAGGGCCTTGTATTCCAAATTGGCTTCCCATTGGCTGCTAATATTCAGGTTGTGGCATGTAATTCACACCACGAGAAGACTGAAAATTTTGATAATTTGGAATATTTTAGGAAGACTGAAAATTTTGAAAATTTCCAGAACCTTGAAAATTTCCAAAATTTTGTTGATTATATGGATAACCTACAAAATTGTAAAAATTTGGTGGGTACTGAGGGGTAGAAGAATTTTAAGAGAACTGGGCATTTGGAGGAACATGAGAATTTTAAGAATTTGCTCCTCCATTGACATTTGAAGGATAAAAAAACGGTCTGAAAAAATCATCCGAGCTATCATCCATCTTGAAAAAAAAATATTCAATTGTAGAAAAACAAAATTCTGCCTAAACAAGAGAGAGATGTATGTTGAAGATATAACATATGAGGAGGTTATAGATGTATTTTATAGATAGGAAATAATTTTAAAATATAGAAAGATTGGCTAGAATTTTAGTAAAAAACCAACAACTTTTTAAAAAATGTAAATAAACAACAAATTTTTTTTGAAAAAGTAAGAAACAAATTTTTTTTTTCAAAAAAAGTAAAAAAACAAAATACTTTTTCAAAAAAAGTAAAAAAAAAACAAAATGCTTTTTCAAAATTATAAAAAACAAATTCAATAATAAAACTAAAACTTTATTAGAATTCAAAAAATAACTTTATCAAAATTAAAAAACAAAATTAAACTTATTCAAAATAAAAAAAAAACTACTTAATATTCAGAATAAAAAAAAAACCTTTTTCAGAAAAAGGTAAAAAACAAAATATATTTTTTAGCAAAAAAAAGGCTTTCCTTTATTAATTAAAACAAAAGCAAAATACTATAAAAGAAAAAAAATGGAGAGAGAGAGAGAGAGAGAGAGTGGGAATGTTGCATCCGTTGGGATTGGGGGGCCTAAAAGAAAAAAATGGAGAGAGAGAGAGAGAGAGAGAGAGAGAGAGAGAGAGAGTGTGTGTGTGGGAATGTTGCATCCATTGGGATTGGGGGGGGGGGGCGGAATACTTCACACGGAACAACATAGTTTGTGGCTCTTAAGAAGAAGGGTCGAAAGACTTGAAGGGGCTTTTGTCAACTCAATGAAGCAATATATTAGGCCAAAATACGAAACTCCCCCAAAAGTATCCACTAAATTCCAAAGTCTTCCCCAACCTAAGGTTTGCCCCATAACCCCATCTGATGTTACCACTTTTCCCAGTTAGCCCCCTCCCCCCGACAGATGTTACAAAACTATCATTTAAACGCACGTGGTCTTGCACGTGCGAGGCAAAATGAACTTTTCCACTTGCAGGAACAAATCGGGGGGATTATTTGGACATTAAATACCCAACAAATCTCTAAAACCCTAATTGTGAACTATCAGAGTGAGAGTTGTAGTAATTGCGAGGGAGGGAGGTCCAAATTGAGACGATAAACACACAAATTTTGTTAGGGTTTATTCAACATATGATCATTGAGAGCGATTGAAGACTAAATGACGATACCAGGGAAAGCATAAGCGCAAAGTCAGTCTTTAATTTTCGAATGTGTGTTTTGTAGTTCATTTTTCTTTAATTTTTTATGTCAGTTGAAAGTGCGAACTTTTTTACTACTTTAATATTATCTTTATAGTAATGTGTTGGTATTTGTAGACATATACAGTGTTGTTGGAGTATGTGGTTTTTTTTGTTTGATTTACTTTGAATAAATTAAGTATATGAGTGGAGATTTGTGCGATTTGTTTACTGATTATACAAATTATGATGTTTTTTGTTTATTTTTTGTCAATATTAATTGGTAAATTTTGATTAAAGTGTGGTGTGTTTGGTATAATGGGAACATGGCTTTTAATATGGTCCCCCCTTGTCCCTTTTTTGTTTATCTTTTGTCAGTTAATGATAGGGCAAAGGAAAAAGGAAAGGGAAAGGGAGTGGTTGAGCGAAAGCCAGTGGGTAAGGATAAAAACAAAAAAAAAAAAGGTCAACAGATATAGTAATTTAGGAAACTGGGGATGATAATAATCTTGATGACTTTAATGTTGACTCAGAATTAGAATCTGCTTCTGATGATTTTGGAATCCTTGATGGCTCAGATGATTTTGATGAAGATGACCCTAGACAGTTTATGGGGAGGAAACATACCCCCAAGTTTAAGAGATTTAACCCTTTGACAGATATGCAAAAATATACTTTTGAGGTAAGAATGGAATTCACTGATAGTAAATAATTCAAAGATGTTATGAGGTCTTACTCAATAAAAAATGGGAAGGGGATAAAATTTATCAAGAATGAGAAATTGAAGGTGAATGCTAGTTGTAAGGAGGGTTGTCCTTGGTATATCTTTGGTTCATAGTTAAAAATGAGGGAAATGTTTTCAGAATTAGGACATATGTTGACAAACATAGTTGCAACAAAGTGATAAAGAGTAAATGTATGAACTCTAGGTGGATTGGGAAGATATGTACTAAATCCTACCTGGTCAGCTGAGTCTTTCTTAAATACTGTTGGTAGTGAGCTTGAGCTTCATGTTTCAAGGAGCAGTGCTTACAGAGCATTGATGGTTGCAAAAAATAATGCTGATGTTAGTGTGAAAGAACAGTATGGGTCTTTGTGGGACTACAAGGAAGAATTGATTAGGTCAAATCCAGGAACAACAATTGAAATACAGTGTGAACATGAGAATGAGAAAGCTTTGTTTAAGAAGATATATATATGCCTTGGGGGTTTGAAAAAAGGATTTTTAGAAGGATGTAAAAAGGTTATTGGGTTGGATGGTTGCTTCTTAAAAGGTCCAACGAAGGGGATGATTCTTTCAGCTGTTGGTGTTGATGCTAATAATGAGATGTCGCATGTGGCATATGCAGTGGTTGAGGGTGAAAACAGAGAGTCATGGACATGGTTTTTAGAAATTTTGTTGGTAGACATAGAGTGTGTTAATTCATATCACTGGATATTCATGTCTGACAAGTAAAAGGGTTTTGTTCCTAGCCTTGAGGCCCCTAGTCCCTAATGTAGAAATTAGGTTTTGTGTGAAACATCTACATGATAACATCAAGCTTAAATTCAGGGGTCATGCATTGAAAAAACAGTTGTATGCATGTGCCAAAGCCTCATACATTCAGAAATTCAACCTTGAATTGATTAGGTTGTTTGAAGTGTTGAACAATGTTATTTTTTGGTGAATGAACTGGTTATGTTGGGTGATGTACATCTTAGAACAATGTATATCTTTTGGTGAATTCTATTAGTTGGGTTCAGATTAGCATACCAAAAATGTAGCTCTTTTGCACAGTTGGTATTAGCATACCCAAAATGTAGCTCTTTTGCACAGTTGGTATTAGCATACCCAAAATGTAGCTCTTTTGCATAGTTTGTGAAGATGAAAACACTATTGGAAATCATTGTCAATGGCCTTTTGTAAAGGACCAATTCTCTTATACATCTTTTGTTAAATTGTGAATTTGAATGAATGGTACATCTTTTGATAGTTCAATTTGTGTTTCCTACAATATTTTTGTCAATTTCACCAAGTTTGTACATTGTTTTTTGTAAGTTTAATTTGAGTTCAATTTCACACCTTAAAGCTCCTATAGTGGACAGAGGAATTGCCATCAATTTGAGTATAATACTTGTGCTACAAAAACAACAAAATAGAGCAAAACAGAGCACAAATGGAATGATTAGATAATCATATTTATTGCTGGGGTATTTTACATGATCACCAAATACATGGTATTTTTGCTTCAATTTTGCGTAGACATTTCCCCAAAATAATCAACAAAACAGAGTAAAAACCCAAACAGTAGGGCAATGAAAATCAACAACAAGAAGCAGCACCATCTAAAATTCAAGCAAAAATCTAATGCCCCTAATGCCCTAAACATACCCAAAAACTACATTAATCATATTTCACAAAACCAAAAGAGATATTTATTTGTCCTCCATCAAACCATAAGAAGCAGCACCATCAACAGTAGGGCTATGAAAATCATTCGCTCTCTAGCATGCTTGATTTTCAGTTGCATTATCTATTTTTGATGGTTATTGATAGCTTGCAGTAGACCTGGAATCACAACGGTGGATCGAGGGCACATTGGGGGATCATGCGAAGCAAAGAAACGACATCATCCATCCTGTAAATCATCAAAAAGAAAAAAAAAAAACCCAAAATGATAATTTTTGGCAGTGGAACTAATCAATGATAATTTTTCGCATGATTTGTGGACATAACTCATCAAAATCGAAAGATGGTGAACCAACACAACACTTACATGTTTATAGTTTGGGTAGCAAAATAACCTTTGCTTAGGATTTGTTCCAGTCCAAGATGTCTTGAGCATACTACTATGACCAAAGAAGCAGTAGTCCGCCATGGCTGTTGAAGACGAAGACGAAGACGAGGAAGAGGAAGTGAAGACAAAGTCAAAGGTATTTAATGTCCAAATAATCCCCCCACTTTGTTCCTGCAAGTGGAAAAGTCCATTTTGCCCCGCACGTGCAAGACCACGTGCGTTTTAACGATAGTTTTGTAATGTCCGTTGGGGGGAGGGGGCTAACTGAGAAAAGTGGTAACATCAGATGGGGTTATGGGGCAAACCTTAGGTTTGGGGGGACTTTAGGATTTGGTGGATACTTTTGGGGTTTTTTGTATTTTGGCCAATATATTATATGTCAAAGTTCATTCCTACTGGACAAGTAGTAACTCTACTTACAGCTTTGATGACGTGTTGCAGTTCATGTGCTTCGTGATTAATGAAATGATGAAATTGACTGAAAAAATAATAAAATAACATTAATAAAGGAGTAATGATTAAAAGTATAATACTAATCAATTTAATACTTCATATCTTCGTCCCGGATAAATGTTCCTACTTTTTATTTTGATATGTCTCAACTAGGCCTGTCAATGGATCGAATTTGAATCGGATATGCCAAATCCAAATCCGATTTGTTAAGAAATTATCGAATACGGATTATCTCTCGGATATTTCAAAGCTCAATCCATATCCTAAATTTAATTTTCGGATCGGATTCGGATTTTATCGGATTTAATTCGACCTTCATTAAAGTAATGAATACAAATAATATCAAGGTATCTTTTACTTAATCAAAGGTCAAACAAATATGAAAAATCATGTTCCTAGTTTAGACAAACATGAATGACAATGTTAGTAAGATATTATAGTACAAAAGTATTTATATTTAATTAAAATAGTAATTATTAATGAGTAAAAGGTCAACATAAATAACTTTTGTAATATTACTATTCGGATCAATATCCGATCCATTGATAGCCTTAGTCTCAACTAATGTTGCTAAAGACTTTTGATGTACAAATTTTCTAGGGATAACTGAACTAGCAGTCCATGTATTATGCAAAAGTCCACGAACAATCCCTGTACAAAGCAAATGTACACTACTAACCAAAGAATGCATTTTTCGAACACCCATATTCCCTGAGATTGACGGTGTTAGCCTAACCACCGTTAAGTGGACATGTCATTTTTTAAGGGTAAAATGGGAAAAGGAAGATCAGTGTGTTAAATAACTTTCAAATTAGGGGGTTTGGGTAACATCATCAAAATAAGGGGGGTTGTATGAAAATCTTACTACCAAACAACAATTGCCTTCTCTCATCTTCTCTGGTCACTTCTTCTTCTTCGGTAATGTAGTCTCCTTCTTCTGAGGTCATCCATTTTCATCTCTCTGATTTCTTCCTCAATCAATTCTCCCCCTCCCCAAAACCCAAATTTCATCTTTTTTTTTTCCTCTCTCTCTCTCTCTATTTCACACACACACACACACACGTTGAAATTGGATTTAGATTGGGGCTTCCTTTCCCCCTCCCTTGCTCCTAATTGCCTTCTACAAAAATGTCTCGCTCTGTCCCGTTGTGGGAATTACTTCTAGAGTGAGTTCGTGAGTTCAATTCGAGGAAAATGGCGGTCGACGTTCTCGCTTTACAGGGCTCCTTCAACGAACACATCGTCGGTTCTCTCTCACAGTGGCGAACGCAGACAAATTCTTAAGTGGGGGCACAAATTTAATAATATTGTATTACAATACAAAGCTTAGAAATCATAATTGTCCCTTACGCGTTTTCATACTTTGAAAACGTATAATTACATCATCATTTGTAACCTTCATAACCAAATCTTTTTCAATAAAACATACAAGACAATCATTTAAAAATTGATCACCAATTCGGTTTCGTAAATCTGTCTTGACAATATTCATTGCGGAGAAGCATCTTTCCACGCTTGCTGTTGCTACCGGCAAAATAAATGCTAACTTTAAAAGCCGATTCACCAATGGGTACGAAAAGTATTTTCTTGTTTAGAGTAGCAATGTAGATAGATCAGTAAGCCCCTCCAATTAACTGAATCTATCATCTGATCGCACATCTATAATATATGTCTCTAGTTGATTTGCAAGTATCAGACATTCAAGTTGAGAGAAGTCATCCGGATAAAATTGAGACAGTCTTACCAATTTTGCTATATTTAAATAAGCAAAACCATAACTTGGATTCAAACTAGCAACATAAAGAAGCAACTCAGAATTGACCTCATTGAATCGATCATTAATCTCTAAAATCTGCTGATCCATAATGGCATTAAAGCATTCCACACGATAATGAAAATCATTAGTAATGTTTGTTTTACGCCCAGGACGGTGACGATTAACATATTCATCATTCATATCCACACAATCAATCTCATTCTCATTGCAAAAAGCTGTGTGATCTTACCTAGAAGAGATCCCCATCCATAATTTCTTGCCACGAGCAATCTCTCCCTAGTTACTTTAACAAGTGCCATAGCATTTAAAATATCTGTATCTTTCCTTTACAAAGCTAATGACAACTCATGTGTGAACGCAAGTATAGTCAGCATCAATTGCAAATTAAAGACAAAATCAAATGATTGCAAATATCCCAATAAACTAACCGCTTGAGCTATTTTCGATGAATTTGTCGCATCACACGAAACAACTTCAAGAACTTCAAGAATAGAAGAAAATAAAGCAACCAAGTTCAACGATGATTTATAATGAGACCCCCAACGTGTATCCACATCCCTCTTAAGACTTAACTATTGATTTAATCACTTCTCTGTCTCAAACTCACCACTATTGATTCCTTCCGCCACTTTTTCTGCTTGTTTTTGTCGAATCATGTCTTTACGCTTACAAGATCCTCCAACAACGTTAATTAAAGTGGAAATCATATTAAAAAGGTCTGTAATATCAAGATTTTTTCTAGCCACAACAACAAGAGCTAATTGAAGTTGATGGGCAAAATAATGAACATAATATGCAGACTGATTTTCATTCATAATCAAAGTCTGAAAACCCACTGAATTCACCCTTCGTATTACTTGCCCCATCATATCCTTGACCCCGAATTTTCATCAAACTTAAACCAAAATCAGCAAACACATTATCAATAGCAGATTTCAAAGACAAAGCAAAAGTCTCCATCGCATGGACAACACAAATAAACCTCTCCTTCACATTCCCACAAGAGTCAACAAATCACAAAACCACAGCCATTTGTTCTTTGCCAGATACATCACTAGATTTATCCACCATCAGTGAAAAAAATTCATCTTTAAACTCCTCAATTAAATTTTGTACTATCTCTTGTGCAAAACAATGAACAATATCCCTTTGAATGTGAGGAGAAATCATTTGACAATTTTTCTTTTTGATAGCTGATGATGCCAAATTTTGCACCGTAGTCCTTATGGGAAGTTGCTCCGGTAAAATGACTTGTAGCTGGCCTGAAAATAAGAACAAATGTTACTGCGCAGGGGATCCCTGCAAAGCTCATCCGGTGTGAGAATTAGCAATGTATATCTGAGAAAGAATAAAGCTAATTCTGGGAGCAAAAAGTGTATAGTTGCGCCTACCTTGTACTGTGTCTCATGGTCTTATTTATAAGAGATTAGCGCTGCCCTAGATAATTTTGGGCTGTGACTGATACGATCAAATCCCGTAGTTTACGGGTATAGGTAGTGTATCCATTCTGGACTTATTGATAAATCGGAGATAATTCCGTAATACGTTAGGAGATAATTCCGTGATGTGATTGAAGATAATTCGGAGATAATTCCGTCTAATATATGACGGGAAGCAATAAGCAGCTCACCCAAAGGAGCAGCTCGCCCCAATGAGTAGCTCGCCCAAACATATCTTTCAACTTAAAAGTGACGGGTCGCTTTTTATCACAAGTGTGACGGGCTGCTTTTTATCCTTGTATAATTTTTGGGTAGTTCAGTAGTCCTCTACTCTTTGTTGTGTGAGCTTGCTCGGACCAAAGAGTATACTTTTGCCCCTTAATTAAACCTCAAATTTAATTCGTTGCGGACCACCATCGGTTTTTGCGACAGCTCAAATATTTTTAGTATCAATAAAACAGCTCGGCATTTTAATAAGGAACAGCTCGACATTGTAATAAGGAGCAACTAGACATTATTTTTCAAAAAGCATCTCGGCATTTGATTTTGAAGCAGCTCGGCATTGTCACACAGCTCGGCATCGGCGATGTTGAAATTTTGAAGGAGTGAGTCTACTTGGAAATCCTTCTAGAATGCCTTGGAAAAATGTGAGAGCTGATGTGACTAATCAACTATGAAAAAAAAAAAACTTGCTTTTGGTGCATTGACAGCCCGTCCTCCCGTGTGCCATATGACTTTGAGTGTTGATTTACCAATGCAGGAGATTACATCCGTGGTATTCTCTGTACCATCAACTGTCATTAATTGTCACTGAACTATTGTCAATGTCTTATTCTTAGCATTTTTTCTTGTCTATTGGCATGAAATTTTTTTTTGTGGGTACTCGTCAAGGGTCGTATCCTTAGTTTTTCGTCATGCCTATTGGCTTGACTATTTTGGCATCGTGGGTGCCCGTCAAGGGTTTTATCCTTAGCCTTTTTTCCTTGCCTATTGGCTTGAATTTTTTGGTGGGTGCCCGTCAATGGTCTTATTCTTAACTTTTTTTATTGCCTATATTGGCTTGACTTTTTGGTGGGTGCCCGTCAAGGGTCTTATCCTTAACTTTTTTTCTTGTCTATATTGACTTGACTTTTTTGTTGGGTACTCGTCAAGGGTCTTATCCTTAACTTTTTTTCTTGCCTATATTGGCTTGACTTTTTTGGTGGGTGCCCGTCAAGTGTCTTATCCTTAACTTTTTTTTCTTGCCTATTGGCTCGAATTTTTTAGTGGGTGCCCGTTAAGGGTCTTATCCTTAAGCCTTTTGTCTTGCCTATTAGCTTGACTTTTTTGGCATCGTGGGTGCTCGTCAAGGGTCTTATCCTTAGCTTTTTTGTTGTTGATTTCAAAATTTTTTTTGCCCGCATGATTCATCGCGTTAATCGTCGATTCGGACTTTTTTGCTTGCATGATTCCTCACGTTTTATTAACAGTGCTTATTAAAATGTTCAAAAGGTACACACATATGAAATAAAAGAACATCTTATTGATAATAAAAATTTCCCCAAGAATATAATAAGTTGAGTGAGACTATTTTTGCTATCAAGCTCAGCTGAATCACTCTCCGCAATTACTCTCTTTGTGTCCCGCGTTGTCCATTTCTTCCTTCTTTTTCTCATTTTCCACCGGTGCCTTGGCGCTACCTATCCTTTGGGCTAACTGAAATAGCTCTGCCCTGTTCGCAGGCGGGCGAGCAAAGAATTCCGTTTTTAGATTATTGGGCGCAAAGCCTCCTTCAAAATATGTCAAAACTTCCTGATTAGAAATATTATTTATTTGGTCCAGGACACCCTTGAACCGCTTTACAAATGCTAGGATGGATTCCCCGGGCTTCTGCTTCACATTGCTTAGCTCGCCTCTAGCCTTGGGTAATGCGCTCGCTATTCCGAATTCTACCGTAAATACTCTCTGCAAATCTGACCAACTTTTAACTGAATCCTCAGATAAGTTGGTGAACCACGTAGCAGCCTTACCCTGTAGAGTACCCATGAAAGCTTTGCAGATGATTGTTTCGTCCATGGTAAGCAGGGCTAGCTTCATCTCAACATGGTTTAGATGATCGCTTGCACTAGTTTTCCCCTCATACCCGTTAAAAATGGGGTACGTTATAGTTGGGTCAGGCGGGGAATCACGGATCCATCGTACAAACGGCTTGAAGCAGGTACCGACGGGTGTTATCTTGGCCTTCTCGGTTTCAATGGCCTCCAGCCTCCTTCTCAGATCCTGGACTTCATCCTGGGTAGGCCTGCTGGCTGCCTGAATTTTCGACCGCTTTCTTTCAAAGGATCTCCCCCGTTTCGGACTTGCTGACCTGTCCCTCTTCAGGGAATACCCACGCGACATTGTAGCTCGGCTTCGAGGAGATTTTGATTGCCTCGATTTTTGCCCACTGTGTCTTTTGTGAGGGTTCGGATCAGATTCCCCCTCGCAACTTCTTTCCCGTGCGGTCCTTCCCGCTGCTTCATTCACGTGAACTATTGGGTCATGAAGTTTGTGCCGGACACTAACCCTGCTCTGTGAAGGCTTCTGCTCACCCATATGCCTGGCTATACACTCATCATCCCAAATTTGTCTGGTTTTCCTTTCTTCTACTGTTCTTCTCTCAAAATGACCAGCCCCATATGCTTGGCTATACGTTCATCATCCCAAATTTGTCTGGTCTTGCTTTCTTCTACTGTTTTTCTCTCAAACCCCCATACATGAGCGTCCTCCCTCAGGTTCCCTGCTAGGGCTTCGCGACTCACTGATGTATGATTTTCAAATTAATCACTAAATCCTACCGCAATCGCACGGCTTATCGTATAGTATTTAGGATGTCGATCCCACAGGGACTTTGAATCAAGTACCGAAGAATTCGCAACTTAAATTATCTAGACAGATTGATTTCAAGGTTTTTGTAGAAATGAACTAAAATTAAACTAATTAGACTAAATTAACTAAGTAAACACAAAATTGGATTTTTGATTGAAAACAGTAAATAAAAGCTTCTAGGATTTCGGTTTACCACAACGACGAATTTATAAACTCCGCAACGATCTTCCCTTACGATAAATGTCAAGTTTTGAAGGCGAATTGCATCAATATAGTTGATTGTATTCTCTCGAACTACTCTCAACCGTGCTTAGCTTAATTCAAATCCGATGTCTCGCTCAATGAATTAAACTAAACCCATTATGTCTTACAATTCAATTAGCCTCTAGAAACTCAATTAACCGTCGTTCTCATGAGTTTCTAGTTCGATTTTAGGGTTCCATTACCTACACTTCACCTTTCGGTCCTTCGCTTTGGTAATTGAGATTATCGCATAAACGTAGGAGTTTCACCTCTCGGTTCTTCGCTTCCACATATTCATGCAATTATTAACGAAACTAAAATCGAATCAAAACGGGTAACATTCATATAGTAAACGGAAAGATCGTAACTTCATTCATAAATTCATCGTGGGCTACACCTAATCCTAGAAATAGGAAACTACTCACACATGATTGAAGAAATCAATAAGAACATCATGGGAAACATTATAAAACAGCGAAATAAAAATAATAAAATTAAAGAGAGGGAAAGAGAAAGAACTTGTCTCCAAAATGATTCCAAATGATGAAGTCTTCAATCTTCAACTTACAATCCAAAACCTACCCGAAAAATTGTGTAGAAAAAGATATGAAAAATCCTAGTTTTTTGTAGAGAACGAGAGAGTGTCCCCTAAAGAGAGAATGCGCTCCCTTTTTAACCTAGAGGGAGACGCACCTGAAAAGGGAGGGAAACTCAAGAGTTTCTTCTTAATTTAGACTTAAAATTACACTTGATACTAATATAGGGCGAAATAGTAAATCTGCCCAAAATCGCCGATTCGCGGTGCGAAGAAATTGCAGTGCCGCGAACCAAACTGCCTTCAACTGGAACGGCTGCCTTCAAATTCCACCTGCGAAATAAATCGCAGCCTGCCCACGAACAATGCTGATGGCACGAACGTCTTCCTTTCAGCTTTAAATCACCACCCAAGCTTAAACTTTGATCCAAAATGCTCCAAGTTTGCACAATTAAGCTCAAAGGTAGTGAAATGAACTAAAACAACTAATTTTACTTTGAAATACACATTATTGAAGAGAAAACAAGCCTAAAAACATCCTAAAATATAGACATTTTGTACATTTATCACTCACTTATGGTAATTGGTACCACCTTAGTAGGTTGGGGTGCCAGTGTCTGGGAACCTAACAGTGCGGCCGAAATGGGTACCTCAACCTGACCCATTGACCGTAGGAGTTGGTTGTTCAGCATTATCTGTACCAGTGTGGCCGTCTGCGCCTTAAGGGCCTCTGCTTGGACGGTCGGATCGACTTTGGGTGGCATGGATGTTCCCTGCTAGCCCCCACTCGTGGCTCTACCGCCTTTTTACTTGTGCGGGCACCCTTGGCCTTTGCAGGTTTTTTGGCCACCGCCTTCTTACAATTCTTTAAGGCATGCAAAGTTTCCTCCGCCTGTGAGCCACCTTGTGGTGGTGCAGCGGCGGTAGGATTTGACATTTTGTTGGTCGTCCCCGTTTGTTCAATCGTGGGCAAAGCGGGATCGTTGCCAGTGCCAATAGTTGTCGTGTTACCTGCCATAATCACCAGAGTTTTTTTTTTTTTTTTTTTTGAGGTTTGAACTGTGTTTGGGATATCTGGGCTTTTCAAATGTTTCCTAGCAACGGAACCACTGATGATGCCAAATTTTGCACCGTGGTCCTGATGGGAAGTTGCTCCGGTGAAATGACTTGTAGCTGGCCTGAAAATAAGAACAAATGTTACTGCGCAGGGGATCCCTGCAAAGCTCCTCCGGTGTGAGAATTAGCAATGTATATCTGAGAAAGAATAAAGCTAATTCAAGGAGCAAAAAGTGTATTGTTGCACGTACCTTGTACTGTGTCTCATGGTCTTATTTATAAGAGATTAGCACTGCCCTAGATAATTTCGGGTTGTGACTGATACGATCAAATCCCGTAGTTTACGGGTATAGGTAGTGTATCCATTCTGGACTTATCGATAAATCGGAGATAATTCCGTAATACGTTAAGAGATAATTCAGTGATGTGATTGAAGATAATTCGGAGATAATTCCGTCTAATATATGACGGGAAGCAATAAGCAGCTCGCCCAAAGGAGCAGCTCGCCCTAATGAGTAGCTCGCCCAAACATATCTTTCAACTTAAAAGTGACGGGCCGCTTTTTATCACAAGTGTGACGGGCTGCTTTTTATCCTTGTATAATTTTTGGGTAGTTCAATAGCATTTCCCAAAACAACTTTACGCACGGATTCGTTTTGATCAGCAGTATACTTAATCATTTCAAGAAAATTCCCTTTGTTTAAAGAATCTTCACTCTCATCATGACCACGAAAAGCCAACCCTTGGTGCAATAAAAATCTACAAGCATCAATTGAAGCACGTAATCGAATTTGATATTCATTTCTCACAATGTTTGATTGTTTATGAAGAGCAACCACAATAGATTGTTTTTGTCTCATTAGATCCTCACACTTCTTTAATGACATATTATGAGCACTATTAACCGCACCAACATGGACATCCAACCTGTTTTTTTTATTCCAAGCACAAAAATAACCTTCACTTACAAATGCTTCACCACCACCTTTATTGTTGATTTGATCTCTAAACAAATAACAACACAAACAATATGCTTTATCTTCTTTCATGCTATACTCTAACCAATTAGCATATTGATCAAACCAATCCGGATTAAAACGACGCAATTTAGCTCCCATCAGTTTCTGAGGAAAATCATGGCCACCTGGTTGACAAGGCCCCTTTAACAGATAAGCTCTTCTAATTTCATCAACTTGGTTTGGGTTATATTCAAGTATCTTTTTTCTTTCTGCGGGATCTGAAGGAAGGCTATTCAAATCAACTAATTCTTTTGCAGCTGAAGTAACGGGAAGAGACTGTTGAACACTAGCAGATGCACTACTAGAAGCACCCACCCTTAAATCAGTTCCAATTTCATCTGATAGTTTTGGTTTAAAAAATCTCTCCATATTCACTAAAACCAAATTCCTTCAATATCCACCTCAATTTGGAAATCTACAAATAATAAAAAAAACATCTCATAAACCAACTACTTAACCCCAAATTCAATACACTAATTTCAGATTAAATACATAGAGATTTCCTACCAAGATTTTGAACACACAAAACCACATAGGCAGTTAGGCACATACAGTAACACGATATACAAATTACTAATAGGGCTAATTTGTGGAATTAGCCTTAATTTGAAAATTGAAATAGCCCTAGTTTGAAATTAGGGATATTTCAATTTTCAAACTAGGGCTATTTCCTCTAATCGTCTATTTCATATCAGAATGTGTGTGTGTGTGTGTGTGAGAGAGAGAGAGAGAGAGAGAGAGAGAGAGAGAGAGAGAGAGAGAGGCAGAGAGCTTACCTAGTGACTCACTGTTGCGCTTCCTGCAATTGGCGAATGGCGAAGAATGGGGGATGGATGGCGATTGGCGATTGGCGAACACGAACTGCTTGAGTCTACTTCCAGACAGTGGCTGGACAGTGGACGGTGGTGGGCCTGGTGGCCTGCAGGCCTGGTGGTGACTGCCGACTGGTGTAGTGCCGTGGTGCGGATGTGCGGTACTGCGGTGGTATCGCCGAGAGAGAAGGAGAGCGAGAGAGAATATCGCGTGAGGTATTTGGGCAGATTAATGATTATTACTACTATTAATTTAAAAAAAGAAGTCAAGTGGGGTCACGGGACCCCACTCCATTCAACGTGCGTCTGCCATGGCTCTCTCATCTCTTCCTCTGTCTGTATATATAGATATATGCATGCATTCACGTTATCTAATTTTATGGTTATTACAGAGAATTTAATTTAATTGATTCAACTGTGTGTGTGTGTGTGATGTGCTGAGAAGGCTAGGAGTGAAGGGGGTTGAGATGCGGAAGCAAGAACAACTGTAAAATGTTAACTCTTTCATCATCCTCAGTGGCGAGAGCACCACCATGGCCAAGCTCGCCGAATTTCCCAATCTGGTCCCTGTGTGATGATAGTGGTGGTTATGGCAGTGGCAATGATGAAGGTGGGTGGAGGGGTTAAGTGGGTGTTAAGGTTAAAAATGAAGGGAAAAAATATCTCTCCTATGGAAATGACTTCTTTGCCCTAAAAATAACTCACATAGTGCATACATGCTCACTTAACAACACTTCAGCTAACGGAGTTAGGGACAGGGACTATTGATGTTCGAAAAATGTATTCTTTTGTCAGTGGCGTGCATTTGCTTTGTACAGGGACTGCTCGTGGACTTTTGCATAGTACAGGGACTAGTAGTATGCTTATCCAAATTTTTTATCATTCTTCCCAATATAATCTTAAAGCTTTATTAAATATAGTACATCTTTGAGAAACCCACCTGTTTAAATAGTGAAACTCAATTAACTTTATGGGTGTCATCGTCATAATACATTGGCCTAAATACGAAAAAAAATTCCCAAACTATACACTAAATCTCAAAGTCTCCCCCCCCCCAAGCCTAAGATTTGCCCCATAACCCCATCTGATGTTGCCAATTTTTTTAGTGACCCCCTGACCGTGATGGCAGTTAGAAAGTTAACGTTTTTCATCATGTGCCTTGCACGTGCGGGGGCAATTAGGTCATTTTCTCGTATATACAAAACAATACTAAATAAAAGGGGTCAAAGTGTCAAATTTGAATTTGTACTCCCAGGCAATTCCAATCGAGCTCTGACCAACGTCTAAGCCCTTTCCTCTAAACTTAAATTACACATTGTCCCCAATGTGTGTCTGATATAGAACACGAGGGCAAAGAATACATACATACGCAAATTTGCACCTCACAGTTAATGCATTCCCAATTTTGCCGACCTCAAACTCCTAATCAAATAAAGAGAATTGCACCATTCTCGAATTGAAAACTTGCCCAAACGCAAATGAATATCAATTCGTAGCAGTCAATTTGAATGAAATTCAAGATTTAGCTCTTCCATATATCACTGAACCACAGTTTTTAAATAATTTCAACAAATAATCAAGAGTAATGGAAAGATCTTACTTATAGCTGAGAAGAATTTTCCCCCAATTTCAAACCCTAGATGAAATTTTGTTGAATCCTTTGTGGATTGAAGAGAACGGAGCTGTGGTTCACTGGTTCAGGGCTCACCGAAACTGAAGGAGGTAACTGATTTGCAAATTAAAGAGAATGGAGCCGCGTTGCACTGGTTCAAGGCTCACTGGAACTAAAGGAGGTGATCGGTAAAGGTGAGATATGGCCAGACCTGCCGGAGAGACTGGAGATGGCAGAGACGACGCAGAGAGAGCAGAGATGTAGAGTGAGCGGGCGCTGGTCAAAGATGATGCTGGTTGTACATATGAGGAAATGACCTAATTGCCCCCGCACGTGCAAGACACATGAAAAAAATGTTAACTTTCGAACGGTCATCACGACGAGGAGGCTAACTGAGAAAATTAGCAACATCATATGGGATTATGGGGCAGACATTAGGCTTAGGGACTTTGGAATTTGGTATATACTTTGGAGGTTTTTTTTTTTTCTTCATATTTTGGCCTAATACATTTTACAGCACATTATTAATTAAGCCTTCTTAATTTTTGTGCTTTGTCATCTAAGAATGTATTTATACGGTATACGAACATGACATATCAGAGAAAAAGAAGGTAGAAAGACTTGGAGGGGCTTTTGTCAACTCAACGAAGCAATGTATTATATGTCCACGTTCCTTTTCCTACTGGACAGGTAGTATCTCTCTACTTACAACTTTGATGTACTTTCTTTCCTGGCTCCATATTACTAAATCTTGCAATGATTTGAATTCTTTGAGAGTTATGAAATCGCGTGGGTAAATCGGAAGGTGTCTCTATAAATTCTCCGTCCACAACGATTGCTTTCAGAAATTCGGCCGAGAGAGGGGAAATCAAAAGGTAGCTGAGAATAGTTTAGGCCAAGAAACAGCTCTCAGAATTCCAAATGGGTTTTCTGGGTTTCCTCAATTTTGTATTGAAATGCTTCGATCTTCTTGCCTGGTAAAGTTTTCTTCTTTCCTTCTTTCCATCCGTACAATGAAAAATTAAAAAAAAACATTTCACTTTTCGGATTAGCTTTTTATTACTTTATTATTTCATTTGCTTTTTCAATTTAAAGATAGTACTATCTTATTTGATCTTGTGTGTGTATGTTTTCTTTCTTGATGAATGATGATTGTAGAGAGGAATGTTCTTTCTTGGAGAACGTGTGTACGAACGTATAAATGCATGTATCATGTACGTATAGTTATAAACTTGTTCAATATATTGTTATGGATTACACAAATGTGTTCACGATGTATAAATTATTTATATCTCGTGATACATTGTTTGATTGAGTCCGTGCTACGAGAAAGGAGCATGAAATGGTAATAGTAATCATATGGTAATAATAATTAGCAGTACTAAGTACTACCAAAATGCTTAACATCCAATATGCATAACATCGACATTTAAATACATAATATCTAAAGTGAAATACATAATATATAATACATAATACATAATACTTCTCCTCCTACGACTAGATACAACATGCGAAGGTCTTGCCTGATCTGGCACAACATGCGATGGTCCCTCATCATCTGGACCTCCTAACACGTGACTATCCCAATTTACAAAGTATTGTACAAGCGCCCCCTATATCGGCCATGTCGTTTGGGTTTCTTTCCTGAGGACACTGGGAGCAATAGGGACGTATGGAATTGTCTGAACATATCCAATGAGTCGCAGGACTCGGTCAGAATGATATGGCTCCACAACATTGTTTACTGAGATGCATCCGTGGTAATACGAAATTAGGTGGAATGGAAAATGTTGTCTCACCCTCTCCGTATAAGGCTTCCAAATAACCTGTAACAATTTAAAAAACAAAAATTTACAACATGTATATTGACTATGCATTTGAATGTATACAAATATATAAAAGCACATAAATACTCACTTCACTGGGTTTAAGGGAGTCAAGAACCTCACGTACTGCCATTAATCTTTCTATAGTTGCTCCTTGTCCAGCCTTTGGTAGCCACCTCGTTACAAGGGGATTTTCTTCATCGTAGTCAACGTTATGTGAAGGCTTAAACGTTTGGAATCGTTCGTATATCCATGTCTACACGAAATACAATAAAACACACACTCAATAATATTTCCATAATTTAATAAATATTTATTTTAACAAATATAAGTAAAAATATGAATTTATTACCTCCAATAACGTGGAATATCCAGCCACCTGCTTGGTTGTGACTCTAGAAACTAGTCCTAGCTATCTATAGAGATAAGCTAGAGTCGTAGCTCCCCATGCATACGTATGAATTCTGCCAAGATCAACCAGGAACTCCAAGTACGATGTGTTGACCCGAGTGCCACTCTTATCAGAAAAAAATTGTACAACCTAAGGTGTATAATTAATAAGCCCTAATTGAGAATGCACGCCTTTTCGGATCATCGGACATAGCATCTTGACTAAACCTCTCCCTGAACAACTTTAGCCTCACCGATGACCCCCTCGCACCTCGCATTCCTTTTATCGCTTCAGCGTAAGAAACTCCTAACACATTTTTAACATCATAAGTGAATGTTGGTGTAAAAATCCGTCTCCATAAGACTGGAACCCCTGTGATCGGAAGGCTTGTAAGGAAAAATACATCATCCAATGTGATTGTCATTTCGCCAAAGAGTAGGTGAAAACTATTAGTCTCAGGGTGCCAGCGTTCCACAAATGCACTGACCAAGACTATGTCAACTTCAAGGTACGATGTTCGCCTTAATCGATACAACTTGGAGGCTTTGACAACATCCAACCACTGTGGGTCATATATATTTCTACGACAACTCCACTGAACTAATTTCTCAGTATGATTGTTACACTTGAGAACCTCTCTTTCTTCCCACTGCTATATCCATTATGCTATGTGTGTCTCATAAGTAGCCAGTAGAGATGAATTAACTGGACCATCAAAAAATGAAGTATATTATGTCACGTCTTCTCTCTCATCTCTAACATCTTTTTCTCTCTCATGTCCAACACCTTCCTCTCTATTTTCTTCAAAATCAGCATCTCTTTCAAAATTATAATCAGCCATCTGTATAGGAGGTTGTTCTTGTAACTGTGAGACGTGTGAGGGATCCTCAGGCTGTTGTTGTTGTTGTTCACGCTGTCTTTCTCTTCTGTTTGTAGCAGTGGGTCTTTTCCTTTCATATATATATTTACTACATAACCTGGACATAAGAACTATTTTTAGTTAAATCGATTAAATAAGAAATGTAAATAATCACAATATATTGTTCATCAGAGGTTGTAGAAACACAAAAAAACTGTTCGGACAATGCTGGAGGAACACCAAAGTGGTGTTCGGGAATGATTGGAGGAATACTACATTGGTGTTCGGGAATGGTCGAAGGAACACCACAGTGGTGTTCGGGACTGGTTGAAGGAACACCATAGTGGTGTTCGGAAATGGTTGGAGGAACACCACAGTGGTGTTCGGTTAGCCCTGCCCGAACACCACTGCGGTGTTCCTCCAACCATTCCCAGACACCACTGTGGTGTTCCTTCGACCAGTGGCAAACATAATATAACAAAAATTAACAAAACCTAGCAAATAAAATGATATTTAACACACAAAATGAAATGAAAATGTTATTTGAACTTTAAAATAGAAGGAATTTCATACCTAGAGTTTTTTCCTCATTGTGAAATCAAAGTTCCTTTTTTTCTTCTTCTTCCTTCTCCAAAATTGCTAGGTTGCTTTCAGTACGGAGAGTTTGTAGAACGGAGGTTTGCAAATTGTTGAGTTTGAAATTAGAAACGCATGCAATGGAGGCCTCGATTGCGGGTTTTGCTATTGCCGCTACCGTGTTTAAATTAAGGTTAGTGTATTGAGAAATGAGGATGGATGTGATTATATTGGGTGTGTGTATTGGGAAAGAAAAAGTGAGTTAATTAAGAGGGTTAAAATATGAAATGTGAGGATAATATATTTAGAAATTAGGTTTATGTAAAATTAATATAGGTAGTGTATTAAGAGTAAATGTAACGTTAATAGCGCTTCCCAAAAATTAAAATTAAAAGTACAGTAATCGATTGGGATAATCCATACCTCCGTAGAATAAGAAGGGTCGAAAGACTTGGAGGGACTTTTGTCAACTCAACGAAGCAATATAGTACATGTCCAAGTTCCTTCCTACTGGACAAGTAGTATCTCTCTACTTACAACTTTGACGAACTTTCCCTTCATACTACTAAAAATCTAGCAATGATTTGAATTCTTTGAGAATTATGAAACCGCGTGGCCTGCGTGGGTAAATCGGAAGGTGTCTCTATAAATTCTCCGTCCACAACGATTGCTTTCAGAAATTCGGCCGGGAGAGGGGAAATCAAAAGGTAGCTGAGAATAGTTTAGGCCAAGAAACAGCTCTCAGAATTCCAAATGGGTTTTCTGGTTTTCCTCAATTTTGTATTGAAATGCTTCGATCTTCTTGCCTGGTAAAGTTTTCTTCTTTCCATCCGTACAATGAAAAATTAAAAAAAAAAAAAATTGCTCTTTTCGGATTAGCTTTTTATTACTTTATTATTTCATTTGCTCTTTCAATTTAAAGATAGTACTATCTTATTTGATCTTGTGTGTGTAAGTTTTCTTTCTTGTTGAATGATGATTTTATAGAGGAATGTTCTTTCTTGGAGAACGTGTGTACGAACGTATAAATGCATGTATCATGTACGTATAGGTATATATGAATCTGTCATTCAGTTTTATAACTTTTTTTTTTCTTGCAGGCCTTTATTTGCTCTGGGCTATCCTCTGTAAGTCTCTCTCTGTTTCTACCTTTCACACACACACACACACTTGATGATCTAAGATAGTAGCTTTTGTTGGTCTTGAGAGAAATCAAATGACAATGTTTAGTTATGGACATAGAATTCATCCATTGAAAGCATTGAAGTGTTTATCCATCCTCAATGCCTTGGGGGGTATTTTACAACAATACTCGTTACTTATATGGTTTGTGCGGATTACTGATTATGCTTTTGTCATGAGCTTATTCTTTGTTTAATTTGTGTTGATATTGTTGTTTTTAATTGTTTTCTTTTTTGGTTTGTCCCATTTCTTTTATTTTACTTTCCTAAATGTTCTGGCAGATGTGCTTCAATTCGTGCAATTGAGACTAATTCCAACCATCACATGCGCAAGTTGGTCACATATTGGATTCTCTTCTCCTTGATTTCTCTCTTTGAGCTTGCTTTTGTCAAACTCATAGAATGGTAATTTTGTTTTGTTGTCTACTCTAGTACGTAGTATAAATTCTCTAAGTTTTGAAATTTATTTGGTTTTCTGTCGTCGTTTTCTTCACTCATTGGATTGCTACCGTCTACAATTTTCAGGGTTCCTCTGTGGCCATACATAAAGTTAGGGACCATCTGCTGGTTGGTGCTACCACGGTTTAAAGGAGCACGTTATTGCTACAAAAGCTTAGTTCACCCGTGCTTATCTGTGAATTTAGAAGAAGTTATGAACAGGTTGTATAAGCGACAGGAGGCCTCACTCGAGAAAGATAACTTCCTATCTGTGGCTGAGAGATATGTTTCTGAGAATGGGACTGAAGCTCTGGAGACACTTATTGCTAGCAAGGTATGCTGTGTGCTGCTTTAACTTGAAACAACTGTAAACTATAAAATTGACAAATAGTCTACAGTTTTTGCGATTATTGGCCAATGCAAATTTGTAATCATATTATTGGATTGGTTTTACAATAAGCTTTGATATGCAAAAGCCAAAACTTTTGAATGCTTTACCAATTAAAACTGTTTGCGCAATCCATAGATGAACAGAGTATGCATTTCATTGAATTTTTGGGTCATACTAAATTCAATCAAATAAACATGAGATATTCTCTTTTCTTCTTCTTATGTTAATAAATGTTAATGGGATATGGATTATCACCTGTTTTCAATGGATGTAACTGAATAGTGATGACAAATTGTATGTGGGTGTGTGTATGTGTTATTTGCACTTTGATTTACTTCAACCGAAGGGTTCAAGAACTGATTTTGGTGTGGAGGAGATCAAAGCAGTTGCAGAAGAAGAGAAAAAAGAAATGTCTCCGACTGTTAAGGTACTTTCTTATGTCATGTGGTTTCACGAATAGGTGTTACAAATAATGTTGAATATCTTAGATACTACTCCATAACATTATTTTACGTTTAGTAATGGCAAGAAGTTGCATTGTTTGTAGTGAAGGAGATGACAGTCTCTTTCTTTATTATTCTAACAAATCTATTTCTGCATAACAGTCATATTGCAATGAGATTACCGCTGATCAGAAAGATATAAACAGAGTGGAACTACCCGAAAAAAATGCACTAGTTGCAGCAAACTGGGTAAGGGCTCGGTAACAAGTTTTACTTGATATTTTGCAAATTGTCAGAATGACATTCCATTTTATTTGTTTGTACAAGGTGGTTAAAGTTGTAATTGTGAACCAAAATTTAGGAACCAGCTTATATTCTCGGAGCTTGTTTGTCATATTCCTTCTGTTCCAAGAAAATAGTCCCACTTTTCTCTTTGGTTTGTACCAAAAAATAGTCCCATTTCCAGAAGAGGATATATTTATAGTGTAATTCAAAGAAGGTACAAACATGTAAAGCTCCAATCTTAATTTGTTTGACTTGTCATATGAAATTATTTTTTTGGGAGGGAGGGGGAGTTTATGTTAATTTAAAATTCAATCCACAAAAGCAACCTATCTGTTCTTGTTTTTTCAGGTTAAGCCTGCAGAAACCGTTCTTGTTCAGGCTGAGAAGAAAACAATCGCAGCAGTGGAGGTTAAAGAAATGACAGTTCCACCGTTCCCACCAGCTGCTGCAGAGAAAGTGCTTTCAGAGCATTTTTTGAAAGTGCAGAAAGAGTGGACTTGTGCCGTATGTCAGGTGACAACCTCTTGTGAGGCAAACTTAAATTCTCATCTCATTGGAAGGAAACATATAGCTAAGTGTGAAGAGCTAAAGTCAAAGGCAATTAACCAGACAGCCAAGAACATGGCATCATCATCATCATCATCCCCAGCAAGCAAAGCAGCTCAAGCCAATCAAGATTCAAAGAAATCTGTATCTGGGGATCGATTAAACCAGGATAATAAAATCAAAAAACAAGAACAGAAGGTTACGGTTAAAGCCAATAGTGAGCCGGGCAAGCAGAACAGAAATAATAATAGCAACTCAGGGTCAAAGCATCTTAAAAGCTGGTGTCCGTATTGTGCTGTAATGTGCAAGAGTGAAATTGATTTTCTGTCTCACCTTAATGGAAAGAAGCACTTGGCCAAAGTTCAAGAAAGAGCTCAAGAAAGGGCTGGTTATTCAGCAGGTGTACCCGGTTGGGATTACTCTGGTTTACCGTTGGGTTATTCAGCAGGTGAACAGGGTTGGGATTACTCTGGCTTACCGTCGGGTTGGGAATAACATGAACCCTCACTCTCTCTGTGTACTGTGTGTGTGTAGTGTAATGAAACAGGTGTCATTATTGTAGCAGTTACATAATCAGTAGTGTTTGATTTCTGGAGGATTTAGGCTGGTTGTTGGTGGAACATGTCTAAATGTCTTTGGGTGGATTGATGTGCATGGTTTTGTTATGAATTTTTGGCTTAAATTGACATGAAGTTTTTGAGGTTTCACTGTTTCTGGTTAGCTGAATGAGATTGGAAGAAGTGTTGGATGTGATGTTTCCCACATTGAAAGATTAGCAGAAGGGAGATTAATTAGAAGCCTACTTAAGATGATAGTTGTGCACGTCACAACATACTTACCTGGACGGGGTCAATGGGTGATCAAAAAGGCTTATGGCCTAGGTTGGCAACCTCTATTGCACTTTGGAGGGGTGTCTGCCTAAGGTCGGCCCAAGTGGTCGAACCTACGTCATAATTTGTGGTAGTTGGGGCCTGCGTTCGCGCGGCCCCTTTCAAAGAGAAATTCTAAAGCTTTTCTTAGACTAACATATGATAGGTCTCTGGCTAATTTTTCGATTGAAGGGGTTCGGGCTTCTAATGAAGGTATTATTACAATTCTTGCCAACGTCCCAACAGTGATAAGAAGATTACTTTTATGTGTTCTATTTCTAATCCAAAAATCCTGCCCTCTGCATCTGCTCTGCTGTTATAACATCTCTTTACTTCGGACTGGTCTCCTCATCCTGACCCCATTATCAAAAGCTGCTGTGATTTTCCTCTAAATCAATGCTGGATCTCTTTCTAGTTTTAGAATAGTTCATTGAAGTTCTCATACCGACTCTAGTTTCTTGCTAATATGGGTGGGATTGTAGATTGGCCCTCTCTCTCTTATTCTGTAGAATTAGTACATGATCATCTGATTAACTAGTTTTAAAGCATAAACAAACAACAGGCATGGCAAGTGATGCATTAAGATACATTTGGACCACAATGCCACCCTAACTACCTACGCAACCCACCAAGCCGTCCAGTATATATGAAGTATTGAAGTATGAATCATTTGAAAACGTAATGCAACTGCACTGTGAGCACAAAGTGAACAATTCTTTTGCCTTTGCCGTGTACTGTACCGCAAATAGGGACATACTCTTTTTTGGAGGGAGAAATCCCTTTGGTTTTTGGCTAATCAATTTCAGAACAAATTCATACCAATATTTGGATAGGCTCCAACCAAACCTCTATGGGACTTAACTTTGTGAAGCTGATTGAATAGGAAAACCGGGCATTCAAGAGTGTCTTTGATAATTCTACCTGCTCCTCACAGAAGCCAAGTTTGAGGAGCTAAATGCAATAGTCAAGAAGACAGCCAAAAACAATGCAGCTTATATACTGGACGTCCTACTTATAACAGTTCTGGTTTTGATAATGAGCGCATCTTCCTTGGATTTAAAGAAAAATCAAACATATGTTGAAGGTTATGTGGAAGGTACATACAGCTCAAGTTATTACTACAATATATTACTGTAGTTAAACAATAAGCCATTTCCTTTTTGTGGCCAAAAGAAAAGCAAGTGAGACTTTTTTTTTGGACGGACAGAGTAGCAAACTGAAAGCAAAGGGAAAAAAATGATGCAGTTTACAAAATCACATAATTTAGTATTATAAAGATTACAATCTGCAAAAGCTCTATTTGATTTTCACTCTTGAACTTGGAGCAAATTTGTTGAGCAATGTAGTTAGAAAGTGAAGGTATAATTGTAACGTGTGGTAGAGTGAGCGCGTAGTACTAATCAGAAAGCATTAAGCAGCACTTTATCTAAACCACCATCTTTTAGGGTCTGCCTCTTCCATACTTTAGGGTCTGGCTCCTTGCTAACTGATTAAAAAATGTGAGTATTACAGAGAAGACTACAGTGCGGGCTAGCACTTGAGGCCTCACCATGCGGAATATGCGGCTTAATGATATATACATATGGCTACAATGATAAATTCTATACTGTATGATTGATTATAACTAAGTCCAACTCTCTCCGTCCCAATTGAAAAGGTACACTTCTACTTTTTTTGGTTAATCAACAATCACATGCTAAGTAAGTATCCCATAGAGTCCAAGGCCTTGACTTCTGTCTTTAGGATCCAAGTGATGGCAACCATTGAGTCATATCTGAAATATCATACTTGGCTCTAGACTAAATTTTATCAACTGAGTAACATTAGCAGTAAATGATCAGCTAATTAACTGTTTCTAAAGTAGAAATGAACAATTTGTAAGTTGAAGAGGAGAGACAAAGCTTAGGTAGAACAGCTGATACATTTAGACACCTTGGACAACAATCGATTGGAAATTTAGTAGGCCAACCACCAATTCGTTCAATACACAAACAAGTATGAGCCATTTTGGCAAGTCATCAGCCGTGCTGTGAGCACAAAACAAAACGATTCTTTTGCTTTTTACTAAAGAATATCATGTGCTCCCTGCATATTGCGGTATACACCTTTTTTATCCCATCAAGGTTACTTAAATAGAACATTTGATCATTCATCAGTTTGTCCGAAACAACAGATACATTATATGAATGGATGGAAGAGAACTCTCGATGAACCATGTCGGAAGGAGGTACTGATTCGGGCTAGGGCTCACTGTGAAAGGCAGGCTATCTCGTTTGGGAGAGGATTAAAATGCCAGTGCTATAGGTAAGGTTGATTACACTAGTGATCTCTTTATCAAAACAAGGGAGTTACAACTATTGCCAATGATTGGGCAAAAAACATTGATCTCCTTATTTTCCCACATAGATAGACCAGAAGAAGAGACAATAAAGACAATCTGTACATGAGATGATTTTTGAGCACCATGCTAATTACTTACCTGGACGGGGTCAATGGGTGATCAAGAAGGCCCATGGCCTAGGTTGGTGACCTCCATTGCACTCTAGGAGGGGTGCCTGCCTAAGGTCGACCCAAGTGGTTGAGCCTACGTCATAATTTGTGTTAGTGGGGGCCTGCGTTCGCGCGGCCCCCATCTCAGGAAGTTCTAAGTTTGGTTATCTTTAGTCTATCTTGCCTTTTTGGCTTATTGATATCTCCTCTACCTAAAAAAAAATTTCTTGCATGTTCTCTTCACTCTCAAGAATTACTGTGATCATACTTTTAAAATTACTCACAACAATTTTCAGTCCCTAAACAACTCCAACGAAAAAAGAAGAAACAATTTCCTTAAAAGATGTGAACTGTCTTCCCCATTGTACTTTTCAGATATAAGCACCTCACATTTTGCCAGTTCTTCAACAAAGAAACCTGAAAGTTCACATTCTGAAAGATCTGTTTCTCCTCCATGCCCAAGTTACCAACAGCAACTCCCATGCACCAAACTTTCTTAAGCTGGAACTTAACATTGGCCTTGGTCTCATTAACTTTGGACTCGAGGGATTCTTTGTGAGTAACAAGGGTAGGGAACTTGCCAGCCTTGTTAAGACCAGGGCCCAATAGATGGGGAATTTGCTTGATGACTGCTTCCAACGCCAAGAAAACATGGTACTTCTTTGCAAGCTTCTTTAGCTCTTCAACATCCATGTATTCGAGACCTATCTTTTCAGCCTCTTCCACATGCTGTGCATCACCAAGCATGCAAACTTTCATCTTAGGACGCGGTATGTGAGGCAACTTGACTTGAACCACACTGAAACGTTTGTCCTTCTGGGGATCATAATTTTTCAGCCCAATCTGGAGCTCAACAGTCTCAGTGAAATTATGCTTCTTCTCCTTTTAGCATCGTTGCTAATCTGAGAGATAGCTTCTTTCAGGACCTCACTTTGAAGCTTACTCATGGTCAAAACTTGTTCCTTGCTTCAGGTTTTACTCAAAGAAAACCCTGGGATTACGACTGCCGATGGAGCTTAATTTGAGTAACAATGAGCTTGTTAAAAGGGTTGAATCGTCTGAATATTGTCCATGTTAAAAGGGGTTGAATCGATTGGTCTTTTGTTAGTATATATCAGGATGCATTTGACAATAATAAGTGAACTAAGCAGATAGCTCTTTCTTTCCTCAAAAGCTTGCTGACATTCTTCAGTTCATCACTCTTGCTGGGTTCTGCAGTATAAAACATGAAATGCAGCCTTCTCCATTTTCTCCTGCTTGAAAGATCATACCCATCTCCCTACTGAATTTGCTCAAGTGACAACTCATTCAGTAATTAGCATTATATCGTCAGCTGATTAACCAAACTGGTTCTAAAACAGAAATGAATAAATAGTTAGCTCAAGTAGAGACAAGGCTTAGGCACGACAAGTGATTCATTTAGATGCATTTGGACAATTATCCCACATCAACAACGTAATAGACCACCCACCCATCCATCCATCCATCATATCATGAGTATGAATCATTTGTTAAAGTCACGCAGCCACGCAGTGAGCACAAAGCGAACTATTCTTTCGCCTTTTACTAAAGAATACCGTGTGCTCGCTGCATATAGTGGCATACGCTAATTTTTGGAGGGCAGAACTCTTTTTGGGTTCTGCTCCTTACTAGTATCAGTCAAAAAATTTCAGTGGAATCTTGATAGTCATTTAATAAATCCTTTCCTCCATTTCAAATGATGATCATGTGTGGTAGGTAGGTCTTTGTTAAATCAATTGCCCATCACATAATAAAATAATTAAGAAAATCTCTTTAGTAATTCAAGCTGCAACTGACACAGTATGCATTGATGATTCTAATGTATGACTGTTAACATTGATGGTTAAGGTAACATCATCAGTCCTAAAATTGTTTGTCTGGAGTCAAGTTGTAAAAAAATTTGTTTCAATAAAGGCATCATCATATATCTTAAAATACCTTTGATTGATCTAAAGAAATAAAATTGAAGGTCATGAAATGCACAATGAAAGCTCAAACCTTGCTTTAAGTAATCTCTGATATTACAGGTTTGACTGCTACTCGTCGGCAATATCAGTTTCAAACTAGTTTCTTGGATTATCTTTTTTGATGGGCAAAAGAAATAAAATTATTCAGAATAATGAATAAGAACAAACATCAAGACACCTTACCGAATCTTTATTTCCCCGCCGGGCTGTGACTGCCGTCCATTTCCCTTTAGGGATCTACATTCTAAGCATTTCAATATCATAGCATGAATGCCTTTATTGTCTACGTTACAGCAGTACAAGTTGAAACTAGGACATTGGCAAAGGTGAATTTAGTAAAGTCATAGGAAAACAAACACTCATTTTGGGCAAGCGGAAGAATTATTTGGCAAAGGATTCCGACCAATGAACATTGATTTGTACAAAACAGAATTTGTGTACCTAAAAATGCAAAGAATAACGTGTACGGAGTTATGTCAAGCCTTGGATTATTCCAAATATTGACCTTAGACTCTGAGAACTTTATGTATAGACTAAAACATGAAGTATTGCAGCAGTGGAGCTTTAGTAAATGGATCGAAGTAGCACCAGCTATTCCAGAAAGAGCCCCTTGCCACTCAAAAGTTGAGTGTCTGAAACAATAGAAGAAATCAAGAAACCATGCGAGGAGGCGGTTATTGATTCGTGGTTAGGCCTAGCTGGGGTCTAGCACTAGCAGTCTCTATCAAAGCAAAGGAGATGTAGCTATTGCAGATCATTTTTTTCAAACTGGGGTTGGGATGTCTTGTTTTTCCCACACAGAAATATTAGAAGATGGGAGAGGAAAGAGAGGCGTATGTAACAAGATGGTTAATGTGATTGCAACATACTTACCTTGACGGGGTCAATGGTTGATCAAGAAGGCCAATGGCCTAGATTGTTAACCTCCATTGCACTTTGGAGGGGTGCCTGTCTAAGGTCGGCCCAAAGTGGTCGAGTCTATGTCATAATTTGTGGTAGCAGGGGCCTGCGTTTGCGCGGCCCCTTCCAAATAAGTTTCAAGATTTTCAACCCCTTCCTTACCAGCAAGTTGTTGTAGACCTTCTGGTGAAAGCCCTTTTTCAGAAAGCTAGTGTTAAAAAGTGTGTGAAGTGACAATCTCTAGTGAGATAACCTTAATACTCGTCTCAAACAAGTTTCAAGATTTTCAACCCTTTCCTTACCAGCAAGTTGTTGTAGACCTTCTGGTGAACAGTAAGTCCCCTTCGAAGAAGACTTAACAAGTATGAACCTTCTTGAATAGTCATGCAGCCGTGTGGTGAGCAAAAATCAAACTATTCTTTCACCTTTTACTAAAGAAAACCGCGTTATGCCTATTTTTGGAGGGAGGGAGGGAGGGCTAAATGCCTTCAGGGTTTGGCTCCTTTCTAAGGTCAAGCTCTTGGAGTAGTATTCTAAAACCACGAACCTCCATTATTTTAGAAAATTTTTGTTCTCCATTGTCTCATTGTAATCCCCTCCCTCCATTTCCCCTTTGGGATTTTTTTTTTTCTTTCTTTTTCTCTTATCTCTCAATGTAAGTGATTTAAGAAAAGTTCAAATGCTGCAGCGCTGGTCCTAACAAATCAAGCAAATGAAATAGTAGCTTGAGTGATCATCTTAGTGTTAATTTCATTCCATGGTAATTAAGATTGATGAAGAAGGAATGACCATGCTTACGCACCGAATATGGTAATTGCAAAACTTAGAAAACATTGTGTAAACCACTATCCCAAGGAAGAAAAGAAAGGGAAAGAAAAACAAAAAAATAACACATGCGAGGACGGGATCCAAGATAATGGACAAGGAACAAAACAGAGTACTTTTATTTCATCATATAATGAGTTCATAACTTCACCCATTGTACAGTAACCCCAAAGGAGAACGTCACTATCTAAGTATCAAAAGGGGAAATTATAATCCACATTTCATGGTTATCATGACTTTTGGGAAGTCGGCATTGCCAGGGAAACTCCAGAACCACTCGGTAAATCTTTCCACTGTTGGGTCACAGTCTTGATCTGGGTGTAAAAATTAACACCAGCCTTGCCTGCAACTCACAAGAAAAGCTCTTATAGCTTTACAAATTGATAAACATTTCATCTTTACCCCATTCTCTAACCAGCACAAATATGTGAGCCTGTTTGATATAAAGTAAGTTGAAAATATATATCTATACTCCTTACCATAGAAATTGAGATCGCCCGCAAAAGATGCCTTGGAGCCAGTAAATGAGAAGAATGGTAATGGAACTGGAATGGGAACATTGATGCCAACCTGAGTCAGGGCACCGGGTGTCAGAGATTGATAGGTGAGATTAAAATCTCTTTAATCTTTCTTCCTTACTTTCTTTTCTTCTTTTATTTTTCATGAAAGTAAATCCGCATGAAAACTACTAAAATGGTCATATATGAACTAAAAGTTGGGTAACAAAAACTAAGCCCAATCCACAAACTAGAGTCATGCTCCAAGTATACTCCGATAATGTACTACTATCTTTTATGTCAAAATTTATGATCTTAAGATCTGATTCAGGTCAGCACTTCGGAAAGGAAAAACACAAAAGCATAAGTTTCTAAACTTCTGATGCTCTGTCTCAAAACTATAAACAAAACATCCTAAACAGGTAAAGAGAGAGAAGGGATTTTAAACTAGAGAGCCATACTATGATCTTCCTTAAGTGTTCATGATCCAAATGATTTCAAGTAAATGGTGCAACGAGATAAGAAATCAGTTGTTTTACCTGCCCCGCCTCAATCTCTGTTTGGAATTTCCTTGCAGCTACTCCAGACGTGGTAAAAATAGCAGCTCCATTGCCATATCTGCAGGTGGTTTCCAGTATAAAGACAAAATGAGACTTAAAGAAGGATGTTATAGCACCAAATACTTTGGCCAGATGACCTACTTATTTCTGTTGACTATACTTATTGCTTCTTCCAAGCTGTCAGCCTGAAAAATGGGTGCAACCATAAAGATTAATCTTAGCAAGCTTCTAACATGAGCATAAGCATCTCAACTATCCAAGAAGCAGGATACAAACTAGTGACAGACCTGCATACAAAGAAGAACTGGTCCAAAGATCTCCTCCTGCACAAACCCAAGTGAGTTGCAAGTTAAAACCAATGTTTAAGTTTCTTCTTCTGGTTGTTAGATATAGATACCCAAGGTGTTTCTGGAGATATAAAGGATATGAGAAAATGAAATAGGTACCTTGTAGCATTCCATATTGGCAGTGACACCAGACAAGATTGTGGGTCCAACGAAGTTGCCTTGTTCATATCCTTGAACCTGCTCATCATCAATGTAAGTATTACATAAGTTAGGCTTTACAAATTTGTCAGTTCGACTCTGCTAAGTTTGGTAGCATGGGGAGAAACAAACAGGTAAATGATATTGTGTACAAATGACACCATTCAAGTTTTTACTTAGCTCAATCAATTTTGGTTTCTGCACATTTCAGAAACATAATCATTATAAAGTATTCTAGTTTTGTGCCAGCAGTCTACAAAGTCATAGTGGAGTATTAAGCCTTCGAAAGCAGAAGGAGAAGGGCAGCAAAATTCAGTAGAAAATGAGGTGTTTATACCCACTCCTTAATAAATTAAGTGCCCAGCAATACATATTATAAAGCAGGTAAAAAGAGAGAAGAGGGGGAGAAGCTAATACTACTTTTTATTTTGATAATCAATTTATCTAATCTGGACAACTGAACATGTGGACTGCCCCTCTCGATGGTTTTCTCAAGTTAGATGTTCAAGGTTCAGTGAATGGTAAGCCTGATGCCAGTATATTGCTATGTCAATACTAGAATTCTCTGTCCCGGTCGCTTTGGCTATTGCTCTCAGAAGGGCAAGAAAGATCCCTAAGCTGAGAGAGAGAGATGATAGCGTCCGTACTTGCTTTCAAAGAAAAGAGGGCTAGAAGACTATGCTTGGAAGCAGTTTTCTGGGAGCGTAGTGCGGTTCTAACCAATCATCTCTCTTTGTTTGTCAATCATCAACTTAAAATGGAGCACTTTGCCCAAGGGGTACCCATGAGGTGCTTAGGGATGAGTCAGGTCATTTGAAGGCAACGTTTTCAGGACTGGTGGGAATTCTCGACTCAAAATGTTGCTGAGCTCTTACTAATCAAGATGGCAATGCAGACTTTCCCTAAATCAGGTTGGAAATCAATAAGGAATTAATAGTAGAGCTGGCTTCCACAGTGGCTCTATCCTGGATTATAAAGAAAAACTATAGGTCATGGAGTTCGAGGAACTCATTGTAGTGATATTTACTCTTTCATATATCAGATAAGGGAAGTTCCCTTTGTAAGAGTTTGCAGGGAATCAATAGTATGGTTGATAGATTAGCAAAGTTAATTAGGGGTTGCAAGAAAAGAGATGTTTAACTCCTATGCTTGGATGCAGTTTTCTGGGAGTAAGATTATTTACACTATTCACCATGCTTCAATAGGGTGAAAGTTGGTTTCCCTTTGCTGTCCATGGTGTTTGTTTATTTTATTTTTATAGCTATTTTGTGTATGTTGGTAAGTTATGTACTCCCCATTTATCAGATATAAGCTCCTTGGGTGAGCTGATGTCTGTATGCTATGGGGTGAGCTGGGTTGTATTTTGGGATATGGAGTCTCTGGTTAAAATTTTGGAGTCTGCAACGATGATTTTAGTAATAAAATTTTCTTCTGTTGATAAAAAAAATAGAAAAAAAAAAAAAATCTGATCTGGATGATTGGAAAGATGGGAAGGGACAATTCATCTACAGCAGGAATTTTAGCATAGTCCACCCACAGTGTCAATGGAGCTAGCAACAGCTAGGGTCTCACATGGAGAAAGTCAAGAAAGAGTACAAGCAAGATATAGTACCGAAATTTGAAAATCTGAAATCTGAAATCAGAAATACATATATGAAATAAAATATTAAAGAAAGGACAAATACCACAATATTTCTTCCATCAAGCAACAGTCTGGCCCCACTTTCTACTCCATCCTGGATTAATCTGGATATCCGTTCTTTCGCCTACAAATGCAAAAAGATTTGCGAGACATAAAACTATAAGCAGTGATGTAAAACAGATATTTAGACGTGGATGTAGAAAAAGGTGCTAGTAACTTAGCACTGACCCTGAACTATTGTTATTTTGGACTTCACCTACCCCATCCATAATGTGCTTCCAAAACAGATATAGAGACATAACTTTCAACATCTTACTTACCTGCTTGCTAATTACGGGACCAAGGTCTGCACTAAGATCTATTCCAGCATTTACTTTCAGTGTTTTGGCGCGCTCCACTAGCTTATTCTCCCTAAAATAGTTAAGAGATCCCTGTTAGACTGAAGTATCTTACATATATAATCAAAGTTAACAATATTTTTATTTGAACACAAAAATAACTTGTACCAAATTGTACGGAAGAATAACTCGTGTCTATAGTAGCATCACTTGGAAAATATAAGAAGTTCAAAGCTCATACTTCCAATTTTTCTTGATTGGCAGATTTCTACTGAGAGAGCAAGTTATTTAATCCAAGTTTACATTGTTTGAGGTAATTGTCCTCTCTTGATTCTTTCTTTCTTTCCTTCCCCCACCCCCCCTTTTTTTGGGGGTGGGGGGAATAACTGATTTTCCTTTTGGATTAGTTAAAGAAAAGCTAACCACACAATCCTTTCAAATCACAGGAATCTAAGCTCAGTTCTCCCATTAGAACAAATACAGGCTTAGTGACCATTTAAGTTAATGTTATCTGTCATTGCTTTTCGTTTTGCCCTTGATCTATTTATTTATTTTAGTTTTTAGTTTTTGGACCAAAAAGATGATGAAACAAATAGAATCTAGCATTTCAGTCAGTGATCACAACTGCTGCCCATCACATCAAGAGATATTGATGCAAGGGTTTCAAAGTGTGAGAAACGTAAATCTATAAATTTATAATCACCCTTCCAGTCTCACATCAATTAGGAACCATAAGCATCCTATACCACAACCCCAACTGGAAAACCAATCGCCAGAAATCTCTCCTCCCTCTCTGTCTCTCATACGCACACACACATACAGAGTTCATGTTTATACGTATGTGTTTGTGTATATATATATATATATATATATATATATATATATACACTAGCTCAAGTGGTACCCATGTCCCATGATCTGTGCACTGCTCCTGGAGGTCACAGGTTCGAATCCCCTGTGATTCAGGATGTGGGGAAGGCAAAAATCCACTGCCAGGGGTGGGGAGATCATGAGTTTAAACGGATGTATCCGCCGACTCCGGCTGTGTCAGTCCGCGCCGCTTCAGCCCAGACGACGGTGCATCCCCTCAACAAAAAGGGCACCTTTTCTGATGACGCATAATCGTCCGGGCTAAACTCCCATTCGAGGGGTATGGACAGCGCGCGAGCCGACTAAGGCCACAGGGGTCTACCCACTCCATGGTAGTGGGTTTGTGCTCTCCCTCACATCCTGAAACTCAGCAAGTTTCAAACCCTTGACCTCCAGGATATAGTCTTTGGGCAAGGGACATGAGTACCACTTGGGCTGAGCACAAACCCACTACCATGGAGTGGGTAGACCCCTGTGGCCTTAGTCGGCTCGCGCGCTGTCCATACCCCTCGAATGGGAGTTCAGCCCGGACGATTATGCGTCATCAGAGTTCATGTTTATACGTATGTGTTTGTGTATGACTATATATATATATACTAGCTCAAGTGGTACCCATGTCCCATGATCTGTGCACTGCTCCTGGAGGTCACAGGTTCGAATCCCCTGTGATTCAGGGAGTGGGGAAGGCAAAAACCCACTATAAATATATATATATATATATATATATATATATATATGGGAGTATTCAATGGTTACTCCACCTCTCTAATCACTAATGGTTATTGTTATATCAACCATTGGATCAAAAATCAAAGGTTGAGATTAATTGCATTAAATGACTCAATTACTTGCATTAATTGCATTTTTCAACTAACCATTTAATCTTAGCCTTAGATTTTTTATCTAACAAATATATATATATATATATATACATATATATATATATATATATGGCCTCCGTGGTGGTATCAGTCTACTATCAGACACTTGGGATACAAATACCAGAAGGGGGGGGGCTAGGGTAGGGCCGGATACGTATCGGACGTATCCAATTATCAATATTTAATTATTTTGCTCGGATACATAAGGGATATGACTCGGAAACGTTGAGGATGCAGCATGGATACGTTGAGGATATGGCCTCCGTGGAGGTATCAGATACATTTATAATTTTTCATTCGTTAAAGCAGGGGCTATTTTGCAAATAACATCAGTTATTAAGTGATATTCTACTAAGATGTACTAGATAATTTCTGAAAAAGAGCCCAAAATCTTGTGTGGACAAAATGACATCTGCGTTGGTAGTCAAACATCATTATATATTTCTTCTTTTTTTCTTTTTCTTTTTTTGGTACACTATATCTTTCTATTTAGTATCTCTTCATCTCTCCTTTCTCATTTAATTTTCTTTTTTTTTCAAATATATTTCTTAGAAATGCTATGCAAACAGCTAAAGCCCTTTTTTTTCAAATATATTTTCTTAGTATTTGTCTTCATCTCTCCCTTCATCTATTTTTTAAATTCAGTGTTCTTTGATGTATTGCTAATTGAATTTTAAATAGTTTTGGAAATAGAAATATGTTCTTGGAAAGCATATTGTATTAGTTTTCATTTGTTTTCTTGTCGACATGTAAGAACTAAAGAGTAATACTTCATTATGACATATTTGTCTACATGATTCTTAGGTGAATTATTTAGGGATGAAATATAACACATTTTTATTAAAAAAAAATCCGTATCCATGCCTTACCCGTATCCTATATTTTCGGATTTTGACGTATCGCCGTACCCGCACTGTATCGCACCTGTATCAGTGCTTCATAGATGCACACTAATATACAAATATTACCAAATAAATGTATATATACCCCATGTAAATGTAAGCATAGATGCGCATTTGCAGATTTTGTAGAAGATTCCTATAGCCCGGCAGTGTAGGCGTCTTTTGTTTTTGGTACAGAAAAGGGGCATAACTGACAACTGAGGCTGTGAGCTCGAAGTGGAGGAGGAAGATGGGTGGGGTCAGTTAAAGCATTACTGCCTCCAATCTCAGAATCTTCTGCAGTCTGAAATTTGAGGCTCACTTAAGATACTTGACATTGGCAAATTAATGTTTGAGGGATGCGTAGGTGATGGTTTGTGATTTATAATGCTTGAAATCATAAGAATTTGATGATCGTGCAGTATTCAACCATCAAAAGGTACAAGCAACTGAGTTTAATACAACTCAACTTTAGAAATATGTGGGGACGGACCAACACAACATACCATTCTCTTGAGTCTCCAACAAAGACCACCGTGCTCAAGGCCATGCATCTTTGTCCTGCAGCACCAAAACCAGCGGCAACTAGAGCATTTAGGGTAGCATCAATATTTGCATCTGGCATGACAATCCCATGATTTTTGGCGCCCATGTTGGACTGCAGGCAGCAGCAAATGCAGTAGTTAGTTCACAGCAACTTCAACTACTGCTAGCTATCAAGTTGTGACTTTCAATAAGATAAGCTACACGCTCCACAAAAGTAGATGAACTGCAATTACTGGGAATTTTTATTGAAGTTGGGGGTTAGGTGAGGGGGAAAAAGAAGGGTGGAGCAGCACTAACCTGAACACGCTTCCCTTTAGCTGATGCTCTTGCATATATATGCATGCCAGCCTTTAAAGAGAAGCAGAAAACAAGTATGAATCAGATGGAAGAGAAACTCCAACAAGAAGTTGAATAAGTTTCAGAAAACAGTACACGTGCAAATTATGAGGATGATTTGAAACAAAAAAACATTTTTAAGTGACTGATGAACTTGAGGCTTTCAAAACAGATGCAAGTATGATAACAATAACCTGAACCATTTATAAAAGCATTCACAGACACAGAGTACTTACAGTGTTTGAACCAACAAATGATATAGCTCTGATGTCGTCATCATCACAAATAGCATTTACAATGTCCTACCCCAAACAAAAGCACAATAAAGAATAAAATTAATACAACGAATTTGTATGAAAAGAACAAAGTTCGTTCATTCACTAAAATGGAGTAGAGGCAGAAAAAAGATTAACTAACAATCATATGGAAATATCCAAGTTTTCACAGATAAAAAATAATGATAACGAAATAAACAAAATGAAACTTAAACCATGTTTAATTGAAGTTCAAGAAAATATCCTCAAGCCTTAAAATTTCAAATCAGAAAGAGGTCAAACTTCTTATTCTTGAATGATATATATATATATATATATATATATATATTTATTTATTTATCAAAAGCCTTCTGCCTCAGTTGATGAGGTAAGGCTTAAAGGCCGGCCAAATACACACAAAGGATTTACTAGTTACTAATATAGCACAGCCTCTCTTCTTCTTTGGACCCTTTGTTTTACTCCGATAGCATCATAGGTTGTGTCAAAAGTCTTTGGAGGGACCGAGGGAATGCTTTCACCACACCTTTTAAGCTTCAATTCTAGGGTCTTCATGCTTAAAGTCGAGTAGCTAACCGTAGATGCGAGCAGACTTCTAAAAGCTACTGAAGTAAATAACTCCGAAATACTTAAGTAAAGCCACATCATACATTGGTGCCATGAACAATATTTAAAACACCGCTGGGTAAACCAGCCTCCATTGCCAACTCCGCAAGTATCATAGATGCCCCTGGAAGAAGAAAAATGGAAAAGAAAAATCAGAAACAAACCAATTACTGCAACTCAAATCACAGCAAAAAAGTGTCTACTTTATGCCTTCATTACTTGGTAATGATTTCAAGCAAGATCAACCAGAAACGAGATCAAGAGAATGTGCAATGATTGCATGCCAGGAAGGAACTTCGCAATGGGTCACCTAATTTAGAAACTTCCAAGCAAGAAAATTACAAAAAACACATGGTTCTAATGAACAATTTTCGCTGTAAAATTAAAGGCAAGTTTTCAACCAGCTCCCGGTTCAAATCCAATCCAATCCAATCCAACCAACAAGTTCTAAGGCTATAGGGTCTCCACACCCCAATATTATAAGACTTACCTCCAAATGGTTGGTCCATATCTAGTGTTCTAGTGTAACATCCATCCCAAGAACATTTCATTGAAGGAGCAAAAAAGAGGCACACAAGAAGCCAAGGTCTCTAAATGATGCCAGTCATTAATTCATTATGAAAAATATGAGCCAGACATACTGATAGTCCCAAAAGCTCAAGGACCCATCAGATATAATAAGAATGTTCATTGCCAAAACACATACCTTCACCAAGCATTGCCAACATGGGAAACTCTATTAAGCAGTTTACTACTAACAGTAGAAATATAACCAACTGCAGTTGTGGGGGGTGATTTTGCAGTTTTCAGTTTCAGTGGTTTGGAGCCCTGTGCTAAAGTTCATGCTTTTGGATGCAATAAGCACCAGCATTAGTAAATAACCCACCTTTGCGTATAAATATCATGCAATATCCAATGATACATCCATCCAGACGCACCAAAATGGAAGAGCTCAAAACATGCACGCACATACATATATAAATAATTAAATATATATACTTGAGACTTTATTAATCATGGCACTGGCAGTAAAATAGTTTTCTCCATGTCATTTTTGGCAGTTCTTAAACGGACTAGTAAACACCTGGATCTTTCTCTGATGGCTTTAGAACGAAGGTATTCCCACATGTAACTGCAACCGGGAACATCTGCAGGGAACAAGATGAAGCACATAGTTGGCTTAAGTAGTAAGAAAAGTACCGCTCGAATGAAGATGAAAATTTCAATCTTAACAACGAAAAAGAAGGATGGAATAGCAGACATACCCATAAAGGAATCATTGCCGGGAAATTGAAGGGACATATCCCAGCACACACACCAAGTGGCTCTCTGATGCTGTAGGTATCAATTCCAGTAGACACATTGGGAACATACTCTCCCATCTGCAAAGTTGCCATTCCACAAGCATGTTCCACCACCTCTTTACAGACAAATAAGAAGAATTTCAATGTCACGAGCATCACCAAGTTACCCACTTCTACAACTAAAGAAAAGGGAATTATCAACCTACCTAGTCCACGGAACACATCGCCCTGTGCATCCTTCAACGTCTTTCCTTGTTCTGTTGTAATATTCAGGGCTAGCTTATCCTATGACGAGAATAACAGTCATTCTGGTCAAATGAATTGTAAGCAAAATGGAAAGATTGAATTGGAAAGCTAATGTTATCAACCAAACCATGTCCCTCCGGATAAGTTCTTGGAGCTTAAACATGATGCGCTGACGGGTGGTAATTGGCGTGTTTCGCCATGGTGGGAAAGCCTGTTTGGCAGCAGATACTGCAGCTTTGAACTCTTCATTTGTAGTTAATGGTATCTGAGAAACAACTTCTTGTGTTGCCTAGCACCACACAAATTAATCAATTAGAGTAATCACACAAACCCCAAAAAGCAAGCTCTAATCCCAAAAAAGATGGCCAGAAATGAGAAAAAGGGTAGCTATCAGCTTGTATACTTACTGGGTTTACAACATCGATGAAGTTAGATGATTTTGAATCAACGAAGTTACCTCCAATAAGATTTGGTACTCTCTGACACAGTGAAATCAATGGGAATTTTAAATATAATGCAAGTTTGGCACTGTAAGAAAAGAGAATATACACTAGAGTAAAATTTAAATGCAGAGACCTAAGGATTATCTAAGAGACAACATTTCCAGAAATCCTGATCTAATCACACCAATATAATATATATATATATATATATATTTTATATTGATGAAACCTCATTGATATGAGTTCAAAACAGCATTTAGAGATTTATCAACTCCATTACACTCGATTATTCGGAAACCATACACACGTGTATGAATGAAAACAAAATAAAAGAATCGATTAAATTAACATCAGTAGAAATGAACAAAAGAATAAACAAATAAATAATAGACAGAAAAGGAGGAAAGTAGTACGGGAGGATTGTGAAGTCGGGGGGAAGGCCCAGCGGCGGCGGAGGAGGTAGAGAGAGAAAAACTAGTGAGAGAGGAGATTTGAGGATTCAATGATCGTAACGCTCTAACTGCATCATCATCATCATCATCATCATCATCATCATCATCAAACAAAAGAGATCAAAATTAGGGGTTTTATTACAGATTGATGAGGTTGAATAAGCAAACTTACCTCTACGGATTGAGAGTTGCAACATTTTTGTTTGTATGATTTGGGGAGGATCAACTTCAGTCGAGAACGGCAGTCTACATATAACATAGGCGTAATTGTCTTTTGGTGACGTCACGTAGTATTATTTCCTAGTCGTAGATAGTGTAGTGTAGTGTAGTGTAGTGTATTAGTGGAGTAATTTTATTTGTTTCCGGATATGAATTAGCCAGCTCAGTTCCCACTTCCAAGTGCACAATGTACGGGCTTTGCTTATTTTACTAGTTATAGAACGTCGGGGATTTAATTTAATTTTGAGATTCCGTTCTTAAATTATTGTCAGGCTTTCTTTTTTTATCTATATCAAAATAATTATTTTGTTCAAAAATATTTCTTTTGTAGAATAATATTTTTACTATTTTATTTTTATTTTTTCTTTTTACTTTAATTATGGGTCACATACACATGACCATTAATAAAAACTACACACTATATCAATATTAATAATCAAGTCAATTGATTTTTCTTAATTCGTATGCGGGTTCAAATTTCATTGACAATATTATTTTGGTTTGTTTTCCATGCTTTTTCATTTCCTTGCCAATATCTAAAGGCATTGATTGGTACACAAAAATGAAATCAATTCCGCAGAATCGATAATGTAGTAATATTTTCTATTATATTGTTTGGTAAGAAACAAAACAACTTAAAATGTAAAGATAAAATTAAGGTAATTGACAACATTATCTCAATATATACAAGTACTTGTTAATGACTTTCAAGATAAAAATTAGACATTAACGTTATCACTGCTCTACAAAATAACAAGTTCTTCAATCTTTTTCAATTTTGGTGAAAAGTTTAAATTATTCAACGTCAATAAAGTAAAAAAAATTTATTAAATAAGAAAACTATTGTTATAATGAAACTAGTTCAAATAAAATAATTTAAATATTTAAAACAATTCGAGAAAAGTACGTGTAATTACTTATTTAAAATAATTACTATTTTATTCTCCTATTTAGTTCTAAGCAATCACCGTTATCATTCTATTTTCCGTAATTGTTATGCAAAGCGTGCCAATTCTTTAAAAAAATTCTTATGGTGTATTTAATCTAAATCTTGTAAGATTAATCAATTCTAAAGCATGCTTCAAATGTAAAAATTAACACTACAATCATAAAACTATAAACTATTATTTACAAATTGGGAAGAATTAGAAAAGTCTTATAAAGAGCTCAAGAACAACGACGGTGAGGAAAAGTAAAAATGAACGTTCGTAAAGTAGTTGAAATCAAATGAAATTATAAATACAAAGCAAATACTTCACCTAATAGAAGGATATTATCGTTCTTTTTCATGGATTTCAACTATTAGGAATCTAAATCTCACCTCCTCCATCAGGATTGTGATTACTTAAATTTTAGTAATCAATTCAAAGATTTTAGTAATTCATTCTTATTCCAAATATAATTCTTACACCACCAAACGTTATTAATCAATTTCATGAAATTAATTCTGCATAATTGATTCTATTTCTGTGTACCAATCGAGGCCAAAGTTCTTCTCTTATTATAGGTTTGAGAATTGAGAGAAATCCAAACGAAGGTGAGGTGACACAATCATAGACATCCTCACCAACTTTAATATACATACTACCTCTGTTCCAAAATAATTATCATTTTAGCAAAGTTTTTTTATCCCAAAATAATTGTCGTTATAGGATTTCAAAATTCATTTGCCCATATTTTGTCAAAATAACCCTTATTTATTACTCTCATTATAGAAGGTTAGTAAGAAGAAAGAGAAAAATACTCCTCCAACTTACCTAAAATAATTGAACTTAAATAATGAAAGATCAGTCTTGAAAGTTTTCTTAATTTATGTGCAAATTGATAAAACGATAATTATTTTGGGACGGAGGTAGTGTCTGTGTGTGTGTGTGTGTGTATACATTATAGATTTCGAATATGTCTCTTGTGAGACCGTTTTACGGATCCTAATTTATAAGACGGAGCCTCACTCTCTCACAGTTCAGCACATGGTGAGTCGGATCAGAAAAATCCGTTTTACAAAAAATATCTGTAAACGACATTTTCTAAGTTACGAGATTTCTTCATAAATAGTCTAGTCAAACCCCCTAACATCTTATATGGTCTGACTTATTCCAAAACAACTTATATAGCCTCTTTTTACTTGTAAACCCGAAAATACTCTTATTTTTTGAACGACTCAATGCGTAGTTTAAACTATTCACAAAGTCGTTTAAACCATTCACGGAGTCATTTAAACAATTCACGACGTAGTTTAAACAATTCACGACGTAGTTTAAACTATTCAAGGAGTCGTTTAAACCATTCATGGAGTCGTTTAAACCATTCACGGAGTCGTTTAAACAATTCACGGTGTAGTTTAAACAATTCACGGAGTCGTTTAAACAATTCACGGGGTCGTTTAAACAATTCACGGGGTCGTTTAAACCATTCACGGCGTAGTTTAAACAATTCACAGAGTCATTTAAACAATTCATGAAGTCGTTTAAACAATTCACGGGGTCGTTTAAACAATTCACGGAGTCGTTTAAACAATTCACGGGGTCGTTTAAACGATTCACATGGTCGTTTAAACAATTCACGGGATCGTTTAAACAATTCACGGAGTCGTTTAAATAATTCACGGAGTCGTTTAAATGATTTACGGAGTCGTTTAAACGATTCACGAGATCATTTAATCGATTCAAAGTGAGACGATGGGAGGAAGATGGAGGAAGACAAAGATAGGGCTTCATGGTAGTAGATGGAAAAAAGACGGAGGAAGACTTACCAGATCCATGGCAGTATAGGGAGACGATGTGGTTAGAAACGGAGGAAGACGGCGACGATATGGTCGGAGATGGGAGGGGGAGACGACGACGATGGGAGGAAGACGATTGTGGTTTGAGAGAGGAAGCCGAGATTTGAGAGAGAGTGAGACTGAGTTAGGTTTTAAGGGCTTTGGGGGTATTATAGAAAGTTTGTGTTAATTTTTAGTCAAAGGCCATATAAGTTGTTTTGTCGGGTCAAAAGGTCATACTTGATATATACCACTTTACTTTATTTTCCCTGGTCCTAACCCTATACTATAGAAAAGATGGATATGGTATGTCTTGATAATACATATGTGAACTTCCTCCATTTCAAAAATAAGTGTTGTTTCAGCTAAAAAGATTTATTATTATTACAAAACAAATATGTTTTTAATTTTTTAATGAATGTTTGTCTAATTTACCTCTCTTTTCTAAGCCCTAACAATTAATGAATTAACCATTTCTATGAGTAAAAGCTTACAAAAGACCGTCTTACAGTTATTTTTTGTAAGAGAGATCTTTCTGACCCAACCCACCATGTGTTGGTGGACTGAGCTATGAGAGAGTGGGGCTCCGTCTTACGAATCAGGATCTGTAATACGATCCCACAGGAGACCTACTCCTTACTATAATATTTATTTTTATCTAATTTTCAAATGACCCCTCAAACCAGTTCTCTCTATATCCTTAAATATGTACTCGTGCCTTTCGTTCCGAAAAAGTAGTCTTGTTTGACATAACTGTATGTTTTTTCAAGGATCTAATGTGAGAGCGTGACTCGTAAATTAAAGTGAAAATCAATCAATGTTAAACTAGAAAATGTATTTTTACAAGAGAAAAATTAAGAAGTGACACTTTTATAGAATAACCTAAAAAAATAAGCGTGATGATACTGATTTTTGCATTGTGGTCTTGTTGGAAAAATGCTCCGGTGAAATAGCTGGTACTGCCTGATAACAAGAGCAAGGGTTACTGCACAGGGGATCCCTGCAAAGCCCCTCCGATATGAGAATTAGTACTGTATATTAGAGAGAGAATAATGCTAATTAAGGGTGTAAAAAGGGTATAATTGTGCGTACCTTTTATGTCTCTGATGCTACTATTTATAAAAGAGTAGTCTGTAGCCCTAAATAATTTTGGGCCTATAAATGTGATGAGATCCCGTAGTTTACGGGTCATGGTAACGTATCCGTCAAAGATTAATGCGAAGAACATGTTTGTAGTAGGATTCTACTGAGTTGGAGATAGTTCCGTGATGTCTTTCATGATACGCGAGATGTGTTAAGCAATTAACAGTGCTGCGGGTAAGTGGTCCGCCTTTGCGGGTAAGTGGCCCGCCTTCTTTGGTAGTGTAGTGCGCGGGTTACTTGGAAGTAAATAGCTTGCCTTTGGCGGCTTGCTTTGGTTTAGCGGCTTTTGTCAACTTTGTCCTTTATGTAAATTTTAGGTAGTTTAATAGCCCCTACTCTTTGCCATGTGAGTGTGCTCAGACCAAAGAGTATACTTTAAAGTTCTAAAATCACCTATATACACAAACTACTTCACCAGGACTCCAGATCTCCTGTTACACTCTAGAGTGCCCCACTCTGTGCCACTAATCAAATTACGCACGTGGCTTGGATTTTTAACCCGGTTAACTAATTGGGTTAGGAGAAAATTAACGGGGGTTTAGAGAAAACTAAGGGAGCTAAATTGTCCCTCCCAGCACAGAATTCTCCCTTCATCGCAAAACTCTCCCTCCGTCACAAAACCCTTAAGCCGTTCTCTTAATCGGAAAAACCTCCATTGTGAAACCCTTCTTCGAACTCTCCATCTCAAAAACCTTCAAGAAGCTCATTCATACTGGGTTTCGCCTCCAAAGATCATACTGCATACCTTCGACTTCAATTTGATTGCAGTAAGTCTCTCCATTGCAAACCCTACTTGAAGCTTATTTCTAAATTCAAACATGTGCTAGCAGAGATTGTTGCTGATTTAGGAATTGGGGATTTGTAATATTTTATTTTTTTTATAAATTGATGAATCAAAAACTGATTCATTGACAAATCAGTTGAAACTCATTGCTAATTTCCACAACATGTCTATAGAGATTAATATGCAAAGTTACTGCTTGTGATTGAAATTATTTTTAAAAAAAAAAAAGATTTTTTATGCAAAGTTGCTACTTGTGATGCATCATTCTTTTTTTTTTTTTTTGCATTGATGGAATTGTCTTTAACAAAGTTTGGTCATTAGAAAATAAGAAGGATTAAGACCAAATTTGAGCACTCCATTGCATATGCCCACCCTTGTCCCTATAAACTGAAGTTCTGAACGTGCTCGTGATAGTAAAAGTACACACAAAAACATCCACTCTCTTCTCTGAGTGTTGAATTTACTGAGGAAGAATAAACTCAGTGAATTCTGAATTCCTCAAGATGCTGAAGTCCTTTCTGAACTATTAAATCATTGTATTGACTCTATAAACATGTGTTTTGATATGTTAAATCATTGTATTGACTCTTGCCACAATGAGATGGTTATGACATTAATTTTAACATTGTTTCTTGTTCTTTGGATTCTTTGATAAGCTCAACTACCACCACCAAGATACAAAGGATTTGGCTTCAATAACACTCAATTCATTCGTCATCAAGAAGAGTAATGGGTGTGAGGGCAGAATGAGATGGTATAAACACATGAGGTGGACAAAGCTTCGAGTTTACAAATTAGAAACAAGCCAAATTTTATCTTAAATCATTTTAGTACAATCAACATTGTCTTAAGTACATTTTATAAATATTCATACGTACTTAGTTTTTCATGCTTAGAATGAGATGTCATTGTGATAGACTAAAGACTATGAGGATCTTTCCACAGTATATTCATGAGATGTTTTCTCAGTATTAAGTAATGTATTGGGCCATATCTATTCAAGTATATATATTTGTTTGGTTGTATTTCTATGACATGTTATCGATAACTCATTACAAGTAATATATTGCGTCTAGTGATATATTGCTTTCGCAACTTAAAAATAATCAGGAGGTGTAATCAGTGAATAGTTGATATAGAAGCCCATTAATCAAGAAATATATTTCAAGAAAAACAATGTAAAGTAACAAACAACTAAAATGAGTCATTAATTATATAAAAACAATACAAAACAATACTAATCTTGGCCTACTCTAACATCATCCTTTAAATCATCCTCTAAACCCCTGCTAACAATTGCACATAATCCCATCCGACTGTTGAAGCATAGTTGTTTACCAATTGCACATAATTCCCAGCATCAGCAGGCTTCAACATGCTCCACCATACCAGCTTGTCACAACAAATCCTTTGGCAATCGTAACGAACATGTTCATACCCGGTCGAGGAGCCTATTATGACTACAGGTTTAGAGGATGGACAAGAAAGTTACAATTAGCTGTTCAAAATCCAATCTGCGAACATTAACTATTGGTTCAGTGAACATCACGTGTTTACAATAGCTTTAAAATCCATCACCATCTTTACTTTTGTTGGCTCACACCATATACTACATGATTTAAGGAATGCAGTTGATCAAATGCTCCTTTGCTTAGATTCATCAGCATAAAGCTTAATTAAGCCTGCTCTGCAATTCAATTATTTATTTGGTAAACTTGACTATATGTACACGTGCTTGTCTACCGAAGGCTAGTGAAGTGAAGCGCTTTGTTGACCTCACAAGTAGCAACATTGCATGACTATCTGTACATAGTAAAGATACAAGTCATACTAAATCATGTACGCGCAACAAAAGCAGAGTTCTAGTTTCAAGCGATTCGTCAATGAATCAAAAACTGATTAACAAGTTTGGGAAGGCTATCAAATTTTTAAATTTGATATGTTCACAACATATGATAGATTATAATAGCTCATTATCTATGGACCTAATAGTTCAGGAAGACTTCAACATCTTGAGGAATTTACAATGTTTATTCTTCCTCATTTAAGGAGCATCATTGAAGAAATTCAACACTCAAAGGAGAGAGTGGATGTTTTTTGTGTGTACTTTTACTACCACGAGCATGTTTGGAAATAGAGCATTAATGTGCCCAAGTAATTGTAAAGTTTCAAATTGCCATCATAAATCATAATTGTAAAAGCATATACGGAGGTTACCTCTTGGCCATGGATTGAGACAAGGGCTTTCAATTGAACTCGTCGAAATAGAGCATCACTGTATGGCAGCATCTAAAACCTGAAACAAAAAATGTCAGGTTAAACATAAGAAATGATCCTCTATTATGGTTTAATCCATTATGATTTCTAGCAAACTTGGCAAGTACAAAGTTAAAAAGCGCTTAACTTCCTAAAGGACATTTATAATCATCCGGTTACACTCAAAGTCAGCTACAGAGACATGTTCATACTCCCAAAGATGACTACATGGATCTATCAAAAATCTTAGTACTTATTGACTAGATAACAAAAAATATGAACATGTAACTAAACTCTTATTTTGATAATCTCTTTGAAATCATACATCTCGGAAGTGGTCAGTAGATATGCTTCTAAAGCTCGATGTGATAGATCAAGAGGTATCATTTCTCCACGACCCATATATCAATTTGAGATTCCCACATCCAAAAAGGATGCAAGCAAGAAATTTACCATAAAAATAATCCAACAAAAGCATTTTGATGATTAATCCACCATCTCCTACCTACAATAGTTGCATTGCTTAAAATAACAATTAGTCTTCCAGGCCAGATAAGCATATATAGCCACTCGGATGATTAATCAAAAATTGATTCATCAATTTATAAAAAATAAAAATCCTTAATTCCTAAATCAGCAACAACTTTGCATACTAATCTCTATAGACATATGTTGTGATTGCTAGCACATGTTTGAATTTAGAAATAAGCTTCAAGCAGGGTTTTGCAATGGAGAGACTTACTGCAATCAAACTGAATTCGAAGGTATGCAGTATGATCTTTGGAGGCGAATCCCAGTATGAATGAGCTTCTTGAAGGTTTTTGAGATGGTGAGTTCAAAAGAAGGGTTTCACAATGGAGGTTTTTCCAATTGAGAGAACGGCTGAAGGGTTTTACGACGGAGGGTGAGTTTTGCAATGGAGGGAGAATTCTGAACTGGGAGAGACGATTCAGTTCCCTTAATTTTCTCTAAACCCCTGATAATTTTCTCCTAACCCAGATTAGTTAACCAGGTTAAAAATCCACGCCGCATGACGTAATTTGATTAGTGGCACATAGTAGGGAACTTTAGAGTGTAACAGAAGATCTGGATTCCTTCACCCGTGGCGCAGCTTAGCAAAAGAATTTTAATGCAACCCCCAAAAGAATTTTAATGCAACCCCTTTAATGCCAACCACATATGAAGTGGCCCGCCTTGTTTGTCATCACTTGCATCGGCCAAACGGATAGATCAAGATAATAGGATGGTCACCTTTTGATAACTTAATATGATTGAATCATTCTTTTAAAGGAATTAAATATTGCTACTTCAACTTGACAAAAGTGGGCCGCCATCTTTGTAACATACTCGGTTGGATACTTGCACACTTAACTTCATAGGTGAACTGTCCCGCGTCATCACATAGCCACTTCACGTGAGCTGTTGTCAAACTTTAATGCCGATTCAACTTAGTGGCTCGCATTTTTGAATTTAGAGCGGCCCGTGCGGTGTTGGGTATTGCTTTCTTTTGTCAAGAAAGAAATTAATGTGGCTCACTCAATTCAATGAAGCCATTTAGTTGAAACATATACCTGCCAAGTAAAGAACCATCTAATATGCTGCCAATTAATGACCCACCAGCTCCTCCATACACGCGGCTAAGTGGACTGCATCTGGCGGTCTAGTCCCTTGCCCACTATATGTAGTGGGTGTGCAAGTTCTCATTTATTTAATGTACTGTCCAACAACCCTTGCAGAACCTTCAATGCCATTTTAATTAACCGAACCATTTGCTAATTTCTGAAAAATGCAAGTCTGAACAAGCAAAGTCAGAGAACCACTCCAACAACCCCCAACTACTCGAAAGTCTTTAATGCCGATTAATTAGTTATAGCTTTGGAGTGGGCGACACTGCTGATCCACCACTATTTCATAACTTTGGTATTTTTACTGCGTGTAACCCATAGGCGAGTTGGCCATTTCCATTATCTTAGTTCTATGTTAATTTCAAATGGGACCCATTCTTGCACACTTTATCTGACCGCAAATGTGGAGAAGTTAGGGAATCCCTCGCTGGCTGCTTGTATGGGATTAGAGAGGACAACCATTTGAATACCCACCATCATTATTACTTGTTGTTATTTTTTTTAATAACCCTTGTTGGCCGCCATTTGCCTAACATTTTCATAAAGGGACAGCCAATGCTGAGGCCGCCCAATAAACAATAGGTGCTTCATATCATTACTTTTTTCCCCAAACTTGCTGGCCACACATTGCATGGGATTTGCATGGGAATTTCTCATTGAGGCGTTGCATTATGCTCTCCAATTCATTTCACCTCGCATGCGGCCCACTCTATTGCATGGGGTTAAGTGTTGACCACCATATTTCTAAGATTCCTACCCAGTTGATGCTTGAGCTATCCGCTCTTTGTTAAATGCGGCTAGGACATTTAATCGTGAGTGCGGTTAAGCCGTGCCCGCCACCTAAGATTGGCTTCAAATTCATCGTGACCTTTGTCATTGGTTTAACATGAAAACGACCTTTGCTTCTTTTTTAGAATAAGTGTGGCCTCTATTATTGATTTAACATGTGAGCAGCCTTGTTCGTCTTGCTTGTTTGGCTTGACTTTTTTGGCATTGTGGCTGCCCGTTAAGGGTCTTATCCTTTGCCTTTTATCTTGCCTATTGGTTTGTCTTTTTTGGCATTATGGGTGCCCGTTAAGGGTCTTATCCTTAGCCTTTTGTCTTGCCTATTGACTTGACTTTTTTGCTCGCGTGATTACTCGCATTTTTATGGAAGCCCGCTTATGAGCAGGTCTTATCCTTTGTCGGGCAATGACTACCTGAGTTGACATATTTCTTGCCTTATGATGCTCATCAAAATGTTTAGAATGTATGTATATACTAAAAACATGTTTTATTTATAGCAAAATTTTTCAAGTTGCATGATAAGCGTGATTGGACGAGTACTCAAGTACCTGCGGTAGCTTAACTCAAGTGCCCATGATAGGCATCTTTTGCAACCAAGCTCAGCTGAGTCATTTTTCGAGATCACTCTTTTTGTGTCCTGCATTGTCTGTTTCTTCTTTCTTTTTCTTATTTCCCACCGGTGCCTCGGCACTACCTATCATTTGGGCTAACTGAAATAGCCCTTCCTTGTTCGCGGGCGGGCGAGCAAAGAATTCAGTTTTTAGATTGTTGGGCGCTAAGCCCCCTTCAAAACATGTCAAAACTTCCTGATCAGAAATATTGCTTATTTGGTCTAGGACACCTTTGAACCGCTTCACAAATGCTAGGATGGATTCTCTGGGATTCTGCTTCACATTTATTAGCTCGCCTTTTGCCTTGGGTAATGCGTCCGTTGTTTCGAATTCCCCCATGAATACTCTCTGCAAATCTGGCCAACTTTTAACTGAACCCTCAGGTAGGTTGGCGAACCACGTAACAACCTTACCCTGTAGAGTGCCCACGAAGGGTTTACAGATGATTGTGTCGTCCGTAGTAAGCAGGGCAAGCTTCATCTCGATATGGTTGAGATGATCGTGTGTACTGGTTTTTCCCTCGTACCCGTTAAAAATGGGATACGTTATAGTTAGGTCAAGCGGGGAATCACGGATCCATCGTGCAAACGGCATAAAGTGTGTACCGATAGGTGTTATCTTGGCCTTCTCAGTTTCAATGGCTTCCAGCCGCCTTCTCAGATCTTGGACTTCATCCATGGCAGGCCTGCTGAATATTTGACGGCTTCCTTTTAAGGGACCTCCCCTGTTTCGGACTTGCTGACCTGCCCCTCTTCAGGGAATACCCGTGCGACATCGTAGCTCGGCTTCGAGGAGATTTCGATTGCCTCGATTGCGTTGCTAGTCGATAGGCATGCCCGCCATGTCTTTTGTGAGGGTGCAGGTCAAATTCCCCCTGGTAACTCATTTCTCGTGCAGTCCTTCCCGCTGCTTCATTCACATAACCTCTTGGGTTGTGGAGTCTATATCAGATACTAACCCTACTCTGAGAGGGTGCCTGCTCACCCAGATGCCAAGCCACACGTTCATCATCTCAAATTTGTCTGCTTCCTTCCACTGTTCTTCACTCAGAACGACCAGCCCCCATACCTAAGCGTCCTCCCTCAGGTTGTCTGCTAAGACCCCGTGACCCGTTTATGATCTGGTACCACCTTAGTAGGTTGGGGTTCTGGTTTCTGGGAAACCAACAGTGCAGCCGAAATGGGTACCTCACTTTAACCGGCCCATGGACTGCAAAAGCTGGTTGTTAAGCATTATCTGGACCAGCTCAGCCGTCTACACCTTAATGGCCTCTGCCTGAATGGTCGGGTCAATCTCGGGCGACATCGATGTACCAATGGTCGCCCGACGCGTATCCAACAGATCACACAGGTCACTAGCCCCCGCCTGTGGCTCTACCGCCTTCTTACTTGCTCGGGTGCCCTTGCCCTTAGCGGGCTTTTTGCCCGCAACCTCTTTACGACTCCTCAAGGCATGCAAAGTTTGCTCTGTCTGTGAGCCACCTTTTGGCGGTGCAGCGGCAGCAGAATTTGGCACTTTGTCGGTCGTTCCTATTAGCTCAACTGTGGGCTGAGCGAGATCGTTGCCAGTGCCAATAGTTGTTGTGTTAGTTACCATAATCACCAGATTAGAGTTTAAAGGTTTGAACTATTTGTGTGGGATATTTGGGCTTTCAAACGTGTCCCGGCAACAGAACCACCGATGATGCCGATTTTTGCACCGTGGTCCTGTTGGAAAAATGCTCCGGTGAAATAGCTGGTAACTGGCCTGAGAACAAGAGCAAAGATTACTGCGTAGGGGATCTCTGCAAAGCCCCTCTGGTGTGAGAATTAGCATTATATATTAGAGAGAGAATAATGTTAATTGAGGGTGTAAAAAGGGTATAATTGTGTGTACCTTTTATGTCTCTGATGCTACTATTTATAAGAGAGTAGTTTGTAGCCCTAAATAATTTCGGGCCTACAGATGTGATGAGATCCCATAGTTCACGTGCCACGGTAACGTATCCATCAAGGATTAATGCGAAGAACATGTTTGTCGTAGGATTCTACTGAGTTGGAGATAGTTCCATGATGTCTTTTGTGATACGCAAGATGTATAGAACAATTAACGGTGCTGCGGGTAAGTGGTTCGCCTTTGTGGGTAAGTGGCCCGCCTTCTTTGGTAGTGTAGTGCGCGGGTTACTCGGAAGTAAGTAGCTTGCCTTTGGCGGCTTGCTTTGGTTTAGTGGCTTTTGTCAATTTTGTCCTTAGTGTAAATTTTAGGTAGTTCAGAGCGTATAACTTATTTTATTTGCGATGTTCTAAGATAATTAATGTGTTTATAGTTAGAAATATTTTTTATGTAAGCTGTTTATTTTTATGATGAAAAAAGATGAAGAACTTATTAATTTGATAACACTAATAAATATATATTGTATTTTATTTGAGTAATATTATATTTATAACTTAAGTGTCCCAAATTTTATTCAAATTTATCTAATCAACCAGCATTTGAGATTTCAATATTTTTTAATCACCTAATCAAAAATTTCATGTGAATTTTGTGTTTATGATTTTGAAAAATTATTAAATTATACCTTAAATTTTATATAAAAATCGTAGTTTAACTGAGAAAATAAAAAAGAATAATTTATAAATGTAGGGAGTACTATTTTAATAATTAAATTTGTAAAATAAAAAAAAATTCCAAGGTAAAATGGGAAAATTTGTATCGATTGACTTGATGGTGGGTGTGGAAAACAATAAGTTGGTAGGGTTTCGATGAGGTGGCAGGTTTAGTTTGTGGGTCATCCTTCACGTGGATTTAACCTTTTTATACATGTGTAAACATCTTGTTTAGTGTTATTCAAGGCATAGATGAAGGGACGGAGTCAAGTGTGTATGATTAGACTAATGGGACGAGTCCTAAATCAAATTATGGCGTTGTTAGGGCTAAAGTATAAGGAAATAAAGTTGCGCTCTGCCAAAAGCTATATCTTTTAGCCCAGTGGTACGTACTTGATCCTAAAACACATTAAAAATGGTATAAAACCATTACCATAGAACCAAATTATGTAGCAACTCTTTGATTTGTTACAAATGTGTCTTAAATCCCTATACAAATAGGATTAACAGTTAAGTTTAAGTTGGTCAAACATGAAAATTGACCAGCATGTGCAATTATCATGTTATGTATGAAAATTGGGTAGAATCATTGAAAGAATACTCCGAACTTCTTAAGGATTAGAATGTGTTAATCCTAGTTAGTGAAGGATAATGCAACTGAACATGACCTTTAAATATTGGTCGTGTGGTCTTTGTTGAGAGACACAGAGCACGAGCCGAGCGAGTGTGAGACAAATAAAGTGTGACGGATGATGGACATGTGTGGTCGAGGGTCTCTAGGTCTTGGCGATATTAGACAAAATAGTGTGAGACTATTGTGGGCTACAAGAAGTGTTAGTACTCTATGGAATAGTGTCAATCCTTGTAAATTTTTTCTTAAGTAGGATGAGTATGTAAAAAACTCTCTTTTGTAAATTCCTTATTCCTCATGTGTGTGTGTGTTGTGTGTGTGTGTGTGAGAGAGGGAGAGAAAGAGAGAGAGAGAGAGACCTAAGTCGGAAGGTGCAGGAAAAAGGGGGATGTGTGTGTGTGTGGGTGTGTGCGTGGGAGGAGAAATGAGTGTCGAGAAACAGGAAGAATCAGCGCCGAGAATTTGAGCCCCTGCTCCTGAAAATCAAGGTGCATGCTGTAGTTCCTCCAACCCAAGGTGCAGTTCAAAAGACCGTTAGAATGAAGTGTTGACAGAGATAAATTACAGCTTAAAAAAAACTTCTCAGCAATTGAATTACCATGCAATTTAGTCTTTCCAAAAGAACAGGCCTAAACAAACTCTACATCTCCCCCACTCTAAAATCAAAACTGCTATTTTAACATATTAATACACTCCTTAGCAAAACAAAATCTCGCATTTCCTCATTAATAAAGCTCTACACCGCCATTGAAAATGAAATATAACTACCGCCCGCCATCCTAACTTGCATCACTTGAAATTGGTCAAATCAACAGCACTGAAATTCAACCAATGGCCTCAACACCCATATTCTTAATTCAAAATCAAGTCAATAACCAAACAAATCAATCCCAGCAAAAAGCAATCACGAAACACAAATTTATAGTAAAACAAAACCACAAATCAACCCCAAACTCAAAATCACTCCAAACAACACATTTTCTAATCTAAAATTAATAATTAACCATCAAGTGTACATAGAGGTGTATGGCACAGAGTGTGCGGGTACGTGAGCAACTCAAATAACCAAATCATTCCCAATCACATATAATCTTTAATCAATACTAATTAAAAAAATTTAACAACAAACCGTTAGGCTTTAAGAACATAGCCTAACAGTTTGCTGCCTTCTGGAATTAAGTTTGCTGCCTTTAGGAATTTAAGCTGCAGTACGTATGCTTGAAAGAAAAAGAGAGAGACCTGCTGACCCATGAGGTGAGAGAGAGCGTCGGTGAGGAAGCGAGAGTGCCGGAGCTCGTTGGTTCCTGTGTCTATGACTGAGCGCGAGAGAGATAAATGCGACTTTTTAGATTCTTTGCTTTTCATTTCTTTCCCAATAGTGTAAGTTCTTCTATTAATGTATTTAAAGAAGACTATATATATATATATATATATATATATATATATAGAGAGAGAGAGAGAGAGAGAGAGAGAGAGAGATTTTTAAGGAACTAATGTTCGTAGTGATATTTATATAAACCAATTGCATGACATTAGCCAAGTCCTCTTCGTACGATCTATGGTATGGGTGTGCCGAGTGGGAGACCAAAAAAAACAAAAGAAAAAAGGAAGGTAAAGTCCTTGTATGCTAAACATAAGTTATTTACGAGACAAAATTCCCCTTCTTTCAAGCAGAACCAGCAAGCAAGAAAGAGGCAACTCAATCTTTTTACTATGTAAACAAGCTTACTTTACATTTAGTAGGACCTGTCTCTACTACAAAGTTTTTCCAGATTGTACACAAATAACAAGCTTGAATTCTAGACGTTCATAAACCCAACTCAAGCTTGCTTTACTCTGCACGTTGACAATTAAACTGACCAAGAGTGCTCAAGGGCTTGCTAGTAACAGCAAACAAGATTCAAGCAGAGCACCACTCTTCCCAGCATGAGTCCCAAAGTAAAAAAGAAAAAAATGAAATAAGCGCCTCTCTAGGCATGATGAAAACATCTAATATAAACTACAACAGTTTGTCCTCGGACTTTCAAGATTAGTGAATCCCCGTTAGAACAAATCTTCTCCTAACCAATTAGGGGAAACAAAGTACTCGATCACCAAAGTATTTGAAGATTAGTTAACGTGCCCTCCTCCTGAACAATAAAGAAGAAATGTCATGGAACTATATTGCTCCCGCAAAAGCTTATTTTGCTTTGTAGGTGAAGACTTAAATGGGGAAAAAACAGGAATAACAATTGAAGAGTTTGAAAGAGAACTAGACCAACCTAGTCAATTAAATCAAGTTACCAGTAAGGGTGGGGTTTAGGAACTATGGGTCCATTGTGACCCATCAGACATGTGCATAGTCGCAGATACGTCATCATTGTTCTGAAAATCTCTCAACTGCAATGCAAGGGATACACCATCGCCACCTTGGAAATCCTTGGATTGCAATGATAATGATATTCCAGTATTGAATTGGAAACTATGAGTTGGTGATGCCAGGGTTTCTCCATTGCTACTAGGAAAATTGTGTGACGGTGATGCCAGGGATGCTCCATCTCCATCGCTACTAGGGAAATCGTGTGACGGTAATGCTGGACATATTACATCATTAATTGGCAATTCGGCAGAAGGTAATTCCAGAGATAATACGTCGCTATTCCGGAGGTCCTTCCATTGCTGAGTAACGGTCTTAATCCGTGTGTAAAAGTGAAGTCCAGCCTTTCCTGCATGTATGGAAATGACTCTGGCTCAGCCTCAAAAATACTATGGCAAACTCAATCCTCTTTATGGAGCTGTTGTGGATCAATTTAAGCTAAAAAAAGAAATGCTCTAAGGTGAGAATGATAAACCATGGAAATCGAGATTGCCAGCAAATGATGCCTTGGAGCCACTAAAAGAAAAGAATGGCAGCGGGGCTGGAACAGGAACATTTATGCCAACCTGAAATAAACCCAGTTAATATTGAAAAATTATAACAAAAGTTTCAACCAAGAAATAGATGCATACTTGACTAAACTCAGCTTATGTCTCAACTACTTGGGTTTGCGGCAAAAGTTATTTTTTGCCAATCAAGAATATAGATATACATGTGTATCCACAGAAAATGTTAAAAAGCATAGAATAATCACATTCATGACAAATTTTTTAATTGGCTGAATGCGCAAGTATATTCTTCTAATAAAGTAACGATTGATTTTAGAAAACTCTGCAATCAAGTCGAGTTGAAACGGCAATTAGAACTTCAGAGGGAATATGCTGAATTGTAGAGAAATTGATGACACGAAACAACATAATTTACTTCTGTTAACTGGTTAGTTAATGGATTAAAAAATAACAATAATCAAGCTGTGACCTTTTTATGAATATCTTTTGGACAAACTAACAAAAACTAAAACGAAAACCACAAGAAACATGTCAAAAGAAAGCATCCAAACAAAGCAGCTAGAGGATTACGAATATCTTTTGGGCAGTGGTCCAAGCAAAAACACACGTATCAGTCAGTCAGCTGTGACCTTTTCATGCTTTTGACCTACTGTAAACTAATCAAGGTGAATAATACCACTGAGCAGCATTCTTTAGCAACAAAAGGGCCTATGAATCTTGGAAGAACTATCTTCCATTTAGCAAATAAGATTTGCATAAACATTCAGGCCTGCCCAGCTTCTATCAAATGCTTGGTAATGTGAGTTAAGAAGCACTATCATACCTGCCCAGCTTCTATCTCATTCTGAAATTTCCTTGCAGCAGCACCAGATGTAGTGAATATTGAAGCTCCATAGCCGTATCTGATTCAACAGAAGCCTAAAGTAAACAAGATAGAAAACCTCAAAAGATCTGGAATATAGAGGCTCAGGAGAAGTTTACAAGAGTATACTTATTTCTGTTAACAATGCTTATGGCTTCATCTAAGCTGTCAGTCTGAGAACAAAAGGCAAGGAGACAGTAAAAGTCAATGGCCTTCCATATTAGTAACAAGCAACATTAGTCAGTATTGAAATGGGAATGTAAGGCCAACCTGCATGCAAAGAAGTACAGGGCCACTAACCTCCTCCTGTGCACACGAAGATCAAGTGTTGTCAAGATACAAATTTCTCTTCCACTGCGGATACATGAACATAAGATCAATGCCCAGAGAAAGAAAAAAGGATACCTTTTGACACTCCATTTCGTCTGTGACGTTGGACAAGATGGTGGGACCAATAAAATTGCCCAACTCATATTTTGGAACCTAATATTCGTTTCAAATAGAAAGTTAGTAGACCAACTTTACGATGTTATAAAATATGAAAAGCAGAATATGCAATGACGGGCAAGCTTCTTTCTATTGCTATACCATTATAAAAGCTGATAAACTTACAGTTAACTTGTGCTAACAGAGTTGATCAATATCACGTCAAAATTCTATCCACTGACAAACTATATAGGTAGCAATTTAGTACTGAGGAGTTCCCACACTCTTGGCTCTTTTGATAGTGTTTGGGACCATGACTTTAAGAAAGGAGCAGTTAGATTCTCAAAAATCATTGCTTAAATAAACTTATCAGCTCCGATTTCTTCACAATTTTAAACAATAAAGGAATTTCTACAATACTGCCACTTACTATCTACAAATCTCCATGTATGATCCAGTTCCAATCCTATTTGGTACTCCTAAACCCAGCATAGGTTAACAAAGTCTTGTCCGAAATAGTTGGTTGCCGTGAATTATATTCCACCAAGCTACTCTGTCAAGTGTCAAGTAGGCCATGGTTTGGAGAGCCAAGTTGCAAGCTGAATTTGATTAAGGAAATCATTAGGCTGTAAAACCCAACAGCACAGAATCTGTTGTTTCGTTAGTCGATTCAAGAGATCCACTATAATGGATGATGCCAGTCAGTTTGAAAGGATTTCATATTATTGAGACCCCATGCTTTCTTTCAAGACCATATCTCTCTACTAATCACTACATCTCATATTTTTTCACCACCTTCAATCCATCTTAGTTTAATGACTTAGATCTCTCTTCCATTAATACAATCCTATACACATTTGTGTCATTCAAATTATCATGGAAAGCATTTTGCTAGGGCACTTGTTAACAATTCAAGAGTAGAAATATCTGGCATTGGAAATCATCCCCCGTGCATTTAAAACACCCCCTCCCCCCTCTCAGCTGAATGCTTTCATGTTGGTTCCCATTGCCAAAATGTTTGTACTTGAATACTTAGCAAGTGCAATTAGGACACTTGTCGGCAGCAACCTTGCAGAAATTGGTTCTGTCAAAAATTATGAAATTATCATGATTAATATTCAATTTTAATTTCACCTCAAGGTGTCTCCGTATGAGGTATTCAGAGAAGGGCTTTCATTTTGGGAGGGAATTTACAAACACACTCCCTTCATTAAATTGTTTGTTTGGATGGTTCACGGGGTATGCAATCATCAAAGGATTTCAACAAGGGAGTAGGAGATCCAAAATCCCAAGATATAACATCCAGGAAGATGGTTTTACAAATTCCATCAACTACTGACCTCATGAAGAACCAAAAAGTAAAAAGTCAATAGATGAAAAGGAAATAAATATATTCAACTCAGTCTCAATCAAGCCCAGGCATGTGGAGTGTCATCCAAACACCGATAAGCCTGCCAAGGTAGAAAGGTTAAAGATGATCAGCCACGCGGTAGATAGACGGCAAAGAAGTTCCACTTATTACTGGGGCAGTTGAAATCGCAGTAGATCAGAGACAAACGACCGAAGTTTTGCTCGTTGCCAAAGTCTCTTAGGTCTTACAGTCTAACTCAAAATGCAAGGACTTCAAAATCATGGGAGATCCAAGTGAGGAGATATTACAAGGATTTTGTACGACTGCTGGGTGCAAGTCAAGGGGCCATTGATTCCTCTAATCTCCACAGTGAGTGACACAGGAAGAGGGCTTCATTTCTTTCTAATAACATATACTGTTCCAAAAGGGACCTTAACACATTTCGAAGCAACATCGAATAAAAGAACATAAATCGAGAATTTTATAGTTTCAGTTTGGCAATAAATTTGAGATGGATAGTTTGCTGGTAGCATATCTTTTATCCAAGTGACGAGTATCCTACGTGCACTCTATGCATTTCAAAACATCTGGCAATGCTCTTGTTTCATAAACATGGTATTATAGTTGTAGATAATTTGCGCCCTTGGGTATTCTTTTATGAGAAGTGTTAATGGGTGCCCTTAGGTTTCATGCTAAGGATCCTATTTAATCTAACTTAAATTCCAAATGATAGGAATTCCAATTCTGCTAGGGCGAGTTCCAATGGAGAAACTCTCTAAAAGTGGATCCTTAAGAAGTGCCCTCAGAGTAAGTATTAACAAGTGCCCTTTGGGAATAACATTAAACAGGGGCCTTCGTGGACCCTTCTTTTATGGTCGTTTAGCTAGCAGAATGAAGATGGAAACCAACAATAGAAGAGACAAAAAGAAAAACACATTGTAACGTGCTATACACATGACATCATATCTTACGAATAATCTATTACCATCAGAACAAATATGGTAGAATTGAAGGAGACAAACATACCACAATGTGGCTCCCATCCAGAACTAGTCTAGCACCACTATTAACAGTCGCTTGAATCAATCTGCAAATTCTTTCCTTTGCCTGTAGATGCCCCACAATCAATGAAACCCATATTAAACCGATAAAATAGCATCAGAAATTGTATTCATCATGAATCATAGAGCATGAAATCACAATGATGGTTGAACTAAAATAAAAGAACTTCAGTTTGACCATCTTTAAAAGATGGGCACACAATTGTTGTTGAAAACTAAGTTATGTATGCACCTGTTTGCTAATAACTGGTCCAAGGTTTGCATCAGGTTCAGTTCCAGCATTTACGCTGAGGGCCTTGGCACGCTCTACTAATTTATCTTCCCTGTAAGAGGTCATAATATTTATTTCTAATTACGGACAAACTATATCCACTATACACTATGAGCCTTAAGTGCTCATCAAATATAAATTCTGAATGACTCAGAGAACAGAAGAAACAAGTGATCCAGTGGGTAATCCTGTGATATCAATCCACTTCATAGTAAATAAAAAAAGAGGGGAAAATGAATCAGGAACTCAAAGTGTGCCTCGCGGAAGAAAAACAACAAACCATAATAGAATTTGATATTATGCCAGATACAGAAACTGAAACAAATAGGTCTATAAAGGGGTAAAACTGAATACCAGGATTTTGAGCCTCCAACAAAGACAACCGTACTGATTGCAGTACACCTTTGTCCTGCAGCACCAAAACCAGCAGCTACTATAGCATCCAAGGTAGCATCAACGCTTGCATCAGGCATGACAATTGCATGATTTTTCGTTCCAGTATTGGCCTGCACAAAGTAGACAGCGAAATAAATTATACTCCCTCCGTTCCACCCAAAGAATCCACGTTTGAAAAGTCTAATTATTAAGAGATATATAAGTGTCATTTGAGGTCATAATTACAAAAATACTTAATCACAACCAAGATGATTACAACACAAGTAGAGGGTAAAGATGAAAATTTTTAAAAATTGTAAGAATAATTTTTTGAAAGTGGACTTTTTAAGTGAAACATCCCAAAATAGTATAGTGGACTCTTTGCCCGGAACGGAGGGAGTAAACAACAATGCTTTCAAGGTATCTATGCAACCACATGGTCCACATCAGTAAATCAACTCAACTAAATGCATGGATTAGCTCATTTACATTTGCACTAATATATGTGCAACATTCTTTGAACAGAAGCGGAAAAGTAGCTCTATGGTGTGTACTTCGAGCAAGATAAAAAGCACCTTACCTGAACACGCTTACCACTGGCAGATGCTCTAGCATGTATGTGTGAGCCAGCCTATAACAATAAAAAACATCAGAAAGAATCTAGATAATGAACCAAAGCAAAAGAACATGCCCAAGTCAAAAGTAGAAAATCAATATTCCAAAACAAACTTAAATAGGAAGAGGAAAGGGGGATGGACTCTTAAAGTTCGGAAGACTCAAAACAGAAAAGTTGTATATTTATCAAATAAGATAGTTACACGTTGTCCTCAAAATAAAAATAAAATAAAGAGAAGAAGGACATAGACATATTATCATTCCAGTTTATAAGGCCATGAGGCGAAATCTTATATAGAACTATACCACCAAAAGGAGGTCACTGTAGATGATCCTAGTAAAGCTATCCATGTGATGGACAAATGGCATATATTAACAGTTCATAAGATTCAGTGAATGTGTATAAACAGACATCAGATACCCAGTCATTATAGTGCATATACCAACACCACAGAACACTGATTCCAATCATGTAAAGTTTAAAGAGACCTTGGACACAAGGATCAAAACAAAATTGTGGACAGAAGAGACAGTCATAATTCATTCTTCTCTTTGGTGAAACATTTGAGGGCTGCTCTGACACTACAAAGAATGAAGCAACCCTTTTGAGTCAGGCACTACAAAGAGGTACTACTAACAGACATTAGAATGAGTAGAAAACAAATGCAGTTATATATATTGGCATGCCGATAAACATCCAGTAAGGAAGGACTGTAATATCCTTTTTAATAAACAAAACTTGCATACCTTCTGAAATGCCATAATGCAAATATCTGCTTCCTGAACCTAGTGTATAGGCATTGATAATCGGAGAAGCCCATGTAGCATGGAGCTTTTCATATTAAATAACAGGACCAATTAGCTTTCCATCCTGATAGCTAGACTAATAGGACTATCGTCAGCTGGATCCATGAATCTTTGTCTATAATTGAAGCTTTCATAATACTTGCGATGGTATGAAAGAATCAGTTCGAGTATAAGGTTCAGATTTATTTTACCTCCAATCAAACTGTTAAGTTACCAACTATTCTACAATCTTAAGCTATTAGAGGAAGGGCCCAACAGTGCATATCATGATTTAACACTCCTGCCCAGGTGTGGCCCCACTTTCACATAGAGAGATGTAGAAATATGGATCGAAATATGTAAATAAACTAGGAAGTTGACTTTTCTTATTTAGATCCGATTAGATTAGATTAGATTAGATTTAATTACAGCTTTTCCTATTTTAGTTTCCTGATTTAAAGGAATTCCTGATTTGAAGGAATTTAGTTTCCTATTTTAGTGATTGGTATGCCAGCCACTCGCTCTTTATATATTAGGATGTAATTCTCTTGTTTTAGTGTAGAAAGAAAATTCACAATTTCTTCATAGTATCAGAGCCCAAATACAGCATGGCCTAATTCTCTTTCATTACTCTTCGTCTGGCCTTTCATTCATTCATCTGGCCGACTCTCTCCCATGCCCAAATACAACATTCACAATCTACTTCCTCAGAAGTTACTTCCAGATCCGAGACAATTTCCTATTCTTCTCCACACCTTGTCACAAATCACAAACTCCATGGCCAGAATTTTTTGCAATGGTCACAATCCATGTTTGTGTCTGTCTCCGGTAGAGGGAAGGATGGACATCTCACTGGTGAAACGGCTACACAGAGGCTACGGATCCTAAATATCGATGATCACTTAGTCATGTCTTGGCTAATAAATTCTATGACCACTGAAGTTGGAGAAAACTTCTTGCTTCATAGGACAGCCAAGGAGATATGGGAAGCAGCGCGTGAAACGTACCAAGGTATTCAGCCCTTCGCCTTTAGTGTTCAAAACACCAGTTTACTAGTTCACCAAGGTATTTAGTCCTTCGCTTTTAGTGTTCAAAACAATCGGTCAAAACCATGGATAGTTGACTCAGGTGCCTCAGCCATATGACTCAGTATTCTCACGGATTTTCAGCCTTGCACCAATCATTCAGGAGTCAAAATTGCAAATGGATCACTTTCCCCAGTTGCTGGAATTGGATCAGTTCATTTAACAAAGAATTTTCTTCTTTCATTTGTTCTTTATGTTCCAAAGTTGAACTGTAATTTAATTTCCATCGGTCAACTCACTCGGGACCTCAATTGTGTTACTAAATTCCATTCCAATTTTTGTGATTTTCAGGTAGTGGATTCGGGGAAGGTGATTGGTAGTGCTGATATGCATGGTGGTCTATATCTGCTCAAACAAAAGAATCTTCCCTAGTACACAAGTTCATCCGTCAAGTTGTGTTTCAGAGTCAAGTCCAAGGTCTATCAAGTTTGCTTCAAATTCTATGTCTGTTTCCAACTCCAGTTCTGTGTGTGTTGATAGTCTGGTCATGTTATGGCATTATCGCCTTGGTCATCCAAACTTTGCTTATCTTGAAAAATTGTTCCCTCATTTGTTTATCAATAAAAATTCCAATGTTTATCAATGCGAAATTTGTCAACTAGCAAAACACACTAGACATGTATATTCAAGTTTGCAATACAAACCCTCACATCCTTTTTTCTCTGATCCATAGTGACATTTGGGGACCCTAACGTGTGAAAAATATCAATGGGCATCGATGGTTTGTAACATTCATAGATGATCATACAAGAACCACTTAGACCTTTCTCATGAAAGAAAAATCCAAAACAGTCACCATTTTTCATTCATTTCATGCCATGATCTCCACTCAATTCAAAAGCCAAATCCAAGTCCTAAAAACTGACAATGCCAAAGATTATTTCAACTCCATCCTTGGGCCTTACTTGTCAAAACATGGTATAGTTCACATAAGTTCCTGTGTTGACACTCCACAGCAAAATGGAGTGGCCGAAAGGAAAAATAGATATTTACTTGAGGTAGCCCGTGCCACTATGTTCACCAACAATGTCCCTAAACATTTTTGGGGGGAAGCCATTCTCACAGCGACGTATCTCATAAATAGGATGCCTAGTCGTGTCCTAAAATTTCAGACTCCTCGTCATGTCCTCACCACCACATATCCTAGCCTTCACTTCCGACCTACCTCTCAAAGTGTTTGGCTGCACTTCCTTTGTTCATATCCACCACAGTCATGGCACCAAACTTAATCCAAAATCTCTCAAATGTATTTTCCTTGGCTACTCCTCACACCAAAAAGGTTATAAGTGTTATTCCGTCATTACTAGAAAAATATATAATTCCATGAATGTAACCTTCTTCGAGAATCAACCTTACTTTCCCAAATCCAATATTCAGGGGGAGAGTTCAAGGGAATATCAAATTTGGGATCTTCTCCAAGACACTCAAGCCAGTTTTACTCCACAAAATCAGTCTTCAAATCTATATTCAGCCATTGTTCCTACCCAAACAGTCCTAGTTCCGACACTCGAAACAGAACCATAAGTCCTTCTAGAATCAGACCCTACAACCTTACATCCACCACAACAAGACACTCACAACACCGAATTTCGTGTCTATACAAGGAGAAGACCAGTCGAGCACTCACAAGAAACTATGCAAACTCAGCACTCTCAATCACAAGAACCAAATCCCACTGCATCCGATGATCATAATGGTATGGATTCCTCTCCTCCAAATACTCTTACTCCTATGATTGATGACTCAAATCTGCCTATTGCTCATAGAAAAGGGGTTCGTGCATGCACTGAACATCCTATTGAAAATTTTGTAGCATATGAAAATTTATTAGAGTCCTACAAAGCCTTTGTTATTAATCTAGACTGAGTAAAGGTACCCGACTCAATTCAAGAAGCCCTCATGAGCCCAGAATGGAACAAGGCAGTAGAGGAAGAAATTCAGGCATTTGAAAATAATAACACATGGATCCTTACAGAGCTACCACAGACAAGAATCCAGTGGGGTGCAAGTGGATATTCACGGTTAAGTACAAAGCTGATGGAAGCATACACAGATTCAAAGTAAGACTTGTGGCAAAGGGGTTCACTCAATCTTATGGAATTGACTACCAGGAGACTTTTGCACCTGTGGCTAAACTAAACACGGTTCGGGTTCTGCTTTCCCTTGCAATAAACCAAGATTGGCCATTACATCAACTTGATGTTAAAAATGCATTTCTGAATAGGGATCTTGAAGAGGAAGTCTACATGACCATACCTCCTCGACTAGAAAACAGTTCAAACCACAGATTAGTTTATAGATTGAAGAAGTCTTTGTATGAATTGAAACAGTCTCCTCGTGCATGGTCTGACAGGTTTGCTAAGACCATGAAAGTTAATGGATATCAGCAGTGTCAAGCAGATCATACACTCTTTGTTAAGGGTGTAACTGGAGGGAAAATGGTCATCCTCATTGTCTATGTTGATGACATCATCTTAACAGGAGATGATTCAGAGGAGATTCTCAACTTGAAAAGGTTACTGGCAACAGAATTTGAGATCAAGGATCTTGGAACACTAAGGTACTTTCTAGGAATGGAGGTAGCCCAATCAAAGGAGGGGATTGTTATATCCCAAAGAAAGTACATCCTGGATTTGCTAAATGAAACATGTTTACTTGGATGTAAGCCTGTTGACACACCTATGGATTTAACCAAAAGACTAAGCAGAAGTGAAGAAAGCAGTCCAGTTGACAAGGGAAGGTATCAAAGGCTGGTTGGAAAACTCATCTACCTATCCCACACTAGACCTTACATTGCTTATTCATTTAGTGTAGTCAGTCAACACATGAACAATCTAACCGAGGATCATTTAGAGGTAGTAAACTGGATTTTGAGATATTTGAAGATGACTCCTGGACACGGTTTACTCTTCAGAAAATGTGAAAATTGTGAAGTGAATTTATACTGATGCTAGCTGGGCAGGAGAACAAACTAACAGAAGATCAACTACTGGCTACTGCTCTTATGGGGAAATCTTGTCACTTGGGGAAGTAAAAAGCAAGCTGTGGTCTCACGGAGTAGTGCATAATCAGAATACCGAGCACTTGCACTTGGGATATGCGAGGGAATGTGGCTATAGAGATTACTAGGAGAACTCAAGGTTGAAGTACAAGCCTCAGTCAAGATGTTCAGTGACAGTCAAGCAGCGATTAGCATAGCCAAGAATCCTGTTTACCATGATAGAACGAAACACATCGAGATTGATCGACACTTCATCTCAGAGAAGGTCAACAATGGTATTGTTCAACTTAGCTATATTCCAACAAAACAACAGATTGCTGATGTTTTCACTAAGGCGCTTCCAAGGATCAGTTTTGATGAATTAAACTCCAAGCTTGGTTTGTATAACATATACAACCCAGCTTGAGGGGGAGTGTAGAAATATGGATCGAAATATGTAAATAAACTAGGAAGTTGACTTTTCTTATTTAGATCCGATTAGATTAGATTAGATTTAATTACAGCTTTTCCTATTTTATTTTCCTGATTTAAAGGAATTCCTGAATTAATGGAATTCCTGATATGCCAGCTACTCGCTCTTATATATTAGGATGTAATTCTCTTGTTTTAGCGTAGAAAGAAAATTCACAATTTCTTCAAGAGATAAACTGAGATGCATGACAAATCAAAGAGGCTAAACGTGTGCACTAACATGCTGGAAAGCATATGCAAGAGGGGAGACTTCAAACCAAGACCTTGCCTAACCTGAGCTGTGATACAACGTTAAATTACCATTCATCTAAAAGCTTAAGTTGTTAGAGAGAGGGCTTGGCAATATCATGCTTTAACACAATAGGGTTTCGGACAGCAAGAAAGGATAGAAGGCCAATCTTGCACTCAGAACAATCAACGAAGTTAATGGAATTGGGTTGCCACAAACTCTGCAAATGCTTGAGAAGGAAAAGTGTGGTTCTTTGTCACAGGTGTCTAACAATCCATAATGCAACATGTCCAAAAGAAAAGAATGGGAAATTTAAAATTGTTATCCTGATTCTAAGTATGATGTAATAAGGGTAATTTTTGACTAGAAAATTATTAGCTTAGTTCTTCTATCAGGAGTCAGGACTCTTTGTGTGGAACGTCCAAGAATAGAAAGTAAGTGGAACAGAGGGAGTTTTCCACACGATGACACAAACATCGTTTTAGAATACAAGTACAGAGCAATTCCTGAGGGAAATAAGAACTTACTGAATCTGGCCCAACAAATGAAATAGCTTTTATATCATCATCATCACAGATGGAATTCACAATATCCTGCCCATATGGAAATAAGCATAATTAGAGACATCAATGCTCACTAGATTAGATGTGATGCCATGTGATAAAGCAATCAAGTAACAAAGACTGAAGTCAAAATCAGGTTGTGCACAAAGCCAGTGCAACGGACCTTGAAGATCCAATTTTCTTCAAGAGTATCAATTGAAGTTCAATCATCAATGATGGGATCATAATGGCAAATGAAACTCAAAAAGAACAAATAATTTCCAAACAAAGGTCCACGCTTACATTAGTGCCATGAACAATATTGAGGACACCATTAGGCAACCCAGCCTCCATTGCTATTTCTGCAATTGTCATACAAGCCCCTGAACAGCAACAAAAATAGAAAAGATTTGTTCGTAACACTAACAAAAAGAGGGGGGGGAGGAGCGAGGGGAGGAGCGAGGGGAGGGGGGAGGTAGAAGAGAAAAGGATAGAAGTTGGAATAATTAAAAATGGCAAAGAGATATAACATGTATGCAATGCAAACTAATAAAGTGAGATGAACTTAGGCAATGGAAGAAGGAATTCCCATATTATTTTATTTATTTATTTTATCTGCGAAGAACGAATGTCACGGCTACCCTATTTTCATTTATAAATTACCGACAACAAACCGCAACAGGACGGAAGAAGGAAATCTCAAGGACATTGAAAGGAAGAACAGCAACAGCTTGAAACCACAGTGTTCCACCCACACCAGGAATTAAGCCATGGTATCCTTTTTAAAAGAGTAGCATAAAGTCTTCAAAATTTGCCATTGTGGTGATAAAGCAACGGTAGGCAAGTATTATTGGGCTATTTTATTTGTTTCTAATAATGAATTAAGAATCAAGAACCATGATGAATTGAGGCCTAAACTGCATGCAAAAAAGCCAAGTTGGAACCAATTGAGGCTATGAGGAATACCTAACGTAGTATAGAATATTCAACCTTGACGGAAGAATCAACAAGAAGTTCAAAAGTAGAAAAACTAAACAAAGAGGTGAAAATTAGATGACGTACATATAGTAAGAACTCCTCCGGAAACAACCTAATCTCTTCTGTAGAATATCATACTAAGAAGAAAATGGAAAAGGAGAAACTTTCAATTAGGAAACAGAACCTAACTTTAAGGTTCAATCCTGTGTCAAGAAGTTCCATCAAAAACATGGAAACAAAATGACTGCCCATGCTTATCGTCAAGCCTTTTACGAGCACCAGTGTCAAGAAGTTCTAGTTCTTTGATTTTATTAATAAGAGAATGAGGAGAGATAACATCAAAATGCTCTACGAAGTTAGAATTGTAACTACCTGGATCTTTCTCTGATGGTTTAAGAATGAAGGTATTACCACATGTCACTGCAATTGGAAACATCTGGAAGATATTTTATAAATCAGGTGCGCATGTTATATGAAGTTTATTGAACCACATAAAACTAAAACAAATTTCAGAAAGTTCATGGGTGATGAACATAGAGCAGCACCCATCGAATCTAGCATGGGAAGATGAGAACTTTCCGAAAGAAATAATGGCCTTTAAAAAATGAATAAGAAATAACATAATGATAGCTTACCCACAATGGAACCATTGCTGGAAAATTGGAAGGACAAATCCCAGCACAAACACCAAGTGGCTCCCTAAGGCTATAGGTATCTACTCCATTCCTTATATTAGAAACGAACTCCCCCATTTGCATAGTAGCCAATCCACATGCATGTTCAACCACCTCTACAGGATAACACCAATGTTCAATAAGCTTGAAGCATTTCACAAATTAACCCTAAAAACTCTACATCAATTACATGATGGAGAATAAAGGTACTCGCCAAGCCCACGTAGCACCTCATTTTGTGCATCCTTCAGCGGCTTGCCCTGCTCGGTAGTAATGTTTTGCGCAATCTTATCCTAAGAGAAATAACAAGTCATATTAGTTAGATATTGCAAGTCCAGTAAATGGTCATACAAATTGGTTTACAAACACTTACTACGTCTCTACGAATAAGTTCTTGGAGCTTGAACATGACGCGCTGGCGGGTCATAACGGGTGTGTTTCGCCATGATGGAAGAGCTCGTTTTGCTGCAAACACTGCAGCCCTAAATTCTTCACTGGTGGTCAAAGGAACTTGAGAAACAACTTGCTGGGTTGCCTATTATTCAATGAAAAGGACGAGTGCAGTTATTCACAAGATATGGATGATAAAATTTGACAAGGTATGTTTTGACATATTATGAACTTACAGGGTTGATAACGTCAATAGATGTTGAAGACTGTGAGTCAACAAATCTACCTCCGATGAGATTTGGTACCCTCTGAAAATATAATAATTGACTTGTAGTCAGTAAAACTTCAAAATGGAAAAAAATAGTCACCAAACGCCCAACCCCGGTCCCCTCCCCCCGGACCTCTTTCATCATAGCCAACCTTCATCTAAGTCATTCCTACTACAACCAGAGCCATCACCACCTTTATCTCCTTTTATAAATGATATTTTTCTGGCTCAGCAAACCTTTGTCATAAGGTTCAGCAAGAGGAACAGTTTCATTTCAAATCAGGACTTGTTTGGATTCACAATTTGAAGTAGAAATTTATTAGAGAGAAGCATTTTCATTAAAATCACTTCAACAAAATTGTAAAGTAGCCAACTCATCTAAAAGCTTAAGCTTTTTGAGAGGGGCAGCGGACCTAACAATGTCTATCATGCTTTCTTACTCCCCCTCAGTATGCCCCCCACCCCTTCAGCCCACCTCTCACACATTGGCGGGGGGAGGGTGGCAAATGCAAGTGGCGGAGACTTGAACCCAAGACCTTGTGAAACTGGAGATTTGTTACCATGTTTAGTAGTTTAGTAACCAATAGTCCAATACATCTGAAAGCTTAATTGTTAGAGAGAGGACCTAACGATGTATATCATGCATTCATGCTTTAAGAGACATTAATTGGTGCGATGAACTGAAAGCAAACACTGAGTTTATGGGGTTAATAGGAGAAAAAAAAATAAAAGAAGAAGAAGAAAAATGTACACACAGCCCATCAGAAAAGAGGCAGATTTTTCACACACACACACTCTCTCTCTCTCTCTCTATATATATATATATATATATATCACTGCATGAGCAAGAGGCCGAGATCTAACTTTGGACATTACAGAAACCCAAGCTTGTTAGGTTCAAACAAAGGGAAAACACTCAAGGATGTCCTTAGGATAAAAGCCAAAAGCAGTCAAATTACCACGAATGCTATTCTTGGGTTTTTATTTGTAATTTTATTTTTTATTTCTTTGTGATAAGAAATGCTATTCATCAGATTAGAAGTGTTCAAACTCTTATAAGCTTAGGCCTTGCTGCACAAAGCTTTAATCGCTATAAAGGCATATCTGCACGAGAGATAACAGTAGCAAGGTTCATGAAAAGGACCTCGCTCTGAAGAGCAAGGTAAAATTGTGTGAGCTTCTTTTTTCTATTCTCATTCTTTAATGCACTTTGCATAGTGGGAACAAGCAGCAAGGTTCAAAATTAGGCACAGCTCATCGATTTTCGCTCATAAACATTTCTTACAGTAAAAAATTATGACTTTTAATGAAATATCGTTGACCAAAGAGGTGCGGCACACCCGCTCATACATAAGCCTGTTTATATTTAAAAGTGAGTCTCGTGCATTAGGCTCCAGGACCGGGAGACACCACGTGGTTGTGCACCTATCACCTAAAATGGCTGTGATCTCAAAATTAAATAAAAACAAAAACAATAAAGATGTGAAGGAAAAAGATAAAATAAAAATAACCAATATAATTATACCCCTCCGTCTCAAAAAAGTAGTCCACTTACAATATTGGAAGCCGGCCTAGGACAATATCAAATCACTATTAACATATTTATTATGTTTTAGGTAATAAAATTTCAATTTTTGAGACAATATCAAGAATACTATCAATAGCAACTTTTAGAATTTCGGAAAGACAAGTGAAGTCTTAAAAAATCTTTGGTCAAAGTTTAAAATCAAGTTGACAATAAAGGTTGAAGTAGGACTATTTTTGGGACAACTCCCTCTTCCCTCCCTCGTCCATCCATCCTGTGTTCCTGATTGTGAGTGTGAGTGTGAGTGTGATTGCAGTTGGCGACAATGAGTCAAGAATAGAATTTAAGTAAAGTTGAGTCAAGAATAGAATTTAAGTAAAGTCTGAATAGAATTTAAGTAAAGTTGAGTCAAGAATAGAATTTAAGTAGAGCAGATGTAAAGTTACCGGGGGATAACGGTTTCTCCAAGATGGCTCAGCAGCTGCTGAGTGAGAGTTCCGCTCAGCGGATGTCTGCGGTCTCAATGTTTTCAATCTCCTCACTGCAGCATAAGACCATATAAATGGAAAAAAAGACTCTATAAGAACTTCCGCTTTCTACCTCATTTTAGGCAGATTTTATTATATAATGTTCACACTGTTTGTAACAGAAAAGCCTGCGAAAGAAATTAGAAAGAAAATGACGAGGAAAACAATGTGGACTGGAAGTAGGGAAACCCAAAAATTAATATAAAATTTAAATTCTAAGAAGACACCAAAATAGATTACATGGATAAAACTAGAAGAGGAAGACATGGCTGACATATCTTAAGAGTTGAACATGAAGAACTACAAGAAGTAAAACCTGATGACAATGATGAAACACACACACACACACACAAAATGAAATTATGTTTCCTTAGTATTGCGGAGGTTGAACCTGTAAGGTTTCCTTGTCGGAGCTTAGCTTTAACATTGTACACATGCTTTGGCGTAGATAAAAGCTCTGGGTTGTGTTGTCTCAATCTCTTTAGAATTTGGCGTGGTTTTAAACCAGCTTCTGTCATATCCTTGATTAATAATACTTCATCCTCTGTAAAGCGACGAGCAGAAGGATGCTGCGTAATGTCCCTTAAAGCTTCATGGTTGTGTGAACCATTCTTCACGGTAAGTACCCACAATCCATCATCCTTTTTACCCAGAAGTTCAAAAGGACAATTTGTAAGTCGAGAACCAGATTTTCGTTTCCGAGCATGTTCTCCAGAGGACTCATCAACAGGTTTGCGCCTATTTCGATAAACACCTCCTCTGTCACAGCCAAGGACTACCACTTTGTCCTTCTTAGACTGCTTGATAGTTACAACATATCCCTGGGATACGCCAAACTCCCCAACGTGTTGGATAAGCTCTTCGCGATCAATGAAACTTCCAGGTGGAGGTGGAAGCATCTGAGGTGTATCACTAAGCTCTGCATAGCTTTCCATGGCCTATAAAAGCAAGCAATACCTGCATCAAAGATTGATAGACCTGATGACTCTAGTTATTTTGTATATTTAACAATGTACCAATGCTAAGGAGAAAGAAAATGGGCGAGTGTTTGAAGTCCTGCTTCTCAGAAGTATGAAAAATGTGCCGATGTGGAGTCTAGTAGATATACTAGGGTGGCAGTTTGAAACAAGAGTTATATGGGAACAACTCAATGGTTCAATCCTCTTCATTGGTGCACCAGCGTCTACAATGTATATGTCCACCTCAGCTTCCATATCCATTTATCCAGTATTAAAAGCACTTGCACCTTTTTCCTGAATATATTGAGTTCTTTCTGTATGGTGTTTTTCTTTTTCTCCCTTGTTTTTTGATCTCTTTTTTTTTTTTTTTTTTCCTTTCCATAGAAACAGGATTAATTAGAATAGAGATGACAATGCCCCTTATTGTCAATGACCACAAACCCTATCTTGCATACAGCTCAATTATTACATATAGCACCACTTAGATATGTACATGTCTCCAACAATTCGCACCTACATAATGTGCTCGCAAACGTTGTAGTCTAGGAAGTCCAACTTTCACTTGACAACCCATATGTCTCTCGACATGTCATCTAATACATGAAGAGGTACATCCATAACAAGAGCAGCATCCCCCGATTCACCCATGACTATTCATGCCAGGGGCGAGGCTAACGTAAGGCCAAGGGCACGATCTTTTCAAAATCTCTTGGTTCTTGAATTTGTTAAGCCTTTTAGGTTTTCTTAAAGTCCTCTAGATCTATGCCACTTTCTAAGAAAATATGTAATCGACCATAATGACCTTAGCCTGGCTGTTTCATTGGATTTTCTTTGAAATTTTAATCAAACTTGCTGATGCTCTTATTGACTTGATATTCACAATAATCGATACATTCAACCATCTCTTTGAACAAAAGGCTAGTTATTAATAAAAAGAACATTATATGGCGATGCTCTAATACCAAAATTAAAGGTGCAAAATTATAATTTTAGTTCAAGATGATAACATTGATATAAAACGATTACTATTTAAAGTAAAAGCTAGAACTACTGCCGCGACCTACTAAATATCGTAAAATTACTCTTATATTGATACTCGGCCAGGATTGGCAAAAGCGCAGGATGATGGTGGAAGTAAAAGAGTAGCTAAATGGGATTTTTTTCCCCTCGTTTGATTAGGAGTAAAAGTGGCAGGAAAGAGAGAGTGGGCAGATAAGATTCTTTCCTCCCAAATATTGGCATTAAAGAGGAAGGTGTATGAGCACTGGAATCCGAAAAACATCTAGAGGAAAAGCTACTGTTTAAGAAAATAACCTTCTACTCCCTCCATTCCTAAGAGAGTGTCCTGTTTCACCCGGTATACAGATTAAGAAAAAATAATTGATTTTATTATAAATATTAGGATAGTGTGTGTTTCCCAGGAATACCCATGTGAGAGTAGGGCACATCAATTAAAGTGAGAATCAAATTAAGGGTAAAATAGTAAAGGTAACTTCCAAAAAGTAAAGATTAGAAAGTAGACCCATTTTTTGGAAACAGTCTAAAAAGGAAAGAGGGACTCTTTTTTAGGAACAGAGGGAGTATTATTTAATTTTGTGAAGCATAGGGGTGCAATTTTTTAACATATAATATATGACATGAATATTGGTATCTTATTCAAATAAAAACCAAAATACATATAACAATAACCCATGGGTAAATGTTGAAATTAGCAAACGATGCTTCCCTTTTATCTTTAATACACCACTAAACTGGGACATTAGTCCCCTACGCTTCCTTTCCCTCCTTGGTACCCTTTCTTCTCTATCAGACCAAATAGACATGCAAGGGAATAGAGTACCCTCCCTAGAGGAATCTCTCCCCTTGACATACCACTTCCCCTTCCCTACATAGAGTACCATATGGAGCACTAGTTGTATCCATGCTTATACGCTTAAAAATTCAGGTGTCTTCTAAAAAGTGGGTACACAATCTTGCCGTCGCACTTGTCCATAGTGAAGCCAAATATCCATAAAATGATTTTTTAGAGTTCAATGACACTAAAAGTACAGTAACTAGATCCTTTGCAACAAATTAGGCGAGCATAAAGAGCATAGATAAGATGGGAACTAACAAAAGAGCAAAAGCTGCTAGACGAGCTAAAAGCCAACCAGAATGTTAATTCTATGTGATTAATCCGCCTCCCCCCCCCCCACACACACACACACATCAAAAAGAAAATAATAATAAAATAGAACTGCCGTTTACGCACTCAAGGAGCTCTACTTTCTGTTCTTCCATTCAAAGGATCTCATTTCAAAATGGCATCATGTCATTTACACCTACTGTAGTTTGATTCGTGTTGCACTTTCATCATTATACGTTGTTTCCACTTTCCGGTACTTTAGCCATCGTACTCGCTTTTCTCTTTCTATTTTAATTTTTAAGCCGAAATTCTGACGTGTCGTGTCGCATAACAGAGTTAGCAACACATCCATGATGAAATTAGGCCTTTCAGCATTTAAGCAAACAATTCCATGACGTTCTAACTTTATCTGTTATATATGAAATAAACAATCTATTACAACATAAAATAGTTTGTTATGACCATTACTTGCAATGGTAGTTACAAATATTTGACTTTCCAGATAGGAACTTGGGTGGAACTGAGGAAGTAGTGAAGTACAAAAAGAGGCATAAAATTGAGTCACAGTACCCCTCCAACCCTCATTTTCCATTTCCAAGGTTTTTTTTTTTTTTTTAAGAAGAAAAGCAAATTTTACTTTTCAAATCACATACCTGTATCTTATTAATAATCTTAACATTTTGTTCAATGACTGAAAAAAAAAAAGGAAAATAAAATAACAAAATTACCAGTGCTCAGAATTAAGGCAGTTTGGTCAGTTATAAGCTAACAGCGAATAGATTATTCATAATGTGCATACAACTACATAAATGATTCAATTTTTCTATTGTAACGCTTTCAGAGTACCAAACGACGAAATAAGAAGGAAAACGAGAAATTGAAGTTACCGGAAACAGTGATCGGCAGGCAAATCGATGGGAGCAGTTGGCAAATTAGGGTTATCAGTGCTTAATAGTCTCGAAACTCCATTTTCCACTTCTCCACCTAGTCAATTACTGACGCCGAGAGAGATGATCCGATGACGGAGCTAAACGGAACACCGATTTTGCGAGGTGAATTATTGCGCAAATTTTAATTAAGCAAAAGCTATTTCCACACCCAAACTACTTATTCACCCAATTCTCAGTACTTACATGACTTAAATGACGAATGTGCCCTTCAAAGTTTCATACCCACCAGTAAATAATTAGTTTAACACGCAAGACATATATATTTTTTAATTAAATTATATTTAATATAAATTAAACATGTAAAAAATTCAATTCTAACAAAATAAACAAATAATAATTGTAACGTAAAGATTATGAAATCGATGTACATAAATTAAACAAATAGTTATAACGTAAAGATTAAGAAAAAAGTAATATTAATAATATAAAATCACATAAATAAGAAAATTATTATAAATTTTAGAATACTGTTATAAATACAAAATTGGTCATTGAAAATGTACTATTATTACTACTATTACATATCAAAATTTGAAGGACCTTAAGATTGATAACATACAAAATATTGTTACTTCTATAACCGATGTACATTTGTGTATAACGAATTTTCCAATTAAATGCTTTCACGTGTGTATCTTTCAAAAATTTTGTTATAAATATTTTGCTAAATGTGCATTTTTTAAAAACTTAACATTTTAGTTGCCAGTAATATGACTGAATTAATTAAAAAGAAGTATATGTATGTGAAAGATAAACAGTTTATCAAACAAAACATTTACATGAGTTTTTCTTTTATTAAATAGTGAATACCGAACATTTACACTAAATTAATGTAATCGATTCACAATGTCCCTACAATTATATAATTCGAACAGTCAAATTATATTGCTTTGAATACATATTTGTTCGATTTTTTGTATGCAACTCATTTTATTTATGTTGTTTATAATTTGAAATCTTTATTTGAGTTACCATGTTTTAATAATAATAACATAAGATATTTAACACCCATGTCAAATTTACTTAGATTTTAATTAAATAGCTTATGCTGGTGTATATTCGAATGCTGGTATTTAAAATAAATTTTGTATGTTGATATAAATATTGTTGGCCAATTAATGTTATTTGTGTAAATTAAGAAAAAATTATGATTTATCTTAAAAAAAAATAAAATCAATGTTGATAGTTAATGAATCTGCATGGAAATAAAAGGGCACGACATGGAATTTACTGTATCTTAAATATCTTGGACTGGGTGGTTTAGAAATCTTCTTTGAGAAGCTTTGAGAACTTTCTCATATTTCCTAGGAGAAATATCAAGCTCTCTATTATCAAGGTAGGGCACGCGTCTTTCAAATAAAACATATAAAGTTCTATTTTTAGCAACAACATTTTGGCGTGATCTTACTATTTGTAGACTCAGTTGTCATTATATATATATATATATATATATATATATACTTAAATATTCCATTAATATGCCACAGTTTTGTACCCTCTCTGTCTCAGAGTAATTTTTTTTTATTAAATTTACATGAGTTTTAATAAATATTTTTGACTTATTATGTCTTTCCTTCAATATACTCCTACTTATTTAGGATGTTCCAAAATAGAATAAAAAACGAGATAATTGCAAAATAAACCTTGTACTAGTTTCGAGATTTCAATTTAAACCATGTGTTTTGGCAACTCATTTCGAGATTTCAATTTGCAAAAAATAAAAATACATGGTTTAAATTGAAATCTCGAAACTAGTACAAGTTTATTTTGCAATTATCTCAAATAAAAAACACATATTTTAGCATGAAGAAAGTAGTATCATATTTACCGGTGAGAGTGAGAGTGAGAGGAGAGAGAAAAATGCATGGTGCAATTTCTTAGGAGATTTAAGCAAATTGATTTGTCTTTTATTTAAAGTTATGTTATTATTTTGTATAATTATGGTTTTGTATTTCTGAGGACAATATTAAATGTTATAAAGATGACTTTCTATTTTTGGCAAGCCATTTTTTGTGGGATTTTTCCTTTTTTAAACTTATTAGGCTTTATATATATATATATATATATATATATATAGATGTACGAATGAACCTGTTTGGATTTCGATTTTTTTACGCTTTGGGGCTCTTTTCTCGTCTTGGGAACGACACTTAAATAAGGGGCAAATTTTGGGCTGGTTCCCTTTAGACAATTTTCAACCGCTAAAGTTGACTATAATTATTTTCAATCGCTTAAGGACACTTTTGTTGTGAAATATCGCCTATGCCCTTAAAAAACACAGACAGCACGTTGTGCATTACGATGCACAAATTTTGGTGATGCATAATTTTTTTACATCGCGATGCACAATTTTTTGCAAAGCGATGCACAAATTTTGTGCATCGCGATGCATAAAAATCAACCATCCAGATGAAGAAGAAGAAGAAAAAAAAGATGGGTAAGCATGAAGTATTCCAAGAGTACTAATCACTATGAATTCTTTCAATGGGTAAGCACAAAGTATTTGCCAATAATCAACTGACCATTCCCAAGTCTCCACCCCAATCCAGCACGAAAGTGTGGCAGGACTGAAAGGATGTCTTAAAGGACCCCACTTTCAAAGGTGAAATAACACTTGTATATGAAGATCCCTCTTATTCCAAGCCCAGGTCCACCATGAGAGGGTTTACCCACGATCTTGTAAAGAAGACCTGCCCCACTTCTTCGTTTTCAACGATCTCCTACTTTCTTTCTTTCATTTATCAATGGCTTGATCGTTGTTTTTCTAGTTTGAGAAGTGAAGGAGGTGGTTGTAATGTTGGAGAAATGAATTGGGTTTCTTGGGAAGTGAAGAGGACAGCATGCTCAAAGGAGGGCAGTTTGAAACAAATAGTCAATTTATCACTTAAAATTAACTTAAGCGATTGAAAACAATTATAGTGGACTTAACGGGTTGAAAATTTCACAAAAGGTACTGACCCGCAATTTTTCCTTAAATAAGTTGCTTGTACTATTCGTGATCCAATCACCAAGAAGCCTTGGATCAATGATTGGTGCATAACAACTGTATTTTTTTCGTTTGCAAAAATGTACATATTGTTGTTCAAAAAATACATATATTTGTTCAATGAGTTGTTGCTCAAAAAGTACATTTGTTTGTTCAAAGAAACTAATCCAAACAAATGGTACAAAAAACTTGGTAGGTGTCCTTCCCCTTTTTCATAGTGTTGTAATGATTGAATTCAAAAAGTTAGAGAAAGAAAATTGTCGGGGCAAATGATAGAAATGAAAACAAGAAAGAAAGAAAAAAAACTAAGAACCACAAAAAAGAAAGAAAAAAAAACTATTTAAGCGAACACCATCATTATTTGCTGACCTATTAGCTATAGACTACAACCAATAGTATTCCCGATCAAGAGAAAATCAGTTGAGTGCAGTTTAACATTGGTGTATTTGAGTTTGGCTCAATTAGTATACAAGCTTTAAAAAGCTTGTGTTTGGCTTTTTAATAATTGAACGAACTTGGGTCGAGCTTGCAGCCCTAATCACAATATTTGTCTATCAAGAACCTCGAAGCTCAATTGGCTAAAAGAGTTCTGAGGAATTTCTTTCATGTTCTAGTTCAAGCTCTAGTAGCCAGTTTGGGAAGAATTTATTTATCATGAATCTTCTAGTCCCAGATTGCCTTTCATAGGTCTTACATTCGATCGGACCCAGAAGATGGCTTAATCTAGTGCGTGCTTACCAACCTTCACACCAACTCTAGTTATACCTTAGAATTGTAGGGCATTTAAGTAAAATCGTAGGGAGTTGAATCCAACTCTAGTTATATCGTAAAATTGTATGACATTTAAGTAAAAGTCGTAGGGAGTTGAGTCAGTTGTACGCAAATAACATGATACTGGATTTTGGGAAAGATTGTTTTTTTAGTTGGATTTCTAACATTGGTCATTTCTTATCACAGTTTTATCTATACTATTAGTGCAACATTATGAATGTGAATCTTTCTCTGAAAATTTAGGCCGATTCTCATACCAGTGTATTCAATTATTGAATTACTGATGTCATATATGCACAAATTCTGTTCATCGAAGTTATATTTATTCACATCCTCCTTCACAATGTGCATTGAAAGTCAAAAAATTAATTATCTAATAACTAATAGGAAACAATTTAGTTGACACATCATATTCGCATTCCTTCTCCACAATTGCATTGAAGAGTTTTTTTTTTTTTTTAAATGTGTAAATCCTAGGTGGCACCTAATTTTTCTACATTCACATTTGCATTGGTGATGCTTTCAAGTTCCGTTAAGTTTGTGACCGTGATCACTTCACCTTATTTAATAAGGTGATTGGATGGTCTAGATAATTTTTTGTTCGAAACGACATTAAATGATGAGGTGTGATAATGAACACAAATTTTACAAAATTAACCTCAACTCTAGAGGTTCCAGATCCAAGTCGTCATATTATGGTAATTGTCTACATAATTGACGTGAGAATATAGTTTGTTGAGTAGGTCCAATTTATGTGGTGGCCCAATCCCATAGTTTCTAAGACTCTCCAAATAGAAGAAGAAAAAAATCTTGAAGAAGATGAAAAGGCATGCAGATTTTTTTGGAATACAAAGAGACTTTCTCTTTGTTCTTCCAATCTCATTCATTGTTTTGGAAGCTTCAAGTGAGTTCTTTTACTCACTAAAAAGGAGCAAAAGAAAGGAAAAATTACGTAACAAAGGAAAGAAGTCTAGATTGTGGGTGAGTTCAAAACAGTCCAGTTAAGGGGGGAGAGCAATAAAGAGGTTAGAGTATATAATTTCACTTGTTTTTGAGGGTGGGTGTATAAAGGGTTTATTTGGGTGGGTAAGGGATTTTTGTGTTGGGTATAAACACGAGTGAACTTTGTACTTGTATTTCTCTCAATTAGTGAAATAGGTGGCTCTCCGTGGATGTAGGTGGGTACTGCCGAACCACGTAAATTTCTTGTGTTCTCTCTTCTCTTTTGCTATTTTTGGCTTTAAATGTTTTCTCTATTGCCATCAGGTTGCCGTGGTGTTATCTTGTACGAATAAGTGCTCGTGATTTTTGTTTCCGCTACGCCACTTTTCCCAACATAGTTCTCTATAAAGATTCATCAATTTGCATAATTATGTCCACTTGCAACTTGTAAGTAACGAAACCTAGTTCTCTTGTGAGTTTTCTGAATTCTGAAACGAAACAAGAACTAAATTATGATGGTTTACCTTGTACTATCAATTTTGACAACCAACGTATCTTGGCTTTGATAAAACCATTTTATTACTAAGGTCAAGTTGAACCATGAACCAACTAGATTGTTGCGGATTTGGAGTTGGATATAGATTTGGGTCATGAGACTGAAATAGGAATGGATAAATATGTTGGAAATTGGTTTCATAATTGGTATTTGACCAATATTTGACAAAGTTTTTAGTTTGGTATCGTTTATTAAAAATGGAAATAAGTTGCAAAATTGAAATCTACGTTTCGAGTAGATTAAGTTAGTATATTTATTATCTCAAAACCAATTTTGGGTGAATGAGATATTAATGATTAAAGTATGCAACTTAACATTGGTAATTAAAAAGTTATGGGAATATGAAAAGTCATATCCCACATTGAATAAAAAAGGTGATTAAATGCACCTTATTAATTGGTCCACTCTAGGAGGAAGCATTCAAGTGGTCTCCTCCAAGGTCTACCTTGCTGATGTCTCAAAGGCTAGCCCAAGTAGCTGCGAGGATGGATCCGAGCCCGAGCGCACACGCACATGCGCAGGTTGCAATGGGCGCTTTAGAGGCGCACTTTGCACTTCGCATTAAACTTTTGTCCAGCTCAACCAGCTGGGTGGCTTAGTCAGCTCGGGGATGACCCAGGTACGGTGCAAGGTGGTTATGGTCCAAGCGATTCGGCGGTTATCGTGACTGATCGAACGGGTGCAGTTGGGGGCGGTTGAGCGGCAGTTAGAGTGCGAACCGGTCCACTGGATCACGCTCACACGATCAGGTGTGATTCGACTGTCCAGATTCGCCAGATTAAAAAATGTGTCTATTCGCAGAAAGGCACCACAACTCTTCAGTAAATATAAATAGACCCCCCGGATTGATAGTTCCTTACACCGAAATTCTGAGCATTTAGTCTGTTAGTCAGAATTGTCAGATTGTTGCATATATCTCCTTCTCGAGTCTTGGAAGTTCTGAAACACCGATCAAGTTCGCCGAAATCTGCATATTGAAGTGCTGCCTACGCTGATTAAAAAGTCGTTGCATCTTAGGGACGATTGCCAAGAACTGTTAGCACTTGTACGGGGCAATTTTGTCTTGCAGAGATTGTGTCCAACACAAGCCTCGACTTCAATTAAAGTAAATTGTAATTTAATTCTGCTTCATCTCTTTTCTTCCATTGTAATTTTTATTTCCGAGAAAGCCAAAGTAAAGTACCCTACAATCGCAAGACGAAATTACTATTTTCTTGGAAATGGCACTCGAAACAACGTCTACTCCTGCTTCTACTTCTGCTACTCCAGCTCCTGCTCCTACTCACCCCGCACACGGTGAGAAACCGGCCAAGTTTACAGGTACGAATTTTAAGCAGTGGCAACCTAAAATGCTCTTCTACCTCACAACTCTCAGTCTGCAAAGGTTCTTGAAAGAGGACCCCCCCTATAGTTGCAGAAAATGATACGGATACGTAAAAGCGTATTGCTGTGGTGCTTGGCATCACAGTGACTTTCTGTGCAAGAACTATATCCTGAACGGATTAGAAGATGAACTCTACAGTGTTTACTGTGGAATCAAAACTTTCAAAGAGTTATGGAACTCTTTGGAAAAGAAGTATAAAATAGAAGATGCTGGGTCAAAGAAATTTGTCGTTGGCAAATTTCTTAATTATAAGATGGTTGACTCCAAATCAGTGGAATGTCAAGTGCGAGAGATTCAGATCATACTTCACGGTTTGGCAGTTGAAGGGATGATACTAAATGAATCTTTCCAAGTGGCTGTTATCATTGAGAAATTGCCGCCGATGTGGAAAGACTTTAAGAACTACCTCAAGCACAAACGAAAAGAAATGGGGCTTGAAGATTTGATAGTTCGACTTCAGATTGAGGAAGGCAACCGCAAAACTGAAGGAAAGTCAAACAAGGCTGGAATGAAGGCTAAAGTCCACATTGTTGAATCAAGTACCAGTAACAAGAGGAAGCACTCTGAAAATGCCAAACAAGGAACTGCAAAGAAGTTCAAGGGAGATTGCTACAACTGTGGTAAACCTAATCACATGGCCAAGGATTGTCGACTTCCAAAGAAGGACAAACAGAACGGCAAACAAAATCATGCCAATGTGATAGAGGACGATGATACGCTCGATCTTACTGCAGTGGTGTTTGAAGCCAACATTGCAAAGTTGGAAGATAACCCAAGAGAATGGTGGATAGATATTGGAGCTACCCGCCACATTTGTGCTGATAAGGAAGCTTTCTCGTCCTACACTTCTATAAGTGGAAGGAAATTATTTATGGGAAACTCCTCGACTTCCAATGTCATAGGACTTGGAAAGGTTGTGCTGAAGATGACCTCAGGCAAAGAGTTGACGCTCGTGGATGTGCTGCATGTCCCAGACATCCGCAAGAACCTGGTTTCCGGCCCTCTAATAAGTAAGGCCGAATTTAGACTAGCTTTTGAGTCTGATAAATTTGTATTGATCAAAAATGGTCTGTTTATCGGGAAAGGGTACCTTGATAAAGGACTCTTCAAAATGAATGTAATGAATGTTTACCGCCCTGGGGCGAAGAATAAAGATGTTTCTTATGTTTACTTGTTGGATAGTTCTAATTTATGGCATGATAGATTAGAACACGTAAATTTTAACACAATTAAGAAGTTGGTGAATCAAGATTTAATACCTATGTCTAAAATCGATTCACATGACAAGTGTGAAATTTGCGTTGAAGCGAAAATGACTAAGTCACCGTTTCCTTCAGTAATAAGAAACACGACACCTCTTGAATTAATTCACACCGATATTTGTGATTTAAAATTTGTGCAAACTCAAGGTGGGAAAAAGTATTTTATTACATTTATATTGACAATTGCATAAGATATTGTTATGTCTATCTTTTGAAAAGTAAAGATGAAGCTTTAGAAGCTTTTAAAACTTATAAGAATGAAGTTGAGAATCAACTTAATTTAAAAATTAAAAATAGAGGTGGAGAATATGTTGCTCCGTTTGAAGACATGTGTTGGGAATCTGGCATAATTCATCAAATCACGGCCCCGTACTCACCTCAATCAAATGGAGTTGCTGAACGCAAGAATTGTACTCTTAAAGAGATGATGAATGCGATGTTGATAAGTTCAAGCTTACCCCAAAACTTGTGGGGGAAGCCATTCTTTCAGCAAACTATATTCTTAATAAGTTACCACACAAAGGTAAAGATAAGACTCCATATGAGTTATGGAACGGTCGACAGCCATCTTATAAATACCTTAAAGTGTGGGGGTGCCTGGCTAAGGTTGAAATACCTAAGCCTAAACAAGTCAGAATCGGACCTAAAACAATTGACTGCATTTTCATTGGAAACGCAAGCAATAGTAGTGCATATCGGTTTATAGTGCACAAATCAGAAATTTCTGACATGACTGAAGGAATGACGATAGAATCAAGGAATGCGGTATTCTTTGAAAATATATTTCCTTGCGGCGAAAGGAAAGAAGTAAGTTCTAGTAAAAGAACTTATGAGAACGCAAACGGTTCATCTCAAGAAGAAGAAGAACCGAAGCACAGTAAAAGGACAAGAGTTGCTAAATCTTTTGGTCCTGATTTTCTATCTTACATGATAGAAAATGAACCTAGAACTGTTCAAGAAGCTTTATCCAGTCCAGATGCTCCGTTCTGGAAAGAAGCTATAAACAATGAAATAGAATCCATGATGCATAAGAATACTTGGGAGTTGGTTGATCTCCTTCCAGGATGCAAACCGTTAGGTTGCAAATGGATCCTTAAAAGGAAGTATAAGGTAGATGGATCTATCGACAAGTTCATTCAAAGCCCGACTGGTAGCCAAAAGATTTAAACAAAAGGAGGGTTATGACTTCTTCGATACGCATTCTCCTGTCACGAGAATTATGTCCATTCGTATTCTCATTGTTATTGCAGCTTTGCATAACCTTAGGATACATCAAATGGACGTAAAGATAGCCTTCTTAAATGAAGAGCTAGACGAGGAGATTTATATGAAGCAACCCGAGGGGTTTGTTGCCCCTGGAAAAGAGCAAAAGGTGTGTAAACTCGTAAAGTCACTATACGGACTAAAACAAGCACCTAAGCAATGGCATGAAAAATTTGACCGAACATTATTGTCAAATGGTTTCAAAATTAATGAATGTGACAAGTGTGTCTACATTAAGAGTACAGCCAATGCTTACGTCATTGTATGTCTTTATGTAGATGACATGTTAATAATGGGAAGTACTCATGATTTAATCATGAATACTAAAAACATGTTAAAGAAACATTTTGACATAAAAGATATGGGACTAGCTGATGTTATATTAGGGATGAAGATCTCTAGAATATCTGATGGAATAGTCTTGTCGCAATCCCATCACGTTGAGAATGTTCTTCGGAAATTTAATGTCTTTGACAGCCTTCCGGCTAAGATACCAGTAGACTTAAGTCTACACTTAGCCAAGAATAGGGGATAACCAGTTTCCCAACAAGAGTATGCAAGGATAATTGGAAGTCTGATGTACTTGACCAATTGTACACGTCTTGATATTATATATTCAGTAAGCAAACTAATTAGGTTCACAAGTAATCCCAGCGCGGATCATTGGAAAGCCCTAACAAGAGTACTTAGATATTTAAAGTATACATTGAATTATGAGATACTTTATAATAGATATCCAGCAGTATTAGAAGGATACTGCGATGCCAATTGGATATCAGACATGAAAGACTCCAAATTCACAAGTGGTTATGTGTTTACAATAGGTGGAGGAGCGGTGTCATGGAAATTGTCTAAGCAAACGTGTATAGCTCAATCCACCATGGAATCTGAATTCATTACTTTAGATAAAGCTGGTGAAGAAGCTGAGTGACTTAGAAATTTCCTGGAAGATATTCCTTGTTGGAATAAACCTGTGCCTGCTGTACTGATACACTGTGATAGTCAATCAGCAATAGGTAGGGCACAGAGCAGCATGTACAATGGTAAGTCTAGACACATTCGTCGTAGACATAATACACTTAGACAATTGATCTCAAATGGGGTTATTTCTATTGAATATGTAAAATCAAAAGAAAACCTAGCTGATCATTTTACGAAAGGAATCAATCGAGATCAAATGTACACATTGTTAAGGGGAATGAGTTTAAAATCCACAACAAAAGAACAATCATAGCGGTAACTCAACCTTGAGAATTGGAGATCCCAAAACCTTGGTTCAATGAGACAACGAAGTTATGAAAGTTCAGATGAAACACTTGGAAACCTGTCTCAACTCATTTGTTAAAACATCCAAGTGAATAGACATGCAACAGTGGTGAGGTTAGGTTGAACCTTTAATGATTCCTATACCTAAAAGGTGGAGTATTGCAGGATACTCTTTATAGGAGATCACCTATATAAGTGAGAAGTAAAAGGCCGCTTCTACTAGAACACTTATGAAACTAAGATATGGTCCAGGGCCGAAATGGACACAACGTGAGAACAATAAGTGTTAGAATTGTTATTGTGTAAGTACTATTGTCTCGGTTTACATTATACAGACGATTAGTTCAAACCATCGCGGTACTAAGCAGCTAATAAATCCGATAGTATTTTACTAAGGAAGGTTCAAAGCCAAAAACTACCTATCCTGATGCAATAACGGTTTGCCAGAACTTTCAAATGAGTCTACATACATAGCATGCATTAATTGTCATTCATGTGGGGGATTGTTGGAAATTGGTTTCATAATTCGTGTTTGACCAATATTTGACCAAGTTTCTAGGTTGGTACTGTTTATTAAAAATGGAAATAAGTTGCAAAATTTAAATCTACGTTTCGAGTAGATTAAGTTAGTATATTTATTATCTCAAAACTAATTTCGGGTGAATGAGATATTAATGATTAAAGTACGCAACTTAACATTGGTAATTGAAGAGTTATGAGAATATGAAAAGTCATATCCCACATTGAATAAAAAAGGTGATTAAATGCACCTTATTAATTGGCCCACTCTAGGAGGAAGCATTCAAGTGGTCTCCTTCAAGGTCCACCCTACTGATGTCTCTTGGGCTAGCCTTTGCCTAGCACAAGCAGCTGCGAGGATGGATCCGAGCCCGAGCCCGCACGCGCACGTGCAGGTCGCAATGGGCGCTTTAGAGGTGCACTTTGCACTTCGCATTAAACTTTTGTCCAGCTCAACCAGCTGGGTGGCTTAGTGGGATGATCCAGGTACGGTGCAGGGTGGTTATGGTCCAAGCGGTTCGGCGGTTATCGTGACTGATCGAACGGGTGCAGTTGGGGGCGGTTGCGCAGCAGTTAGAGTGCGAGCCGGTCCACTGGATCGCGCTCACACGATCAGGTGTGATCCGACGGTCCAGATACGCCAGATTAAAAAATGTGTCTATTCGCAGAAAGGCATCACAACTCTTCAGTAAATATAAATAGACCCCCCGGATTGACAGTTTCTTACACTGAAATCCTGAGCATTTAGTCTGTTAGTCAGAATTGTCATATTGTTGCATATATCTCCTTCTTGAGTCTTGGAAGTTCTGAAATACCGATCAAGTTCGCTGGAATCTACGTATTGAAGTGCTGTCTACGCTGATTGAAAGTCGTTGCATCTTAGGGACTACGGGGCAATTTCGTCTTGCGGAGATTGTGTCCAACACAAGCCTCGACTTCAATTAAAGTAAATTATAATTTGATTATACTTCATCTCCTTTCTTCCGTTGTAATTTTTATTTCCGTGAAAACCAAAGTAAAGTACCCTGCATAATGTATGTAAAACTTTGGATTTGGATAGTTGATTCTCAGGATAGGTTGTGCAATATTTTGGGTAAGTTTGGTATCATAACAAACATACTAAAGTACGCCTAGAACTTGTAAAGTTTTTTAAGTTTCCTTTTGGAACATTTTCTTAATGGGATAATATAATCTATAACGTCTCTTGAATATTCAACAATATTTACGTGTCTAGAATTTCTTGATTACAATTTACAAATGTGGTGGAAGCACTCCTTAATAGGCCGTTTTTAGAAAGAAAGAGAATTGCAGGTGTTGAAATTCTCAACAATTGATTTTTGACTATTACTCCGTTACGACATTTTCATTTTATCATAATTCAATACAAGAGATGAGTAGGAAAGAGCGTTCTCGCTCTTTGGAATACGAAATTAATGCTACTGTGTAAAAGAATTCTCTAATGAGCTCTAGTAAGATGAATGAATTCTTCTGCATTACAGCAAAAATTAAAACCAGGGGAACTGGAACATATGATGCGAATTATTTATTCATTTGATTCTTTTCCCGCAAGAATTTATGAACAAAACAAAGCATTCGCGAAACTTCATGGCAATATACATTACTAATCAAAATATCATTTGATTCTTAGAACACGAATACTGTCCACTGAGTTATATTAACATGTACACTATATCTTGCTTCTGTAGAATCACCATCTTCTGGTCGAATCGAACAGTTCAGATTGAATTACCATCACAACCAAGACAAATTTAGAGTATTATCAAGCCACCATCTGATACAACGAGACGGCTTTTGAGTACTATCAATATTTAACACTGGATCCTTTTCCATTCTTCTGATCTCACACGTCACAACCAAGACTAATTTAGACAAATTCAAGTTAAATCCCTTGTCTCTGATCTATTCCCTTTCACGTTTTCTACACTTGCCTCTTCGCGTAACACAACCATTTTCCTGCATCAGCGAACACAATGTTAGAAACAGCACAAAACAGAATCCATCACTAGATCTAAGTAATAAATGGAGAAAAGCATACAGGCTCATTCACTGGTTATCAACACTAAGTTTAGTTGATATATGGTGGTTATCAACACTAAGTTTAGTTGATATATGGTGCTCAGCTTTAAACTTAATTCTACAATAAGCAGAGACCTCTGTACTTGGCTTTTAAGAAAAAAACAGCTTCCAGTCTATTTCTTCTTCCAAGATTCCGGAGAAATCCTAGACGTTACTAGCTGATACGAGAAAATCACTTCGGCAACCATACGAGGAATCATCAGCGTCTCCGCTGTCATAACAAAATTGAACTCTGTGGTACTTTCCAAATCATAATCACTAAGCAATTCTGTACTCATACATCCGCAAAAAATCGAAGTAATGAGATGGCAATGATTATCAATTCAACTAATAACTGATACATATGTTGACAAAAATAATATGACCTTCTACAGTAACATTGTAATCACACATATATTGATACGCCATATAACGTAATCTCAGATCAACTACTAGAAGTAGTTATGACCTTGACATCAAGATGATGTAAAACAAAATAAAAAGTCAAGTCCAATAATGAACAAGATTTTTTGTAGTTACTCTACAAAAGAATTATTTTCCTTCATTATCAATCTTCCCTCGCTTTCTCCTCCCATGAAACAGATTTAATATTTTAAAATTATTATTATTATTATTTCTGCAGCATATCCTTGCAAGTGCTCTTCGTACTGATTACTTGGATAGAATTGAAAAAAGACGCAAGACAAAAATCTCATTTCTCATAAAACGGGCATAATTTAGAAGCTGGAAGTCTTGAGAGTTATATATATTCCCTCCGTACAAGAAAAGAGCTCTACACTTTGAAAGTATACTTTTATTAATGTTTTTTTTGTTCACTTTCTGATATATGTTTTAAATTGCACCAAAAGTACATCTATCTACATCTACATCTTTCTTCATATGACGTGAAGAGCAGCGTCATGTTTTTGAAAAGAAAGAAAATGTTTGGAAAAACAAAGGATATTATGGCATAAATATAGAAAGAGGACTTTTAATTTGAGAATTGAGACAAGTTAAATGGAAAGTAAGACTCTTTCGTGGGACAGGGGGAGGACTATGTGATGAGAACCGTGGATCAAGCCAAGAATCAAGGCCTAAGTCAAAGTGATACAATTATGATGGTTTGGGTTCAAAGTCATTAAAGGATGTTCACGCATGTTCACCCATGTTCTTGAAGCCAACACAACACCTATGGATGTTCAATGCAATGAAGGGAGGATCGTTTGCATGTTGGAGGGTCAAATAAGTATGAAATAAAGACTCAAGGGATTTATATAAACTTGATCCAAAGTTTACAAACAAGTTTGAAGGCTTAGAGGATGTTCCTAGAGACTTTGAGGGCCTATTTGTCAATTCTAGAAAGTTTAAACACGTCAAAAAGGCCCTTGGCAGAAACTATGACGCTAAGGCGCTGAGGCAGTTTTTCAGTTTTTGACCAGGACGTAGTTTAGTCCGTATTTTTGGTAACTTAGGGTATTTTTGAGTATTTTCCAACCTTAAAACGAACTTTGACTAGGGTTAAGTGTTTCCTAGTTTTGGTAGGAGTATTTTAGGTATTGAGTAGTATAAATACTTCTCTTCTTTCATTGTAAAACAAGAACTTTTGATATATGATTAAATTGAATTGAGTTTTCACTATATTGTGAGCGTTTGATTTCTTGGACTAGAATTCTCAAACCCTTGAACTTATCAAGTTTGTTGAGCTGTAAGCTTGTGGCGTTCCGTAGTCTTGGTTCCCAATCAATTGTGATTAGTGGGTCAAGGTTGCACCCCAAGGTTCTAGGGATTAAATCCGCCCTAGGGTTGAGGGAAGTTCCCTATCTTTTCGTTTCAATTCGTTGTTTCTGTTTCAAATCGTGTTCGTGGTTGGTTTCTCTTTGTCAACGATCTTGGAATCACATCACTATGTATATTCCTTAGCTCAATCAAGACCCAAAAGTAATACTCGATTAGAATGAGTCAAGCAAAACGTGCCTACGAGGTCATAGATTGAAGAAGAGGATCATTCATAAAAAATCCCTACCTCAAAACCATAAGATGTTACTTTGGATATTCTGATATTATCCGCAAACAAAGCCCATTCAGAAATAGATCAAATATGGTAAAGCAAAATGAGTTTGTAGCAAACTTAAGCCGATAAATAATAGATTGCGCTTAAGAGGTCAGAAAACCTAATTTAGCTTGGGCAAAAGTTAAATTTCTATGTTCAACTGGAATACGACTTTAGCAACCCTAGTACATATAGCTCATACCAAATGGGGTGTCAAGTACCTGAAAGTTCTGTAAGATATGAAATGAAAGTCAGCAACTCTGTTTTCAGTTATAAAGAGTCAACTTTTAAGAACAAATCCTAAGATTTCTATTCTATTGATTCGGAAAGAATGGGACGAAAATTGTTGGCTCTAGATGTTCATTATACCTGAAACGATACTGTCATTCAAAGATGCCTAACAGCAAACAAATTAGAACTCTGGATTGAAATTCTCAATGTAATTGAGCCAATACAAACAGAGTGTAACGGGAAAGAGGCTCTTAATGATAAAGGTCATTCATCATTCTTAATTACATCATTCAAGTTTCAAATTTTGTCATGATGGACAGAATATGCAGAACAGTAAAGACAGCTATATAGCTACATTATGTTCTTCCTTTGTATCTTCAAATAGCTACGTGTGCACTTGTTTAAAAAATCTGAATAGATATGAAGCAAAATGATAATAGAATTCACAAGGATTGCTTATGGGAACTTACTGTGGGGACAAACCCATGTCAAGAGAGCTAATTAGCCCATCTCCAAGAGAATCAAGAAAACTCAAAGATTCATCCACTCCTTCACATTGATCCTCATCATCACAATTCTTATATTGCTTCAATTTTTCCTTACAATATCTCAACCTATCTTCCAAAAGATTTCTTTCCAATTCATGCTTCATTACAATCCACCGCAACGATTGAATTACTTCTTGATCATGGAGTTGCTTTTCCTTGGCTAATCTATGGAATTGATGGGATTCCAATTCAACCAAACTTTTTTCGTTTTGTAGGCGTAAAATCATTGCCATTGCCTCCTCAGCTGCAGAACTAGCAGCCATTCTTTCCTTCTCAAGCTCTAAGCAAGCATCATCAGCTCGATGCCTCTCCATTTTTATTAGTTTTCTCAATATCATAACATCAAACACTTCATCTTCATTATAACACTCTTCTTGCTCGTCCCCCACATCATCATCATAATTTGCCTTTGCCTTAACATCACCATTACTGTATAGGGTTTCTTGTTTAGTTCCCTCCAATTTCTTGATCATGGGAGGGTTTGAATTCTTAAGGAAATGCAATAATCCACCCTTGCAAGTTAAAATCTTTAAATTGTACTTCCCAAAAAAACCATATTTCGAACAAAACCCACTTTTGAATTCACCCGAAGCCCCACTAAAACCACATAGAAACTGAGTCAAACCCTTAAAATGACAACTACATTGCAAAACCTTCAAGCCAAAACCAAACAGCATAAACAAACCCAAAATCTGACATATCCGTTGAAAACAGCCAAAAACCAAAAACCCACATCCAGAATCACCCTTCATACTCGAGAAATCATGAAAATGATGATAATCCATGAAAAAACAACCCCAAAAATAAAAATTTGAAAACCTGTCAAGAACAGAATTAATTTGTAAACAAAAAATTGACCCGAAATCAGCACGTGAGTATGGTGAATATCTCTTCAAATTGAGGTCAAACCTCATTAAAACTGGACATTAAATTCAAAAAAAAAAAACTGAAATCTCTTCTCCCGTAAGCAAGAATGTAGGTAAATGTAATTAAGGCAATTATTTTGTGGTGAGGATATAGCAGGGACTGGAAAGAAGAGTATGGGGAAATAGACTTATTGGGCTGGGCTGGATGGGGAAAACGGACTAGAGCAGAGCAGAGCAGAGCAGAGCAGAGCAGAGCAGAGTGAGAGTGAGTGATTGAGTGTGGTGTGGGGTATGGACTACGGATAGAGAAGGAGAGATATATTGGGTATGAAGAAGAAGAAGGGGCGTGAAAATCGATTAGAGTCAGCAATATATATTACTCCCTACATTTCTAAATTATTATTTTATTTGATTTGATTTGTGATATGTATTAAAAAAAATAATTAATTTAATTATTAATATTAATTTAATATATTATTCTTTTTAATATTAATAAGTATGTAATTTATTATTAAAGTAAAAAATAAAATAATAAAAATTATATTTTAAAAATTTTAAAATAAATAATTATTTAAATATTAATAAAAAAATAAAACAATAATTTAAGGAGGAGGGAGAATTGGATTTTGGATGGTAAAGATAAGGCCGTTGGAAACGGGCACGCCTTTTCCATTCTGCATGTGAAGGGAGGGAGCGAGGGAGTGAGGGGAGAGAGCAATACTGTCTTGGGAATTGGGATTGAGATTTGAGGCCCCCTCGGCCTCGCCACCCCCAAATATAGCTGCCTACATATACTGCGCGGACTTCGCCCACTGATGTTGTCTAGCACTAGCAGCAGCAACCGCCCCTTTTTCATAACTAATTGAGTAATGTTAGAGTCATTTAAAGAGTATAAAAAATATTATACTTAATAATATGACATCTAAATTTAATGTTAGATTTTAAGTAAATTTTTTGTCAGATCCTCTGTACCATAAGACGATAAATGTTTAATTTAAAAATTTAACCGAAATTCAACATTGAATTTGGGTGCTATATCATTAGTTGCAATATTTTTTGTACTTTTTACGTAGATGTAACATTACCCTTCGTAATTTTATGCTTTTTGTAACCTTTGAAGAAGAAAATTAAGATTGAAAAGTGAATTTATTGATTCATTACATATATACTAAATCTCTCAGTTTCAAAATGTTTTTTTGTTTTATCTCTAAAAAATTGTTTTAAAATAATTGTCGTTTTATGTTTTTAATGCATGTTTTGCCTACTTTATCCTTGTCTTTTCCCATATCTCAACAATTAAATACTTTATCTTCTCATAATAATTATCTCATTCTAATTTATCTTTTCAATTACTCCTAAGCACAAAAATTAAAGATATTTAATAAGGGTAAATATTTATCAACCTACAAAATTTCTTAATACTTGTATATAACTTTAAAACGACAATCTTTTTTTAAAATAGAGGGAGTACATGCTAGATATGCCACTATTTGAAAGAGATCCTTTTCGAGATAATATACTCAAAAAATCATGAACTTTCGATGACTATGCATTATGGGTATGGCAATTACCCCAACAACTATGTTTCCTTTTACAAGTGTAACATTTTAGATAGACTTGCTACACATTCTAACCTATAGCGAACTACATTTTGGACTACTTGCTTAACGATTACCCTCTAATCTTTGAGGTAGAATTACTCAATGCAAATTCTTTCTTTAAAATATCCAAAATGCACATAAATCTATGTACGTTCCACATATTAATTACTTCGTCCATTTCATACAAAGAGTTTACTATTTTGTTTTGGGCAAACTACACAAATGGTCCCTGTAGTTTTAGTATTTTTTGCAATTCGTCCCTGTACAAAATTTTTTTTGCTATTCATCCTTGTACCAACCAATTGAACGCAATTGGTTCCTCCGTCTAGTTCCATTAAATTTTTTCCGTTAAGTCTTGACATGTGCATTGCACGTGCATTTTGGACAGGGTAAAATAGTCATTTTGCTTTTAAAAGTACAGGGACCAATTGTGAAATTGTAAAATTGGCTCTGTTTCTTCAGACCATTTTTACTCTCTCTCTCCTCTACTCTCTCTCTCCTCCTCTCTCTACTTGCAGTGTATATGTTGCCACCTCCATTTTTACTCTCTCTCTCTCCTCCTCTCTCTCTACTTACAAGTGGTCAAAATGGTCAAACCTGCGAATTTCTAAAGCCCTAAACCCTCTTTCCCATACATATCTTCTTCTCCTGGGACGGCGAGAATGCGGGGGGAAGCGAACCTTCGTGGAGCCTCTCAGTCTCTCTCCTCCAAATCAGATCGTCGAGTTTCTTCACATCCTCTTCGGTCGCTGGAGAAACTGTATCGTCGGAAGCCGCAGGAGATCTCGGGGTATTGGTGAGGAATTTGGCGAGGGAGGAGACGAAGGAGTAATCGACGCTAGGGTTAAGGAAAGGTGATTGCGAAGAGTGGATACGGGAGGAGGGAGGAGGAGAAAGAGGAGAGAGGAGAGAGAGAAAATGTAAAAGATTACGGGAGGAAGAGAACGGCGAGGAGGAAGAGCAGAATGGAGATCTTGTTCTGGGATTGGCCATCGCCATGGGAGAATAATGCCTTCCTGTGTAAATGTCTGATTGTTTATTGAAGTCATTCGTTGGCACTTGGTGGAATTTCTAGACATATTTTTATATACACTTTTTGTGGGTTCTCAAACTAGGTGCCTCTTCATAACTAACGGATGGATGCCATTGTGTGGACCTTATTATTGTCCTTATAACTGTTAAGTACTAATAAGATGTTGATTTACATGTAGCTTTACCGAATTTTGTTGGTAATCCATTTGTGCGGGCGATTGATGCTCTTGATAGGCTCGCGGAAGAAGAAGGTTGAAGTCCGACAATAGTGATGTTGCCAATGGATTTTGTGCACTCGTGATCTACTCTATAAACTTTAGGAGAACTTGAAAGTGGAATTTCCATCTTTGTAGACGTTGGTGCTTCAACTATTTTACATTTAGTTCTATGTGAACTCCGAGTTGCACTGCAGTTCATTAAAAATTTCAGTTATAATCCAAGTACCCTCTTCATATTTGAGAATGCTCTTTGTACTGTGTTTTAGTATCTCCATCGTATTAGTTGGTGGCATTCTTGTTTCTTTACTCCTTTCTTGTTTGATGGCCTTCACCAAGTAAGAGAAGGTCTTCATGGTCCGAAGAAGCTCACTGATCTAAAATTTTAGCTGCATTGTCATGGTTAACTAATTGTTGCATTTTCAAGCATTCTTAATCTGGTATATTACATGTATGATTTCTTCTGTTGGTTTTGTTGCTTTCTTTTTGGTAGAATCTCTTGGCAGTTTGGTATCCTGGAGCGAGTATGGGGTAATAAACCTCTGTTCTTGCCTTTTGAGAGACAGACTGAAATAATTGGGGAGAGAGAGAGAGAGAGAGAGAGAGAGAGAGAGAGAGAGAGAGAGAGAGAGAGAGAGAGAGAGAGGGGTGGCGTTGATGGTTGAGAAGAAGATGAACAAGAATGGGTGGTGGTAGGTTGAAAAGAAGATGAACAGTGGTGGGTTGATTTTCTTTGACTTTAATCATTTCAGAATTGGTCCCTGTACTTTTTAAGATGAAATGACTATTTTACCCATTCATAAATGCACGTGTGTGGCACGTGGGCGCACTTAACAGCAGAAAATTAACAGAGTTTAACGGAAGGACCATTTGGGTAAAATGTCTCGGTACAAGGACCATTTGCGAGGTGTAAGGACCAATTGCAAAAAACACTAAAACTACAAGGACCATTTGTGTAGTTTGCCCTTCTGTTTTAGTATATTTCACATAAAGAGTCTACTTAAAAAAATTATGTTTACAATCTCTACAAACATTTTAACTTTACCTTCACATATACTATAAACATTTTGACTATTCTAAAATATTTTCATAATTATGATCAACTTCAATATTACTTATATATTCCTTAATTATTAGATTTTTTAAACGTAAACTATTTGGGTGGAATGAAGAGAATATTCGATTTTGAATACTTTCAAAATGTTGAAATGAAAAGATGGAGTTAGAAAAGAAATGGCATGCGTTTGAGCACTTATTAGCAGTAGTCTATAAAATTATCAGTCTAATATTTTCAATCAATATATTGAACCTTTACTAACTGGATGCCCTTAATACACTACAAGAAAACAGGGCAACTGAAACGGAATTTTTCGTTGCAAATTATGAAAATCCGTCACAAAACTTGAATTGCAACGGAAAACGGCCGTTGCAAAATCGGTCACAATGGGCCTCGTCGCAAACTTGCAACGGAATTGTAGTCGGTTGAAAAATACTTTCAACGGAAAAAAATGTTGCAACTTCGGTTGTAAGGTGCTTCACATGGCATTTTTTACATCCGTTGCAAATTGCGACTAATTTATTTCCGTCTCAATTTGCAACCAATTTTTCCGTTGTCATATCTGTTACTGTGAGAACTAAAATTGCGACCGATTATTTTCTGTTTTAAATTTCAACCAATTTTTCCGTCGTCATATCTGTTGCAATGAGAACTGAAATTGTGACCGATTATTTTTCGTTAAAATTTGCAACCAACTTTTTCATTCTTAGATCTGTTAGAGATGGCAATTGATATATCTGTTGCTGATTACAATTAATTATTTCAAAGGAAAATTCTATTACAATAAATTATTTCCTGAAAAAAAAAATACAAATATTGGTCAATAAATAATTCTCAATTGTACCTGATTGAACTTTTCACATAAAATATCTAAATTCAAACAACTAAAGTCAACCAAACTTCAAACATTACATTCAAAATGCATTGTCTAAGTGTCGTACCGTTAAACTACATGGAATTGTCAAATTGTCATACTATCAAACTACGTGAAATTAGCTGGTGGAGGATGCTGAAGTGATCGAAGTGTCTCCTTCAATTGGAAATCAGCTTTCATTTTCTCCATTTAAGTCACATTTTCGAATTGTAGTTGTGCCTTGAGTTGCCCCACTCTTTCGCACAACTTATCTTCAAACTCTTGGGTTTGCGTGAAATCTCCATTTTGGCGTGCAAATAAGGAACTGGTGCTGCTACTCAAGATCTTTGATGCAAGGACCATTGAGCCAAAGCCGTACAAACGATTTTTTACAACACGACCAGATGCATCCACCCAAGCCGTGGAATCAAAGCCATCACCTTTCTTTCGAGTAGTATAATCCTCCTAATATGTATAAGGAAATATTATAAGTAGCTTTTCAACTTGGATTTTATATAATAAAAAGAATATTGAGATCAAAGATACATCTTTCAATAGCACTACCGAGTATAAAATTAAATGTTTAAAGTATACTAATAAAAGCAATTTGGGTGAAGGGAGTAGATACTAATAATACCAAATCCTTGCTGAGTGATTTTTACTTCTCTTATGCTGGACCAAGAAAACATTATGCACAAATTAACTATAAAATAATCCGCCAAAGATGAAGAAGGTAGTTCTTTTACAGTATAGATATCAATCAAGGATTGTTTCACTTCATCTCTAATACATTGAATAATGCATTATTATTCTCTTAAGATATTAGGACAAAAAGATATCTTCCTCTCTTCTTGATACCAAGTCAACAACCAAACTTAGAAAAGAAGATAAAAGGGATGACACCAATCAATCAATCCATAATTCTTCTGGCACTCATATTTATTTGTATATTCCTATGGTGCAACCCTCTGCCCCTATATACGGAAAATAGAGTTAATCTATCCCCCATAATCTCCTCACATCTTCTTTATGTATTTTGTATATCCCCATGGTGCGAACCTCTACCTCTAATTGGTATCCTCTTTAATGTTTTTCTCTGGACTAGATTCAGAAGACCAAATCAAAGAAACTTTTGGAGTGATTTGATCTACATAAATTGAATACCAAACCCCAAGTATCACGAATCAGACTTCGAATACACATATTACGGATAGTCACGAAAGATGATGGTTTTGACTGTGCCTAGTGAAAATAATGAATGGAAATTGAAGTTCATAAGTAACAAATAATTCAATATTTTGAACTATATTTCAAACCAATCAAGGATAAATATTAACCATACCCATCTTCCTGTAGTAGCTCTTCAATTCTCGATTCCAGCCCAGGAAAAGGCTCAATATCGTACCCAAAGCTTCCATCCATAGTAGAATCAACTGATCCATCCTACCCAACAAATGTGATAGCCATCAATTGCTGAACTAGACATTGACACCCTATGCAGGACATATGCATTATAAACAGGAGCAAAGAGAAAATCGACACCATTATGCATCTGCAGGATCACTTTCTCCAAAGTTTCAAGTAGTTGATCTTCCTCCAACTGTTTTATTGACATTGTAATCCTTGACTTTGCCCTACTACAATATGCTACCAACTTAGAAACAGTAGCCTTACCGGATGATTTTAAAGGTGTCATATATAGATAACATAGGTTCATTACTTAAACTAAATGCATTCAGAGATCTTTTTACAAAATGCATAAGAGATTGCAGCAAATTCTATAGTTTTGAAAACTTAATAAATTGGAAAATTTTCTTTTTGACCCAATAAGTCAAAGAGACTCTTTGAAGGGAACAAAGGAAATAGGAGTTACAATTTACTCTTTAAGATAGCACTCTCAAATTTAGAAATATTTCGACAACTTATAGCTGATTATAATATAAACAAAATTCACGAAATGCATGTAAACAGTTGTTTAATACCTTAACGGAAACAAATGAACCAATTAGCCCTCTTCCAATCTCTTGAATGGGCTTGTGTGGTTCTGCAAGACATAGCATCATAGAGAAGTAAAATGTATCAGCAATTAGAAAACAACCTTGTTGTCATGAATATTGCCACTCTAACACTCTATTCGTAAAATTTCCTTATACAAACAAGAACTACACTGACAACACCATAAATAGATTGGCAGTGGTTGTTTAGAACAGTTAATGAGGATAGGGTGTAATTTCTCTACATCCATGTATATTACTGTTGGCATACTTTGTGATGTGTCATGCATAAAGACGTCATCATTGTAGTGTATGTAAGCTTATTATGCTTATGTCTACACTTGATACGGCGTTAGATGATATGTCATGACCGTTGGGCTTAAAATAATACTCCCTCTAAAGTGCTACGAATTACGTATTTTATGATTTTGAAAAAAATAAAATAATATACGTCAAATTTGCATTTGAAAAATGTCATGTTTGACAAAAAAAGTCAAACAGGAGTAATTTTTTTTCCAACTTTCTAAGTTGCATAAAACCATGCCTCAATTATTGCATCAAAGTATTTTTTTTTTCTGTACACACATGTAAAATATATAACTTAGGTAGAAGAAAAAGACTTTGTACCGCTACATGAATAAGACCGGCTCAACTCCGGGAAGGGAAGAAATCCCAAAAGAGAATAAAACCGAACCAGCGAACCTCCAATATTAAAAGCTTCAACTTTGCCCCCATAGATGAGTCCCCTTTCATTATATAACTTTGCAGCCTTCCAATCAGCAGATCTCTACTTCTTTGCGGAAACAAAGTTTTAAATGAGAGAACTGAAATCGCCTTAAACAAACAGGCAAGCTTGAGCACTACCTGATCTGATTCCTCCTCGTCAATGGAAAAGCCTTCCTTAAGAGCAACATGCTGCTCTTTCATGGATAACTACTCTATAAGAAGAGAACTCTCGACAGAATACTGTAAGGAGCCTCTTTCTTGCTTATAATCACCGCTTCCATCAATAATTGAATCCCTACACTCTGCTTGAAAATACAATTCTGCATAACTATTTTAAAATTAAAAGCTTAACTTTATGTACTGCATGGCCTAGAGAGTAAATACAAAGAAATGCCAAAATAATGACATAAACATAATGGCAGTAAAAATCTTTTGACAACTCATGAAGCAATAGTTGCGCGTGAAACATAACCCCCCCACCCCCTTCCCTCCTTACTGACTGAAAAAAAAATCTTTTGACAACTCCAATAATCAGTGGTCATACTTGAGAAACATCACCTAACTCCCCAACCGAAGTCTGCTATATGGAAGAAAGAAAAGTGTTGTATAACAGGAACTTTGCACACTCCAACCAATCGTGCCAGTTCTCTTGCTGAAGATATGTAATATTTCTGTAACCACATGCAGGTTGCACTCACAGGAATGAAAATAAAAATAACATGCCCATACAACCCATGACATTACTCCACTGGCAGCCTGGAGTTGTATCATCGCAAAGGCAAATGACCCAACCGACGAATGTTTAAATCTAGTGCATTTTGGTCAGTGAATGCCTGCAACGAGGAATGAAAGATTGACAAATTCAAAAGCTCTATGGAAGCTAAAAAAGATTGAAAAAAATGGCAAATATATGTGAAGAAAAATCACTTACTCTGCTTAGGATACGTCCACTTAGGGTGGCATCAAAGAAAGACATAGGGGCTCTAAGATGCACGATGCATTTTATTGAAAAGTATCGTCATTGTCTTGTAGCCGCTGTCATAAGAAGCACCGGAAAAGCTAAAAACCCATGCCATGGTTGCCCACATCACAACTCTCTTTGGCCATCCTTGGACAATGAAGAACCGAATCGCAACAATAATAGCTGAACAACAACCAGTTAACGACATGGCAGCCACTCAAACAACAACAACTTGATAGTTGCTGGGGTTGCTACACTAAAATAGGAAAAATAAAAGTTGTACAGAAATCATGGATATAGAACCTACTGTCAAGTTGTTTATTTATCAACCAAATCTAAACGATAATAGTCTAAAATATGTAGAGGAATAACATACTACCATCCACGACCCAAGAACGAAATTGTCAAATTTATAAAATGCACAAGTATGAGTGGCTGTTACACTCTGTTTATAATATGACCATCCACCATCTAATAAATCAGATTCTAATATGACCAAGTATGTGGGGGTGTTACACTCTGTTTCTTCTTTTTTGTTGTACAAGGATCCATTTTCAAAGGGTATTGATTCCGATGCATTGAAACTGTCCCTAGCTTCACTTAGTATTTTTTTTTTAAAGCAAACCATTATGCATATAAGAAATCGCCCATTGCATCACTTATCAATCATGTTCACATATCATGCTTGCTTACTAGTAAGAACATCTAATGACAAATGAAGAAGCCTTTGTTTTTCAGAATTTCAAAATTCAACAACAAATTAAAATGCAAAAAGAAGAAACGAAGAGAACTAATGTAGCACAAACAGAGAGACATACACATACACGTATGTACGAGTGAAAGAGAAGAGAGAGAGAGAGAGAGAGAGAGAGAGAGAGAGAGAGAGAGACTAACCAGTGTGCTCCAATTAGCATTGCCAAGAATTGATTCTCCAGAGCCGGTGCTATATATTAATTGAGTGTCAAACAAATTTAGGGGAAAAACCATATGAAGGAAGTAGGGCATAGTTATTCAAGCTAGATTAAAAATAGGGCACAGATCACAAATGTGATATATATATATATATAGAGAGAGAGAGAGAGAGAGAGAGAGAGAGAGAAAGTTACTTCATGGTGGCCGAAGGCCGACGGAGCTAGGGTTCGTTAAGGGCATCAGATGAGAGAGGAAGGAGGAGACCAGTAGAGAGAGCAAGAGAAGGAGCGAATGAGAAAAAAAAATATAACGATGGAAGTTGCAATTGGGGATTTTAATTTAGTTTAGGTCATGCTTTGCATGCAACCGATTGGAAATCAGTTGCAAAATTTAATTAAAAATACGTTGTTTTTTGATAAAATTTTTAATCTTAGTAAATAAAAAAAAATATAATAATATTTTGCAACTGAAATTGAAACGAAATGTTAAAACGGACGTATTTCCGTCGCAAAAATGGTCTCAAATTTGGGCGCCATCCTTCCCTCCAATTATTCCGCGAAAAATTTGTGACTAAACTAATTTTCAGTTGCAAAAATCGGTTGCAAATTGATTATGTGCTAGATATGTTGCAAATTCTGTTGCACCATTTTTCAATTGCAACCGATTTCTATTCCGTTACTATTTTCCGTTTCAGTTGCCCTGTTTTCTTGTAGTGATAATCACTAATTATAGAGCCCGTGCTTTGCAAGAGTTTAATTTGATTTTGAAATTAATTGATACATTTTAGAAATATTTTTGAAAAAAATCATATTTATTGAATATAGACGTTTGTTGACTTAATGTCTGACCAAAGTTAAGTTTTGTCAATATATGCAAATTAGTGGTCGTTTAGTATAGTATTTTCGTTTCAGAATATGTATTTTTTATTGATGGTCAATATATGTATTTTTGTTTCTATACATTTTTCTTTTTAAATATCCTTTAATGATATCAAATTATTGAGTTTTTTTTTTCATCTTGCACTTAATAAAAATATTTTAGACATATATTTGAAGAATTTTTACAAAATTAAAAAATAAAATTTACTTTGAGACACATTAAAGAAAGATAACTTTTTTTCTGAATAAAGGAGAATTGTTTAAGGATTGAATATACTTATATTTTTTAAAATAATTTTTGAAGAACATTCAATGATTAGAAAAAGTTGAGTTGGATAATATATTTATAAAATAGTTTATTTTTGATACACTGTCAGTGTGAAAAAGAAATTTACAAAAAAAAAAAAATAGGTATCAATTTTGAATGAAATGATTTAATTTTGTTGATATGTATAATATATTACAGACATTATTTTAGGACGTCTTAAATAAGAATATGAGACTCATAATTTGACATGGAGAGAGTAACATTTATAAAAATAAAATTAGTTGGTTTATATTATAAATTAGTTTATAGAATAGTGTAATATATTTTAAAATTTTTTACATACAATATATTTGGTTGAGTTGGTCTAGGGTGCATTCTATACTTAAAAGGGTATGAGTTTAAATCCTATTGACAATATCATTATGTTTTCCTTGCCAATATCTTAAGTACTTCTCCTAATATACTATTAGTAATTATAATAGGGATTATTATTAAGTATAATTATTAGGTAATGACAAAATAATTATTTATGTTAGAAGTTGAAATGACACACTTGCTGGGAGGCTTGAGAATGCATTTTTATCAAATAAATTCACCAACTTTATATATATATATATATATATATATATATATATATATAGATTTGTTACCATTATCAAATGTTAATCTGTACTTTTTCTGTTTATGATATTGCCTTTAAATCATATTCTGTAACTTGTTGCTTATGATTAAGAAAAATTTGGGACAACGAACAAAATTATGTCTAAATTAAAGGGTATATATTGTCAGAAATGTGAACCAAAGTTACACTTGACATCTCATTGGTTAAATGATTTGTGGGTCCTACCACTCAAAAGTCTCTAACCAATTAAAAGATGCCAAGTGTAATTTTAGTATACATTTAATGCACATTTTAAGTGTACATAGCATTACTCATTTATATATGTGTGTGTATACATTCCCCTTCATTTGTCTAATTGAGGCGGGGAGTATATATTAACGTGTGGAGCTCACCTCTCTTTCCCTCAAGGAAAGAAGAAAATCTCTCTCTCCCTCACTTTCTCAAAGAAAGAGAAACAAAAAGTCTGGCTTGGAAGGTGATCACGCCAAAATCGGTTCTGGTGATCTGTCGCGTCCACGTAAGCAGCTAGACTGTGGTCAGGGTGCCCCGGCTCTCAATAGGCACAAGCTTAGGTGGGACTTGTCCTACGGTAGATACCTGAGATGAATAAACAGCACCGTTCGGGAGCTGGACGTTGGTCCAGCTAAAGCCCTCCGGTGAGAGAATCAGTTTATGGTAGGGATAAAGGTCTCCGGTGAGGATTCAGGCTACTCTCAAGAGTGTTTGCTCTGAATTCTTTGGGAGTTTGTAGTTGTGTGTGTTAATTTGAACTTAGACCATAAAAGAAGGCTATCACCTTGTATTTATACTGAAGCAAAGTCGGTTTGTAGCAAGTGGGTCTGCCAGGTGTCGACCTGGAGTGAACTGCCATGTCCCTATCTCTGACAGCCGCAGTATGCATTGATGTGGAAGTGACCTGTTTCAGTGCAGAGGATAGAACTTCCCTGTTTGTCCCCTTGACCTTCTAGATGCAGCTTTCCTTAATAGGCAAGTATTCTTTCTGTCCAATAGGATGCCAGATGGTGGTCCCGGGATGACGCAACAGCTGGTGGGCATTGAATGCGGCAGCTTTCGTTGACTTTCTTTGTCTCCCGAGGTGATTACCTCGGGGTCTTTAATAGGACAGCTCGGGTCTGAGACCATGCGAGCTCCTTAGGTTCACGAGCGGGGAAGATGACCATATTTGGCTCCTCGGGTAAGTCGGAAGCGGAAGGAGGACCCGGGCTCCGGGTTGTATTTCCGAGCTCGGGGTGATGAGTCATCACCTCCGGTCTCCAGATCAGCTTGGCCACGTGTCCCTCTGATGCCACGTGGAAGGTGGATATTTCTGTATCTTCAGTAGCCCCCGAGTTCCCGAGGTAAGGGTTTTACTCTTTAAGTCGGGAAGTCTAGCTCGCGTCTTAGGCAGTAGGTAGAAACTTCACCAGCACACCTCTCGTTGGAATTTGTGCCAAATCATTGGCGCGAAACATTCTGACGGCTTTCATTAAATGCCCGTCTTTTCAACTTTTTGAATTGGAACCGTCGTTTTGCGTAAAACGGTGTCGCTTTGATGGCTTTTGAGGGAAAACACGCGGACTATCCATTTAACTCCGGGTCGAAATTCGGGTCTTCCGTACAAACGACGTCGTATTGCGAGGGTATAAGTAGGGTTTTGGCACTGTTTGGCTTTCACTTTTGCAAAAACCCTAAAAACCCTCCGGCGAACTGCGATTTCCGGCGAACTCAACTCCAACCGTCTTTTGCGTTTTCTCACTATTCCTCAGGCTTTTTGCTGATTCTACTCCGTAGGTTAGTTTCATCTGAGCCTCCTCCATCTTTATATCCAGTTTTTTCAGTCTATTTTGCCCTCAGTTGCTATATATCTCGATCGTCGTTTTTTGCTAGCAATCGCCATTTATTCCGGCACTAACTTCCGGTGCCACGTGTCTTTCAGGTCTCACGTGTTTCTCAGGTGCTTTCCGTACATCCGACTTCCAAGCTTTCCCTCTTGAAACAGGTATTCCGATCTACCCATACTTTGAATTCTCATTTCCTTTCAATATGTTTTCGGGTAGGCGAGGTGTTAGCTTTAGGGTTCCAGAGTTTACCCCGTCAGAGTCATCCTCGTCCTCGGGTTACTCCCCGAGCTTAGATGGTAACAGTCCATTAGTACCCCGGGGTCCCGTAGATTTAGGTGACTCTCCATCTCTGTCCGTGTTTGCCCGATCTCCCACCCATAAAAACATATACCGGTTAGCCGAGGATCACTGGGAGGTCGTACTTCCAAGTGAAGCCCGGGATATTCTAGGACGCTGGGGGTCCGACTTCTCGGATAGGGTAGTGGCTGATGAGCCCCACTGGGTCCCTCCACTCCCATTTGCCGCTCAAATGGAAGTGCTAGAGGACAAAAATCAAATAAGAATCGCCCGATCTCGCAAATATTTCACCATGACCCGGCTCTTGCATCTCCGGCGAACGGACTCGCCAACTTCGCGAGAAATCAATTGCCGACGAGTCGCGATCAAAGAATCTGCACAAGATGACCGGGTGTCTACATCGGGTAGGCCGACACCTCTATAGCTCGAGAGTCTACCTCGGAGGGCGATCAGGCTATTGCTGCATTGCCGAGGAACTGGAGGAATAAGATCTCCGCCTCTGATATCTCTACGTGGGAGGCCCTTCACCACACAACTGGATTCCGGGCATCGATCCCGAGCGCTGACAAAAGCTGGGTAGAGCTAAAGGCCCTGCGTGGGAAGGTGGGCTTCTACCTCAGTTTCTTCACTCTTGGCGGACTACGGCTCCCACTCGATCCCCTTATATGCGAGTTCCTCGAGGAGACATCAGCAATGCCCCTCGACCTCTCTCTGGGGCTAGTGAGGACGCTGGTCTGCTTTATAGCCTGTGTCCGGGCTTTGGGCTGCGAGCCGTCTCTCTCCCTCTTCAGGTATTACTTCCAGACATGGGTCTCTTCCCATCGTCTCCAATGCAAAGCCCACAACAACTGGATCAAGCTCTTCACCCCTTTCCCGGGGAAGGTGGATGGTTGGTCAGACAAGATTGTCTTGGTGGAGAGCTGCAAAGGCTGGAACTTCAATGTTCCCTCGGGGAGAGTGCATGAGCTCAAGCGCCTGAAGAGGCTGGGGGACTACGACAGCATCGCTCAGCGGGTGCTCGAGACCCCCCTCTTCACAAACGTGGAACAGACCCGCCTGTATGACTGGGAGGCGATCCTTGCGGATGAACCATTCCTCTCGATGACCGGGCTATCGAGGAGGACCTTCAGTGGGGTTCACCCGAGGTGTACAATGCCTGCGTTGGAGTCTGCCCCGGGGTGGCTAGGACACATGGATGACAAGTTCTGCATCCAATGTGAACGCTGTGCCGGGGTAGAGGAGAGCAACTGCTTGCCCGTTCCTGAGGGTCGTCCCGAGGGTTGTAACTCTTCGTATCTGTTTTGCATTTTTCTTTCAAGTATTTCTTCCTCGCATGGATATTGACTTGTATATTTTTTGCAGATATGGTGAACGTTGCCAGCGCCTTCAAGGTTAAAAGGACCACCGCCTCCGGAGCTCGCAAGGACGAGCTGAGGCGAGCTCAGGCTGCTGCTGGAGGTGACGCAGCTATTTTGCCCCCGATGAAGCCGATAGGGGCTGAGGGGATTGTGCATGCCGTACCAATCTCCGTGGCTCTTCCGGAGACCAAGCGGGCTTCGGCTAGTGATGAGGCCGGAGCTCGTAAAAAACAGAAGACTGGGCCTCCTGCTGAGGCGAAGAAGTCGGGGCCGGCTGGAGAGACCGAGAAGTCGGGGCTTGCTGCTGAGCTGGCTGCTGAGGCCACCATTATTGATGTGACCGAGGAGCCCCTCACCCGGAAATCGGCCAAGGGTAAAGAGAAGGCCACTCCCGGGGAGGAGGTCGAAGTAATAGCCGGGATGGGCGTGCCTGAGACTTTGCTCTTTAACCAGGTCCAGGGCTACGCCGATTCTCCCCGGATGGCCAGGCTACTGCAGCAGTCTTCCGATCGCGCTCTGAAGACGATGACCTGCTCGCTGGTGGAGGTATGTGACTGATACCCTAGCTCTGCGATATCTCTGCCTTTCCTTATGCTAACTTTCTTTGTTCGCAGATGGCCCACTACGCGAAGTACTTTGACCTTCGGCTGGCTGAGGCTGAGAAGCTGAAGTCCGACCTAGTCCAGCAGGTCAAAGAAGATACCTCGGAGCTATCCCGCCTTCGTCATCAGCTCCGAGCAAAAGACAAAGAGCTCAAGGCGAAGGATATGGAGCTGAGAAAACCAAGGCTTCACTCTTCGCCGCGGTGACGGCGCAATCTAAGGCCGAAGAAGCTCAATTGAAGGCCGAGGATGCCCTGAAGACCGCCGGGCAAGAGATGAAGAACTTTGAAGAGTTCTTTACGGCTAAGAGCTCGGAGCATGAAGCGGCCATCCAAGATCTCGATAGGAGGATGGAGAAACTCACACTAGAGGTCGACGATGTTCGAGCACGGTACCCCGGCCAGGAGTCCCTCATCGCTCAGTACAAGGAGACTGAGTCGTTCGTCGAGGATATTGCCCCATATATGATGAAAGGGCGATATCAGATTCTCCGAGCTGCAGCGGGTGCCGGGATACCGCTTGAAACGCTGGTTGAGTGGGGAGCCTCCAACCCCTTCGACGATTTGAACAGAAAAGGTGCCGTGCTCGTGCCGTTTGATGCTGAGGACATCCAGGCTATTGACGAGGAAGATGCTAAGGCTGGTAAGCCGGCCTGGGAACACCCAGCTATTCTTCAGCAGCACGTTGAGAAGTTGGTTGATGCTCGGCTTGAGCAGATGGCCCTGGAGGCTTCCGGGGAAGGTGACGAGCGAGATAATGCTCTGAGCTGTACCCTGCAAAGATTTTTGTACCTTGGTTTTGAGCCTGCGAGCTCGTAAATTTTTGTGATATGTAAATTTGAACAAGTGATATTAACTCGTAGATGTAGTTTTGTTTGTAAATATGAACAAGTATTTCTAGCTTGTATTTAATATGCTCTTTTGAATGCAAATTTCAATCTCTTCAATTATTGCAAATTTCAATCATTTCAATTATTGCAACGTGGCTTTGGCCTCTCGTCGGCAATAATTTGTTTATTACGGGGTGACTCTGGTCGACCTTTCGTAATCTTTCAAAGTCTATCACGGTGTGATTCACTATTGACTTTCCAGTGATGACTTATTCCACCTACACTGAGTGATTCAATATTGACTTTGCAGTGAGGTCTTCAAACTACTCGGGGTAGTCTGCTACCATGCTCAGAGTAATTATTTTTACTTAAGGGGCCCGCTGCCCACTATAAGTATTTTTAATATACCTTAAAGTAGTCCGCTGCTGACTTTAGGTATTTGAATAATATAATACGAAAACCCGAGTAAATAAACTTCAATTTCTTTACAAGGTCTTGTTGTCATACATTTACTCAAATTTACAAAAGTAGAAATTACAATCATAAATAATATTTCTTAAGGTGATCAGCATGCCAAGGGTTCTTCAATAATGTTCCATCTTGCTCGGCAAGTCGGTAGGTTCCTTCTCGGATGATCGAGGTAACCCGGAATGGGCCTTCCCAATTTGGGGATAACTTGTTCCGCTGGGCATTTCTGCCCGTGGCTTCGATCTTCCTGAGGACCCAATCTCCAACCGAGAAGGTTCTGACTTTTATTCGTCGATCATGATGACCCTTTGCGAGTTGCTTGTAGTTCACCATTCTTAACTGGGCTTCCAGTCTGCGCTCTTCTAACAGATCGAGGTCAAGCCCCCGAGCTTCTGCATTTGTCTTTTCGTCAAAGTGCAACACCCGAGCTGTTGGTAGGGCCATTTCAACTGGTGCCATTGCCTCTGAGCCGTACGTCAAAGCAAATGGCGTTTCTCCCGTCGGACCCCGCACAGATGTCCTGATGCTCCACAGGACTGCGGGGAGCTCTTCCAGCCATCTTCCTTTCCTCTCTTCTAAGCTCCTTTTAAGGGAGTATAGAATTTTCTTATTCCCGGCCTCTGCTTGGCCGTTGCCTTGCGGGTGAGCAACTGAAGACATCCAGTGTTTAACATTCATCCTCTCGCAGTCATTGTAAACTTGGTAGCGAATTGTGTCCCGTGATCGGAGACTATAACCCGGGTAACCCAAATCGCACCATGAAGTCGTGTACAAACCGATGGCTTTTTCTTCAAGAATTCCCGCAAGGCTTGGCTTCAATCCACTTTGTAAAGTAGTCGACACCACAATCAAGAACTCGCAACCCCGCGAGCTTTGGGAAAAGGACCGATGAGGTCAATTCCCACATATCGAAGGGCCAGCCGCAACAACCGGTCGGGGCACAGGGTAGTCCGGGCACATCGAAATCTTTGACACTTGTCACACCTCCCGACGTAGGCCTCAAGATCCTTCCTTAGTGCAGCGCAATATCCGTGAAAGATGACTCTATCGAGAGAGTGCGGGCTCCGGGTGTCCTCCGCATACTCCTCGTGTATCTCGCTAACAAATTTTCGGTGACCTCGTGTCGCACGCATCTTAGCAAAGGTTTTGAGAAAGATCGTCTGACAAAGACTGGCGACCTTGGTATACCTAGCAGCCTCTCTTCGATTTGCCGAGCTAGGCTTTTGTTATCGGGCAAGGTCCCATGCTCGATGTAGTCCTCGACCTCATCTATCCAACACCTTGTGGTTGCGATAATTGGCAAGACGGCTTCTCGTCTACCGAGGGGGAATCCAGAATTCCACTTGAACATCTCGGGCGATCTTTTAGTTCCATGGAGGCCACTTTGGATAAATAGTCGCCCGAGTGTTGCTTTCTATCGATCCGCCGAACCTCCCAAGAGTCGAACTTGGATAGTACTGCCTTGCGAGCTCGCAATATTTTACCAAGTGGGGTGATTAGCCCCATATTCCCCGAAATTTGCTTCACGACGAGCCGAGAGTCGCCGAAGACAACAATTTGTGCTATCTGAGGTCTTTTGCTAGTTGTAGACCCGCCACCACCGCTTCATATTCGGCCGGTTGTTTGATGCGGGAACTTGAATCGAAAAACTTTCCGAAATTCAATTCCTTTGGGAAACCAGGGATAAACCCACGCCGCTGCCCGAGCTGCTGACGGATCCATCTACGAACAGCTGCAAGTGGTGGATAGGCCGCGTTTCTTGGGAGCTAGAGCGGATAGTTTTGGTCGGAGGGGCGACCTGTGGCGAGTTTTTCTCTAGCTCGCCGAGGAATCTCGGATAATCGTTAGTGAATGATGTCTCGGCTATGAAGTCGGCGAGTGCTTGTCCTTGACCGCCTTTCTCCGCTCGTATGTGATGTCGAAAGAGAGCTCGATCGCCCACTTCATCATTCGGCGGCGACATCGGGTTTGTGTAGCATTTTCCGGAGAGGTAAGTCTGAGTAGACGATCAAAGCATGGGCCTGGAAATAATGTGATAGTTTCTTCGCCATTACTATCAATGCTAGGACCACCTTCTCTACATTCAAGTATCGCGTCTCTACGTCGGAAAGCGCGTGAGAGACGTAATATACTGGCTTCTGAATAGAGCCCTCTTCTCTGATCAAAACTGCAGCGACCGCCGCATCTGAGGCCGAGATGTAAATATATAACTTTTCTCCGGGTACCGGGCTGGACAACAAAGGCGGGCTGCCAAGGTATTGCTTCAGCTCAGCAAAGGCCTTGTCGCATTCTTGCCCCCAAGCAAATTTCTGGCTCCCTTTCAAAACTTTGAAAAAAGGGAGGCTCCTCTCGGCAGCCTTGGCTATGAATCTGCTCAAGGCGGTTATCCTGCCATTGAGCTGCTGCACGGCCTTGATATTTGTTGGGGCCTTCATATCCAGCAATGCCTGGATCTTCCCCGGATTTGCCTCTATTCCCCGCTCATTCACCATGTATCCTAAGAATTTGCCCGCAGTTACCCCAAAGACACATTTTGCGGGATTCAGCTTCATGTTATTTTTTCTCAGGCTGGTGAAGGTTTCCTGGAGATCTTCGACGTGATTTGCTCTCTTGGTCTTAATGACCATGTCGTCGATGTAAGCCTCCACGTTGCGTCCGAGCTGGTCGCCGAACACTCTGTTTACCATTCTCTGGTATGTAGCCCCCGCGTTCTTCAGCCCAAAAGGCATCATAACATAGCAGTACAAAGCCCCCGCACGGAGGGTCGAAGCTTCGATCCTCTAGCCACATTCGATCGGTGGTACCCCGAGTAGGCATCAATGAAACTCGGATTTTGTGGCCGCCTATGGCATCCACGAGCCGGTCTATTCGGGCGCCGGTACCGCCAAGCTTTATTCAAGTCGGTGTAGTCCACGCACATCCTCCATTTGCCGGGTCTTTTTACCATGACGACATTTGCGATCCAAGTCGGGTAAAAATCTCTTTATGATCTTGGCCCTGAGCCTTGTCGACTTCTTCTTTGATGGCGCTTGCTTCTCCGGGGAAAAAACCCGTGGTCGCTGTTGTATGGGAGTGATTGCGGGGTCCACGCTGAGCTTGTGAACGGAGACGTCTTCACTAATACCCTTCATGTCCTCAACCCACCAAGCGAATACATCAGTGTTTCCTCGGAGGAATTGAATGATAGCTTGACGCTCTCCTTCGTCGATATCCAGACCAATTTTAATTTTTTGGTCGGGAAAATCGAAGTTGATGATCACCTCGTCGAAGTCCTTGTGTGGCTGAATGTCTGGGAGGTCGCGATTGTCGAGGGTTTCGATCGTGATCACTCTGGCTCTTTTCGGGCTCGGGCCCGCTTCATGCGAGCTAGGGTAGCTAGCCCGCGTTAGCTGCTAATCTTTTGCCACGCCGGAAGTAGAAGTCGCGTTCTCAGGAACGACGAGCTGTTCAACTATTACCGGGTTTTCTTCGACCGGTGATGGTCGGGCTCGTTTGGCCAGGTTGTGGCAGACTTCTACGGCTTGAGCCTTTCCTCGGGATGTCGCCTCCTTTTCTTTCTGTGTCTCTATCAAACGAGATAGAGTACTTTTCGGGTCATTCCTCATCATGCCGACCTTCCCGTTGGCGGCGAATTTGATTCTTTGATGAGGGGCAGAGACGACCATACCGAACTTGGTCTGGGCTGGAAGGCCCAAAATTGCATTGTAGGGAGACGGGATGTCGAGAACGAGAAACTCTATTTTCTCCGTTCTGAAGATGTCTCCCTCTCCGACTGTCACCTTCACCGAGATGGTGCCTTTGGTTATCACTCGATGCCCGGTGAAGCCTTCCAACTGGATGTTGCTCGGGATGAGTTGCGAGTCCGTAAGCTTCATCTTTTTGAAACAATCATAATACATGATGTTCCGATTAGCCCCCGTGTCGATGAGTACCCGCCTAACCATGTACTGCTCTATCCCGAGATGCATTGTAAGCGGCTGCACTTTAGCCAGGTCGGTGCTCGCCATCTCGCTAGGGTAAAAGCATATACCGACCTCATCCTTCACCCGCGGTTGGGATACCACGTTATTCAGACTGTACATGGTATCGCTGAGCTGGGTGATGCTCAAGTTGTTTTCCAGGATGGTAGATATCCTGAATTCTTCCCTCTCAATATGCTCCCGACCATGCGGTGCCAACCTCCTTTCCGGTTCCTCTCTTTGCTCAAACCTCCTGAGCTCTCCTCGATCTATCAGTCGCTGAATGGCCTTTTTCAGCTGACGACATTCCTCAGTGGAGTGCCCGTTCTCCTTGTGATATTCGCACCTCAGGTTTGGGTTCCGAGGAAACTTTACCTCTCTCATAGGGTAGGGCTTTCCCAACTTATTCTCCTGCTGCAAAACGGTCATGATGTGCTCGCGAGAAGCATTCAGGGGTGTGTAAACCGTTTTGTCCTCTTTCTCCCCCTTCTCATGTGCCTTCTGTCTGGTATTTGACTGCCCGGCCCTCTTGTCCGGGTTTTTAGTCTCTTCGTTCTGCGTAGGCGCCGCAACTCCTTTGGCTTTTGCCCTATCTGCCAAGGTCTTCTCTGTTTTGGCCACGCCCTTGGCCAATATGAACATTTCCGCGCTGGTGGCCGGGTTCCGATTATTCACCGCTAACAACCTTCCGACCGATGCCCACTTTCAAAGCGGACTATCGTTTCGTCGGGTACATTGGAGAGCTCGTCAGCCACATTTTTGAATCGCTGGATGTAATCTGCCAACGATTCGGTTGGGCCTTGCTTTGTGTTCGCAAGGTCGGATTTATCCTTGGGAAGCTCTCCTGCTGAGGCATACTTCCTAAGGAATTTTTTCTTCAAGTCGCTCCAATCTGCCACCGACTCTTTAGGGAGCTCCCTGAACCACTTAAGCACCGTTGCGTCGAACGTGCTAATGAAGACCTTGCACCACATATCCTTCTGTGCGGTGCATACACCCATCTTGGCTTCAAAACCGGAGACATGAGTCTCGGCGTGCGTCTTTCCCGTATACAGTTTTAATTCGGGAAGCCTCAGGCGATAGTTGGGTGGTGTCCTCTCGATCCTCCTAGAACGGGCTCTCCAATATCTCGCGCGGGTAGGCCTAGCTTTCCGCTTCGAGGGCCTCCAACCGCTCTTGGAGGGCCTTTAGACCTCTCGTCCGAGGCATCCGCCGGACTGTGTTGGCTCCTCCGGCCGCGGCCGTCATTTTTCGACCGCTTATGTGATGAAGCGATCGAGCTCGGTGAGCCGCTGAGGTGACGGCGAGCGCTGACTTGCCCCTCGGGAACCTTTCCTCCGAGATTGGGCCTCTGCTCTGTAGGTACTGTCCGAGCTCGTCGGGCTGCGTGAGCGTGCTCGGGATCCAAGCCGGTCTTGGGCACTTCCCCGGGGTCTTTCCCTCTCTTCGGGAAAGTGCAGTCGACTGTGAACACTTGCTTTGGGGGCCGGACTGACCCGAGCTCCTAATCTGTTCGTGGCACTCTCGCGCAACCTGCTGTGCGCGCTTGCCCGAGGAACTTCCACAGCCCGGTATCCACGATCGCGGCTGCGTGGTCTAACGGCTTGTTCCCTCTCCAGCTCGAAAGGTTTTCTTTTAATCTGCTCCGCCGCTTCAACCCTTTTGAGGAGCTCGAATTCTTTCCTCTTGAGCTCTTTGATCCTTTCTACGTGCGTCCGTTCGCGACGTAGATCTTCTAACTCAGCCTGATCTCTCTCTAGCTGTGTGGCCGGCCTCTTCACACCAGTGATTCTAACCTCGTCATTACCACAAGTGTCTTCTCCGCAAGAAGTATCACTAGCGGTATCCCCATCCTGACGGGTTTTTCTCGCGGCCTTTCCTTTGCTATTTCGCGACCTCTCCGCCGCCTTTCTTGCTATCACCCGTGCCACGTCCCGGGCTGTACTCCTGCCTTTCGAATTATTGGCAGGGGTTTTCCCGGGAGTCTTGGGAGCATGTTTCTGTGCTGACTGGTCAACGTGGTCAGCAGACTGTGAAGATGCTGGGTCAGCCGGTCGAGCGGCTGATGCAGCCTGTTGCTTTGAGTTTGTCATTTTAACCGTAGATTCGCTAGGTTGTGAGGATTTCAATTTGAAGGTATCTGACTAGTAGTCCCGGCAACGGAACCAAACTGATCACGCCAAAATCGGTTCTGGTGATCTGTCGCGTCCACGTGCGCTAGATCGTCGTGGTGCCCGGCTCTCAATAGACACAAGCTTAGGTGGGACTTGTCCTACGGTAGATACCGAGATGAATAAACAGACTGTCGGAGCCGGACGTTGGTCCACTAAAGCCCTCCGGTGAGAGAATCAGTTTATGGTAGGGATAAAGGTCTCCGGTGAGGATTCAGGCTACTCTCAAGAGTGTTTGCTCTGAATTCTTTGGGAGTTTGTAGTTGTGTGTGTTAATTTGAACTTAGACCATAAAAGAAGGCTATCACCTTGTATTTATACTGAAGCAAAGTCGGTTTGTAGCAAGTGGGTCCGCTGTGTCGACACAGGAACCGCCATGTCCCTATCTCGATACCGCAGATGCATTGATGTGGAAGTGACCTGTTTCAGTGCAGAGGATAGAACTTCCCTGTTTGTCCCCTTGACCTTCTAGATGCAGCTTTCCTTAATAGGCAAGTATTCTTTCTGTCCAATAGGATGCCAGATGGTGGTCCCGGGATGACGCAATGGTGGGCATTGAATGCGGCAGCCGTTGACTTTGTCTCCCGAGGTGATTACCTCGGGGTCTTTAATAGGACAGCTCGGGTCTGAGACCATGCGAGCTCCTTAGGTTCACGAGCGGGGAAGATGACCATATTTGGCTCCTCGGGTAAGTCGGAAGCGGAAGGAGGACCCGGGCTCCGGGTTGTATTTTCGAGCTCGGGGTGATGAGTCATCACCTCCGGTCTCCAGATCAGCTTGGCCACGTGTCCCTCTGATGCCACGTGGAAGGTGGATATTTCTGTATCTTCAGAAGGAAAATTATAGAAGAGGAAATTAATGGTATATATATTTCCTTTTACCATCGAAAAGAAAAATCAAGGAAGGGCTAGAGAAAGAAAATCATACTCAATATCTCTAGCACAAAATTTAGATATGGACCAAGGTAAGTATTTAATTTATGTTTATTAATTTCACTTGTAATTGTGAAATATTAGGCGTCCAAGATTCTGGGCATAAAAGTATATATTATGAATTTCATTAAAGTATTGGAGTATATTATGTATGTGAAATTCATACAAGGAAAATTAATAAAAAAGGTTAACGACAAAAGGTTTATTTCAATAATTTAAGAACTCCCTCCAAGGCTTCTTCTCTCTAAATGAGTGTTCGTTTTTAGTTTTCACTAAAATTGAGGAAGCTGATTTTTGGGTCATTTCAATACATAGCACATGTACATTAATGCCATTGATGTTTACATACAACATGTGATAAGTGTCGAAGGTGATAAACAAAAATAAACACTCGTTTGAAGAAGACAAGAAAATTTAAAAAATAGACACTCACTTAGGGGCCGATCGATGAAGTATTTTCTATTAACTTAACACGAGTTTTAGAAATATTTAACTTCAAATATTTTTCATTCAACCCTCAGAATCGTACTCCCTCCGTCCCTAAATTATTTTCTTATTTGACTCGGCATACGGATTAAGAAAAAATAATTGACTTGATTATTAGTATTGGTATAGTGTGTTGTTTCCTTTAATGCCCATGTGTATGTGGCTCATAATTAAAATAGAGAGAAAAAGTAAGGATAAAATGGTAAAAATGATGTTTTAAAAAGGAAAGTTTTAAACAAGACAATAATTTAGGGACGGAGAGAATATTATTCTTTTCGTGTATAAGTACTAAGGTTGGTATTTTTGCAATTTTCTTACTCTTTATAAATCAGCTGAAGTTTCATTCCTTCCAATGTATGGAAAAAAAAAAAAAAGTCTAGTTTAAGCTGCCTAATTTGTAGAGAATGAACTTTCGGAGTAATATTTTTTATGTGTGAAAGTTTTCTCATCTTACATTTTTCCAAGTGAAGCATATATAATTTCTTGCCAAATTGAATTGAAGATGGCATACATCACCTAATATAATTCTTCTTGTCTTCTAATCTTAAAATCCATATATAACAATTGACAACTTGGATTTAATAACATCGATGATCAAGAAATTTTGTGCCACTTAGAGTTCAAGAAAACAATTCTTTTGAGGTTAGATCGATCCTATATATATATGACTTTCACCATAGCCTTAATTATATATAGAAGTAGTAACTCCAGAACAGGCCCCTCCGATCCATTGGCAGCTTCAAGATAGCAACTGTACTGAGCCCCCAAATCTTTTTTTTTGATTGGGTACTTTTAAGGTTAGATCCTATATATGATTATATTATGAAGAATTGTCCACTCCAATATAATTATATATATTATGAAGTATGAAAATATATATATTTTGGTATTTTGATAATTGTCTTCGTTTTAACACAGGTCTCCAAAATGTGTTAGGACGGCCTTGCTCCAGAAACGTGGGCTACGTTACTGACTTTAAATCTGTTGGCATGCATGGTAATTTAATTTTTAGTCTAATGAATAAGTTTAATATATATATATATATATATATATATATATATATGACCATATATAATTTGGTAACGAATGAATTTTCATAATATTTAAAAAAAGAAAAAGAAAAAGAAAAAGAAAAAGGAACTAATTACTCCAATTAATGTTTCAACTTTCTAGCTACCTATGAATTTGAAGTGTGGTGGTGCGATCATCATCAATGTAAAAGGCAAACAAACATTCCCAAGGAAATCCAATACTACTACTACGTACGTTTTCTTGTGTTGAATTTCCCAATGTGCATGCAAACTTAATTTCCAAAGGGTCGCATGCAGTAAGAGTTGGCAAACATATATACTCTTCTCTTGGCAAGATGGAACCAGCAGCTGCAGCAATATTCCAGAAAAAACTACAACCCTATATATAGTTGGAATCAAAACAAATTAATTAATGGGTGTGAGAATTTGCAAGCAAACTGCATGCAAAATCTAATTCCATAACATTTAATTTAATTTACTCCCATTTATCATCTGTGTATGTATTATATATATGTAGCTAGTATGAGATAGATATATGCTTCAATTCCCATATATAGGTTTTACTTTTACGAAATATATATAACTTCACATATTTATAACATGCAATTAACTCTGCTAGTAGCAAATTAAAAAGAGCATGCATAACTTAAATGTGCTTGATTTATTGATATGGATTAATTTATAATTAGTACTCTACTACATATATATATATATATATAATGGTAAAATTAAATACAATTGGCCTATATATATATTTTAAGAAAAGGAAATTAATTATATATGCTGTATAGGCATTATTATAAATACAAAGAAATGCATTGGAAATTAACATTCAATAAAAACCACTCAAACTCGATTCGTTCATATATAGCATATTAATTAATTAATTAATTAATTAATTTACTCTTGGATATTGCTGCTTGTTCATCGCATACTGCATGGAAGTTTGTCATCCGATTGCCATTGCTCAAAGCGGGTGAGATAGATGCAGTCACTTTCCATGTCATATACCCACCAATTCTCGTCTCCAAGTTGACTAAAATAGACGCATGCATGCAGTTCCTTCTGCAACCCACTTTGCTTGCAGTGACAGACATACAACAGTTAGCCCCTGCAAAGCAAAGCAAACAATATATGTCCTATCATCCCCTAACATCTCCGTCTTGACCCATGCATGAAAGTTTAGGAAAATGTAGACGAAAAACCTCGACATGATCCACAATATTAAATGTTTTTCTAGAGATCAAAAACACCAACAAAATTTCCCCACAACATTCAACCAAATTAATACTCCCTAAAATGCTTGCAGGGAACAGAAGTGTTAGGATCGGAAGGTAGTAATTCTCTGTTTTAGGGATGATATAAGTGCTGGAAAATCTGCAGGGAAAAATGGAGAGAGAGAGATGTGGAGAAGAAGGCTTTATTTTTATTTTCTCAACTCACAACATTCACCAAGCATATCATGAGTATTTATACTTGACATAGGAGCATTCTAGACTAATTCATGAACCTAACTTTTAGAGATACATGAACAATCTAAAACATTAAATTGATACATGAACTATAAAAGCATTCAGCACATTAATTAACATACTCCCCCTTAATGTGCTGCCACAACTCCAAGAGAATCCCTTAACTGCTGGAACTTTTCTTTGGGAAGTGCCTTTGTGAAAATATCTGCAACTTTCTCTTCACTCTTGCAATAGTTGAGCTCGATCTCTCCTTCTTCAATAGCTTCACGAATGAAATGATGTTTGATTGCAATGTGACGAGTACGATTGTGATAAACTGGATTCTTAGCCATAGCAATGGCTGATTTATTGTCACAAAAGACTGTAGTAGCCTCTTTTTGAATCTCACCAACGTCCTCCAAAATTCTTCGCAGCCATATAGCTTGAGATGTAGCTATAGCAGCTGAAACATATTCAGCTTCTGCAGATGATTGAGCCACAGATTGTTGCTTTTTTGATGACCAAGAAAACATTCCCGAACCAAGTGAAAATGCATAACCGGAGGTGCTCTTCATATCATCAGCACAACCTCCCCAATCACTATCACAATAACCATACAACTTGATACTTGAATTCTTTCATACTTGATGCCAAAATTTGTAGTACCTCTGATGTATCTCAAAACTCTCTTTGCTGCCCCAAAGTGATTTTGGCTCGGTTCATTCATAAATCTAGACAATAAGCTTGCTGCAAACATTATGTCTGGCCTTGTAGCTGTAAGGTACAACAAGTTTCCAATCAAACTTCTATAAAGAGAGGCATCCACCTTTTTCGCTCCATCATTTTTCGACAATTTTTCGTTCACAACGAGTGGTGTTGTTGTAGGATTGCAATCTTCCATCCCAAACTTCACCAAAATATTTTCAACATATTTCTTTTGACAAAGAAACACACTATCATTATTTTGATAAATCTCCATGCCAAGAAAATGATGTAATAACCCCATATCATTCATTTCATATCTCTTCATCATATCCTTCTTGAACTCAAGAATCATTTTCTCATTGTTATCGGTGTAAAGCAAATCATCAACATAAAGAGCAACAATGAGAATGGATTTGTCTTGAATTTTCATGTACAAAGTTGGCTCACTTTTGCTCTTTTGGAACCCCTTTTGAGCAAAGTATGAATCAATGTTGCTGTACCAAGCACGAGGTGCTTGTTTCAGCCCGTACAACGCCTTCTTCAACTTGTACACCTTGTCATATTCGCCTTTTTGTATGAATCCTTGTGGCTGCTCCACATAGATCTCTTCCTCTAATTCCCCATTCAAAAAAGCTGACTTTACATCTAATTGATAAAGCTTCCATGATTTTTGAGATGCTATGGAAATAAGGGCTCGAATCGTATCAAGTCGAGCCACCGGAGTAAAAGTTTCATTGAAATCAACTCCGGGCTGTTGTGTATAGCCTTTAACAACCAACCTTGCCTTCTTTTTCTTGATCGAACCATCTGGATTCAACTTCACTTTGAATACCCATTTCACTCCAATGATCTCCTTGTCATTCGGCTTCTCAACTAGCTCCCAAGTCTTGTTCTTCTCTATGGCATGAATCTCTTCTTCCATGGCTTTTCTCCAATCTTCCTCCTTGTATGCTTCTTCAAAATTTTCTGGTTCCATAACACAAAAGTTGCATCTTGTATAAATATTACTCAAACTCCTTATTTTCCTTGGAGTTGAGTCGAGAAGACGAACTTGAGCTTGGACTTGCCAAAGAACTAGAAGGTGAATGTGGACTGCTAGGTGGAGTTAAATGACTTTCAACATCACCATTTTCTTCTTCAACTTCAGATTCATCATCATTTACAAAAACTGCGCCCTTTTCTATTGTTTTGTTCTTCCAATCCCAAGAAGCATTCTCATCGAACAACACATCTCGACTAATTATTACTTTGTTGTCTTTCAAGCTCCAAACTCGATACCCTTTTGACATGGTGCTATACCCAATAAAGATGAATTTTTCACTTGCTTCATCCAGCTTCCTTTTTCTCTCTTTCGGAACTTGAGAGTAACAAATACACCCGAACACCTTCAAGTGCCTCAACGATGGCTTCCTTCCGCTCCATGCTTCAAATGGAGTTTTGTTGTGCAAAGCCTTTGTGGGACTCCTATTTATCAAATACATTGCTGTACTCACAGCTTCGCCCCAAAAACTCTTCGGTAATCCCTTCGCATGAATTATAGACTTGCTCATTTCCTCCACAGTTTGATTCTTCCGTTCACTTACTCCATTTTGTTGTGGAGTATAGCGAACAATGAGCTGCCTATCAATGCCTTCATCTTCACAAAACTTGTCAAACTCATTGTTATTGTATTCCTTGCCTCTATCACTTCTAAGAAATTTAATTACATGCCCAGATTGCTTCTCAACAAGAGCTTTAAACTTCTTAAATATGTAAAACACCTCAGATTTTTGCTTCATGAAATAAACCCAAGTCATACGAGTATAGTCATCAATGAAGAGGATAAGTACCTATTGTTGGCATGAGTTGGATTCTCCATAGGCCCACACACGTCCGTATGAATCAGCTCTAATTTCTCCTTCGCTTGCCAAGCTCCACTCTTTGGAAAAGATTGCTGATGATTCTTCCCAAGTGCACACCCTTCACAAACTTCATGAACCTCCTCAATTTTTGGAAGGCCTTGAACCATGTTCTTTTGTTGAAGTAGCTTGAGACTATGAAAACTCAAGTGCCCAAGCCTTTTATGCCACAACCACGAATATTTAAGAATGTGAACTTTCAAAGCCACATTTTCAGCATACTTGAAAATAAGTGGAAAACTTCGGTTTCTCTCCATTTTAATAGAGGCAACTAGCTGTTGTGCACAATTTTTATAATAAATTTTGCAGCAATTATCCTTGAAATTTACTGCATATCCATGCTTTACAAGCTGCCCAACACTCAATAAATTTTGATCCAACTCCGGAACAAGTAAAACATCGTGAATGTACTTCGCTCCCTTCTTCGTTTGCACACAAATTGTACCCTTTCCTTGTGCCTTTGCCAAGGCTCCATTTCCCATCTTTACTTGTGAATCTATGGAGGTATCCATAGCCACAAAAATTGATTTATCTCCCGTCATGTGATTGCTATAACCGCTGTCAAGATACCACACATCGTTCTTGTACTCAGTTGTACTTTGACAAGCATAAAACATGTTCCCTTCACTTTCTTGTTTCTCCAAAAAATGGGCTGTTTGTTGCAGATTTTTTACTCTACACTCCTTCTTTTTGTGGCCAAATTTTTGACAACGATAACACTTTGGTTTTCCCTTAAACTAACAATCTTCGGAACTGTGACTATTTTTCTAGCAAATATTACAACTTTGGGAATTTTTTGAACTTACTTCTCGATCGAAATTCTGCCTACCTCCACTTCTACTTTCAAAATTTTGCCTTCCGCCACCTCTGAAGCTTCTACCTCGGCCTCTACTTTGGCCTCTACCATATCTACCACCTCTAAATGATTCCCCCATTCCTTGAAAACTACTTCCACCATTTTTCTCAACATCTTTTGAACCCAAATTCAATTTGGATTGGAAAGCACTTTCAAAAAAATATTCAGAGTGTCTTACTAACCTCTTCTCATGAGCTTTTAAAGAACCCATCAATTCTTGTACCGTCAATGAAGAAATATCTTTAGTTTCTTCAATAATAGACACCATACCATTAAATTTGGGAGGCAAATTCAACAACTCTACTATCTTGAACAATTTCACCAAGCCCTCTCATTTGATTAATAATATCCATCACCCTAGTATAATAATCCTTAATATTTTCAGAATCTTTCATTTTCAAATTCTCCAATTCTCTCCTAAGAGTTTGAAGATTCACTTTCCTTACCTTTAAATCACCTTGGAACTCCTTTTGAAGAATCTCCCATGCTTCTTTGGCCGTGGTTGTTCTCATAATTCTTGAAAACAGCTCCGTTGTCACACCTTGTTGGAGATACGAGAGAGCCTTTGCATCCTTCTTTCGATCCTCCTTCAATTTCTTCTTTCTTCCATCGTCCAATACCGTTGGGTCTTCCGGTTCTACAAAACTGTCTTCAACATATTCCCACAGATCTTTGGAAATGAAGATTGTTCTCATCTTCACGACCTAATGATCATAATTCTCACCAGAAAATACGGGGATAGGTGGTGAATCACTCGAGTTGGACATTTTTTTTTTACCAACTGAGTGTCTTGGACTGGTTTGTTTGGTGGCTGAGAACTACCTTCTTCAAAGCCTATGCTCTGATACCACTTGTTAGGATCAGAAGGTAGTAAGTCTCTATTTTAGGGATGATATAAGTGCTGGAAAATCTGCAGGGACTTGTTAAGATCGAAAGGTAGTAATTCTCTGTTTTAGGGATGATATAAGTGCTGGAAAATCTGCAGGGAAAAATGGAGAGAGAGATGTGGAGAAGAAGGCTTTATTTTTATTTTCTCAACTCACAACATTCACCAAGCATATCATGAGTATTGATACTTGACATAGGATCATTCTAGACTAATTCATGAACCTAACTTTTAGAGATACATGAACTATAAAAGCATTCAGCACATTAATTAACAAGAAGGAACAACTCTGCTTTTACTCAAAGCGGTGATTGTCAATTGAGAATCATTCATATCTTCAATAACAGCAAGGCTCCCCTGCAAACTCAATGCATAAAACTTACCTTCAAAACCAATAGCATTACTGAATTTCATAAAACTTTGGTTTGAGCCATATGGGTCAACGAGAGTGTTATCTTGTCTTACCCATTTATAATCACATTCTCCTCATCTCGAGTACCTATAGAACAAAAAAGCTGAAGAACTGATACTTGTTAACACCAACACAACACAATTTTCGCAATCCAATTGAGATGATAGAGCAGCGAACCTAAAAGGAACCTTTTCATCCCAAGGTGGTAGCCCCCTAGGTGGTTGCCAGAACGCACCGGGTGGAGAAGGTTCCCAGAGATAGTATTGATCTAATGGTTTAAGCCCTTTAGCCACCAGTACACCATAGGAGAATCCCACAAAATATTTCCAAGTCAAGCCCCAGTGCACGGGAAGCCTGGGAAGCCTTTTTCTCTTCCAATAACAGTAGCCTTCATAAAATAAGATGCTAAAATCGCGCCGTAGTTGATTTTTATCGTGGCGTTGTTCACCATAATCGGAGAGTTGAGGCCAAGGTGATTTGCAGGTTGAATTGCATTTCCTTGATGCTGTCCTCCACGACTTGGTGACACCGCCAAATGTACTAATCTCATGTATTAGAGTTGGTTGCCTCGCAATGGATTGGATAAGTTGTTGAGGGAAATCAGGCCATGGCCTCGCATTCTCGGCTGATCCTTTCTTAGGCAAATTTTGAGTTCCTATCTTTGACAATGCCATATCTGTGATTTGAGGATTGAGATTGAGGTGGAAGTACCTCAATGCTCAAATTAATAATCTCCTATTACCGTATCCTCCAAGTTCTTGATACTTCAATTATTGCAATATCTAATACTTATAAAATACGGATCATGTTTATTCACAAAAAGAGTAGCTGGACAGATGACTTGAAATGAAGGCTCAACTTGGGCCACACGTAATTGCCAAATGAAACCGAATATTAGTCAGTACTAATTAAGTACTCTCTCCGTCCATAAATTATTGTCTTATTTTATGTTTTTGTCCGTTCCAAAATAATTGTCTTGTTTGAAAACTTTTTTTTAGGACATCACTTTTATCATTTTACTCTTACTTTTTTCCCTACTTTAATTATGGACCAAATACACATGGGTATTAAAAAAAATTACACATTATACCAATATTAATAATTAAGTCAATTGTTTTTTTCTTAATCCGTATGACAAATTAAAAAAGAAAATAATTAAGGGATGGAGGGAGTAGTATTTTATAGAGCAAACTACACAAATAGTCCCTGTGCTCTATCCCTTTTTTGGGATTGGTCCTTACTCAACGCCAGTGATTCTTGTAGTGGAGTGACTTACACCATTGGTCCTTCCGTTAATTTTTATCCGTTAACTTGAACACGTGCAATCACGTGACTTTTTTTCGAAGGGCATTTTTGTCAGATTACATTTTATTGAATCTTCACAACTTCTTCCCCAATCCATTTTCCTTTGTTCCACGCCATGGCCAGAAAATTACCCCTTCCCCACCTTTGTCTCCTTTCCAAAACCAAAAACCCACTTCTCTCTCTCTCTCTCTCTCCTACAAACTCACTCCCCCCCTCACACACACACGACACATAGTCAACATCAACAAACACACACCAAATTCCATCACCATTCACCGCCATTGTTCTCGAAATATTCTCACTCAAAAAAGATCTCACTGGAATATTCTCGAGTCCCCAATGTTGCCATGGCTCCAGTAACTTTGAGTGGTGACATTGAAGAGGTTGGAGGAGAAAGAGAGAGATTGATGGGTTTGGAAAGAGAGAGAGAGAGAGAGATTGTGTATTTGTGTGGAGGTGCGGGGTCGGAGGAAGGGGGGACGACATGCTACTGCCGTCGATGTTTGCCGGCGTCGAAGAAAATTCCGAAGATCTACTAGTTAAGCAATTTTTGGTAGCTGAATGCATGTCCGCCGGCTTAGAAGACAATCTCGAAGACCTTCTAATTAAGCGATTTCCTGTAGGTGAATGCATGTCGGCCGAAGTTGAAGAAAATCTCGGAGGTAATCAGATTAAGAATGGGTCTGCATTTCCGATTCAACTGTTGATAATTCTAGGGTTGCATCATTAGAAGAATTACCGTCTAAATATAAGAAAGAAAGGGGGTGGGTGGATGTCCAGAGGCGTAACGTTTTTGATTTTGTGTTCGCATGGTGGTTTTGTGTTGGTCGGCAATGGTGGGGGTGTGGCAGCCATGGTGGAATGGAAGGAAAGAGGTTGGGAAATGGGGAAGAAAGGGAGCTAAAGTTATAATTTAGATAATTACTCTAATGCCCTCGTATTGTGTTTTAAAAAACAAAAATAATATGGATACTTTTGTCCATTAAAAAAAAAAGAATGCGTGAACAATTTTACCCCTGAGCAGAGTCACGTGAGAGACACGTGAGCCCATTTAACGGAAAAAAACTAACAGACTTGGACGGAAGGACCAATTGTGTAAAAAGTTTCATTACAGGGACTTAATTTTTTCAAATTTTAGTTCAAGGACCAATCCTAAAAAAGGGGTAGAGCACAAGGACTATCTGTGTAGTTTGCTCTATTTTATATATACTCCATCACAAATACTATAAAAAGAACATTAATTACATCTTTGTTATTTAAAGGTAGAGTTTACAAATCATCAAAGTTTAGGTACTTAGGACCTGCCAAAGATAGATGTACTAGGAGTTTAGGATATATTCCTTCCGTGCCAGGTAAATAGTCTACTTTTCATTTTGAAATGTTTCATTTAAAGAGTTTATTTTAAAAAATTATGCCTACAATTTTCATAAACCTTTCAACTTTACTCTCTACATATTGGGTGGAACGGAGGGAGTAATATAGATGGAGAATACTCCTTCCGTCCTTAAATTATTGTCATGTTAAACTTTTTTTGGTTAAACAAGACATTTTTTAAACGTAAATTTTTTTACTTTTTTCCAAATCATAAAACACATAATTCGTAGTACTAAAAAGTACGTGTTTGAAAAAAAAGTAAGAAAATATATGTCAAATTTGAGTTTGAAAAATATTATGTTTAATTAAAAAAAGTCAAACAGAACAATAATTTTGGGACGGAGGTTAAAGTTAATAATAGAAAATGTAGCATACAGATCATTACTTTGATCAAGAGCAACCAATGACAAAATTACTGGTTTAAGAAAATTGTAGCTAAAAGTTCGAAGGAAATACACAATAAGAAAACAGAACCGCTCACCGAGCCGAACCAAACAACCAATGCGCGCGGTTTGGTTCGCTTTGTTCTAGACATTAAATTAGCCTGGTTTGTGAACTCAAAAAACTGATGACATGCGGTTTGGTTCATAATTTACTCAAAAAGAAACCATTTACACCCCTTTCATGCAATGCTGATCTGAAGACAAAACTTCCAACGCATGGATGAAGAAGCAGTTGAAGCTTAATACTCAATCCGTCCCCAAAAAAAAAATAGTCCCTCTCTTTAGTTTTGTGTTTAAAAGTCTAATTTTTAAAAAAAGTAATAATTACAGTATAATTTGAAGACGGTACAAGTAAACAAAGCTACAATCTTTGACTTGTCAAATCAGTTTTTTTTTTTTTTTTTGGACGGAGGGAATATATGGTTGGTCAGCTTCACTACAAGATTTTCCAACTCGCTATTAGTTGTTTAATTATACAAAAGTGATGTTGAGGATGCAGAAGAAGCTGCAGAAGATGTGGTGAATTTTGAGGAATCAGTGTTACAACTATAACTCAATGACTATATGTTTGGTTGTTCTCAGGAACATCGGTGCCATATAATAAATTATGAAGACATGGGAGGAGCAAAATATGTTGCTACTGGCATCTTTGAAAGGAGAATGGGAAGTGGAACATGATTGTTAAGGACATGAATTGCTTGCCTAATGGATGGACGAATATTTTCATCAGGGTGAGCAATCCATAACCCTACAATCATCAAACGCTTGCTTTCTTCTTCATCAAAGTTGGTGCCTAGTTTTGGATCCGCTGCTTCTAGAAGCTTTCCAATTCCATAAGAGTTCTCAAACCCATTCCATTGCTTGAACCTTAAACTCAATGGGTTTTCTCCTGTAATTCCGTAAACTATCTCCAACGCCACCACTCCAAAGCTGAAGAATACATCAGATTCTTTGCCAGCCTTGCTTGTGACAACATTCGAGAGCCATGTAGCGCATGGTCTGGCCAAAACTGTTGTTTGTGATCCTTTCTCATGGTCAACATGCAAGCTTAGCTAACCCTAAGTACCCAAGTTTGTATTAGGGATCCAGATCATACATCAAGATCGTTCTCAGGGTATTTTGGATTACCATAAAAGGGAATATATCAAAAAAGTACTTAAAATGTTTGGCATATAAGATTGCAAACCAGAAGATACTCTGGTGGCTAAAGGAGATAGATTCAAATCAATGTCCTAAGAATGAAATTGAATCTAAAGCAATAATAAAAGATATCATATATGCTTCAATTGTAGGGAGTTTGATGTATACACAAGTTTGTACTCGTCCACACGTGGCATTCATTGTTGGAATGTTAAGCAGATACCTCACTTGAACATTGAATAACAACCAAAAGGGTTATGTGATACTCACAGAGAACAAAGGATTACTTGCTCACGTATAAAAGGTCGGATAAACTTGAGATCCTTGGGTATTAAAAAAAAAAAAAAAGATCCTTGGGTATTCTGATTCTGATGACTTAACAGGATGCCAAGATAGTCGTAGATCCGCATTTCGAGCTCATTTATTTGCTAGCTGGAGGAGCAATCTCTTGGAAGATCAGTGCTAGACAAACACTCGTTGCTTCTGACACCCTACAAGCAAAATTTGTAACATGCTATGAGGCATTGTTGTGAGTAGAAGATGGTATTGAGAGACCAATAAATTAAGTTATTTTGTGATAATAAGTCTTTAAAACTAAGCATATAGATATCTAGTTCCTTGTTGTTAAAGGAAGAATTCAGAGGTCACATTTGTATTGAGCATATTGGGACAAACTCCATGATAGGAAATCCGCTCACTTAGGGTCTTGACACCTAAGGTCTTTCACGAGCACACTGTTCATATGGGTGATCTACGGTTAGCTTATGCATAGATTTAGTGGAATTAATATTACATATTTACTTGGCATTTATGATTCATTGTCATGACATTTCTGTAATATTGGTTATTGTTAACACATAAAATTATTCAGTATTCAACACTCTGAATGTTGCATTTGATATCATACGGACTAAGGTAAGACTAATTGGAGATAGACATGTGAAGATCACATTACATGTAATTTCCATGTTATACATCCATACTCAATCCATGTCATTAGTTATGTTAATGTATGTGACCATTGATGGGTCCAGTTGCGATTAATGCGACGAAAACCTCTCTGATCTTTATGTTAATTTGACCAATGGACGGGATTGGTTTAAGATGACTGAAAACACACTACAACAAAACAGGGTTTTCACAACGTTTATTACACAACATTTTTAAGAAAACGTTGTTAAAAAAATCACTTTAGACAATGTTTTGTAAATAAATATTGTGGTTTACTTATAATACAACGTTTTTAAAAATAAACACTGTCTATATTATTTAATAACAACGTTTTCATTGTAACCGTTGTATTAATATCATGGCATTAACAATGTTTAATTAAAAAATATTGTCTAAAAATTGTCTTTTAACAATGTTTATTAGAAAACGTTGTACAAAATACTGTTTACACAACGTTTTTTAATAAACATTATAAACAAAATAACGAAATTTTCAGATTTTCCCTCTCCCACCTCGTAGCCTTTTGCGCGGTTTGCTTAATTGTTAAAACCCCAAAAGTCAAAATCCCCAAATCCCCTCCTCGCTGTTCTCGCTCCCGTAACCATCAAAAATTCCCTTCATGATCGCTGTTCTCTCAGCAAAATTCCATTCATCGCTGCTCTTTGATCAGTAAAAACACTGATCCCTTTCCCCATGCGTGAATGCCAGCAAAAATTCCCAAGCAGCTCTTCTCAGCAAAAATTCCCAGGCAGCTCTTCACGTGATAGAAGAGTTATATATAGGTGTGCTCTTCTCTCCAGGCGTGCTTTTGTCTATTCACAGCTCTTCTTAGTAAAAACTACAACGCAGGCTCTTCAATTTCCTCAGGATGATTTTCTCTCGGCCCTCACATCTCCGTCTCCTCCGACTCCCTGGTATGCCCCATTTCATGTAGGTATGGTGTGATTGTTGTTATTTGTTGTCAGTATCGTTGTTCTTGCTGTTGTGATCACTCTCATTACTCATGGAATTCATTTTCCTTCAAACCCCTCCCCCCCTTTGTAAGACCCTGATCCCATTTTCGTCCTATATCACTCGTGGTTACTTTGAATAAACTATGTGACCTTCATGGTTCTGTTTTAAACCAACTTGAGATTGAGAAAGTTACATACAAAAATATGAAAATGTGCTAAAACTCAGATTTTCGGCCTGTACGAACAGGCTGTAGTAAATATGCCACAAGTTTGTGTAGAAAACTTGGTATTCGAATCCGTTTGATCCTGTGTAAACTAGACAGCTAGAGCTTTCCAAACATACTTTATTTGTTAAATTTGGACTAGTAGAATGTTTCAGGCAAGTTGTTAAAGCTGACTCAAAATTCTGCAAAAATTATATTGTATTTATTAATAATCAAAATTGACATTTTAAAGTTAATTAATTAATCATTTTTAATAAAATATAATTAGACCTAAATAAGTATAGTTAGTGTTAATGATGATTAATTAATCCTAAGTAAGGTTAATTAGCACTAGAACCAACCAATTAAAATTGAACACTTCAAAAATGAAGTCCCAACTTAGTGTCACCTATTGCATGGTCTATTGGCCAAGTCAAAGACAAAAGTTTGGTGGAATATAAGAGCATCCACAATGCTCGATTCTTACCCAATTTTTATTTGGGATAAGAATTGTTAACCATTGGGAGCAATTCTTCAAAAATTCTTATCCCAAAATTCTTGCAGAGCCATTTTAAGAATTTTGACAAAAATGGAAGCCCAGCCGCAGAGAGAGGAAGTGAGACGCACAGCCACTTTGGAATGGAGCGTGCAGATCACTCGCTCAAAATAGCGTGGAGGCCTCCTGCCTTTCCAGCCCCACTTTTGTTAATTGTTAATTTTTTTTTTTCTTTCATGAATTGTTTTATTATTGTTTGGATGTTTGTTTGGTTTTTTGTTTTTTAACTCACCGTTTGTTCATTTTTTTTTTAAAGATTCCTACTTAAAAAAAAAAGTAAAAGATTAATTAAAATTATAAATGAATTAATTTATTTATACAAAACATTTGAAAATGTAATATATTAATTAAAGCTAAATAAATTAATTTATTTGAAAAGTGTAAAAATAAAAAATTATATAAATAAAGTAAATAATTTGATAGTGAGATCCATGTAAGAATGGGAAAAGAATAAAAATCATTGAGAGAATAAATTTTTAAAAATAAAAATTCTTAAAATGAAAAGGTGACAATAAAACCCAAGTAAAAATTGTGTAAAAATTTCTAACCATTGGAGATGCTCTAAGTCACAAACAAAGCAAATCAGTTTTGTTTTTCCTTTTTCCCTTCCATGCCGAGAAAGAGAGATAGAGACAAGAGACGAAACCGCCTCTTGTAGCCAATTACATGAGAGTAGGCCGTTGTTGTTGACCATTTTGACCAGCATAATATATAATTGAAGGTTTGAGACCCTTAATCAGTTCTCAGACAACAAAAACTCCCGTCCCGTATCTCTCTCTCCCTCTCATACAAAACTCACGTCTTCCCTCCTCTGTTCCAACAAAACCTCATACAAGCCTTCTCATACGAAATCGTTTTGTCAATTATTTCTACGACTATTTTACGGAATAACTTCGTAGGGTCCATGTGCTCGGGTAGTAGACTAATTCTATAGGAGAAATTCGAGGTTTAATAGGTAGGATTTCCGTATTTGGTAAGTTATTACTTTTTAGCTCATAATATAAAATTGTCTTATTTTAATTTTAGTACTATCCATGTTAGTGAACTAGTTTATTGTGATGAAATAGGATATGTTTCATGCATGTATAATGGTAACTAGCTTGGGCTTGTCAAATATTGATTCTACTTGTTAAATAGCTTAATGAGACAATGAAATTGACGTCCAGCGAACACTAGCTAAAATAGAGACGGTTAGAATTGTTGTGATTTGACTCCACGAAGTCTTATCGTTAATATAGTTTGATTGTGTTGAGACGTGGGATTAATTCCTACGAGTGTAAATAGGAATTTTGGGTAGAATACCGAAATTAGTTATTTATGACAACGTGTTTAATAAGTAATTGCGAGCCATTTATGAGTTTACCCAGTTTAGCGGCAATTACGTGTAAACCATTTGTAAATATTGAGGTCATAAAGTATCGTGACACGTCTTGTGAGCTAGTTAACTACGATCTAGTATTATCACAAGAATTAACTTGTGAATTGGGATAATGCGACATTGGTCTATATTATGATATTGGTCTATATTGGGACATTGGTCTACAATGTGACATTAGTCTATATTATGATATTGGACTATACTGCGACATTGGTCTATATTACGATGCTTGTCTATAATGCGATATTGGTCTATATGCGGTCGGTGGAGGCTGCAGTGGTCTTAATGCAGTTGGCTGAGGCTGCGGTGGTCTTTGTGCGTACACGTACTACTATTCAGGCAATTGAATTGTGATAGCTATGTTGCACATACAGTTATCCAGTACATGGTTACATAGTAATGAGTGATCTAGTAATGATCTAGTAATTCGATCCATCTCGTTGTACAGTTATACGGTTACTTAGTAACCAGTGGTCTAGTTACACGCGGTCCGATAATATGGTGAGCTAGTTGTATGGTAATCTAGTTACCCCATGATTGGTATACAGTTTGAATGTGTTGCTTGTACATAGTGACATGCTATTATGATTGATAGTAAGTGTATGACATGTGATGCAGTTGTGGATCCCAACATATCATGTAGTTGCATGGTAGTAACTTATTGAGTCTTTGACTCACCCCTTCCCTTGTTTTTCTTTAGTTCGCAGGAGCCGGAAAAGTTGGGTTGGTGAGGCCGGTTACAGTGTGGGGACTCATACGTAGTTTTTGGGTAGTTCCTCTTTTGTTGAACCATATGTACATATACAATATCTTATAAGAACAGTGTAAAATCGTGTAAACTCTAAGTTGGGTGATTGTAAACAGTATGAAAGTGTGAACCTTTGCTTATCTAGTTAGCTCCAAGCGTTTTAGCTCGTTGAGTTGAGTATTATGTTTTGGTTGTTTGGTTGAGCTTGTTGAGCTCACTTATACAGGATTTATGTTGGATATGATGCAGTGTATCACGTCCCTATTTGGGGTTCCACGAAGGAGCTCAAATGGGGGTGTGACACCCTTTCACACTCACAAAAGGATTATTGGTTACTGCCCACTGTGTGTGTGTGTTTTGGTGCAATCGCAAAGCCAAGACTCTCTTAATCATTGGGGAACTATTAAACTAATCATAAAATGGCTTTGTTTTCCCTTCAATTTTGCAAACTAAACTGTGTGTCTTTGTTTTGTAGTGGCAACAGACTCAATTAGAAACCGAATCTATAATATATTCAAGTTTACTGCTGGAGGTAATGATGCATCTATAGTTTTGCAGTTTTGAAATTGGACTACTGTGAGCTGTTGTAGTGCCTTTACTTGTATTGTTTTTGAGGCAATAACTTATTTCATTACTTTTCATGTTATAGCTCATTACTGCTCCAGATTCAATCACTGACATCTTATTTCTGATGAGCGGGTGCTCCTTTCTCTCAAGGTAACTTTTTCAGCCTTAGTTTATTTGAATCATTTATCTTAAATTTGTGCTATTGGGTCACTACTCGCATGTTGTGGCCAAAATATATATCTACAATTGTTGGGTAGATCCATCCCATGTGGTGGCCACAATACCATGTAAGTTGGTGGCATCCTAGCTGCCCCCACCTTGGTGTGTCTTGTTCCCCACTTTTGTTGCCCATCCCTAATTTGTGCATCCCATCTCCCTTTGTCTCCTCTTTTGTTTTGGGTATATAGACTTCAGAACGGAAGTAGCAAAGGTGTGCAAAATAGAGTAAGCTACAGCAGCAAATAGAGAGGAAAAACAGCAGCTAAACAGAGAGAGAAAAGAGTGCAGATTTTCGGCGATCGAAGGAAGAAATTTGCAGCTGTTTCTGCGCCTGTTTTGGGTGTGATTCCTCTCATCAAAGCCTCTCATTTCAGCTGGTAGAGTGTCTCAAAAGCCTAAAATTTTGTGCTGTAAGTTGGTACTCTTTAAACCCACTTGATCATATTGTTGTAGTGGTGTTATTGCTATCCACCAATTTGTTTGGTGAGAACTTTGTTGGTGTTGTGGTGATCCAAGAAGCTTGTTGTTCTTGATGTATTTGTAATCCTCTAGAGAAGAACCCATTTGTAAGTTTTATAGCTATGTAACTAAGAAAACAGAATGCTGGAATATGATAAATGTTATCAAAGATGTGATAACATCTACTATAACATCCAGTAAAATTGCAGCGGAATTAATAAAACAGAAAGTTAACAAGATTGATGTATCCTTTGTCTACAAGTATAAATACTTGTAGACGTGCCAATATGGCAAAATCTTTTCACTAGAAAATATAGAACCGATTACAAAGAAAACAACTAGCGAAACTCTAACAAAAATCCTAACAACGAAAGTAGGCAAAAGAGACTACAAACTTATGCTTTGGTAATACAATCCTGTCTAATAAACACTGACTTCCATCGAGGACAGACACTTCAACACGCTTTAGTAATTTCGAATGAAATGTGTTGAAAGATGTGTCGTATTGCTCACATTCATCACACGACACAAGTGTATTAGACTTTTTCTTTCTCAGATCTCTCTCCAAAGCGTGCTGAATGAAGAAGACACCATCTTCTTAAATAGGCTCCAGCGCTACACGAAAACACTTAGAAGGCAATGTTAATGTTAGAAAGACAATTTACTATATTTACATCAATCAAAACTTTGATTGAATCAATCAAACAAGTCAAAGCTAATTTACCAAAAATACATCAATCATCCATGTATAGACAGAATTTAAGAAAGGCAAAAACAATCTCAAAACTAACTAATTTAGAGAATCTCAAAAACTATTCTTGGAAAGCATATTCCAACAATCTCCCCCTTTTTTGCCTTTCTGGACAAAACATCAATTAAACACAATGAACTCCCCCTGAATAAGATATGATTAATATAACACAAAGATGTAATATAAAATCAGAGAGTTCAGAGTAGTAAAAAAATTGTTTAAACTGTTAACAACCACAAACACAGAAATGTTATGACATTTAAAACAATATCTCTTGAGGCAGTAATCTTAAACAGAGTTGTCTCCCCCTGCATTGTTGTCTCCCCCTGCATTAGAGGAGTCTCCCCCTTTTTGTCCAGAAGAGGATGGCACTTGTGCATCAAGAAAAGCCTGGAACTGTGAATGCAAATCCTCAAGAAAAACAAGGTGAGTACGAGTAGCAGCAATCTGAGCAGCAAGAAGAGGAAGCTGCGAGCGAACAAATGGCACAGACAGTGAGGCTGTAGAGGATGTAGGGACATCTGCAGAGGACATATGAACTGGAGAAGATGGAGAAATTCCAAGCGAAAGATCGTAGAAGAACTGGCCAAGGGTAAATCAATGACCCTATCCCCTTTCAATAATTGAGCAGAAATCTTCAAAACTTTGGGACGACTTGTGATTCGATCAGTGCACACGATACCGTGATGCACCAAAAATCGAAAAATCAAACTCGGGAAAGGAAAGGACCAGCGATCTGAGAGAGTTTCAGATAAAAGGTAATACTATCAAACACCCATTGCCCAAAATTAAAGGGAAGGCCGGTGCCAATTTGGAAAATGAGTTTAGCTCGGGATTGAGTCACCACGAAGTGTTGTTTGAGGGGACCCAATTTGCAAGGCACAATTTGTGCAAGACCGAATAAAAAGAAGTCAATTGGGCGATTGAAGTTTCTCAGAGATATAGGCCATTTGTCGATTTTTCCCCGTCAAGACAGATGTGATCTCATTGAAGTTATCAACCACAGATGATACTTCCACATTCTCAGTTGCACAAAACTCATTTATTTTGGAAGGAGTAAAATTTATAATTTTATTTCGAACAAAAACCTGACCAAATCTGTCGAGCCTTCCATGCACATGGCTTTTCAAGATTGGCATAAAACTCTATGACTAGAGTTTTGACATAGGGTGAGGAAGAGGTCACAGTATTTAAAAGTTTGCGATCAATTAAAAATTGAGACAAATTAAACCGATCAAGAACCTCTAACTGAACCTGTTTTTCCTCAAGCAAATTGCGAGTGATGAAACGATCATACCTCAAGGATGCCTCACGGGTGTAGAAAAGAGGATTAAAAGCTGAATCAATATCCAGGGGTGGAGATGATGTGAGAGGAGATGCCACCACATCTTCGTCAGCATCAGATTGAAAACCTTCAACAGATTCAGAAGAAGCTTGTCCAGATGGTTCCACAGAATCCCTATCAATGGAATTCGTTCTTTCACTATCACTGGATGGAAGAGTAGGGGACTTAGGGCAAGAAGATTTCTTCCCTAGTTTTAGCATGACTTCTGCAAGGGTAGAGTCATCAGGGAGACCATCACTGTGAGTAGGCGAGGCCGCTTGAACCGAGGGTGCCACAGGACTGTCCAGATCAGCATTGGGCTGAAAATTGTCAATCTCTTCAAAGAGATCATCAGACTCTTCTTGCACCACAGAAGCAGGAAGAGATGGCTCAGAAGCGGAGGGAGGAACAACAGAGCGAACCACACATACATGAGGAAAGTCCATATCCTCATTTGATGAAGGCGGAACAAAATCAGCGTCAGTGGCGTCATCATCTTCAAGGTGAACCGCTGGAGATTCTTGTTGCAGCAAACGCCCCCTTTTTGCTTCAGAAACAGAAGTAGGAGACAGAGGCTCCAAATTTGGAGTAAGCCCCCTTTGCCGCTTTGAAAAGCGCATCGTAGGACGCCCATAGGCCAAGAGAGCGCCTACTTGCTTCAAATCAGGGGGGTTTTCAACATCAATGACGTTGCCTGCCTCGCCTGGGAGAATGGCGTCAAGAGGAACAGGAGCATCATCGAATGGAACAACTGTGAGAGGGGGTGTACTGTGAAGAGCGGATGTCTCCATATTTTGGGAGACATTAGCTGAAGGAGATGCTGGATTCTGAGATGGAGAAGGAGAACCCACAGGATGCCATTGAAGAATCGGAAGAATAGAGAGAGGAAGAGATTGCACTTGAAAGAATTTGTCGAATACAAGAGAGAAGATGTAGTTAGGGCACGCTTAGGGCACGGTTTAATTTTGGGAAAGAAGGAACTGATTTTGAAGGAGAACAACCGCTCCTTTCCAAAAAATCGCTACTTACCAAAAAATTTTTGGTAAAATAACTTCCTTTTTTTTTCAAATTCTCATCAAAAATAGGCATCTGAATATTACCCAAAATGTCCCTGTGATAAATCTTCTGCTAAGGAACCCTCAAATCATCTTAATGCTCAAAAATCAAGTACCATTCAAATTGTTTATAGACAAACACAATGAAGGATAAAGATTCACAATAATAGGCCACTTTGGAGAAAATAGATGATGAGAAACTTATAGCATGAGAGTATATTCACCAGACCAAATGCCCTATAGGTATGCCTAACCATGAAGAATAAGACAATGCGCACACAAGTGAGGGACTTTGTTCAATGAATGTGAAGGAGAAAAATGTTGGCACACTGAGAGATACATTTTGCAATTTTTGAATTCAATGGATCAAGATCCTCTTCTCCCAGTCCCTTTATATGATGATTTTTGCCTTAAAGATGAAGGGATTTAACCAGTAGGTAGCTTTCACTCTTCCTCAAGGATAGCCCTTTCTCATATGATCACGCCAAAAATTTAAAGAACATATTGATCTAGATTATAAGATCACATATGAGTGGCTGCATACACATTGAGAAGGTAGCTTTTTCCCTCAAAGGCTTCCAATCACTGATTTGGCTCATTCACTGGGAGAACTTTTCTTCTTTTTTTTTTTATTTTGAATAGAGATCCACATTCAAAAAAATAAATGTCTTTCAAATACCACATTTTTTTTTTTTAAAATCATTTGACAAAGTCGTGCCCAAGACAACATGCAAGATGATGATGATGATTTTTTTTTTTTTTTTTACAAGCACATGTGGTCACACTTGAGACCACATGTTGTGAGACAATCAAATAGCACACAGACTTAGAGATTTCCTAAGAGTAGAAAATCTCTCAAAATCAAGAGCCTTGGTGAACACATCGCCTAATTGATTCTCGGTTCCTATAAATTCCATGCGGATAATTTTCTTCAACCAAATCCCGAATAAAGTGATGTCGAATATCAATATGTTTGGTGCGGAGTGTTGAACAGATTTTTCGAGATATCTATAGCACTCGAATTATCACAATAAACAACAAGAGTATCACTCTCTAGCCCATAATCATTGATCATCGATTCATCCAAAGAAGTTGAGAGCAACAACTACCAACCGCTACATATTCGATTCACGGTTGATAGTGAAACGCAGCTTTGTTTTTGCTATACCATGAAACCAAATTGTTCCCAAGTAAAACAACCCCGGTGGTGCTTTTACGATCATCAATATTTCGCCTAATCGAATCACTAAAACCAACAAGATTGGTATTAGTGTCTCTAGTGTACCACGCCCAAGTTTGGTTGTCCCACTAACATATCGAATGATACGTTTTAAGGCCTTTAGATGGGAGACCTTGGGATTTGCTTGGTACCTTGCACGACACAAACACTATACATAATGTCCGGTCCGGGCGCTAGGTACAACGACTTCCTATCATACTTCTAAACAAGGTGTGATCTACACCTTCACCTTCATCATCCCTACACAACTTTTGAGATGATCCCATGGGAGTTTTTAAATGGGATGCATTCTCAAGACCAAACTTTTAACCAAGTTTTGAGCATACTTGGTTTGAGACACAAAAATTCCTTCATTGCTTTGTTTCACTTGAAGACCAAGAAAATAGTTTAACTCACCAACCATGCTCATCTCAAATGTGGATGTCATGTTGTTGACAAAATGTCCTAACATCTTTTCGATGTAGATCCAAACACAATATCATCCACATATATCCGAGCAATGAGAATATCATTTTTCTCTTTTGAATGAACGAGTTTTATCAACCTCACCTCTTTTGAAACCAATTTCAAGAAGGTATTCAAGAAGTCTTCCATACCAAGCTCTAGGAGCTTGTTTAAGACCATACAATGCCTTCTTTAATTTAAACACATGGTTTGGTTTGTGAGGATCTTCAAATCCTTTTGGTTGTTCCACAAAAACTTCTTCATTCAAAACGCCATTTAAAAAGCACTTTTCACATCCATCGATGGAGTGTGATTCCAAGATGACAAGCAATGGCAAGCATTAATCGAATAGACTCAATGCGGGCTACAGGAGCAAAGGTTTCATCAAAGTCCACCCCTTCTACTGTATACCCCTGAGCTACCAATCGTGCTTTATTTCTAACTATTTTCCCGCACTCATCGCTTTATTTTTGAAAATCCACTTAGTTCCTATTACATTACCTTGACTAGGTCTAGGAACTAAGTACCAAACATCATTTTTGGAAAACCGATTTAATTCTTCCAACATTGCGCTTATCCAAAAATCATCCCCAAGAGCTTCTTTCACATTTTTAGGTTCAAGATTTGATATGAAGCAACAAGTTCTAGCATTTAAACAATCGATGACAAATAGGCCAAGCTTACCATTTTTTGTAATCCACTTTACCTTTTTGTCTTGTCTTCATTCCATCAAACACATTACCAATCACTTGAGTTGTAGGGTGATTTTTCGATTCCGCTTGACACATCCCGCCTTTGATCGCCCTCATCAACGATTCAACCGGTTCGGTTTCGATTCTGTTTCGTGATCTGAGTTGTTGGTAGGTGTGTTCGAGGATGTCCCCACATTTTCGGACACATTTCCTTGAATCATTCGATCTTTGGATTTTGTGAATCGGAACAATTTTTTCGGCACACCGTTCGCCTGCATCATCCAAAGAACCTGTAATATCATCTTGCAGTTTTCGTCCAAGGTTTGCAAAATCATCAAAAGTAATATTTATGGATTCCATTATAGTCTTAGTCCGAAGATTAAAGACTCGAAATGCTCTACTATTTGATGAATACCCCACAAAAATGCATTTGTCACTCTTAGAATCAAATTTTGAAAGATGATCTCGGTCATTTAAGAGATAACATATACACCCAAAACGTGAAAATATTTGAGATTCGGTTTTTTCCCAAAAGGATTTCATATGGAGTCATGGTGCAACCGGGTCTCAAATATACACGATTTCCAATGTGACAAGCGGTGTTTAAGGCTTCACCCAAAAACGTTTTGAAAGATTTTGAGAACTAAGCATGACACGTGCCATTTCTTGAAGTGTGCGATTTTTCCTTTCCGCTACTCCATTTTGTTGTGGAGTTTTGGGGCTGAATACTCATGAGTAATCCCCTTTGAATCGCAATATTTGGAAAAAGAAGAATTTTCATACTCGGTACCAAGATCCGAACGAATCTTAATAACTTTTAAGTCATATAGATTCCGGACCTTTTTGTACCAAGTTTTAAAAGCTTCAAAAGTTTCAGATTTTTCTCTCAAGAAAATAATCCAAGTATACCGAGAAAAATCATCAACACACACAAAGGAATATTTCTTTCTCCCTAGACTCTCCACTTCAATTGGACCCATAAGATCCGTATGAATGAACTCAAGACAACGTTTTGAGGAACGTTGTTGAATTTTTTGGTGGGACACTCTAGTTTGTTTCCCCTTTTGGCATGGACCACACACACCCACATTCTTTGTGTTAATCTTTGGTAATCCTCTAACGGCATCATGTTTGATTATATCATGAATTTTATGAAAACTAGCATGTCCTAGTTTTTGATGCCAAAGAGAACTATCATTAACACTTGAGGTATGACATGAGACAACTTCACCATACATGTAACAATTATCCGAGGATCTAGTACCTGCAAGAATACATTTGTTAGTACCATCAAAGACTTCACATGAATTTTTGTCAAATTTGACTTGCAAATCATCATCACATAATTGACTTATGCTGATGAGATTTGCTTTGAGACCTTCCACATGAAGAACATTTTTAAGCCTTGGCAATCCCTCAACATCAAGATTGCCTCTACCAACAATTCTTCCTTTTGCACCACCCCCATAGGTCACACTTCCACCATTGAAGCTAGAGTATTCAGACAAGTATTCATCGTCCGTCATATGACGGGAACATCCACTATCAAAAACCATGAGCCAAGAACATTGGTTTTAAAGGAAGTGTATGTAACATTGCACGTTACATCGCCTTTCTTGACCCATATTTTTCCGAATTTCGGGAATGTGCCGATTCAAATGTGGAGACATTTTCCACGACATTCGTCCGAGCATTTCGGTGAAATTTTTTGCCAAATCGCCTTCATTTTGTAACAATAAGGTCGATATGACTGAAACATTACAATAATGGCAAATATACTGACGTTTCCAGTGTCTAGACCTTTTCCTGTTAGCCATTTAGTTTTGATTAACATGTTCACCATTCATTCTTTCCTTGACAAAATCAACTGGTTTGAATCCCAGCCCAGCAGTGTCTTCTTGACCATAAGTCGAAGTTCATCAAGTTTAACCTTGCCTTTGTTCAGCTTGGACATGGTTTCATTTGCTTTTTCAAGATTAATTTTGGCTTTTTCAAAATCCACATCTTTCTTGGTGAGCATGACTTCCACCTAGCAATGGAAGCTTTCGAACTTCATTCTCTTTTGAGAGCAACTCATTTGAAGTTTTCGAACTTCAAGTTCTTTTGAAAGATATTCATTTTCCTCGGTGAGAAGATTTAACTTTTCTTCCTTCTTTACCCAATCTTCATAAAGTGCCTTATAATCCTCTAATAAATTCAGATTTTCGAATCGAATCGGACTCATTGTGGACATGATTGTCATCAACTATGGAAGAGTTGAGACAATTCGGTTCGAATGAATCTTTTAACGAGATGTGATCACGCTTGGAGCCACATTTAAGGCAACACCTTTAGATACACCATGAGGATTTATTTGTAATACTTTTGGGTTTCAAAAAGCTTTAGTGCGCTTCCTCTTCGGATTGATCATCATCGCCGTCACTTAGGGTAGCCGCCAAACTTTTTCCTTTTTCTTTGTAGTATTGATACATTCGGCAAGATAGTGACCATAACCAAAACATTCTCGCATTGAACAGTTTCTTCCTTTTTTGATTTGTATTTTGAAGGAAGTTTAGGAGTAAACTTGTCTTTGGAATTATCGAATTATCGAACTGTTTTTGAAGAAAATTTTCTTGGAGCAAATTTTGGAGCGACGTTTGTTTTTGATACTTTTGATAGTTTTGTCCTTTGGTCAAAATGTTGTTAAACTTTTGACCAACATAGCACGAGATTCTTCTCCAAAATCTGCCTTTCCAAGATCATTTGTAAATTCAAGTAATTCCTCCGACAAGTCGATTGATTTTGTGCAACAGCAAAGCAATACTTTTAGCATTTTTATTTTGCTTTTTGTTCGCAAAGATAGATTTAACTCAAAGGTTTGAAGAATACCAAAGTTTATCTAAACTCATTCTTCCAAAGGTCATGAGCTTCTTCTATAGCGAGATTTTTATATTGAAACGTTCGGAAGAGATCTTATCATTTTGCTAACAAGTCTTGCATTGGAAATAGGTTCTCCCAAGGCTAGAGACTCATTAGACAAATCTACCAACTTGTCATAGTAGGATGAAATGTCATCATCTTCTTCCATTTTTAAATATTCAAAACGAGTTGTAAGTAAACGTAGCTTGGTTAAACGAACGCTATCGGGTCCCTCACAATGAGCTTGAAGGGCTTCCCATACTTCTTTGGTGATTCAAAATGAACAATTATTTTGAAAATATTTGGTTCCACACACCGTAGATAGCATTAATAGCTTTTGAATTAAAATTTGCTACGCTTCTTTCTTCGTCCAACTAGCTTCTGAGGTAATTTTATAGTCTCCATCGATGTCAATTACTCTAGGTGGAGTCCACCCTGTTACCACAGAGAGCCATGTTCTTTCATCAAGAGACTTGAGGTACATGCGCATCTTGGGTTTCCAAGTAGAGTAATTAGATCCATCGAGGACAGGAGGACGTTGAGTACCATATTGAGTATCCGACATAGCTACAACCAGGAACCTCACTTAGTTATGTCAAGTGTAGGCTCTGATACCAAATGTAAGTTTTATAGCTATGTAACTAAGAAAACAGAATGCTGGAATATGATAAATGTTATCAAAGATGTGATAACATCTACTATAACATCCAGTAAAATTGCAGCGGAATTAATAAAACAGAAAGTTAACAAGATTGATGTATCCTTTGTCTACAAGTATAAATACTTGTAGACGTGCCAATATGGCAAAATCTTTTCACTAGAAAATATAGAACCGATTACAAAGAAAACAACTAGCGAAACTCTAACAAAAATCCTAACAACGAAAGTAGGCAAAAGAGACTACAAACTTATGCTTTGGTAATACAATCCTGTCTAATAAACACTGACTTCCATCGAGGACAGACACTTCAACACAGTTTTAGTAATTTCAGAATGAAATGTGTTGAAAGATGTGTCTGTATTTCTGCTCACATTCATCACACGACACAGCAGTGTATTAGACTTTTTCTTTCTCAGATCTCTCTCCAAAGCGTGCTGAATGAAGAAGACACCATCTTCTTAAATAGGCTCCAGCGCTACACGAAAACACTTAGAAGGCAATGTTAATGTTAGAAAGACAATTTACTATATTTACATCAATCAAAACTTTGATTGAATCAATCAAACAAGTCAAAGCTAATTTACCAAAAATACATCAATCATCCATGTATAGACAGAATTTAAGAAAGGCAAAAACAATCTCAAAACTAACTAATTTAGAGAATCTCAAAAACTATTCTTGGAAAGCATATTCCAACACCATTTGTGATAGTGGAAGTTTTTTGATTTGGACTACGGTCCCGTGGTTTTTCCCGATTCGGGTTTTCCACGTAAAAATCGTTGTTGTTTCGTTTGTAGTTGTTTTGTTCAATATTACTCAACAACAATGAAATGTAAATGTATAACTGTAGTGAGTGATCCACATCCTATATTTTCCTTTTATAAATGAAATATATTGTGGTTATCCATAAGTAGCTATGGACCAAATAAAAAATCCATAAGTAGCTAAGTTAGAGTAAATTTGCTGTTAGCATTGGCTTAACAGAAAAGACATCTGTCTTAACCTAGTCGGTGCTTTGAACTCAATTTTACAACTAGCTCAAAGTGTATTATATAATAGTTGTTTATGCTTGTCTCAGGTAATTGTGGTGGGTTGACTATGCCTTAATCTTTCTTATCATGATAAAAAAAAACTTGTATCGATTGGATAACTGAAATACTCTATTATATTCAAATCTTTTATTTTTGCAAAGTTCCTTGCATACTAGTATAATAATGTTGAAGGGGAAGCTTCATTGCTACCTATGTTCATGTTCTGTTCTGTATTTGTCTTTCTATAGGTTCCTGCACCTGCAAACTGACGAATATTATACATTTACAATCTGAAGAAAACCACATCATATATAATTCATCCACACACACTGCCAATTTTCTTTTATGGAAACCTTGAATTTCTTCCGGGACCTCCATAATATATATAATTCCCCCAAACATTGTTTTTTCCTGCCTTTATATCGTAACAATTTGGATGATCAGCCAGGAGGTGAAGATTTGATAGAGGAAGTAGGCTGTTATCCCAGTCAACTACTTGCAAATTTCTAAAGTAAGAAGCTTTCCCAAAGCCGGCCTTCATCTGCAAAATGCCCACTACCCATATACTCCCATTGATCTTGAGTTCACACGAGAAGAGTAGTTTATTATATAAGATTCAAAGAAAAAGTAAGAGACGTAGAAACAAACGTGTTCTTGATATACTAGTTTTTTTTTTTTTTTTTTAAATTTAATGTTTGCCTTTCGGTTATATTGTTGCTTTGAATTTTAAAGTTACTGTTCTGGACAATTCTTGAGTGCTTATGGATAGATTCATTTCTATATACGGATTGTAAATGTGAGTTGTAAGGAATCAACATCACAGCACTTCCCCTTCCTGCTAGTATACACCTTCAATTCTGCAAATTCCTGATTTGGATGCATCTGCAAACAAATTGTTTGATGTAAGAAAACTATATCTAAGTAAATGTTGTGCTATATATATATACTACAATGTTTATAAGTGAATGTTGTGATATATATACAACTACGTTTTTCAGAAATGTTGTATTCGATATATCACAACGTTTTTATTGAAACGTTGTAATAGATCTAATACAACGTTTTTGAAATTAAATGTTGTGTTAGACCTATTACAACATTTCTAATTAAATGTTGTGCTATATATACTACAACGTTTTCCAGAAATGTTGTATTAGATGTATCACAACGTTTTTATTGAAACGTTGTAATAGATCTAATACAATGTTTCTGAAAAACGTTGTGTTAGTCCTATTACAACGTTTAATAAATGTTGTCCAATGGAACTTAAAGAATGAAATTCCAGTTTGGAAGGGGATAGATAAATCAACGTTTCTATACAACGTTTTTCAAAACATCTAAAAAAGGACCCTATTACAACGTTAGTTTAGACAACGTTTTGTCAAGCGTTGTGAAAGACCTATTACAACGTTTAAAAAACGTTGTGAAAGCCCTGTTTTGTTGTAGTGACAAAAGGCTCGCTTGAGCTGCTAAAGTTTATAATGTAATATACGATTGTAAGGTTTATACGTATGCACATGTATAGGAAATTGTTAGTATTTTGTGGAATTATATATATATGTGCATGCATATGATAAATATGTACATTTGAGCATACAGACGTGTATGCACTGCGGTTTAATCATATACCTTATGTTATTTAAAGTTTATACGTCTAATTGAAGTAATGTATTAAGTTATATGGACCTAAGTCATCTTTTGATAAATATGAGGTTTAATTAAATATGTGTAGAGACATCAAAGGGGCTAATAGTCAACTTATAATGGGATGGTTGATACTGAATAATTAGGTCAAACTAATGTTTTATAAAATGTTATGGTCCCCAATTGTGAGTAGGGTAACAATTTTTTTCTCCGACGTTCCATTATCAAAGAGAAAACCTAAAGATACTAAATTACAATTGGATGACCTCATAACTCAAGGGACAATCGTTCTTATGATTCTTAAGGGTTGTCATGATCTATGGGTTTTAGTGTTGATTGATTTCAATTCCATTCACGTTTTTCAATTTTCCTTCTCTTTGAGTAAGCAACACTGATACAAGTTGTTCTCCTTTTAAATATAACTTTTTAAGAATCAGTGAGTGAAGTTTGATTGTGTGATAATCTACAAATCACATACGGCAAGTTTTCACGCACCTTGACCAACTTTTGAAAGAAAAATCTGAATTAGATTTGCTAAATGAATAGCTATATGCTGCAACTCTTGGAAGTATGAAAGTTCTTTTCAAATATTGTCATACAGTAATATGATATAATCCGATTAGTGCTTGATTTATTGATATAGATAGATCTATTAGTACTCTACATAATGGTAAAACACTTGGCCTATTTTAAGTGTAGGAAGTTATGCTGTATCGGTATTATGAATACAAAGAGAAGAAATGCATTGGAAGTTAACATTCAATAAAAACCACTCAAACTCGATTCGTTCACATCGTATTAATTTACTCTTCGATGCTTGTTCATCGTGTGCCGGAAATTTGTCATCCGATGGCCATTGCTCAAACCGGGTGAGATGCAATCACTTTCCATGTCATATACCCACCAATTCTCGTCTGCAAGTTGACTAAAATAGACGCAGTTCCTTCTGCAACCCACTTTGCTTGCAGTAACAGACATACAACAGTTAGCCCCTGCAAACAATGTTCTGTCATCCCCTAATATCTCCGTCTTGACCCATGAAAGTTTAGGAAAATGTAGACGAAAAACCTCGACATGATCCACAATGTTAAATGTTTTTCTAGAGATCAGAAACACCAACAAAATTTCCCCACAAGATTCAACCAAATACTCCCTGAAATGCCTGCAGGGAACAGAAGGAACAGCTCTGCTTTTACTCAAAGCTGTGATTGTCAATTCAGAATCATTCCTATCTTCAATAACAGCAAGGCTCCCCTGCAAACTCAATGCATAAAACTTACCTTCAAAACCAATGGCATTACTGAATTTCATAAAACTTTGGTTTGACCCATACGGGTCAACGAGAGTGTTATCTTGTCTTACCCATTTATAATCACATTCTCCTCGTCTCGTGTACCTATAGAACACAAAAGCTGGAGAACTGATACCTGTTAACACCAACACAACACAATTGTTGCAATCCCAATGAGATGATAGAGCAATGAACCTAAAAGGAACCTTTTCATCCCAAGGTGGTAGCCAGGACACACCGCGTTGAAAAGGTTCCCAGAGAAAGTATTCTAATGGTTTAACCCCTTTAGCCACCAGTAAACCATGGGAGAATCCCACAAAATATTCCCAAGGGTAGGCCCAGTGCATGGGAGGCATTCGTCTTGTCCACCAATAGTAGCCTTCGTAAAATAAGATGTTAAAGTCACGCGGTAGTAGATGTTTATTGTGGCGTTGTTCACCATCATCGGAGAGTTGAGGCCACGGTGACTTGCTGGTTGGATTGCATTTCCTCGATGCCGTCCTCCACGACTTGGTGACACCACCAAATGTACTTATCTCATGCATTAGAGCTGGTTGCCTCGCGATAGAGTGGATAAGTTGTTGGGGAAAATCAGGCCATGGCCTAGCATTCTCGGCTGATCCTTTCTTGGGCAAATTTTGAGTTCCTATCTTTGACAGTGCCATATCTGTGATTTGAGGATTGAGATTGAAGTGGAAGAACCTCAAAGCTCATATTAATAATCTCCTATTACCGTATCCTCCAAGTTCTTGATACTTTAATTATTGCAATATAATATAATATAAAATACAGATCATGTTTATTCACAAAGGAGTAGCTGGCCGGATAGTTGACTTGAAATGAAGGCTCAACTTGGGCCACAAGTTGTCAAATGGAACCGAAGATTAGTGAGCACTAAAATCAGTAAATATAAAACCTTAAATACATCTTTGTTATTTTGAAGGTAGAGTTCTCAAAGTCAATACTAATAGGAAATGTAGCATACTGATCATTACTTTGATCTAGAGCAACCAATGACAAAATTACTGGTTTAAGAAAATTGTAGCTAAAAGTTCAAAGGAAACACACAATTATTAGAAAACAGAACCGCGCGCCAAGCTGAACCGAACAACCAATGCGGTTTAGTTCACTTTGTTCCAGACTTTAAATGGATTGGTCTGGTTTGTATACTTGAAAACCGATGACATGCGGTTTGGTTCATAATTTACTCCAAAAGAAACCATTTACACCCCTTTCAAGCAATGCTGATCTGAAGACAAAACTTCCAGCATAGATGAAGAGGCAATAGAAGGTTAATACTCCCTCCGTCCCAAAAAAATAATCCCTCTTTCCCATTTGGTTTTGTCCCAAAAAAAAATCTCATTTCTAAAAATAGTAATAATTAATTATAGTGTAATTTGAAGATGGTACAAAAAAGTAAAGCTACAATCTTAAAAAGTTTGACTTTTCAAATGAATTTTTCTTTTTTTTTTTGGACTTGAGGGAGTATATGTTTAGACAGTTTCACTGCAAGATTTTCCAACAGGCTATTAATTGTTCTCTCTCTACATCTGTAACAAAGCACTAAAATATATTGGACACTGACAAATGGTAACTAAAACAGCATAATTCACTTGCTTCAAGTGTTCTAGTGTTTCCTGAACTGACAAAAAAGAAAAAGAAGAGAGAGAGAGAGAGAGAGATCTAGAGAGAGAGAGAGAGAGAGAGAATATATATAAACAACACCCTTTCTTAATTTCACACTATCTCAACTCTCAACACATATGCAATTTATATCTACTTATCATGTAGTATTATACAAAAGTGATGCTGAGGATGAAGAAGAAGCTGCATAAGATGTGGTGAATTTTGAGGAATCAGAGTTACGACTATAACTCGATGACTGTGTTTGGCTGTTCTCAGGAACATTGGTGCCATATAATAAAGAAAACGAAGACATTGGAGGAGCAAAATATGTTGCGACTGGCATCTTTGAAGGGAGAATGGGAAGTGGAGCATCAGTGTTAAGGACATGAATAGCTTGCCTAATAGAAGGACGAATATTTTCATCAGGGTGAGCACACCACAACCCTACAATCATCAAACGCTTGATTTCTTCTTCATCAAAGTCAGTGCCTAGTTTTGGATCCGCTGCTTCCAGAAGCTTTTCCATTCCATAGAGTTCCCAAACCCATTCCACCAATCTTATTTGACTTGCTTGAGCCTTAAACTCAATAGGTTTTCTCCCGCAAGCTATCTCCAACGCTACCACTCCGAAGCTGAAGACATCAGATTCTTTGCTAGCCTTTCCTGTGACACAACATTCGGGAGCCATGTAGCCCATGGTCCCTGCCAAAACTGTTGTTTGTGATCCTTTCTCATGGTCAACAAGCTTAGCTAACCCAAAGTCTCCAAGTTTTGCATTAAAATTTGAATCCAACATAATATTGCTCGATTTTATATCCCTGTGCAAAATGCATTGCTCCCATTCTTCGTGCAGATAAAGCAATGCTGAGGCCAAGCCCTGAGCAATTTTGTATCTTACGCCCCATGCTAACAAACTCTTTTCCTTGAAGAGATGTGAATCGAGGCTTCCCTTCTCCATATACTCATAAACAAGTAGTAGCTCTTTTTTCTCATGGCACCAACCGATGAGTTGCACCAAATTCCTATGCCTCAGTTGGCTAATGATCTTTACTTCTGATGCATACTCTTTTATCCCCTGTTTGGAACTCTTTGATACCCTCTTAACAGCAGCATAGGTGCTCAAGTCCCTCAAGAAACCCTTATAAACACCCCCAAAACCTCCCTCCCCAAGTTTCTGCTCTTCCACAAAGTTACTAGTGGCACGCGCTAATTCGTAGTAGGAGAACCTTTTAGGCCCCGTGCCCATTTCAAATTCATTGTCCATTTCACCATCAAATCCATCCTCCTCTTCATTCTCTCTCCTCTTTTTCTTCCATAGAACAAAGCCAATCAAAGCAAATGCGCTAACCAAAAGACATGCTCCAATACTCAATCCCACCACAAGACTTGTTCTATTTCCCTCCTTTGGTGGGCTTGGACTTGTGGTAGGCGGCTCATTGTTCTCATCGATCTGCAAATCAGAACTGTTAAAACTCCATGATACGACATTATTTTTCTGAAAGAGTGCTCCTGTTGCAGCTGTGAAGCCAAAAATAACCCATTCCGGCAATTCGTTCCTTAGATCAACTGTGTAAGAAAGTCCAGACTGTACTACTCGGGTATTATTTTGAAAACCAGTGAAAGAAACACTCAGATTTTTTGAACTAGAATCATAATTGATCCAAGCTTCATTTTCTCTCCCACTAGTAATATTGCTAAACCATTTTTCAGCCCTAGCAGAAGTGAGAGAGTTTATGTTGATACCTACATGATCGCCAATGGAAGAATTCGTCGAGTTCCTTGGATCCAAATCTCTATTAAAGAAAGTATCAAATTCCACAGCAACAAATTGATCAGTCGGGATAATCGTGGTGGCATTGATCGGAAGCCCGATGGCCGCACCGGCAGTAATTACAGAAGTGTTATGAGCAAGGAAGAAAGCAAGGCCATCAGCATAATGAGTAGCTTGGTTTGAATCAATGACAAAGGTGAAATTGGTACTGAAGTCGGCCAGCTGTCCAGAAGCATTGTCCCAAAGGTGGAGGGGCCTGATATACGTGGCTCGACCAGCTCTTTGGGTCCGGTTTGATCCAATCCCATCTGGGGTGACCTGGATGCCTTGGTCTGAGATATAAGATCCATCGCCTTCTGTTATGATGTCTCTATTTTGATTCTGGGGTTGAATATTGGTCAGATTAAAGGTCAGTGAACTTGCAAAAGGGATGATCATGGCAAGAAAGAGGTAACCAAACTTGATCAGGGAAAGAGACGAAAGAGGTTTGAAAGATTGGAGTAGGGAGCTCTTGCTGATAACCATGATGGATGGAACTTGGTAAGAAAATTTCAGGTTTCTGAAGATTGTTCTATTGCCAAGAAAATAAAATACATTGCCTACCTGTTGAAGTAACTGAACAAGATATTATAAACAACCATTGTTGGAGAAGGTAAGCTTGACAATTGTTCGACATTAACATATATAGCTTTAAATATAGAAATCTTACGACATTTTTCTATAGAACGTTCTTAGTATTGTTTAACAAGCCAACACGTTTTCCAGAATTGACGCTAATTCCTTTAGTTTGTCCATTTATTAATCTGGATGCTATCAAGAAAGTCTATTTTTGCATGTACCGCAGTCAACCCCCAACCTGGTGCTTAAAATTCAAGAAAAGTGGCTCCATTTCACCTGGTTGTTGGAACATTGACCCGATAAATAATTCATAGCAAGGGTATTTTTATCTCGAACCGAACCCTCAGCAGAGCAGAATTCTGAAGTAGAGTTGATTTCGTCCGTGTATAATTGTTCATCTCAAATGTCTCATTAACGACATTAGGATGGCTCACTATAATATATATGTCAAGTTAAATGTACTACCCATAAACTAGTTACACACTGCTCTTAGTAAGGAAAGGATAATTACCCAAAGACTATTTGTTTGAATGAATTGTGACATTAATTTGAGACAAAATAACAAGTCAAAAACTTTTGGGGAGAGGAGAGGTTATAACAGAAACTGCAGCAAGCAACTTGGAGGGCACTCCTAATTTAATGAATAAATTAAGTATGTTGGCTCGCTGATATCAATTAGTATAAGAAGAGAATTTGGAGAACTAACATTGTACAGCTCTCTTTTTGCAAAGTATACATCTTCTAAGAGATTTTCCTGCACCCCTATCTATTTTGTATACAAAAGTGATGCAGAGGGCGAAGAAGCTGCAGAAGATGTAGTGAACTTAGAGGAATCAGTATTGTAACTAGCGCTCGACATTTGGATTTGGCTGTTCAAAGAAACATCTGTACCATACGCTACGGATACTAACGAGGTAGGAGGAACAGAGTATGTTGGCATGGGCATCTTTGAAGGGAGAACGGGAAGGGGTGCTTCAAAATTAAGGACTTGAATAGCTTTCTTTATGGATGGGCGAAGATTGCAATCAGGATGAGCACACCACAGCCCAACAATCATCAAATGCTCTATTTCTTGTTCATCAAACTCATTGCCTAGTTTTGGATCTGCTGCTTCAAGAAGCTTTCCCATTCCATAGAGTTCCCAAATCCACTCTACAAGTCTTACCTGACCATCCGGCAGATTAAACTCAATGGGTTTTCTACCACTTGCTATCTCCAAAACCACGACGCCAAAGCTGAAGACGTCTGATTCTTTGCTAGCTCTCCCAGTGACACAACATTCAGGAGCCATGTAACCCATGGTTCCGGCCAAAACTGTGGTTTGTGATCCCTTTTCATGGTCCACAAGCTTAGCTAACCCGAAATCCCCAACTTTAGCATTAAAATTTGAGTCCAACATGATATTACTCGATTTGATATCCCTATGCAGAATACATTGCTCCCATTCTTCGTGTAGATAAAGTAATGCGGATGCCAAGCCTTGAGCGATTCTGTACCTTACTCCCCATTTCAACAAACTTTTTTCCTTGAAGAGATGTAGATCTAAGCTTCCATTTTCCATGAACTCATAAACAAGTAAGAGCTCTCTTTTTTCATGACACCAACCAATGAGTTGCACCATATTTCTGTGCCTCAATCGGCTAATGATCTTTACTTCTGATGCATATTCCTTGATTCCCTGCCTAGAACTTTTTGAAATCCTTTTTACAGCAACATAGGAGTTTAATTCCCTCAAGAAACCTCTATAAACCCCACCAAAACCTCCCTCCCCAAGCTTCTCTTCCTCCGCAAAGTTGCTCGTTGCACGCGCTAATTCATAGTAAGAAAACCTTTTCGGCCCCATGCCCATTTCAAATTCATTGTCCATCTCCTCATTGAATCCATCATCCTCTTTGTTTTGCCTCATCCTTTTCTTCCACAAGACAAATGAAACTAAAGCCAACCCACCAACCAAAGCACATAAACCAATACTCAATCCGACAACAAGACCTCTCTTGTTTTCATCCTTCCCTGAGTCTCCACTCAAGCTTGGCGGCTCTCTATTCTCATCTACTTGTAAATCAGAACTACTAAAACCCCATGACTTGACATTGTTCTTTTGAAAATAAGCCCCTGTTGAGGCTCCAAAGCCAAAAATAACCCATTCAGGTAGTACTTCCCTCAGATCAACCATGTAATGAAGGCCAAATTGTTGTACCCTGGTATTGTTTTGAAAACCTGTGAAAACAACACTAAGATTTTTCGAAGCTGAACTATAATTAATCCAAACTTCATTTTCTCTTCCATATGTAATATTACTCCACCACTTTTCATACCTAACAGAAGTAAGATTGCTGATGTTGATACCTACATGATCGCCCATGGAAGCATTTGTTGAGTCTCTAGGATCCCAATCGTTCCAGAAAGTATCAAACTCCACAGAAACGAATTGATGAGTTGCGATAATCGTGGTGGCATTGATCGGAAGGCCCATGGCTCCACCAGATGTGATGAGGGAGTTATTCTGAGCAAGGAAGAATGCGAGTCCATCAGCATAAAGTGTTGCGCCGTTTGAATCAATAACAAAGGAGAAATTGGTTGAGAAGTCAGCAAGCTGTCCAGAAGCATTATCCCAAAGGTGGAGAGGTTGGACATAAGTAGCCCGACCCGCTCTCTGGCTTCGATCTGATCCAATTCCATCTGGGGTGACCTGGATGCCTTGATCTGAAATATATGATCCATTGCCTTGTGTAATTATGTCCCTGTTTTGATTCTGGGGTCCTATATTCGCAAGATTAAAGGATAGTGGACTTACACAAGAAATGCTGCCAAGAAAGAAGAATCCTATAAAGGTAATCATAGTGAGAGAAAATTCAAACATGTACGTAAGTAATAAGATTGGAGGAGGAGGCTCCTGGAGACAATCATGTAGGATCAGGATACTTGGAATGATATATTTTGTTACCATCTAAAATTATATTATAACCATCTGATTCAGGACTCAGAAGCGTTGGTTGGTATAGTAGTCTTTGTGGACTTATTCAACATGTTTTTGAAAGATGACTTTTTCGAAGACCATATATCATCACCCATGACCTAACACATTGACTTGTGGGACGAATATGACTTTAAAGGAAAAGTATCACCAAGAAAATAAGTAACGCCCTGGTCGGGTCGGTCTTCACTTCACCTGATGACATTAGTAATACCGAGAGGGAATTGGCTCTAGAACAAAGAATTTTTTGAGCCAGCGGTAATCAAAGAATTTGATCTTGTGGGCAAAAAAAAAAAAATGGGAAGACCATCAACCTAGCTTGTAACAAACTTTGAATCCAGGCCATGACAAAGGTGAAATTGGTACTGAAGTCAGCCAGCTGCCCAGTAGCATTGTCCCAAAGGTGGAGAGGTCTGATATATGTCGCTCGACCAGCCTTTTGGGTCAGCTATGATCCAATCTCGTATGGGTTGACCTGGATCGGATGCCTTGATTTGAGATATAAGCATCACCTTCGGTCATTATGTCTATATTTTCATTCTGGGGTCTGACAGTGGAGTTGCAGAAGGGATGATAACAGGAAAGAAGAAACTAAAGTTGATCATGAACAAAGGAGAAAGAAATGGAGAAGGGGGTTCCTGATGAAACCCATGATTGGCATTCGGTCTGAAAAAATATTCAGGTGTAAGAACCTTTTATACTGCCATTTAAGTGAATATATTACCAGCTTGTTGAGTTAGTAAACCTCTAAATACACCATTTACCTTTCTTTTTTTCTTTTTTTTTCCTTTCTTCTTCTTCCCAACTCCTCCCCTTTCTCTCTCCAGTAAACCCTCGCCCGGCAACCCTCTTCCGGCAACCCATTAAACCCCCATTTTCCTTCTTTCAAACTGATTCGTTCTTCCACCCATTTTTTTTTTCCCTTTCTTTCCTTCTTCCCCTCCCCTCTCCCTTGAAAAATTCCGGCCGGCAATTTTTTGTTCGGGACTGAACTACCGAACAATTGGGGATTGTTTGGTTGACATTTTCCGAACATCACAGTAATGTTCAGAAAATGCCAACCGAACAACCCCCGATTGTTCGGTAGTTTAGTCCCGAACAAAAAATCGCCGGTCGAAAATTTTTTTTTTTCAAAGCCTTCAAAGAGGAGGGTGGAGAAGGAAAAAAAAAAAGATGGAAGAAGGGAGAATGAGGGAGATGAGGAGGGGGGGTTAGGTTTAGAATGAAGAAAAAAAAAAGGGGGATATGGGGGAAAGAGTAGAGGCTGCTGGAAGGGGAAGGGGAAGGGAAGAAGAAAGAAGGAAGGAAGGGAGGGGAAGGGAAGGGGGCGGGCTGTCTATTGGGGTGGGGGGTTGGATGGGTTAGGTTTAGAGAAATGAAATATTTGAGAAAGGGTAAAATAGAAAATGTTGGGTGGTGTATTTAGAAATTAGGTTAGTTTGAAATTAGTAGAGGAGGTGTATTAAGAGAAGTAGTGTATTAATAGGAAAATGTGGTGTTAATCGTAATGCTCTTTTTAATTAAGAAGTTCAAAGACAAATTTTGATAAACTTGTAATAAATTGATATTTGTAGAGAAAATTAAGAACAAGGGTTGTCGGTATATTATTTTGAGGGGGCCAAATTACTATTTTTATGAAATTTATTAAATAATTGCACAGCTAAAATGTACATTTTCAAAACTTTGCAAGGGCAGTGGCCTCCCTTTAAATCCGCCCCAGGGTAGGCAAAACTTTTAGAAGATCCCAAAATAAATTAATGACCTCTCATGACTTCCTAAAAAGTGGGAGGAGTTGCAAGTTAAGTGTTGTGGATAATTGTTTAAGGTCGTAATTATTATTTTTTTTAAAATTGAGGTTAATTTGCCCGTGTAAATGCATGTTTTTTTTTTTTAATTCGAATGTTCTTTGTTGAGATTAAACATTTATTATATTAATATAGGTAATTGTGAGAGGTTTTTTTTTTTTTTTTTTGTGAGATAGCGAAATAAACTGTAGGTAGTTATTTTTATATAATGAACATTTCTTATTTTTATATATTACCTGGAAACATAGTTTACAATAATAATAAAATATCCTTAAAGTTAATCTGATTGGCTTATGGAGTATATATATATATATATATATATATATATATATATATATATATACTATATATACTAACATACAGTTCCATCTTCCCTCCTTTCTTCTTCTTGGGCTTATGCTAGGCGGCGATTGTTCTCAGCATTTTTGTAAATCACAACTGTTAAAACTCCATGATATGACATTATTTTTCTGGAAGAATGCTCCTGTTGAGGCCATGAAGCCAAAAACTGTTGGAATGTTGGAGGCCCAATAGGGCATCCCATTCCCTAGCCCAAGTCCATCGCCCAACTCCCTGGCAGCCCACCCATTTGCCTTGTGCAAAGCCAGAACCTTCCTCCCCTGTTGAGGAAATGGTCAAGTATGGCCTTTTGACCCAAAAAGTTATGTTATATGGCCTTTGACTACATTAAAAAGCCGGAAGACGTAAACTTTCAAAAATACCCTTCTCAAACTACTCGTGGTAGATTAATCGATCTCATCGACCCTTCTAACCGACCAGTGATTAATCGACCCTAAATGACCATTAAAACCGACCAGTGGTAGATTAATATCCTAACCGATCAGATTAATCGACCATAACTGACCTAAAAATTCCCTTCTCAGACCACTCTTGGTAGATTAATCGACCATAATCTACTATTAATCTACCCTTCGTGGTAGATTAATCGACCCTAATCGACACTTTTAACCGACCAGTGGTAGATTAATCGACCTTAAACGACAATTAAAATCGACCAGTGGAAGATTAATGGATCCTAACCGACCAGATTAATCGACCATTAACTGACTGAGTAGACCGTTACATGAGGTCGATTAATCGACCCTAATCGACCATTAATCGACCACATGTGCACTGGGACGATTAATCAACTTGACCATCTACTGCTCATTCACTCAATAGTCAGGATTTTCAAATCATCAGAAAAATCAAACCCTTATCTCGTATTGGTTCCAGTCCTTCCAAAGCAAATCAATTTCCTTCAACATTCGATTCTTCACAAAAAGGTAATTCGTACAGTTCTTTATGCAAGGTCGATTATTGTATTGGTCGATCACTTACTGGGGTTTAGGGTTTAACGCAATGTCAGTTAACGTCGATTACTGGGGTTTAGGGTTTAACGTAAGGTCGATTATTGCTTTTACCCTATATGATTCTTGTTGTTTTTTAATCAATTAGTAGTTTATATGAAATGGAAGCACATCAACTATGTTTTGATTTACTGACTGACTTGAGTTTGAAGTTTTAGTTTTAGGTTTCTTTTGTAATTGACTGATTACTGACTGACTTGAGTTTGAAGTTTTAGTTTTAGGCTTCTTTTGTAATTGATTGATTACAGAAAATTTGCATTTCTGTTTTTTGTGTTTTGCTTTTAATCAATTTTTAATTTTAAGTACATCAAGTAGTAATGACCAAATGTGTTAAACAATTTGCATTTCTGTTTACAAAAAATTAAAAATTAAAAACATAATGTTTACAATTTGCATTTCTAAAAATTTGTCATTAATGTTCAAGGCTGGAATCTTGTTATCTAAACATTACCATATGTGTTTATGTTTTAATGTGTCGTTAATGTTTACAATTTGCATCTCTATTACAGAGAATATGGCATTCCTAATTGATCCAGCACAAAGGTACCCTGCAAAGGTGACTTGCAGATTTAGGCCGAAGGTGATCGGTGATGTCTATTCTAAATTAGATGAAGAACATCAGAGATTGTTCAATAATTCTTGCTTTGGGAAGTTGTATGAGATGAGGGAGAATATGAAAATCTCTGGCCAACTGCTTCATTCCTTGGTGTTTTTGAGGATTCAATCACCGGACATAAATAATAGTAATGATCTATGGTTTCGTATCGAAGGTCAAAATGTCAGATTTGGCTTCTCTGATTACACAATCACCACAGGATTATATCCCGGTGATGAGAAAGATTATAAGAGGTCCATCCCCGTGACAAAAAGGTTGGCTAATGAATATTTTGCAGGAGCGAAAAAGTCTGTGAAGTCTGAGGCGTTAAACGAAGCTTTTGTCAATGCAAAATCAGAGCTGGACAGATATAAGTTGGGCCTAGCCTTAGTATATGAGGCTGTTTTGAGAGCCAAGGAATCGAGTACTTCTATTGACTTGGGCTTTTTAGACATTGTGGATGACTTGGACTTATTCAACAAATATCCATGGGGAACAAGGACTTATCCCAACCTGTTGCATTCGGTGAAAAAATCTTCGGATAAAGTTGGTGTGAAAACTAATACTTTCTATGGGTTCCCATTTGCATTACAGGTAAACAATTGAATTCAATTTGATATCAAATTCCAGGATGATGTAATTGTTGAGACAAGGAGGTTGCAGACACCACCCCCCCACTCCCACCGGCAGTCACCACCTCACCATGGCACTTCCACTCCTACCAGTGCTCCCACTCCCACTATCACCGACACTCCCACTCCTACTAGCAGGGTGATGACAGGGATGACTGGTACTCCCACTCCCACTCCCGCTCCCGCTCCCACTATCACCGGTACTCCTACTCCCGCTCTCGCTCCCGCTCCCGCTCCCGCTCCCACTCCCACTCCTGCTCCCGCTCCCACTCCTACTTCTACTCCCACTCCTACTCCTGCTCCCACTCCCGCTCCTGCTCCCGTTACCACTCCCTTTCCCACTCCCACTAGCAGGGTGATGACAGGGACGACTGGCACTCCCACTTCCATTCCCACTCTCACTCCTACTCCCACTATCACCGGCATTCTCACTCCTGTGCCCACTATCACCAGCACTCCCACCCCTGCTCCCACTCCCACTCCCATTAGCGTTCTCATTGACACCATCATGCAGAAAAAAATAGAGAATGAAATGGCAAAAGAAATGGCAAATAAAAGGAAAAGAAAACATAGCGTCGAAAGGGAAAATATTTTGCCGATGGGAACAAAGAGAACTAAAAAACCATCGGCCCAAACAATAACTCCCTTCACCACTGAAAAGCCGAAAGAAAAGTCAAAGCTAGCTAACTCCATATTTGATGGTCAAATATGGCAAAGAATTTTTGTAGATGCCTCGAAACCTGATCTATTCTAAGTTCCGGATGAGTCAAAGGTCGGAGTGATGAGAAGTTGGTTAACAAATGCGACTGAAGAGTAATACTCCTTTCTTAATTCTTTGAATACATAAAAACTTTTTCTTTATCGTTATCGTTGTTATTAGTTTATTTTTTTAATTACTTGCATTTATTTCTTTTCACAGTGATTTTGTTGTAAGGCGTGAAGTCAAGATGAACATTGAGTGGTTCAAAATATTTTGCATGTCTAGGGAATATCTTTTAGATGAGGTAAGTTTTCTATTAATTAATGGTATTCTAACCTTACATTATTGTTTGATTTTGATGAGGTAAGTTATTCTATTAATTTCAGCATATGGATGTGTCCATTCTTATGATGCGGGAGAGACAACGGATGTATCCATTATCGTTCGGCAGAAACAACGATCGAACGATACTTGATACCGCATTCTTCAATGTACTTGATACTGAGTTTCAAATATCCAAACATGACCCGCACCACATTGTGTCAGAAGGTTGTGTCGACTTTGCCTATGGAACATGGAAAAAAGATATGGAGATATTTGGGAAACCATGGTTTGAATGTACTCATATTTACTTTCCTATCTTCTGCAATCAACACTGAATTGTGGCTAACCTTGAGTTCCGTAGTGGAAAGTTGATCATATACAACCCTGACAGAAGTGTTTTGACTCCTGGTCAACTGCATGGGGCTCTCCTCCCTTTTTTGAACTTTATTCCAGAAATTGCAAAAAGGGCTGGAATTCAGATAGCTCCCATTGATTATCACGAGATCTACAAATAGAAAAACATGAGACGACGTGAGTGATCTATTTTATTACTTTTTTTTAATTAATGTATGTTGAAATTGTTTATTGACCGTAAGAGCTAATTTATGGTTTGATTGAATGTATCACAGGGGTGACTGTGGGATTTATTCATTGAAGTACATTGAGTGTCTGAGCATTGATGAGTCTCCATATCTCGTAAAAAAAACATATTGTAAATTGGAGGGAAAAGTACACTGTTGATGTATTTTGTAATAACTTTGATCCTTAATTTATTCCAGATTTGTAAACAGATTTATTGTGTACAAATATGTTGCTTTGTAATCAGTTATCTTGATATGGCAGTTCCAGTTGCTTTGGATATTTCAGTTTTCAATTGAACTATGTTGCAGTTAAAGTATTCAAAAGGGTCGATTAATATTTAAAATGGTTGATTAATCGACCTATTGTTACACATGTGGGTTGATTAAAGATGCCTTAGCAATATGGTAGATTACTCGATCTTAATCGACCATTAACCGACCCCTGTGAAAATACACATGGTAGATTACTCGACCATAATCGACCATTAACCGACCCTTGGTAGATTAATTGACCATAATCGACCATTAACCGACCCTTTTAAAAATACACATGGTTGATTATTCGACCATTAACGTACACTTGGTAGATTACTCGACCCTAATCGACTATTAACCGACCCTTATGTACATTTGAAGAAAATACAGATGGTAGATTACAGAGCATAACATTTGAAACTTACAGAGCATGACAATTGCAATAAACAGAGCAATACATTTCCAAAAAAAAGACCACAACCAGAGCAATACATTCGTTTAATCATCAATCACTATAGTAACTCCATTGTTCTCTTGGCACTTGTGCTTCCACATAATGCTCGCAATCCTTTATGACCTCCTTCTACTGGGTGCACTTTCACACGCTTTTGTTGTAGTTATAGTTGGTCCATCAGTAACAGCAACTTCAACTCCATCAGTAACAGCTAGTCCATTAGCATCAGCAACTTCATTTTTAATTTTGGTTTCTTTGCACAACGAGTGGTTGATCATGTTGCTTCAAAAGCTATTGTGATTAACAAAAACACAAAGAGAGGTTTAAATTTGTTCTTGGAGGAAAAAAAAAACCCAAAGAGTGAAATGAAGGGAGATAATACCCTTAAAACCCTCATCTTCTAACGAGGCACACGAGATCAAATTATTGCACAAGTCAGGAACGTGTCACACATTTTTCAAATTTAACACATATCCAGAATCAAGTTTTAAAGATATATCACCAATTCCAACAATGACACATTTTTTCTCATTAGCCATCGAAACAGATCCAGTTTGCACTTCTTTATAAGAAGTAAAATAGTTTTTAAAAGGAGTCATGTGAAAAGTACAAGCAGAATCAACAAGCCATTCATTTTTGTAATTTACAGAATTCACAATACTTTCACATGCATCAACAACTATAAAAACATCTCATGTATCACTACTCGAGGCTAAGTTACAGTCACCTTCCTGTTTTTCTTTGTGATATTTCTTTCTTGGGTTTGTGCAATCTTTCCTAAAATGACCCGTCTCACCACAGTTATAACAGATTTTACTTTTAGTTCTAGATTTAATTTGACCTACTTCGACTTCTATGCTTGTGATTTCCAGAATTGTGATTTTGGTTTTGATTTTTATTACTATGGCCATTGTTCCTTTCAAGTTGTCTACCTTTTATAAAATTCACTTCCCCGACATTCGATTTTCCCTTAGTGTTTCTCAACTCTAATTCTTTTGCTTTTAACCCATTAATCACCGTATCAAGTGTGATATCATCCTTACCATACTTAATCGTAGATTTAACGTCAACATAAGAGTCGAAATTCCGTTTAAAAACACTATGAGAGTATAGTCATTGATATGTTTATCACCAGTTTGTTTAATATCTTGAACAAACTTAGTGAATATATCAATATTCTCATACATGTCTCTGTTAAGGTCTATCTTAAATCTAAAGAATTTTTCCAGGAGATATAACTTGTTAGAAAGAGATTTTTCGTAAAAAAGTTCTTCTAACTTATCCCACATTTCTTTAGCAGATTCAAGTTTTCCAACCTTCCTAAGCACGGAATCACAAGGTTCAAAATAATTGAAGAGTAAGCACACTCATCCATTTCAGCCCTAATCTCTTCTGTATTAGATTCGGAAAAATTTAACGTCACAACTTTGAAAACCTTTTCTTTAATTAAAATTTCTTTCATTTTTTGTTGCCAAATAGAAAAGTCCGATTTTCCATTAAAAGGTTCCAAATTATAAGACGCTGAGTTTGCCATTTTTTAAGACAACACAAAAAAAAAAAAAATTTCCATAAGCAAATCACCAACAAATCCAAATATCAAAAAATAGAGCAGCCACACCGGAATAACAATTTTAAGCAAGCAATTAAAAAAAAAACTCAACACCAAATTTAAGCGAAATAAATTAAGGGGTTTTTAGAAATTTCTCACCCAGAATCCTTGACTAGGATTTCTAAATTTTTAATTGGATTTGAAGACCACCGTACCATACGCGAAGTCAACTTGGTTGCTCTGATACCACCGTTAAATATTCCCGTCTTTTGCGTACACGGAGTAGAAGTACAAATACAACTTTAAATAATAAAAGCCTATACAACCAATCTACGAGACTTCACCAAGACGCTCAAATAGATTACAATAAGGGTGGGGATAACACTTTATCTACCCTATGGGAATATTTCTAATACTATAAAATATAATCTCCAAGTATCCTGCAAATACCAAATTAATTAGTATAAACCAATAATGGAGAAAATAAAGAAAATATTAGAATTAAACAAAGAAAACACAGTGAAGAAGCTTCTCTTCTTCAATGGTGTCACCGGCCACAAAGGTCTCAACTGAAACAAGGCTCAGATTTCCTTCTCGACCAATGTCTACCAGAGTGACCCACGAAGAGAACACAGCATAGTCCAAAGGTGAAGGCTCAAGCTTTTCTGGCAACCCCAACAAATCCGGCGACACAAAGTCACCGTCACAAGCCCCAGCTCCGTTCACAACCACTGGAATTCACAACTCCAGAATACCACCAAACAAAATCCCTCACTCACACACACACACTCACACAGAACACTCACAGTGAGACTAAGGGAGAGAGAGGCACTGATTTCGTTTACAAGGAGGAGAGAAAATGGAGCAAGCTTGTATAGTGCAATTCGGCTGTCGGGTCTCTCTTTTAGAGAAGAGAGAGCTGGCCATTTATATGGGGGAGCACCACCGAGAGGAGCGCACCAGACAAAGGGGGGGAATCGCACCAGCCATGTATGGGGAAAGCCAAGGGCCAAGTCAACAGGGAGAAGAAGAGATAAGCTGGAAGTGAACAGGGGAGGTGAGCCTCCGGTTTGTGCAAGGGGAATGGGCGACCCACCCGGGAGTTGGTCTGAGGACTTGGGCTAGGGAATGGGCTGCCCTATTGGTTCTCTCAACATTCCAACAACCTGGTTGTTGGAACGTTGACCCGATAAATAATTTCTAGCAAGCGTATTTTTATCTCGAACCAAACCCACTACAAAGCAGAGTTCTGAAGTAGAGTTGATTTCATTCGTGGTAAACTGGACACGGGCTCGACTACAATGAAACAAGATAATGTAGTTCTCCTGAATTCGATTAATATAATTGTTCATCTCAAATGTCTCATTAACAACATTAGGATGGCTCACTATAATATACAGACTTAAATCGCTATTTGATCACCCTACTTTGGCAAAAAATGCATCAAGCTAACTCTACTTTTTTTTTTCTCAATTTCATCACTCTACTTGGCATAAATTTCACGTTCATCACTCTGTCAAGTTATTTGGATGAAAAGCTTTAAACTTTTATTAAAAACCCAAAAATACCCTTACTTATATCACGTGCTAGTCACGTGATTTTCTTCTCTCAAACAATTCCATCACCTGACCTCTCTCACTCTCTCCTCCGTCAGCCGCCAATCATCCCTCCTCCGTCGCCGCCGATTTCTCCCTCCTGGGTACCGGCTACCCCCTCCTCTGTCATTACATTGGCAGACCTCTATCTCTCTCTCTCTCTCTCTCTCTCTCTTTGTTAAAATCATCCTTCTTCCACCTTCCTCCCACTTCCACCCGCCATTGCTACCCACCACCACCACACCTATAACGCTTGCATTTGTCATTCTCAAGACTGAAAAAAAAAGCAGGGAACAAAGAGGTGCTAGAAATGAAGGTCATGGATCTTGATCTTAGCAAAATGCTAGAGATCGAGAGATGAGATAAAATGTCTCGCTCTTTCTTTTCCAGGCAACTCAAATCCAAAATTATATTCTGAAGATTTGATTAAGCCTCTGCAGATTTGGGGCATATGTTCAAACTCTTCATCGGATTGAGCCTCCGCCTTTCGCGTTAATCTCATGAGGTAACCATTAGCAAAGCTTGATCTCAGCCTGTTTCTCAATTTTGACGAAGTTGGGGAAATTGGGGTGGAGTAGGAAATCGTTGTTGTGTTTTCAAGACACGGTGATAAATCGGAGAAGCAAAATAGCTTGGCCGAGGAACAAAACGATGAGAGTTGGGTGGATAAGGCGTTTTGATCGGCAAGTTTTGTGAGAGTGGCCGATTGGACGGCGGACAACGAGGAAGCCTTGTTGAGAAGGAACCATGTTTTAGGCAAGCTGTTAGAGATCTGTTTCTTCCAGTAACAAATCAAGTATGTCGTCGGTGTTAATGGGTCTTCTCCGGCGACGGCTACTTGTGAAATTAGACAACAATTAATGGGTCTTCTCCGGCGACGGCTACTTGTGAAACTAGACAACAATGAACATACATTAAATCCATTAATAGAACAAAGAAAATGAATACAATTATAATGTGGGTATGAATTAGGAGTTACATTGAAGGAAGAGAGGAAGTAGAGGAGGGAGGAAAAGAGGAGCAGAGGAGTGAGTTTGAGCATTATTTTAGTGCAAGAAATCGTTGGGGGGAGTTAGAGTGAGAATGTTGGTGGGTTTGTTTTTGGTTGGAGGCTGAGTTGTACTCTGTAAAAATTGGGGGTGATGAAGGAAAAGGGTGGGATTCAATTTTGAGTTCCTTGGAATCTGGTCAAACAGGGGAGTAGTGGTGGTGGGTTACTGGGTAGATGGCTTTGGTATCTCAACCCAAAAAAAAAAAAATTTATTTAAAAATCTGTCCACGTGCACAATGTTCCAAAGGTAAGGGGTATTTTTGTCTTTTTAAAAATTTCCATCCAACTTAACTAACGGAACGACCCCCAGTGACCTTATTGACTTTTCATGTTAAGTATAGTGATTAAAGTGTGAAAAAAATAAGTAGAGTTAGCTTAATGAAATTTGTGTCAAAGTAGAGTGACCGAATTGCGATTTAAGCCTAATATATATGTCAAGTTAAATGTACTACCCATAAACTAGTTACACACTGCTCTAAGGAAAGGATAATTACTCCAAAGACCATTTGTTTGAATGAATTGTGACATTAATTTGAGACAAAAGAACAAGTCAAAAACTTTTGGGGAGAGGAACGGTTATAACAGAAACTGCAGAACTTTTGGCGAGAGGAGAGGTTATAACAGAAACTGCAGAATAAATTAAGTATGTTGGCTCGCTGATATCAATTAGTATAAGAAGAGAATTTGGAGAACTAACATTGTACAGCTCTCTTTTTGCAAAGTATACATCTTCTAAGAGATTTTCCTTCACCCTTAACTATTTTGTATACCAAAGTGATGCAGATGGCGAAGAAGCTGCAGAAGATGTGGTGAACTTGGAGGAATCAGTATTGTAACTAGCGCTCAACATTTGGATTTGGCTGTTCGAAGAAACATCTGTACCTTACACCATGGATACTAACGAGGTAGGAGGAACAGAGTGTGTTGGCATGGGCATCTTTGAAGGGAGAACGGGAAGGGGTGCTTCAAAATTAAGGACTTGAATAGCTTTCTTTATGGATGGGCGAACATTGCAATCAGGATGAGCACACCACAGCCCAACAATCATGAAATGCTCTATTTCTTGTTCATCAAACTCATTGCCTAGTTTCGGATCTGCTGCTTCAAGAAGCTTTCCCATTCCGTAGAGTTCCCAAATCCACTCTACAAGTCTTACCTGACCATCCGGCAGATTAAACTCAATGGGTTTTCTACCACTTGCTATCTCCAAAACCACGACGCCAAAGCTGAAGACGTCTGATTCTTTGCTAGCTCTCCCAGTGACACAACATTCAGGAGCCATGTAACCCACGGTTCCAGCCAAAACTGTGGTTTGTGATCCCTTGTCATGGTCCACAAGCTTAGCTAACCCGAAATCACCAACTTTAGCATTAAAATTTGAGTCCAACATGATATTACTCGATTTGATATCCCTATGCAGAATACATTGCTCCCATTCTTCGTGTAGATAAAGTAATGCGGATGCCAAGCCTTGAGCGATTCTGTACCTTACTCCCCATTTCAACAAACTTTTTTCCTTGAAGAGATGTAGATCTAAGCTTCCATTTTCCATGAACTCATAAACAAGTAAGAGCTCTCTTTTTTCATGACACCAACCAATGAGTTGCACCATATTTCTGTGCCTCAATCGGCTAATGATCTTTACTTCTGATGCATATTCCTTGATTCCCTGCCTAGAACTTTTTGAAATCCTTTTTACAGCAACATAGGAATTCAATTCCCTCAAGAAACCTCTATAAACCCCACCAAAACCTCCCTCCCCAAGCTTCTCTTCCGCCGCAAAGCTGCTCGTTGCACGCGCTAATTCATAGTAAGAAAACCTTTTCGGCCCCATGCCCATTTCAAATTCATTGTCCATCTCCTCATTGAATCCATCATCCTCTTTGTTTTGCCTCATCCTTTTCTTCCACAAGACAAATGAAACTAAAGCCAACCCACCAACCAAAGCACATAAACCAATACTCAATCCGACAACAAGACCTCTCTTGCTTTCATCCTTCCCTGAGTCTCCACTCAAGCTTGGCGGCTCTGTATTCTCATCTACTTGTAAATCAGAACTACTAAAACCCCATGACTTGACATTGTTCTTTTGAAAATAACCCCCTGTTGAGGCTCCAAAGCCAAAAATAACCCATTCAGGTAGTACTTCCCTCAGATCAACCGTGTAATGAAGGCCAAATTGTTGTACCCTGGTATTGTTTTGAAAACCTGTGAAAACAACACTAAGATTTTTCGAAGCTGAACTATAATTAATCCAAACTTCATTTTCTCTTCCATATGTAATATTACTCCACCACTTTTCATACCTAACAGAAGTAAGATTGCTGATGTTGATACCTACATGATCGCCCATGGAAGCATTTGTCGAGTCTCTAGGATCCCAATAGTTCCAGAAAGTATCAAACTCCACAGAAACGAATGGATGAGTTGCGATAATCGTGGCGGCATTGATCGGAAGGCCCATGGCTCCACCAGATGTGATGAGGGAGTTATTCTGAGCAAGGAAGAATGCGAATCCATCAGCATAAGGTGTTGCGCCGTTTGAATCAATAACAAAGGAGAAATTGGTTGAGAAGTCAGCAAGCTGTCCAGAAGCATTATCCCAAAGGTGAAGAGGTTGGACATAAGTAGCCCGACCCGCTCTCATGCTTTGATCTGATCCAATTCCATCTGGGGTGACCTGGATCCCTTGATCTGAAATATATGATCCATTACCTTGTGTAATTATGTCCCTGTTTTGATTCTGGGGTCCTATATTCGCAAGATTAAAGGACAGTGGACTTACACAAGAAATGCTGCCAAGAAAGAAGAATCCTATAAAGGTACTCATGTTGAGAGAAAATTCAAACATGTAAGTAAGATTGGAGGAGGAGGCTCCTGGAGACAACCATGTAGGAGCAGGATACTTGGAAAGATTTTGTTACCATCTAAAATTATATAATAACCATCTGATTCAGGACTCAGAAGCGTTGGTTGAATTGGTACACTAGTCCTTGTGGACTTATTTAACATGTTTTTGAAAGATGACTTTTTCGAAGACCATATATCATCGCCCATGACCTAACACATTAACTTGTGGGACGGATATGACTTTAAAGGAAAAGTATCACCAAGAAAAGAAGTAACGCCCTGGTCGGGTCGGTCTTCACTTCACCTGATGACATTAGTAATACCGAGAGGTAATCGGCTCTAGAACAAAGAATTTTTTGAGTTCAGATTTAGCATGTTATTCTAATAGCGTGCTTTATGTGTTTATGGTAATAGCAAACTCAGTTCGACACTAACATCACAAGCATCTAGCCTTTAGATGGCACATAAGGTGAATCTCAAACTCACTCAAATAACTGAATCCAACTTTATTGAAAATCCAATTTGAACTTGAACTCTTCAAAGTATTGTTAATTAAGTAATTATCAATAAAAATCATCCTATTGTCACCCTATAGGTTACAAAAAAATCTAGTCCAACAAAATATTAAAATCTCATTAGTATTCCTAATTAGAACAAATTTAATTCTCCATTTATAACGAATATGTTTAATTCTCCAACTTGCACAATTATGAGTTATACGTACCGTCCACGTTGCTCAATTAAGTTACACCAAGCCGTACGTCATGATTCCTCTAGATATTATGAATATTAATGGTTCTGATTCTTCTGAATATTCTTTTCACCAATGAATCTTTTTTCCTTTTTTTTTTCTTCCCTTTTTTGGTAGTAACCAATAAATCTTTCAATCATCAACCAACTTGCAATTTAATCCTTACATCAGATGATGTCCCAATGAAGACTATTAATGTATGAATAGCTATCAATTCCATAATCTAATCATATTCGTTCCATCTACAAGCTCATGCAGAAAAATCTCCATTTTCAACTCGTGGTGAAGGATCCCTTATTGTACACTATATATGCCTTCATTTGAAACTTATTTGACCCAATGTTGCATGCGTATATACAAACTCATATACAAGACAACGACGATGCATCTCGGGTCTAAGAATCACTTGCATAGCCATACCAAAGAAAACCCAGTTGCCATGTTAAAGTAACTAGTCTCCAACATCATGTAACATTCAATTCCATAGGGCCAAAACCCCACCCACCCACGCCCCCAACCCATCCACCAAACTAAAGGGTCTCGTTAAGTGAACCTGTTTTTGGACATGCATCCACATTTTTGTCTTGGTGTCCCCTATGCATAAGTTCTTCGCTTTCTAACCTGTTGTACCCTGGTATACAATAATAAAAATTCCCTACAAAAGGTCCTTAATTGGTTCCCTCCTTTCATTGGCTTAATTAGTGCTGCGTGACCCTCAGCTCGCTCTCATCATCATCCTTATAAATCAGAACTGTTAAAACTCCAGGAATATATCACTTTATTTTTCTAGAAGAATGCTCCTGTACTTGAGGCTGTGAAGCCAAAAGTAACCCATTCCGCCAATTCATTCCTCAGATCAACGCTGTAACTAAGTCCAGATTGTAGAATTCTATTATTTTGAAAACCAGTGAACACAACACAGAATTTTTTAAGTAGAATCATGATCGATCCAAGCTTCATTTTCTCTCCCAAAAGTAACGTTGCTCCACCATTTCTCAGCCTTAACAGAAGTGAGCGAGTTTAGGTTAATACCTACATGATTGCCAATGGAAGAATTTCTCGAGTCCTTGGATTTCAACCGCTACTCCAAAAAGTACCAAACTCCACAGCAACAAACTGATCAGTGGAAATAGTCGTCGTGGAGGGATTGACCAGAAGCCCAATGGCAACACCAGCGGTAATCAAAGAATTTGATCTTGTGGGCAAAAAAAAAAAAGGGCAGACCATCAACATAGCTTGTAACAAAGATTGAATCCAGGCCATGACAAAGGTGAAATTGGTACTGAAGTCAGCCAGCTGCCCAGTAGCATTCTCCCAAAGGTGGAGAGGTCTGATATATGTCGCTCGACCAGCCTTTTGGGTCAGCTATGATCCAATCTCGTATGGGTTGACCTGGATCGGATGCCTTGATTTGAGATATAAGCATCACCTTCGGTCATTATGTCTATATTTTCATTCTGGGGTCTGACAGTGACTTGCAGAAGGGATGATAACAGGAAAGAAGAAACTAAAGTTGATCATGAACAAAGGAGAAAGAAATGGAGAAGGGGGTTCTTGATGAAACACATGATTGGCATTCGCTATGAAAAAATATTCAGGTGTAAGAACCTTTTATACTGCCATTTAAGTGAATATATTACCTGCTTGTTTAGTTAGTAAAATAATTAGTCTTCGTCTACCTTTTGACTGAAGATTTAATTATAATTGGAAGTTTTGATTGTTTATTGTTACTCGTATTACATTTTCTCAGTTACCAAGAGCTGCAAACAACCATGGCTGGGGGAGGTAAAGATTGACAATGTCTTGCATATACTGCTCAATATATATATATATATATATATATATATATATATATATATATATATATATATAACCTTTTCACATAGAATATCTTAGTTAGCCAGTATTGTTTAACAAGTTAAAATATCTTCTAAATAACTATAACTAAAATGATGATGGAAAAGAGTAGAGACCAGAACAACGGACTTCACATTTCTACTGGATGTACATTTTCCATTTCTCTTATTCTTCCAGTGCAACCTTCTCCAGGAGAAAACTTGGTCACGGATGAAATGTTCTGTCTAAATTCCTCAATGTTTGTAGCATTCAAAGGAAGTAAACCATAACTGACTTTTGCAGTACAATTCCCATTAAACGTGTAGAGTGGAGGCCAAGCTTTGAAGAACTTGATACCTTACCCCACACGCACAAGCTTTTCCCTGTCAAACATGCAACACGTGGGGAACTCTCTTTTTCATCGTACTAACCAATTGTAGCATTGATATCTAAGTCATGATTGGCTAATGGTTTTCACTTCTTATGCATATACCCTTTCAATGATAACATAAGACCTAAATTCCTGCCACAAGTGCCTCTATACACCAGAAAAATGTCCCAGATCAAAGGCTTTTGCTGTCTAATATTGGTAGGCCAGATTGAGACAAATACATGACAATGGCTTACGAAAAAAAAAAAAAAAATTTTCATGCCATAGGCACTTGTCAGGGAGCTTAGGCACAGACTCCCATCCATCAAGGTGTGTGACAGCCAAGTTGAAATACATTCCTGACACAAAATTCGAAGCCATTAGGCAAAAGCTGGGATGTGTGGGGCCCTTAGTGGACATGATAAGTACCCTTGTTTTGACTCTCCAAAAAGAGAGAATTGCATTCTTCTTGAAAGGGGTTGAAAGGGATAGAAAATGCCGCAGAATGTCTTCTTTGAGAATGAGATGGGAGGGGTAGTGGATCCGGAAGTTCAACATGAATGGAAAGCAGTTAAATAGGATGGATGCAAGGGCGATATCTTTCTGAGCAACTCTCACTATCCGTCTTGGTCCTATTACAAGAAGTTTGTATAGAATTGCCTGACCATCAGGAAGATCAGATCATATGCACCCATCAAACTAGTGCTAGTTGATGAGAGTGACTTCGGAAACAAAAAGAAGAAAGTCAAATTCATTTGGGCTATTCTCTCAATTCGAAGAAAATGCAAACGGGTCAAGTATTAGTTGGCGATCAGAACATATATGGATAGAAAGTAAAACGGGGTCTCGAAAAACAAGTAATTTCTGCTGGACTGTTATCCTTTTTTTAGGCTCATTAGGATTTTTCGTAGTCGGAACTTCCAGTTATCTTGGTACAAATTGGTTATCTATATTTCCATCTCAGCAAATATGTGATTGTTGATGCTAAAACTCTTTCAAAGGGAGAACTTACGGTGTTCTCAAAGAGAACATGTTAAAACTCTTGCAAAGGGGGAACTTACAGTGTTCTCAAAGAGAACATGTTAGCCAAAGTCAATATTAAAAAAATCCACTTTCCCACTTTCTATTTAACGTGGTACGTATACTTACTTGGATGTACCTTGTATTATCACGGCCACAAGCAACCTAAAAGACAGCTTGGTTTGGCAAAAGCATAGAAGTTTGACGCACCCAGTTCAAAACCAAATGGCAAAGGGTGGAATTATCCTATGATCTTAAACATTAAGAAGCAAGTCTACAACAATTAGATAGAAGAATGGAGGAGAAAGCCTCCAGTTATACATACACAACATCCACACACACACACACAGGCAAAAACACAAACATTTAGTCTACAATAATCATCTTTATGAAGGAAACATAAACCGCAAAAAGAACGTTACCAGAAGCCTTGGAGAATGCGTATTTTTGGTCTTACTGACAACGTCAAGATGCAGGGGCGCTGGGCACCCCCATTTTCTGCTAGAAATATAGTCTAGTAGTCCCTTTAATGGAGCTTGAATCTTTAATTGAAGAGGGGTTCTAACTGATCTCTCCCCTCCTTTCCGATCAAAGAGTATTGTTTTGGTCAAATTTCAACAAGGAATACAAATGACAAGAAAGATGACAAAAATGGTTTAAATTTGTGTACAATGATTATGAAATGTGATAGAAATGAACTCAAAGAATTTTGTTAACTAGGGAAAGCCCTTGAACAACTTGTTCGCCGGCATAAAACCCCGGGAGGTTTAGGAACCTGCCTTGACCAAATGATCTATTAACCAAGATGGAATACAAGACTAAGAGCGTATGCAAGGGAGCTTAATCTAGTGAAAAAAAAATGTGTGTCAAATACAAGTGTTCCTCCCTTTTTATACCTCGAATGCAAAGAAAACAATAAGCCTAAAATATAGAAAATTGGTTGAACTTGTTGAGATATTCTCGCTACATTGTTGGTGGAAAAGATAAGGATCCATTACTGGCCTTGTTGATGAAGAAACGTTCTTGAATCGGTCTTCTTATCCGTTGACACATTCCCGAAAAGTAGGTTGTAATGTAACAATAATTCAACCTGCAAAAATAGTCAAGATGCAGTAGGAGAACTCAAGTTGTTAGTACCAAGATGATATGCGTAAGTTGTAGACAGGTTGACTAAAATGTAGGCCCAACAATTGCCCCCAAACTTTTTGAATTTTAAAATAAAGAATACAAAGAGACAAAAATTTAAAAAGTTTGCCAAAAATCGACAACGTACGGCGGTTATTAATGCAAAAGGTACCGATGGGACGGTTTTGAGTCTTTCCAAGGCAAAAGGTTATGCTTGTGTTTTCAAACGTACAACTGCTCACAACTTCTCTCTTGAACAAACCAGAACTTTCCCCAACTCTTCCTCTCACAGAGTTGTTAACGAAGAGGGTTTTCTTCCGAAAAAGATACCGAAGAAGATCGTGTGGAGAAGGAAAACGAGTAGCAATTCCGGTGAGTTCCTCGTCCTCTTCTCAATTTCTTGTTGCTATTTTTCTCAAGTTGCAAAAAATGGGAAGAAAGAAATTATGCATAATCGAGAGTGATGAAGGTCTTCCAGAGGGTTTCGCAACCCAAAACCTGTTAAAGGAGCCTGAGAAAGAAAAATGTTCGATTTTCGAAGCGGATCTGGAAGTTGTAAAGAAAAATTACGCATTGCCTCTTGAAACCGTCTTCTTCACCCATCCTTCCCTAACCTCTGAATGTTATTCCCCTGAGTGGGTATGTTTTCCTGAATACCCTTTCACCATAGGCCTTAAATTCCCGTTCCCTGTCTTAATCACTAGGTTTTTTGCTTCCACAAAGTTGAACTACGCCCAACTCATGCCTCAGGGTTGGAGATGTCTTCAAACCCTAGTTAGGTTGAGGGATAAAGTAGGTTTGGCTGTAGACCTAGAGGAGTTCGCATATACTACGAGATAAGGGGTTTCGGTGCGGGAAGATCTTGTTTTAGAGTCAAAAGTGGAGGTGAGCCCATCCCGATCTCCAACAATGACCTGCGACCGGGGTGAAGAAACCGATTCTTCTTTGTTAGGAAAGACAGCCTGAGTCAAGAGGCTGGTGTAGTCTCAAAATGGAGGTCTCAAGGTAGAGGAAATTTTTCCTCTGATTTTGCTTATAACAAAAACTTTTGTACATCTTAACCCTTAACAAATTTGAATTTCCTTTGTAGAAGTCGCCAAACTTTGCGTTTTATTCCCAGAGCAGGCAGACACAGAGGCAAACGTAAAGAGAATTTTTGAGTTAGACCCTCCCACCAGGTCCTTCAAGGCGTTCCCAGTTTTGTTTTCCCCAGAAAGGGTTGAAGAAGAGTCTCCATCAAAACCCATCAAGATGTCCACGGGTTTGGTTTACTAACTCAAAGTTCTTGCTTATCTGCAATTTGTTCTATTCTTCTACGTTTTCCTAACTCCATGTCCTATCTTGCAGCCACCACTCGTTCCAAAGCTCTTGTTAGTACTGCTGATCTGCTTGCTGGGGCAAAGGCAAGAAGGTCTCTAAGGAAGGACAACAAGCTCCCACCTCCAGTGTCTATGGCTTCTAGCTCTGTCTCAAAGAACCAAGATGAGTCAAAGAAGAGGAAGTTAGTGGAGTTTGAGGCTACTGATGCAAGTGATGTCTTGGATGGTGAGAAAACAAGGGAAAAGTTTGTCGTTGTGATGAAGGATTTCGCAGACAAGGTAAAAATGAGGACACATTAATCTATGTACCAAAGAATTTTACAAAGTACTAATACCTCTATTACACAGGTCTCGGACATTGTGAGTCCTATCTTGGATCAAGTCGCCGTTTTAAAAATCAAGGCGACAAAATGCAGTGTTGAGGCCGAAGAAGCAAGAAAAGCGGCAAAAGTGAGTGCTGGGGAAATAAGTAAACTGAAGAAGGAAGTCAAGGTGCATAGTAGTGAAGTAGTGAAGCTAAGGAAGGAACTGGCAGATGTCTGTGTCGAAAGGATGAAGGAGAATGAAGCCCACATCAAGGAACTTGAAGCTGCAAGGGAAGACTTCAAGTTCAATGCCACTAAAGCACTGCTAGAGGCCAGGATCCAATTGATGGAGGAATTTAAGAATGGTCAAGCTACAAATTGGGACCTAGAAGAAGAAAGGAGGACTCTGGAAGATTTCATTGGCGAGTCGGTGGATGCAGAAGAGGTTAATTCACCAACCCTGGAGGAATTGGCTGATGATGCCAATAAAATGTTGAGCAGCATAGTAGGGACCCAAGTTGAGGGTGGTAATCAAGAAAAGGAAGTAGAAGTAACACCGGCGGCAGCAGGCCAAGATGTTGGGAAAGTTTGAATGTTTTTAGGAGGTTTGGAGAGTTAACACAAACAATTTCTATTTTATTCATTCAGTCATGTAACAGCTCATAAGAGCACAAACAATCTATTTGGGGGTACTAGGTTGGTCTAGTACTCCAAGCTTTTCGTAGATTCATGGGACTTGTTGGCTTATCCAACTTGTCCACTTATTGTGAAATCTTTCTGTGATCATTTGGAGATTTGGTAGAAGTATTTTAGGTTCCTTCAAAAAACACTTGCTTTGTTTAGTAGATGAAACATTAATGATTTAAGCAGTAGGTAACATGTTAATGTTACAACCAATAGTCACATCTTGAACAGATGTGAAATCGTGCGCACGGGCGAAGGTGTAAAAACCTTAATCCTTTAGAAAAGATGTAAATCTTTTAACCGAAATGTACCTTTGATCAGAGGTAAGTCGTTTGAAGAGATAGAACAAGTATCAGCCGTCCTGGCGTGTCAACATGTTCCATCCCTCTCCAGCTAAAGTCACAACATGTTGGAGCCGTACTGGCGTGTTAACATGTTGAACTTCTTCATCTCAGGTCTGAACATGTTGGAGCCGTACTGGCGTATTAACATGTCCAACATGCTTCAGTTTAGGTCTCAACATGTCGGAGCCGTACTGGCGTGTTAACATGTTGAGCCTACTCCGTGTCTATTCCTTGCAAAACAAATTCATGTTAGGATTGGGTGTTAGCATAGCCAACACCCCTCCGATGCTTAAGTTAGTAAGGATTTCCAATAAAGTTGAGAATTGAAACGCATGAATGAACTTGAGATAAATTAACTCATACGAGAAGTCGGTTGTTAACTACTTGACTTACATAAAATAGAGCTTTAAATGAATGGCATTCCAACTCCTAGGGATCCTGTCTCCACTTGGGGTTGACAACCGTATGCCCCTTTGCCGGCCGGCATCAATAAGATATGGTCCTTCCCACTTGGGAGCTAATTTACCTGCATTCAGTTCTCTGGTATTTTGAAATACTTTTCTTAAAACTAAATCACCAACCTGGAATCTTCTTATTCTGACATTCTTGTTGTAGGATCTAGCAATCCGTTGTTGATAGGCTGCCATCCTTATCTTGGCTAAATCCCGATCTCATCAATTGTATCTAGATCTTGGGTTAACAAGAGGTTATTCTCATCTTGAGTTAATAAACCATACCTCGCTGTTGGGATTGTCACCTCGACTGGAATTACAGCTTCCGCTCCAAATACCAAAGAATATGGAGTTCTACCTGTGGCCCCTTTTGTAGTTGTTCTGTCGCCCAAAGTACAAGTGGTAATTCTTCACCCACTTTCCTTTCTTTTGATCTAGGCGTTTCTTCAAGTTGTTGACAATCAACTTGTTGCTTGACTCAGCTTGACCATTGGCTTGAGGATGGATGGTGTGGATGTGATCAACTTGATGCCCCAACGAGCACAAAATCCCGTCTTTTTACTTATAAATTGGGATCCATTATCACATATGATCTCGATGGTACGCCAAACACGCTAATAATATTCTTCTTTAAAAATGAAACTACCTCTTTGTCTCTTACTTGCACATAGGCCTCGCCTCGATCCATTTTGAGAAATAGTCAGTCATTGCTAACATGAACACTTTGCCTCCAGGAGCCTTAGGCAACTTGCCCACAATATCCATGCCCCATTTCATGAAAGGCCAAGATGAAACAATAGAGTGTAGAGGTTCAGCAGGTTGATGTAAGATGTTACTGTGCCTTTGGCAGGCATCACATTTCTGCACGTAGCTCATGGCATCCTGACGCATTGTTGGCCAGTAGTACCCAGTCTTAAGAGCCTTCGATGCCAATGCTTTCCCGCTAGAATGATTTCCACATGTTCCTTCATGGATTTCTCTTAGCACAAGCTCAACTTGCTTATTGTCAATACATCTCAAATAGTGCCCTGCGAAAGATTTCTTGAACAGGACATTATCTATTAAAACAAAAGTTGAAGTACGCATTTTAAAAGATCTAGCATTCTTAATATCAGGTGGAATAGTTCCAAGTTGAAGGAACTCAATTATAGGTTGGGTCCAAGATGGACTTGTATCTTGTACCCCATTAAATTGAGTCACTTCCTGAGTTTCCTCCTCTTGGTCTATTGCCGGGTATTTAACATAAATAATGGAAATATTAGTATGCAACATAGACTTGCAAGTTGATCCCAAGTTGGCCAATGCATCTGCTTCTGTATTCTCTTCTCTAGGGACCTGTTCCAAAGAGAATGACAGAAATTTCGAAGCCAAAGCTTTAACATGTTGAAGATATTGAGTCATTTTGGAATGTTTCGCCACGTAACTGCCATTGAAATGGTTAGCGAGCAATTGAGAATCAACATATACATTTATATGAGTAATATTTAAACTTAAAGCAGTAGTTAAACCCATGATTAAAGCTTCATATTCAGCTTCATTATTCGTCGCATTGAATTCACAAGATACAGCTTGAGGTATGATATCACCTTGGGGGGATTTCAGAACTATTCCCAGGCCAATTCCTTTGGAATTTGAGGCTCCATCTGTATATAGTGTCCAAAATCTAGGAGTTGTTTTACCTTCAAGTTGTTGTACCTCTCGTTCCACCTCAGTGCAAACTTGGACTAAAATCGCTACGAAATCGGCTAGAGCTTGGGATTTGATAGGCGTTCGGGCTCATATGAAATGTCATACGTGCTCAACTTGACCGACCACTTGGCCAATCTCCCTGACATCTCTGGAGTTCTCAACACATTTCTTATAGGGTAGTTAGTTCTGACAGTTATGGGATGTGTTTCAAAATAATGACGCAATATTGTAGCGGCAGTAGTTAAAGCTAAAATTAACTTTTCAAGATGAGAGTACCTCGTTTCAGCATCTAGTAGAGACTTACTTATATAATAAACAGGATCTTTGTTCTCCTTGGATTTCTTTCACTAACACTGCACTAACTGCATTCTCAGATACGGCTAAATATAAGTAGAGGCGCTCACCACGTTCTGGTTTGGCAAGTAGAGGTGACGTCATCAAGTATTCCTTAAGTTGTTTGAAGGCTGCCTCATGTTGATCAGTCCATTGGAATAGTTTATTCTTTCTTAACACTTCATAGAATAACCTGCACTTATCAGATGATTTAGATATAAATCTATTTAAGGCAGCTACTCTACCGGTTAACCTTTGGACGTCTTTGATATTCTTGGGAGATTCCAAGTTGAGAATAGCTTTGATTTGTTCTGGACTAGCTTCAATTCCTCTCTTAGTCACCATATAGCCCAAGAACTTCTTTAACACCAAAGTTGCACTTGGATTGAGTTTCATGTTGAAAGCTTTCAAGATGTTGAACGCCTCCAAGATGCTCCACGTGATCTTCAATATGTTTGGATTTTACTACCATATCATCTATGTAGACTTCCATCGTCTTGCCAAGTTGATCTTTGAACATCTTGTTTACCAATCTTTGATAAGTTGCCCCTGCATTTTTAAGACCAAATGGCATATCAATATAACAATATATACCTTCTAGAGTCATGAATGCCGTATCCTCTTGGTCTGAGGGCTCCATTTGAATTTGTTGAAATCCTGAGGATGCATCCATGAATGTCAAGATATCGTGGCCAGCTGTCTCATCAACTAGAGAATCAATATGAGGAAGAGGAAATGGATCTTTCGGGCAGGCCTTGTTCAAGTCCGTAAAGTCCACGCATACTCGCCACTTGCCATTCTTCTTCTCTACCACCACAACATTGGCCAACCACCTTGGATATTGAACCTCCTTGATCATCTTGGCCTTCAAAAGTCTCTCAACTTCATCCTTTATAATCTGGTTCCGTTCATGGGCAAACTTTCTCCTTTTCCGTGGACAGGACGGATGGTTGGATCAATGTTTAACTTGTGAGTAATGACGTCCTTGCTTATTCCTGTCATATCTTCATGTTTCCATGCGAAACAACATTTCTGACTTTTCAAAAACTCAACCAGCTCTTCCTCAATTTCGGGTGGAAGATCTGTACCAACTTGCACTTGGGCCTCAGGATTTGACTCATCAACAGAAACACTCTTCGTCTCGTGCTCCACCGCTTCAAGAACATCCTGGGCCTTTTTCTTTAATTGCTATTGCTGGACGAGGGACTGAACTTGCTTTCATATTGACCTTGTAGCACTCTTTAGAAAGCTGCGATTGCCCTTCAACTTGGCTACTCCCAAGGTGTTGGGAATTTGACCACCGACGATAAGTTGACGGCACGGCTTTCATGTTGTGGATCCACGGTCTTCCTAAAATGACATTGTACGAAGAAGAGCATTCGATCACACAGAACCTTTCCATAGAATTCATACCTTCCAAATAGAGAGGCAACTTGATTTCTCCAACTGTTTGCTTTACTTCACCACCGAACCCTACCGATCGGACGAATTCTTCACAACTTCGGATAAAGGAATGCCCATCTCTTGCAGAGCGTGAGTAAAGATTATATTAACGAGCCGCCATCAATCGGATTCTCTTGACCATACAATTAGCGATCTGCACTGGACAACTAGACCATCATGATGGGGTCCAACGTGTTATCCTTATCCTCATCTTCAAAGGAGATAACTTGACCATCCGTGAAGTCGCGGCACCTTGAGGGCAATTCGATTGATCCTCCTTAGAACTCTTGGCATGACGCTTGGCTGAGAATAAGTTGTACCACAAATATGGGATCCACCGAAATAACATTTACTACCTTGGTGGTGGAGGAGGTGCAACTTTCTCGGGTGCAGGCTGCCCGAATCGGGTTCTTTGGATTCATTTCGACCCTCTTCTTACCCAACGATCCTTGAGGAGTCCCTTTGACAATAGATGAGCAATCTCCTTCCTTAAGGCGAAACAATTTTCGATAGTATGCCCGAATTCCTCATGAAATGCACACCACTTGGACTTATCCTTCTAAGTTGTGGGCTTGTCATTTTCTTAGGCCATCTTGCTTTATCTCCAAGATTTTCCATGGCGCAAAGGACTCTGCAATATCCAGAAAAGCAATAGTCGAAATTTTAGGATAGTCATTATCATCTCCATCTTGATCATCATCTACAAAATGAACTTTAGAAGATTCGGATTTAACGGGGGTTTGCCCTGCTAGACTTATAATGGTGGGAATCTGATTTTACGTCGATGGCTCAAATAGAGGGTCCTCCCAATTGACTTTTCCATTGCTAGGCGTCCTCCTCCAATCGATGAATCGTAAGGCTCGGTTCTTATTTCTTCAAGTTGTTTTGCGGGTGTCATTACCACTCATTATAAAATAGAGAGTTCTTTTTCGGGCCAATACGGAATGCTTCCGTAGCCGTGGACATATCCAGATTGGGTATGGTTCTTGCTTCCTTATTAAACCTGTGCAAATATTCTTTAAGACTCTCATTAGGCTTGCACAATTCAGTAAGGTCGCCGGTCAACTTGTCGAATGCCTGTTGCATGAAAATTGATTAGTAAACATGCGACAAGTTGAGCATAGGAAGAAATAGAGTTTAGAGGAAGTCTGTTAGCCATTTTAAGGCTGGTCCCGACAGAGTTGAGCCAAAGCCCCGCAAAAACATGCTTCTTTAAAAACAGGGGGATACTTATAATATCCATTGATTCACGATACTGAACACATGCTCTGTTGGATCGGTGCTCCCATCATACTTCTTCATATGAGGGACTGAAAATTTCTTTGGGATTTCTACATTAGCTATGGTTGGAACAAAACGAGATTCGTTGTAGCAAGTTGGGGAAACTTGGTGATGAGGCAAGTTGACTCCGGGCACGCCCGAAGCAACTCTTTTATAGTTTGCATTTCCTTAATAAGTTGACTCTCTGAAAAGAGAATTGTTATTAAATTGAGATGCGAAGTGTCAAAAGTATTAAAGAAACTCCTGTTTGCCCCATCGAGGTGTGGCATAGGTATAGCAAGACGTCAACACAGGTTGGCTAGTTGTAAGGTGAATCTTGGTCGCGAGATTGGAATGGATGTCATGATTGTGCTTTGGGTAAGGTACTAGACATAGGGATATCTCCTACATGGCTTGGTCCTGTACTGCACCAAACAAAGATCTAAGATGCAAAGGTGAAAATGGAGTAGATGCTTGAGTTTCGGTTGCTTCCCTTTACGCATGGTATCAATGGCATTGAGTATCATAGTGTTTGTATGCTCCTGAGCATCCAACTGGTCAGTCACTTTTTTCAATATTGTGACCATGTTAGACATTAGCTCCATATTGACAGCTTGGATTTGAAGATGGATTGCCGGGTACCGGAACTAGGAAGCGGCCGATTCCTTTCACCTTGACTACCGGACGACGGATTGGCCATTTCTATATAAATAATCAAAGTAGTCCCACGGATGGCGCCAAATTGTTTTGGTCAAATTTCAACAAGGAACACAAATGACAAGAAAGATGACAAAAATGGTTTAAATCTGGGTACAATGATTATGAAATGTGATAGAAATGAACTCAAAGAATTTTGTTAACTAGGGAAAGCCCTTGAACAACTTGTTCGCCGGCATAAAACCCCGGGAGGTTTAGGAACCTGCCTTGACCAAATGATCTATTAACCAAGATGGAATACAAGACTAAGAGCGTATGCAAGGGAGCTTAATCTAGTGAAAAAAAAATGTGTGTCAAATACAAGTGTTCCTCCCTTTTTATACCTCGAATGCAAAGAAAACAATAAGCCTAAAATATAGGAAATTGGTTGAACTTGTTGAGATATTCTCGCCACATTGTTGGTGGAAAAGATAAGGATCCATTCGGCCTTGTTGATGAAGAAACGTTCTTGAATCGGTCTTCTTATCCGTTGACACATTCCCGAAAAGTAGGTTGTAATGTAACAATAATTCAACCTGCAAAAATAGTCAAGATGCAGTAGGAGAACTCAAGTTGTTAGTACCAAGATGATATGCGTAAGTTGTAGACAGGTTGACTAAAATGTAGGCCCAACAAGTATAATTCCGAAAAATCTAATAATTTTGGATATATAAGAGCATCTCCAGTGCAAATGTGAATGTGAAAAAATTAAATGTTACCTAGAATTTACACAATTTTTTTTAATTTTTTTTTAATGCAATTGTAGAATATGATATGTCAACTAAATTATTTTCTATTGGTTATTAGATAATTAATTTTTTGACTTTCAATGCAAATTATGAACACACTCCTTCACAATGCAACCAAATTTTTTTACGATGTATTGGTCATAAATACAAAATGATTATATCACCTGTGGGTGAAGTTGAAAGATATATTGTGGAGATTGTAAACAGAGCATCAAATCCAAATATTAATTATTGAAGGGACCAATAATATATTGGGAAATAAAATGTTATAATTTTTTTGAAAACTCATAAAAACTATTGAGAAATTTTTAATTTTGTAAAAAAGTACGTTTTTTAATTAAGAAGTTCAAAGACAAATTTTGATAAACTTGTAATAATTTGATATTTGTAGAGAAAATTAAGAATAAGGGTTATCGGTATATTATTTTGAGGGGGCCAAATTACTATTTTTATGAAATTTATTAAATAATTGCACAGTTGCTTAGGATAGGGAGCTTGCGCAACGTCTGCATATCGTGGTGGGATGACCCAATAAACAACATGGGAAGGATTGCTAAAAGGGCATGCCATCAGGTAGCAAGTCCAACACTGTATTTTAAAACATCTCTTTTTAACTTTTTCCTTTTTCCTTTATTGGAGATAGAACTAGTTAGAAAAAGTGTAACAAGAAAGATTCGTGAGATGACAATTCATAAAATGAACTGAAGAACAACCACAAACTTTGTTGATCGAGGACACCATTAATGGTGTTCTGAATATACACTTATCCAAAGAAAGGAAAAATGAACTTGCAAAAAAATGAAACCCTCTCTAATTGTCTATATACGCTACATTATAACTACTGTGGGATCCAACTAAATAACTGCATCTAACAAACTAACTGTATAATTACTATTACACCCTTGAATAACCAATTAACAAACAGTTGGGCTGTGCTATCTCCATATGTCAACATGCGGCACTTTGACAGCTTCCAATAATCTCTGTATACGTAGATCTCTCTTTAATTGCACTTGGTAAACTTGGTATGAGTCTTAGTGTACTGTGAACTTGAGCATTGCCTTGTGTATCATCTTCATTATCTGTAGTATTCTCAATACCCCTCCCGCAAGTTGAAAGTGGGGAAATGCTGGAAACTTTCAACTTGGAAAGAAGAAAGCAGTGTGGGACTTTACCAAGGGGCTTGGTGAAGATGTCTGTCAATTGCAATTTAGAGGGAATATATTGTGGTTTGAGAAGACCTTGTTGGACCTTTTTGCGAACAAAGTAACAATCAAGTTCAATATGCTTAGTTCTAGCAGGATTAGAATCAATAGCTATGGCTGCAGAATTGTCACAATAAACTGTGAAAGGAAGAGGAATATGCATTTGCAAGTCTTTAAGCAAAGCATGAACCCAAAGGATCTCACTACTAGCAGTAGCTAAGGCCCTATACTCAGCTTCTGCAGAAGACCTGGCTGTCACAGATTGCTTTTTGGACAACCAAGATAAAAGAGAATCACCCAAAAGAAGACAATAGTCAGTGATAGATTTCCTATCATTGGGATCACCAGCCCAATCATTGTCACAATATGCTCTGAGAATGAAATCATTTGAGGAGGATAAAAGCAAACCCTGATCTAGACAAGCCTTAATGTACCTCAGAACTCTAAACAAGGACTTAAGGTGAGTAGTGGTAAGAGCATGAACAAATTGGCTTAATACATGAGCTGCAAAAACAACATTAGGTCTTGTCACTATGAGATAAAGCAGCTTGCCAACCAATTTTCTGTAAAAACTGGGATCAGTGAGAACTTCACCAAAAGAAGCCAATATCTTCTCATTAGGGTCCAAAGGGATGGTCAAAGGTTTGGCCGCTGTAAGACCAGAACTGGCAATGAGATCAAGGGCATATTTCCTCTGGCTCAAATGAAATCCCTGAGATGACCTGGTAACCTCTATCCCTAAATAGTATTTAATAGGGCCAAGATTTTTAATACTAAACTGGGAATCAAGGAGCTGTTTTAAAGAAGCAATAGCAATGGGATCATTGCCTGTGACTAAAATATCATCAACATATATTAAAGCAATAGTAAACGAAGAAGCTTGGGCCAAAATAAACATGGAATAATTAGCATCAGACTGCACAAAATAACATGCAAAAGTGACTCAGTAATTTTTACAAACCACTGTCTGGATGCCTATTTGAGGCTATATAATGACTTCTGAAGCCTGCAAACCAAGGATGGATCTTTGCCTTGAAAATACCCCTGAGGCATTTCCATATAAACTTCTTCATTTAAAACCCCATGAAGAAAGGCATTATTAACATCCAGTTGATGTACCTCCCATGATTTAGCAAGCAATAGTGAGCAAGGTTCTGACAGAAACCATCTTGGCAACAGGTGAAAAGGTTTCTTGATAATATATCCCCTCTGACTGTGTGTAGCCCTTTGCCACCAGCCTTGCTTTGTATCTTTAAACAGAGCCATCAGCATGAAACTTGACTTTATACACCCATTTACATCCCACAACCCTCTTACCAGGTGGCAAGTGTAACAATTCCCAAGTATGATTTGCCTCCAAAACAGCCAATTCATTATTCATAGCATTATTCATAGCACCAACCCAATTTGGATTTTTAACAGCTTGGATATAAGATATAGGTTCTACATGATCTTTTAATGCATTGATGAAATGAAGATGGGAAGAATCAAGAGAATTATAATGAGCAAAATCAGTAGAAGGATGATGAACTGATGAAACTATAAAGTGTTGCAACTTAACAGGAGGGTATTTTTCCCTAGTAGATCTTCTAAGAGGAGCAAAAGTGGGATTGGGAGGTGGAATGGGGGGGTGAAGGAACTATAAAAACTTGTGATGGAACTGGGGCTGCAGAAATTGGTGATGAACTGGAACTGGGATTGGGCTGTTGATCAGGAGCCTGAATCTTAGTAGTTGGTAATGAGGTGTGATGGGGAGAATCAAAAGGGTGTGAATTGGAAAGAATAGGATCAGGATCATCAATGGGCCAAGGTAAATGTATACTGGATAATGGTTTGGTAATAGTGGAATTAGAATGTGTTGAAAATGGAAAGACATGTTCATGAAAAATGACATGTCTACTCACAAAAATCTTCTTAAGATCTAGATCATAGAGAGTGTAGCCCTTCTGACCAAATGGGTAGCCAAGAAACACAGACTTGATAGCCCTTGATTCAAGTTTATCATTAGGATGAACTAAAGCAAAACACAGACAACCAAAGGTCTTCAATTGTGTATAATCAACCTTGGACTGAAAAAGGATCTCATATGGTATTTGAAAATTTGTGGCACTAGTGGGTAATCTGTTTATAAGATGAGTTGTTGTAAGCAAACAATAACCCCAAAAGTGCTTAGGAAGATGGGCTTAGAACCTCAGTGCTCTAGCTATTTCAAGAAGCTGTTTATGCTTTCTTTCTACTACACCATTCTGTTGAGGTACTTTTGGACATGAGGATTGGTGTATAATCCCTAGATTCTCAAGGAAGGGAATAACATCTTGGTTAAAAAATTATGTTCCATGATCTGTTCTAAAAGATTTAATTGTTGTATGAAATTGATTTTGAACATAAGCACTGAAATTCTGCAGAACTTTGAAAACATGATATTTGGTTGATAACAAATGTGTCCAAATACATCTTGAGCAATCATCAACAATGGTGAGGAAATATCTACAACCATTCATGGTAGGAATTCTGTAAGGCCCCCATAGATCACAATGAACAAGATCAAAACAGTTTGTACTATCACTACAACAAAAATGACTTTTAACAACGTTTTTAAAACGTTGTTATAGGCTTTTGACAACGTTTTTCAAAATGTTGTCTAATCTAACGTTGGTATAGGCTGTAGTTTTACACAACGTTTTTAAAAACGTTGTAATAAACGTTGTTGAAACCCCTTCCAAGTTGAAATTCCATTCTTTGAAGCTTCATTACACAACATTTAAAAAACGTTGTCTTAGGTCTAAGACAACGTTTTTTTTTTAAATGTTGTCTTAGGTCTAAGACAACGTTTTATACAAAATGTTGTCTTAGGTCTAAGACAACATTTTTGAAAACATTGTTATAGACATAAGACAACGTTTTTAAAAACGTTGTCTTAGACCTAAGACAACGTTTTTATAAACGTTGTCTTATGTCTATAACAACGTTTTTAAAAAACGTTGTGTTAGATCTAACACAACGTTTTTTGAAAAACGTTGTCTTATGTCTAAGACAACGTTTTTAAAAAAACGCTGTGTTAGATCTAATTTTTTATTTTTATTTTTTACATTCCCAGAACCTGTCCGTAACCCATTCCCGTCTCCGCACCTCCACATCCACCCACATATCACAGCCACAAAATTATAAAATTAAAGTTGCCAAAGAAGTTTTTGTATTTAATTAAGATGCAAAAATTCATCACTAGTCCAAAATTCTTCATAAATACAAAGAAAGTTTCAATATAAAATCATAACAACCAAACAACGATCTAGTGGTCTTTAACTTAATAGATATGAAGAGTGCTTGTCACTCGACCAAGCTCAAGAAGGAATGCTTCGACATCATGTAACTGCGAACCAAATGGCATTAGTCTGGATTATCCTTCACACAATTAAGTCTGAAACGCTCGATTGTGTCGCAATCAACCAAGAAAGTTCCCGTCACAGGTAAAAGATAGATAAATATATTCAATTATTTCTTGAACCAATCAGAAAGTTCATGTCCTCTAGAGTATATGAAACTTTCTAAATTACTCAACTTAGGGCAGCAGTGACTGATTACTCATTTTAGCACATACATTTAAGCTATTGGCAACGTTGTAGAGCAGTGGGTCTCGTGGTTGAGTAATTTGTACACGTGAGAGTCAATCTGTATTGTAATATAGATAGATAGATTCTCTCTATCCCAAAAAAGACGTTCAAGGACAAACGCCAACTGACTGTTGCCATGATATAGTGCTACTCCATTGACTTAAAAATTATTTGAAATACAGTCTCATCTAGAATGAGCAAAAAATATTCTCTATATCTTCTATCATAGAGGAGAGAAAAAATAAGGAAAAAATAGGCAGAGAATGAGGATAAAATTTCCATAGTTAATGTCCCAGCCGACAATCTCGTGTTATTCTTCTTTGTCCAAGATGCATCAAAGCATATAGATTTAGTGGTGCAAGACAAATGAACTCATTGTGATTAATACGAGTGCTATTGACATGAGTAACACTAGGGATCTCAAAAAGGTCTCGACACTAACAAAAACAATGGGAACACTCGAGTTCAGTTATATAAATAAAGATGTTTTCGAACTTTATGCCATACGTGGTCAGTTTTGATATTTGACTTGTGCTGATTAAGTATGGCTAAGTTAATTTAGCAGGGAAGCAACCAGTTGCATTTCGATCGACATCGATCGGGAGGGATTAAATGGTCATTTTGAAGGGCCAGGTATAAGTGGGAGGGATTAGTCTAGTAAAATAAAAGGACAAACTTATTAATATAACATTTATCACAGAATTAATTTTTCTTCCTTCCGAAGGTTCGATCTCTTTGTCTCCCTCTCTGATTTTGTTTATGTTCAGTTGGATTGAATTAATATACATCTCCTTTGTTCAAACAGATCAAGAGGGAATAGAGATATGAGCATGGCACAAATTATTTGAACTGGATACAAGAATTGGTCCTTTTCTGGTAATACAAATTGTTCTTTAGATTGAAAATGTGACACACGATTGACGAGCTTCAATAATAATTGCGCAAATGGAAGGCGTGAGCTATCTAAGAAAGCTGAAAGGTATTGTTGTGAATGCACACGGCAAAGGAGCGAATGAGCACTCCTATAGGGATGACACTAGTGATGAAGAACTGTATTCTAAAACTCGTGCTTAAAGCCCAAACACAGCCTCCACCAAGAAAATATTGACATAACCTACTCTATGATCAAATTGGCCCACACAGATCTCATCTAATTCCACAAATAAAAGTTTATGCACTCCTTACAAAGCAATTACCCCCTAACCAGAATTTTCTAACTTCAAACACAATTATAAAAGCATCACCTTCAACTTACTCTTCTATGCATATGATGATGTGCAACTCAGTCAGTTTATAGATGTAATCAGTCCACGATTTATAAAAATAAAAAACAAAACCGAGAGTCGACAACTAAAGGCGCGCATTGGAAGCTAACACGAAAATTGAAGGCTCTAGGAGTACTTTTGTCGGCTTCCCACGATTGTTCTTCCACAAACATGGTCTGCAGCAGTCAGCACCGCAAGAAAGCTAAAGATAGCAAGTAATTTAAATGATAAAAGTTAAAAGCGAATCAGAAAGTGATAAAAGATGTTGTAGTGGCAGGAAGTACAACTTACAAGTTTATTATTGAATTTAATACACGCCGTCACTTTAGACAATCAACCATCAAGTGCATACCCTTAGATTTTATGGGTTTGTTGCAATTTAATTCTCTAATGGTTGGTAATCCCTAACATCATGTTCTTCTTCCTTGTCCATCTACATTAAGAAGAAAAATGAAAAAGCAAAGTGAGCAAGAGCAATGTTGCTCTATTGAGACAAAACAATTTAGAACAAGCTTGAACCAACTCATACAATATACATCTCCTCTGTTCAAACAGATCGAAGGTCCATTCTCTTCAATTTAGGTTCGTTCTCTCTTAACCCAACTTGACTTATGTTCAGTGGGATTGAATCAATTTATATCTTTACTAATTTCCTTCCTAAATTACCATGTTCGATTTGAGAGCAGCATAGACTATCAGGTTCCACCAAACCTCTGTTAGTAGTGCATGAGAAATACACAAACAACAAAACCTGATGCAACGTTCCTAGATGAACTCCTGAAAGTAAATAATAGGTATTTCTACCCACCTATACAAACACTTATTGAAATTCATATAATATGCATACTAAATCAAGCATGTTACTTCATGGAAAGTACTAAACATGAAAGTCTCATAATCCTTCTTTCATTAACAAGTTCCAGTTACAAGAATGTTCCCTGTTGTAGAAAGAAATGAGAATGTGTACATTTGACTCCCTGATATTACACTGTTCATAGTAATTTTACATTTGACTTTCTTTTTTTGAATCGACCTTCTTGGGATATATATTTGCTGCAACATGTTTATCATGCTTAAGCAATGAGTTAGTGAAGTGTTCTTGTGTTTAATATAGAATAAACAATGCTACAGAGCCGTCCACTCTGCCCTATACATATGCACAGTGAATCAATTTAATATGCAAGTTGACAAAGCACCACTACCATAGACAAAATTGCAAAAAAAAAAAAAAGTTGATGGAAATTATCTTAAGACTCAACCTGTTCAAAATTTCGAGGGGAACTACCAAAACCCAACCTATTAAAAATTATTATCAGTAGGCTAATTAAACGCTTCAAGGTACAAAATGTCATGGGAACTAGTAGATTGTAAAACTTGCAAGAAGAATGAGATACATTATGCTTAGGTGAGTCCATGGTGATATTATCGCCTATATTAAAATGCATATCAGAGATAACTACAATATATAGCTCCAAAGAACTGCTCAAATATGTAGCCTCGACTCTCTACTACTAACAAGTAGAAAAAATCCACTTGTGTAAGAATTGTCATCACCATGAATTCATTAACTTTTATCAGATAAGAAATTTAATTGGAAAGGCCAACACTGTTAGACAAAATATATTTCAGCTACAAGTATATAAAAGAACTTCAAAGCTTACCATGAGCATAAAAAATGGAACCTAATGGAATCTGGCCAAAATAAGCTCATACCTACAGCAGTTTAAGGTAATAAGCTCTATCTCCCTTTATCTTAGTTGTGAACTTAGCATCAGTATTTTTCCTACTTTCGTCATCTTCTTTTACATCAATAAACTCTTCATATCTGTCTTTTCCTGCTTTCAGACTCATCAGCAAGACTAGCATCTCCCCCACCCCCCCATCAAAGTCTGACCTTGAGCACCAACATACTCACCCCCGTCTTTCATGTTAGTGAAGAGTACAAAAGCATGAAAGACTATAAAAATATCCCAACCAAAATGAAAACATCTGTGTAAATCATGTTTTTTATTCTGTTCTGTCTACGGTCCTATTCTGTACCACAAAATATTTTTCCTCTCTGGCTATTATGTTCAGCTGCTAATAGTAATCTTCATGACATGTCTTGCAAACATGTAATGTTCTACACTTCTATGGCTTACTATTGCCACTGAAATGTTTCTTTCTACTGTTGTTTTACCACGCAACCATATGATCATTCACATTTCATTGACCTTTCCTTATGGATAATTTATTTGTTAATTACTAGTAAAATTGTTGTATATGAATGAAATGCATTCTCTTCTAAGCAATTTACAGAGCATTCTTCCTAGCTTTGCTGTATACATGTAGATGATAGAAAGCATGCAAGAAATATAAGTTCAGGACTCTACTTTTATTTCATCAATCAAAAGAAAACCATCAAATAATAATGAATGGAATGTCATCTTGTGTGTGTCCAGTCAATTCACACAGAGCGTTTACTTTTCCTCCTTAGATGCCATGATTAAGTAGGAAGAAAAAGTAACATTTCGCTGTTACTACCTCCATCCCCAAATGAGTGCCCTTTTTTGATGAATTTTTGTCCCAAAATGAGTGTCCCTTTTTCTGACCTTGATAAATTCACCTTTGCTATCTATTATGTCCCAACGTGCAATTGCGATAGTATAGTGCTGATACTAAGGGCATTCATGTATATTTATTCTCCAATTGTACCCCCACCCCCCGTAATTCTCTAGTTGTTTGGGTGAATATACTTAAATGCATAACAAGCATTTTCAACAAGCAGCCATTACATATATACTGTAACCATCCAGACACAGAATTGAACAAAAATCTAAAAAAGATATGGTTGCAGCATTAAAACACTGTAAGGTAATAACAAAAATAGCAAATAACTATGAAGTAGGTAATGAACTCAATGAGGCCTTGGAAAGACTAACAAGATAACAAAACGATATCATAATCAAATAAACCACCTGTGGGGAACATGATCTGAAGAGGGCTGAACACGCTCTAGAGAAACAACTTGACCTCCAAAGTCAGCTTTAAATTTATTCACAGCTCGAACCAATTCATCATTAGGTACAAAATATCATGCGAGAAGAGAAGACATTAATTCAATTAGTAACTGCGCAATGTAATCCCTCTATCAAGGATGACCATTTTAGTTCTCTAAAATTAACAAAACATCTCAGCTTCTCAGCCCCACCAGCCCCAAAACAAGGACTAACAGAAGAATAGAACATTAGTAATAATTAAAATAACAACAACAACAATGATAATAAGGATAACATTCATTTCCTTATCTCACAAGGGTGACCCTAGGAGCAAAAGATCAGGGATCTAAGTTCAAATTAAACAACCAATATCACTGCCTCTAGGGATATGGCAAAATAAATTTACATCCATCTTAAACCCTGCAGTTGAGCCCCTACCACTAGACAAACCTTCCATATATTGCTATGGTTCAAGAGAATGCAATGTGAAACTACAATCCCTTTTAACAAACTTTCAGAGTACACAGCTAAAATTTGTCTCCATTATGTTGTGGTTACTAACACTTTTACCATCAGAGAGTCATACTACCATTGAATTCAAACTACAACATTGACCACAATTACAAAGGTCCATTCCAAATTCTAGCAGATAAGCAATTCACAAGGCAAGACTTCAAATAAATGCATGCAAGATAAGGTATCTACAGAATCAAAAGCATACCCTGAGCACAGTTGGGCTGCTAGTTGATTCCTTGAAACCCTCATTTCTTGATGTATCCATAGCAACCTATGTTGCACGGACATTTTGTGAATTTGTGGCTAGTACTACATTTGAAGCATGCATCCCAACTTTCTAGTTTTCGCAACTCCCTTAAGGCCTTGAATATTCTGTTCCATGCTATACTAAGAGACCTATGAGCATATATCATGGGATGCAACAAATAGATCTCTATACCTCCGTGACACCTACAAATCCATTGGATCTCCAACTTCAACAGCCTAACAAAAGCCAACCAAGACACATTTGTTTCTAACCTACATGCTTTCTTTCATTCCATCGCACCAATTTCATTTTCATTTTATTTGGAAAGGATGATTAAGTGTCCTTTATCAAGATGAAGACAGACAAAAGAGCAACTTCAATTACGAGTATTTTATTTGCTAATAACAAAACTCCATGATAATGCTATAATAAGGCAACCTTTTCAAACACATAGTGAGACCTCATCCAAAGGTAACCAACAATTTTACCTCAAGCTGAGTACAGTATACAATTAGAAGAAACAAGAAGTTAAATGCAAGTAAATACTAAATACTTTGAATTTTTGCCCTACAATTTGAGTTCAAACAAAACCCAAGCCCCACACCACACGCGCAACTTAAAATCACAAGACGGCGACTGAAAGAGAGAGTGGGTATTTCAGAGAGAGAAGGTGAGAGGAGAGAGAAACTTACCGGAGAAGAGTCTGGACGACGACTGTGAGAGAGAAATCTGGTTGTTGCCGCAATGAATGAGATCAATTTTAGAGCTCTGGTTGACGATCGTATGTGCAAGGTTTAGAGGGATCAATTTTAGAGAAATTTGGTTGTATGTGCAAGGGTTGAATGACGAATTGGGGATTTTCACTTTAGGAAATTTTCTATTACCGCGCAAAATGGTTTCAGCGGGAAATTAGTTTAGACAACGTTTACTTAAAAATGTCGTCTAAAAGCAACTAAAACACAACGTTTCTTAACAAAACTTGGTCTAAAGAACTGAAAAACACAATGTTTCCTTCAAAAACGTTGTCTATAAGCTGAAACAACAACGTTTATTTTTAAAACGTTGTATAAAATATAAAACACAACGTTTAATTAAAAAACGTTGTCTAAAATGGTGTTTTAACAACATTTTTGAAAAACATTGTCTAAAAAACGTTGTTCAAAGTCATTTTTGTTGTAGTGTATGAGAATTGCTTATAGGAAATGATAGTCTATGTTGCTTTGCAAGTGGACATACAGAACAAAAGGAAATTCAATCTTTATTAACTGTCTTGGAATGAAAAACATGAGACAATTGAGGAATTTTCTGCAAAGTACTCAAAGAGGAATGTCCTAATCTCTTGTGCCAAAGTTCAGAAAGAGAATTGCTAGAAACTTCAGCAACTTGAGCAATGAGATTAGTGGACGATGAAGAACTGAGGACGATTGTTGCTTTGACAGAAGGTATAATCCACCATGAAGTTCACCAGTTATTATGACATTCTTCAACTGGTCCTGGAAGATACATTTGGACTGAGTGAATTCAACAGTATATGGATTATGAGCAAACAACTTAGAGATAGACAAAAGGTTAAACTTGAATATGGGAACATAAAAAACATCATGAATAACCAGATTGGTATCTAAGATGACAGAACCTTTGTGAGAAACAACAGCATGATTGCCATTGGGAAGGGATAAAATGATAAGCTTATGCAATTTTGTAATGGAATGCATTAGTGAAACAGAAATACAAATATGATCAGTGGCCCCTGAATCTACTATCCAAGCAGTTCCATTATGTATTGATGCTATAAACATGTCATGACAACAATTGGAAATAGTCATACCTGCAGAGTGGACACTTGAACTGGTAAAAGCTGTAAGATGGTCTTCTGGACAATCTTTGCCTTTCAGCATTGTCAAAACTTTCCTAAGTTGCACCTTCAATTGATCAATTTCAGCTTGAGAATTCCTTTCCTCAGCAGGTTTGCTCTGTAGTTGCATAACCTTAGCCCCATTATTGTTGTTGTTACCATTGCCATTCTGAAACCAATTCCCTTCTGCAGCACTTTTGAATTGTTGTTTATTCTTGTTTAAACCATATGCACGATGTCCTACTGGGAATCCATGCAATTTATAACATTCATCTTTAGTGTGACCCTCCTTTTTGCAATAATTGCAATAAATCCTTTTCTTGAAAATCCCTTTCACATAACTACCTTTATTTCCAGAATTTTTATAGTTAACAGCAGCTACCACATTCTCAGATTCATCAAATGGCTTGGTGATATTTGCAGCTATAGAATTATACTCAGGAACATATCCTATCCTCAAGGATTCTTCTTGTCTCACCATGTAATAAGCTTCACCAATACTGGGCAATGGTTTCATTCTCAGAATCTGGCCCCTTATATTTGCAAAGCTGTCATGTAGTCCCATAAGGAATTGCATTAACTTCTTTCTTTGTTCCCTGGCTTCTTGTGCTATAACAGCACCACAAGAATAATTGTTACAAGAACAAGCAGTAACCGTATCAAGTGCAGTGCCTTCATCCCATAATCCCTTCATCTTATGGTAGTAAGCCTCCACAGAGCCATCTCTTTACTCTAATCTGTATAAATCCTTTTCTAGCTGAAAAACCCTATGGCCATCTATGGTTGAGTATCTTTCTTTCAATTCATTCCACACAACAAATGCAGAAGACACAAATCTCAGGCTATTGCTTATCTCCTCAGAAACTACATTAAAAATCCAAGAGATCACCATATCGTTGGCTCGTGCCCAAAGAGGATATAAAATGGAATTTGATTCGGGAATTGGTAAAGTACCATTGATTAAAGATGATTTGTTTTTAGCAGATAAAGAAATTTGAATCGATCTGGACCATGCACTATAATTGTCACTACCTATGGGTTTAGTAGCGATCAATATCAAACCAGGATGATCATTGTTGTGGATGAAAAGTGGATGCATGTTCGAATCAATCGGTATCTCCATTGATGAACTTGTCGCGGTGCGCCTTGCTGAATTTCCATCAGAGGAATTCGTTTGATCTCCAGTAACATTCGCCATGAATCTTCAACAGGATTGTCGTACCGAATCACTGGAATTATTTGTTGCTGAATTAGAACAAAATTGAACTTCGAACAAAAGCAGATCAAAGAACAGAGTAGATAATCAAAGGAAATTGTGAATTGAGCTTTGGATCTATGCTCTGATACCATAACAAGAAAGATTCGTGAGATGACAATTCATAAAATGAACTGAAGAACAACCACAAACTTTGTTGATCGAGGACACCATTAATGGTGTTCTGAATATACACTTATCCAAAGAAAGGAAAAATGAACTTGCAAAAAAAAGAAACCCTCCTAACTGTCTACATACGCTACATTATAACTACTGTGGGACCCAACTAAATAACTGCATCTAACAAACTAACTGTATAATTACTATTACACCTTTCAATAACCAATTAACAAACAGTTGGGATGTGCTATCTCCATATGTAAACATGCGGCACTTCGACAGCTTCCAATAACCTCTGTAGATCTCTCTTTGCACTTGGTAAACTTGGTATGAGTCTTAGTGTACTGTGAACTTGAGCATTGCCTTGTGTATCATCTTCATTATCTTGTGTATCATCTTCATTATCTGTAGTATTCTCAATAAAGTGTTTGCAGCTAAAGTGCAAAATGCTTGAAAAAAAAAATGAAAAAAAAAAAAAGAAAGGTTCTACTGAGATTTGAACTCGGGTTACTCACTTCAGAGTCCAATGTCCAGACTACTAGACCATAGAACAATTGGTTTGTTTTCTATGAAAAAAACTTAATAATTTTATTACAAGTACTCACATGGGAATTATCCTTATGGCAAGAACACCTGTGTGACAGTGTGTGACGGCTTGCTTTGGAAAAACATTAAAGTTGGACATCCAGTTCAAAAACAAATTAATGGAGAGGGTGAAATACAGGAGTCATCAAATGATCTTAGACAATAAATTAAGCAGCTATATACACAACAGTGTTAATTACAAGCACAAACATAAACAACGTGTAAAGGATTGCTAAAAGGACATGCTATTGGGTAGCGAGTTCAACATTGTATACTAAAACCTACCTTTTTTAAACTTTCCTTTATTGGAGACAGAACTAGTTCGAAAGTCGCTAGCTAGCAGCAAAACTGTGAAACACTTGAAATGTAAAAGACCGCATAGAACCACTTGTTCATTTTATTTTTTTTACTTTTTTATCTGAAATGTGAGACGGCTTGACGTCTGGTTCAAAAAAAAAAAAATGATGAAAAGGCTAGGGTTGAATACGGGATTCATCTTATGATCTTAGATAGTTCTGTACTACTTTCTTCGTCTCAAAACGAGTGACCCTTTAGTTGATGATCATGAGTAAAAAAGAACACTCATTAGTCTCATTTTGAACCGGAGCTAGTACTATAAGAAGCCAGTTAATTTATTAACTATTTGATGGAGGGATGGAGGAGGACGCCTCCAATTATATACATATATAACAGTTGCACAAACACAAACACCTAGTCTGCTCAATTATCTTAATGAAAGAAACATAAACTGCATACGAACATTACCAGAAGCATGAGAGAATGACTGAACCAGTTGCAGGGACGCATCACACATATGATCACCTACTGCATTTGGTATTTAGCCAATAAGGGCGCGAACCGTCTTAAAGAGAGCAACTTCATTTGCGTCTCAACCCAAGCCGATACTTATTGTTTGTGATGTATTGAAGAAATTATCGTCTACTATTTTACAATGTACGAAGGTAACTGCATTTAAAATAATTTTGTAAATTTTGTGGCGCACATCCAACGGTTGGAATAGGAGATGGAACACCATTTTGAAATAGAGGATCCGATTTGCCCTTTTAGTCTATAGTATTGACTTTTTTACCCCCCATACTATTTTGTCATGTGGCAAATTTTACGTATCCACATCACTTTCTTCTCTTAACGCCTTCTTTTTTTTTTTTTTTCATCTTACAACTAATAAGGATATTATAAACAGTTGACTTAAACAACTTCTGAAATTTAAAAGTAGACACTTATTTTTGGATGTCCCAAAATATAATAAAGTAAAGTTATTTTAGGACAGAAAGAATATTAAGGTTACATTTTTATTTTCGTTAGAAAAAAAAGGAAAAGAAAGTTAACAGTTTTGTTCTAAGACTCTTTTGGACACTGTTTGGCCAGTGTAAGTACTAGTGGAGAGGGAACCTCAATTATTCCAAAACAGTCTAATCCCCATTGTTACCAAACAAACCACAACAAATGATCTAATCGGATAATCGAAGTAATTAGAGGATCCGATCTGCTAAAAGGGAGGGTGGGTCGGTAAGCTTTCAATTTTTAATCTAATTCCGATTCAAGAGACGAACTCTAAATTAAAAAAAGGTATCCATATATACCAAATAAGAAATGTGTCATGTAAATATATATCATTACTAATTATAAGTAGTATGACCCGGCCTAGTCTACCTAAAGTAAGGAATTGAAGGGGATATATATGGACTAGCTAATTTTTAATCTCACTTATATATATATATATATATATATATATATATATATATATATAAGTGAGATTGCACCCCCTTGTATAGCTGTTAAAAGATAGAAAAAATCATAAAAAGTACGCATAGATGACACATGACCGGTATTTAAAAAAAAATGTAATCCTGGGTAGGTTGCAAATATTGAGACCACAGAGTAAAGCACAATCAACCCTTTTTCTTTCATAAATCGACCCACCACCCCCTTTTTTTTCTTTTTCCCCCCAATACAAATTACATCTTCCCTACTAAATTATGAACTTGCTTTAATTTAATCATTATTTTACCAACTAAATGATTACTCCCTCCGTCCCTTAATTATTGTCTCATTTGACCCGGCACACGAATTAAAAAAAATAATTGACTTGATTATTAATATTGGTATAATGTGTAATTTTCTTTAATGTCTATGTGTATGTGGCCCATAATTAAAGTAGGGGAAAAAGTAAGGGTAAAATAATAAAAGTGAGGTCTTAAAAAAGAAAGTTTTCAAACAAGACAATTATTTTAGGACGGACAAAAAAAAAAAAAAAAGACAATAATTTAGGGAAGGAGGGGGTATTATTTATAAATTATATAATAATTGAAAATAGTTTTGGCATTAAGAACTTAGAGAATTATATATATATATATATATATATATATATATGTGTGTGTGTTATTCGTGTGCCAATACTTTTATTTATATGGAGAATACAATATTATCATACACAAAAAGGTTTACATGATTAATCATAGTTTATCTACTTTACTCACTAACAACACTTTATATTTTAGCTTATATATGTTAAGATTAAAATACTTTTAAATACTTACTCATGACCAACAACACCAAATTACTTTACTTCACTTTTCTTTCAATTGAAAGGGAGCTATATTGTTCTTTAATTTTCATTTTTTTTATTATGTAAAATTATACTTGGTGTTTTTATAGATATTTTTTATTATTTGATAATCAAAAATGCTTGTACATAGCTAGTAGCTAAAATGACACTTATTTTGGGACGAAGGTAATATAAATCAAGTATTTTTCTTCACAAATTTAAGGCATCAATCAAAAACCAAATTTGAACACTATTTGAAGGCTCTAGGGCATTGTTGCCATGCATAATTCATTTTGTGGATTGCAATTTTATTATTATTATTATTATTATTATTATTATTATTATTATTATTATTATTATTATTATTATTATTATTATTATTATTATTATTATTATTTATTTTTAACTAACTTTTCTCCCTATATCTCTTTCTTTTAATAAAACTACTAAAAGGATCATGAACTACTCCCTTCGTCCCTAAATTATTATTTTCCTTTCTTTTTTCGTCCGTCCCTAAATAATTGTCATGTTTGAAATTTTCCTTTTTAGAACATTACTTTTATTATTTTACCTTTACTTTTTCTTCCTACTTTAATTATGTGTCACATATACATGGGCATTAAATGAAATAACACACTATTTTAATACTATTCTAATATTAATAATCAAGTTAATTAAATTTTCTTAATCCGTATGCCAAATCAACCCAAACAATAATTTAAGACCAGAAGGAGTATAAAGTTAACCAGCTGGACCAAAGCTTTTTTAGGGACTGTAGCTATAAGTGGAAAAACAAATGGAACGGTTGGGCCCTACAAAAATTCTAAGCCATTGACGACGGTCATCTCTTAATTTTTTTAGAAGCAATGCATTTATTTTAATAAAGTAATGTTATGAGTATCTAACGAATATTAAATTTTTTTAATTAAATAATGTATCAGTTGATGTAGTAGTTGATGTGATACATTAATTATAATTTTTAATTTTATTTTTTTGTACTACAGCAACTATATATCAATAACTGACATATCATTTAATGTAAAAAAATTAATTTTCTTTAACTACACGTAGCATTACTAATTTCAATATATAAGTAATTACATGCATCGCTGACATTTTTATTGTTGACTTTAATGCTTGAGCTTGACTATAAATCACCAAAAAGGTTGGCATTAATTTTCTACAACCGAAACAGGCAGCAGGCGCAAGTGCCCTTAATTGAATTTGGTAGGGTACTTATTTATGCTAGTAACGTCTTTTTCCCCGACTATTATCTTAACCCCAATATATTTTTATATTATATTTTAAACACTTCATTTTTTTTTAAATTTTATTTTTTCAACCCTCTAAAAATAAATTCACTCCAACAAGTACTCTCTATATAACCTTCTAAAAACTAAATATCTCTCGTCTCAACTAACAAACTATTATATTTTTTCTCTTTTATTTATATTTTTTCACCACAATTAAAATAAAATATTTTAAATTTTATATACTATGAAAAATATATTGTACTCTCTCTGTCCCTAAATTATTATCTTATTTGACTAGGCACACGGATTAATAAAAAATAATTGACTTGATTATTAATATTGGTATAATGTGTAGTTTCTTTTTAATGCTCATATGTATATGACGCATAATTAAAGTAAAGAGAAAAATAAGGGTAAAATGGTAAAAATAATCTCATAAAAAAGAAAGTTTTAAACATAATAATTATTTAGGAACAGACAAAAAAAAACAATAATTTAGGGACGGAGAGAGTATATTTTAATAATTTTTATTTTAAAATATTAAACAAAAGTATATTGTGTTCAAATAAAGTGAAGAAAATGTAGAGGATTTAAGTCACTATTCATGTTAAAATTCCCTCTATATTTAGAGGGTGATTTAATTGGTTTTAGAGATAGAGGGTGGACTAGAGGGACCACTGTAGAATCAAGGGAAGGTAAAAATTTCTAAAAATCTCTAAAATTATTTTTAGGGGGCGGTGGGAGTGTCCCACTGTGGACGCCCTTAGTTGGATTGAGTTTGTAAGAGCATCCACATACTTTCAATATCACACTTTAAACACCTTCTAGATTTATTTTATCAACACTCTAAAAATAAATCCACTCCAACAAGTACTCTCGATATAATCCTCTAAAAATTAAATATCTATCATCTCAACTAACAAACATAACTACCATTTTATTTTTCTTCTTTTTTATTTCTATTTTTCCACCACAGTTAAAATGAAATATTTTATATTTTAAGTATATATTCTATAAAAAATATTCCATCCGTCTCTAAATTATTGTCTTGTTTGATCCGGCATATGACTTAAGAAAAAATAATTGACTTGATTATTAATATTGATATAGTGTGTAATTTTCTTTAATGCTCATGTATATGTGGAATATAATTAAAGTAGAGAGAAAAAGTGAGGGTAAAATAGTAAAAGTAATGTCCAAAAAAAGAAAATTTCAAACAAAACAATTATTTTAGGACACTGTGGATTGAGAGAGAAATGGATTTGTGAGCACTATTCCTTCTAAATCACTCTTCAAACTAAGAGAGTAATTTAGCTGATTTTAGGGACAGGGAGTTGATAAGAGCTGTTATTGTAGGAGTAATAGAGTTAAAAATCTCTATAAATAATTTTAGAGAGTTTGTTAAGGGAGATCATTGTGGTCGCTCTAAACAATAAATCTTAATGGATCAATTTGATCAGACTCAACAAAGGTTTAGATTTTTGTAATATCTAAAATAATAAAAAAGTATTCTACTGAAAGTAACTTTTATTGACAATTGTATCATTTCCCATTAACAATAAACTAGATTTACACCCGTGCGTTAAACGCACGGACATATAAATATTTTAATTAAATTATACTCAATAGAAATAAAACATGTAAAAATTTTAATTCTAACAAAATAAGCAAGTAATAACTGTAACGTAAGGTTTTTGAGATCGATGTGAATAAATTAAACAAATAATTATAATGTAAAGATTAACGAAAAAAAAGAAGTAAAATTAATAATACAATATCACATAAATAAATAAAATTTTATAAATTTTGGAATAATTTTATAAATACAACATTGGTCATTAAACATGTACGATTATTGCTACTATTAAAATTCAAATTTCCTTAAGATTGATAACTCTAGACAAAGCTACTTAAAATAAAATATATACTATGAAAAATAAGTAAATGAAAATTTTGAAGAAGTAATATGGCATCTTGTTAATGCTTTTAAATCGTCTACAATGAAAATTTGAAACATTCCAAACAGTGTCTTGTGTCCCTCATCTCAAAGATGGATGGTTCTTAGGTGGACCTAGTGGTTAGCGAAATTCAGTTGCTTCGAGCCGGCTAATAATATAGAGAAGGTGGGGATTATGGATAGAAACTACTTATGTAATGATAAATAATATGGTTGTGGTATATAGAGAGAGGGCGAATTATCGACATTTTTCGGCAAGGACAATGGTTGAAGTGAGTGGTGGGCTTTAGGGGTACGGGTGGCACAATCTCAAAAGCTTAAATTTCAAGGAATTGAGATGGTAATGGGATATAGAAGAGAGAAGAGAGAGTCATGGAGTAACGTATTTGACCCCAAGTAAATATTTATATTAAATTTTATACTGCATTTAATATTCTGAAGGGGTAAGTTTGAGTCTGACGTGTCCACAACAAATCCGTGGAAGGTTCGGTTTGTGTGTATTCTAAGGAGACGTGGGAAGTGATCGAACCTGAAACCTCACACTTGGTGAATCCCCAAATCTATCATTAGGTTACCCCTTAAGAACAATCGATTTCCTATTTCGATAGCTTTAACATTTTACTTAATTAAAAAAAAAGAAATTAGATAATGGACATTTAAATTTTCAATGCAAGACACAGATTATGCAACAACCCTTTATTTCATTGAATTAAGATGCATACATATTATGGACACGATTTTCAATGCATAACATGGGTTTTTATCAAAACAAATTAAGGAAACTATATTTTGGTGGAATATTTCTCTTTATAAGCGCGGTTATTATTATTATTACTCCCTTCGGCAAAGAGTTTATTATTAATTTATTATTATTATTATTATTATTATTATTATTATTATTATTATTATTATTGTTGTTGTTGTTGTTGTTGTTGTTGTTGTTGTTGTTGTTGTTGTTGTTGTTGTTGTTATTATTATTATTTTTGTTATTATTATTATTATATTTATTAATTTTAGGAAAGTACATTTTGGCGGGATATATATATATATATATATATATATATATTGGAGCTCACTTTTACTTTCACCCAACATCAGAAAAAAAAAAGTTACAATTAACTAAGAACAAACAAAATGTAATTACATATATGCAAATTTGTTTATATATACATGAGATCGATATGGCTAGTCAAGAATACTTAAATTATAAGAATCGTAATGTGGGTAAATGAGAATGTACTATAATGACTATATTGACCTTTGCTACTAATTGTTAGAGATTGTAATATTAATGTACAGTAATACTTGTTCCAGTAAATTTATTTATGGTTGGCATTTTTTTATAAAAGAAAAATTAGATAATAGACATTTATATTTTCAATGCATAACACAATTTTCGTAACAAAACCCTTTATTTAATTGAAGTAAGATGCATGCATATTATGGACCCAATTTTCAATGCATAACATGAATTTCATCAAAACAAATTAAGTTCTATTTTTGGAAAGTACATTTGGGCGGAAAATTTCTGTTTATAGGCTCAGTTGTCATTATATATATATAGATATGCAATGGTGAATATATTTTTTTCAATTAATTTATGGAGTAATAAATATTTTTTCATAAAATTTAGAGAGTAATAAATGCTTTTGAGTTAGATCAAATTGATCCATTTAGTATTACTCGATTGTTAAAATGCAATTATTTCATTTGTTCGGAAATAAGTCATCCTTATTTTATTTTGGGATGTCTCATAATTGTTATTCCTTCCGTCCCAGATAAATGTTCCTAGTGGATAAAATACAAGAATTAAGAAACATAATTAATGATGTGTTGTAAAATGTGTTCTGACGATAATACCCATGAATATTAATTGAGTTCAACTATTTTAAATAATTGAGTTTCTTTGGGATGTGTTATATTAAATGAAGTTTTAAGGGTATATTAAGAAGAATGGTAGAGAATAGGTAGATCAAAAGTCTTTAGGAACATTAGTTGGGACATCCTAAAATAAAAAGTAGGAACATTTATCCGGGACAGAAGGAGTAGTATCTTTCCTTTTGTAGAGAGTTATTTCGAGTCAATTACTCCATCCGTCCTAAAATAAGTGGCCCCCCTATTCTTTTTTTGGGAGAATAATTGTCTCTTTTTTTATGGAAAGTTTTTTTTATATTATTTGTCTATTGTTCTCTTCTTATTTGTGGGATAAATTAAAAAGTAAGTGTATTCCATTGATTAACACTAATATTGATAAATTGAGAGGTAGTATAAAGTCGAACACTTTATTAAAACTCGTTTATATTCAATATATGACATTTATTTTGGAAGGGATGAAGTATCTAATGTGCCTCTTCTTATTTATAAGATAGAAAAGTAAATAGATCCCACTGATTTGACACCAGTAGTGATAATTAATTGAAGCATACTAAAGAAAATTGGGTTAATGACACCACTAGTCCCTCGACTATGGCCAATTTCACCAGTAGTCCTTTAACAATTATTTTTCAAATTTTAATCCCTTGAGTACCAAAAAGTCACGCGACTGGTCCTTTTGATGGATGTTGTTAGAAAAATTCCGTTAACTCTTCCCATGTGCAAATCACATGACTTTTTCTTGGGTATTAATGGAATTTCACTAACTTCATCTTCAACCATTCTTTCTTCTCGAACCCAGAAAAAATGTTTCAACTCAACGAAAAATCAAGCCAAATTCATAGTTCAGCTAACAAAACTCAAACAAAACAAAAATAAAAAATCTCTCGGATCTCTGACAAGAGCCCTTTCTTGTGTTTTCTCTCCCTCCATCGTCTGTGTTTGTTCGGTTTCATTCGTCGACTGCTTCAATGACGGTTGTCCTCGAAACTCTTGCTGTCCTTCGCGCCACCGATTTTCTGACCGCTTCCTTGGCTCCGACCGCGTGCTCTTTCATTTTGGCAATTTCTGGACGCAAGAAATCAGTATCGTTATCGGAGTTTCGTGGCTTGAAGATCCAGTCTGTTAAATCTACCCGACCGGTATATTCAAACTCCAGACACCAACGCCCCAGTAGACGTATCATTTGCGAGGCTCAGGGAACTTCCGTTGAAGGTTTAAATCTCTTACTTTGTTATACGTTGTTATATGTGTATATATTTGCGATTTAGGTTAATCGTTTGAACTTCGACTTCGATTTGTGAACTAGTTACTGTGTATTGTTAATTAGCTTTGGTACTGATGTTAAACAACATCATCTTCATAGACGCTTTCCTAGTTGTGGTTAGATTTATGGTCAGCCTTACATTGCAATCCATAACAACCTCTTCTCTCTAATTGTTCTTCAGAGTTACCCCCAATCCTCCCAAGGTAATTTAGAATTTCAATTTCTCGTTTTGATTTGGTTTTGATCATGACTGAATTTTTTTGAATTTCATAGCTGTGCGTTGTTGGGAGAGAGAGATTCCCCTGCGTTGATTTTGGTTTTCTAGCTGGTTCTTGGGAGAGAAAGATTCCCCTATGTTGATTTTGGTTTCCTAGCTGTGCGTTGTTGTTGTTGTTGGTTGTTGATTAAGGTTTTTTTTTTAGAAGACAGAGAGGTTGAAGTTGAAGATGAAGTTAGTAAAGTGGGCTTGTGAAATTCCAATTTTGCCCATACTCAAATGCATGTGAGAGGCACATGGCCCACTTAACGGAATTTTTCTAACGGCATCATTAAAAGGACTAGCTGCGTGACTTTTTGGTACTCAAGGGACTAAAATTTGAAAAAAATTGTTAAAAGACTACTGGTGAAATCGGCCATAGTCGAGGGACTAGCAGTGTCATTAACCCAAAAAAATTTACATAAAATCAAACACTTCTTAAAATCCATGCATTTTCAACGAAAAATACATATTTAGAAATGAAGGAAATAATTATCAAAATAATTTTATTATAAATATAAGCATAACATGTGATCAAAATACACATACAATTTAAATCGTACTCCCTCCATTCCAGGTAAAGAGTTTATTTTTTATTTTTTTTAGGTCAACTTAATTAAAGTTTAACCGATAATTTACATAAATTTATTTATTTTTACAAAGTTATGAAAGTTTTAATCTACAATATTTTTAATGCAGTTTTTGATTAATGAAACCTTATTTCATAAAACATTAGTAAAGTACGTAAAATTTTATTTTATTTAGTAATATGTTGACTTTTAAAAATGGAAAGTGGACTCTTTGTCTGAAACGGAGGGAGTATTAAATAATTTAATGATTATTATAATTACTACTCCCTCCGTTTCTAAATTATTGTCTTGTTTGACCCGGTACACGGATTAACAAAAAAACAATTGACTTAAATATTAATATTGGTATATTGTGTTATTTCCTTTAATGTCATGTGCATGTGACCCAAAAAAGTAAGGGTAAATTGGTAAAAGTGTAGTCTTAAAAAGAAAACTTTCAAACAAGACAATTATTTTGGGACAAACAAAAAAGAAAAGGAAGATAATAATTTAAGGACGGAGGGAGTACTTTCTTAATAATTAAAAAGACAAAAGCTAAAAAATTATACTCCCTCCGTCTCTAAATTATTGTATTGTTTGACCTGGCACACGGATTAAAAAAATAATTGACTTGATTATTAATATTGATATAGTGTGTTGTTTCCTTTAATACTCATGTATATGTTGTCCATAATTAAAGTAGGGAGAAAAAGTAAGGGTGAAATGGTAAAAGTAATGTTCTAAAAGAAAAGTTTAAATTATTTAGAAACGAACGAAAAAGGAAAGGAAAACAATAATTTAGGGACGGATGGAGTATATTCTAAGAACACGTTTTAAGAGTCCTTTTTTAGAATAGATGCAAGTAACGTTTTTCAATAAAAATTATGAATTCCAATAATGTGAATACTTAGATATATCAAACCTATTTAAAATGAATACTGAAAATTTATATCATATCCATATACTCCATCCGTTCCAGGCAAATAGTTCATTATACTATTTTGAGATGTTTCACTCAAAAAGTCCAATTTAAAAAATTATGCCTACAATCTCCATAAAACTTTCAACTTTTACCCTCTACATGTGGTACAAACATATTAATTAGGCTAAAATATTTTTGAAATTATAACCAACTCTAAAACTATTTATATATATTTTTAATTATTAGACTTTTCAAAAGTTGACTCTTTGAGTTGAACTGAGAGAGTATTAAACAACATTTGAATTCATACTAAATGAATAAGGATGTAGGGAGTACAAACTAAGATTGAACAATCTAACCTTTTTTTGAACAATTTAAGGCTCCTTTTATTTTAAGAAAAATGATTTTTCTTAATATATATATATATATATATATATATATTTTTTTTTGTAAAACAAACGAAATTAATCATGACTAGTTATCAATGCGTGGGTGGGTGATGTTTTGTCCAGACCGGAATGATGAAAAATACTTGTACGTACACAGAATCAGATTGAAGGCAAAAATTAAATTGATGTTTTTGTTATTCAAGTGATTTGGGTTGTTTGTTTGTTGGCAACTTAAACACCATTAATTTTCGAACTTGGTTAAAATTGTTGGGGCCAACGTGTCTTCTTCTCTATGATCTATCATCTTCTTATTATAATATATAATTAGTATATTTTATTTGATTCTGCTTCTTCTTCTTCTTTTCTCTCTCTTCCTCGATCGAGAGTTCGTACCAGTAGAAGAAGATACCAGAAGATGATAGCTAGTGAAGAAGACATACAGACGTGACAATTTTTATTAAGAGTTGATCGAGTTTCATAATTCTTACGGAATATTACAAGCATGCATCGATCGTTTAGTACTCATGCTCAATGCATTTTTCCTTTTTCTTTTATTTATCAGAATATATAGACACTTTACATCAATAATAATGAGTAAAATAATAATCACGATTTGTCATAAATTTGGTATTTAACATGTATGTGATCATCAAGCAGAAACGTAACCTGGTTCAATAAGTATAACTTAGAGGTTTTCTTTCCTTCAAAATTAACTACTACACAAGTACAAACGGAAAGCAGTTATTTCGAGCTTATTAGGGACAGAATCTGACATTATACATTACAATTTCCATATAGATGGTATCTCCAAGATTTGATACATTTCCACCTATATGTAAAATGATATATACTATCCTCTCTTGAGAGGGATTATTAATTAAAGCTCCTAAATAAAAGAATTAATTATTTCCACAGTAGTAGTCTTGATTGAGTACTTTAACCAACTGGGGGACCTCTGTAGTATGCTGGAACAGTTCCTGGGAAGAACATTTGCCTAACCCCTTCAGACTTTATAATCGGGAAAATAATTCCAGATGCACCCTGCAACCAAATATCGAATCCCATGTCAGAGAATTCAAGGACAATAAAGAAAAAAAGAGTTTTTGGAGAAAACGTACCGAAATGAGTCTGATCCCGAGCCACAGCCGTTTGGCCGAAGGGAAGGGGATTAGTAAACGGCCAACACCATAGATAGCCACGGCAAAGAAATGGAGAAAGAGGCTCAACGGGCGTGGGTTCAGGCCTGAAAGTAAAGCTGTTGGTCCATCTGTAAAGATGCCTCCAAGGCTCAGATAATCAAAGCATGCATCACGCATTTCTTTCCTTGCTGGATCAGGTGATGCGCAAAATACTCTGTACAGGGCTCCTGCAAGCGTGTTGATTGTAGATGCCACTGGCTGCAAGCAAACACCATTCCCTAGCTATGTCAGTTGGCAAGTCTTGATATATACAAATCCCCCATATATGCTGCTCAGTTCAACTTTTTTTTTTTGTTCTTTTTTTGTTCTTTTTTCAAAGACGTCGTAGAAACAGGATACATACAATTTGATTGCCACTAATCTCACCTTGCGGAGGGTGTAAAAGGATTCAAGATAGTTGGCTAGAGTAGAGGCATCATTGAGATCACGTATAGGTCTAAAAAGGTCTCGAAGAATAACTATATCTGACAGAGCGACAGTCATTCCACCTCCAGTTAAAGGATGTCGCATATTGAAGGCATCCCCCAGTAGAAGTGCGCCTGGAGTGGGTTGAGGATCGGCTGGCATGCTTCTGTTTGGCATTGTTCTTATGTTTCCTTTGTCAATCGCTGCTAGGAAGGCAGTATATAGTTCAGGAGGGATCTGAAATATATAAGTATATTTTTATCAGATCAAATGCAATGAAGTATATAAAAGATCTCACTGTAGAACATAACATAGGCGGAAATCATATTTTGGTACTTAGTGAATACCTGAGGAGCCACCACAGACTTCAGATACCGACCCATTTCACCATTAGAGATGGAAGGTACTTTTTCTCCAGGTACATCAACCAAACAGCGAACTTCTGTATCACTAATTTGATAAAACAAGATGGGGGAAGGGTCTGCGAGGATAACATGCCCATGATTTTTGTATGGAAGATCACAATTCTCCAAAACCAAACCAACAAAGCAAGAAGGCACTTCTACCTGTTGAACATTAAGAATTCTTTAAGTTTGTTTCAACTGATTATGAAGATGGAACAGAGAAAGTGCATTGTTCTAATACTATCTATCCTAAATGAACGCAGGCATAGCAAACTTCAGATCATACATATCAACATAAGCAATGGTATTAGCCTTTTCAATCAACGTGTGAACAATTGGAATAGATATGGGGGCTAACACATTTTAACAACTCAATATGAACATTATATTAACCTTGGGCTTGCAGAGAGAACGCCGCAAATTTGAAAAGCAACCATCACAAACAATTGTGAGAGGAGCATATGCAGTCATTTCTTTGCCATCCTTGGTCTTGTATTGCACTCCGTGGACAGTTCCCTCTTTCTGAAGCAGTGATGTTACAGTCCCTTGTTCTAGTTTTACACTGACGTAGAGATTAAAAAGAAAAAAGAAAAGAAAAGAAAAGAGGTAACTTGAGTAAGAATTTGACAAAAGTGAGAATTTACAAATGAATAAGTTTATATTAGACCATGACCAAGATTATAAAAGGTTTTACTACAACAAATACTGAACAACCAATTTCACCGGAACAGAGCGAGCTCGTATATCATTTCCAAGTTAATACCAAGTTTATAAGTATAAGACGTAGGTAAAAGAAATTACCAAGAACAAAAACATTTTAAAGGGGAAAGAAACAAATTAAAAACGTACTTTGGAAGAGAAGCAGCTTTCTCTCTCATACGTTGAATGAAACGCCCATTGTGAAAACTTCTTCCAGACACATCTGTATGATATTTCTCCAGGGGATATGACAGTCTAGTACTTTTTCCATCCATATAAAGGGCATAACCAAACACTTCTTGTGCCTCAATTCCATTCAAACAGTCTGCACCAACGGCACCACCCATATGTACAATGTCACAAACAATATGAAATTACTAAGGTGAAGAAAATCACTAGTCCCTTTACCAACTAGCATGTGTGGAAAAGAATAATGTGTTACGAATTTATCAATGCAGTTAAATAAGTTGAGTAATAATCCAAATTAAAGATCTAAGTCGTAGTTTCCGAATTTTAGGTGATTAACATTTAGGCACATAACCAAATTTTTTTATACCATTTTAAAGTTGGGATGAAGGTTTTTAGTCTCAATAGTTCGAACATAATTCTTGATTATAGTAGGATATGCAGCATTACTCTACTATAGATCGATAGAGAAGATCGAACATGAGACTAATTTGGTGTTTGCTTTGTTACCTTCAAGACCCAACTCAATTAATTTCTGATAGCCTCCAGGTTGTAGAAGTTCGCCAACAATTCTATCCGGCTCAGTCAAATCTCTTTCTATCACATGAACTTGACGCCCATCCTACAAATCCGCAGCAGAAAAGCAAGGAAAAAATTAAACCTGAAATATCCTAAAAGAACAAATACTATGAATCATGTTTACCGGCTCCTACAAACTTGACAAAACCCAACATGTCTTATCAGTATCAGTTTTCAAGTTCTTTCTTTCTTTACTCATTTACTTCTTCTTTTTTTCTTTTTCCATTTTTTCTTGTTGAATAGTAATAAAGATGACAACTGTGAAGTTGCATCATACTCTTAACAGATCCAGCTAGCTGCCATTAAAGATTTTCATGGTCTATAGAGTAAAAAGAGGGGTATTTAAACCTCGAACTGAGATTTGCAATGAAACTAAATAAAACATCTTCTAAAAGAAAATTAAAAAATAAAATGATATTTATTCACATAATTTAAAAAAAGATTATGCCGACAAGTGTCCTTACTATATCTTGGAAACTCATCAATAGATGAGAAACTGTCCCCCAATATATTAGTGGATGTTCACAATACAAAATGACAATGGTGCAGGTACATATTATATCAATAGAGTTATGATTGAAGTGTAGTATCATATAATACTTATGTAAATAAATTTTGTTTATGAATTCTGTACGTGTTACTTGTTAGTCAATACAAAGAGCTAATATACTTTTTAGACATTTTTTCTTTTATTAGTTTCACCATTTTCTCATTATCTTTTCTATTTTATCAAAAACTAAAATACAAAACACAAAAATACAAAAATAAACACATCATGGACCAATACAAATATCTTCGTAAAATCGTATCATTAACAATTGTTCTATGAATAATACTCGTTAATATTTCTAAAAACGAAAAAAAAAAGTTTCTTAATCAAACGCATTGGATCATCCAATGCACGTGAAAACTATACAGAGACTCCAATTGTATGTAGTTGGTAGTTACGAAGGCAAAGTTATTGTGGGAGATAGAACGAGATAAAACTTTTACTCCAGTATACTAAAATAACGTGACAATATATTAGTATTTTACTTTAAATTCAACCGAAAGAAATAGTAATAAGATGTCTTACTGTGATCGGCCACTTGTATTCTACACCAGTAAGTATATAAATTATTCCGGTAGGGAGAGAAAGATTACTTACTTTGGCAAGAGTACAAGCAAGTGCTGCACCGGCAACACCAGCGCCGACAATGATGACGTCAGTGTTTCCGGCAGTATCCGACCGAAACGATTGGCCGTTTCCAGATCGCTTAACACCGCTGTCGAGCTCTCCAACCTCCGCTAAACCTCCATTAAAAATGTTTCTGCTCCTCCTTGTCGAATTATACAAGACGACAAAACCTAACAGAAAGGCGATTGTTCCAGCAACGAGGTACTGAAGATTCCCCATCGTATACAGCTCCACCATAGCATATGCATGCATTGACGGCGAGGAAGTAGTAGACGATGAGGAATTCGCCATGGTTCTCTCTCTCTCTCTCTCTCTCTCTCTCCCTAGAAACTGACTCTCTCCCTTTCTCTCTCTAAAAATGCTATACGTGTGTCTCTCTCGGTGTTTGAGTGGAAATGGTATACCAAAAATGGCGCCCAGTTTATATGTGCGTCGAGACAAGCACGTAGACGTAACGGCTTGATGGAAAGCGTGTTTGTGATCCTACTAATTACTTAGTACCCAGGGAGTCTTTTTTTTTTTTTATCCGGCACATGAATTAAAAAAAATAATTGACTTGATTATAAATATTGGTATAGTATATAGTTTCCTTTAATATTTATGTGCATGTTGCCTTATAATTAAAGTATGATAAAAAAGTAAGGATAAATTGATAAAAGTGTTGTCATGAAAAGAAAACTTTCAAACAAGACAATTATTTTGGGACTAAAAAAAAAGATAATAATTTAGGGACGGAGGGAGTATTTGCTACTAAAAAATGACCTAAACGCCGACTTCCGTAGTTTTAGAAAAAATTTAAATCAGGCAATTATTTTGAAATAAAAAAAAGTACAATTTAACATTCATTTATTATGTTTTAGCTTATAAAATTTCAATCAATTAAAGAATATTAAGAAAATTATCAATAACAAATTGTAGAATTTTGTTAGAATAATAATTTCTTATAGATCTTGGGTCAAATTTTAATCAATTTGAACAATTAAAATCTAAGTGATACTATTTCTTCAAAGAGTACATGGTAGCCTTTCACATGTAGTCGTCCATTCACAAGTTTTAATGTCACTTGACAAAATATACTTATTTCGTCACAAAATAAGTAATCGTTCATTCACAAGTTTCAATGTCACTCGACAAAATATACTTCTTTCGTCACAAAATAAGTATTTATCCTTAACTTTACAAGAGTTTAAAAAAATAGATAATTCATAGTATTTTAAAAGTATACTATGGATTAGGTATTTTATAATTTAAATGATATAGTGTGATTAGAGTTGGTTATAATTACAAAAATACCTAAGCACAACGAAGATGGTTACAATACAAGTGGAGGGTAAAGATGATAGATTATGAAAATAGTAAGCATAATTTTTTTAAAGTGAACTCTTTAAGCGAAACATTTCAAAATAGTATAGTAGACTCTTTATCTTAAATATATGGAGTATTTGAATTTAAAAATATATTGTTTGATAAAAAAAAGTTAAACAAAACAATATTTTTAAGAACGGAGGGGGGATATATGTCTTAGTAGTGTCAAAGCAATGAATTTTTTCGTCCCACAAGTAGTAACGTTGTTATCATTAAAAAATCTAACATAAAAATACGTCACTTATTTTTTTTTAAAAAATCAATATGAAATTAGAAAAAAGTACTGATTTAAGGACAGAATAAGCATTATAAATAGTGCAGTATTTAACATGTACACATACGAATACAATACATATTAATTTTTCCCAACAAACATACAGCTTGGGTCTCTAGGATCTTAGTGACTGTGTGGTCGTATTTAAAACCACGTAATCCCTCTCTTTCCTTGCTTAACGTGTGATTTTCGGACCACATTAACTAGTTCATTTAGTAGGGCACCGCATATTTTTACTCCCTCCGTCCGGATAAATATTACTAGTGGATAAAACACAAAAATTAAGAAATATAATTAATGATGTGCTGTAAAATATTTTCTAACCATAATACCCATGAACATTAATTGAGTTCAACTACTTTAAATAATTGAGTTTGTTTAGGATGTGTTATATTAAATGAAGCTTTAAGGGTATATTAGGAAGAATGGTAGAGAATTGGTAGATCAAAAGTCTTTAGGAACATTAGTTGGGACACACCAAAATAGAAAGTAGGAACATTTATCCGAGACGGAGGGAGTATTCTTTTTTTCTTTTTTCTTTCTATTTTATGACGCATTCCCAAATCACATGAAGTTGGAGAGTGATTATCGTTTGTGATACTGAACATGTTGTGCTGGATCAAGAGTCCAACACGGGACATTCTACAAAATATATTGCTTCACACAGGAACTCACCGATGATGAAATTACTGAGCCAATCCAATAAATTGCTCAACACATACTCATTGTACTACTTTTCCGTACAAAGTGTTGGTAGAATTCCGCATAGAAAAAGATGAGAAAGATTTGAAGTTTTAAAAGGAGATACACACCGAATCAATTCAAAATTGGTTGATGGAAAATTTGGAGGGAAAAACCAAATTTAGTGGTATAATATATATATATATATATATATATATATATATATATATATATATATACACACACACACACACAGAGAAGATGTCAAAGCACCAGTTCCCTGGTTGCGATTTATTTCGCACCAGCGAACGAAGCAGTTTTACCATTTCGAATTAATTATAATTAATGGTGCTTTCTCAAAAAGACGCTGCCTTTGAAAGGAGCCACTTAAATCAATATATATATATATATATATATATATATATATATATATAGAGAGAGAGAGATTATCTCCTGCAAAACTAGTGGTAAGATTGAATATGGGAAAATTATTAAAATGACCAACGTACTATCACTTAGTAACCGATTTTCACCACATACTCCCAATATCCCAAAATTGAGTGTACTCACTAATTGAGTCCAATGTGGTCACTCTCATTAAATTTTCATCTAATTTTCTAATACGACAGTTAACGTGGTTAACAGAGCTATTTTATGAGGGGTATTTTTGTCCATTTCCTCCAAATCTCACCGCCCCCACCCACACACACTTTCTTGCCGAAGAATTCATTTCTCTCTCTCTATGTATCTAATTTACTTGTTCAAATTCGCTTAAGAGATTGCAACAAACCCAAATCAAGAAAATCAATATTTCTTTCTCTCTCTACCCAATTTCATGCTCAATCTGCTCCTCCTCACGACACTACTCACCATCATACATCTCCGTCTCATCTCCGCCGCCACAAAATCTCTTCTACCAACCTCTGTTCCCACCCTTTCCCATTACCACCACCACCACCCACCACCCCTCCTCAACCTCTCTCTTCAACCTCAATTCCACCATCGCCATCATCTTCTCCTCCTCTAGCAACCATGGCTCCACCACCGTCGCCACCCACGTCGCCAGAGCAAGTTTAACAACAGCAACAACAACAACTCAACAACATAATCGACGCACTAATCGGTGCGACGACTTCGCCGGCTGGGCCAATATCCAACGCCAATGAACGCGACAATATGACTTACACAACTCTGTGTACGTCTTACCCCTGCTCCAGAAACTTCTCATTCCCCAGATCTTGGTCGCCCTCCTAATTTTCATTCCTGTTTCTGCAACGACCACCCAGATAAATTCAAGATTGTCGACACCTCCTATGGTCATACACTTGAGCTGGTGTCATGGGACTTGGATTTGGCGAAACATCTACTGCTCCTGAAGTTAAACCTTGTGGATTGATAGCAGACAAGCCCTTGAAATTCAAGCATCTGAGACTTCGAAAGGGGCTCAATGTGAAGAGATCCCACCAGAAGTCTTGCTCAAGTTTAGTGAAATTACATATGTGTGCCTATATAAGAAGTGTGGACGAGTTGGTGAAGGAATCGATAAGCACTGAGAAGAGGGCTTGTGATGTGGTGAGGGAGGTCCTTAGGATGAATTCTCCGGCAAGAGAGAGAGAGATAGAGTGTATGTGGGTGGGGTGGTGAGATTTGGAAGAAAAATACAAAAATACCCTAATAAATTAGCTCTGTTAACAACGTTAGCGTCCCCTTTAGAAAATTGGATGGAAAGTTAACGGAAGGGACCACATTGGACTCAATTAGTGAGTACATTGGTCAATTTTAGGATATTGGGAGTACGTGGTGAAATCGGTTACTAAATGATTGTACGTTTGTCATTTTGATAATTTTCCTGATTTAATATTTTCAAATCTTCTTTCTCTTACAATATTTTGTAATCAAATATTGTTCTCTTATTGTTCTTGGGAGAATTATAGAATTGTTGTCTATAATTCTATTTTGTTTTGAATATAAACATAAGACTTGTTGTACTTTTAAGCCTTGTATTGCACTACATTTAATTAGTGCAAAACACTGTCCAAAAAATGCAGTGTTTCTTCAAATAACTTTAATTTGTGGCAATCGAGTATTTGAATTAGCTTTATTTTATGAAACATTGTAGTGTATCAAACACAATGAAATGTATCAAAATGACACAATATACGATTTCTTTAGTATCAGCTCTTACATTCGGTATACCGTCAGATGAAATTTACATCCATAATCAAACTTAATCCGATGATATGAAAGTAATATTGAAATGGACATTTGAAATCACCACCAACTCAACAATATCTAAGTATCAAAATTTATGTTAGAACAACACTTATACTAAAGCTTATATAAATAATATAAGCTCAAGCTCGTAATAATATTTGTCATTCAAATTACCAATTAAGAAAAAGGAAAGAATATTACAATGAGTTGTAAACTTGTAATATTCCAATTTCTAGGAGAATCGCGACGATGTGATGTCTATATTGTCACATGTCCCTTTTTAGACTTTGCATACAGAAAACCAATTTACATATCTCACAACTCTCTCTCTCTCTCTCTCTCTCTCTCTCTCTCTCTCTCTCTCTCTCTCTCTCTCTCTCTCTCTCTCTCTCTCTCTCTCTCTCTCTCTCTCTCTCTCTCGTGGTGTTCGTTCAAATGATTAAAGTTACATATTTACCTCTTAATGTCTTAATAAGTTACATATTTACCTTTTTAATACTCTATCTAATTTTATTAACTTTTTTCAATAAAATGCTACAAAACCCATCCATATTATTCTATCACAGCACCCACCCTAAATGATGAACCATCGGCTCATATCTACCCCACAATAACCTACCTTCGTGCGATCTTTTTTCTTTACAAAACCATTATCATTGTTCTACAACGAAATACATGTTATGGTAATTACTAAATACTCTTTCGTTTCTATATTAGTGTCCTGGTTTGACTTTTTGAGTCAAACTAGGTGTTTTTCAAATAAAAATTTAACGGATAATTTTTTATTTTTTTTCAATACAAAACACACATAATTCGTAGCACTTAATTTGTTTTACGAATTACTTATTTTATAATTTAAAAAATAATTAAAAAAATTATACCTTAAATTTTTATATCAAAAACACCTAATTTGACCTAAAACATCAAATCGTTACAATAATTTTAGGAACGAATAGAATATGTGATGACTTAACTTTATTACTTCTCTCTCTCTCCCCCACCCGGACCATGCACTCTTTTTCTCGTGAAGGTAAAAAGTTAAGTAAAAGTTGATGTAGATATATAATATAGAGTCTGTTTGGATCTTGGATGGATGCTCATGTGTTGTACTTGATTTAGGTTGGTGTGGTGCTGTGCACACTATTCAAACTCGATCATGTTGCATGCTTCGTATATATCTTGAAAGACAAGAACTTAATTAAAATAAAATTATTTTACATGTATTTTTATAAGACGGATCTCCCTGATCAGGGGCAGATCTAAGTGTGTTGTGGGGGTGGTGGGGGGCGGCTCAAGCTCACCTCAAAATTTGCCCAAATATTTTTTTTTTGTAATCTAAACTAATAGGCCAACCCTTTCACTCACTCCACTCTCCACCTACTTTCTCTTAATCAATCACCAAGTTTCCAAAAAAACATGTACTACTTGTCCAAAATCTCTCTCCCTCTCATTCACTCGGTGTTATCTCTGATCTCCAAATCTCCAAAAAATACTGCAGTACTAAGCCTACGTAGTAACAAAATTCTGGATCAGCCCATGTCCCTGACCCGACCCACCGTGTGTTGGTGGAATGAAATTTGAGAGAGTAAAGCTCCGTATTACGAATTAGAATTCATAAGACGATCTCACAGGAGTCCAACTCGTCTTGGAATACTTACTTTGATTTGTGTTGCATTTCGTTTGTTTGTTACCGCTTGGCGCCCTACTCGTCTTGCAATACTTACTTTGATTTGTGTTGCATTTTGTTTGTTTGTTACCACTTGGCACGTACATATAGCTATATATTATTTGGTGTTTTAAGTGATCGAGAGAGACAAAGAATAAACTAGCTAGTCATGAACTTTACTAATTACTAGTACATGTTTTTGTTAGTCGAAAAAGGTAACTGAGAATATGAGCAAATGAATCATTCTGATCATGTGCCCGGCAATATATTGAAGTTGGTGTTGGACTCTATTAATTATACTTATGTTAAGCAGAATACCTTGGGTTATGTAATATTTTTTAAAGATTAATATTAAACCAAAAAGAATCATTGCATGCGCATCTAATCTTGTTGATCAGTGGTAAAATATACTCTTATTCAATCTTCTTTATCAAACAACTACAAATACATTTATATAATATATATTTCCAAAAAAAAAAATTATCTCTTACTAGAGTTCAAGAAATGCACTAGATCTTTTCAAAAAAAAATATATATTCTCTTTGAAGTGCGTGTTTGTCGTGATAATAATAAATTAAATAGTAATAATAAAGGTAACGGGCCCGAATAATCATGTTATTTTCATATGTTAAAAAATGATCATGATAATTTGTTTGCAAATTTTTTCAATGACACTTTGATTCTCGTCATCAATTCAATTCATGCAATTTCATCTAATTTTCTTAAAATATTTAACGATATTGGATATTGCACATTTCTAATTATATATGTTACCACATCAATATCTAGTGTCAAATCTTTAAGAAAATTAAGCTGGGCGAATTGTTAAATTACTTTACAGAATTAATTTTAAGTGTAATAAGAAAAATATGAAAAGAGAGAGTACTCTCGTGGTCAAGTTTCTATATATATTTTTTTTTTTTTGAACAAAAAGATTGTTTCAAGTATGGTGATACTGTCAATGGTCAAGATGGGAAAATGAAAGAAGATATGGGTCAAGTTGATCTAATCCAGTTGCAGCAAAAGAGAAAGATTAACACTGAACACACTCTCAATTGCATTTCTTTTACTATCTACGCTACAGGTTTTAGGATCGAATTACGTAATTTTTTTTTACTTTATCTAAATCAATTAATGAGAGACAGTTAGTTTGTCTTTAGGGTGGTTTTAGTTCCTGAAAGCCAAAGGTCATACTATATATAGAGTACTATAGAGAAGCCAAAAAAAATTTATTACTACACCAAATCATATATAAATTATTTCCTAAAGTCAATTTTTTATTATCAAAAGTTACAAAAAAGATTGTAAAGCATAAAATAAGATAATAGAGAACGTCTTCTTTGGTCTTGTTTGATCATCTTAATTTCCCTCCCCTTTATGTATGGTAACTAGATTTTGTGCCCGTGCCTATGGCACGGTGACAGTAGAAACCAGATTATTTAATACTCGAGGTTAACGTATGCTCGAAATTTTGTAAAGGGTGAATAAGACTAAATGACACAAAAATAATAAAATAATAATGAATTATAATTCATTTATTTCGTAACAAAACCAATAATGAAATATTGTAATAAAAAAAAATAAAAGCAACATTATTTTATTATTTTCTCAATAACAAAAAGTCAATCTTCTTCCGTAGGCTCTAGCTTCACAACAATGTCTCCTTTAGCAACGCGAGTGCAATACATTTTTCATTATTTTCACCTACACGTGAGACAAAGAAGATGTCAAACACATTCATTGAACAATATTTTATGCATAGGAGTCGATTAATTTAAATATCAAAAACTTCTGTTCCCCCAAAAAAAAAAAATTGCTTATTAATGACGGGATAAAATGCATATGTGTGATTTAACAGTTTTCACTAAAATTATCATGTCCTAGTGTGGACTTCTAATGTTGTATGTGGACATTATGGGCATTAATAGATGTGCTACTAAAATGGCCCAAAGTCGACGTCCTTAATTTTAAGGAAAAACTAAATTTGGACAATCATATATGGATAGAGGAGTACCTTCGATTAATCATTATAAGTCCTTGCGGAAGTGGTACAGATAAGCTAGACAATCAGCACTTCACTTTATGTATTCAAACTATTTGAATAATGGTGGTTCTTATGGATTCATGTGAAATTTCGAAGTCCTACAAACGATGCGTGGTCTAACACTACTCGGTGATCCTCTAATGTCAAATTCGATTGTCTTACATATCTTTTGTGTATGTCTGTTTTCTCTATTGATGTTTAGAATTGCTTCATTTTTATTTTATTTTTGGGGAGGGGGACTCCATACCTTCATGCAGTTTTATTTTATTTTATTTTAATACGTGTATTTGTGACTTTAGCTTGCTTAAGTTTCCTTTTGCTATGCCGAATTTCGAAACTTTTGCCCACTAAACTCGAGATGATGATTTGTCTTTCTCTTCGAAATTTGAATCGTGCAAATGCTAATTGAGGAGTGTCAACTTGGTACAGTGGAGATCACTAACCTAAAGAATTATTCGAATATAGGTTATATTTGTTCGACTACAATGCTAGTGTTCTTTGAATTGCTAATTTCGCGTGAGCTTTCACATATAAGGTATTTTAACACAAACAAAATGTATATAGTCCTTGCTTCTTAAACCCTTGTGAAGTCATGTGCTAACCTAGCAAATATATCTTACATGAAAGATCGCTAATATCCACAAATTTATAGTCTCTTATACTTCTCTACGGCAATACGGCTTTTAAATATCAAAGATCCAAGAAAATTTTCTTGAAGAGCTCGAAGACTCTAGCTCAAGAGACTTAATGTACTAAAAGCACCGGCTTATGTGGTTTCCAAACTAAGAGCACCGGCTTACGTAATTTTCAAGTTCGAACCATGTAGTGCATGCCTGGGCATGTTAGAATAATGCCAAAACATGTGCGAATCAATTTTGATAGCTAAACACTCTCAAAAGTGATTTTGAACTCCAAGACTAATTCTACCTCTAATATGCAAAGCCAAACTCCCCCTCAATATTTCAAAGGCAAAGCCCTTGAGTTTCTGTATACATCGATCCATTGTGGCGCTTAATAAGGTAAGTGGAAATTAGTTTTAAACTCAATGTAGTTTGAAAATACCTCGTAAAAGACTAAAAAATAAAAGTACTATAACTCACAATTACAAACACAATTATGCACTTTAGAAGCAATTCTTAAATTCATAGGTCGAGCACTCTAACAGCTATCTAAGCAGCTAACACCACCCATAGCCCACAAAAAAGTTCTGATTTTAGTACTGGTGTAATTATGTAAATCTTATAATTGTGCACTTTTTATCAAAAATATCCTGTGCACTATATGGTAAAGTTAGCTCTATAGCTAGCATCCCCTTCTATTTCTCTGCGTAAACAGGAGCAGCACAGATAACTGCACTTATTCATGAATAGATGTGGGTAAGTTATAAGCAGTGGATTTGGTGATTCTAAAGGTGGTTTATGCCAACACAAATGCTTAAAATGTTGCTCAGGGAGCTTCCTTTCTAGTGATGGAAATAGTTAAAAGAGAAAGTGTCCAAATTGTAATTCAGACGGCTTGTGTTTTGTCTTTACTCCCTATAATCCCTATGAACTGTTTCTTTGGATATTGAACTTGATCTGTAGACTGATTTTATTGGATTTTTTAGGTGATTTCCAAGTCTAACTGCATCCCCTAGCTGTTGCTTAGGCAATGTAAACATACAAAAGCTGATGTTTGAATTGGTGCAAGTTACCGCTAAATATCTTTCAAGTACTGTTTCCTGTAGGACTGTACGTCTATGATTCATGCTTATCTTAATTTTCACGCAGAGATTGTTATTGTAGGGAAGACTTTGAATGTTGCTATCTAAATAATTTTTGTTAGGGTTAAAATATACAAAGTATTTATTTTAACCAGTGGAAAGGGTTGCCCTTTTAATTTTCGAAAACAAAAAAGAAGAAGAAAAAAAAAAGTTGCATCAAAATATAATATTTTTTAACTCAATGAGTTGATTCAATGACTTGACCACCACTGATTTCTTATATAGAACTTTATATAGTCGAATCCCTCGTTCGACTTTCATTAGATAGAAATTCTCTTAGGTATGGTGGATTTATTTAGTGGAATGTACATGCTCAACTCCTACCATCTAAAAATTCTCTTAGGTTCAACTCTCACTGTGTACAAATTTTCTTAGATCAATAGTTGGGTTCAATACCACGGTTGGAAATCAATCCCAAGCCCTCACGGGTGTAGCTCAGTTGGTTAAGAGCTAGTAGATTTGGAACAGGACCAAGGATCGAATCCTAGCAACCACAGTGTGGGAGTTTCATCCTCTTGTGGGGGTGACTCCTTGTAGGTACTAAGCACGTATCCTCGTAGCTACTTAATCCCAGTGACCGTGATTTTCCTCTCATATTCTCATGGTGTGTGTGGGCTGCGGGGGATTTCCCTTTGGAACAGGAAATCAATCTCAAACCCAATGTGGTTTAAAGACACCAAAAAAAAAAAAAAATTAAAAAGTCCTTTTCTTGAAAGGGAGAGGAGAGCATATTAATTACTCCTCCGTCCCTAAATTATTATGCAGGTTGACCGTAGAAATAACTCAATTGACTTGATTATTAATATTATAATAGTATTGAAAAATGTGTTGTTTCCTTTAATACCCATGTATATGTGGCCCATAATTAAAGTAGGAAGAAAAAGTAAGGGTAAAATAGTAAAAGTGATGTTCTAAAAAGGAAAGTTTCAAACAAGATAATTATTTTGGGACGGACGAAAAAGGAAAGGAAGACAATAATTTAGGGTTGAAGGGAGTACTACTGAAGTCATAAGTGAGATCTAGAATGCACTAAAACAAATCAAGAACTGCTCCGACTACCATCCTTATCAGTAGTCGTCCCCCGGTGGTTATGATGGTGGTTGTAAACACGCAACGAACGCAAGGATTCGTACGAATTGAAATTTTGAATTTGAATGCAGAAAAATGCTACTTTTACCTGTGACACGCTTAATTTAGGCCATCTACCGTAACAGTTATAAATGCGACTGCATTAATATCTTGTGCATATTTTCCGCATGCACAATGAATTGCATGGGCTGATCTGATCATCATCTCTATGAGAAAAATTTTAGTGTTTTCTAGATCACCGTGCTTAGCGATATATATATATATATATATATATATATATATATATATATATATGGGGTGATTCAAGATAATTACTACTAGTTGATACGGTGATCCAAAATATAAATTGAGTAGTCATCAAATCAAATTGATGGCATGAACATCGTCTTATCAGATTTTAAATCCCTGAAATTTTGAACCATTTATTGAACCTCTGAAAAAAGATATCCAAATCGTCATGCCAGTTTGGACTCGCGGTTATATTTTTATAATTTTTATTTTCTTGTGATTTTTATAAGTAAGAAAAAAATATGGGATCAATGAGAGAAAAAAAAATGAAAATTACACAAAAAAAACCACGAAATAAACTACAAAGACGAACAGGGGGTATGTACAATCTCAAAGTCTGATGAAATGAGTGTATAATATAATAAAAGATATCGTAAAAACACTCATTGAGTTTAGACCACCGATCGAAATGGTTTTATTGAACTCCTCTAGAGTATGATCTAGCGAATTGAACACCATATATAGACATCAATTCAACCTTAATGGTGCATATTTATAAATTATAACTAACACAACCATTTTCTCCGCGGACGGGTAATTCATTTGCGAATGCTTCGATCTTCAAATATATAGCTTTTGAAATTAAGCTACTTAATTTCTTCACATTTAATTCATTGTATTTAACCATGCATTGCTTTGCTAATCTAACAAACCTCGTGTGGCATTTACAAGATCTTGATCATTCTTAATTTGTAATGTTTTCGACAACGTTGTTTTGTGATTCTCAAAATGGTTCTCATCAAGAAAACAAAATATACATATTAAAAAATCTCCAAGTGTGTCAACAAAATCCCTTGCATTACTAGATCTTCGTCTCCCAATCCTTAATGGAGTCCCCAATCAACCTTCGCACCGGCTGGCTAATTCTTTCTGAATTTATGGTGAAATCATTTTATATATATGTAATTATCCGGAGCATATCCAACACTTCTTTGAGTCAATATTATCTTCGGCAAGAAAAGTTCCAAATGTATCCTTTATTTTCAGAATCATCTGACTCATGGCAATAACATAAGCTACGTACGTACGGGTATAGACCACTACGATCTCCAACATGAAGTTTAATATTAAACCCCGTACCATAGCCACAAATGTATCACCACCCACCCCCTCTTCGACTTCAGTTTACTACTCCTTCAGTTTCCGATGCACATATCAGTTCTAGCTTGTCCGTCTCGCTTCTTCTTTCTCCTCTTATTTCGATCCGCTTTTAAAAAAAATAATATGAAAACTTAAGCAAAATAATCGATCTTCAGCAAATGCTAGATCTATTTCAACCAAGACCATTTCTATACCAATTTTTTGCAAATTAACCTACGATTTTATTTAAATCAAAAAGCAAGTTCATTGGTGACCTTAACCTCTGATCATTCTCTAGCTCATCAGAATTCACCTTCAAGAATTATATGGACCTCAAGTTTGGTACGGTTTAGTTTGTGGTTATTGAATGTGAGAGAGGTCGGTTTCGGATTCACTAAGTGGTTAAGGGCCTTAAGGCTTAGGTCGGTTTATCAACTTGGACATCATTAGAAGCTATTGATGGATTTTCAATTGATTTAGTATCCTATATTTTTTTTTTTAAATCAGAAAAGACACTTTTGTGCATCGAGATGCATCAGTCATTCCAAATCTATGCATCACGATGCACAAAAGTGTCTTTTTCTGGTGTTAAAAAAAGAAAAGGGTACTAAAACGTTGAAAATTCACCAAAGTGTAACGGCTCGCAATTTTCTCCATTAATTTCTTGAAAAAACTCAAATCATAACTGTTGCAATAAAAAAACATTTATTACTTAAATCAAGGATTTAAGAAAACATGTGTTTCTTAAAAATTAAAAAAAAAAAAAAATCAATTTGAACACTTAAATAAACTCAAGCCATGGATCACAACATGGCTATATCCCAAAACATAGTCTCGTATTAACACTACAATACAAAGCATAATATACTTAGAATCTCTAAACAACAAGCAAATATTCACCCCAATTTGATTTACCCAATCCCAAATTTGGAGATATCAAGATAAGGATATAATTTGGATCAATAATCAACTATGATTGGGATTCTTTTTATTACTTTTTTAAGCTAACTTCTTTCAATGCACTGTTGGATGGTTGTCACGCGTCTCTTTGGCTTATGCAACAATCACCCAATAATGCATTGAGAGGAATGGCGTGAAAAAAGTAATTAATGGAAAATAGCAAAGTCCTAATTTATCACAGTGATACCCTATCAAGCACTTATAATGCACACCATCATCCAAACATCAAGCAAGAATTAATTATAAAAATATAACAATTAATAGGACTTGAAGAATTACTTTTTTGGTGAATGGTTACGCAAAGCTACATGGAGGAGGATGGTCCGTCTTTAGCCTCTCTCAACTGCCCCTCCGTCACTTGTTGGCGTTGTCGCTTCGCCCTTTGCGATTTCATCTTGGAGAATAAAACTCTGATAATTTGAAAAATCATTTTGAATTTTATTTGCTTACATTTTGATGAACTTCTTTTCGCTTTCAGCAAATATTCATGGAAGAATGAATGTACCAACTAGGCGGGCGCGCGGGATTGTACTCACAAGTACTGAAATTATTCCTTGTTTGAAGGACATCACTACTTACAAACACATGTCAAAGTTAATTTGTATATGATCTATTAGTGATCAAGTAGGAATTCACTTATATCGTTATACATATAAAAGATCAAGAATGGTGTAATCTTTGTAATAGACTAGTGCATAAACAATGCACTTTTGAAATTCATGGCTGACCACCTTGTTAATGTACGTAGTAACATTTATATTGTAAACCACTTCAAATGGTTGTCTCTTTAATGTCCTGCTGATTATCTACTTACAGTATTTCTTTTATTGTTGATTAATTGCTATAAGTATTTGTTTATCAGCAGCCCTAATAATCTATCTGAATAATAATGTTGTGAACTTCGTGATCTATTTAAAATCATGACTTTTGTGAAAACTACTTATTTGATAAAATTGTCGAATTAGCTTTAAAACAAACTCTCTCATTATTTTATTATGTTACACGTGCTGATGATCAATCAGTAGATAATCCGATAAGTTTGAGTTGTTTATGAAATATTTTAAAAATAGGTAACAGGCTATTCGCCCGTAGCCTATTTCTTATCAATCGGACCTAACAACCATTGTACAATATTTGCTTTGTGTAATACGTTGGAATTATTGTCGTCCGGTCCGCTCATACCTAACACCCTTTACAGTCTCTCGTGTCTCTCTATTTTCACAAACGTAACAATCCAATTGACAGAGAGACTGTGAAATAAAATTGTTGGAAATAATTTCTAGAGATACATAATTAAGAAATAGATTATGAATTGAAAATAGAAATATAATGATCCTCCGTTTCAGGCAAAGAATTTACTTTTGACTTTTTTTGGTCAAATTAATTAAAGTTTGACCAAAAACTCACATAGATTTATTAGTTTTCACAAAGTTATGAAATTGTAATTTATAGTATTCTTAATGTAGTTTTTAATAAATGAATTTTGTTTCCTAAAACATATGTAAAATTTGATTTAGTTACATATTAACTTTTAAAAATGAAAAGTGTACTATTTACCTGAAAAACGGAGGATACATAAACCACTAGATGATGAAAGAAATTTGGAGAAGATAATCAAACCAAACTCGATTTATTCTAATCGTCTCCTTAAGGCAATTATGTCTCCTCTATTGTGCTCAAGGGTGATGACATTTACAGACTTCGACGAACTTACTAACTATGGTAGACGTACTATTTTACTTTCGATTTCGGTTTCAAATCATTAGGCTTATCAAGTATAAGAATATAATCAATTACACATTTGCAAAACATGATAATCCATTATTTTGAATTACTAAATACTCAATTTGTTCTAACTAAAGAGTCTATTTTTAACTTTTTTGAGTCAACTTAATTAAAGTTTAACTGATGAGTTGCATAAACTTTATTTGTTTTTACAAAGTTATAAAAGTTGTAATCCATAGTATTCTTAATGTAATTTTTAATGAATGAGATGCTTTATTTCGAAAAATAATTCAAATACTCACTCCGTTTCACATAAAGAATCCCCGTTTGAAAAATCTAATTATTAAGGGATATATATATTAGTGGTATTAGATTTGGTTATAATTACAAAAATACTTAACCACAGTCAAGATAATTATAATACAAGTAGAGAGTAAATATGAAAGATTATGAAAATTGTAAGTATAATTTTATGAAAGTGGACTCTTTAAACAAAACATCCCAAAATAGTATAGTGAACTGTTTGCCTGGAATGGAGGGAGTATGTTATATTTTGATTTGATTTAGTTGCATGTTGACTTTTAAAAATGAAAAGTGGACTCTGTGGTCGGAGCGGAGGGAGTACTTATTAAAATTTTATGCAATTGTAGTATATTTCTGCTTCTATATATACTCGACATCGATTTGGTACAACGGCTACATATATAATCAGATGAGATTAATAAAGTAAGTAAACTATATTAACTTAATGAAGTATTGACCAGTTTAGGTTCAGTTTTTGAAGGCCTATAATCTAAAATCGAGTGACCAATTTTTGAAAACTCAAAATTAAAAGAGTTCCTATACCATAAACCAATTCCACGGTTTATTGGGGGCTCAATTAATGTTACCGATTTTCGAGTGTTTTTTTTTTTTTCAGTTGCCGCGCACTCACACAAGAACACATTCACATAGCATACGTAGGGGATAATTTTTGCAAGGAAATCAGAAATAACATCAAGGATTTAATTAGGAGGGTAGTGTGGATGTGAAAAGGACAATTAATTAAGGAGGGGTTTGGTTTGAGGCTTTGAGGATAAGTACAGAGGAGGCTAGGAATTGAAGATATATGTCAGCCATGTTGAATGTAACTTGAAGGTGGTGGGGATGGGTGGTAGCTGGTGCTGCACTTATGTTGACCGTGACACAAATCTGCTAACTAGCTGGCCTGGGAAGTCATGGCCATTCCTGCATCTTATTTTTTTTTTTCGTCCCAAGAAAATAATTCGACTTTTATTTTAATGTGAATAAGACACATTTCCCTTTTTTTAGATGAAAGCATTAATTAGTTACGGATCCATTGACTTCAATTATTAGATTTTTAATGTCGTTGTAATTCGATGAAGCGAACTTGGAAATGATAACGTTGACTCACATCGACATACATGTCTAATGAAAGATACTCCTTTTGTTCCTAAAGAAAAAATATTGCTTTACTCAACGTACAGATCAATATAAAGAAGCTACTGTAATTGATTTTATTATAAAATATAAATATTAGGATGTTGTGTGTTTTTTATTAATATCTATCTACCCATCAATTAAATTAAGGATAAAATAGTAAAAATAAAATCCCAAAAATTCAAGAAAAAAATGAAGATCTAGTTTGTAGCTTAAAATTAAAAAAATGTGAGACTCTATTTTTGGGATAACCCAAATCACATAACATAGAGTGACTCCTTCAATTATATATAGAATAGAAGATTTTAAATATAAAACATATCAGAAACTATATATGCTTAACATCAAGTGGAGTAGTATTTAAAATTGAATTTTAATGACAGAATAAATGACTACTACTACACCATCAACATCCAAATTCATCATGCAATACCATAACCAACCAGTACTTCAATTGCAATAAAACAGTTCAAGAACAGCTATATATGCCAAGTGTATTCAAGCAGCTAGTTGCATCATCAGTAACAGTTGGCAATAGTTAGTTAGTTGTAACTGTCTTCCCGCGGGCGGGTTATTAAGGAATTAGTTATAACTAACTGATTTTGTAATTTTGCTTTATATATATAGGCCGGGGTTTAATTGTCTTTTTGTTCGAGATGTATGAGAATATGCAGTTTCTGTATCATTTTGATCTTTCCCAATAAACTCCTAGTTTGCTCACCATGCTAATAATAGTTTTAATCAATGTACCGTATATTACTAGTATTTAGTTCAACAAAAATGCCAAGTTGAATAATGTCAACAATTGCCTAGCAAGTGTTAAAATTCATTGCGAAACCAAATTTTGTAATCCCTTCCCTCCGTTTCAGACAAAAAGTCCACTATTTTATTTTAGTATGTTCTACTTAAAGAGTTCACTTTAAAAAATTATACACACAATCCCTATAAACCTTTCAATTTTACCTTCCACATATGTTATATATAAACATCTTCACTATGCTTAGAGCGAAAGGAGTATTAAATAAATGTTAGATTGTAAAATTATACCTAAAATAGATAGTTGTGAATAGAAAATACTCCCTCCATTCAAGGTAAAGAGTCCACTTTTAATTTTTTTTGGTCAACTAAGCTAAAGTTTGACCAATAATTAACATAAATCTAGTGATTTTTACAAAGTTATTAAAGTTGTAATTCATAGTATTATTAAGATAGTTTTTAATTAATGAAATTTTATTTCTTAAAACAAAAGTAAAGTATGTAAATTTTTTATTTGATTTAGTCTTATATTAACTTCTATAAAAGGAAAGTGGACCCTTTACCTGGAACGGAGGGAAGAGGGAGTAATAATAATAATAATAATAATAATAATAATAATAAATGCATGCCTTCGTTGACCGCTTCCGTCAACGAGTAACACTCACTTCATCCCGCTTACGCGACACCATAACTGTTACCTTGACCAGGATCGCTTCTGTTATTTAAATCACTAGTCAACACATGATGAGCTTTATTTACTGGTCCAAAAAAATTAACTCTAATGGCCTTTTACAAAAGCAGGTTCTGAAACAAATTGATTTGCACTAAATCGACAGAGTTTAAAGCATATACTGTATGTTAGTTTCGTCATGACTGTAAGATTGCTTTTTCAAAATATTTGGTGCGTCAAATGGGCCAAATTGAGGTAAGGCCAAAATATGAATTACCCTCCAAGGTTTTCACCAAATTTTAAAGTGCCCCTTACATAAGATTTGTCCCAAAAATCCGTCTGACATTTTCAATTTTCCTAGTTAGTCTCCTGGCCGTCCACAATGTTAGAAAATTAACGTTTTTGCATCACGTGCCTTGCATGAGGGGGGCAATTGGGTCTTTTACCATATAAGTAAAACAAACACTAAATAAAGGGGTGCAAAGTGTTCAAAGTCAAAGTAACAAAAATAAAAACAAAACAATTAAACTTTTTTTTTTTCTCTTAATTTCATCCAACCCATTACCAAAATCCACCACCACCACCCACTAACCAAATCACCATCACCACCACCACCCTTTACCAAAATCACCACCACCACCCATCATCTCACCTCCTAGAAAACGCCCAAGACAACCTCTTGCAGCCGCCAACTCATTAAACTCACCAACTGAATCTCCACTGAAGGCTTTGAGCTGTTTGCTTATTTTCTCTTCTTCTGTCCCCAGACTATCTGACAGGTCTTCGCCTGTTTTGATTGTTGGAAGAGGGAATGGATCAAGGGAAGTTTGTGAAATCACTGATTCCCCACCCACCGCACCCACAAAGTCTTTTAACCGACACAATACAAACGGGAAACCTCTGGCTGATTTCCATTTGCGATCTACCCACTGCTGAAGCTCAATTTTTGGGGGAATAAGACAATCTAGATTGCCGACTTTGGCGACTAAACACCTCTCTAAAAACTTCAAGGATTCATCACAAGAACCTTCATCTACCATGAAATCAACGTTTGAAAATTTAGACGAGAAACTGGTTTTAATGGTTAAGTCCGGCCATGGAGAAATTTTGGCCACCTCTCTACATGACCTAACAGGGCTCCTTATCTCAAATTTAACCTTTACCGTAAATCTTCTGATTCTTCCAGTCACCATGTCCCAGCCTGAATTCACCACAATCTCAGGGATATAAGTCCATCTGGAGCTACCTTTCCCCGAGACACCTAATTTAATAAACTTCCCTGAACTGTTCACCTTTTTCACCAACCAAAATTTCTCACCATCAATCTTGCCTCTTCCTCCAAAACTGGACCCCTAAAGATTGATGCTTTCAGCAGCCATTCACAAATCCAGACAAGCTCCCAGTAGGACACAATGATCTCATGAGTTCTTCCCCTGTTTCTCTCTAACCATTGAAACTCAACACAATTCTTTCCCTTTAACTGTGTGCATTGCAGGTATGGAAACACAAACAGAAAACAACTAACCACCTTATATGAAGGAATCTGAAATCATAGCCAGTGGATTCGCCCGGGTTTATGCTCATCTATACTCGGGTTTATGCTCATCTTGCCCTGGTAACTTCGGGTTTATGCTCATTTATGCTCATTTTGATAAAGACTCAAATTGAAGACGGAGACGATGTTTGGGAGAGGGGAGGTGAGGATTTCGGGGCACATGAAGATGGCACGGCGGGCAGAGGTCGGGAGGGGTGAGGCCGACGGAGTAGGGGAAGGAGACGGTGGATTAGAGATTGGAAATTTCTGAGACTGTGGATTGGAGATTGGAAATTTTTGTGATTGGAAATTTTTAGATTGGAATTTTCTGGGTTCTTGACATCAATTTGTTTCTCAAAATCCACTATGACACTTTGACCCCCTTTAATTAGAAAATAAGTAATTTCTTTTTTGACATTTTGACCCCCTTTATTTAGTGTTGTTTTATATATATCAAGAAATTACCTAATTGCCCCCAACACGTGCAAGGCATATGTGAAAAACGATAACTTTCTAACGGTCATCACGGCTAAGGGGTTATGTAGGAAAATTGAAAATGTCAGCGAATTTTTGGGACAAACCTTATATGGGGGGCACTTTAAAATTTGATAAAAACCTTAGGGGGGTAATTCATATTTTAGCCTTGAGGTAATTAAGAGGTTTTAGATCAATAATGTCAATACACTATAAATTTGTAGATTAGAATTATCAAGTCACATCGACAATAGCAAGTCAATGTGTTGATGACACAATAACATGAGTATTTTAGGAAGAAAATCAACGCTCGATTATTGACTCAACATGGTGAATTTAGGTAAGCACTTATATTGTTATTTTTAACAGAGGGCTGATGGTAGGGTTTATTTTGTCACCTTATAAATAGTTTGAAGCCATTCTTTTATTATTTTAGTGAGTTGAATGGTATACTGAGCAGCTTAAGTAAAGTTTGATGATTAATTTTGTCATTAACCCTTTTTTTAAAATTGGATTGTATCTCTATGCTTGTAAATGGATGGAGTTCATCTAAATGCGTGTTTTGTGATATGTACAATTACCTAAGAGCAACCACAAAGATAACTCTCTATATCACACTCTAAACACCTTCCAGTTTTACTTTTTCAACACACTAAAAATAAATTCACTACAATAAGCACTCTCTATATAACCCTCTAAAAATTAAATATATATCATCTCAACTAACAAACCTAACTACCATTCTATTTTTTTCTCTATTTTATTTCTATTTTCCCACACAATCGAAATAAAATATTTTATATTTTAAATATATATTCTATAAAAAATACTCCCTTCGTCCTTAAATTATTGTCTTGTTTGACGCGGTATGCGAATTAATAAAAAAAATAATTTACTTGATTATTAATATTGGTATGGTGTGTAATTTTTTATTAATGTCCATGTGTATGCGGCCCATAATTAAAGTAAGGAGAAAAAAATAAAGGTAAAATGGTAAAAAAAAAAAAAAACCGCTGGAGGAGTGAGAAAGACAAAATGAAAGTTACTATTTTTTCTAAATTACTCTCTACCGGTAGAGAGAAATTTAGAAGATTTTGGGGATAGAGGGTGGTTTTGGGACACTACTGTAGGCTCTAGGGTGGTTAAATATCTCTAAACTAAGTTTTAGAGAGTGGTTTTGGAACACCACTGACGTCGCTCTAAGTAGTTAGTCATTTGAACCATTTAATTTTTATGATGAGGTTTTAGGATTAAACAGTGATTTGGTTATCAAACTTTACTCTATTTTCTATCTAACTAATTCAACTTTTTGACTTCCTATTCTGTCATTAAACTCAATATTTAGAGAGAGTACTTAGTCCTTGAGCTAACTTCCAACAACCAGAAATTTTTTTAGATATTGAGTACTCTTACTTTTTTTTTTTTTTTGAACTTATTGTTTACTTCTTTTAATCTACCCAATCTACGATTAGCAACGCCTTAAACTAGTCGCCACATTCAAAACATATACCACTACAAAATTTCAAACCACCATCGCTTACCGTCACCTACCACCTTAACAAAATTCCATATACGTACATACATACATACCACTACAAACTGTTGAGTTGCTCAGAGAGGAAATAAAAAAATGAAGTTTATGCACCAAATTGCTATTTAATCCGAGGTTTTATGTAGAAATATCTTTTCTAGAGTATATTTTAAAATTAAAATAGTTTAAATTAAATTTTCAGTAGTTAAAAAACTTGAACAATTCTCCATGAAAATCTCTAGGTCCGTAAAATAATTATAATTAGGAATCACCGGCCCAAATCGGTCTCAGTGTGAGTTGGACGAACTTGTTGAGTGGGCTTGGGCTACTCACATGTTCCAGGCTGACTACTCTACTCAGTACTTACTAGCCTAGACTAGAATGAACGCCCGTGCCCGACCCGAGAAGAAATGAGATTAGATGAGATTTGTAACGGCTAGTTACAGGCGGGGGGAGAGAGAAAGAGAATCGGGAGTTTGAAAATATATTCATTCACAAGCCTCCCCATTTCTTTGTCTCGAAAAAACCAAACAACTGAAACTGTTAGTTAATTTCAACAACGCTCCTTCACAGTAATCTTTCATTCTCGGAGTGAAGCAAATGGAAGGAGGGTCTGAAATACAACTAATACAGAAGATGAAGATCGAGGACGACAACAACAAAGAAGAAGAAGAAGAAGAAGTGGAAAATGATGAGGAGTTTTACGAACAGATCGAGGCTCCCAAGTTCGTCGATTTCACACTTCCCGACTCCTTTCGACCCGATGATCGTTTCTGGTTCTGCTCCCGTGTCGGTATGAAATCCCCATTTCACTATGCTCACTCTACTTTTCTGTTTCAATTTTTGTAAAAACGGTGTTTGGGGAACATGAAAATCGAAGCTCTCACAGTTTGGTATTTTATTTAAGTTTTCTGCAACCTAATTTGGTTCTCCCCAAACATGGCTTTGATGATAGTGTAAATTAGGGGTTTATTTATTCATTCTTTTCTTTGGTTCTTTGGTCATGCGTGTCCAAATCTGGAGGTGTCCTTTGATGTGATAATACTCTCTTAATTCAATTACACGGAGTTCGTTCAAATCGTTCCCTTTACGAGTAGCTCGTAGTATTCGATCTCAATCTGAAATATCCAAGTCAATGCCTTTACTTCTTTGTTGAATTTTCGTCAAAAAAATCTGTTTCGTATTTGATGCGAGGTTCAGATTACTCGTATGGTGTTGACTGTTGGTTGAGAAAAGTTTTTCCTTTATTTATAGTTTGGCTCTTGTAATTGAAGCTCTTGAAATTCCAGTTAGTGAGATTATTAAGGTCTTGTACTTTGTTGTATACCATTTAGTTACTATGAACGTGAAAGAAATGGATCTGGCTGAGCTAAATACAGTAACTTGGTAGATGCAACTGAGTTTTCAAATTTCTTCATTCTTTTCTTTTTTCTTATTTCCCACTTTCATCTAGTTCATCCCAGTTTTCAAAGATTCCTGTCCCACTTGTAGCCTCCCTTTTCTAGATTTTTGACCCGCTAAGAGAGTCCATATTTGAGAATTAAGATTGCAAAACGATTTCCGTATGCTTATGAAGAACCCCCAGGGGCCAGTAGGGTAACCGATGGCTTAGGACTTATCCTCAAAGCTACATTGAGTTTTGTTTTCCTCGAACTACATTGCCCGGTCCTCTTGTCTGTCAGCCCAAGTGTTTAAAACAGTTAAAAGTTTTGCATTTGATCTTACATCTAGTAAGTATAGTGCACCGTGGGCTTGTTTGTCATTCTCTCCAATCCAAGCATACGTCGTGCCGCTGAACGTGATTGATGCTCCCTTGCTATTAGCTTAACGTTTTCAAGCAGTTTGACAAATTAACGAGATAAAGTCTCCATAGTGCTTTTCTTTTAGTTTTACATCTTTACTTACTAGATCTATTGGTGATTTTCTTCTTAAATCTTACTTGTTTTTTTCAAATTCCCTTCAAACTCTGCCAATTGGGTTTCAGGTTGTGACCAAAAGCATGAAGAGGAAATAGACCCAGAGGAGATCTCCAAAAATTTTGTTCTTCGTGTGAGCATTTTTCTCTTCCTATTCATGTCAACATGTGATCAGTTTTAGTGTTGGTCTTTACGTGCTTTACAAATCTAATAGGTCATGGCCGCAAGAAGTCCTAATGTAAAACTTAGAAGAGCACTTAATGGCAAAAGTTCCAGGTACTCTCTCTCTCTCTCTCTCTCTCTCTCTCTGCTAAGAAGTTTATAGGTTCCTCATCATTAACACTAGTCAAGTTCTTTTTGGTGTAGTATGAACATGAAATGTCCACTTTCAGCTCCTGCTAAATCCACCAAGTCCAGAATATCAAGATTAGCTATGGTTTCTTCACTTTCTCACAAGCTGGTTGACCAAAAAGGGAAAGTTGGACCTCCATCAAAGCTTAGTTCTACCCCAATGGCCAAGTCAAAGCAGGTTGCTGCCAAGTATATGACTACTCCAAGGAGAAAAAAGTCCCATCCGACTTCCGATTCCTTTCGAAGTGTTCAAAACCCAAAACCAACTACTGTTCTGGTGCCTAAGAATCGAATAGTAGCAAAGGCTCTAGTATTTCACTCCCCAAAGAAGGGAATTAGCGTTAAAAGTTCAGTGGAATTGCATACCCCTCTAACAAAGATTTGTGAGGGGATGAAGAGGCTTGAGATAACAAGTCAAAAGAAGCGTGTATTGGGGTATTCTAGCAAATCATCAAAGGACATTAGAAGCAGCTCTAAGAAGCCATTCGCCAAAGACCCTTCAGGAAGACGAGTGAGTTTTATCAAGGGAAGACGAGTGAGTTTTCTTAAGGGAAAAAGAAGGTCTAAGGAATCATTACGTCCCCAAAATTGTAAAGAGCAAGAAGCCACGTCTTCTAGAGGCATCAAGACAAAAGGAAGGAAGATTTTAACTGGTAAATGCAACTCTATGGCTAAAGAAATGGCCGGACATGATTCCAGTGACATAGAGATCGATGCAAAATCTGGGGACCGCTCTATTGCTTTAAGGATTAATGAAGACATTGAAAATAAAGATCATCTGCCAACTTCAGAAACAACAGAAAATTTCAGTTCTGCTGATTCTAACAAGTTAGAGGAGCCAGCATCAAAAGAAACTTCAAAGTCATTGTTATCAGATGTATCAAGAGCTGAAATGAAGTCGTTACAGAATGCTGAAGAGAAAAGCCTGGAAGAAACAGATTTACCTTTACCAAGTGTTCAAGCGCCGAAAGAAGAGGAGAATGGTGTGAAGGAAAGAAAAGAACAGGACAGAAACCCCAAAAACAGTTCAGAGAATGGGGGCAGTCCTAAAGACCATTCAAGTGGAAATCAACCTTTGGAAGATTCAGGACATGAGATGGGACTAACAAATAGCGATGATAAAGAAAATGCTTTGACATCCAACATTAATAGGTATGGTGCCAAGCAATCTCATACTTATCTTCATCTCATATCGTTCGTACTTTGGCTTCTTAGATCAAGTGCAATGATTGTGCTTATCCTCGTTACATTGATTTCAGGGATATTAACTGCAACAATCACCAGTCAGGTAAAAAGATTCTTGGCAGTCAGGGAACCCTAAAAAACAAGAAGGTGCAATTTCTTTCTTTTCTTGGTTCCGTTTTCTTTATTTTCAGTTTTCTAATGTACATATATACTACTTCCGCCGCCCCAAAGTGAGTATCCTTAAAAATGGATACTCATTTTGGGACGGCAGGTGTAATATAGTTACATTTATCTCAGTATTTGATACTCGTAGCTACTAAAATTCTTGTAGGCTGCTCAAATAGTTGACAAGAATTTGAAAGATGGTCTTGTTCCAGCTGCTGCTGGTCCTATAGCGACGAAATACAAGAAACCAAAGCTTACGAATCCCAAGCCTTTCCGGCTAAGAACTGATGTAATCATGGATTTTTGCAGATTTAGACTTTAGGTAATGAAACTCCTTTTGGTTTTAATGAGATTTTGGCTTTCCAGGAAAGAGGGATTCTCAAGGAAGCTAACTTGGATAGAAAAGTCCATTTTCCAGCTCCTCAAAATGAAGCTGCAAAAGATTCAGGGTTCTCAGGTGGAAACTCAATGAGAACCCAAGGGAAAAATAGTCTTCACGTGAGTTTTCTCTTCGTTTTTTCTTTTTCTTTGTCAATCTGCAACATAAAATGTAAATATATACAGTATTTATAGCAAAGGTGAATGCGAACTCCAGCTTGGTATATTGATTGTGTTAGCAGAGAAATGGGAGGTGCCCCATAGAACAAAGTAAATCTAATAATGATATACTTGAAGTTGGTGGAAAAGAATCAAAGGGAAGTGGTAAGAAGGATGAATCCGTGAGTTTCATATTTTAGTACGGAAGATTTGTTTCTATAATTATTAGGTTTTGAAGGTTTCATCTTTTCGTGTTCTTTGATTTTAAAACTATTAGGTCTTCTTGTTCGCCTTTCCCAGTTAAGTAGTATTTTTAACTTTGCCCCCAATCACCACCAGGTTTCAAGAGCAACACACCGAGAACCCAAATCTATTTCCTCTCCTCTCGGCAATGTCAAGGTTAATGTTACTCAAAAATCAGAGAAGAGCTTAACCAGGACAAGATCACCTTATCTAAAGCGGCAACTTGTCAGGCCCCAGGGGTTGGTATACTTCAGCACTTACTTATCTTGCCCAGAAAAAAACATTTTGTAATTAAATCTTGCTCATTTTGCAGGGTTGTTGCTTCAGCTAAGAAGGCTATTGCTTCTTCCATGAGACCTGGACAACAACTCAGTGTAATAACCGAAACTTCAAAATTAATAAAACCCGCTAAAGCAGTAAATGTGGATGGAACTATGGGAGCACCTAACACAGCTACAGCTTCAGCTTCTTTGGCTTCCAGATCGACATCACGTGGGAAACGACCTGTAACCATTCCAAAAGAACCAAATTTTCACAGCTCCCACGTGCCGAAGAGTTGCACGAGGAATGTTGCCTAGATGATTTCCTTCTTGACTAGTAGTACACTCTTGTCTGTGTGTATGATATATTGATATCATGTTGTTCAATTATTTATTGAATTTGACTTGCTCTCTGTAATTGATTATAGCAACATCCAATTTTATTTTTTTGTTTCCCTTTTTCCTGGTTGATTGTGGTTAGGACGGTTCTGTGAGATTCTTTGACAATTGGTAACTGTAAAAGAAAAAATTGTTGTTCAAGATGAATTCTTTCAAGTTGTATTTATTGTTAGAGATATTATTTCAAGTCAAAACAACCCTTAAAATGTGCCTGGAACTTTAAACTAATTTGTTGCTGTTACTTTTCTTTGTATATCTTTGAAAGAATTTGCAAGGTCTACAATTTTTTTTTTTTTTTTCTGATTACGGAATGGCCTCCAAACGACCTTACCGCACCTATAGCATCACTACGTCTTCAAAAACCTGTGCATAGATAGAGTAGTATCATCTAACATTCAGATATCTATTGGAGGGACAAAATTGAGGCAGAGTAGTGAATAGTTTTGATGCCGTCCGTGCATCCAACAAATACCACATTGAGACAAGTTATAACTTCTGTGCAGCCGCGCTAACTCTACAAGATGCAAGAACCACCACCTTCTTTCTAAAGAGAAAAAGAATGTTGGGGGAAAAAAGAAATCCTGCATTGGTTATTGGGCTCGATCTTTTTTGTGTCACGTGCTCTCATTAATCAATCATTCGGGGGTGGTCAATTTTTCTTGATAATGTTCTTCTTCAGCTTCTCATTTGCAGCTACAAGTTCTGCTGCTATTCCAGGTTCATTGGCAGAATGTCCTGCATCTGCAACCACCTGTGTTCCAGCCGAAGTTTTGAGTCCATAATAGCAAAAAGGGAAACGATTTCAAAAATATTTCTTGATTAAAATTACTGCACATGGAAAACAATTGAACGAAGAAACCGGTTTAATGCAGGTATCTTATTGGAAGAGAATGTAATAAATCAGTATCAGTCATATCACATGAGCTCAATAAAAGTCCAAATAGATAAAAGGGGTGATTGTGAACCATGGTCATATTAAATATGCACCGGTAAACAAAAGAGCCAGGTTAGTACACTCCTTCGACCCACTTGAAGACGACAATTTTTAAAATCAATAACATTTTTACCAGTTTAAGAATGTTAAAATGTCAAGACAAGTTTAATTTTCAAATTAGAGACTCATTAAATCAGTGTCGGGATACAGAAAAAAAATTCAGTGGTAATAATAAAGGTATGATAAAAATTGAAAAATAGTAGAACAAATTGAAAGATTAATGGACACTCATTGCAAATAGTTGAACATTTCTGTTAACTCACAATAAGCATAACACGAAAAACATTGTTATTTCTTTTCAATTTGAAACTCTTGAATTTTTAGCATATCAGTTTTTGATTTAAATTGAAAGGAGATGTGGAATGAGACCCCCTACTGGCTTCCACGTCAACCAAGCCACATCTTACGGCCAACCAGCTGGCCTCCATGGAACTCCATCCAACCGCATCACACGAGGGACTCGGCCTTACGCTTGGTAGTACACCCATCGTGAAACACCCTCAACGCATCAGACGTCAAGGCTCAATGAACTTTCCATGACCTGGGGGACCCTCATGGCCTCACCCTCAACGCAAGAGGACATAGGGAACCCCATCACCCGGCCCCCTTCCTCTCCTCATCCAAAGCACCCCCAGGATGGGACCCCAGGGGACTTACTGCAGAAGGGTCTCCCCGAGTAGGACCATTGTCACGGGCCACCTTTTGTGACAAGCCAACGCGCATTGGAACACCCTCACGCACACCGGCTCACTTGGGAGTTGGGACACGGGACGCCATGGCGGCCGTGGGATGCCAACATCAGAGGACACCATGCCACGGAGCTGGTTTTAATGTTAGATGATGTGCCTTGGTGTGGGAAAGTGTGGGCTTTGATGTCAAGACATTGGGCAGCGCGGCCTAGGCATTGGCATGGCGTTGGGTGCAGCTAGCAGGGCGCGTGGTGCAGTCTGCAATCCTGTGAGTTTTTTTGGCCAATTAGCGTGATTCAAAGTGCCACGGGTGTCATTTACATGGGCTATGGATGGAGTACGATTGTAGAGACATGCGACGTTCATTCCTATTTTCTTATTTTTGGCCTAAATAGCATATATAGGGGGGTACATGCTTAGTGCTTGTGACTCTATACCCAGTATTGCCTGGTAAGCTCTCTTCAGTGTTGAGCTAGCTCGTGTATTGTGAGTTGTTTGTGATTTCCATTGTTGCCACCAATTGCACAAGACTTAATCAATGAAATGCATTTGTTGCCTTCATTGTCGCCTCGTTTATGAGTGATTGTTTCCATGGGATTGTTTGCTTGTCATGAGTGTGGTGTTGCCAGGCATTGTCCTGTCGTGGGGCATCACGGCGCACACGTTATGAGCCTCTCGTGTGATCCAGTTTTGGAATGGTAGCTGAGAACGGGAGTACATCAATGTGGCCCCTCTTTGGGACATGTGCGACTTTAGCTTTGGCTACGGGAGAGAACTGAAATGGATCCTTCTGGGACATTCCACAGTGAACTTTTTGGACTTCTCTAGAGCATTTACCTTCTACAGTAACAATTGTGAGTGTCAATTCAGATGGGAGTCCAGTATATTTAACTCACTTGAAACCGAATCGCTAAATTTACAACTCCGATGGTAGATTTTATAAGTTGTACATTCTGGCTATGGCTACAGACTTGAAAATGTTTGGTTTTGCACCTAAAACTTCTACGTACTGTAAAGATTTTCAGTGGAGTCATCCCTGGTTGGGCCCTTACTGAGCCCGTCCTGCATTAAATGGAACATCCTAAAAGGGAAGAACGGACCCTTAAGTGGAACACGTGCAATACTTCACAGTAAAATAGACGACATGTAACATAAGCTGTCTCTTACCTTAAAATCTGCCTCTGGCCAAGCTTTATGAAGATCCCATGCTGACATCATGGGGCAACAAACATCATATCTTCCCTGCCGATTATTTCAACATAATGATTTTCTGTCAGATACTAAACCTCAAACCAAAATTTTCTACAAAAACGCTAAATCATGTATGCATTCAGTCATGCAGGTAAGTCAAAAATGAAAAATAAAGTTTGAGAAGAGAATTATGACATGTATCTTGTATGCATTTAGACTTTGTTGGAAGAAGAAAATTTCAGACAGTACCACTGAATTCAATCTTCTAAGAAGACCAAATGGACACAAAAGCAGCTAAACAAAAACATTAAAAAGAACTCATGTTAGGGGTTGAACCCATGGATACGAGCAGGAAGATGAATCTAATCCACAAAACTGAACTTTTCCCTTAAAATACTCAAGCTAGATTAAAAAAAACAATCCATTGGATATCAGGAAAAATTAACAAAGAAATACAAATCACCAAAGAGAAGATGATTTGAAATTTTGACCAAGAGGCAAAAGATCAACCTCTAATGCTAATTGACACAACAAATGAAGAAAAGTAATCCCATTTCTAGGTTTAAGCTATAAGTTCAATTGTTATATCAAACTTCTTTTTTCTTTTTTTTGGAAACATGATGCTGCTCTGTCATGTAATAATGACAATCAAAATGCATTATTAAAAGTTTGACTTTCAAAGTAGAACTCTTCTTTGAGATGGATGGAGCATATATGAACTTCAAATATGTCAGTTCATGAAATCAGAATTACATATAGTATTATGTAGAAAACAAAAATGAAGTCCGATAGTGACAAATGCAACATTCACCTGCACGATGGTAGTGTTGATGTGCCTTATCTTCTCAATATTGTCTAACAGGAAAGAGTCTGAAGAAAAGAATCCCTTATTCACAAAGTAATGATTCTCGATCCTTGCAAAGGCCTTTATGAAGCAAAAGGAGAATATTATTCATGGTAAGAGGTCAAAGCTCAATCATTTCAAGCAATCAACAAGACTCGCAAGTACAGATGACAAGGGGCTAGAAGATGGTATACAGAAGATTGGGCCATGTTAAACATGCAGAGGAGAAAAAGTCACAATCATTTCAAGCAATCAAATAATACTCACAGGTACAGAAAACAAGGTCAGGAAGATGGTAACTCGAAATTGTTGGTAACATTGAGCCTATTAAACACATAGAAATGGGCACATTTCTTGAAAAGAAATAGTGGTGGTACTAGTAGGAATTGATTCAATTTGCATTATCTTTATTATCGCCCTATTTCACTGAGTTGTATATCTAGCAACACTAAAGGATGCTGCCAATAATCCGATGAATAGGTTCTACACAATAAGAGAAAGTAGCAAAGCTTTCTTCAATTTGATTTGTAAGCTCAAAACCAATAATTATTGCAATTTACATGGGTTCTTATTTCATGCCGCTTTAACAAAGACAGACGACCGTTTTACATGGTACACAACTTGGTCCCAAAGTTCACTAGAAGTAAAAGACTTAACAATGAAATTAGTTTAAAGAGCCCACGGAAGAACATTATACATCCCCATTCCCTCCAAGTAACTTCCCCATAGAAGAAACGGTGTTTTATCCTTTTGCTTCTCTTAATAGAAGACTGATCAGAAAGGACCTGAGATTCTAATAAAAATTTATCTACTTCCATCAGAATGCCTTTATATACTGACAGTCAATAAAGATACAAATTTTGCTCTTTTACCAGGTAAAACTATGGTCCCATTCTTACTAAAATTAAGTACCACTAATCTTTTGCAATATCTAAAGGACAAGAAATAGTCAAAAATATTAAGGCCCTGGCTTTTGCAAAGTACTGAGAACTGTTTCTCATTTACATCATCAAAAAAAATGTAAGGTGTTTGAATTTAAGGTAGAACAGAGATTTTGTAGTGCAAATTTAGATATTTGTTAACGTCAACAAAGATGTCCTAGAACTATAGCTATACACCTTTTTAAAAAAATCTTAAAAGCAAATCCATAAATAGAGACTAAAAAGAGAAAACAGAAAAGGGAAAACATCTCAAAACGACAAACAAACAGGAATATTTGCAAATTAAAGAATCTTTGATAAGAATACAAGGATTTAGACAAATGTTAAGCACATACGAACCAGCTAAGTAAAGATGGTAGTGTAAACTATCATCAACTAAATTGTATAAAGAAATAAAGACATAATCAATTAATCACATATAAGAAACACAAATTTCTCTTCATCAAAGTAATTTACCAGTGAGAATTCATCGTCATCCCCTCTCTTTATGTTATCTTCGTTCGGGAGAAGATGAGCAGTCATCATTTCCCATTTGGTCCATGCCCTGGCAGCTGCATACTAAGAACAAACAAAAAATTTATGTAAAAGGAGAATAGAGATACATGATCAAAGGCTACTGATAACAAGATAAGCAAGAATGATAATGTGTGGGAAGACTTAATTGAACTCCTTATATTAGACAACCCAGATTGTTGACACCTGCAGCTACAAAGGTTATCACTTACAGAACCGCCTCAAGAAATTCCCACACACTGTGGCAGAAGATTGGACAGGTGTGGGCAGTCTTTTCAAAACAATTTTTCTTTTTAATTCCAATTAAAGCTGAACAGCATCTTTATTTATAGATTTCTAAATATTCCTTGGTAACAGCATCGGATCCATCAATATAGTCTTGGTGGTAGTACATGGGTTATCCATTATAGGCGGTGATTTTCTATTCTATTTACCAAAAAAAAATCACAAAAACTGTATACAGAATGTTCTATTCAACTCAGATGATGCAGAATAAGATTTCATTTTCTAGGTAGAACTTTGATTAGTCATTAGAGATAAGTTGACCAGTGCATATGTGAGAAGTGAAGGTAATCAATGAAGAAGCATCTCAAAATCAGCACTCATCATCCTTCAATTTCACATGGCCCAAATATAGATCAATTAACGGGGGGCACTTACTAAGAATCTAATTTGGTAATGCTGTAGAAATATGTACCAATAAACTAGTGCCTGTTCCCTGTGTAAAGTGCTTCCATAAACAGACTCTTAAGAAGTGTCCTGAGATACTGTTAGAAGTTCCCTCATCAATTTAAACCACAATGAAAATTTCTACACACGCAAAAGATGAATTCGAGAAAGACGACCATCAAATTGTTCATTTGAAGGCAAAACAACAAAAGAGACCCCCACTGAACATTACACGTTTTTGCATTGAACTCATATTTGTCAGTAGGGATCTTACTTGTGTGTTCAAGTCATCAGAGTTTAACCTCTTGTGGTAGGCATCAATAAAGCAGCCTCTTTCATTTTCTGGAATTAAATCTCTAAATGGTTCCCATGCTGTAAAAGGAGAAGAAATGCGCAAATGGTTAAGTTACCAAGTAAACATAGTCACCAGTTTAAGGAGCACAAGTATCGTATTATAGCTACATATACAATAAGATTGCTACTCTCTCCATCTCTAAATGAATGTCCATTTTTAGTTGAGTAATGCTATGTGCACTAAAAATATGCATTACATGTGCACTCAAATCTCACTTGGCATGTTATGGTTGTCAGAACATTATTAAGTGATAGGACCTATAAATTACTTAACTAACGAGACAGTATGCCAACTGGATTTGAGCGCACATTTTTAGTGCACATAGCATTACTCTTTTTAGTTTTTTGCTAAAATTAACGAAGTTGACTTTTGAGCCATTTTGGTAGCACCTGTACATTAATACCCTTAATGTCCACATATAACATTATAAGCCCACACTAGGTCATGATTGTGTTAAAGGTGAAATTAGTATACTTATACAAAAATGGACACTCATTTAGGGACACGAGGAGTAAAAAATACTTCAGCCACCAATGCCACCACCCCTCTTCCCCCAAGTGATGACATATTCGAGCTTGTCACAGGTAAGCTGAAATTCTTCCAACGTCTTTGGTTTCTGAAACAGTACATTTAGTGCTGTCAGGATACCAGGCTGCTAACCTTGAAAACCATGTTTAGTTTGACTAGAAAACATGGGATCCTCTTGAATATCTTAGAAAAAGAATGACTTGAGGAAAGTGTGAGGTAATTGTAGTCACTGTTAAGTGTTCTTCAAATATAAAAATTTCTTGAGAACTATCTGGTACAGAAATCGTTGATAAATCAAACAGCAACAATTTAACATTATTAATTTATTATCATTGTTGTATCATCTTTCAACAGAAAACTTGATATACTTGAATTCAGACAAAATTTCAATATCCTGTCTTGCACTATAACAAAGGAATCAGCAGAGCAACCCATATATGAAGTAAGTATACTATAAGATTTGCACGAATGATTTCAGAAAAGCCAGAAAGTGGGTGGGGGATGAGGATAGAAGAAGATGAAGGAGCACACCATCAGGGTATATAGCAGCAGCACCACCCTCATAAAACCAATCAATCTCTTTCTTCCGCAATAAGAAAATCCCTCTAAGGACTATGCCAGTGACCTTAAAATAACAAGAGAATTAAAAAAAAGGAAAGATAATTTGTCAGATGCATTTCCCTCACTAGAATAATCTGCCAACGGCAAGAAGTACATAAAGAAACAAAAAGCAGTGACAATAAACAGAGGATGTACCTTTTCAGGGTGAGTTTGGCTGTATGCAAGAGCAAGTGTGCTTCCCCATGACCCACCAAACACCTAAGGATCAAGCTGATAAGAGGCATATAAAGAAACATCCACCAAAACTACTCAAATCAACAAAGCCAAACCTGCCATTCTGGTATTTCAAGGTGTTGTCTTAGCTTTTCGATGTCATCAATAAGGTCCCACGTCGTGTTCTCCACCAAGCAAGCATGCGGTGTACTCTTACCAGCACCTCTCTGGAACACAGAATGATTAAGTGCAATAATATTCAAGCAGTTTAAAAATAATAAACCTCTTTAGCAGAACATTTTTTGCAATGAACCTGATCAAAGAGAATGATGCGATAGAATTCCGGGTCAAAGAATCTACGATTACTTGGTGATGTTCCACCTCCAGGGCCCCCATGAAGAAAAACAACTGGCTGTAAGGTTTAAAAAAAAATCATCAACAAGGTGCATTACATAGAAAGTTGGGAACAATTGCAATTTAGTCCAGAGAAAGCCTCAGAACCCAATAATATGTCATATGTGGTATACAAACCGAAACATCAGCAATTTATTTCATTCTATAAAATCAACTACTAAACTAGATAAAGACTCACTTAAAATTTACATCTGTTAGATGGATGTCCATTTGTTATGATAGCAGACTAATTTTCAAGGTTAAGTGAATATTGTTTAAGTACTTGGTTCAAACTCCAAGAAAAATCATCACCAATTCATGAAATTCACAATGTGGCATCACAACCAATAATAAGGAATGCACCATCTTTCCTAAAACATGAGAAAATGGTTGGAAAGCCCAAGAAATTGAACCAAGGCTTTCATCAATCACTTGGTTCTAGTTAGAAGTCCCTGTACTCCAGGAAACTAGTTCTACTTTCTTCTTCTGGAGGATCCAAGAGATATAACTTTCATTCCCAAATTTAGAAGCGTATTTACACTATGTTTGAGATTCTCTTACTGCATAAGAAAATAACAAGTATAGCTAAAAATCATCCTTCAACATATAAAGTTGACATGGAGATAATCCTTTAAAAATTGACTTCCATATTAAAACTCTTGCTAGGGACAATGAGCGTACTTAAAATAGTATTGCTGCATTCAATTATTACAGGTGTTTAAGAATCAAAAAACTTTCTGAATTCAAAATTTGCCTTTCCAGGTAATCTTACCACGAAAAAGTATTCCCTCCTTTCCGCTCAAAGAGCTCCTATTTGGAATATTATATTTAAGACCTACATTATTACTGTTACCCTTGACAATAACCATAAAGCATTATATCAAGCTTTTTTCTGTTGTAGCAAACTTGTTTACTTATATTTGAGGGGTAAAGTTAGAATATGATAGAAACGGTATGCCTAACTTTCTGAAAATTGAACTCTTTTGGAGCATCCCAAAAAGGAAAGTAAGACTCTTTGAGTGCTACGGAGGGAGCAACTCAACTTGTGATACAAATGGAAGGGCTCTCGAAAACTGTACAGAATGATTCAATTTCCAAGGAACGCGTAAAACAATTGCTCTCAAACAAAGAAGGAACTGGGAAAACATTACAAATGTGTGTCAAAATTTAAGTTGCAATACTCAAATAGCAAAGGTACATTCACAAGACAATATATTCAAGAGTAGTGACTACTCACATGCCCATTTGGATTTCCTGACTGCTCCCAGTAGATTGAATGAAGATCCGACACTTTCAAAAAACCCGTACTATATGGCTCTATATGAGCATAAAGATTCTTATTCAGCTCTGGAAACTCTTTCTTCAAATCCATTAATGTTGTGTTTAGTTGTCTCTGATCACTACTATAGTCAAGATTCTGAGCACGTAAAACCGAACTTCTTCTTCCTGCAGAATTAAACAAAAACCTCGTACTTGGACATAATCCTACAAATGAAATTGGCAACAGAAAAAAAAAAAAGAATATGCAGCATGAAGAAGGGGAAATTCTTAGTTGACTACAACCTTTTTAAACAAGTAGGTAGAGGGTGGGTGTGTGTGTATGTGTCATGGTGAAGAAGAATTCTAGACTTGATCATCTGAGATAGACTACAGTAGCACAATTTCATAAAGATGAAATCATAAGTCGATTAGAACCATATAAAATTTCAAGAGTTCTTGAAATCAAAGCCATGAGTACACAAATGAAGTGAACAAAAATGAGAGAGAGAGAGAGAGAGAGAGAGCGAAAGAGACCTGTGGAGGTGAAATTCTTGTATGGAAGAGACAGAGAGAGAATCGGAAGATGATGGGGGGAGAGAAAAGGAGGTGTGAATTTAGGAAACTGAAGATAGTTTTGAAGGGGGAGCCCTAAACTCATGGGATTATGATTGATGATGATATTAATGGATCGGTGGGGGTAATGCCGTAATGCTGCATGTGCCTGTGCCTGTGCCTGCATTCATTCTTATCAAATCCCATTTGACCAATTGTCTTTGTTTTGTTGCTAAGCAATGAGCATAAGCATATTACGCATTTGTTTAGTATTCTATTTTCATTTTTATTCGTACTGTAACAAGCTTTATTGTTTCAATTTTCATTTTTACTCAGGTAAGCAAGCCCCCCCCCCCCTTCATTTTCTGCTTATAATAATAATAATTTAAATTTTCATTTTCATTTTCACTTTCTTTTGTACGTTTTTTTCCTACTTACTATGCATGTAAATTACTTTCTAATTAACCGTTTTATCAACTTTGTTTCACTAATAGTAAAAATTACTATCTATATATATATAAAAGCAGAATAGTGGCCAAAAGAGGAAAAATCCCGCCAAAAACATCTTTCCAAATATGGCAACTTTGCTGCTGGAACATGGCACACTGTTTTGTTTAGTTAACCGGAATGGCACATGGTTTTTCAATAGAACACGGTTTGGTTTTGCTTTAATCTAGACTGTTTTGCTTTAGATTTGAGCACAGTTTAAATTAAAAAAATTCATCCAATTACAGACTTCACGGCAATCAATATTGACTGTTTACATATTTGAATTTGAACTAAAGTAAGCCCTGTTGGGATCATAATTAAACCGTCCTCGAAATTAGACAGCACGCCCTGGGAGCAGAAAAGTCAGGTGCTTGGAAACAACGACGATAGTAATCAAAAAGGGGTATAAATATGTTATCTTACCTTGAAAATACAAGTTTGTTGCTTTGAAAATGAAAGGAAGATAGTCTCTTCATTTTTTGGTTCAAATCTTAAAACTTTCAACCTTCACCTTCACTAGCGGTGACCTCCTCTCTCCTCCATTGCTGTCGTTGCCTTATCGTCATCTTCATCGGCTTCTTCAAATAGCAGTAATGCAGCATCCGAAACCCTGGTCTTGATGTCGTTGGCGGCAGCGGATCAGCCTTGAAATCCGTCAATTTTAAAGCCTTCTCCAGCAATCCAAACCTATCTCACTTTTCATCTCTAATTGGATTGTTGACTAATTGAAAATCCAATCCACTTGAAGTTGAGTTCGTTGAACATCTTCAGGTTTGAATCATTTTCTTAAGCTCTTTTTATATTTTATTTTATGTTTTCTCTTATTATTTTTGACCTTTTCTTTGGTCGATTTTAATTTAGATTAGCTCTTTAAAATTTCTATAAAACACAATTTCGTGGAGCTCCTTTTGCAACCAGAATTTTAATTGATGCCACTGCATTAATTTATAATTTCGGTTGGTTTTGATTTAAAATTTGTTTCAAATACAATTTTACTATATATTGGCATTTGGACTACACATATTTGATTTTTTTCTCTTTTGTTTGTGATATTTGTAGTTTATGTTTCCATCTCTCCGGAGAAAACACCAGCGGCGCCCCTTTTGTTACTAGCCATGGATACAAGTATATTGTGTTTTGTTCTCTCCTTCTCTCTCTCTTCTAGATTGTAAAGAGGTATGTTTCCTTTCCAGATCGTAAATAGATAATCATCAATTCAAACACTTTGTGATTTTGTTTTCATATGAAAAACCCCCGTCTCCCATGAACTTTTAGCTATGTCAGATTTAGGGAAATCTGTTACCACATCCCTTCCAGATAATGTGGTGAGTTGTTTCTTTGGTTAGATCATGTATGCCCATTTGAATGATAATGCAATATGATGCATGATTATCTATATGGACTGTTCATTTGTGATATTTTGCTTTATTTATTATTTATTCTTTTAGCCAATGACATAAGCTAGGTTAGATGGCTTTGCTTGGTGCGAAGAAATGAACCTTGGCCTGGGTCTTAGGAAGTCTAAAAGTGCAAGTTTGATTTTTGTTTTTATGACTTCAGCAAATAAAGGTTGTAAATGAGGTTTCTATCATTTTTCTCACCCTTGAATTTTTGGAACTTTTATAAATAACATGCAAAAGTTAACTGCAACTTGCATACATGTATGTAGCAATTTCTATTTTTGAACACTTTACTGTTTTATGACTTCACTGGGTTCAATTATGGATGTGTTGCAACTCAAACCTTTATGCTAATTCATATACCAGATCATGCCACATCAATGGGTGGCATCCACATGAAGCTGAACCCGGTACAGTGTCTAAAAACTGTGGAGAACGTCACAACAGTGGGTTATCAAATGGTTTATGATTCAAACTAGAGATCTATTGGGAGATGGTACAGGTGTGAAATCTATTTTGGGGAGGGAGTTTGAAGATGAGTTTCAGAAAAGATGATTTCATTTTTGTGCTGATATTATGATCCTACTTTATACATGGCAGTTTTTGCTACTTGATTTCACTTGAGGCTTCAATTTATCTGTTTTCTAATATTATTTCTTTTTAACAGTGGTTAAGGGTTTAAGGAAGCAGAGTTTAAGGATCCAAATGATATCTCTTCTGAATTTGGAAAAAGAGACATTGGATCATATAAGCATTTATTTGCAAATGAAGCTACCTTGAGTCTTTGCTAATTCATGGTGAATTTGTTGAAATTGTTACTGTAGTTTCTGTTAGTCTCTCTCTCTCTCTCTCTCTCTCTCTCTCTCTCTCTCTCTCTCTCTCTCTCTCTCTCATATAAGGGTTAGTCTTTACATATTACTAATGTTCTGTTTTAAGCATATGGTATTTGATTTAATGATATTGAAATTTCTTCCTGGATTGCTAATGATATTGAAGGAACTATAGAGGATGCCAAATGGCTGAATAAAGTGGCTCATCGTCGCAATGTATACATAAAGGTTCATGCGACATTTGAGTGCGCCCCTTCAATTTAGAAAGTTATTTCACGGCTTCTCTGTAAATAGGCTCTTTAAATCAGGTAGCCCATAAGTTATGGTAACTATTCTTACTATGATTATCTAATGTTTAGTTTTGGCAGGACCCTTTAATTTTGTTCTTTTACTGGCTTGAAGTTCAAAGAATTCATCAAAGGGTTTTGCACATCTTAATTCTTAACCGATAAACCCCAATCATTTTGTGGTGGAAGTACAAAGTATTCTAAAAAACTAAATAAGAACCTTATAGATCCACTATAGGCCCTTTAGTTGATTCGAACAATGTATTGTTTCTATTTGCTTGATTATTTTTCGGATTAGTATGTGTTCATATATATGAATATATATATATATATATAAATATATAAATGAATATATAAATTTATATATATATATATACATATATATATTTATTTATTTATGTTTATGTTAGGATACCCCCTTATATGGGTATCCTAACAATGTAATCTAGCTTTCAAATGAGTTATGAAAATGGATATTGTTTAGGGCTTTTTTGTAATTTTAAGCTTCACTAATGAGCCTACCTATGTGACTTACCCCCCCCCCTCTTCATTCTTTCTCCTGCAAGTTGCCTTTTCTGGTGAACTAGCCTTGTGAAAAATCTACCAGATTCTCCATTTATGGTTTTGGTATGTTGTTAGATTGTATTGTCAAAAGAAAAAGAAAGGAAAAATATGAGTATTTAAAAGTACTAAAATGAATTTTGCAATTTGTTTTGAAGCTATAATTTTACTCCAGCTCCTAGAGGTAGTTGCACATGTTGGCAGAAAAGTTGCCTTGTGTTTGTTTCTAATCTTGTGGTTTTGTAATATGGCAGGGAATAAAGCCGTTCTTTGTTGTGGTAGGTAGGAAGATTGAAAGTTTGTCTTTTTGTATGTTGCAAGTCTAACCCGCCATGGTATCGCCCCGGTGGATAATCAATTGAGGAAAATGCCGCAAGATCTCCACCGATGCCTTTTTTAACACAATAATTTCGTCAGTTTTGTTTGTCATCTAAATACTTATGCTAGCTTGCGACCCCTTCCTCTTCTCTTTCCCATGATTCCTTCGATTTTCTTTGAGTCAAGGTGGATGATTTTATCCGTGACGACCCGACCGTCACCAAAGATTCGATGAAGAGCTGGAAATCTTTCAAGTAAAAGTACTATTCTGAGAATTTTTGATTGTTGGGTGCTCCGTACTCCTCAAAGTTGTTTCTTTGAATTAAAGTTGGTGGAGTTGGATGTGTTGTGGAGAATCCTAAGAGAAAGCAGTTTTGTTGGATAGAGGTTTTTTATTGTTATAACAAACAGGGTATTATGTGATAATGAAATACATACTTGAGAAAATTAAATTTTGCATCATAATGTACAATGTCATTCATTTATGGTTAGTCATAACTGAGTAAAGATATTCTTTTGATGCTATGATCTCATTTGTGTATTCTATTGATACTATGACTCCATTTATTGATGATAATAATTGGAAGGTCTTAGGAGGATCTCATATTTTTACAAATTTATAAACCTTTTATTTTCTTAAGTTTTTATATTATGAACTTAGATTATTTTTAGCTAATACAAAGAAATAAATAACAATTTAATTGAAATATTCAATTTTTTCATTATCCAATGACTTTAATTTCTCAATGATAAATAGAAAACAAAAAATATCTTCATGCATTTTAAATTGTTCAATTCTACTTTAAAATGAAGTAATTGTTTTTATCTATAATTATGAACAAAAAGTATTCAACTTTAAATGATTTTTAAGATCATCTTACAACTTCATTCTCAATAGTTTTATCAAATTGTTTTTTCTACGAAAAGTACTTTTTTTTTACGGAACTTAGATTCTATATTCACTTCTATAGCAATTTTTTGTAGAAATTATAGCATTTTCAAATCCGTCTTCCCTATCTTTTTTTAATAAATGAAATAAGATAGTTCAATTGTTGTATAGCAACATCGATACACATATCTTTTGATTGCATATTTTTACTAACCGAGTTTACCGAAAATAATATTTCATATCAAATAGTCATGCCTAATAAAAACTTAAAACTTTTTTAATCTTATAAGTTGTTAAACTATTAATGAGTAGGTGACGAAAACTAAGAGTTACTCTTAACATTAATTTTTTTTATTAAAATTAGTTTTTTTTTTAATTTAAATATGAGGCCTAATATTTTTTGAGGCCTAAAGCAAGGGCTTTGGTGGCTTTACCCTTGGGCTGGCGTTGAATTGAAGAGAAGAGTTGTTGATTAGAAGGAGAAATGAAGAGAAGAGTTGATGAGGAAGAGCATCTTAAAATTTTGCTTTTCCTATCCCCAAACCCGAACATCTATGTAAGATAAAAAAATACTTGAAAAATCTAAGCATATTTTGAAAACATTAAATAAAAACATAAATAATTTGTTTGAATTTCAGATCAAACAAATTTTTCAAGGAAACCATTTTTGTTCAACTGAGAAACCAAGAGTCATTGAAAGAAAAAATTAGGGGAAGTGAAGTGTTTTTCTAGAATGTTTTGGGAGAACCCTAAAGGATTGAAAACGGCGAATATGAAAACCCTAAATGAAGGGTTTGGTTTTGTCCTAACGCATATATAGGGTTCCTTTTGTGGCCAAATTATTTGTGTTTTTTAAAATGGGCCACAAAAATTTTAAATTTTGCTTTTCCTATTTTGTCTTCTTTGTTGTTTATTTAAATGGACTATGGATGGATTATATATATATATATATATATATATATATATTTGAACCGTGGGTAACATTTGCACTTTCCTGCGGAAGTTGTTCCTCCCCTTCTATAAGTTGTTAGTGCCTAGAGTCTTCAATTAGCCATCTTAATTGTTACCCCAAATAAAATTTATGTTGTAATTGATTTTTGGAACTTTCTCAAATTGTACGTGAGAGTAAACACAACTTCTCCAATTGAAAGTGAACTGGAATTTGCAAATGAGATTACTTACAACCTGCGTTTGATAATTTAATGACGAAGAAAATGGTAGCTATAACAAAGTTGTTAGATTGGTATCCTGGACTCATTGATTGACTGGGTGTGCCTTTAATTACCATGTGAGCTTGGAAAAGAAGCAACGGAGTGCCTTGAGAGCAAAAAAATGTGAACCCCTTTTGCAGTGTCTCCAAGTCATCCTGTACGAGTTCAATTTCAAGTACACCTTCTGCACAAATAAGATTTTGCCTACTTTTACAATATATATATATATATATATATATATATATATTTTAGGGTATACTCATGTTAGGGTTATCGAGTTATGGATTTGTACACAATGTAATATACATAGTGTTAGGGTCTGTTTGTTAAATCTGAAAATTAAGCTTTAAAAATTGATGTCTGAAATAATAAAGCTGAAAAATATTAAGACATTGTCTTTTAACTTAAAATTTTTGCTATTTTTAAGGGATACTTAATTTATTATGTGATATAATATTGCCTTATCAAATAATCTTATTTTTAATCTTACTTAAAATTTTCTTAATTAAGATATCAATTAGATTAACAAACATGCCCCAAGTATATATAAATTCCACATTATAATAATTTATTTGTTTTATATACATCGAATACATAATATCTACCTTACAACTATTATTTATTTACACTTTTATCATTAATGTTACTATATAATTTAAATTTTATTAATATAGTCCGTGCATCGCACGGGTGCATTTCTAGTTGCTTATAATTAGAGAGAGAAAGCGACATCCCTGTTGTGGGTCAAAGGCTAAGCCTAAAGTGCTGGTTTATATCATATCACCGGGCTAAGGCCTATCTACAATAGCGAGAGAAAATTGAACTCAACTACTTTGGGGGAGGAAGTAAGATTCCTCAATTAATTTACCCCACCATTTACAATTTTACTTCAATTGTGGAATTCAAGCTTTTCAAGAAAGTAGTATGAAACAAATGGATAATTTGCAAAATATCTTTGAAAGAAAATGAAAGCCATTAATGGAGTGATTGAGAAGCTTTGTAAAGGATGAGAGATCTCTCCATTGATATCCAACGTAATACAGACTCAATGTATTTATACAAGCTACAGAGAGATCGCACATATTACAACCAATCTCTTTTTTGCTCTAACTAATTATGAACTGCCAAAGGAGATGATGTCATGTAACAAACTCATAACATCAAAAACTAACATAGTTACAACCTTGGCAGTTTACATCCTTTCTGTTTCATTTATATACACTCGATACCCTTGAGTTTTAATTCTAAGTCTTGACACTACACACCCTCAACTTCTTGGCCAGCCTCCTTACTCATATCCCCCCTCAAGCCCAAGGTGTGAAAGAGATTAAACACATTGAGCTTTGGATAAGAAGAATGAGAATGATTGAGCAGACAAAGCCTTGGTAAGAAAATCTGCCAATTGATTGGAAGAATTAACAAAAACTGGACTTAACAGCCCCTCTTTGATCCTGTCCCTAATCAAGAGGCAATCTATCTCAATATGCTTAGTTCTCTCATGAAGCACTGGATTAGCAGCAAGTTGAAGAGCTGCTCTGTTATCACACAACAGAGGTACTGGAGTGAGATTAGAAACCCCAAAGTCTTGCAGAAGATTGACCAACCAAACAACCTCACAGGAAACATTGGCCGTACTCATGTATTCTGCTTCACAAGAGGACCTAGATACAACAGTTTATTTATTAGCTTTCCAAGAAATCAAAAAAGATCCCAGAAGAACACAATAACCTGAGAGGGACTTCCTGGTAGTAAGACATGAGGCCCAGTCTGCATCATAATAAATTGAAAGAAAAAGAGGACTGGAGCTGGAATATAAAAGACCCTGCCCAATGCTGCCTTTGAGATATCTAACAAGCTTCAAGGCTGCTTCTAGTGAGTTTGTCTAGGAGACCCCAACAATTGACTAAGGACATGAACAACATATGATATATCAGGCCTAGTAATTGTAAGGTAAATCAGCCTCCCAATAAGTCGTTTGGATTGGCCAATATCTCCCCACTGTCAGATGCCAAGGAGAGATATTGCTGCATTGGGACTTTAGAGGATTTAACAGACATAAGACCAACATCAGAAACCACATCGAAGGTGTACTTTCTCTGATGAATACATATACCCTCTGATGATCTTGATATCTCAACACCAAGGAAGAACTTCAAAGGACCCAAGTCTTTTATATTGAAGGCAGAATGTAAATAGGCCTTCACTTCAGCAATAGCAGTAGTCTTAGAGCCAGCAATCAATATATCATATACATAAACGAAGATTGCAGTAAAGGAATCTGATTTATGAAGAGTAAACAAGGTGTGGTCATGCTTAGATCTACACAACCATAAGCAAGCAGAGCTGAAGCAAACTTGCTATACCACTCACTGTCTAGGGGCCTGCTTTAACCCATATAAGGACTTCAATAGTTTACAAACAATTGACTACGAAGACTTAGACTGAAGATGATCAGGAACAATATAGCCTTGAGGAAGCTGCATGTACACATCTTTATCAAGATCTCCATATAGAAAGGCATTAGCCACATCCATTTGAGATAAATGCCAACCCTTAATTGCAGTCAAAGCAAGAACACCCTCATAGTAGTCATTTTTGCCACAGGGGCAAATGTTTTAAAATAATCCTCACCCTTAGTCTGAGTAAAGCCTTTGGCCACTAGTCTGGCTTTGTATTTGTTCAAGGAACCATCAGGATTGGATTTGATCCTATAAATCCACTTGCAGTCTACATGCCTCTTCCACAAGGTAATTCCCTAAGTTCCTATGTGTGATTTTGTTCAAGTGCAGCCAACTGAACAGCCATAGCATCACACCAATTTGGATCTTTCAATGCTTGAGAATATGTAGATGGATTAGAAAGAGAAGAAGTATTACAAATGAAAGAATAATAAGAGAGAGAAATAGCATATAAGAAATAGAAGAAGAACCAATACCTGTAGAGCACACTGAAGCTGTGAATTGTGAAGGTAGGCCTACAAAATCCTTATACTTGACTGGGACATGTTTCTGTCTTATAGGTCTGGAGGGAAGGGAAGAAGATAGGATAGAATCAGAGGAAGAAGGAGAAGTAGATACAATATCAAAAGATGAAAGCAAAGAATATGAACATGGTATAGTATGAGAAGTGGATGATATAATAGGCATAGGCACAGCAATGGGAATAGGAATGGAAGAAGGAACTGATTCTGTGGGGTCATTTGGAAAAAGACCAAATTCATCCATGAACATAGGTATAAAAGAATCAGTTGTAGCCAAAGAAGGTTGTTTATAAGGAAAAAAGGTTTCATGAAATGCAACGTCTCTGGGAAAAAAAAATTCTAATATGAAGATCATAAACTTTGTATGCTTTCTTGTCATATGGATAACCAAGAAATATACACTTTGTGGCCCTTGGAGAAAATTTATCTCTAGATGGGAGAAAGGTAGAGCCATAGCACAAACAGCCAAGAATTTTCAAATGTTGATATGAGGGAGAATTTTAAATGGAGTTTTACTTTTAAGAACAGAAGAGGGGGTTCTATTTATTAGATAAATGATTGTTAAAACACAGTCACCCCATAACTTGATAGGCAAATGTGTCTAAAATCTCAAAGCCCTAGCCACATTGAGGATGTGTCTATGCTTTCTCTCAACCCTACCATTTTGCTGTGGGGTCTCAACACATGTACTTTGTGGTTCAATACCAAGGGAAGTTAAAAGAGAAGAAATTACAGAATTGAAGAACTCAATTCCATTATCTATTCTTAAGGTTTTGACATTAGCATTAAATAAAGTTTCAACCATTTTAAGAAAAGATTAATGAAGGAGAGAATAAACTTGAGTTTTGGAATTCAGCAAATATGTCCAAGTGGCTCTTGAGTAGTCATCAACAATGGTAAGAAATGAATTAAAGCCATTGCATGTATAATGTTTGTAAGGTCCCCATACATCACAATGAATCAAACTAAAATGAGTTATAGCATAACTAGTACTCAAAGGAAAATGAATTCTACATTGTTTAACTAAATGACAGGCTTCATAAGGTTGGTCAAGGGACTTTACATCCTTATTACCAAGAAGTTCACAGTGATGAATATTGGACACTAGAATATGGCCAAGCCTACAGTGCCAGAGATAAACTGAATCTGAAGAAGAAAGGTTTGATGAAGAAGTGATGAATGTAGAAGATGAACCAGTCAAGCTTGTATAGGCCTCCTTCCACTTTACCAGTCTTCAGTAGTGTCATTGTCCTTGTTGTATAGGCCTCCCTCCACTTTACACTGGAAATCCATGAATAAAGAAACAATTGTCCTTGTTGTGTCCTAAGCCACCACAATGAGTACAAGTGACATTGCTCTTTTGATTCCCCTTCTTTGCATATCTTCTTGCATTGTTTTGTTGAGAAGCATTCTTGACAAACATGGCTGAAGATGTTTCAATTGCATAATGACTGCTAGAACACTCTCTAAGTTTTTATCTTGCATTAATAAAGCCAGTGTGGTATTTATATTTGACAGAGGAATCTTAGCCAAGATATTACTCCTTATACCAGAATATGAGTCATTAAGTCCAATCAAAAATTGAGTCACCTTCTATAATTGTCCATATTCTTCCAATTTTTGATCTACACCACAGGAACAAGCACACACACATTTTGGTAGACTGCTAAGTTCCTCAAATTCATTCCATAAAGCCCTGAATTTTGTAAAGTAAGCAGTCACATTCATATTTCCTTGCTGCAAATTCATTATATCTTTCTTAATCATGAATTCTTGTGGAGCATTTCCCTATGAGAACCTAAATTCCAAATCATCCCATATTTGTTTAACAGATTTAAGATATACAAGACTACTTGAAATTTCTGTAGAAACTGCATTAAGTAACCAGGATGTGACCATATCATTGTATCTCTGCCAATGAGGTAAGTATTTAGATTGAACATTAGGTTTTTTGTATAATCCAGTGATCATACCTAATTTCAATTTGGATGATAGAGAAATTATCATACCTCTCTTCCATTGACTGTAATTGGTGTTGGTGAGAATTTGTGAAACCAAAGACATTCCAGGATGATCATTTGGATGAAGGAACAAGGGGTGAGATGAAGGTAAAGTAAAAACTTACCTCTACAGATTCGTATTCATCTATTTCAATACATCTTGTATTTCCAGTTGATGTAGATTCATTTGTAGGATTTGTAGTTGGTTGTTCATCAGTAGCCATAATTTTCGAGCTCTTCGATTGTTATTCAGAAATTAGAATTCAATTTTGTGATTAAATTGATCAAAATAGATTTGCAAAAGCTATCATGCTCTGATACCAAGAAACAAATGTATAATTTACAGAATATCTTTAAAAGAAAATGAAAGCCATTAATGGAGTAATTGAGAAGCTTTGTAAAGGATGAGAGATCTCTTCATTGATATTCAACGTACAGACATCAATACAGACTCAATGTATTTATACAAGCTACAGAGAGATTGCACATATTACAACCAATCTCCTTCTTGCTCTTATTAATAAAGTAGAGTGGTGCTAAATACAACACCCTCAATGCGCTAAATACAACACCCCTTGGCAAAAATACTATTTTGACCCTATTAAAAAAATAAAACAAGGCCACCAAGTGGTCTTCTCCCTAGAGGGCCGCCACCCTGAGGTGGTCTTCTTCCTAGAGGGCCGCCACCTCGAGGTGGCCTTCCTTTTTTTTTTTTTAATAATTGAATGATGGGCAAAATAGTATTTTTTCCAGGAGGGGGTGTTGTATTTAGTTCTTTGGAGGTGTTGTATTTAACATCTATGATAAAGTAAGACATGCTCATCATTTGCGTGACTATTTTGCATTTTCTAAGACGTGCGCTTTCTTCTTTAATTTGTTCTATGTATTTTGTTTTTTTTTTTTTTTTGAGAAAATTTTCATTAGCATAATTGTAGAGAATAATAATTCTTGTGAATAATGGCATAGTCTTCTCCATTGATTGGAACACATATTTATAGGGTTTACAAGTTAACCTAATACAATTAGGATTAGGAGAAGAGTTACAATACAAGGTAACTAGGAGACCTAACTAATAGAAAAGAATATACCAAATATAATTACATATATATGGTAATAAAGATACAATAATATAGATGGGATATTATTCCCTTATAATAATAACTTAAACTCGATTCCACTTAGGGAGAGATGCATTGTGCATCTAGAACAAATAGAAGACTTGCTTAAATTATGGATCTAATCAATATAAGTTTTTTCAAATGTAACAACGTTACTATATAGTCAAGTGCCATATTTTTTTTTTCCTTTTTCCCGACTCCTAGAACTGGTCACTTGGCGAAGAGATAGACACATTGCCATCTCCTAGTCCTAGCTGCCATGCCATAGCATGTTTTAAACTCGTCAATCAGCTTGATAAGGTTAAGGCCTCTCCATACCCACGAGGACTTTCTTCGAAGAATAGCTTCAATGATGTGCCTCTCTCTGTCAGAATTGTAATCTTTAGACACGTACAAGTAACGTCTAATCAAAACAAGATTTGGGGCACTTATCGGACACCTCACATCTACCATCCCACTGTTTTGGTATACGATACGATTGGTGTGTTGGCACTACATCACCGTGGGTATAACCATCCCATATATTGAGTAACTTTTTTCGTCAACTGAGTAGTTTGGCTATCAAAGTTTTTGCCCAAACTGGTCTGTCTCAGTTTGGAGTATGGAGCCAGCTCCATACCATAGAAGTTGAAATAAGAATACTTTGTAATTGAAGGCCTAAATCCTTGATGTCTAATCCTCCTTAATTAATTTCCCTTGGTAAAAGTGATTGTGCCTTTTGAATTTTCTTTGATTTAGGCTTGGTACGTACTCACTCCAGTAGAAATTTTGCATTTAATTTGTTTGATGATCTGCAGGTGAGAATTCTTAAGGCATACAAATGATGGTGCCTCAAAAGGGAATGAGCATTGGCAGGTTTAGTAGAGATTATCAGCTGAACAATTAAGGCCAATTTTGCCTCCTCGGCTTTGCAAAGAATTAATTTGGGCATTAATATAACTGTTGATTGAACCATGAGCAATAAGAACAGGTCTTCAAACGGGATGATAGTCGAGTTCACAAATGATTTCCTCGAAACCAAGTTTAATTAGGCCTTATCTACTACCATTACATTATTGACTACGACAAACAAAACGAATATAAAAATAAAAATAAATTTTTTTTGCTCATCATCTTTATGTTGAACTATCTTCTGTCAAGTTCCATCTCTTGACGATCATGCATGGGAAATCAATTCTGTTAAGTACAAAAAGATAGTGCAGTATAGTATTCAAACTCCTTTTTTCTTTCTTATTCATTAGTATCTCACTAGTCAAATTAAGCATGATGAAACTTTTTGTTCATTATATATATATATCTCACTAGTCCAACTGAACCAATTATACATAAATGCTGCTTTTATCTTTTACTTCTTCCACTATGTATGATTTGAACATGATCAAACTTTTTCTTCAAAGAGATTCAACTACTCTTCATGAATTGAATCTACACCTTTATCGTCACTTTATCAACTTAAATTATTGACCAAATTAACATTATTTAATCCAAAAACACCACTGCATGATGTGTGTGTCTCAAGTATAAACAAATAATACAAACTTCTCTCTCCTGATTTCTGATACATGAATAATATTCTTGTAACAAGTGAAATTCTTTCCTAGCTAGTGTGATCAAGTGTCTAGACTTGTTGGACTTGGAAAACTAAGTTGCAGTTCCCTACTTTAACACACTGTACAATTCAAGACTCCTTGTTCAAAATTTGCCAATTGCTACGATTCTGCAACTCCCTCCCTAATCTTGAAACCATCATCAACTTTGTTGATGACTATGTTGGTAAGCGAGTAAGGCTCCACCTCTTCCAACATTTGCACAACCATTCTCATCGAGGGCCTTAGTGCCGGAGTCTTCATTGTGCAGTGAATTGCAATCCTCAACACCTTCGCAGCATCTTCCTTGAAGGCCTTGGAAATGCTCGAGTCCACCAAGTCAATCTCGCTGTCTTTGCTCAGATTGCTCCTCATCTTGCTGCATACCCAATGGACTATGTCCTTATTCTCCCCAAACTCTTCCTCCACCGGCATCTTTCCAGTTACCAATTCCATTAAAACCACACCAAAGCTGTAAATATCGCTCTTCTCTTTCACTTTGTACGTGTATGCGTACTCTTCACAACCAAAAGAAAACAAAATAACAATCAATTTTAATGTCACAAATTAATTCAATATAAATATATATATATATATTTTTTTTAAAAAGGAGCAGGATTAGACCTAAATCAGCAAATGTTAGGTGAAACTCACCTGGAGCAATGTAACCGTGTGTCCCTGCAATAATCTGTGTAGAATCCATTCCTCCACTGGCCTGCATGATCTTGGCTAGTCCAAAATCTGCAATCTTAGGCTTCATATGCTCATCCAGCAAAATATTGCTCGATTTCACATCACGGTGTATGACCGGTCTATCACACCCATGATGCAAGTACTCCAACCCCCTGGCAGCACCCAACGCTATCTCGTATCGGACATCCCAATCCATCTCAATCTTCTGATGTGTGTGCAGCCGGTCCCACAAGCTGCCATTAGGCATGTACTCGTAGACCAAGAGATTCGAGTCCTCGCTTGTGATGCTACAATACAACTTCACCACATTCACATGCCTCACCGAGCTCAATGTAGCCACCTCAGCATCATATTCTGGCCACCGGCCCTTCCCTTTTCTGAGCATTGCTGAGCTGCTCTGGCAACTCTTCCACCCATCAGAATCCGACTTCCACATGAGTTTTACAGCCAATTCCATTCCACACCTCAGCACAACTTTGTACACATCTCCTGAGCCACCTTTACCAATCAAATTCTCTTTTTTGAGAGATCTCACTATTTCCTCCTCACTAAAGCTTACTACATGGAACTGTTTCATATCCCAAGAATGTCCTCGCTTGATCGGACTGTCCTGATCTTTTTGCCTTAATTTTACAAAAGCAAAGCATGCAAGAGCCACAATTAACACACTTGCCCCAGCTATGAAGCACGATATGAGAGTTTTTGGCTCCCGGGACTTGCCGGATCCCGATGAACAATGTCGGAAACTCCTATTTCCCTGACCACATAGACCTGGATTGCCAGCAAAGCTGCCGCTGTAGGCTTCAATCTGTAAAGGCTCTGGTACACGGCCAACCAACCTATTGTTTGACAAATCAAGAAGGCTTAGTCTAGGCCTTGACAAACTAATCGGAATTTCACCGGAGAGTTTGTTATCCGATAGGTTTAAGGAGTTTAAACTTGTTAAAGAACCAAGACTAGCTGGAATTTTCCCGGAAAACGAATTCCCAGCCAGGTTCAACTCAGTCAGGGAAACACATGACCCTAATGAGTCTGGTATAGTACCAGAAAAGAAGTTACCCTCCAAATGAAGACTGCTCAATCCTTTCAATTGGCCTATTTTTGCAGGGACTTCACCAGAAAACTGATTAGAATTCAGCTCAACTTCCACCAAAGAGGACAAATGGGAAAACTCCCCTGGCAATTCACCAGAAAATCGGTTGTTAGCTAGAAAGAGCTGTTCCAAAGACTTAGCATCACCAATATTGGGTGTGATAGGCCCTTCAAACTGATTCAAAGTGAGATCAAGCAAACTTAAATTACGCAAACCCCATATTCCAGCAGGAACAACACCCGAAAGAGAGTTATTGTTTATTCGTATACGAACCAACGAAGAACAATTTGCGTAACTTTCCGGTATTCCACCTGTGAACTTGTTCTGAAGCAAAAGCATTTTAGCCATCAGCCCATTCTTGCACATGTCAGGTGGTATTGGACCAGTCAAGAAATTCTCAGAAACATCAATGAACAAAAGACCAGCCCAAGACCCAATTTTTTGAGGGAGAGGGCCAGTGAGCTTGTTTCTGTATACTGAGAATTCTTGCAGGAATTTGAATTCTCCAAATTCAGCAGGAATTTCCCCCGTGAAATGGTTTTCGAATATCTGCAAAGATTCCAGTTGGGTTAAAGGAATTAACTGAGAAAGATCACCATTAAGACTGTTATTCGAGGCATCGATTTTCACAAGCTTTGTAAGATTGTTGAATCCAACGGGAAGCTTTCCCGTAAGCATATTATCATAGAGCTCAAGAATCTGAAGGTTGGATAGCCTACTGATTCCACCCGGGATTTCGCCAAACAGTTGATTATCGGACAACTCTATCCTCTCCAACAAAGTAAGATTTCCAATTCCGTCAGGAATTTGGCCATCAATACTACAGTTAGAAAGGTAAAGCCAGTACAACTTGTCGAGCTTTAGTATCTCCAAAGGAAACGGACTTTTATCAAACGGATTGTCTCCTAAGCTCAAGAAGGTGAGACCAGAAAGGTTTTCCAGTGATTTCCACGGAAATGAACCGGAAAATCCGCTCTGGTTCAAATTCAAAACTCGAGTTTCGTTAAAGAAGACAATTCAGGAACTTGTCCGGAAAATGAATTCACCCCCAAATCCAAGTACTTCAAGTTTGTACAATTCGACAAGTGATGAGTGATGTTGCCAAACAAGGAATTCGATCCCAGTGAAATCTTTTGGAGTGATTGAAGAGCACAAATTGAATCAAACGGAAGAGTTCCCGACAGTTGCTGGTGGGGAAGATTGATTTCTTTAACGAGTTGGTTAGTGGTGTCGCAGACGATTCCGGTGAAATTGCATACGTGATTTTCTTGATCCCATGTATCGAAAACTGGGGAATTTGAATTCTGGAGGGATGATTTGAAGTTGAGAAGGAATTGGAGTTCATTGGAATGTGAGGAGGGAATGAAGAAAAGGAAAGAGAGGAGGAGAGTGAGAAGGGTGGTGGGGAAGAACCGGTGCCGGGAAATGTGTACCGGCGACATACGGGCGGTGAGGGATTGTATTTGGTCAAGATATGGATGCTGGACTGGAGGGAAATATACAGAGTATGGAAATGAGACTTACGAACTGCCGTGGAGAAGTAAAGGATTGAGAAATCATATTTGTGTCACGTGGGGGGAAAACTAATTGCTTTTTTTGGAAGTCAGTGAGGCTAGTGGAGAATAATTATGTGGTGTTTGGTTATGGAAAGGAAATGACAGACACACAATCTAGTTGACTTATTGCCTTCGTCAATTAAGACAGAACAATAAGGTCGTGGCCGGCTAGGTTTGACTGAGGTCTGTCTAAGTGCCACGTAGGACAGACAAAAAAGGTAATGGCAGATCAACTTTTTTCAACCGGCTCTTCCCACACGGCTTTTAATTTTGTTTTTCTTCTTTCTTTTTGTTTTTTTTTTTGGATTAATACATAATTTGGTCACTAACTTTATTGCATTTTCTATCTAAATTCTTTAACTTTGATATTTTTTAATTTGGTACTTGAACTAAACTTTTGCGTAATTAGCTAGTCCCTGAGGCGTTAATTTTTTGTTAAGACAAAAATACCCTTGGATTCGAAATTGTTTTCAGTAATACCAAATTCTTTTGTTTTGGTTCAATGATATATTCTTAACCAACTATTTCCACCAGTAGTGAATTACTTTTCATATGCAATGTATAAAGGTAAAAAAATTAAATCATAAAAATTAAATATCATTTATGAAAATAAAATAAAATTGCATTATGCTCGAATCTATATTCGTGTAGGTATTTCCTTGAAACTTTGAGTAACTTTATCTCTATTATATTTAATACTTTCTAGGCCAAAATATGAATTACCCCCCAAAGTTTTCACCAACTCCCAAAGTGCCCCCCACATAAGGTTTGCCCCAGAAACCCGTCTGATGTTGCTAATTTTCCCAGATAGCCCCCTGGCCGTGATGATCGTTAGAAAAGTAACGGAAATCTATCACATGCCTTGCACGAGGGGGCAATTGGGTCTTTTCGTCATATATACAGAATACTAATTAAAGGGGGTCAAAGTGTCAAAAGAACAACACTAAATAAAGGGGTGCAAAGTGTCCAAAGTCAAAGTACCAAAAATAAAAATAAAACAATTAAACTTTTTCTTTTTTTTAATTTCATCATCATCATCATCATCATCAAGCAAACCAGATTCTTCTTTTTCATCATCATCATCATCAAGCAAACTAGAAAATATTTTCTCTTTTCGTTCACTCTCTCTCATTAACAATGCAACAACCCGATTACTATTACCAATACTCTCAAAACCCTAATCCTAACCCTAACCCAACCGATCACTACCCTCCGACAACCTCTTTTCCACCTCCCCTTTACTCCTCCACCGCCTCAGCGCCACCTTACACCACCAATTACTCCGCCCCTCCCCTACCAGCCGATTACTCATCTTACCCTCCATTTCCTCGATCAAATCCCCGATCCTGCCCCAACCCTTTCCCCCACCGCCCCTTCCTACGCTCAACTTTTCAGCTTCCCTCAATTCGAATCCCATGCCCCATATCAACCTCAGCCGCAATCGAAATTTAGGGGATGGTTGTGCTTGAAATTTATCCTAGAAAGCAACTGGGTATAATATTGGGGTTTGCTTCGAATCGAAATTTATCCTAGAAAGCAACTGGGTTTGCTTCAAAATTTATCCTAAAAAGCAACTGGGTATAATATTGGGGCTAATTTAGGGGATGGTTGTGCTTGAAATTAGATACTGCTTTTTGGGATTTAAGAATTTGCCTCCGTTTTTTGGGTTAGTTTTATTTGTTGTTGAAATTTAATTTAATTGAGAAATGGGTTTTCAATTTTGACATCAGGGTTTGCTTCGAATCGAATTTTGGGTATTGATTTTTAAGAATTTTGTGATAAAATGAAGGGAAAGGGAACACAGCTTTGCCTACTGCTAAGAACACAGCTTTGACCATAAATTTTCCTTTGGGACATTCAAAGTGCCAAGGGGAAGAAGTGGGTTTGGATTGGGAGGGAATAGCGTTAAAATTTTGATCAGTTTTGGGGGTATCGTCGGATGTGGTTGCCGGAGAAGAACGGAGGGAGGAGAAGGGTTTAAACAGAGGGTAAGAAGATGATTTAGAGGAGAAAAAGAAAGAAGATGAAGGGGGAGAAGGAAAATTTAATTTAAGTAATTATTTTGACACTTTGACCCCCTTTAGTTAGTATTCAGTATATATGATGAAAAGACCTAATTGCCCCCACTCGTGCAACGCACGTGATGGATTTCCGTTACTTTTCTAACTGTCATCATGGCCAGTGGGCTATCTGGGAAAATTGGAAACATCATACGAGTTTCTGGGACAAACCTTATGTGGGGAGGCACTTTGGGATTTGGTGAAAACCTTAGGGGATAATTCATATTTTGGCCTACTTTCTATTATAGAATAATTTAGCTAATACGTATTCTACGTTTATTATCATTTTTTCTTAGAGAGAGTCTATTACCATTACAAATTTTACTTATCTACTACATTTATTAATGGTTAAATAAATTAGTCATTTTCATGACACAATTTCCTTGTACAGTACCTTGTTTGATGATGAAGTATATATCTAAAGTTGATTTCCTTTATAACTTAAAATTAATTTTTAGTTTTTTTAGCTCATCAAACAAATTATGCCTATTGTCAACATTAACAAATTAAAAATATCCATTATTTTTCATCGAAATTACTTCAAATAACTCTTTATGAAGAAAATTGAATTTAAAATTAAAAAAACCTTAAAAATTTACAATTGTCTACTTATTGCAAATTATTTTTAAGTAATTCCTAAAAATATATTCATTAATTGATTTTCCGTTCAAATTATTTCTTTGAAATTCATAATTTGTACTCCAAAATTTAATATTATATGACTCTTTTATATTTTTGTTTAGTCTTTTTGTCATTTATATTTTTTTTCTTATTTGTAAGCGAAAGAATTTAGACATATATATTATTTTACTTTTAGATGCTTCATTTATTTATTTTTTAATTTCTTCAAGACATTGATTAACTTTTTAAAATTTTAATAAAAGTAGTGGATAAGCAAATTTTGTTGTGGAAATAGACTCTCCCTTTTTTTATTGTTGATTTTCTTAATAATTATTGTGCAAGTTGTGAATTGTTTATAACTACTAACTAGACATATGAATCTCATGTTATGTTAAAAGATTAAATTAATGTGATTGACACTAAAAAAAAATTTATATAATCAGAAGCATTTCATGAAAATACTCATTACTTTTGTCTTTTTGTTATAAATTTAGTTATAAAAGATGACCTATTCTTTATAAAGTTTAATTCTATTTTATTTTTATTATTTTTCAAAAGAAAATTTGTACAAAAAAAGAATTTCAATAAATAAATGTCACTTATGAGAATTGAACTTTTGACCAAAAACTTCTAACTACAAAATTTTGTCAATTAAGCTTGAGATACTACCTTTTTTTCTTTTTTTTTTTGAAGAATACACATATGTTCTTTTTCTTAATTTTAATATATTGCTGAAATAAAGTTCAATGAAGGTAAAATATAAGGGCAAACTCCACAATTGGTCCCTATACTTTTAGCCGCTTTTGCGATTGGTCTTTTCATGACTTAAATGGTCCCTGTACTAACCCATTTTTGGGATTGTTCCTTCCGTCCAATTTCATTCATTTTTTACCGTTAAGTTTGAACATGTGTCTCGCACCTGTATTTTTCAAGGGTAATATAGTCATTTCTATTTAAAAAGTACAGGGACCATTTGTAAAAAACTAAAAAGTAAAAAAAAGTACACTAATTTTTAAATATATATATTTTATAAATAAATATATCAAGAATAATCATTAGTAGATTTCGTTTTAGTAGATTTTTTTAATTTTCGATTCTCTCCAGATTTCGGTTCAAACCTAATTCCTTCTTATTTTTTTAGTAGATTTCTAATGATTATTCTTGATATATTTATTTATAAAATATTTATATTTTTTCTTAAAATTTTTTTAAAAAAGCATTAGTCTTTTTTTGTACTTTTTAATTTTTTTACAAATGGTCCCTGTACTTTTTTAAAGGAAATGACTATTTTACCCTTGAGCAAAATCACGTGAGAGGCACATGTGAACATTTAACGGCAAAAAATTAATGGAATTGGACGGAATGACCAATTGCAAAAAATTGAAAAGTACAAGGATTTAATTTTTTTTTGAATTTCAGTACAGGACCAACCCCAAAAAACCCAAAAAGTACAGGGACCATTTGTGGAGTTTGCCCTAAAATATAATTCAAAACAAGCTTTGTAGATAAAGGCAAGTTATTGATAAGCATTCAAGATGAAAAAAAAAAAAAAACTTCACATTAGGTTACTAGAGCAAATTACTACAACAATGAAAACATTAATTTCCCAAGGTTACCCAAGGGCATTTCTATCTTAAGAATAAAAAACTAACACTTCAACTGATGGCAGGGACTAACTGATTACCCAAAAGTTTAGTTTAAGTACCAAATTAGAAAATGTTAAAGTTCAAGAACCTAGGTAGGAAATGTTATAAAGTTGAGGGACCAAATTATGTATTAATCCTTAAAAAAATAACCCACCATTTAAATTTTGTTTTTTTTTTTTTAACCAGGTTTAATCCTGGGGTAGTAGTCCTGGTCCCTCATTGCTACTACCAGGAAAATCGCGGGATGTGCTCGAATGATACAGGGTTTGAGAACATGTCAACTAATATCACATACAAGGTCCAACCTCAGAAGAAAGCAAATTGCTTCCACCAAGAATCGAACCCACGCTGCATGCCTCCAGAATCTTGTGTCCCCCTCCTTTTACCACTCGGCTATGCCCCGGGGGACATTTAAATTTTGTTGTCCTTACTGAGGGTGTGCTTGACTCATAGGTTTTGGCGTTAATTTTTTTAGGTTTAAATTTTTTATTTTGTAACGATTAAAAAATAAAATAAAAGAGAGATAAAGAGAATTAATGGGTCTAAAGAAAGAGGAAGTAAAAAATTAAAAATCAAAAACTAAAGTTCTAAAATATTATTGAGATAACAGACCCAAAATGTTGTTATTATGCACTATCCATATTTCAAAATGAGTGTTTATTTTTTATTTTTTACCAAAATTTAAAAAGTTAACTTTTAAGCCATTTTACTAGCACACATATATACAAATACTTTTATTGTTCATACTATATCATTGCAAGTAAATATTAGGACACGGTAGTTAGCAAATGTTAGCTTATAAAAATTACACAAAAAAAAAAAAAAAAGACGCTCATCGTGGGAGGGAGGGAGTACCATTTGCAATTGGTTATATGGTTTGTATTTTTTTCTTCATTCTTTTTTTTTCCTTGATTTTATTACTTATCTTTTTATTTTCTCTTAATTTTAAATTAATTATTAATTATTACAAAATTATTTAAGAAGGGTAAAATGCAGAAAACCCCACTATGGTTTTTTTTTTTTTTTTGCGTGGATACACTAATACTTAAACCTCCTATTGTTCTAAGCGGGTTGTAACCATCTGTCTAACCATGCATGTAATTTAGAGTCCGTTTGTTCGCGCGTTTTGGCCAAAACACAGGGTTAAAACGCAGCTTATTCCTTAACTTAGCGTTTCAATGCTGCGGTAGAAAACGCAGTGTTTTCAAAACGCAGTTGCGTTTTAAAACGCTGGAATTCCTAGCTTTTTCCCAAAACGCAGTAGGGAATAAAAAGCAGCATTTTGACATAATATTCCAAACGCATTTATAAAGAAAAAAGCCGCGTTTTAAATAATCTGCGTTTTAAAAACACTGCGTTTTTAAAACACTGCGTTTTCAAAACGCTACACCAAACGGGCTCTTACGCTTTAAGAGTTAAATGGTTGACGTGAATTATAACAAAATGACCTTGGTGCCCTTGTTGTTTTAACAAAATTTATTGCCATTTATTTTTTTCAATTTCACCATCCATTATTATATATTTCCGGAGAACTAGAAAAGACGACTCAAGCAACAAAACTCATCAACGTCCAATCCTGATCACCAGTTGTATAGAATTAAAGCAATGCTCTATGTGGATTCTCCTTTGAGTTTTGCCTAAATGACCAAAATAACCTTCCTATTTAAGGTATTGTGATCAAGTCAGCTATCGAGTTAGATTAACTTAACGCACTTTATTTGTCTGGCGAAGATGTAAAGTTTTAGAAAATCCCAACGGGACACATGTAGGTGTTAAGTTACAAATTCATCTAAAAGCTTAAGCTGTTAGAGAGGGGCTCAACAATATATATCAACACTTCCCCGCACGTGTGACCCGTCCATACATGAAGACAACAAGGGTCACATGTGGAGAAAATTAACAAACAAGCCTCACCAAAGGCAACATAAACGCAAGCGTGTTGCCAAGAGCAGAGCTCTGATACCATGTTAAGTTACCAACTGATCTAAAAGTTTAAACTGTTAGAGAGCGGCTCAACAATATATATCAACAGTAGGTGAATATACCATCGTATGATTTCTATAACCCAATTTGATTATAGTAAGATATAACAATGATTCTTGTAAGGGTTCGGGCAAAGTGGCGCCGGTGCCTTATACGTACAAAGGAGTGTGATTAGAGGTGTTGGGAATGATGGGTTGGAGAGAAAAAGTAGAGGTTTATGGTGGCTGTACCGGAAGAGTGGGAGGGAGGCGGGAGAAGGGGGTAACGTATTATTGCTACTGGTGTTTTTATAATGCATGTGAGAAAACAGTGTGGAGCGCTAAGAGACCGTTTTATACGGTCATCTTAAGGCTAGGGTTAGAATAGTAGAACTTGATAATTAGAATACATGTAAAGGACTTTTGGTTAGTTAATGTACTTCAAAGTTAAGCATTAGGTTTAAGTGTGTTGTAAGGGGGTTATCCAAAATGAGCAAACCACAGGGGCACTTTTCGCATTTTACTCTAAGATACCATACACTATAAGATGAACTATTATCCACAAACATTAGCCCAAGTGATAGTTGGGTTATAAGGGTATCTACTCGAATTTGATTCTTATAGCTAGCACCAGATACGTAATTCTTAAATGTGGCCGAGCATGAAGTGCGCCCTTAAACTCGTTTGGGGAGGTAAATTAAATAGAGATACGTGCAAGCTGGTCTGAACAAACTACCTTACCAACCAAACTTACAAAAATAAGAAAGAACATATCTATCCAAAAAAGATCTAAAATTCGTCAAATACATTAATTTTATAGCAAGATTTTTGTGGATATAATAGTTACAGTCCTTAAAAAAATCACACTTTTTTGTTTAGGTTTAATTTTTTTTTTTTCTAAAAAATAAAAAGAGAGAGTCGTAGTCTTAAAATTAAGGTAGCAGGTCTTCATATAATTTTAACTTTTTTTTTTCCTTTCCAAAAACATGATATTTATGTATTTTATATGACATATTGAAAATGTTAGATATACCCTTAAAACACTTGTTAACAAACATATATATATATATATATATATATATATGTATGTATGTATATATAAAGAACAAATTTAATGAGCGTTTCTGGATTGATTTGATGAATTTATAAATTCAACAATAACAGCTAGGGTTTTAGCATAATAGGGAGACAAAAGCATGCATTATGCCAAACCAGTTTAATTTGTAAGTATATAAATGGAAGATGCGAGAAAAAGAACATTGAGGGAGGGACTTTACATTACAATTTAAATACGATTAATCAATCTTCCTAAACTTTCAGAAGAGTATAGTTGGACTAACTAGAACTAGAAGATGCCATGCCATGCCATATATGAATTCTAATACCAATTAATAGACATTTAATTTGTTGTTACTTACTTAATTTGGTTTGCTTATAATAATTGCATGCATATATGGGCCGGGGTGTTAATTTGATTATGTAATTTTGTAATTTCCTTTCTTGTTTCCTTCTTAACTTTGTAATTAATGATTGAATCAAACTTTAAGAAACATATACTTACTATATATATTTATATATTAGCTAGTGGCCCTGTTTGTAAATTGTATACATGCATGCATCGTTCTATTTGTGTTTTGCAAAATTTTTCACTTATTTTTACTCTTACTATTTTTCTCTCTTGTAATTTTTGATTCCATAATTAAAAACTCACTCACACACGTGCGCAAAGGAAACACTAGAAACTACCAAAGCATCATATTTTTCCAAGAAAAAGTGAGTAGTGAGTTCTGTACGTAATAATAGGTATGTCCATTTAATTTGTTTGAATAGTGCTACTAGAAAAGAAAATAGAAGTCCGTTTAGTGCAATGTTTTTAAAAATATATATTTTTTAAACGCAGCGTTTTTAAAACGCAGTTTTTTTTATTATATTCTTGGCAACTTTTTAAAACTTACGTTATAGAAAACAAAAAAAAAAAAAAAAAACTAAAAATTTCAGCATTTTAAAATGCAACTTTTTTTATCACAGTATTAAAATATATTTTCTACAAATAAACTATGTGTTGACCAAAACGGACAACCAAACGGACTAGCAATACTAAAGCCACCGTCTTGAAGTCAGTTAACAAAAGTAGAGATTCCGTATAATCTTTTGGAGTTAGGAGATATGTTAACTTTAGTTGTTAAGATAGAGAATGTTTTAAAATGGATTCACTACCTAATGAATTGATTCGGGGATTTCATCACGAGACAGAGAGAGAGAGAGAGAGAGTAGGAGGAGGAAATTGCACCCAAAGACTTTTGTAAGATTAATATTAAAAATCCAATCCAGCTTCACTATCTATAGGAACCTTGTCACATGAACTAACTATGTACATACACATTTAGACAATTCCTTTTTCAATGGGGCATCTATCCTATCCTATCCATCCATCACCAAAAGACCTGCGTCCAATTTTACTTTGGTGAACGGACTGGAAAGGGGAAGTAAATTTGAGCACCAAGCCGCCGTCGTAATTTTAATATGGTGTGGTATGTTCAGTAGATTGATGCAATATTTTTCTGTAGAGGTACAGCGTGTTTCTATTGTATAATGCAAAGCAAATGCATAATAATAAGAGATGCGAAATTTTGAACTGACCGTACAAATTTTCCCTTCTTTGCATTCTGCAATTTGGTTGGTTAAAATTATAGCAAATTCGGATACCTTTTAGATAATTTTCAACTGCTAAAATTCACTATAATTGTTTCAAAGCGAAAAATGATACTTTTGTTGCGAAATGTCATCTATCTCCTTAAAAAACACGGAACAACATACTATGCATCGCGATGTACAAAATTATATCAGCAATGCATAAATTGATGCATTGCGCACAAATTTGTACATCGCAATACACAAAATTTTCAAAATCAACCACTCAAAAGAAGTTGAGTAAGCACAAAGTATTCTAAGAGTACTAATCACTATGAATACAATAACAAATAAAATTGACACTTTATCGATCGAACATCTGGCAAATTTTCACCTCCTTTTTCCATCTTGCCTTTCTTCTTCATCTTCTCATCCAATTTTGTCTCTCCTAGCACCGGTTCGCTCACCTTGCCATCAATTTCATGCAAAAACGAATTCACCACAGAAATCTAAGGAATGTGAGTTTCATTTTCGTATTCAGGATTCCTTTCCAATTGGACCAATGCGTCCACCAATTTCATTTGTTTGCTAATGATGAGAGGGGACGGAGGAGGAGAGAGAGAGCCAAGGAAGTTGAAAGGATAATGATATGAAGTGGGTTTCTTAAAAAGTGAAGATGGTAGTTGTAGTGTTGGAAAGATGAATTGAGTTTCTTGGAAAGTGAAGGGACAGGTGAGCACGCTCAAAAGGGGGCAATTTTGAAACAAATAGTCAATTTATCACTTAAAATGGACTTAAACAATTGAAAACAAATATTGTTGACTTAAACGGTTGAAAATTCACAAAAGACACTGACCCGCAATTTTTCCTTAAAACTACCTCAATATACACCCAAATTTTTCCGAGCGAAAGGCTTGGCCGGGGCTCTTTCTGGACCATTGTTGGTGGCCAGAAATTGTTCGAAACGTGAACTTTAGTCGAAGAGGCCCTGGACAACCATATGGGAGAATGTATATACTCCCTCCGTTCCAGGCAAAGAGTCCACTTTCCTTTTATAAAAGTCAACATAAGACTAAATCAAATAAAAAATTTACATAATTTACTTATGTTTTAAGAAATAAAATTTCATTAATTAAAAATTATCTTAGTAATACTATGGATTACAACTTTAATAACTTTGTAAAAATCACTAGATTTATGTTAATTATTGGTCAAACTTTAGTTTAATTGACCAAAAAAAAATCAAAACGAGACTCTTTGCCTGAAACGGAGGGAGTATAATATTGGTCGGTTTTATGATCCTAAAATAGTGTAAAAAGTAGCTGGTGCAACGGTTTATGATACAAATAAAAATGGGCAAAATTCAAGCGGTTATTTTTAGACAATTTTTATTTGTTAAAATCTACTATAATTATTTTCAATCACTAAAGGACATTTTTGTTGCGAAATATCATCTATGCTCTTTAAAAACACGGAACAATGGACGCTGTGCATCGCAAAATACATTAACGATGCATCGCAACATAATAGGATACACATAAATACAGAACGGCAAAACTGTGCATCGCATCACAAAAAAACGATGCATCGCAAGAAAAGACGATGCACAAATTATTTTTTTCACTTGCGATGCATAACTTTTAACAAGAACGATGCATCAAATCACATCATATCTTTCCTACGCATTACATCAACTGTCAGAACAAAAAAAAAAAAAAACTCTCTTCACTTCAAAAACACAACAATCTTCACTTCAAAAAGAACAAAAATTCTTAAAACCCTTCGAAAACTTTACAAAAACTTTTGAAAACATTATGATATTCTATTGGTTATATCTCACCTCCAACAAGTTTGTAGGATGTTTTACGATGTCCGAATATCATGTTAGTATTACTGAATACATTTTAGGGTTTTAAAAACAGAGCAAACATTTTTTCAACAAATCAATAGGTTGTGTAACATCTACTGCTACTTACGGTTGCTATGTGGAGTCGGATCTGAGTTCCAAAAAGCACTCACACATATCTTTTAGCAAAATCTTCACAGAAAAGTTTGAATCCAGGATTTTATATGATCTTAGACATTTATCCTCAAAAAGTTGAAGAAGTTTTCAGGTACATAATACATTTTATAAATGTACTTTTTGTTTAGCACTTTCTGAATAGAGTGAAAATATGCATACATTTGTATAAAAATTTTGTTTTTGATGCATCGCAATGTTGATGGAAGCATTGCTAATGAGTAAGTGTGCAAAGTACAAGACCAAAAATGGCTAATGCAATGATTTTGAAAAATATGTTTGCAATGCACACACTATGATCACGATGCACAAAAATTGTACTATAAAAAGTACTATTTTGTGCATCCTGATGCACAAATTCTTAGGCTTGACAGGTTTTGTGCATCATTTAAAATCTCTTTCCAGAATACACAAGAACGATAAAATACCTTTTCAAATTCTAAAAGAAATAACTGTCCAATTTTGTGCATCGTTTAAAAAAGGACTTGATATGATAAAATGTCTTTTCGAATTCTACAAAAACTAATTGTCTAAATGTCTGTTAAACGATACAACCAGTATAAATATGGGACGTACCTAGATATTGTTTAAACAAAATCCACCTTATGAGATTATTAAAAAAAAAATAAAACAAAAAAATGTTGACACACCTACCTTATAAAATTCTATTGGTTATATTCTAAATAGTTGCTGCATCTTCATTCAGAGACATCCTCAACTTCCAACAAGTCTGTAGGATGTTTTACAATACTAGCAACGAGGAAGTAGTCCTCCAGAATATGTCTGTGGAAGGTCTCTTCCCCCGTAGGTTATTTTTTTGATGAAGCATACGATCATTTCTACACAAGATTAACTCTTGCCAGAAATAGAGAAATGCTCCACCAAATCCCAATTCTCATATTTTTCTCCAATGGAACACTAAAAAACTTAGTCATCGCATCATTGCTGTGGGAGTATCTTGCAAGGGTTGGATACTTTAATTCCATGCACGCATTGAGTGTTCTTTTGGTGTTACATTACGGAGAAGCATCACAACTTGGCATAGAGATGCTAAGGAACTATGTGCTTGAGAAGTATACCACATCTTTGCAAACTTCTCATGAAATAATAAGTAGGGTTCAATAAAATTCTTGGGCCAGAGTCAATGCAATTCGACGACATCGAGTCTTTTTGTGTAACAGGGTAGGCCCACCACATGTACATAGACAAGGTTTTCCTATTCCATACCACCAAATTCATACTATAGAATGTCAATTGTGTGCTATGGATTGTATTCTTGATAACTTTTGTAATAACAATAGGAATTAATAAAAAATAAAATTATTACAGTTGATGATGCATACAAAACACTTCACGATGCACATATTATACTGAAATAGTACTGTTATAATTGGCGATTCACAAATTATAATTGACGATGCACATTTTTTAAACACAAAAACTGAAAAAAAATATTACTATTATAATTAACGATGCATATAGTTATACTTGGCGATGCAAATTTTTTCAAACAAAAATTACATTAACGATGCACAAGTTTTGATGTTATACATTGGATTTATGTTCAAAATCCTCTGTTCCAATCTCAATACTATTTTTTCAGATACGTGAGGTGCACTCGATCTCTGTCAATAGGTTTGTAAACAAAATTACTTTCCATTCTGCTTGTTTTGTGGACCTTGTTTACGCCAACTTTAACTTCACATTTGTGTTGATGGCTTTTGCAGTTTCGTTTGGTTACTACACCTATTTGGCTGCATTTAGGGTTACTACAATGTATGCGATGCATCTGAGACTGATTCCTCAGTCAACTTTGCTGTTGGTTGTATATTGAGATAGTTATGCAAAATAGTTTAATCGTTAGCTCCGTGACTAATATTGAGGGAATGCACTACTTTGAGTAGTATTAGACAACTCATTTGACGACATCGAGTCTTTTTGTGTAACTTAGTGTTATGGATTGTATTCTTGATAACTTTTATAATAACAATATGAATTAATAAAAATTACAATTATTATAATTGATGATGCATAAAAAACACTTCACGATGCAAATATTATACTGAAATATTACTGTTATAATTGACGATACACAAGATTATACTTGATGATGCATATTTCTTACCATAAAAACAAAAATAATAAGGTTATAATTAACGATACACAAAATTTTATTTGACGATGCACATTTCTTACCACAAAAATCACAAAATACAATAACGATGCACATTTTTTGCTTGACAATGCATACAATACACATTTTTTAACACATAAATCACAAAATACATTAACGATGCACATTTTACACAACGACGATGCACAAAATACACCTAAAAATATCATATGTTGATACGGGGACAGTTTTGAAACAAATAACAAATTTATCACTTATAAGAAACTTAAACAGTTGAAAACAAATATAGTAAACTTATGCGGTTGAATATTTTTTAAACGGGGACGACCCACAATTTTTCCAATAAAAATGTACAACTCATCTCATCCATCAACTCACCTGATATACATATCTTATGGCTTTAATGTAGGTAAAGCAAGTTGATTAACTAGTTGTAACTTGTAACAATATAATCAGATATGGCGTGTGTTTTTCTTGTGGCCCAAGGGTGTATCATGTAGGGTGAATTACGGGCCGGTCTCTTTTTAAAAGTTTGTAATCGCTCCAGTCTAGTCATCTTTTTTTTTTTAAAACCAAAAAAATGCATCTTTGGGGCGAAAAGACGATTATACCATTAATGAAACAAAAACACGCGCAAATCAGTAACTTTTTGCATCGCGATGTCCCAAAAAGATCATCGCGATGTCCATCATCATTGATCATCGCGATGTAGACATCATTCATCGCGATACAGACATCATTCATCGCGATGCAGACATCATGCATCGCGATTCAGAAATCATGCATCGCGATTCTTTACAAAATTACATGTCCATCATCATCGATCATCGCGATACAGACATCATTCATCGCGATGTAGACATCATTCATCGCGATGCAGACATCATGCATCGCGATTCAGAAACCATGCATCGCGATTCAGAAATCATGCATCGCGATTCTTTACAAAATTACATGTTCATCATCATCGATCATCGCGATGCAGACATCATTCATCGCGATACAGACATCATTCATCGCGATGCAGACATCATGCATCGCGATTCAGACACCATGCATCGCGATTCAGAAATCATGCATCGCGATACAGACATCATTCATCGGATGCAACAATTGGTGCATCGCGATCATCGTAGCGCACTTTAGGAAACTTGATTTTCGTTTACCTTTCGGGGGCGTTGCCCTTGAACCCCCACAAGGGACGCTGTCCCCTCGACTCCTGCGACCTAACCGGGCAGGTCGAACCCTGTTGCGTTACCCAGCATACTGCGATTGGCGAATTAAATCAGTCCAAGAACATCTTCCTCTGTTTTCGGACAGAACACTGTCAAGCTTGATTTGAAGCTCAAAAATAGTGTTTTTTGATAGAAAAATTATGCACAAATATAGTACTAAGTTAGGATAATAATATGAGATTGATTTTAAACAAATTCGAAGCTTAAAACAGAGATTTAAGTGGCCAAAACAGCTCAAGAACAAAGAAAAACGGGATGAACTCAAAAAATTTGAATTTGATCAAATTCGTGTTTTATGCATGAAAATTGATACACAAACATGAGGAAAGACTATATTAACAACATGAAATCATTTATACATCAATTTGAATCTCAAATGTGAAGCAACAATGTTGTTGAGGGTATTTGAGGAAGAAAATTTTCAAAATGCCTTTTAGCGGTTAAAAAAAAAAGGGTGTACTGGAGAGAAAAAAAGTTTAGAAAAGTGGACCGGCCAACAATTTCTTCTATCATGTATGTACGCCTAGTCATCTGAGTTTTCTCTGCTAGTACTGTTGGCCTTCTATCTATCTTCTTGGGCTATAGGCCCAGTGTAAAAAAAGCTTTTCTATACAAAAAAAAAAAAGGCCCCATTGACATTTTCCAAGCCATCACATTCACAGTAGGGTTTAGTTGATTTTGACCATTAATTATTATACTCATTCTCATATTTTGGTTAAATTATGTTGTGGAACCATTATGAAATTTCATATTGCTACATTCTTTTTCTAGAGACAAAAAGGGTAAACTCTTCCAATTGGGAGACAATTAATTACTTGTTTTATAAAATACAGTTAATTACTATGTTATTAGCAATCTAATTTCAACCAAAATATACAATATGTTGCTTTGTTTTACCTGTACACAATGATTTTTGCTATGCTATTTTGTAATGTCTTGATTAAAATTAATCTATGTGCTTAATAGCTTACCATTTATATTTATATATATATATATAAGGGTGTATAAAATAATTTAAATTTTGTGTATACGTGTCTACTCATTTTAATATGTGTTTATCCACAAATGCTTGTATGGATGGATGAATCATTTAACAAAAACTTTTCGGTCTAATAATCATATTGAGGAATTTTGAGGTCGTACATGTATGTATGTATGTATGTATGTAGCTACTTGCTAGTGATCATAAATTCATTAGCAAAATCTGTACTAGAAGAAAAACAAGAACATCACATGTCTGGTTGGTTCTAGTTAGTTGATTTGCAACGAGTCGAACCCACCCGATTGGTAACTCCAAGGCAATTAACTAATGAGTTTCAACGAATTTCTTAACGTTTCTAATTATATCTTTTTGGAAGTAGTACTTCATGAAATATTTATTCTTCTCAAATTCATAAATTTGGCACCAATGGACTCCTTTAATCAAGCTCCTAAAATGGATTAGTAAAATCGTTTGCAAGCGGGTCAAGACATGATCACTATGGACTACAAAAGAAAAAAAAAAAAAAGAAAGAAACGACTAGAATAGGTGTGAGAAAGATTACTTACTTCATACTGTAACCTATTGATGGTAAAAAATAAAAATTGACGATAAATAACGTAGATGAAAAGACATCCTTATCCTCTAAAAGTAAAGGGTCACGTAGAGGGTGTGTTCCCAACTAAATGTTACATCATCTCCACCTCAACATTAAATGTTTGCATTTGAAAAGATTTTTTTTTGAAAAAAACTATTTTTCTTACGTATCTAGTTATGATTGCATTGGAGAAGCTCTTATGATGAGGTGACATTTATGCTGAAGTGGAGATTAAAAGATATTTAGTTGAAAAAACATAATCTATGTGACCCTCTATATTGAGAATGTCTTTTCATCTACGTCATTCACCGTTAAATTTTTTTGTATTTTTTACCGTCAATCAATTACGTAATTTTTTTTTTGTAATAAATTATAAAACAATGTCATTTGAAAAACTTTTAAATTTTTTGACAATTATAAAAAATGTCTTCTTATTTTATTGTGTCACATAAATTTTTTTTTATTTAAGCATGCCAAGTAAAAAAAACCTAGCTGGGAGATTCTCTACGGACTCCGAACATTGTCAGTTCCCTTCCTTGGTCCTGGGCAGGTCACTGTAAACCAGCGTACCATTTTCGCTTCTTCAGGATCAAATCCCCCGCAAAAAACCAAAATATTGTATACCCGTTGATTGAATGTTGTATTATAGAGAGAGAGCCACACCCAGCGGATAAATTAAGATAAGGCTTCAGAAAATCAGTTTCCACATAAAAATTACTACTCCCATTCCCATCATCAAATACTTATCCCTCCACTCCCGTTTCTTTTCTCTGCAACTTCATTCACACTCGCTCTTGAACGCAAAGATGGATCCAAGTAGAGAGCGCATTGCCAGAATCTCAGCTCATCTTAATCCTTCTAATTTCCAGGTCTGTCCTCTCTCACACTAACTCTTTCCATTTCAATGTATAATAATGATACCCTCTTGTTCAATTTTAGTACTATCTGATCATGAACCCAAACGCGACACTCACTTTGATCGGATGGAAGGAGTATCCTTCTTTATTAATATCTCATAGGGTTCTTAATTTAATTTCTTAAATTGGGTATTATCGATCATGGATGTTTTAACTGTGTCTCTTGTGATTTCAAATCTTAGTTGTTAACAAATGCTAAATCTAAACACGGATTAGTACCTAATTTAGCTGAATTTTGAATTTTGGGTTTTTTGATTGATGCGATTTTGATTGCTATAATTACTTGTTTTTTTTTTTTTTGGTATTATGTAATGAAAGATGGCGGAAAGTTCCATCCTGGAGCGAGATAATTGCAGAGCAAAAGGCGGTGCACCTGGGTTCAAAGTTGCTATTTTAGGTGCTGCTGGAGGGATCGGTCAACCTCTTGCTATGCTTATGAAGATTAACCCTTTGGTTTCTGTTCTTCATCTCTATGATGTCGTTAATGCCCCTGGTGTTACTGCTGATATTAGCCACATGGACACTGGTGCTGTGGTAATTTTCTCTCCTCTTACTCTCTATTGGACATCCTTTTAAATTCCTTTTCCAGTCTGTTTTCGCATGTATTTTGTCATGTTATCATTTTGGCTCACCATTTCTCAAATTAGGACGAGTACTTTTCTTGTCTTCAGTGCAAAGACCATGGTAGCTTCTTTACCTGTGTACTTGAAAAAATTTCAGCTTATTTCACAGATATTAGGACAGAGCTTGTCATGTGTTGAACCACTAGCAAGTCAACATCTTGAAAGAGAAAAGTGTACAATTTCCTAGCACAGTTTCCTCATTTTTGAGAAAGTTGAGAACAAAATATGATATACAAAATAATGCTATTCCTGATTTAAGTATCCATTTTAAGAAACTTGATTGTGGTAGTTATGTTTCAAGATATTTTTTACATTCCTAGGTAAGAGGTTTTCTGGGACAAGCACAATTGGAGAATGCACTCACCGGGATGGACCTTGTAATTATACCTGCCGGTGTTCCAAGGAAGCCAGGGATGACAAGGGATGACCTTTTCAAGATTAATGCTGGAATAGTTAGGACCCTCTGTGAAGGAATAGCGAAATCCTGCCCTAATGCAATTGTCAACCTGATCAGTAATCCCGTGAACTCTACAGTTCCAATTGCTGCCGAAGTTTTCAAGAAAGCAGGCACTTATGATCCGAAGCGCCTGCTGGGAGTCACAATGCTTGATGTAGTTAGAGCCAACACTTTTGTGGTATATAAAGATGTTTTTTTTTACTATCTGCTCCTCACTTGTATTGTACCTTTCTCTTACTGTGTTATGCTGAAATCATTACAGGCAGAAGTTTTGGGTCTTGATCCAAGGGAAGTTAATGTTCCGGTGGTTGGAGGTCATGCAGGTGTTACGATTTTGCCTCTTCTTTCACAGGTTGGGAAAGATGCATTTTCATAATTTACAGTTTGTTATTCGGTGTTAGACTACAGCAATGATATTATGATCAGGATGGATCTAAAGAAAAGTGATCTAGTTTGCAGGTCAAACCTCCTTGCTCCTTCACACCTGAAGAAACTGAATACCTGACAAAACGCATTCAAGATGGTGGAACGGAAGTTGTTACGGTAAAATGTCTCACTTTAAGCCCAGGCAGTTTCTAAAACTCTTGATCAATTCTAAATTTCTACCAACCCCAAACAAAACAAAACATGATTTCTTTTATTTTTTTTCATTTTCTTTCCTTTTGTTTGCCCAACAATGAATATTTGACGTCATTTGCAGGCAAAAGCAGGGGCTGGCTCTGCAACACTATCAATGGTGAGTCATAGTATTTGTATCTAGTCCCATCTAATGAGCTCATACCAGAAACTTCTAAAGATCATGAAAGTAACGACATTGTTAAATATATAGGCATATGCTGCTGTTAAATTTGCGGATGCATGCCTCCGTGGATTGAGGGGAGATGCTGGCGTTGTGGAATGTGCCTTTGTACCTTCTCAGGTATAAACTTCATTTGACAAACACCTTTCAGTGTCCTGTTGATTTTCTCACAATTCAGCAAAATGTTTATTAGGTGACGGAACTCCCCTTCTTCGCAACCAAAGTGCGTCTAGGCCGCTCCGGTGCTGAAGAGGTCTTCCAACTTGGACCACTCAATGAATATGAGAGGTATGATCTACCCCGTGTACAAAACTTGTACTAAACCCTAACAGCAGATAATCTCTGTTCATTTATGATTTTGACCCTTTGCAGGGCTGGATTGGAGAAAGCAAAACAAGAGTTGGCAGGAAGCATTGAGAAGGGAGTTTCCTTCATCAGTAAATGAGACATGAAGAGGTGTACTATGTCATCGTTTCTTTCAGAAGGCTTTGTATATTAGTTGCTGATCAGTATTTCTCAATTATACCAACAAGGGAAAGTGAATACCCTTGTATGTTACTCTGAACTTAAAATCCAGGAATAATGCTGTTTGATATGAAGCTTACTCAACTAGGAACGTCTATATTCTGAGTTAATTAGTTCCAGTATCTAGTATTTTAACCAACGACTTCGCCTTGTTGTGTATCAAGCTGGAGAGAGAGAGAGTTTAAAGTCGAGTGAGTGCCTTTGAAACCAGTCCATGAGAAATTTCTTTCTCATAGAAAGACTTGGCGCGGTCATATAAATGGCTTTTGACCAGCCTGGGGAAATTGGTATCGACTGTATCAACTAGTAGTGTATACACAAGACAGATCCGTATGAACCATACAAGTTATCGAAGGCATGAGACCGACAAACCCAAAAAAAACGAAGAAAAAAAATGGAATGAGAGATAGTAGGATAATCAATATTTTTCCTTTATTTAACTATTTACATTTTAGATCTTGTCATTATCTGGTACAGTATTATATCATAAGCTAACAACTTTGAAACTAAAAAAAAAAGAAGATCCATCTTTACATATTCCTCACACCCCCAAAAACGAAAAACCCTCCAAGAATTTTTTGGGTAAGAGGATTGGGAGGGGAAAAGAACAATAGAGGGGTGTTCTACTGTTCATCTTTACATTTAACTCGCATCCCCCAAAAGCTAAAACCCTCGAACAGTTTATAGGGTAAAAGGATTTGAAGGGGGATGAACAATAGGGGTCCTTGACATGGTCACATTCCCGACAAGAACATTGGGTGCTACAGCATCCTCCGCCACAACAGGATTTACCTGCACTACCCTCTCTGCCACCACCTTGTCTCCATCAACTTTGGCCAACACCTCGAAATGCATCCTTACAGTTTCAGGCTTAGTCCTCCACGTGGGATATCTCTCCCACTCAACCCCATCACCTTCTTTCAACTTCTTCTCCACCCCAAACCCTATCTTCACATAGGTTTGAGCCGATACATCCGCTTTCAACAGCTTGAAAGAACCCTTCTTACTAGCTTTTGGACCTAGTACAGAGGAGAGCAGTGTCTCGAAACCAAGCAAGTTGGAGTTGGAGCCGTTGATGGATGTGACAGGCCACAATGTGGTGAACTGGTCTGGAGTAAGTAGGGTAGGAGCGTCTTGCAGATCAACAGTGGGTAGGGCATCAATGGGTTTCACTTTTGATGCTGAGGACAGCTCCACTAGACCAGGAGCTAAACGCTTGAGCTTGAGTTTGTTATTCGAGGAGGGTGATGATGAGGTGGGAGATGCGAGAGATGTAGGGCCAACAATGCGGAGAGAAAGAAGCTGGCCACCCTGGGTGCGGGAGGCATGACGAAGGCGATCAGCCAGAGTAAGAAGACCTGAAGCAAATCTGTTGCTAGTTTGGTTCAGAGGAAGAGGAAGTTCAACTGGGTGGCGTAGGCTAACTGATCTGGCACCCTTTACAGTAACCACAGCACCATCTGCTATTATGACTTTCTTCAGCACACCAGCATCCACATCATGCTGCATATCATTCACAAAAGCACAATTAGTAAGAAACCTAACTTTCAGGATAAACAAAAAAAAATTCCAAACATGCTGAGATTCGACTTTTGGTGTTTAGAATTCCACGTATCCAAATAGGTTATATCAAAGTGCTCTTCATTTGACCATAGCACAAGAAATAACATCTAAAAATCTTGCTGTTATCTGTGGTCGTTGAGACAAGATATGTTGTATTGATTGGAGCTTGTTTGCAAGGCTATGAATGGAAAATAAAAATCTATTCTCAAACAGTTTTTGAGCATTAATCACTTAATATGCACGGCCCCTGTTCTTGCAGACCTCTCTCATGTTAATGGGTAAAATAGAGATGATTGCAGAGGCGGCAAAAATAACTCATTGCCTCTCATACTATCCACTGCCTAATATAGAATACCTAGAAGACTAATGAAACCTATTGAAAGTGATAACAAACCAGGGCTACCCTTACAACCACCTGATATTGCTAACCACTAACCAGTGACTTTTAACCAAGGAACCCATGTTGGAAGCAATTACTAACATATTAAACAATATCATAAATTTTGATACAAAAACATTTGAATCATGTTCCTTAAAATGTGTGGTTTATTGCCTTGTTTTAAGGACCCTAAACCAGGCAGTATGCCCTTTAAGAATTTCAACCAAATAATTAAAGCATTGGCATCAAAGTTTGGAAATTCAAGACCAAAAATGCATAAGTTGAACTTACAGGCAATGAAATCCTCATATCCTTGGCATCCTGAATCCAGAGCTCCATGGGACCCGCCAGCTGAAACGGAGCCAAAACAGGCAACCCATTATCCGAATTCCCCCTCTTATCCACCAAACCATTCTCATCACGCCCAGTTCTAGCCGGATCCTCCACCCGGAAGATAGGCAAATCCACATACTCCCATCTATTCACATCCTCCATAAGCTTAAAAGGAAGAACTTTATTATCAATTTCAACATCAAATTCATAAGCCACAGATCGACCCACCAACGCATCCCTCATGTCAAACTCATTTATCTTTAAATCATCCCCTTGAAACCCTAATCCCTTTACAATTGCCTCCTTCAAATCCTAATTTTTTTTTAAAAAAAAAGCACATAATTCAATCAATAAGCAATTAAACACCCAACAATAAAATTAAACTGTCATTATAAATTGCAAGCCTAAAGAAAAGCAATTCATACATATTTATTCGAAATAAACAAGGAAAAAGTATTTGAGGATGCGGGTGCTTACAGAGATTGCTTTTGGGTAAGGGGGATTGAGGTCTGGGGTTGAAATTAGGGCTGCGCATGATGAAAATTGGAAAATAAGAGGGATTAAGAATAAACAAATTTGATACCGAATGACAGATAATTGAGCCATGGAGAGGGAGAAAGATTTTGAATTGGGAATTCTCTTTGATTGAGAGAGAAATGAAAGAGCTGATCAATTGGTGAATGAAAGATTGGGGCTTTCTGGAAACAAAATTAGGGTGGAGTGGTTTCTTTTTCTTTTCCCTTCTCTTTTTCGCTGTTTTGGATTTGCACTGTTTTTGATTCAAGACAAAAGGATATGGGGAACAGAACAAAGGATATTTCTAGAGGGGTGGAGAAGGTGATGACGCGTACGAATGAACCAATGGGCAGGGAGTATGTGATACGAAGTGAATTTGATTGGTCCAGGTGGGCTGTGATGACATGGATGTTTGTGAGGTGGTGACTGCGTCTGAAGGCCCCACTTTACGTGTTTGGGGCAACACTTTTCGGATAAACTAGTGTTGTTGCAAAGAAGTGAAAAACGACGTCGTACTAGAGATTATGAGGAAAAAAAACAAAATTCTAATATTTGGCTTCGCCCGGGTTCGAACCGGAGACCTTCAGTGTGTTAGACTGACGTGATAACCAACTACACCACGAAACCAATTGTCTCATTTTAGCACTTTAAACTATTAGTAGCAGATTAATAGTATCAACTGATCTTCGGTTGGCTATCATTTTCTTTTTACCAAAATTTGAAACAATGTAAATTTCATTTGGTTAACGTTGACCTTACAAGTGGGTTTATAATATTTGTTAGGAGATCGTAAGAAAAATAGATACGGATTTATTGCCAAATGGAACATATTTCACATTTCGTGAATCGACTTTGTTATTTTTTTTCTCGTTATTAATTAAGATTGACACTGGTGAATGCATACGTGATGAATGAGTATTTTACTCATTTAATTAGATACTTTTTGGTCTTAATCTTTGAAAATTCTCTGGGTTTTCATTATTTAATATTGGGTTTTTAGTGTTTATAAGATTTCAGGAGCCTTCAGAGTAAATATGTAGAAACGGGATATTTTGGAGCTGTTTTGAAACATGAAGAGATGAGAGTGGAAAAGGGCCAAAATTGCAAGGAAGAAATTGAAAGAGTTGTGCAGCCGATGCGCGCTAGCGTGATTTTGCCAGCGCCCTAGCGCGTGGTTTCGTGAAGTTTTACAATTTGTTTGAAGTTCTCACAAACAAAAGATCAGAGAGTTAGGCGCTTTAGTGAAGAGCCTTGGCGAGCTAGCGCGCCTTAGTGCACTCTCCTCTTGCGCCACAGCGCGCTGCATCTGTTGAAGTCTATTCCTGTCGTTCCAATGATGTGAGGAAGTCGTTCCAATGTCTGGAGAAAAGTATAAACAAGAACGTCAGTATTGAAGGAAGGACATCTTTTCAGTGAGTGATTTTGAGTTTATATTATATTTTAAACTTTAATTTTTGTACTCAATTCAAGTTAGATTGAAAAATCAAAGATTTTTGTAATGACATGGATGATTTGAAGGAACGCCTTAGTGCACTCTCCTCTTGCGCCACAGCGCGCTGCGTCTATTGAAGTCTAGGGATTTGAGGTAATTTTGTATTAAAGTTTTATGTCGTAGTATAATCGTTTTATGCAGTCTATGGTTTCTTGATTTCTACAAAGTTTGCTTAATTAAATTGTATCAATTGTTTCTGCGAATTGTAAGTCAAATGTTATGATTATCTGAGGTGTAATATAGTGAATGATCAATATTCATATTTCATAAATTGCCATCTTTTGTGAGATTGATTTCGAGTGATTCATGATCATTGTTGAATTCGAAATTAGATTCAATTTGTTCTTTTATGCTTAATGAACTCGTAGGTGTTGTGTAAACGGATCAAGAAGATAGAACAACTAGGGGTTATAAGATTGCAATTCGAGATCAAAACGTCTCAATCTTTACCTTAGGAGAATGAACCCTAGAATCGGACTGTGACTTTAGCAAGACGTAAGATTGAGATACAAAGTGAACCCTAATCCCTAGGTTTCCCAAATTCTTGAATTCTCCCAGATTGTTGCAATTGTTATTTTTCTTTAATTCATTGTTTTACAGTCAATTTAGTTGTTAAACAAAATTCAAATCATCTCTTTTTCTTTAAATCATTTTATTCTAGTTAATAGCTGGGTTTTCACTAAATCAAAACAATTGTCCTTGTGGTTTGACCATTGCTTTTGCTCAACTGTAGTACAACAGACTCGTGCACTTGTGAGGTAAATAATTCTTTCATTAATGCCTGTGTTATGATTAATAAGGGGCGACAAAGGTTGTTGTGATGAATCAAGAGAATTTCTTGGTTCTTCAGTATAATCACAAATCAAAACCTAACAACTAAACATCACCTAACCATTCGATTTGGAAACCAATGACCAACAGCACTTTCACCGGCAAATGGGTAGCTCTCATAGTAGGAACGTCGGTTTTGTCTATATATTATAGGCCTTGGGTTATTTGGGCCGGTGCTTGCTTTTTGACCCTACTCTTGTCCATGTATAAACACATTAATATCTGCAAAACCAATTACTTTTTCATTGAATTCCATTTTCTTTTCTTTTTTCCTTTAGTTTTTACTCTTTTCATTATTTAAAAAAAAAAAAAAAAACTGTCTTAATTATTTCCATTGTTTCAAAAAAAATAGTCTTATTAGAAATTCAATGTAGAACAATATCAAATTACTATTTAACATATATTTGTTATGTATTACACTAATTTATAAAATTTCAATCATTGATACAATATTAAAAGTATTATCAATAACAATTTTTTTTAACTTTGCAAAGATAGTTAATATTGTATAAATCTTTAGTGAAAATTTAATCATGTTAACTAAAGAAGTCAAAATGAGGATTTTTTTTTTTTTTTTTGGGCAAACGGAGTACTATTTTTTCTCCGTCCCAAAATACTTGTCCCCTTTTCAAAAGTGTAGTAATAATTTATTTTTGTTTACTACTATAACTATACCCTTCATTAAATACCTAGTTTTAAATTTTAATAGGTTTGTGGCTCATTAACAGAGTAACACTCAAATAATATCATAATAAATAGGTGTAATTAAAGAAAAGAATTTGGTTATAATAGATTATAATAAAAAAATTAATTTGTGCACCAAGTCAAACAAGATACGCTTTTGTTAATTTTTATCTAAAAAGTTGCAGACAATCAGCAAAATAATGATTAAATGGACTTAAAAGTCCATGACCTCCATTGTCATGCCTCCAAATCAATCATAAAGAATTCAATACGGAGATGCTAATTTTTTGTCAAGTTAATTGATTGTTACTCGATCCATTGACGACCCTGCAATATTTTCTGCTATTTTTATTTAAAATACGAGGTTTCATACTATAGACACTAAAAGCTAGGTTACACTATTATATATTATTATTATTGTGGTTTATTCTATATTCTTCGCGTCTAAACTGTATTTTCTAATCAGTGCGCAATCATAATGCAAATTAGGAATTTATTATTATTGGAGTATTATTTTGCAAGAATGATTTTTTATCTGCAGTTTAGGAGTTGGCCATTAAAAACCAGCTTCTGGTTTTCTCATATATTGGTTGGTTGGCCAAGAAATTGTTAAAACATGCAGCTGACTAACTGCTATATGTCATGAAAGTAACAATTTTTAAGGCCCAATTTAATTGCTCTGATAGCTACATCCAACACGACTTCTATGTTGCTTTCTTCTTCTTCATAATTTTTATTTTTATTTTTTCCAATTTGTGTGTGTATATATATATATAGAAACTGCAGATTCTATATATCAATATATGATGGATCCTTCATGTGTATCTTGTTTGAAAATATTTGATTGGTTAATTTGAAAGTTAATTCCTTTTTTTTTTTTTTGGGTACTTTAATTTGGTTATTATCGTAGTATAAATGAATTGAATTATTTAAATAAGGCAAAAAAATTTGACAACCTCTTTCCTAGTTAGTGTATTCTTCCTGCTAATCATGAGTATCTGAACTTCTCTCTCTCATTTTTCATCCAACTCAGTCAAGTCCTTTCGATTTCTTGTTCAACACATTTGATCCCAGAATCTTGACAATCATCAATGATTGTTATGTTTTCATCTTCATCGATTTTCTTCGAGGAATCTCAATGAGCTCTGATTATATATGGACAAGTAGATCGAGTAGAAGGGAGAGAGAGAGAGAGAGAGAGAGAGAGAGAGAGTCTTGAAGAACATAATCTTTGGCAGGGAATAAGATCATTAACCTCTACATAATGTGATCCAAGTCAAACAAAATGCTGGATTAGAGTATTTTCTAAGTAATCCCTTGATCAACAAACAAATATTGTACTATATATGCTAGCTAGCTCTTTCTGTGCTGTCACATTTTTTCCTCTCAAACTCAAACACCAACTTTAGTTGACTTAACTTAAGCTAAACAAGACTAATTTGCTAGCTCCCATTTAGTGGTAATTATTTTTTTGATTAATTAGTATAATCATACTCCGATCCCTTTTTATACTCTGAAATTTTCTTGTCTTCTTTTGCATTTGCTTTCTTCTTGATTGACTTATAAATATCCTTGTCATGCAATGACAGTACGTTTGATCGATCAAATTAAGAAACTATGCCATGTTCTAACAATAATTAACGTCGTAAAGTTTAAAAACTGATTAGTGCATGTAACTATCAATTTAGCTATGATTAAGGCGTAATTGGCCACTGATTAATATTCAAGTGCTCTTTAATTTTAATTATGTGTACATACTTTTGAATTACCCCAAAAAAGATTCTACTAGGTAAGTTGTAAAATGAAATCACGATAGTTGTTACATTATTGTACAATAAGCTGTTTCAATGAAAAGGAAATTACAGATAAAAAGAGACCACAAAGAAATAAATTCCAAAAGGCCTCTAAAACAATACTGACCAAACTGAACTTGACTGGTACAATTAAAGGCCTGTTTGTTCATCCACCTCAAAAAAAACCAGTTTATCCCTCTTGAAAGAAAGATAAAAGGGACTTTAAAAAAAAGATAATGCAGGTTTAGTTGATGAATTCAACCTCCCACAAAAATTGCCTGGTTAAGCTACAAGGTTACTACTTTACAACAGGAGGGTGATTAACATGGTCAACAAGTCAACCATGAAAAAAGTTGCAGTGGCAAAACACCCTCCTGTAAAATGAACCTCACAGCAAACAAGATGTAAGGCAGATGATCAGAAATGGTGAACTCCAGGCCCTAATTACCAGCAAAAAAAAGGATGCGCGGGGGGAAGAAAAGATCGTAACGAATGCATAAAGAGAAGTATTTCCAATCTTCTTGGTTTTTTACTTCACATGAACTGTTTGAAAACGGAGCGTAGATTCTTCACAAGATCCTTCAGTGTCATGTTGAATTCCTTATTCATCTGCAAAATATGTGAATCGGATTTAATTTAATTTATTGACAAATAATTTGAATTTACAAAAAAAAAAAAAAAAAGGAAAGAGAATTTACCAGAGCAATAATTGTAATATCAAGAGCATAAGTCCCAAAAGAGAGGGAAGTGGTATTGGTGACTAATAGGTGGAGTTTTTCCATTTCTGCTATTGTTTTCTCTAGGACTCCGGATTTTTTCTCACAGTGGATTCTTATTAGTACATCATTTCCGTTAAGTCTCGCTTCAATCTCTGGGAGTTGCTCATGAACGGGAGCACCAGAAAAGTGATTATCGATGGAAGAACCTTCACCATCAGTTAACACCTCATATTTCTTCACGAAAACCACTGATTCCGTGGTTCTAGTCCTAGTCTGCTCCTCGAGTGTCTTCACTCGATCTTGGAGTTGTTTCATGTACTTGATCGCGTCTCCAAGAACAGAAGCCTTGTCCATCTGTTATTATAAACGCAGTTCATTAGAAGATTTTTCAGACACAATTAGAAAGTGACAACCGAGTGCACGAGACTCTCTTCTAATTAAAAGAATAAATTAGAAAGTTTTGTAGGAGTACCTTTTTGAGGCCAGGGACAAGGGCAGAAAGGGCAATGAACCTTTGACTGAGCTTCTCTCTCCTCTTTCTCTCAGCTAAGATGTGGTCTTGAGCTTGAGGAAGCCTATTGCTTGAACATATCCTCTTAGCACCTTGAGAAGCTTTCAACACATAATTTTGGCTGTTCCCATACTGCCCTTGGGTGGCATAGACATCAGAAGTAGGTTGTACAGCTGCTTTGTTATGAATCTTGGAAGACACAGTTTCCTCTTCAGGCTTCACAAAACTAACTACTTGAGTCGTCGTGTAATTGGGATTATTTGCATAATGAACAAGAGTAGGAGAAGAGGTTTGGGTTTGTGATTGTGGGTTCGACATCTGATCCGTGGTGCACGAATTCCAACTATTCGTTTTCAGCTGTTTCATGGGCCTATCGAAATTAGAGTACTGAGGTGATTCAATGGAAGATTTAAGATCAAACATAGTGTGAGTATTCATGTTATCTCCAAATGCAGCTGCTGCTACAGAAAGTGCATTGAGCTCATCAAAAGAGTTTATTGGCCATTGAAAATTGAAACATGGATCCTCCATTCCCTGCAACACATAAACATCTTATATATTATTAAAAATCAAATTAAAAAGATCTCATTTTGTTGTGAAACTCAATACCAAAATGATCATGGATCATATGTATTTAAGAAATAATTAAAAACAGTGTAGAATAGTCTTACCAATTCTGAGAAGCCTCTGAAATGCGAAATCTCCATAAAATTTCGTAAAGAACCCTGAAGACTGTTAAATCGAAATGGGTTTAATCGGGTATGTTATGCCATAATTAGTCACATAAATATGCTTAAGCAAATAGCAATCACCCAAAATTAAGTAAGAACATATAAGAACACATGACATTTCAAGAATGATGAACAGAACTCACCCTGAAAATTTAAAGACGACTTTCTTGAAGATCTTGAAGAGAGATAGGGAATATTATAAAATCTAAAGAATGAAGGGTTTTAGCCTTTGAATATTAAGGACAGATGAGCTAATCTTTTCCGATCCCTCAATTGAGGAGACTTCACCTTAACTTTTATAGCTCTTTAAGTTCATGATATAAATAATCTTAATTATACTAATTGGCCTGTGCCTAATCTCTCTCTCTCTCTCTCTCTAAGTCTCTATACGCGCACGGGTCGGTGATGTGAACTGGCCATGGCCCGATGGCCGTATTGAATATATGTAATCATTAATATCGATCTCTAATTAGAGACTTAGACCATAATGAATATAGTATGAACATGAAACTAGATAATTTAATCTTAGTGGCCATTTTTAAACCAAATGTGACCAAATAGGATTACTTAATTATTAAATCTTTGTTATGCTGTCTAACTCTCTGGAATTCGGACTTTTAAGACTACTACACTTTGTCCTTACTAGCCGTTGAATTTCTAAGTTTGCCCAATTGACAACTACTACCCCCCTAAATGTCCCCCACTGCCTGAGTTAGTAAACTACCAAGAATGTCCACCCACCCACACTGTCTCAGTCTGACCTCGGAACCTCTTCGGTTCATCTAATTACTGCCTCCAATCCCCTGAACACCTCCTGCTGCCTAGGAAGCGAAAAACGAAAATAAATAAAATACGAGGAAGGCTAGTCCAATGGCGAATAAAAAAGAACAGTTTTTTCTTAATTTTGTTACTAACAAACAGTGGCACATTTTTTTATTATTAATCATGAAACGATAAGTTCATTAATGCATTGACATGATCTCCCTGGAAGACCAAAGAGGTGGGAGGTGAGGTACTATAATTACCACAATGTCTTCATCAGCAAAGTCATCCTCCTTATTTCGCGGAGTTCTATATTAGGATATTTTTGTCTTATTCTCCAATTGAGTGCATTAATGACCTACCAACAATTATTATGCACACACGTAGCCTTGGTCATTTGATTATATATTTCACTGAAAATTGCTTCTTAATGTAATTTTAAGAGAGTTACTAAATTCAACATCTCTTTTATGCTAAACTAGTTTTACACCCGTGTGTTTAACGCACGGACATATATCTTTTTCAACTAAATAACACTCGAGCAAAATAAAGAGGAAAATTAAAATAAAAAGAATAAATGGAGGTAAAGAAATGTTGGAAGCAACTAATTAAATAGAAATACAATGATATATTGGTAATATTATAGTTTCAGAAAAAATTTCTTATACACAAAATTTGTTGTTTTATTTCTTGGTTTTCCCTCTTTATCACATAATTTTTAATTAAATTATTTATGAATAGTATAATTTACTTTTCCTTAAATTATATTACATAAATTGAAAAAAAGAAAGAAAAATAATTATAGTGAAATTTACAAAATAATTATAAGACTTGATTGTCATTGTATAATTTCAGGTAATTACATAAATTGAAAAAAAAAGAAAAAATGTTCTATTTTAAATATAATTTTTTTAAATTATAGAATATTGTTTTTATTAATGTAATACTCTATAACATCTTTATAGAGTATAATTTAATTTTCCTTAGTTTATTCTTTGTATTTTGTTTTTCCTCTTTGTTTCAAAATTAATGATTAATATTTTGTATATTCAAAATTTACATAATTAATAATTAATATTTTAATTAAAAATTACATAAATTGGAAAAAAATATTGTTTTCATTGACAGTGGTTCAATTGAAAATATTGTCAAATGAAAAACAATACGGAATGGAAGGGAAGGGAAGGAGGCCGGAGAGAGAGAGAGAGAGAGTAAAGGAGGGAGAGAGTGAGTGGGTTTGTCACTTTTTTCAATGCCTCTTTTTCCAACTCATGGTTTGGATGTAATTAAAGATTGTATTATTATTTTATATTTATGATTTTGTATTTTTGAGAAAAATTTTAAATGTATAATCAGTTTTATCTTAATAAAGTTGACTTTCTATTTTTGGTAAGTAATATTTTGGTGGAATTTTTCCTTATATAGACTTATTAGGTTTTATATATATATATAGATATAATACTCCTAAGCAAATTTATTATTTTACTCATGTTATAAATGAAAAAATTTTTTTTAACAAAACCGTCACCTCTAGGCGGTTTTATTCCAAAGAACGACCTAGACTAGGAGTAGGCGATCATATTCCAAACAATCACCCAGACTAGGCGGTCCTCCGACTTCCATCCATTATTACATCAACCCTTATTTTTTTTACACTTTAATACCCTAAAATTAATATTTTCGTTAAAAAGTTAACAGAATCGTTAAAATTTTAACAGAACTACAACACCCTGGCATGAGAACCGCCGCCCCGAAGTGGGTTTCTTCCTAGAGGACCGCCACCACGAGGTGGGTTTCTTCCTAGAGGACCACCACCTTGAGGTGGTCTTCTTCCATGAGAACTGCCACCTGAAGGTGATCTTCCCTTTTTTTTTTTTTTAATAATTGAATGATGAATAAAATAATATTTATTTAAAGGAGGTATTATATTTAGCACCTATAAATTTTAAAAGCAATTTACTTCTAACAAATGGTAAGATGATAACGATACTCGTGTGTGTGTGTGTGTGTATATATTGTAGTAAATATTAAATAATGTTCATTGTCCTTGTTCCTTAAAGAGAAAAAAAAGAAGAAAAGCTAATCAAGATGATAAAATATTGATCATAAACGGCGGAAAGTAATGAACCGGTTGATGATGGCACGTATTGTCATCTGATGCTGATCATATCATATGACAATTTTTTATTAAATTTTTTTTTTTTCAATATACTACTGATTCCTTTGATATCATTTGGGAGCAAGATATGGGACTTAAATGCTCCGTTCCATCCAAATAGTCTACATTTGAAAATTTTAATAATCAAAAAATATATAAGTAGTATTGAAATTAGATATAATTACAAAGATATTTTTGTATAGTTAATACGTTTGTACCACATATGCAGGATAAAGTTAAAAAATTTATATAGATTGTAGGCATAATTTTTTAAACCTAGAACGGAGGGTGTATTTATTGGCTTCAAATCTTCTATCTCACTCACTACCGTGTCTTACTTAATCCTAACCTTACAGGTGTCTTTGTTATTTTAACTTATCTTCTTCTTACAATTTTTACAAAAAAACGTGTAGGGCTGAGATTTAATAGGATGGATTAACCTTACAGGTTTAACTTATTTTTTTCTTACAATTTTTATAAAGAAACGTGTAGGACTGAGATTTAATAGGACAGAGAGTGTGATAGAGAGTGAGATAGAAGATTTGAAAGCGTATTTAGGTATCAGCCTCCGGTGCAATTTGTTAAATTATGAGAATCAAATTTAAGACTTGCAAGTATTAATCGGAGGTTCTTAAGCCGCCCAATAAACTTACTAAGTTTGGTTTTCTCTGGTAGAAATTATTTATAGACCATTGCATTAGAAATTGATGATCTCTAACCAATATATATCCTCTAAGAAATACTCAGCTAGTTCAAGGAATAGCAAATCAATGTACATACTATTGTAAAAACAAGACCCTTTATTTGATTAATTAAGTCCTTTATAAACTAATTCAAACTGAATTGCCATTCATTTTGTTGTCCGAAAGTATTTAATTTTTAAATTTTTTTTTTTTGAAACACTTTGTGCCTCTGTTGACTTTTCTTTTTTTGGCAAAGCTAACTTATAACCCTGATTAATTCTACTTTGATTTTTACTAACACAATTCATTACATTATACAAAAATGTTATAAAAATAAGGATATTCTTGGATTAAGAATTCCAATTTTATATCTTCAATGCGAAAGCGAATCGGTTGAAAATAAAAGTACCAAGTATTTGAAAAAATAATGGCAAGAAAATAGAAAATATAACGAAATCAAACAAAAGGGAACAGAAGATTTACGTGGTTTAATTCACTCCAAGATAAGCAAAAAAATCCACTATAAACGATGAGGAATTACAATAGAGAGTTTTCAATGTAATCACCTTACCTACGACTAGGCTTACAAGGATTGACACAATCCCACAGAGTACCACACCTCTCACAGGCCAAAATAGTCACGCATTATTTTGTCTAACACTGCCAAAACCTCGAGACCCTCGACCATCAATTGTGTCTGTTGTCCGTCTCACCGATTTGCGTCTCTCTATCTCTCGGCTTGTGCACTCCTTGAAGACTAATGCAACATGACTTCATATATAAGTCATATTCACCTTGGTTATCCTAATATAATTAGGATTATGATCCTAATCCAAGTAAAGATAGGAATACCCTTCCAAGCTTCCGCAAGCGCACGGTTTCGGTATAATTGAATTTATATTCAATTAAGGAAATATAATTAATCCTTTCTTGATCATTAAGAAAATAAATCCTATTAACACTAGGATTTGAGATACTATTTTAACAAATCTTCACCTTGGCTTAAATTTCATCAAACGTCTATCCCCTTTGTTGCTTGCCCGTCAGCCACCCTATCATGGGTGCCTAGAATTGATCTTGAATACACGAGTCCAAGCGGCCCTTGAACTCGCTCCATGAAATACTACCAAATCGAATACTTCCAAAGTCTTTACACATGGCACCTTCGCTTTGAAACATAGCATGAGCTCCACCTTGAAGAACACTCCTTTTCAGTAAATACAAATTGCCCTTTTTGTTTTCATTCATGAGAAAACGGCTACCATGAAAGATTTTCATCTTTCCATCATGAACTGTGTAATTGCAACCTTTTGAATCCAAGGAACCTAATGAAATTAAATTCCTCCTCAAGTTAAGAACATGACGAACTTCAGTTAGTGTTTTCACTCCACCTTGAGTCTTGGTTTTAATTATCCTAACACCTTCAATCTGACAAGAAGAATCATCCGCTAAAAATACATCATCATTTGCACTCTTGTAAGTAGAAAACATATTTCTATTGGAACACATGCAAAAAGAACAACTGGAATCAAGAACTCATTCAATCCGTAGATTATCACCACCCACGGTCACATTAAGTACATCACCGCTATTCTTGTCATTACTAATATCACCCGCATCGAAAGTGACAATATTAGCATTAGAATTTAATTCTTTCTTCACTTTATCCTTGAGTTTTTGACAATTACGAACAACGTGACCTATCTCATTACAATGTCAACACTTTATCTTGGAAGTCTTTTTTTTCTTCTCACCACTATTTGAACTTTCACCGGATGAATTTCTGACATGATTAACTTTGCTTCTCACATACAAAGCATCACTATTATCATTATTCTTAGAACCCTTATTCATAGAATCATTAGTTAATAATGATGTTTGTACCTCACCCAAAGTAAGCTTGTCTTTTACATGCATAACAGTAATAACTAAATGCTTGAAAGATGGTGACAAAGACTTTAGCAAAATTAAACCTTGATCTTCATCCTCAATTTTAACACCGATATTAGCCAACTCGCAAAGTATCTTGTTAAAAGCATTCAAGTGATCATGAATATTCGTACCTTCAGACATCGTGAAGTTAAACAACTCCTTCTTTAGGTACAACCGGTTTGACATAGATTTTCCCATGTAGAGACTCTCCAACTTCTCCCATAATGCCTTCGCAGATCTTTCGGAGATAATGTTGTAGAGAACATTATCCGCACAACATCACTGAATAGTGCTAGCCGCCTTTTGATCAATTCTCTTTCATACCTCATCCTTTATATCGTCGGGTTTTGCTTCCATTCCTTTCAAAGCAATCTCTTGATTTGCTTGGATCAAAACATCCCTAACTTTAACTTGCCACAAGTTAAAGTTATTACTTCTATTAAATTTCTCCAATTCGAATTGCGTAGAATTTCTAAAGTCCCCCATCTTCAAAACTCCAATCTTTTGATTCATAATTTTGACTATCCCAAAGCTCTGATACCAGTTTGTTATAAAACGATGATATTTTTTAATTAAAAATTTCAAGTTTCTATCTTCAATGCGGAAGCAAATTGGTCGAAAATAAAAGTACCAAGTATTTGGAGAAGTAATGGCAAAAAAATAAAAAATATAACAGAATCAAACAAAAGGAAACAGAAGATTTACGTGGTTTAATTCACTCCAAGACAAGCAACAAATCCACTATAAACGATGAGGAATTATAATAAAGAGTTTTCAATATACTCACCCTACCTAGGACTAGGGTTACAAGGATTGATACGATCTCACACAGTATCACACCTCTCACATCCCAAAATAGCCACGTACTATTTTGTCTAACACTGTCAAGACCTCGAAACCCTCAACCACCAATTGTGTCCGTCGTCTGTCTCATCGATTTGTCTTTCTATCTCTCGGCTTGTGCACTCCTTGAAGACTAATGCAGCATGACTTTATATATAGGTCATATTCACCTTGGTTATTCTAATATAATTAGGATTATGATCCTAATCTAAGTAAAGATAGGAATACCCTTCCAAGCTTCCGTAAGTGCACGGTTTCGGTACAATTGGATTCATATTCAATTAAGGAAATATAATTAATTATTTCTTGATCATTAAGAAAAGAGTAATGTTATGGGTACCTAAAGAGTATCACATTTTTTGTACCAAATAATGTGTCATCTAATGTGGTAGTTGATGTGATCCATTAATTTTAATTTTTGTACCACATTAGGTGATACATCATTTATTATAAAAAATTTGGTACTATTTAGGTACCCATAACATTACTCTTAAGAAAATAAATCCTATTAACACTAAGATTTGTGACATTATTTTAACAAAAAAGTATCAGTACAGTACGAAACAGGTGGAATTAGGAAATACTAATTTGATTGAAAAATAAAATAGTAATACTCCCCTCCGTCCCTTAATTATTATCTTGTTTGACCCGGCACATGGATTAAAAAAAATAATTGACTTAATTATTAATATTGGTATAATGTGACACATAATCAAAATAGTAAAAAAAAAAATAAGGATAAAATAATAAAAAAAATATGTTTTAAAAAGAAATATTTTCAAACAAGATAATTATTTTAAAACGGATAAAAAAAGAATGAAAAACAATAATTTATGGATGGAGGGAGTAACATAAATTTGGCTTAAACATATATGGTTGTTTAAATGAGTTGACAAATTTACAATTTGGTGGAAAGAAAGTAAGCCGTACCTGCCTAGTCCCCCTACGTAGTCATAGTTAAGAATAATAAATAGAATGGGGATCTGAAAATAAACAGCCAAACACGGTTTAAAATACATTACATTACTCCTCCGTTTTTAAGGTTTGATGAGTTGAAAAACGCTGCTGTTTTGGATCTTCTTCTTCTTCTTCTTCTTCTTCTTCTTCTTCTTCTTCTTCTTCTACCCCTTTGTTGTTGTGTTAAGTCAAATAAACCTCTACAACTTTTTCTTCCCCCACCTACATTTTATTCCATGCTTATGGTATGGGTAGCAACAACAACTGTATGGCCCATGACATGTTTGGTTGATAAAATTTTATTAAAAAAAAAAACAGATAAGCATTACCAAATTTAACCCTTTTTTTCTTCCTTCCATTCAACCCACCACCCCATTTTATTTTTTTTCCTTGGCTGGTTTATTTTGTTCTCTTATGGTTATAAGTCAAAACACCACTTCTTGCATGCCAAGCTCATTTTTCTCCCTTCATACTTTATCAGTTAAAAGCCTATGAAGATACTTCTAGAAGCACTTTTGTCCACTGTGGATTCACATGTACGTGGCTTGACATCATAGTGCTCCACCTCTTTTGTTCCCAACTGTCTTAATTAAGTTTCTTTTTTCTTTTTCTTTTTCTTTTTTAATAATAGTATAATTTTAATAAAACATAAAGAAGGTACAAATAAGTAAAGTTATACTCCCTTCGTTTCACCCAAAGAGTCTACATTTAAAAAAATCTAATTATTAAGGAATATATTAATGTCATTGAAGTTAGTAATAATTACAAAAATACTTAAACAAAAACAAGATGATTACAACACAAGTGGAGGGTGAAGATGAAATATTATGAAAATTGTAAGCAATTTTTTTTTAAAGTAGACCCTTTAAGTGAAACATCTCAAAATAGACTCTTTGCCTGGAACGGAGTAGTAATTATCAAAAGTTGGGTTAATTAATGACATTATAAGTCCCTCGACTATGGCCAATTCCACTAGTAGTCCCTTAACAAAGTTTTTTCAAATTTCAGTCTCAAGAGTTTCAAAAATTAGACACGCTTAGTCCTTTTGGTAGATGCCGTTAGGATTTATCCGTTAAGCCAGTCATGTGCCTAACACGTGACTCTGGTTAAAGGCTTTTAAGAAATTTCATGGTATGAACTGCATGTTTAGCACCACCATCATCCCCAATTAACACTTAGGCTACTGAGTAGCAACAAAAGTCATGCGACATCGTTATGGTTGAATTTGACCGCCATCGTTGGAGACGGGAAGTTGGGGCTTCCACAGCTCGACCCCTGCTCAACGAAAAGTCCCCATCGCATTACACAACGTTGATTGCGGCTAAATAGCCATACCCCATCACTGCGAAAATCAAAAATCAAAAAATTAAACCCAAAATTTCTTGTATCACTTTCATTGCTTTCAGTACCCCACCACCATTAAAGATCAAAAATCAACAAAGTACCCATACCCCATGACTGCGAAGTAGTCATACCCCATCCTCTTCATCACTTTCAGTATTCCACCACCATTGATGTTGACTAAGTTCGAATCCATAGACAAAGACATGATAAGAGGCAACAAATAAATTAAAATCCATACACAGAGCGCCTAATTTTTTAAAGAGAAGTCTTTCCATTACGAAATCTAAACGGTAACAACATCGTCGAGAGAGGAGAGAGAGAGAGAGAGGGAGAGGGAAAAAGAGAAACGAGATGAAGAAGGTCGACGCTAAGAAAAAGTGGGTTCAGCGATCATTCGGCGCCGTACAAAATAGTGGCCATCGAGATCTAGTGGCGTTCCCCCTCCATTTTTTTCTCACTTTGGTCATTTACACATTTATTTCAATTTACATGACTTAATTAGGGTTTGTATTAGAAACCTGGGCTTTATATCAGAATAGAGGAGAGAGAGACGAGATGAAGAAAGCCGGGCGCTGAGAAAAAGTGGCTTCGGTGATCGTCCGGTGCCGTACAAAATGGTGGCCATCGAGATCCAGCGACGTTCCCCCTCCATTTTTTTCTCTCTCTGGTCATTTACACATTTATGTCAATTTACATGACTTAATTAGGGTTTTGTTTTAGAAACCTGGGCTTTATATCAGAATAGAGAGAGAGAGAGAGAGAGAGACAAGTGTGAAGATATTTACCTTAATACCATTGAACAAAAGTGATAGAATGACTCTAACACCCTTAAATAATGGCATGTGCCTCCCGTGAAATTCCAATAATGCCCAAAAAAAAGTCATGTGCCTTGTACATGATTGATTTAACAGATAAATTCTAACGGCATCCACCAAAAGACTAAGTGTGTCTAATTTTTGAAACTCTAAGGACTAAAATTTGAAAAAACTTTGTTAAGGGACTACTGGTGAAATCAATTATAGTCGAGGGACTTGTAATGTCAGTATTTCTCAAAAGCTTGACTGTCAAATGAAACTATTATTTTTGAACAAAAGGAATATTCTATTTTGAACTTTTCAATATTGTGTATGTAAGAGTGACGAGTGGGATCATCAATCAAAGGAACAAGCAAATTAAGGATAATTAAATTGTAAAAATAACACTCTTAATTAAAATAGTGAACCATTTTTCTAGAATTGCTCAAAAAAGAATACTAAACTCTTTTTTTCATTGTTAAACTCTGATGAGCTCGATTTATTTTTCTTATTATAGAATAATTATGAATGATTGAGCAAAGGGCATCCTTCATTGATGAGAATTCTTCCTTAAAACGTGAAATTTTTCGGTGGAACGAAGGGAATAATTAGGAAGAATTCTTCCTTGATATTCTATTCTTCTCATGAGGGGGTTGATGCCCAAGGTACTAAGTTCTAGGGGGTCTCTGGTTGATAAGTAAAAAATTAAGGGATATATGGATAGAGGTCCAAGTAAGTATTTGAATTAGAAAAATTATGCTACATATTTTGTTTTGTTAAATTTCGTTGATGCAAACTTCGGGAAATAAGGGCATTGGATGTTTCTCAATGCATGGGTCTGCGGATACTAAAACTATAGATCACCCTTTTTTTTTCTTTATCTTTTTTATTTTTTTGAACTTTATATGTTCTGAAGTACAATAGTAGAGTATTTTCTAAGAGATTTTTAATCCAGTGGTGCAACCATGAGACAAACTCAAGAAATTAAAAGGCACTTCTATTTTTTCTTTTTTAAAAAAATTTGACCTATGTACTATTGAGATTATAAATGTTAGTACATTCATATTCGTACTATTAATTTAATTATAAATATAACCTAAATTGATAATAATCATTTGGTATTTAACGGACTTTGTTAATGTAGTATTTGTGTCATTTAAAAGTTTAGATAAAAAATAAATAATAAAACAATAAATTTTTATTAAGTAAGCAAAAAAAAAAATTCACTTATTGATTTATATTTTTGGTTTTTCTACTTTTATTTTTTATTTTATGAAATAATAATTGAGCAAAAAAGTAAAATTAATAATAATAAATGCCCGTTTGTTGCAACTGATAGCTGATGGCTGATGGCTTAGGCCGGTGGTTGATTGGCTTATAGCTGGTGGCTGATTGACTTGTGACTGATTGACTGTTTGTTGCAGCTGATTAGAAACAACTTTCGAGCTGTTATAAGCTAACTGTGACTGTTTGTTGAACACATCTGAAAATGGCTGATTCACAATAAAATGACTAAAGTATCCCAATATTTAAGTTGACTTGCATGCATGTTAAAATGTCAAATAACTACATATAAATTCAATCATGTTTTATTTTATTAAGTGTGTTAAAATAAATGCATTATTTAAGTTGACTTGCATATTAAGTGTGTTAAAATAAATGCATTATTAGGCAAATAGTGTCAAAATTATAAACAAATGCATTATTAGGCAAATTGTATACAAAGCTAAACATTTTTTTTATATAAAGAGCTAAACAAATTCATTATCCAATATCACTAACTGATATTATATCATGTGCATGAAAGTACTATTTAGGATACTTTTTAAAAAATTCTACCTCAATTTTATCCAAAAAAAAATAATAAAAAAAATTCTGATTATAAACAAATCCTACCTCAAATTTACAAATAGTCAAATAAAATTGTTTTATCTATTGTTTCATGAATTTACAAATAATCAAATCATAATAATCATGTGGTAAGCTTCACTGTAGTGATTGCCAACAAGAGAAAGAATATACCTTTCAAGCTTTAATCTTGGCCTAAGACTTTGGAACAGAGGAGAAGTCTAAGATGAATAGGTGTCACATGCAATTTATAATGAAAAATTACAAATATGAGAGACAGAGGGAGAACAAATCAGTCATGGCCTAAAACTTTGGAACAAATTATGGAGATGTTTGAGATGAACAGGCAACACATGTAATTTACAATGAAAAACAATAAACACAAAGAGATAGAGAGAGAACAAACCAGGAGATAGCAAGTGAAATCGACTCCATTTTAGTCGCTCTTCAACAACTTTCTCCACTGGCATTGCTATAGCCGACGATTCCCTTCCCTCTCTCGTCGTCTTTCTTGTTATCTGTAATAAAGGGTGAGATGAAAAACCCTGAGAGAATTCGGTAAAGAGAAGGATAGTTAGGGAATGCGTGTTTTTAAAAGCCTAAAAAGTTTCAATTTTTTGGCTTTAGCTTTTTTATGCAAAAAGAGGGTTGTACCTCACTTATTGGCTTTTGGTTCAAAAGCTGAAACAAACACTATAAATTTAACTTATTAAAAGCCAAAAGCCTCTATAAATAAGTTCCAACAAACAAGCACTAACTCTCTCCCTTATTTCATTTTTTTTGTTTAATTATAATTTTAAAAAAAAGTGAAAGCAGAATACACAATAACAGAAAAAAAAGATAAATATATTATTATATATTTTTCGCATAAACTTTTAACGATCTCTAGAAATTCACATCAGCAAAGTTTGTTAAATTTTAAACAACAATTTAGATTATATTTATAGTTAAATTAATAGTATAAAAATGATATTTGCAATCTCAATAATACAGTGATCAAATTAATATCCACCAGGATGTTAAAAAAAAAAAAGGTTAATAACTGAAAAGTAAAAATAATAAAGGGTTAATTATACCATTAGTCCCTTAAGAATTTTTTTTTCAAATTTAGTCCCTAGAGTACCAAAAAGTCATGCGGCTAGTTCTTTTGTTGAATGTCGTTAGAAAAAATCCGTTAAGTCAATCATGTGTGTGACACATGTTATTTTTCAAGGGTATTATAGAAAATTTTTAAAGGAATTTAGTTATAACAAATTTTTATTTTCTGCCACCATCCGTCGTCCAATCCCAACCCAGAACCACCGTCATCTCCCCATTCTCCATCTCAAACCCTCCATGGCTTCTATCTCTAAACCAAATCCTCCTCTCTCCCAATTCCACCTTCCCACCGGCTTCCTCCCCCTTCCCACTTCACCAATCCCAACCCAGAACCACCGTCATCTCCTCTTTCTCCATCTCAAGCCTTCCACGGATTCGAAGAATTGTAGTAGAGTCTACAAATTGACGTCTCGCCCCAATATCCACCTCATTCTCCCCCTAATTCGGGGCCAAATCCGACGAACCATGGGTCGTTTTCTCACCAAACCCAGCAATAACTCACAACCATCATCCCACTCCAGTTCAAACTCCAATTCAGCTGTCGCACCCAATCTGAGCTTCTACGAAGCCGCTTGTAGAGCCGATCTGGACCTCCGCTCCTTTGATTCGACCCTCCAAGACTGCACCAGCCGGGTTATCAACAGTACTCTCGCCGTCGGCGTCGAGGTTCGTTCCCTTTCCCTAGATTCCCTTCGTGAAGTCACCGAATCATTACTGGAAATGAACCAAGAAGTAATCAAAGTCATACTTGAATACAAGAAAAACATTTTAAAAAACAAAGAATTGGGCAGTTTAGTCGAGGATAACTTTGAAAACAGCCTCCAGAGTCCAAACCCTCGATTTCTATACGATTTTAGAGAAATCGAAGTGGGTTTTTTTTATTCATAGACGATTGGGGTTGGCTTTCATTAATCTGAGTTGTGTTTATTTTGACATTTAAAGTTCTGTATTCTTTTCAGTGCTTTGATATCGAAAGTTGGTTATGAAAAGGGAAGCCACTATGTGTGCGCGCGTGTGTTTGTTAATCAACTTGTAAAGAGTCGACAGGTGGGTGGTGGCGTTAGGTGGTGACACGAAGTCGTTTGATTCATTTGAATCCAAATTATGGGTCCTTTATTAACTACCCTAAATCCCCCGTTCAAAATTGAATTTGAATTTGACCGTAGAAATTCCCCATTTTTTGAGTGGTAGGAGAGAGAGAGGGAGAGGGGTGGGGGAAGAAGAAGATGTAGGTGAAATTCCATTAATGCTCAAGAAAAAGTCATGTGACTTGCACATAGAGGAGTTAACGAATTTTTTTTAACAAGATCCATAAAAAGGACTAGCCACTTGACTTTTTAATACTCTAGCGACTGAAATTAAAAAAAAAATTAAGGAACTAATTGTAAAAAAGTTAATAGTCAAAAGACTAAGGCTTGTTTGGTAGTTGGATAACGATAAAGAGTATTATTAATCCCGGTGCTATTAGCGCCCTCGCTATTAATCCTCACTTATAAATCGGGAGTAATTTTAATTTTAAAAATGTTAGTCACATGTTTTTTTTTAGTGAGGGCGCTAATAATACCACTCTCAACCTTGGTATTATTAGCGAGGGGATAAGAACTTTATCCGGATAGTTCGTGCTATTAATCCCGACCGCCTATTGGGTACCAAACATTCGACTATTCGGCTTATTAATCCTATCCGGCCTTAATCCTGACTACCAAACGACCCCTAATAGTATAATTAACCCTATAATAAACTAGGAAAAGGGAGAATGTCACTCGGTAGTAGACATGCTCATTCGGTTTTTAAAACCTGAACCGAACCGGCTAGAAACCGTTCAAACCGTGAACCATCCAAACCGTGAACTGTAATGAACCGTGAACCGTCGGTTTCGGTTTCGGTTCCGGTTTGCGTCTTTTAGGAACCGTGAACCGTCGGTTCCGAACCGCCGGTTCCAAATCGCCAGTTCCAAACCGTAAAAACCGCCGGTTCCAACTGTTCCAAACCATAAAAATTTAGAATTTAGAAATTTATTGTATATTTGAATTTTGAGGTAAGACTCATTTGTCCTCCTTTATAATAAGGCAATGCTAGTTGTCCCCTCCTTGTAATTTTTTATTATTATTAATAAAATTGGTCGAGTACCTCTCTATTTTTATTTATTTTTTGTATTTTGAGTTCCTAAATTTTTATTGTAAGTTTTTTAAGTTCTTAATTTTTTTGTAATCATTACAAAACTATTGTTGAATTTAAGAAAAACTATTTTATTTTGCAAAAGTTTTTCTCAAATCTAAATTCAATATTACAAACTCTATTTTTTCAAGACTATTGCAAAGATTAAAAAATTTAAGTCCTTAATTCTTAAATTGTAAAATGTTTAACACTTTTAAATTTTTAATTCTTAAATTTTAAATTGTAAAAATTACAATTTGTAATTTTTCATAACTAAAGTTCTTGTAATTTCTAATTTATAACTTTTGATAACTAAAGTTCTTAAAATCTTTACAATTTATAACTCTTGCAAAATTTCAAATATATATATATATATAACACCTTTTTTTACAATTTATAATAGTTTTTTTTTAAATAAAAAATTAAACAAAATTTTTTAAAAAAAAATAAAATTTAAAAAACAAAACAAAATATCGAAACCGAAACTCCACAATTCGATTTCGATTTACCTTATCACGATTTGTGAAACCGTCGATTCCGAACCGAAACCAAAACCATAACCGCACGTATACTCGGTAGCCTATTAACACCTTCGCACTCTCCAAATACATTCAATCTCTTCATTTCATATCAACCTAATTACTTAATACAAACCCCTCATATTTTCTATTTTAACCTTCCTAAATAAATTTTTTTTTTTTCAATACACCTACACTCTCTCGTCTCTTTCAGACCTAACCTTAACCCCACCACCCCCCTACGAAAGAACGGCCAAACCCAACCCCCTCCCCTCAACGGCAAAGAAGAAGAAGAAAGAGGAAAGAGGAAGAAGAAGAAAAAAAGTATGTCTTCCCCTCCCTCCCTCTCTCAATCTGTCTTCCCCTCCCTCCTTCCCTCTTTTTTTTTCTTCTCCTCCCTCCCTCATTTCCTTATTATTTTATTCTTTTCTCTCCTCCCTCCATCACTCCCTTCACAAACCTGTCGACAAACTCGCCGGAAACTTCTAGTTGGGTCATGGTTGACTGAACAACGGAGTGTTGTTCGATTAGGGCTAGCCTCTGAACAACACTTGTTTGTTTGGTCAACTATGGCCGATCGAGTAATTTTCAAAAAAAATTATAGGAAGATGGTGGATTTTGCGGTGAGAACTCGGAGGGAAGAAGAAGGAGAGGAGAGGAGAGGGGAGGGGAAGAAGGAAAAACAGTGGCGAGAGGAGAGAAGGGAGAGGGTGACGGCCGGAGAGGGAGAGAAAAAGAAAGGAAGAAATTAGGGTTTTGGAAGGGATAAGTGTATGATAGTATTTTTACGGAATGATATTTTTGTAAATAAAATTAGCGGAGTATATTTAGAGAGTGTGGGGTTGTTAATAACCCCGCGCAGCGCCACTTGACACCATTAAAGTGAAAGTTGGTCGAAGTCTGTCCAGGTAATCATTTTCCGTTAAAATAGTTATTCCTCTTCTCAGGGGAAATTCATTATCCACTCTCAATCAGCCGGCACAAAACCCTAGAAAGAAAGAAAGAAAGGAAAACCCAAAATGGCAACAAAGCTAGAGCTCCGACCTCTAGGAAACACGGGCCTCAAGCTCAGTTCCGTCGGCTTCGGCGCTTCCCCTCTCGGTAACGTCTTCGGCCCCGTCTCCGAACACGACGCCTTCGCCACTGTTCGTGAAGCCTTTCGTCTCGGCATCAACTTCTTCGATACCTCCCCGTCAGTACAATTCCACTCAATCTCATCTTCTGTTAGCTTTACTTATATTGAAAACTTTGTTTCTTGTAAAGTGTATGTAACGTGTTCGATAAATTGCCTATGTTGATTTCGGATGCGTGTTTGATATATTTGTGAACTTTTAGGTTTTATGGGGGGACGTTGTCGGAGAAGATGCTCGGGAAAGCACTGAAAGCATCAGGTGTGCGGAGGACTGATTACATTGTCTCCACTAAGTGTGGGAGGTATGCTGAGGGTTTTGATTTTAGCGCGGAAAGGGTAACTAGGAGCATTGATGAGAGCTTGGAGAGGTTGCAGCTTGATTATGTTGATATATTCCAATGCCATGATATCGAGTTTGGGTCACTTGATCAGGTGCTTCAATGGGGTATTCTTTGTTATCTTCGTTCACTTAAGGTTTCTTGATGAACTGTCGACTCAAATTGAGAAAATACCAACTTAATTGGATTCTTGATCAATTGGAAAAGAGTTTACTTGGCGTCTTTGTTTTTCATTTGAGTGCCATGTCTCGCTTGGTCAGCGATGTGAATTTTAACTACGAATCTTATGCAAGTTTGGTTTGAGCAGATTAGAAAGAGATTTGAATAGCATGTTCGAGTTTTAATGGTTGTCTTGTTCTGTTCTTGTAATCTGAACTTCTCTCCTAATTGGGGATGTATCCATGCATGTAGGAGTTGAAGATGTGTCTATCTCATAGATGACTTGTATGATTACCTCTTCTGTTTTTTTCTTTGTCTGTAGATTGTGATTTCAGTAATATCAGTAGTTTCTCTTGCTATACGTAATTGCAACTGCTAAAGCTCAGTTAATTTGGCTTGTAACAGATTGTGAATGAGACAATTCCTGCTCTCCAAAAGTTGAAGAAAGCTGGGAAGATCCGGTTCATTGGTATAACTGGACTTCCCTTGGGAATTTTTACTTACGTGCTTGATCGAGTGCCTCCTGGTACAGTCGATGTTATCCTCTCATATTGTCACTATGGCATTAATGATTCGACATTGGAGGATTTGCTGCCATACATGAAAAGCAAAGGAGTTGGTGTGATTAGCGCATCTCCCCTCGCAATGGGGCTTCTAACAGAGAGTGGTCCCCCAGAATGGCACCCAGCTTCACCTGAACTCAAGGTATTTATTCTTTATTCTGATTTCCAGCGTCCAGTTTTCTTACGCCTCTTTAGTGTTTAAATAAATTAGATATCTGACCAAGATGTAGACTGCAAAGTGGAAGTTCTAAAAAGATCTGCTTATTTCAAAGTTATGGTTTATTTTTCGAATTTGTGTGCCCTTGACAGCCTCTTAAACTGCATCATTTGGTTCTTATTGCAAAATGCGTAATAATTTATCTCATTTGAATTTCCAGAAGCTGTTTAACTTCTAAACTACGTATAAATGCAATGTCTTTCATCTGAATCCGGATCTTGCTTTGACTGAGATATGATAACTATGTGATTGCCTCCATTTTCTTTTCATGTTCTCTTTTTTCCTCTTTCAGGCCGCATGCCAGGCTGCTGCTGCTTACTGTAAAGAGAAGGGAAAGAACATATCAAAGTTAGCTATGCAATACAGCTTATCTAACAAAGAGATTTCTTCTGTTCTCGTGGGAATGAACTCTGTTAAACAGGTAAAAAATAACTGTTTGCTTTGGCTGATGGGTTCTCATAAATATACTAGCTATAATTTTTTCCTTTTCTTGAATAATATCATTAATAGCATGTTCATCTGAAGTATTGTTGGCAACTCTATCTCCCTCCAAAACGGCGAGCTCTAGCACAATGTAAAGTTGTTTTATTTTCCAGACCTTTCTAATGCTGATAGAGAGTAAGAGGCTGCGGTCTTCTTTCGTTGGGGTCATCATGGTCTGAAAACTTTCCTTGATTCCTTGCTCAACTGAAAATCTTCCACCTTGTTTCATTTGGTACTGAAATGATGTCAAGGGTGCAATTTGAGAATGTGTAGATCGTTACAAGTTTTAGCCCTCTACTTCCATTATGCTGATGCAAATAAAAAATGGGGCAGGACTATTGCTAATGACAAGTGGCTTGTGGGTAGCATATGCCATGGCTAATTGTAATAAATGCTTTCACAATTACAAATTGTTTCCTCTTAAGCCAACTTTACTTTAGCAATAGTGCCAGCCCGAACATATCCCATTAATAGGGTAATGATATACAATTGAAAAGAATGAACAAGCAATGATCTGACCAATCAAATATATGAGGTAGTCTTTTTTTGCACAAGTGCACAGATAGATTCATCCATTTTGATAAATTATAATTTATCATTTGCATTTTTAATTAAAAAAGAATATGTTTATCTTTCCAGCCATTAGATCTTCTTAATAAGATTTCAACAATAACCTCGTCTCATAAGGCTCCAGGATATAGGCAAGATCCGTAAAAATATTATCTGACTTGTAGAAAATCAACTGTAAGCCTGCAACAGCCTATCAAGGACTCAGGGTGTAGAATGGTAGTGTACCCATGGGGACTTGGAAGACAAAAAATTTTCAAGCACTGTGAGAACCGGAAGAACCCCCTCTTTCTAAGAAAAGAGGAAGGGTTAATAACATATCATATGTTGGTTAGAGACAAATGAAAGCTTAGCAGTTGTAATTTAGATTCTCCCAGGAAAGGGGATGCGGCCAGAGGGTAGAAGGGGGAGAGAGAGAGAGAGAGAGAGAGAGAGAGAGAGAGAGAGAGAGAGAGAGAGATGTGTGTGTGTGTGGAGATATATATATATATATATATATATATATATATATATATATATATATATATATATATATATGTAGAAGGCCACGTGTGTACTATGCAAGGACAAAGATGAAGAACTGTGGATTTCAGCTGCCAAACCAAAACCTTGGTGGTTCCACTTTGATATACTTGGTGGGGCTTCTGGAGTTGCCTGGCTCAGGCCATCTGCGTGGGGAGGGCAGGGAGATGGTGCTGATCCCTGGGAAGGGTGAGGAGGTGAGGGTATGTTCGTGGCACGGTGAACGCCTGAACCAGGAAGATGGAAAGGGCTGGGCTTACACACTATCTACACCGGGTATTGCTTTAGTTCGCCAAAAGGCTTCCTTTATTATGTGGGAAGGGAGCATATAATACTGCCTTCTGTACTCAACCCTTAATTTTACACGAAATCCAATAAAAAGAGCCCTAGTTTACTTTTTAGTTTGTCCCAAAAAGAATGTCGCATTACGCGACGCTAGTGCAAATTAAAGGAATATATGAAAGTTAAAAATGCGTTGTTGAAAGTGACTTTCAAAGTAGGACTCCTTTTAGGACGGGGTTAGTTAAAACTCTTCTGAGGAAAACACACTCACATACACGAACACGTAGGCACACATGATACAAGTGATCATCTTGTTGAATCAGTACAATGAGGTGCAACTTCTCCCTGACATCGCGATCCTTTTCACTGCATACCTCAGTTTCTGGATCGCGAAACAGTGGTTGGGGCAAGAATGTGGTCAAATCTGAGACTGAGAAACCACGTATTTCAGTATTATTTAGATGTTATTGATGTCTGTAGTTTTTCTAACATGTAGTTTTTTGGCAAGTCAGGTAGAGATAAATGTTGCGGCTGCTACAGAGCTTGCAACAGGTGGGAAAGATGACGAAACGATATCTGAGATTGAAAATATTTTGAAACCAGTGAAGAATCAGACTTGGCCTAGTGGTATTCAGCAAAGTTAAACACACATACTTCATTCATGTATCTGTGTTCGTGTCCGGCATTCATTCAACCTGAAGCCTAATCTTGAACTTATTTTCCTGTATGTGTGGTTGTATCTGAATCTATGTTCCATTTTTTAAAAAACAAGAAGCAAATCATCAAGATGTTACTGAATTCTGAAGTCAGAGTAGTTCTGTTTTGCACCCAGTTAAGAAAACATATAATAGTGTATTAGTAGAAGAATTATATAATTATTTGGTCCCTCGACTTTATCAAATTTATGCGTTTGGTTGCTCTGCTAAAAAAAATGTAATCTGGTCACTAGATTTACATTTTTTTTGTGAGACTTGCTCCTTTGAGCTGTTACTGTCAATTTTTCCGTCTGTTTTTTTTTTAAAATTTCCAAACTACCCTTTCTTCTCCATCGATTCGTCTTCTTACTTGATGCAGCAAAAACACACACAACCCCATGAATTGAAGACCAGACCACCGAATAATAAAGATTCTTAAAAAGATTCTTAAAAGCAGGAACACCTATTTGGTTTTGCAGGACATAAAATGAACAATTCAATTGCAATTCAAATAAACAGAATTGTTCCAAATTTACAAAAATCTAGATAAACCCCCCATAAAATAAAATCAATTCCCAAAATCAATATTTTAAGAATTCAGCACATACACAAAACAGAAGAAGATTGGGAAAACAGTTTTCCCTTATTGTGAATAACTTCTTTCCGGAAAAACTTACTATCTGATTTGATAGAAATAAGAGAGGTATGACATGACAATCTTGAAGAGGATTCCGGCAAGCTCTCACCGGAATCTATGGCAGCGGCAAGCTTTCGCCGTCTCAACGCAGAACACAACAGCAGCAACAAGTTTCGCCTAGAAATTGACCCTCGACCTCCAATCGGTCCAGATCTGGGTCTATTTGACTTTCAATTTTTGAAATTCCCTATAAAAAAGACCACCTTTGAATGGCTTCTCTCTCTAGCCCCATCCCCTGTAACCTCATTAAACCCAAATTAAGAACCCTCTGTCGCGTCTCCGGCAACGTGGATGCTGATATTGCGACCGTTTGGTGGAAGAATGGGTCGACGATGTTGTTGCTGCTGTTGTTGTATTCTGGGTTGGAGGAAGGCGTGAGGGTGGAGCTCGTGGTGTAGGTGGCAGCTGCTGCTGTCATGCGCGAGAGAGAGAGGGTTTGCCGGCGATCGATGGTGGCTTGGGGATTGTCGGAGATTGCTAGCGGCTTGGGATTGTTGGGGGAAGACTTTGGCGCGAGAGAGAGAGAGAGAGAGAGAGAGAGAGAGTGATTAGGGTTAGTTGTGGGGGGTGTTTCAGTCTTTTGAAGGGAAGCATTAAGGGTAGTTTGGGTATTTAAAAAAACCAAACCGAAAAATAAACGTTAACGGAGGAAAGAGGAAATCTCTTAAGGAAATGCAAATCGAGTGATCAGATTGTATTTTTTTTTAGCAGAGGGACCAAAATGTATAGATTTGATAAAACTGAAGAACCAAATAATTATATAATTCTTAGTAGAACGATTTGTGTTGTATGAATTATGAAACAACATAAATAACATTCCTGTGGTTTGCGTTCCAGAATCTTTAGCTAATATTAAATAATTTCCCAAAAAACTAGGAAATTATAATTGTTTTAACCAATCAATTTACACGTTTAAGAAATTTTGAACAACAAAAGTGAATCTTGAATCTATGGGGAAGTTGAGACAGCACAATATAAGAAAGGATGCAAATGATGCATCTATTTCACTTAGAAAGTCATGAACAGGAAACAATGAAACTTGAATAACAAATGGATATATTACAGAAGAGAGTTGCAATTTACACTCAGACAATTGCTGAATACACCTCATGTCATATATTATCAAAATGTCATTATAAATTTTGACTTAAATACCCATACTTGTCCAGTAAGGGTGCCGAACAATTTAAAAAAAAAAATGCTCAACAGACTCTGTGATGGAGGTGGGATTGACGGTGTGGGTGGGGGGGAGAAGGAGTAGGAGGAGGAAGGAGGGAGGGGAGGCGAGAAAGGAGGGAGGAAGGGGGTGGGCTTGACTGATGTGGTGGGGGAGGGAAGGAGGAGGAAGGAGGGAGGAATGAGGAATGAGGAAGGGGTGGGCTGGACTGGTGGGGGGAAGGTGGAGGAGGAAGGATAGAGGAGAGGCGGGCTGCACTGGTGGTTGCAGTGGGAGGGAAAAGGTGGAAGAAGCAAGGGTAGGGTGTACTCAGTAGATGAATTAATTTTAGAAAAAATATTGTAAAAGTATAATAGGAAATTGAGGGGAGTGTACTTAGTTTTTTAAGTGGTGAAAAATATTAAAGTGGGGTGTATTAAGTAATTGGGTGTACTCAGTAAATTAATGGGTGCAAATAGCAATTTTCATTACAGAATCCTCTTTTGGCAGATTTCGTATGATAATTTGTACACGTGAAAAGCACATCAAATGAATCTAAGCCACTGTATTAAACAACACTGTGGAACTGTGTGTACTATGACATTTACAAGGCAGGTCTACTGTAGCTGTGCATATCATTACATGCTTTTCTATCTGGCCACCTGCTGAAAAGGAGGCCAAGAAATCTCCTCGTCATCCGTATGGCCATGAAAAAGAAAATCTGCACAATTTTTCTGCCACCCATGGTTATATGGGTTACGGAACTTCCCATCTGCACCATGAAGATACCCATAACGTATGGCATTCGATACTTCATTCGTGGTGATGTTCCGCGCAATCTGCATTGAACATGAAACTCCTTCAATGTCAGAAATTATACCTGGAATGAAAAGAAGGTTGGGGGTTGGTTTTGGGGGGAGAGAGGGGGTGACGAACTGTGCTAGCGAGGGGGTCTGGAAGGGTAGATCTACATTATGTAATCGTACTACCACTTGCGGAATACCAACTTCAACGGTTTTCACAGTAGAGATTTAGAATGACACGTCTATCGAGTAAAGAGTTTCAAAGTGAGATCTATGGTTGACATGCCACAGTGCAATCTAGGTTTTGGAAAAGCCTTCTCGAGATATGACGTCCATAAACACATGCATTCAGAGATGACCCTGCAATGCCTGAAGTTAAACCACATACCCAGGCAGCCTAATTTGTGAACTCGCAAGTACAATGAAGTCGCAGGACTGCAGACAAATTAGTACGCACATTGAAGGTTTAAAATTTTAACTCCACTACTCAGTCAACCCTCAACCCAAAACCAGCAAAACATTCTACTATATGAAATTATGAGCTTCAAAAAATAAATGAAAGGTGGTGCTCAAATCAATCACCTGGGATACTTGTATTGCCAGCAAAGTTAAGGCAGCAAGTAATATTAAGGAGTCGATAGCCAGAAAAGCAACAGCACCGGGATTTTGAACAACCACATGATGAATCCATGATTCTTCGGTCTGCATTGCTGGTATTGATATCCACACCCCTGTCATGTGGACTAAAGATGTAACCTAAAATAGACTGGCACTGGAATAATGTTTAAAAAGAACTACAGATAGTTGTAAGCTTGTTGTAAGTTTGTTTCTTCACATACTTCTAACAGCAACGGCACCGCTAATGATTGCTGTCGAAGTTCCCATGCATAGGAAAACAAAGAAGTCCCATTTGTTCCTCTGCAGAGAAGAAAATAGTAATAATAATCATAAATTTGGTAGTGATTTTGTAACAAAGTCACAAACATGTACATGTTACTTCTACGTTCAATAATAGTGTGGACTTACAAAATTAGAAGAACTTCTACCCCGTCCAAATGAGAATAGAATGACATTAAAGCCAGATCACTACAGTAATAAGATACAGGCTAAGCTTATGTGAAGTGTCATTATTAGTTGCATATCAACTCAGTCCTAAGGCGATGACCGACAGAACATAATTGGAATAGAAACCCAACATAATCCTAGATATAAAAAATGAACTGATATAACGAAATGAATGCAACCAGAGAAAAAATCTAGAGTGTCCATTAGTATCTAGGCAGACCCGTCTCAATGAGGGTGATATGTAACAGCAATGATACAAATTGCACTGCCAAAGGTTACAGGTTTTTGTTTGTATATTAAGGAGCACAAAAGGGATAAATAAGGCGCATCATTTGTATTTCTTTTATACAGGATATGAGAATCTGAATCTACGGTTCCATTTCCAACAAAAGTCAGGATTTTTATATTTTTTATTATATATCGGACTTCAAACATAAAATCTATAATATAAGTGGGGAAACATATTTATTTTGCCAGCAAACCTAATCTGCACTTCCTCAAACTGTGGATCATAATAATCAAGTTATTAAGTAGGAAAAATCCATACCTTCCCCACACAATTCGAGATCCAAGGGCAATGATGATCAAACTGTTCCACGCAGTGGTTGCATATAAGGCAATGCTTAGAGCGAACAGGTCTTATAATCTGGGGAAAAAGGTATTTGACAATAGACAAATTAAGGAGGATTTCAAGCACCAACGCGTCAAGAAAGCAGCTAAGTGCACTCACATCTATGAAGAAAGAGTTAGTCTGGAAAAACATGTTTTTGGACAAACCTTGCATGTAGGGCAAAGTTGAGACCAATTTCCTGTCCAATTGTTCACATCAATGTTGACCAGAGGATCCTAATAAATGTATTAAAAAAATATGTATTCAGGAACTAGATAGACAGTCACATATACACAGATAAAAGTGAAGGCTGATAATTACAGAAACTGACAAAAGAACATCTGTGATACCGAACGAGGTCGACTTTAAATGCTACAAGAATTAACTACTTCACACGATTTACTTTTTTTCCACTAACTGAGATGACTTAAGAGGTCATTACAAACTTTTGTTGCATCGCAACCCAAACATGAATCTATCCATAAGATTCACATCTATGACCACACTCCACAGCCGCAATAGCTTAGGAGAAAAAGAAATCAGCATTGCTAGAGTTAATATTATGCCAACAGAGAATCAAAGCATAGCAAATTAGTGGAAGAGTAATGAAATTATATGTGAATCCTTGGATCAGTGTGGTGATACTCTTCTGTAATATCTACCCCCACCACTCAACCAAAAAAACGAGAGAGAGAGAGATGGATATATAAGGCATCACATGAAGCCACTTTGTCACATAAACCCCCAAAAAAGTGTCTGAAAATTTTGCAATTCGATCTCTGTTGAGTTGAGCACGGCTGCATGATACATATAAAATTGCAATACTCCAAAATGAAACAGATGTATACACAATATCTGTTACTTTAAAATAGGAAAGCCAATATAAATCTATGTCAGTCTATAGACAATTTGGATCACAAATAATTGCAATACACCAACAATTTGAGCAGCATATTCCAATGCTGACACATAATATACGTAGGAGAGAAAAAGTTGAAATCTTCATTGCATTCAGAGATAAGTCAACTAGCTCAGGTTATAACCTAAATTTGGATGGTATATATGCCATGCCCTTTGATATCATCACAATTTTTTTGTTCCAATGGCCTTGGTAGTCCATCATTAGTCCATCCACAATAACTTCCTTTATCATGGATACAGTTACCAAAAGAAGAAACATAATAAATACTATCTCTTTTCCTAAAAGAGAGTCCACTATTCCTTTTTAGGCCGTTCCAAAATGGCTACTTTCTAATCTTTCCCTTTTGGGATGTTCCTTTTACCTACCCTTGATTTGTTTGCTACTTTAAATGATGGGCCCCACTCCCACATGGGCATCATTGAAAAATACACATCATCCTATTATTTACAATAGAGTCAATTAGCTTTTCTAAATCTGTGTGTTTGATAGTCAAACAGGACTCCTTTCTAAGAACTAGGGGAGTACATGATTTCCAAGGATTTAGTACATAAATGCACTCAGCAGACCAAATGGCAAGAAGCTTTGTAATTATCCCTACACAGTAAAAATAGAAACCTAAATCTTGAGTTTCTGAAACTCAAGTTGTAACCAGTATTGGAACAGGCACTACAATCTTATGGAAGTTGACTTATACAGAAGTGGACGTGTACCTCAGCATCTGCATGATTTCCAATCCCTCTTGATGTCTTTAAATAACCTGGATCTTTCCTGCAACCAAGTAAAATTATAGGCAGTGATTCCCAGAAGCAACAGAGGCAAAAAGATGTGTTAATTAACAACAAAATTATCTAAAAGGAAAATGGCATGGCCTTCAAACAAGAGAGAATAATGCAAACAGCACAACCATTCAAAAAGAAAGACAGCAAGAACTATCAAGAGAACTGATGAGATCCAAGGAAGCAACAACGCACTGAGTTCGTTGCAAATATCAAACGGACTGTTGACAAGAGCTCATGCCAAGAGGATTCGTGAGGAAGTAAGCGGATTGGTTCGTGAGTTTGTGAATGAGAAGCCTTTGGATTGCTTAAATGTTGATCTAAGGCCTCAAGGGACTTATCTCAATATAATCCGAAGCCATAATAATGATTTGGAAGACTCAAGGGACCAAAGTGCAAAAACTAAAAAGTCCCTAGGCCAAGGCGCCGCGCTAGGGTGCGCAGCATCCTGAATCAAAGTATAAAAATCACCGAAGTACTGGGAGTCCCGCGCCAAGGCCAGCATGCCGCGCCAAGGCGCGCTGTCATCAGTTTTGCAATTTTAATTAGTTCATGTATTTAAATTGGTATTTTCGCCCTATTTCTTCGGGGTTCGACTTTAAATGTTTTTAGGGTTTAGAATGGGTTGTTTTCAGCCTATATAAGGCCGTTTTATGTGTTTTAAACAGACACAACTTTGATATTAATTTTGATTGAGAGAATTTTCAATTCTTCTTTGTTCCTTGCAAACTTTTCGAACTTATCAGGATTGTCCTGTCCCATTCAACTTATCAATTAGGATTCCATACCAATTGTGGCATTTTTCATTAAACCAAGGTTCGTGGTTGTCTCAAGGATCGGGTTGCAGCTGTACGTGCCAAGGTTCGTGTTTGGATTGTTCATCGGGTTGAGGTGTAACCCTTCGTATCAATTCCTTTTGGATCTTCATTCACTTCCGCGTGAAATCGTTACTTGTCAACTAATCCTTGGCAAGGAGCATATCAAGAACCTTGGAACTATCAATAGATCAGTTATATGTGGAAACAAGATGGCAAAGGCTGAATTGCCTTAACCATGATTAATGGAGAGAGAATGTAGATCATCGTACCATGCAAAGGGAGTAATACCTAACATGAAGTACCAAAAATACTATAACGTCGTGCCATGAGAGACATACAATTTCTCTGACAATCACACAATTACAACTAAAAGTGAAATGCGCTAGACTTCCTATGTCAATGAGTAAGGTATTATAGAGTTCATCAGACAGATAAGAGCACAGTGAGAACAAAGTGTAAATTCCTAGTAGGAAACATTGCTGTGTAATTAGAGATAGAAAATTTACCTGCTACAGCGAATGAACATTAGAAGCGAGCCAAATGATAGGGAAACAGCAGTCCATCCCCAAAGGCCTACAACAGCAGTAACCTTTGCAAGATTGGGAGCTACAAAAGAAGAAGAAAATATTAGGCCATGATTAGCATATGGTAAGTAATGTCTTTTTACTAATGAAAGTAAAATCATGAACTGTAGCTTTACCCACCAAGAAGAATTGAATTGATGAAGAGTAACGTACTGGAAAATATTATGCAGAACAGAATAGGGGCATAACCTATATCCCCAATCTGCCCAATGCAAACCATGTCTTGCCTGCACTTTCTCTGTGCACGTTGCGCATTAGACTGCAGAAACAAACTTCTCAATGTTATGTTCTCCGAGTACCAATGATGGTGAAACTGTGGACCATCTTTTTGGAAAAGACTGCTAACTATGCCAAGACAAAGCATGGAACAGAATATACCCAGAGGTCCCAGATTAAACTATGTAATTAGCCTGGAATTTTGAAATGCAATATCTTATCTTCAACAAGTTTCAACACATAAAATATGTTCTCCGAGTACCAATGATGGTGAAACTGTGGACCATCTTTTTGGAACAGACTGCTAACGATGCCAAGACAAAGCATGGAACAGAATATACCCAGAGGTCCCAGATTAAAAGTATGTAATTAGCCTGGAATTTTGAAATGCAATATCTTATCTTCAACAAGTTTCAACACATAAAATATGTTCAAAATTATAATAGGAACCAGATGCCTCGTATGTACAACATTTATGGATTACAGTTCATTTCAAAAGCCACAATTAACATTTCAAGTGGTGAATTCTAAGTAGGTGGCTTAAAGTTGAATCGACTAACATATACACCAGGTGGACACGTGGATGAAGAATTCTAATCATTCCAACTCTCAGCACTTTTTTCACCAACAACTTGCCTAATCCCATCTTTGCAATCACTCCTGCAGTCCTACTCATCTTTCATATAGAAAGCTGCATTTTAGATATTCCTCTCTATCATATAACACATAACACAATAATAGCCACACAACAGTTGTGACCAATGTACCACTGGCACTTGCAACGGAGTCACCACCACAGAGCTGTCATTTCTATTACAATTTCAGTCAATGCCAACAACAGTCACATCAAAATCATCCCAAACTAAGCTGATCGATCACCGTGCAACAGCTAGTTATCTAACCACCCACATGATCAATGAAGCAAAATATTGTCAATGATTCCACTGGATAATCTTAACATAGTCTGACCCTGCATAAATTCATTCCAACCATGCAATATGTTGTCTGGTCATCCAGAAAAAAAAAAAATTCGAGATAGCAAAAACAAGAAAACATTTCTCGGATGGAACAAAATAGCAGTCCACCTTGGCCTGCCAAGGACTTTGCAATCTTCAAAGAGAAACTCCGCTTCGCTATGTTAGTTAACCTGTTTTCTTAACAAAGTGATAATTCAATTCCCCTACTATATTGCCCACCAGAAAACAGGTTAGAGAAAGAGCAATGAGGATAAGTTTCTTAACAAATGCATCTTTCATCTTATCCTTCCTCCTGAAACTCTACAGTGATTCTTAGTTTCACCACCAATTTGGTTTAAGGTTTCTTAGCATCTCAAGGTTCATCCACACAACAAAGAGGCCAAACTAAAGAATGAATCTTCTTTTGTAGATAAGTTCATCTAAAAAGCCACAATAATCAATAAATGCAATGTCTACTAAATTATGTATTCGAGTAACAATTATAGAGGTTTTCTTATGCTTTATTTTGTTAATAACAAGCTGCTAGGCACAATTAAAAATCAACATGTGTTTGCTGGAGGTCGATAAAAGTACAGTTGATAGCTGCTGTCCTTGTAAGTCATTTTTATTCGAGTTCAATTCCAAATCTTGACTCCAGAGTGGTGTGATGATCTTTCATAGTCAAACGCTAGCACTTTCCTATTCTGGGTCATAAAATTTTAACGCTGACATGAACTCAAGACATGTTTCTGATAACAGCTTATTATCCTAATGTAAGACTTACACAAGTAGGCCATAAATATGTGCAATCTCTTAAGTTCAAAGGAGTACAGAGTTATATAAGTACTATGCTTTTTCACCATTCAACGACAAAGAGGTCTTCTTCCTTGGACTTAATCACCTATAGCACCTTTATCATAGAGCTTCAAAAAAAGAATAATTCACTTCAGCAGATGGTTCGAACCTCACTGTCTTTAACCCACAAACACCTGTTGCCAACTGCTCACAGCAATCAAAACAGTCCAAGCAGCTCTCTTCCTTGATTCTCTCAGTCAAAGATTGATATTTGTACCAATAAAAAATAATAAATTTTTGAAACAACATTGGAAAACGTTTCTGCAGTTGCCTCAGCAAATTTAGCAATATAAACTTGAGCTCTCCCTCCCCAAAAAAATGGAATAAAGTGGTGCCACAGTCTTCCTATATCTTCAATCCCACGAAACACATGATGTCCCTTATCAGAAAAGTAGATTGACCAGCCACAAAGACACTATAAGCAGCCCACCACGTAATATGATGCAAAACTTCAGTCTAGTGAATCTCAAATTAAAAACATTTTAGGCGATAATTATTTCCAAGTAAATCTCAACACCTAAGATTGCATGAATGCAGATAAACTTCTAACAACATAAAAAAATATGTATTTTCATTGTCATAGATAGAATCAATACAATCTTACGTACAAGAACCAAAGCGACATGCTGCTGGCCTCTATCATATGCAATCTGTACAGGAGTAAATCCATTATTATCTTTCACCGATAATTCCTGCTTGGTGCCTGTACGGAGAAGCACAACGCATGCCTCCATGTTTCCCCTCAGAGCTGCCCAATGCAAAGGGGTGCAGCCTGACACATATAACATTCAACATTTACTATTAATTGCCGAAAAGGGAACCAATTAAACTATATCTGCAGTAAGGCATGTATAGTCCTAAAAGAAATCTTAGAAATAATGTGAAAGAAAAATTATTAGGCGGAAAGCTGAATCTCAATCATAATTGCCTGAATACACCAATGACCTGGTGGATAACATCTGAGGGGTAACAGAGATTATTCATCCTAAATAAACTTGAGAGCTTTTAACATCTTTGTAGTTATAAGAGTGTTATATATGACCAGAAGAGTAGCTCCTAAACATCTTTATCCAATGGGTCATAGATTCATTTTTGAGCTCTTTGTTTTTTAACTTTCTCATGTTTAAATTCTTTTGGGTGGACTAACTCTTCAATGATTCTATCTTTTCTCTATCTTAACAAAGTAAATAAAAATAAAGAGAGACAGAGACAGAGAGAGTCGGAGAAAGGCTACTCAACAAGAAGAATAGACGCTTAGTATTTTCTAAACTGTTACTAAGGAAACGAAAATGTGAAGAAGACATCCAAAATGATGAATGGTTCTCCCTCCATCCTATTTGAATAGCCTCAACTTGAAAAAGTGAACTCTTTTAGGAATACATTAATGTTCTTGAAACTGATACTAAATTATTTATTTGATATATGACTATTAAAGTTAGAATTCTATGAAATTGTAAGCTTACTTTTAGAGGATGGACTCTCAAAATATGACATCTGAAAAGAGGGACTCTTCAAATGGGGAGGTATATGTTGCAAAATGGAAAAACTGAGAACATCTAGATCCTGCTCAAACAAGCACAAATGACAATCCAAATTACTTAAGGCACATTTATCATTTTTCCAGCTCATAGTGTTCAAGCACTTAACTCGGCTTAATCTGTTCTGCTTGTTTATCTCTATTCAATACCGCCTTAAGATTCGTTTAAGCAGCTGTTCTTTTATTTTATTTTTCATAATATTTTGTTTCACACCAAGGAAAGAGTTTTAGACAACATAATCCACAGAAAATAAACATCGTTATGCGGTATACCCCTAAGCGGAAAAAAAAAAAAAAAAGGAAACTTTGTGCACCCAGAGGAAAAATGTCTCCAATATGAAATCAATTGAACATTTATAACACACTTGGGGTATGTACAAGGACTCCGGTGTGGGTGTCGGGTGCAAGTACTTGTCTAGAAGTCGGGTGAAGGTAAAACATGAATTTTTACAATACGTAGACTCAGCTCAAAAGGATCCAAAAATGGGATGCAAGTCCTTGGACACGGCTAATGGGTTTATATTTTATACTCCATCAATTAGGTTTTAATCACAAATTATGGAATTATGGATATGATATCGGAATAGTTAAGAGCTTGATGTAGTTGATTATCTAAAAAATTTAACGAGTTGACTGAAATAGTGTGCTGGAGTGTCCAGTTACAACTTGAAGGATCCAACACAGATCCCACACCCATGTCCACACAGATCATGTCCAACACGTGTGTGGTGAGTGAAATGAAGAGTCCTTGTTACAGTGAACTTGAGCAAATATTGAAACTTCAAGTCATGAAATCAACAAGAAAACAAAACTTATACCAGTTCTTGTTCCAGAAAGTCACATTTATTATGAATTTAATAATTATTGAACGACATACAAAAACATATTAAAATGTTGAATGCAATGTCAAAATACCTTCTTTATCTTGTTTTCCTTGGCAGGCATCCCTAAAAAGAAGTAACCTAATTGTATCTGAATATCCTTTGTAAGCAGCCCTGTTTAAAGAACAAGAGGAGTTAACTGTCTATTTCACATGTTTCAAATCAAACTCTCAAATCATGTTCACTCTTATCAGTGTTAATTGATTTAAAGTACTTCATCTTCATAGTTGGAATGAATATCCAGAATAATCATTAAAACCAAGAGAAATGAGAAACTTCCAACGTCAATACTAACTTGCAGAAAACAATTGGCAAAGATAGGATACATGGGCAGAGCAACCCAAAGCTTGAAAAAATAAAAAATAAAAAATGCTGCAATACTGACTCGCTGCAAACAGCTAGCCTTAAATAATGGTGAACAACATGTGAGTTCTAAATGTTGAAGGCATAACCAAGGAAAATGCATCTTGCTATGCTATAAAATAACCCAAAATCAAGTATCTAATTCTGTTTATAGTATCTATGACCTTCTATCACTGAGTATCTGATTTCACATGTATTGTACAGCTAGAAAGCTTGCATCAGACATCTGCAATCTAAATAAAAAAATCTATAAACTAGAAACTGGCTACAAGGGGGAGGAAGAAAAATCTGCATAGTCATGATACTATGCTTAAGTTACTGCAATACAATTGGCATATTAAATTGATTATCACTTCCAAAATCTACCCGAAAGTACTTCGCTAACTAGTCTTAGCTCTGGTTCTCCCTTCCAATGCCAAATTCCAACTAGAGTACCACAACACAAATACATAACATAGATCAATGCATAATTGCTACCTCCATTTTGGTGTAGCCTTGCCCCTATAAGCAAAGCGATAGTTTCTATGGTTTGAACTTGTGATGGCCATGTCATAATAGACTCACATATTTATGAGAAAATGGTGTCTTGATTACCTATACAGTAAACAAGCTCTCCACCATACTTCAAACCCCAGACTAAAAGCCAAGTGCTACTATAGTTACATACAGGGAAGGGAGCAAAAATCGATCGTGATCTTAGAACAGCTGTTAAATATCTGATTCAAAATAACCTCAAGCGCCATAAAATTTGCAGCCAGAGCCCAAACTTGTATTCATTCAGTGCGTTTGAACAATAGTCAAACAGGGTAAGAAAAAGTACATAGTTTGTCAATCCCGTACTGACAGAGACATCAATAGCAAAAGAACTATAGAAAAGATGAACTTTTTCCAGAAGTAGATGGTAAACGAAGTGCAGATACATATTCGCAAAAAACCTCATCACATACCAATGAAGAGGGGTCCTCCCATCATTATCTGGAGCATCAAAATCAGCACGATACTTTGCGATCATGTGATTTAAGAATGAAGTTTTCCCATACTGAGCTGCAACATGTACCGCCTGCATTAGAATATTGAATTCAAATACTTTTACGATTAAAAAGATCTATTCTACGTTGTTACTTAGGAAACAATAAGGTGTAGATGAACAAAGATAACAGAGCCAACAAGCTTCCACATACATGCTCTACCAAGCTAGTTTGTACTCTCGTGTTCCATATTTTTCATTACAAAGTTAGTTCTGCATCAATTGACTTATCCGTGAACTAGTTTTAACTTGAATAGCATTTTGTACCAATGAATGGATTGATATCAAATTTCCCATCTGACTATACATTTTTCAATCTAGGTTATTAGCAAGCCTGTGATCACCACACTTATTATAATCTCCTCTAAAATAAGCCACAGAGTGTCTTGATAACATATTTATACTTGGCCATCTGTCCCAAATCAATTTGAACTTTGGACCTCGAATAAAATAATTCCCGCAAGCATTAAGAACTTAATGCCAAACATAATTGTTGTCCAAGTTTCCAAAATTACCCGATAACCATTTACATCGACAGCCTCAACCCGAGCCCCATTCTGCAACAGCACGTCTGCGGCTGCAATTGAACCCCGAACCGCAGCCCAATGCAATGCAGTCTGCCTAGCATTATCAATAGCATTGACATCTCCACCATGCTACAACACCAACACAAAACAAACTTCCAAGTAAATCAATTAGTCCCAGTTCACACCATTATCAATCAAAATTCAATCATAACAACCTAACCTTACCTCGATAATATACTGCACAACATCGGGAAAATTGTTGAGAGCCGCCCATTGAAGCGGGAAATAACCGTTACCGTCCGGTATAGAGACTGAAAGGCCGTCTTCCTCAACAAATTTCCGCAATTTCTCAAAATCTCCGTACGCGGAGGCGCCGTAGACGTCTATGATAACGACATCGGTAGGAGTTTGGTCTGCGGGTTTCTCCCCGGTTAAGTCTGATACGATTTCGATTTCTGATGAAGCCATTTTCGAATGCAATTAGGGTTTGGAATGAGGAAATAATATTTGATTAGGGGGATTGAGTCAGTGGAGTAGTTAAGAGGTGGGAATTTGCCCTTTTTCAAAAGGGAAAGGGGTTTAGATGTGAGAATTTAGAAACTTCTTGTTCAAGTTGCTTTCAAAAAAGTGTCTGTTATTCGGTTAGCCAAACGTGAAACGACGTAGCCTGATTAAAAAATAAAAATAAGTAATCCTAAGTTCTTCGCCAAATCATTTGCTACTAATGAAAGATTCTACGTTGAAAAATGTATAATTTTATGCAAAAACTTATTAACATGTTTGGTAGTTGGGTAGGGGTAGCATTATTATTAATCCGGTGCTATTAGCGCCCTTGTTATTAATATATAGTGAGTAGTTTTGAAATTAAAAATGTTAGTTACGTATTTTTTTAATAAAAATAATAGGGTTAATGACACTACTAATCCCCCGACTATGGCCAATTCCATCATTAATTTCTTAACAAATTTTTTTCAAATTTTTGTCCCTTGATTATGAAAATTAGAGACGGTTGGTTCTTTTGGTGGATGCCGTTAGTATTTTTCCGTTAAGTCTGTCATGTGCCTCTCACGGCATCCAATTCTTCAAACACCAATCTCAGATTCATACACACACACACAACCAGATTCAACCATGGCTCTTTAATCAAAACCCAGACCCAGATTCATACACACACACACACACAAAACCAGATTCATACATACACACCGTCTACTCCTACATTTAATAAGCCTTTTTTCTCCATTTCTCTCCACTCACACTCCTTCCACGACAGAATCACCACCACAAACCACTGTCTACTCCTACAGCACCACCATTCAACCACCACGAACTACCGCTAACTACACTGAAATCACCATAAAACTACACTGGAACTTGTCATTTCACCTCGATCTATTCAATCCAGCTCTCACACCGGGGGAATGGCTTCTTCGGAAGACGATTCCCGCCTCAACCAGCTCCTCATCCCTGCCCTAGAGAAGATCATCAAGAATGGCTCTTGGCGCAAACACTCCAAGCTCGTCCACAAATTCAAATCCGTCCTCGAACGCATTACCTCTGTTGAAAAATCACCCCTAACCTCTACCTCCCTCGACAGCCAATCAGAACATGACCTCTCATCGCTTCCCAGCGTCCTCCAAGACTCCGGAACCACCAAATTATCTTTTGCGGAATCCAAACTCATCCTCAGCCCCTTCATCAACGCCTGCGCCACCGTTAATCTCAAGATCGCCGAGCCTGCTCTCGATGAAATTCAACTTGATATTTTAGGTTGTCTGTTTTTGATATTTTTCAAATTGGGTTCATGTTCTTGGTTTGGGTTTCTATGGCTTCTTGGGTTTGATGAAATTCTGTTGATTGGGGATTGATAATCACATTTGGTTGATTGAGGATTTATAATCACGTGGTGGTGTGGGGGGGGGGGAGGAGGGAGGTCGAAGGGGATGAAAATGTGGGTGGGTGGGTGGATAGTAGGGGAGAAAAAAATGAATTGTTTAAAGTATTTTGTGAAAGTCCATTTTAGCCCTTACTCAAATACACATGGAAGACACATGACAGATTTAACGGAAAAATACTAACGGCATCCACCAAAAGGACCAACCGTGTCTAATTTTCATAGTTAAGGGACAAAAATTTTTAAAAAATTTGTTAAGGGACTAATGGTGGAATCGGCCATAGTCGAAGGACTAGTAATGTCATTAACCTAAAATAATAATAATAACATCCACTCCCTTGGTATTATTAGCGATGAATAAGGACTTGTCCGGACACCTTATGCTATTAGTCCCGATCGTCTATTTGTACCAATCGTCCAGCAATTTGACTTATTAATCCTATCCTATCTACCAAACGATTCTTAGAAAAGACCGTTTTACGGATATTTTTTGTAAGACGGATCTCCCTGACCTAACCCACCGTGTGTTGGTGAGTTAAGCTGTGAGAGAGTGAGAATCCATTTTTCGAATTAGGATCTGCAAGTCGGTGCACAGGAGACCTACTCATTTTTAATATAAAAAATAGTTCTATTAATTACTTATTCTTTAATAAATTTTATGTGTGATTCTTTAGAAAAATATTTTCTTTTATGGGTTTATTAGTTATATATAATCGGTGCAATACACCCGCTAATTATGCTTTTAAAAATATCTTCAAAAATATAAAGAAATACAATAATTTCTTTTTAGATGAAGAGATTAAAAAAAAAAATCATCTAGATTTAATTACAATATTTTCAGTTGCATCTTAAGCTTATTGCTAACAGATTTATTTAGTTAATGTTCATTCATGTAATGTATCTTCAAATGTTTGTCCATGGATAAAAGACTTATGGTTATTAGAGAGTTTTCTTTAAAAGACTTATTTAATAATCAAACAATTTGACAAAGTTTAGCACTTAAAATTATGTACCGTTATCAAATATTCAGTACCTTTAGTTTTCAAAGCTAAAATTTAATTTAAATAAAGAGATCAAAAAATGACCTATTTTAATCCATTTTGACACTTCTACTAAGTTGTCTTCTTTTGTTACAATAGTCATGTAGATTCAAAATTCTTACACTCACTCCGGAAGTATATCACCCTCTACTTTATGTAATTTTGCAATCAACAAGTAAATAAAATTATAAATTTTTGGAAACATTATGAGAAGACATCCACAATTGTTTCATCCTATACCACACTCTAAACACCTCGTCTTCTATTCTAATTTTTCTTTTTCAACACTCTAAAAAAGAATCTACTCCAACAAGTATCCTCTATACAACTCTCTAAAAATTAAATTTTTCTCATCTCAACTAACAAATCTAACTACCATTCTATTTTTCTTTTTTTTTTTAGTTTTATTTTTCTAGCACAATCAAAATGAAATATTTTATATTCTATAAAATTATAGTACTTATGTTTTAATAATTTCAATTATTAAAAAATATATGTGACTAAACTAATAATTTAGCTACAACTGTCATTAAATTTCTCAATTTTTAATAATATATTTAATTATTTTTACTACATTAGATCCAAAATATAAAGAGAGCGAGGGAACAAAGCTTTGTGTGTGTGTGTGTAAAAGTGAGGGGAGAGGGGAGAGGGGGGAAAGAAGACTGGTACTCTCGCAGGAATAGAGAACCGGAAGAAGCGGGACAAAAAAAAAAAAAAAACTGTTTATCTTAAAATTTATTTTATATTTGAAGGGTAGTTTAGTTAATTTTAGATGAAGAGGACGTAGTAGAGTGTCCATTGTAGAATCAAAGTGGGAAAAAAACTTTTAAAAAGATTTTAGAGTTTTGGTAAAAATATTCACCGTGAATTCTCTATATCAACCAAATATTCTCTCCCAATCTCAAATCAACGATACAAGTGCTTACAATGGTACAACCATATAATAATAAGAATTGTAAATGTTAAGATGAATATAATAATAAGTTTTTATGCATCCGTATGTTAGGTGATTAAAAAAGAATATGTTAACAAGATAAGTATAATTAAATTGCGAATGTTTACATGAATACGATGTGAAACTAAGACACAGGGCCGTTCCTAGCATTTTATAGGCCCGGGGCAAAGTTGAAAAAAGGGCCCTTTTTTAATTAACCAAATTCAAGTTATAACAAAAACTAAGACTAAATTATCAAAAGTAGTACCTAACAATATATTGCAAATGTCATAACAACAAAATTACTAAAACAGCAGCAGTAAAAGAACAAAAGCGACAATAAAACATCATTAGCGACAACAAAGGTGCAGTACCTTAACCAAGCACCAATCAAGAACTCAACATAAAGCAACATAAGCGCATTAACAAGCAACAAACGATCATGAAAAATATTTTTTTCGTGCTTTTCTAGATGCAAAATCATCGATAATACTTTCAAGATCAATATTGTCCAACATGTCGTTCTCAACACATAAAATAGCCAAACCATTCAACCTTTCTTGTGACATTGATGACCTCAAATAGGTTTTCAACAATTTTAACTTTGAAAAACTTCTCTCAGCTGATGCTACAGTCATAGGTACGGTCAATAAGATTCGATAAGCAATTGAAACATTTGGATAACAATCTTGAGCTTTAACAAATTTAAGAATTTCGATCGCTGACATTGACTCGTTTGGTAAAGTCATTTGCAATACTCTTAATTCAGAAAAAAGATCATGTAAATCCACATCCAACACATTATCATGAGAAAAAGTAGTTGTAAAATTAGTACAACATTCTTTCAGTTCATCTTCATGTAATGACCTCAACTTCTTTGAATCAAATAAGAATCCAAAAATATTATCAAATGTTGTTAATTGCTCAAATCTATTCTTCAACGAAGCAATTGCCATATCCACAACAACAAGAAAGTAATTAACTCTAAAAGACTCCTCAACTGATTGTATTTCTTCATCATGATCATTTTCACCAAATTGTTTTTTCTTAATAATACGAAGTTTAGTTAAAAATGTAGGCTCTACATTCATCTCTTGTGCAAGACTTTTAGCAATATTCATACTAGAGACAAAACCTTCATTTCTATATTTCTCAAAAAATACCATAACACCTTGTAGTTGCTCCATGGTAGCATCAATGCACATAGATTTAGACTGCAATTTTTTACTCACCATGTTAATAGCAAATAAAATATCGTACCAAATAACCATACCAAGTAAAAATTCAAAATTCTCAATTGCACTAACCAAACTTTCAGCTTCACTCTTAGACTTGGCATCATCACAAGATCTAGATAATTCCACTAATGCCAATCTTATTTGAGGAGATTGAAACCTAATAGGTTTAACACTTTTTATTCGACTCTCCCAACGTGTATTGGACAATGATTTCACAGTTAAGCCAGAAACATTATCAAGTAAAACCTCCCATCTTTTTGGAGAACTTGAAAATAATACATATATACGTTGCACAATTCCAAAAAATGAAATGGCTTTAACGCAAGAATGTGCCATATCAGAAAGAGTGAGATTAAGACTATGACAGGCACATGGCATATATAAAGCTCTTGGATTTATTTCAAGTAATCTTTTTTGAACCCCTCGGTGCTTTCCCTTCATATTAGAACCATTATCATAACCTTGACCCCTAACATCATTGACATTGAGATCAAGAGACTTAAATGCATTCATTAATTCATTGAAAAGTCCTAATCCAGATGTGTCATCTACTTTCAAGAATTCTAAAAAGTACTCATCCACATTTATGTTGTTGCGTGACATATTCACACATCGTATTATCAAACTCATTTGTTCTTGATGGCTAACATCTGGAGTACAATCAAGAATTATAGAAAAGTATTTCGCTTCTTTAATGATCTTTATAATAGAACATCTTACACTCTGGGCCAAAAGAGAAATAAATTCGTTTTGAATCTTATGACCAAGATAATGATAATGAATGTCATGATTTTGAATTCGTCTAATATGATCTTGCATTACCACATCAAATTCAGCAATCATCTCAATCAATCCCAAAAAATTTCCATTACTAACTTGGTAAAGCTTTTCATTTGATCCTCTAAAAGCCAAATTGTATTTAGCAAGGCATTTCACAACAGAAATTATTCTAATCAAAACTTGTCTCCAACGTTCTTTCTCCTTTGTAATTTCTTGTTGCAAATCTTTATCAATTATTTGATTTTTGCTCAATTTTGCTCTTACTTCATTCCAAGTATTCATGTTAGTCATATGTTCAACACTATTCTCATGTTCTTTGAGTCTCTCACTAAGGTGCTTCCAATCTCTAAATCCATCATTTGCCAATGCATTTTTTTTGCTATTAGATTTGAACAACTTGCAACAAAAACAATATATTTTATCCACTTGTTTAGAGTAAACCAACCATTTTCTATCGCTAGTCTCTCCATTACTCAATTTTCTAAAATAAAAAGAATATGAAAAATGCCGAGAAGTATTATCTAAAGGAAACACGAGATTCATTTCCCTTTGAGGCCCATTTTCAACTAAAATATCCCTTGTTTTATTATCAATATTATCCCAATTTCTAGGATCATAAATATCAAATGAAGGAAGTGATTGCTCATCCACTATCAAATTTCCTAAATTGGATGTATTTGGGACATGATCATGCTCACTAAAATTAACAACATCCTCGTCCTCATGAATATGAATCTCATCACTTAAATTTTGCACTGGTTGTTCAAGATTACCCTCACCTAATTCTTCAGGATTCTCACTAGAAGGGCCTACTGTTTTAACAAATTTATCAATAGCTCCTTTTTGAGATTCTATTAACTGTTCCGTTCGTTTTCTTTTTCTTTTTTTTCACTTCCTGATAAATGCTTTTTAGGCAACATTATATAAATGATAAATCAGTGGCAACAAAATTAGTCAAGAAAATGAACGAAAGCACCCGTATTTCCAAGAAAAAACAAGGCCAAATCTTCAATATTTTTTTCAAATTCTCTATTCAACCGTGTACCTCAGTACCTGGCATTCAAAATTAAACAAATTATATTAATCTCCATCACCAAAACACCAAAATCCAAAAATCAAAAAGTAACAGACTAACGTCTAACAACTAACAGGTTGTAAAAAAAAAAAAAAATTAAACAATAAACAATAACAAGTACCAGGCTACCAGCAAAGAGAAGACTAACAACTAAAAACAGAGAACTAACAGGTTGTAAAAAATATATATATATATTAAACAATAAACAATAACAAGTACGGAAGTACCAGGCTACCAACAAAGAGAAGACTAACAAGTAACAACTAACAGGTTTTAAAATAATAATAATAATAAATTATTTAACAATAAACAATAACAACTTTCAACTTAACAAGTACCAGCAAAGAGGCAAGAGCAATTGAGATTTGAGCAAACAGCCAAAGTGCCGCACAGGCGCACGCCGCACAGCAAGCAACACCGACACGCCAAGGCGCAGGCGCACAACAACTCAGCAAGCAACACGCCAAGCAACACAGGCACAGGCGCACAGCAAGAATCGAAGATTGTTAGATTGATTTGATGATTTCAAGGAAGGATTACAGAATTTTTGATTATTTGAGAAGAGATGAAGGTGGGTTTTGCCTCTCTAATATTTTCCCGACTTCGTTTCTTGTGCAGTTGTAATCGTTGTTCGGCCTTCACCGCTTCACGATGACGAAGACGAAATTGGCGCTCTAAATTCCAGCCCCAGCCTGGCAGCGTCTTTCTTTTTCTTTTCCAAAATTTTTTTTTAAACACAAATTAAACAAATTTGGTTTTCCGGTTTGGGCCTAAGTTGTGTAATATTTTGGGCCTAAACTTCACATGATAATTGATATGGTTCTACCTATATAATACTACCATATATAAAAAATTTTTGGGCCCTTGCCATTTTGGGCCCTGGGCGGGCGCCCAGCTTGCCCTTGCCTTGGGCCGGCCCTGCTAAGACAGATTAGAGTTGTAATAAATAAATTTGCGAGATAGTAAAAAGTTACCCTACTAGCAGATAAAATGAGAAAAAATCACTCAAGATTGTTTGTACGTATACAATGTAGACGGTAGACCCTAAGCGCACCAATGTGTAACAACATCAACTATTCCAGTGTGTAACAACATCAACTATTGTAAAAGTAGTAGAAGAAAAAGACCAAAATAAACATGAAAAATTGAGATAAAGAAAGACAAGAATAAATTTAATGTGTGAGATGACCTTATTTTAAACTAAATTGAATAATAAAAAATAATTCATATAACCGACCCTTGATTGAAACGAAGAGGCAGCTGAGTTGCACGTCTCGTCAATTTAGTCATACAAATAGGAACCTTTGAAAAAGATAAATTATCCTAATCTTTAGTACTATAGTAAATTAATTTTTCACCACAAATAGGAACTTTTGAAAAAGATACATTATCCTAATCTTTAGTACTATAGTTAATTAATTATTTTTAATTTGTATATAAGAATTACTATTTACACTCTAAAAATTATTTAGTACAACCTATTATTAAATATACTTTACCTTTAATATTTTCAACCCTTCAAAATATTGAGTACATCCATTACTATAGTCAATTAATTTTTCTTAATTTGTATATAAGAAAGTTTTTTTTTTTCCCACCATCCCCACAAAACCTACCCCCTTCCTCCTCGTCCCTACACCACACCCAGTCAAGCATTCCCTTTCTTTTTTTAATGATCCGATTGGTATTGTGTTACTAAATACCTATAAAAGTGTTCGGCACCCTTACCGAATAACTTTATGAGTGCTCCGTAGAACTGTCAACAGTAATGAAAATTTATTTTTTACCTAAAAAAATAAAAAGCATTTAACTCAAAATTTATAATAATATTTTTATAATATATGAGAGGAATGTACTCAATAAATGTTTAAGTGTGAATATCAACTCTCTTTGTATATTGAATCAAATATGACTATTTTTTTAAAGTATGGAGAAAGTTTTTTTTTTTTTTTTCCATTTTTACAGTAATTCATAGGAATTTCAGAAGATTGTTGCATAATATTGACACACGAGTTCTCAAAGAAATATGCAGCGGAATCTGAATCCGACCGGTATGACGGGACAGTACAATACGAGACTTGACTTCACGCTCGTAAAAGATCGCGTGGGACATCACCAAATCACCGAATCGCCCAATCACTCTCCCAGTTGGCTTGGCTCTGTGGTTGAAATACAGTCTTGCCGCACTCCACAACTGCTGCCCACTTCTCAAAACACACACACACACACACAATCTCAGCAATGGCGGCGGCTAGAGTGATGGTGTCAGCGAGCAACATTGCCACGACGTCGTCCTTGCTTTCCAAAGCTGGCCCTTTGCTTAGACCCCAAAGTCTCAGCCTTTGCTTTAACAACGCCACCATCAGCACCACCAAATTAGTCACCAAGAAGAGATTTTTCACTTGCAGAGCTCTTTACAAGCCAGATGTCTTGACCAAAGAGGAAGGCCAGCCCGAAACCCTCGATTATCGTGTCTTCTTTCTTGATAACTCTGGAAAAAAGGTATTCCTACTAGTTAATTTTACTGGGTTTTTGAAAATTGATCATGTTGATTTTGATCGAGTCATAAAATTTGCTTTTTATTTAAATTTTTTTTTTTTGGTGGGGTGGTAGGGGGATATGAAATGTTGTGAAATATAGAAATTGATGTGATTTGGAGCACATCTTGTTTGGTTGCCAAAACTATTATGCACATCTCATCTTGAGTCTTTTTGTTTAAATTGATACTGTTTTATTGATGCTTAATGGGGAAATGACATGTTACTGGGGATATTCATGTTTGAGTTACCTGTGTTTGTTACTGTTCAGGTTTCTCCTTGGCATGATATCCCATTGAGCTTGGGTGATGGTGTATTCAACTTTATTGTTGAAATTCCTAAAGAATCAAGTGCAAAGATGGAGGTTGCCACCGATGAGGCATTCACTCCCATAAAACAGGATACAAAGAAAGGGAAACTTAGATACTATCCGTAAGATATGCTCGTTGACTTTTGTCTCTATGCATATTGTTTACTGTTCTTTTGGTGCTTGAAATGGTTATCCTATGTACTTCCTCTGTACCATTGTCTTGGCATGTTTGCAAGACACTAAAATGTGGGTCTTTGATCCATATTATTATCTTTTTTTTTTTACCTTGATGTTTTAATCATTGAACATGCTTCACAATGAAGCTTGAATTATAGGCATAGGTGCAATACGAGACAATACAAGATATGGGAGTTCACCAAAAGAATACAAAGAGAAGGAGATTGTTGGAAGAGGAAGAATAAGAGGGGGATAAGTATACATATACAATCAATTATATGACCTCAATTACATTACAGATGACATTCTTGTTTTAAGAATGTAAAAGTTATACTTATTTTTACTCTGCTGTGTCACTGGAAGTACCAATGTCGAAGATGTGTCCAACAACCAACACTTAATTTTGGATACCTGAAGTATCCTTGCTTTATATGTACTTTAGTTTCTTGTGCAATTCTATGAATTACTTTTGTCAATGCATGATCAGTCCTATCAAATCACAAGCCATGGAGATGTTCCTTGCCCCGGTTGTAGAGAGGTTGGCTACCAGGATTTGAACTTGTGCCACTACATGAGGTGGAATGATAACTAGCCCAACATTCTCATTTCTACTGAAATATGGCATGATAAGAGTATATAATATGTGTTTGACCCCCTCAACCAAATGGAACACTTAGAATTTAGTAATTCCTGTAAAAACAGAAGAGCTAGATGCTCTTATTTGACAAAAAAGAGTGCCTTTGTTGAAGAGAAACTTCTCAATATTTCTGAGTACTTAACCTCAAATATTGCTGAAATGTGTGTTCTACTATTTGTTATTATGTAAGTTTTGGTCTATCTATTTACATATATTTAGGGGGTACCCTTGCTCCCGTAGCCAAAATTTGAAAGGTTTGAAGTCACTTTGTATCACTCGGTTATTGACAACTGTAAGCTCTTTCATCCTTGAGATTAAGAAGAAAATTCTTTACCAATGTATCAATAACTTAATGTTATTCAGCTGTTGTAGGGATCTAACCATTAGTTCTCGTTTCTTCTCTTGTAATGTGCCTTTTAAATTTTTTTTTTTTTCGTCTGCTTCAAATTTTATCTTATTATCATGAGTAGTAAAAGAAATCCTCCTTTCTTTTCAGATACAATATCAATTGGAATTATGGGTTGCTTCCACAAACATGGGAAGATCCATCACTTGCAAACCCTGAAGTTGACGGAGCTTTTGGAGATAATGATCCTGGTAAGTTATGTTCTTGTTCAACATTTTGCTCTCCCTGTATACTACTTTAAGACATAATATTCTATCCAATCCCCATGCACATATAGGGAATGAATGAAAAGAATAAAGACATCAACTAGATTCATTGGTGTCTTTTCTATTTTGCAGTTGATGTCGTTGAGATTGGTGATACTCGCGGGAAAATTGGCCAAATATTGAAGGTCAAGCCCTTAGGTGCTTTAGCCATGATTGATGAGGGGGAACTAGACTGGAAAATAGTTGCAATTTCACTGGATGACCCAAGAGCTTCACTTGTGAACGACGTTGATGACGTTGAGAAGCATTTCCCAGTAAGTTTTTGTCTAGCTATGCTATTATATTTACATTTAATGTGTAGATGCTAGAATACTTGTAACTCGTATACTATCTATAAAATAATAGCAATAAAAGAAACAAAAAATAAAAATATGCTTTGTTGTATTATGTATATTGAATCTGTGACATAGTTTGCGAGATATTAACCGTGCAACATGCTTAGTCAAAAAGTTATCACAGTTTTCATATTGTTTGTTGAATTTTATCTACACATGAAAGTAGTAGTATCGATTATCTTCAACAGTGCTTTTGATATGCTGATTATTCTATAGATTGTTTACTTATCAATGTTTTTGAGAATGTTATAAATTGAACCTTGATTCCATGGAGCACACTGGTTCAGGCGCTCAGCTTTTGTTAATTTTCCCTTACTCTATTGATAAGTAGCTGTGATCATAATTGGTCGCAGCATAATCTTGGTCGCAGCATAATCTTCTTTTCTTTTGTACGTATCTAATTAGCATATCAATTTTGATACGATCTTCGCGAAGGATTCTCTACGAATCACGTTTTCACGTAGAACGGAAGCTAAGATCAATGAAGTTTGATAGAAGGGTGATACCTCAACCCGATGAATCAGTCCAAATACAAACCTTGGCATGTATAGCCGCAACCCGATAATTGAGACGATCACGAACCTTGGTATAAGGATTAACGCCACAATTGGTATGGAATCCCAATTGATAAGTTGAAAAGGGTGAACGCCACAGGACAATCCTGATAAGTTCGAATAGTTTGCAAAGAACAAGAAGAATTGGAGAATTCTCTCAATTTAATTTAATCTCAAAAGTTGTGTCTTTAAAATACATAAAGAGAAGCCTTTATATAGGCCTAAAATCTGAATCCTAATACTTGAAGGAAATAGAATCCTAAAATAAAAAGGAAACAATTAAGAATTACCTAAACTATGTAGGAAACAACTAAGTAAGTTACCTAGGCTAATTAGGAAACAATAACAAACCAAAATAAAGAAAAATACTATCAATCTCGTTTTTCTAAAAGCCTAATTTTGAAAAGTGCACTTTGGCCCCTAAAGTCATCCATTTAGCGTTAAAAAGCTCTCAAAGTCATCCATCATTCCTAGGATGATTTTAACGGACGTCTCTTGAGTCTTTAAGCCTTTTTTCATGCATTTTGAAGCCTTCAAAGTCCTTCCATGCATATCAAGGACTTCCGTTGATTCTTGAATATTTGAATAATCACGAACATCACGAACAAACCTTGCTTGAACTTTCATGCCCAATCTCTTGCCCTCGAACCACTTGACACGTGCATCAACAATGGACTTGTGCTTGCTCGAATCACATCATTCCCCTCCTCTTGAAGAGGATTTGTCCTCAAATCTTTACGTGCAACTCGATAAACTGCTCTTGAGACGATATCCATCCAATCTGCCCATTGAGTTGAGAAGAAGTGGTTGTTGATAAGTTGCTTAATGAACAAAGATACAAGCTGAGTTGAAACTTCGAAGTCAAACGGATCTTCATAGGCATGCAACATCTTCAGCTCTTCTCGAATCGCTTTTAACTCCTTCTCATTTTCCTCTTTCTCCACCCTTTCTTGCTCAAACTTTTCTTGTTCAATTTTCTCACACTCTATCCTTTCTCGCTCAATTTCTTTTTCTTTTTCCTCTCTCTTAATTCTTTCTCTCTCAATTTTCTTTTGCTTTTTTTTTCTCTCGCTCATTTTCCTTTCTTTCACTTTCCTCTCTTTCGCTCTTCTCTTTTTGCAATCTCATTTTGTCTTCCTGCCCCACCTCTTCATCTTTTATTCCATCCCTCCTACGCACGTTTGGAACATGTTGTTGGAGCTTTGCACGTGCGTTCTCTATCAGATCTAATCGTTGATGTAATTCTTCAAATTCTAACCTTATCGCTCCCCTTATCTTATTCATCATCACGTGCACTTCCTCTAACTTGAATCTCATCACACTCCCTTACGTGTTTCACTCGAGTTATGATCACTCACACTCGTGTATTACACAATTAGGCTTTTACCCCCAAATACTCTCACACACTCTTGCCTGTTTTCCGCTCTAATAATTCTTTTATGTTCTAATTGAACTAAACAAACAAAACTAGCATTATCAAGTGACAAATAACCAAGAATAAGACAAACGGAAGGATTATCGATTTTAGAAAGGAAGATTCAATTTTTATTCTTAAATCTAGGGTTAGAGAACACTTTTAGTGAAGCCAACAATTTTGGGTTGTTTGAAGCTTTTGAAATTTGGCCTTTAGTTTTTTTTTTTTTTGATCTCTTTTTTTTAAATTTTTTTTTAAATAACCCGAAAATTTCAATTTCAATTTCAATTTGTTTTTTTTTTGAATTAAGCCGAAAAATTCAATTTCAACTTTTTTTTTTAAATTTATAACCCTAAAAAAATTTAGGGTTTGAAACAAGCAGGAATACTAGGAACAAAAATTTTACGAATAAACTAGGGTTTATGACCCAAGTTTATCATACTACAAAAAATAAAAAATAAAATTAGGGAACGAAATCAACAACCTAAAAATTGGAAAACAATTGAAAGCTAGAACGAAACAATTAAAAGGATAGTGTATGGAAAGAACCTTTGCTCTGATACCAAATGATATGATCTTCGCCAACGATTCTCGACGAATCACATTTTTACGCGGAACGGAAGCTAAGATCAATGAAGTTTGATGGAAGGGTGACACCTCAACCCGATGATTTAGTCCAAATACGAATCTTGGCATGTACAGCCGCAACACGATAATTGAGACGATCACGAACCTTGGTATAAGGATTAACGCCACAATTGGTATAGAATCCCAATTGATAAGTTAAAAAGGGTGAACGCCACAGGACAATCCTGATAAGTTCGAATAGTTCGTAAAGAATAAGAAGAATTGAAGAATTCTCTCAATTTAATTTAATCTCAAAAGTTGTATCTTTAAAATACATAAAGAGAAGCCTTTATATAGGCCTAAAATCTGAATCCTAATACTTGAAAGAAATAGAATCCTAAAATAAAAAGGAAACAATTAAGAATTACCTAAACTATGTAGGAAACAACTAAGTAAGTTAACTAGGCTAATTAGGAAACAATAACAAACCAAAATAAAGAAAAACACAATCAATCCCGTTTTTCTAAAAGTCTAATTTTGAAAAGTGCACTTTGGCCCCCTAAAGTCATACATTTAGCGTTAAAAAGCTCTCAAAGTCATCCATCATGCTTAGTATGATTTTAACGGACGTCTCTTGAGTTTTTAAGCCTTTTTTCATGCATTTTGAAGCCTTCAAAGTCCTTCCGTGCATATCAAAGACTTCCGTTGATTCTTGAATGTTTGAATAATCACGAACATCACGAACAAACCTTGTTTGAACTTTCATGCCCAATCTCTTGCCCTCGAACCACTTGACACGTGCATCAACAATGGACTTGAGCTTGCTCGAATCACATCAAATTAACTCCCTGTAGTTCACTGTTTGGTTTAAGACTAATCATGCTTCTTTGCTTCGGTGTGTTGTGATTGCAAACTATGATCACATCATCTTTGGGTCAAGTAGGAATAATGAAATGGACCCCTTTTTTTTTACATTCATCAGGAGTTGCCTAACTTCTTTTGGGATATATGTGCATTTCTCAACTAAATTATTGCAAAAAAAATTGCGGTCACCGTAACTCGGGCTGCCCCCATCTCACCATCTATGTTTCACTTTTCACTGTCTTTGATCGCTCTCAAAATACAATTTGAGGTCCCATCTTGTTTGTCGGTTTGATGTTGTTTCCTGTTTGGTGATTTTCGACTTCCACTGTTAAGCAACATGTATGTCATCAATCCCTTGGTATAGCAATGGGGATGCCATGCTTCTAAGGAGGTTTAAATATAGGAAAAAGTACCCCAATGACATGAATTAATCTACAGAAGACATTAAGTACATGCTGATTTTCCTAAAACACTATTATGAGAGTGTGATATTGGGATCTCTTCTTCCTTTAGTAAGCTCTTTACCTTATATGTTGGAACACTGGGGGAAAAGGAAAAGATGGTTTACATTCCAAATAGTATTCAGAAAGTACATGTTAAAAGGTTACTTGTGAACCATATCTCCAGGTCTTTCCATAACTTTCCCCCTTGATAATAAAGCCATCTAAACTAGAATAACTGCTTTAAAATCTTCGGTCATATATAAACTTGCTGTCTCTATATGTCATTCCACGAGGCTATTCAGCTTTGCAGTTGCTACCGGACATCTCAATGGGACTAATCAGGTATTGTTTCTGTAGGGCACTCTTACTGCAATCAGAGACTGGTTTAGAGACTATAAGATCCCAGATGGGAAACCTGCCAACAAATTCGGTCTTGGCAACAAGGCTGCAAATAAGGTACATGATTAGATACCCATAGTATTAGTTTTCTCGGTTTGCTCTTGGAATGCTGCATCTGCACCTTTACATCACCATCAAATCTCTCTCTCTCTCTCTCTCTCTCTCTCTCTCTCTCTCTCTCTGTAGTATTGATTTCTGATTTGCTTATTTACTTGAAATGAACAGGATTATGCTCTTAAAGTGATCGCTGAGACTAATGAATCATGGGCCAAACTCGTAAAGAGATCTATTCCGGCGGGAGAGCTATCCCTTGTGTAAATGCAGTTCTTAGAATTTTGAGCGGCTTAATTCTCTTATTCCTCAGTATTCTTATTAGAGTAACATTATCTTAATAACATTTATTTGTCAACATGATTTTTCCTGGTCAAACTGTTGGAGTTGATTATATTTTAAACATAGTCAAATGGTAATACAAATATTTTACTCTTTTGATGAATAAATTAAAGGATTAATATATAATTTGGTCCCTGAACTTTACCTTTCCCCCTAATTTGGTCATAGATATTTAAAGTTTTCTAAATTGGTCCTTGAACTCAACATTTGATGCCGTATTAGTCCCTCCTACCGTTATCTCAAACAAAACCGTTAAACAAAACTTGAAGAGACAAAATTGCCCTCCGCTGAGTTTGAAGATCCACGTGGCTGATATTTTGCTGAGATGGAAAAATAAGTTTTGTAGAGTGGATACATTGTTTGGTGGGTTCCTAGAAAAGAAGGTCCACATTGTTGGCTTCTTGTTTACATTTTTGAAGCACACTGTTCATGAACCATGATACTATCATTGGATTTGGGTTGTTGGGTTTCATTCAAACAATTCATCAAACAGATAGTGGGCACTTTTGCTGTTATGCTCAGTTTATCTCATTGAACTATTCATTGTCTTCTTCCTTTAAGTCTATTTGATTGTTCTTCATCTTCTTTGAATTGGGTGTTTAGTTTTATGTATGAATTGGGTTGTTTTTACTCATGGGTGGGGGCAAGCTCTTCTAGTTGGACAAGCACTCTTATTCTGACTACAAGCCTCGAGCGAGCAGCAGGTTCGCAAGCGCTCAGACATCCATCCCTTTCACCCGCCCCCACGCGCTGGTAGGTATGGGCTGCGAATTTGATCTACGTGTCGCCGGCATAAAGAGATTTGCTACCCAAAGGGCTTATCAAAATGAAATGGAACTAGTTCGATCTATTTCTGCTTCTTCTGTGAAGGAGGGCGGAAGAATGGTTTTTAGCAAGGGCTGAGAGATGGGCGAACTCTCGAATCTTAGAAAGAATGGGCTTCACTTCCCATCTGAGAGCCTTGTGAACTCGAAATTGATTGGGTAGGAATCGTGGAATAAGAAGCCACTGAGGTTTTTTGTCACGCAGTGGATTATTCCAGCCTCAGCGGTCTTCGACTTTTCTTTTTTACTGTATTGAGTTTTCCTTGCTTTCCAGTTCGATTTTTTTTACTACCTGTAATCATCTTGAATTCCTTGAAGATTTGATCTTTGATTCAAGTGTCATCTTTGTTACCTGTTTATTGCTCTGAAGAATCTTGAAGGGATGAAAGGGAAAGTTTGTAGTTACTTCCTGTTGGACACGGGCTAAAATTCCAGCCATACGGCTTGGGACTTGGCAAAGTGGGGGTGACTTCTGTGTTGACGCCGTAAAAACTGCATTATCTGTTGGTTACTGTCATATAGATTGTGCACATATGTATGTGAATGAGATTGAAGTTGGCGAAGCATTGGCCGAAAAGCTTTTAACTGTTCATTTTAGAGAGAGGATCTTTTCTTGACTTCTAAGCTTTATTGTACTATGAATTCACTCAATAAGATTGGGAATTCTGTTAGAGTTTCGCTCAAGAACCTTGGAGTGTCGTACCTGGATCTGTATTTGATGCATTGGCCTGAGAGCTCGGCATTTGGGGATGCTACTGAGCGTCCAACACATTCTGGGAGCGAGTATAGGCAGTTCTTGAATAGGTTGAAAACTACGTGGAAAGCAATGGAAGAGAGAGAGAGAGAGAGAGAGAGAGAGAGAGAGAGAGAGAGATGGGGATGAGAGAGAGAGAGAGAAATGAGGAGATGAGAGAGAAAGAGAGAGAGAGAGAGAGAGGAGATGAGAGAGAGAGAGAGATTGAGGATGAGAGGAGAGAGAGAGAAATGAGGATTAGAGGAGAGAGAGAGAGAGAGAGTGAGGATGAGAAGAGAAAGAGAGAGTGTGTGAGGATGAGAGGGATCTGTATTTGATGCATTGGCCTGAGAGCTCGGCATTTGAGGATGCTACTAAGCGTCCAACACATTCTGGGAGCGAGTATAGACAGTTCTTGAATAGGTTGAAAACTACATGGAAAGCAATGGAAGAGAGAGAGAGAGAGAGAGAGAGAGAGAGAGAGAGAGAGAGAGAGAGAGAGAGAGAGAGAGTGAGGATGAGAGGAGAGAGAGAAATGAGGATGAGAAGAGAGAGAGAGAGAGAGAGAGTGAGGATGAAAGTGAGGATGAGAAATGAGGAAGAGAGAGAGAGAGAGAGAGAGAGAGGATGAGAGGAGGATGAGAAGAGAGAGTGAGGATGAGGATGAGAGGAGAGAGAGAAATGAGGATAAGAGAAATGAGGATGAGAGGAGAGAGGTTTAGATAGATACTATAGAGGGAAAAAAAAATTATCCATTCCCGCCATGAAAAAAATCCACCTAGACATCCCACTCGGTTACAAGTGAGGGTAAATTTGGCATTTTAAGAAAATTTTAACGGTTATGCTTAAGTTAATGGCACGAGGGACTAATAAAGCAGCAAAATGTGAGTTCAATGACCAATTTAGGAAAATTGAAACATGTATGACCAAATTAGAAGTAAAGGTAAAGTTTAGGGACCAAATTATATATTAATCCTAAATTAATTAAATTAAATGTTGAGTAATTGAAATGTACACTTAGTTTAAAGAATCTATATCAAAGTTACTAACCAAATATCTTTGATAAATGTTAGTACTATCCAAAGACTCTATTGAAGACTCACTCCAAATATATAAAAAGTTAAGTAGCATTGAAGCCTTTAATCGCTGAATCGAAATAGCCTCTCCTTTTAAAACAAGTCAGAACTAACAGCTTCCCAAGCTGCAGTTCATGCCCCAACACACACACACACACAAAAGCTACCTTGACATGGACTTTAGAGCTCCAAACTCCTCTCCATGAGAACTCTTTTATTTTTGAGCTTGACAAGCATTTTGGAGTCTCGAGTGTTTCTGGAAATTGTTTATCAAATGAATTGGGCGTATATATATTTGTTGCGCTTGCATTTGGAAGAATACAAAACTCAAATATTTATGTCAATAACGGTGATTCTATCGGGGCGAAAATTTAGCCATGGGATGACTCCATTGTTACCATTTGTTGCCAAATTGCCATCAATTCAGGATCCGAACAAATATTTGCATTTGCTGTGTGTGTGTGTGTGAGAGAGAGAGAGAGAGAGAGAGAGAGAGAGAGAGAGAGACTTTTGGATTATATACGTAAATATATGATTGAAAGTACCAGTAAAATTGCAGAATGATGAATGAAAGAGAAGGGGAAAGACTACAGCAGGCACAATACAGAGATCTACAGCCCAATGATAACAATTTATGTGGCCTCTATGATGGTAATGTTCTACGGCATAATGTTATACAAGTCATAAGTACGAGTAAATGAGTTTAGCAAAATCATGGGTGATGTTCCGTAGAAAACTATCACCAGACCAGTATACTCTTACGATTGGATTGTAGATATCTGCAGCGCAGTTGGTTTTCAAGAAGAAAGAAAAAATCGCAGGTCTTTTTGGAGCATTCAACTGTACACTGTCATCAGCTAGAGCATTCTTCAATTGTTACCAGCCGGCCATTTCAAGACTTAGTTGAAAACTCTTCTCCAGTACATAATCAGAGGACTGACGATCCTCCATAGCTTCAAACCTTGGTTGGAAAACAGAAGCGTGGTTTGAAACCCATTTCATTGGAAAGCCCATCACCTGAAAAGTTGACGGTGGTGGTGGTGGAAGAGAACTGGGTGGTGATGATATGGGGTGATAATCAAGAATAAGCATGGCTGCTGTTGGGGCCATTTAAATCTCAAATACCCTTTTTAAGTGTTTTAGTTGGACCAAACCCAACAAGAGGAGTTGATTTATATGTATAAATGTATTCCAATTTGAATACATAGAGCCTGGTTATGAATCTATTTATACACAATGTCTATCCACTTTGAGAGAGAGAGAGAGAGAGAGAAGCTGTGGGCGAAGACGCCATTTGGTTTGGTTTGGTTTATTCCCTTTTTGGTGGGTTTGAGCAATCCATTCCTCTGTGGACTGTGACTAAATTGCGGGCAGGAAATGTGTCCATGTGATTGATTGTGCCCTGGGAGCATGAGCGTGTGCATGCGTGTGTGAGCGTGTGCTGGTGCGTGTGCTGGTGTGTGTGCACACACTATAATTGAACCACAAAACCATGACCATGAGGAATGCACACAAACGGTCACTTTCCAACTTGCCTTTTTGTAATGTTTTCAACTTCGGGGTCTTGAAACTTGGTCATTTCCAATCTGATAAACAAATCTTTTGTGTTAGAGATATAACATTTCTCCAAATTCCAACACTATGGAGGAAGGCTACACATAATTCTTGCCTAACAAAACTGATAATTAAAATGCCAAATTCCAACGAAAAATCGCACGTAAGATTAAATATTCCTTTTTACTCAAAAAGTGTTGAATAAGAATGCAAATTATAGCGTAGGTGTTTGAAATTATGATCATGTTCCTCTACTCAAAATGGAATCAGTATTTACAAACAGGAATTAAAAATTTTCTCTAACTATACATTCATTTGATGTTTGAACCAACAAGATAAAGATTATGGTTCAACACATTCTCTTGTTTCCGGTGTCTTCTCTTCAAGCAAAGGCGTGGTGTTTGATCGGTCAACGACGAGCTCCGGGTGCTCGCTATCTTCATTAAATCTGTCCACACTGTGAAGAAAGATACCTGCCAAATTCACAAAATTAATGAACCTCGTTGGCAGTTTATTACGAGGTTGATGGTATATGATGGCTAGACACTTCCTAATACATTTTTTCCATTAGGAAGGTGCAATAGAAGTACTGAGCTCTACAAAACTAGAGTTCTAGATACAAAGAAACAGTGTACAGTTAGCTATACTTCACCTATAAACCATATTCCAGCAGACAAAAACAAAATTGAAGTTAGGATCAAAGCAGTCTTTCTCCAATTGTGAACCTGATCCTGTATTGCATGCCCGAAAGGAGGAGATTAGTTACAATATGAGCAATTTGATGGTCCTAATAAAGAGAACATCTACAACCAGAAAAGATTAATCCATCAGCCATAAATTTAACTCAGAACGCTGAAGTAAATGAATACAAGAAAGAAACCTTGAGAAATAGAAAGGGTACTTTCGCGAGTCTCAACTTAAGTAGGGTAAGAAGTATATAATTACACCAAGATCCTAACACTTCAGAAGTCAAAGAAAATGTCAATTTCCAAACTAGGGATTTGCCTCTTCGCATATGAGTGGCTTCGCTGCTGTGTCAGGTGGTTCATTATGCATTTTAGACATGGAGGCAATTATAGATTCTGAACCTACAGGTTCAATAATGTGTCTCACGTCTCCCTCTCTTGACTTGCTATCGTTGAGATTGGCTTCGTGGATAAAAGTCGCAACAAACAATTACAAGATCAACAGTGAGAGCAGAGTCTTGTCTATTTGGGAACTGACCAGTAATATTCACAAATCTTTTTACACTCCCAGGGTATGGACAGTTAACTATAGAATGACATATATTATTCCAAATGCTCCAAGAATAACTGTAGAAAGCAAACAAATGATCATCATTCCTTAAGAAGCCTTTGCTTCCATGGTAAAATCTAGATTGGAAACGTGGTTCTTAATTCTAAGAGCTCCCTTCTCATTTGGGATCAATGCTGTAAATTTAATGAGGATGTGAATAATTAATTAACTGCGAGTTCAGAATGATGCATATTCAACCACTGAACTACATGGAATCGAGAAATTTCTATGGCCACCATTTAACTCGGCTGTGAATGTTTTACTGTGACTTCCAGATGCATAACAACCACTAAACTACATGGACACAAGAAATCAAATTTTTATGAGCTGAGAGCACCACAAACATTAGTTTGCTTCTGTCAACACTAGCTCCCAGAAGTACAAGCACATACATAAACTCCAGACCTGCCAACTCATCACCGTTGCACCACTCAACAATGCTTTAATCAACAGATAAAATCCCCATCAATTGCCCAAAAGGAAATCAACTCCCAGAAAAAGTACTCAGAATAAACCGGATAACATCCAACAAACTTTGATTTCCAATCTCTCCCCTAAAACTGTGCCTATCCTAGCTACTAAATGCCTCCAAATTTCAAGTATCACATCTAGTTATTAACGGCCAAAATTGACTTAATAGCTACCTGTGAGAAGGATCCGTAAAGGTAAAGTAATTACTCCAACCAAGTAGTAAAATATTGGTAGAACAGCCAACTATCAGGAAGTTCAGTAAGAGGTAGTTCACTAGAAACCAAAGACGGTAGCAATCTTCTCCTCTTAAATGGGCCTAGCTTGGATACACCACTAGGGTGGTAATTTTGTCACTAAATGAAAATCAAAATAATAGATATGCTCTTTTATGTCATTTTGCAATATTCACAACACGTCATTTAAGTAATACAGTAAAAACACCATTAACAATTTACACTTCACCATTTCATGACTGTCTCTGTCTCTGTATCACCTACTTTCTCCTATACTGTCCCTAGATAAGAAAGACAAACTAAGCATGAATTCAAACTAAATGAAAGTGAAAGGTGTCATATCCAAGCAAAAGCTCTCACCCAAGGGAAGTTGCTACAGTAAAATAATGTTACCAGTAAGTAAAAGTGCCAAATGGAAGTGATAAATAACATAGCCAAATGCCAACCATCTCCAGAACACCAATCAAGACTTTATTATTATTATTATTATTTTTTTTTTTTTGATAGATAAGTGTGGCCTGTTGGTTTGGGAATTGGAACCAAGGACCTCAAGGCTTAAACGATGGGAAATATAAGCAACATTGAACTGCGTAAACAATATCAAAAGCAACAAATGTACCTGGAGAAGCCCAACAAGTGGAGAGGAAGGCACATCACCAAAGATGTGAATTGAGACAGTAGACATAGCCATAGATAACGGTCTCAAACTTGGTTTAACAGTATGGAGACATACATAATTTACAGGACCCTGCAATGACAAATATGAAATGTGATACTAAGTAAATAACTCTAGCTTAATAGGATAGTTATTTTGGTGATAACATGGGCACAACAAAATTCCAAGCAATGGTAAATCATCAGTGTTAGAAAATCAATGCTTTTCAGTTTTCTACGATCAAATCTCTTGACAAGTAATATGTTAAGTGAGCATCAGAGGAAAAAAATGTTGCAAATTTTGAAAGTATAGCATTTCGTCTATAACACGAAGAGTACCTGCGTGGCAAATACTAGTATCTCCCCAATTAGAAAAAGAGCCATGAAAGCGTACAAGCTCTTAAAACAAAAAGCACTAAAGCAAAATATTGCACCCAGGAACGTTGCCACGGAAAGCAGCTGCAGAAAATAAACAGTTTCATCAGCAGAAACAACAATGACAACTATTAAGTAAGACAAATAAAGATTGGAAAATAACAGAACACAAAGCTTGCACCCTTCTTAAATTAATTACTTCCCCCCCCCCCTTAGTTTTAAGAAGTAAAATAATTTTGTTAATTTTATGTAATAAAGATGAATCTGGAAACACATAACATAACATAATAAAATATTAAATACTGCAATATATATATCCGAGGCCACTGATCATGGAAAAATATATTCCTAAAAGACTTAATGCTGCAATAATAAATTGGAAAAAGAAAAACCTGTCTTCAATGCAACAGAAATTAGATTCAATAATACAAGTGATTTTGCCACAAAAACTGAAAACAGATCTTCCTGCTTCTCATCCAAGTCTATATCCACACACATACACACACACAGAGTTTTCCTACTATATACCCCTAAGGGGCACTTGAGGAGGTAATATACTGATCTCATATGAGGTAAGTACCATGTAAGGACAGTTTGGTCTAAGCCTGAGGCCTCCTCAATCAGGCCTCGGTTAAGGCTAGGCTAGAGTCACTAAACTATGATTGGCTTTGCAGACGACTTCATGATTTATTAAAGAAAATACCCACACTGCCTGGCGTAGGATCAAGTAAATATAGAATTTCTACCAAGGGTAAAACCAATGCTGAGATGCCTTCAATAGGCATCCTTAGCCTACTTAACACTACATAGCCCTTGTTAGCACAAGAACAACTTATTACAACATGGTATTTATTGGTGAAGACAAAGAAGTCAGCATTTTCTGTAGCCATTCTATGGTTAAAGGGAGAGAGAATCTCAATTTCCGCTTCTGCCCATCACCAACCCTCAATCCCGACAGTTATCCCAAATAAACCGGCAAACCCCTTTAAGCTCTTGAAAATCTCCAAACTATTCCTCAAACTTGGCTAATGTTAGTCAGGATTTGTACTTATTAGTTTCTACTCTTACACTTAATTACACCGTCAGAGCACTCAAAATGAACAAAGATATCAAGAGGAAATGAAGCGATGAAGCAAGAGAATATAAACCATGAAAAGTCACCTTAAATTCAGAAAGCAAGTATATACACTTTCACACAGCACTCAAACTGAGCAAAGATATCATGAGGAAATGAAACAATGAAGCAAGAGAATATAAACCATGAAAAGTCACCATAATTCAAAAAGCAAGTCTATACCTTAAAAGCATTGGGGATTGTGGAATTCATACGATCCAGGATCAAACCTCCAGCTAGAGTTCCTACTATCCCACCCACAATTGTAATTCCTCCAAACAATGTATCAGCATTGCTCTGAGAAAGACAAAAATCTAAAATTAAATCTCAGGCTGCTGAAGCTTTGCTTTTCATTGGTAGTTCAAAGTTCTGTATAATGTCAATGGGTGCATACCATATGATAAATGGCATAACCAGCCTTTGGCCCCCAGTATGAATATGCACCTATGACAAAATTGTAGGCTATGTAACCTGAGACAGCCATTCCAGTACTCAAATTAGTGAAACATAGCAAAATAAGAAGACTTATGGAAAAACATGAGGAATAGCATTACATAAAAATAAGATCTCATCTAACAATCTTTCTTAGGCAGTCACTAGCATTGAAACCTGCAGGTGAAGCGGGTCGAATAATATACCTAGCACATTTACGAGATAGACCTTGTCGAGCAAAAGCACTTTCATATCTTGCAAAAATCTTGATACCAGGCTCATGTTAAAAACACCTAAACACCTGCAATTCGGATAAAAGAAAGAAACCCCTTACGAATCTGTAACAAAACTTTGATTGGGGAAATCCTGAAATTTAGATAACATTGGTCTCAGAGGGAGCAAAGGTGAGTTGGAGAGGCCTAACCAGGAAGGTTTCTTTTCTTTAAGTGCCCCATCTTTATCACTTGAAAGATCTGCTCAATAATAAGTATTCGAATCAAACTAGGATGTCTAAAGAAGGCACTCAGCTTTTCATTTTCCTTCAATCAGAAACAAGAATTAAGTATAGAGGCGCAAAGAGACTCAATGCAAACCACGTTGGAAAAAAAATTACTACAGCTTAAACCTATTGTTTTGCTCAAATTTTACAACACTAGAAGAAAGAGGCAAGCAAAGAAACAAAAATAAGAAGAAAATATAACTCAGAAGATGCAGTTAGGAAACTGAAGATCAAAGACTAGAAGAAACGTGAAGAATATGATTTAGAATCAGCACATATGATTTAGAATAGGCACGCCTAACAGATCTGCACTTGTTATTGACTTCAATTATTTCGAACAAGTAAATTGGTGATATCATGTAACTTTTTGCCTATTTCAGCAATCAAATCACTTGAAACATTGAAAATTAAGATAAACATCACCAAATAGCAAAATCTTGAATACCAACTATTTAATCATGGGGAGTTAATGGAGCGGGTCAGAAGAAATCAATGAAGAATTTAAAGCATCAGTTTACACAAACATCTATGCAGAAATATCATAATCTCAAACATCAAAACGTTCCCAATTATCCTAATCTGTCTTCCATATCTATACTGTCGAACGGAAAAATACATTGTCATACACATTAATCATAAGATGTAGCACCTTGAACTTCTAAGACATCAGTCGTCGCAGCTGTCAATGATTTTTTCGACCCAGCAGGAGAAAAACCTGTATTCATACATCGTTGAGGAACATACTGGAAACAAAATGAATAATATCAGTACAGAACCTAATTCGAAACGCACCTTTCAATTGCAATGGTTTCATTACGAAACCTAAAATAGCAAATGGAAGCATCAAAATTGCCTCCCCAAAGAATGCATAACGCCAACTGAAGTGATTTCCAACCTAAGAGACAGAAAAAGAATGAAAGGTCATTACTTGGCTTCCCTAATATGAATGTATGCTACTTGGAGGAGATGGAAACAAAGCTTTCAGACAGTGAAATCAGATACGATCAGTTACAGATAATCTATAAGCTTAGAGAAATCTAAAATTGAAGCAGCTGTTAAAATGTACTTACCAATCCACCATAGACATAACCAAGGGCAATTCCAGTTGGTATACACATGTAAAATAGTCCCAGCCAAGCCGTTTTCTGATGATAAAGCCGGAACTCAAGTGTCAATCATGATAAAGATAGACGGAGTGATATATGAAGTTCATTAAAGCCTCTAACAAAGTTCTATTATTAGTATGAAAGTACGACCTATAGACCTGATAGATTGAAATCAGAGCATACGAGAGAAATTTTCTAAGAAGGGCCAAAAGTACCAACAGAGAGATTGAGAGTCCAGAAGCTCATCTCAAAATTACCTTAATACGACAATACTAAAGATCCATAAACAAATAATGATCCACAATAGACCCTAGATTCCTAATTAATAATTACCACTTTGCTTGACTTCAAGAACAAATAAATAAAATCTGACAACTAATCTCATATCCTAAATGAATGTTACTTTTGCTAATTTCATGGAAATGAATGAAGTAATTCTTTTCGGTAAACCCCAAGGGGTAGTTGAGGTAGCTCAACTGCAAAGGGGCTTTAAGGAATTGTTGAGCTCTCCAGAGAGGATAGCTCTCTAGCAGTCCATGAGAAAATTATTCCTCATGAATCCCCTAAGTATGCATTGATGGACTGCCTCAGCCTGAGGAGGTGGATTAGTCAAAGTGCATGGGGAGGTGGATTAGTCGAAGTGTGTGCAAGCTGGCTGGACACCATCTTCCCGCTAAACCAAAGAAAAGTAAGGAATCTTTTAGTTAACTATTCAACACTATGAATCAACTTTGAAGATTTAAACCTTTGGTATTACAGCATTTTCATCTCACTAGTTGCTCCTTAGTACTCCTTGTATTAAATTTGAGCATTGGAATATTTGACATTTTAAACATCGACACTTAGTCTTTGAGGACATATATATCGATCTAGGGGCGGAGGGAGTACATAACAAACCTCACAAAATGTCTATCCCAGGATTGCTATATCTGTAGTTATACTACAAGCCAACTTAATCCTTAGTTCCTTACTTGAAAAAGAAGAGATGTTCAATGAGAACACAAGAACCTGATGAAAGTATGCTCGCATAAAACTGATGAAAGCTTAGCTTAAACATGGTACTGGCTAATAGCATCAGGCAACTGTGAACGACGAAATAGAAATGAGTCAAATGACCATGTACAAAGACTATTCTGATCAAATGAACACAAAGACATCTAGTCCGCACAATTGCATTAATGTAACAAGAAAATCTTATGCACCACCAGTATGGATCATAGGACTATTCCTCGTAAAAGTAGTAGTAATACTACTACTAATAATAACGATAACAACAAAAGCTAAGGGGCAGGCAGGTTAGGAGAAAGAAAACCTGAGTAACTGGAGCATTATCGTCAATAAATGGGGCTGCAAGACTTATGAAAGAAGCCTCACCAACACCGACCAGCCTGAGAAGGAAAAGAAGGAGATTTTGGGGGGTTACCGGGAAAAGTGGAAACGTGCATTATGACTACTGAAATTGACTAAAAAAGAAAAAGAATCCATCCTTAAAGTAGTTCACTCACATGCGGCAGATGGTAATGGACCAAAAATCAATTGAAATACCACAACCAGCAGTAGCGAAAGTCCAGACTGACAATCCAACTCCAATAAGTCTAAATGGATTGACGCTGCTCAAACAAACAAGCATCAAAAGAAATAGTTTATTAGACAGCTCAACGTTGAACTTCTAGCACCAAATGTAGAATTGTATCTAGAAAGCTGTCAAGAAACAGAATAAACCAGCCCCTAGTGTTGACGAATCTCCACTTCAGTGCAATTTAGGAAATATTGAGAGGAAGTTGACCGCAAGAACATAAATTGGTATGCATTATTACAAATCTCAAAGTATTTTCATGCATAAATAAATTTTCATGGAGCTGTCACCAGAAATCATAGCTAATATCTTAGGAATATTCATATAGTACAAATAGAAAGCTCATGTCAATGCCTACGATAATCTACAATAGCTGGCCTCAAACAGAGCCTTTCATATAAAGCTCAATTTTTAGAATAGGCTGTTGCAACCCGAGAAAGTAGTAGCTCAACTAATCCAAGTGTTTGCTATGAAATGATACTTAATGACGTCGACTGAATCTAACTTGAGTAATGCTGCTGGACTTGCCGAAAATACAGAATACAGAAAAAGTTTAGTTGCAATTAATACAGTACAATTATTAATGCATTGATAGTTGTATTGTACAACACTTTAATGCACCTAATTTTTTTTTCTATATTCTGTATTTTTTGTATATATATCATTCAATCAAACATGCTTATGAAGATTTATATTTTTACTTTTCCAAATCAAGACCATCATCCAAAATTTAAAAATATATATGTATATAAATAAATAAGTGTAAGAAAGAAGGTTCAGCTAAGTAAAAGTTACTGTTCATATATGTTATTTACATTTTACGCTGCCCCAGCCCCAAAATCCTCATCAGTCATCATCCCCAGTCCCCACTGCTGAAATGTAAAATGTCAAGTAACTTTCCCACGTTACTCAAGAACTTTTCTTAATGGAGAACTTTTCTTATTTATGCTTAACCAATTATTTAACTTACTAAAACCTAATTTAAAGAGTTTGCAATCAACCTCATCATTGATGCCCCAGCAAGGTGGGTAACTAAAGATTCAGAATAAGTTCACTACCTCTTTGCCAAAGATGCAAATATTGGAGATGCCACTAGAAGTCCAACCATGAACGCAGATGATATAACCCCATCTTTAAAATTGGTCAAGTGAAAATCACCCCTGCAAAACAGTAAGAATTAGAAATATTTGAGTATTGCCATAGTAACCTAATGGACACCAACTTGCACATAAAATTAGGTTGAATACAGAATAGATACATGGAGCTAGTTTATTCATTTTTGTAATTATTATGCATGTACAATCTTGATTTGACTCAGTTAACAGTTGTTTTAAATGAAGAGTTAATTCCAGTGTTCTTTCACTATTATCACGAAAAAAGTAAAGCAAAACAATATTCTCACCAGAGACATACAAAAACATAAACTATCATGTCTACGGTAGAATGCCTATATTATTCATTTGAGTTGGAAGCAATCCTTGACCTTTCCTTCCCTTTCATTATTATCCTCTCCCATCCAACATGCAGGGCTACAAGGAAACAACCAAAATTCCCATGGGATCACCAAAGCAAGCTATGATGTCGAGATTCAATCCTAAATCTCTAAATACAAACACAAGGGAGTCTTATTTCATTTTATTTTTTATGGGAATGACAGTTGGACCAAAGATTCCAAATGTAATGTCACATTTGAGGCCTTTAATGAGATTGGGAACTCCCCTCAACTTATGCATGAGCTTAGCAAGTAAAGAATTACGTAATACCATGTCACATTAACTGGAAATTAATTTCTTTTGATAAGAAAGTAGGTCAGTTTAGCATAACTCCTTTCTAACTTGAAAACCCTTTTGTTATTAAAGAAAATAAAAATCAGCAGTAAAGTGGAAAATTTGAATGTTGAAAAAGTATATGAGAGGAAAAATAGAAAGGCCAGTAGAGCAACCAGTAAAACCAGAGAACAATAACAAAGAAGCAAGTACATTTCCACGACATCAGAATATATATTAAATCAAGACTTACTGGATTCCAGTACCCGATGAGCATGTACCACTTTGTGTACAAGTTCCAAGACTCCCGTTTACACCATTGCTTGCTATTGCCCCTCGATCCACATAATTTATCAAGTTGATCACACAAAATATAACGAGTAACCTGTAATATCAAGTTGATCACACAAATATTATGTAACCAGAATTTCCTAAGCTCACATTCAAATTTGGCAAAACTAATCTTTTCTCTATCGTAATATAAATTGCCAACCTTAAAAGGACAATAACTAGACAAATTTATATCTTTTCCCTAATCATATTCAAATCATTAAATTTCCACATCATTAAGCCTGGCCGGGATTGTGGGATCTATATAGATGGAAATGAGGTGAGAAACTCTAGCTAAAGAAACTTTTCGAGCATTTTTCAAGTTAATTGACTCCCACAATCACGCAATTATAAAAAAACTGAGCAACCAAAAGAACCCTAATCATTTATTTTCTTCCTTAACAATACAAGTCACTCAGAAAACGTTTTTGAACATGATAGAATTGCAGGCAGCACAACCAAGACAAAAACAAACGAAACGTGCAATCATCCCCCAATCAAACCCCACAAATTTAAAATCGAGAAACACCAAAAATTTCAAAACCCAAAAAACGAAAACAATTCCCCGCATTAATACCGCGCAATCAAAAACCCAAATTACCCACCAAAAAAATCAAATTTTCTCGAACCGTTTCCTAATTGGGTCCAACCCAATTACCAATAACTGAAGATACCCAGATTCTACCTTGGCTTTATTCTCATCAAAACAAAAAAAATTAAGCAATAAATCAAATAAAAGATCCTACCTTTTTGGGGTAAACCAAGAAGGTTGAGGAGCTGATAATGAAGGTCGGGCCATGTCGGTCTCCAGGGGCACAATTACGGAGGGATTTGGGGGTTCCTCTACTTGCTTAGCGTTTGGGACTTGTTCTCCCATCCAAACGGAATTTATTGATTAAATGCTTTTTATTATATATTGCAGTGGACTTTTGGGAGAAGTACTTGACTGACTGACTGTCTGGTAGTTTGGAAGAAACGTTTCCTTTCCTTTACTATTTTTGTTTTCTTCCAAACACCATCTGTTGGATTATTGCGTCAGCTTTGCTTCTTTCTTTTTTGTTAAAAACTTACTTTTTGTGTTTCAGGTGTGGATGCTTTTAATGATGGGAGGGGGGAGAGGGAGGATGGATGGATAACAAGTTATAATGGTAACAAATTCTGTTTCCTTCTTATATAATTTCCTTGATTCTCTCGATCCTATGCTGATTCTTTCTCATCTGTGGTGAGTCTTGATTCTCTTTGTTCTACCACATTGTACATTCTGTGTATCCTTGATTAATTTTACCAAATTAGTCTAAACGATTTTTGAGCTTTTTATATTTGGCTCTATGGATTTTTTTTTTTTTATGAGCCAACTAGAGCAATTTCATTTTCAAACTCTATTTAATTGCTTTCATGAGCGAGTTAGAAAAGGGTCCAGCTCAAATAGTCAAGAATAATTAAAAATTACTCGTTGTATTTACAATTTAGCATGTTTGAGTTATAATTTTTTAGTTGCATTCGGTAAATCAAGTTTAACATCAATTTTCTAAGCTTGATTTGAATTCAACATGAGTTGAATCAAGTGGACTTGAGTGTAATTGGTGGATAAGTATAATTGGTCGACCTCGAAGAAATTTAATTCACAAAATAAGTATAATTGGTCAACCTTGAAGGATCTTAATGCACAAAACAACTTTGTTTGCAATAAACAAACGTAAAAATGTCTAACTTTTGTAACTTTTTGGCTCTTGTTAAGGAGAAGATATTTAATGGTCTCACAGCATTACTGACATGCCTATGCAGTGCACCATAACTAACTAATAGTGGTACACTATAGTGCCAAATTGGTATCAGGTGGAACTTAAGTTTTTAACCACTTTGACACTTTAATGTTTCAGTATTGACCGTGATCCGCCACGTAGGCATGCCATGCAACACGCCTCCAAGACCATAGAATAATATTATAAAAAGAAAGGTAAAATGTATTCCATATATCCCCTGGAGTTATGATATTATTACTTTAATTATAGGGTGTTATTGTGTCAAATGGCATTATGAAATTAGTGTACGAGTAATGCTATGTGTATTTAAAGAGTATTAAATTTTTTGCACCAAATGATGTTTCAGCTGATGTGGCAGCTGACGTGATGCATTAATTATAGTTTTTAAATTTTTTTTTTGTACCACATCAACTGACACATTATTTTGTACAAAAAAAATTTAGTACTCTTTAGGTACCCATAACATTACTCATAGCATATTGAGGGCCTTTGGTTGGGTTTCGATATAGAATCAAATAGAGTGGTGCTGTAGGCCTTTCATGTGAATTGAGGTTGAATTAAACTGCAATCATGCAAATGGGTAATTTGAAATCTATATTATAGAACCTGGTGGAATTACTGCTCATGAATTCCTTCAAAACAATGACTTGAATGCTTGAGAGAGCTTCTAGGCACTCTAGGTTTTTTCATGGGTTCTCTCTCTCTCTCTCTCTCTCTCTCTTAACCAACGTCTCCAATGCTCCACATCAGTGGTTATTATACTTGAAATAATTTGGAGCTATTGAAGCTTTGAATCCACGACTCATTGATCTAGAAGTAGTCTTGAATATCAAATACTTACAGCTGTTAAGATTGCTGGAGTTATCTTGCCGATGTCTTCTAAACCGACTATTGGTATCACCTACACATTTTTGGTGAGTTTGCTATATATCAAATTGACAATCTCTTTGCTAATAATTCAAATTGACAATCACTACTTTAATTTTGTTTATCTACTACATTCATTAATAATCGGTCAAATTAGTTTATGTTAGAACAAAAATGCCCTTTAAATAGTCACTTACTTGAATTATAGAACAATTTATTTTCAGAATTTCTTTTACTTACCTTTTCCTTGAATCAAACCACAGTTATCTTTTATTTTATTTCTATATTTCTATAATAATTACACATAATCAATTATATTTTTATAACATAATTAGATATGCTTGTACCTGTAATTGTGATTTTTTATTTTGTCATTATCATGAACATAATAACTAGCGAATATAGAAGTCTTAATTATTATATTTTCACATCTTAGTTTTTATTTTAGTAATATAATTTCATCCTTAGAAAATGTTTTCTTCAATTCTTGTCGACAACACCATGTCTTTTTTCATTTTTTATTTTTTATGAGCATATAATTAAATATGAAAACCAAGGAAGTAAGGAAAAAGTAAAAGTATATTGCTCTTTGGACATATTGAAGAACAAATATTTTTTTTTAAATAGTGTCAAAAGGTGATGATGCCGATTTTGCACCGTGGTCCTGATGGGAATTTGCTTCGGTGAAGTGACTGGTAATTGGCCTAAAAAGAATAACAGAGTTACTGCGCAGGGGATTCCTGCAAAGCTCCTTCGGTGTGAGAATTAGCAATGTGTATCTGAGAAAGAATAAAGCTAATTCAGGGAGCAAAAAAGATATAGTTGCGCGTACCTCGTACTATATCTCATAGTAGTATTTGTAAGAGAGTAGTGATGCCTTAGTTAGTTTCGGGTCGTAACTGATACGACCAAATCCCGTAGTTTACGGGTAGAAGTAATGTATTTTTTCTGGACTCGGTAAATCGGAGATAATTCTGTGATACGCTCAAAGATAGTTCGGTAATGTACTACAAGATAGTTGGGAGATAATTCCGCATAATACACAAAGTGGACAGCCACCATCCGGGCGTAATAAGGCAGCTCGCCCACTTGAGCAGCTCGCCCAAATGGGGAGCTCGTCCTTTTGAGCAGCTCGCCCTTTTGAGACAGCCCGTCACTTTCACCAAATATTTTGCTATTTGTCATTTTTATCCTCAGTATAATTTTGAATAGTTCAAAAAGTAAGTTGATAAACATCAATAACATTCAAGTGCATAAAATTAACATACAATTGCTACTACAAGCATAAAAATATATTTTCTGATGTGTAATTTTACATAGAAACATAAAAATAAAAATTGTTGTTTGATTCAAAGACAAGGAAAGTAAAATAAATAAATAAATAAATAAATACTCTATAGTATAATTCAAGTGAGTGACTATTTAAAGGGTATTTTTATCCAAGCATAAATTAATTTGAAAGAATATTAATGAATGTAGTGAATAAATAATTATTTTAGTGGAAATAACCTCTCCCTATCTCAAAATGAACTAAGAGAAGGAGGGAGTATTATTTTAGGGTGGCGCTATTAACACACCCAAAATTATTAATACACGTGAAGGTTTCTCTCCCGCCCTACTTGACGATATCATTTCAGCAGTGTTCATGGAGCCGACGAGAGTGAATGTTCCTTAACTGGCCGTCAAATAGAGAGAGAGAGAGAGAGAGAGAGAGAGAGAGAGAGAGAGTTTTCCTAGTTTTTTCGATACTACGTTCAGTCTATGGGGGGTTCATGAACGTTAGGGGTGATCATGGTCCAATTCGGTCCAGTTTTTACTAAAAAAATGAAGAACCAGACTGATACTCCGGTTTTTGAAAAATTCAGAACCAGAACCAATCCAAGATGTATGTGAACCAATACATTGGTCCGGTCCAGAACCAACCTAAAATGTATGAGAACCAGAACCAGACCAATACTTTGGTCCTTTAAAGCTTAATACAAACAAATAATAAAATCTAATACTTGATACAAAGATTAAAGAACATTTCATAATAGTAAAACGTTGAAAATACAAACTAGTTCACAAAAGGAAAAAAAATAAAGATAGTACATTCAACAATTAAAATGTTTGGAGTCATAGCATTACAATCTAATTCATGTGTCAGAAAAAAAATAAAGATAGTAGATTCAACAATTAAAAAGTTAGTTCTTGAATATTATGGCAAAAAAAGATAAGAAATAGAAATTTACTATTTATATTTAGGGTTAGGGATAAAAATCATAAATTATAAAATATTAATTTATTAATATATATATATATATATGAATATATAATTATATTATATATAATAGCTATTGGTCTGGACCGCTTCCAAAACTGACTGATAAGTTTCAAAACCGAGACCGAACCAATTGACCGGTTCTACTAAAATTAAAAAATGGGACCAAACCAATGAATTGTCGGTCTGGTTCTATTGGTCCGGTCCAATTTTGAAAAAATTATGCTCACCCCTAATAGCCGTCAAAAATAGAGAGAAAATGGGAAAAAATGGTTGTATGTTCAAAAAGAGTAAAATGGGGGGTGTGCATTTAGTATTGGATGGGTTAAGAATAAAAGATGTAGAAAGTGGATAAATGTATTAATAATTTTTTGGGGTGTTAGTAGAGCCACCCATTATTTTATTACAACGATAATACCTTAAATCCTTCCCCACCCCATGCATTTGACCATACGACCACATACCTTTAAGCTGAGCTTTATCGATTAGGCTAACCCTCAATCTCAAAGACTATCATGAACAACATAAAATAAAACTATTCCCTCTGTATAAGCATTACATTCTGCAACTTGAATATTTTAGATGTAGAGAAAAGTAGAAAAAAATCATACATGGAAAAAGGGAGTACTCTGATCATGACTTCATCTTGTCTCAATGAACAAATAAACACTCAGTCAAAAGATCGAATTACTTTTTTTTTTCAAGAAATCCATGTCCGACCAATATGTAACAATTATTCTGCGATGGAAGGAGTATATAAGTCGTGTATTGTTTTAGTTATCAAACGAATCTGGTTAACATAGGATGGTTGCATGGGACATTAAAGAATGAATTTGAAGAAATTCAGCTCTCCTAATTACTCATTATACATTTTTCCCTTTAAATTTAACAGCCTAAAGTTCAAGAAAAGATATCTGTAGTAAAAATGCCTGCCCTTGAACAGTTGCTTCCAATGAATTACATGCAAAAGCACGAATAAAAATTAAAACTCATATAGACTCCCAAGGATCTTCATGCCAATCAAAGTAATAAAAGCAGTTGCAGCGGCTGTTCTCCCTAAGCATTGAGCCATGAGCGAGGCCTTGCAAATGTGTTTACAACATATCATCAAACTACCCGTCTGTATTTCTAAATCTACTGCAGCTCTCTTTGCGTCAGTTTAGGAGTCGACTTGGAACGGTCATCCTATCTTCTCGTTGATGGAGCTCAAAATTTTGCTCATACCCTGCAGAATGACGAGATGACATTGATTCTACTAAGCAAAGCATCCATCATAATCAAATGTTATCTACTCCACTATCTTGTATCCAACAAGTTTGTTCTCAATAGCAGAAGCTGTAGGACACCACGGATTTTTTGAATTTCATAGGGGAAAAAGAAATCAATGCCACTGACAAAAGTGTATAACGTAAAGACCCATGCACCGATTCACATACACAAACAGGGTAACATCCTTGAAAGACAAGCATACAAGGTAATTATGGGACTGGAAGGTGCTTACAAAGAATGATGAAGAGAGCGAAGTTTGCTGCAAATCAACTTGAAGAGCTGCTAGCTCCAATTTGTCGCCTGGATTCAGGTGAGGAAACATATTTATGTGGGATATGAGCAATCTTCCACCAATCTGCACCTCCATTCTGCTGACAGCGTCTTTCAAGAACGGGGCATTGATGAATAGACAGATGCTGGAGAGCAGTGAGAGTTTGGAGAGCCAGTGGCAAAGATGTCACCTTATCGCAATCTGAGATTGCCAATGATCTTAGCGATGAAAAATTCTCAAACCACTCTGGCAATGCACCCGAAATGGAACAGCTCCGAATTTCTAGTGTCTGCAATGCTGTGACATGTTTGAGTTCCTCAGGCAGGAATGTTAGCTGAGGGCAGCTTAAAATAGTCAAACTCCTCAGAGAAGAGAGATGCTGTAAATCGTTTGGTAAAGCAGCTAGACTTGGGCAATACATAATTGTCAAGTGCTCCATTGCAGTGAGAGACTTTAAGCTCATTGATATGGAAGACAAGTTGCTACAGTTCTCAATTGACAAGGTCCTGAGAGAGCTTAAGCCTCCAGTTGTCTGTCCTGACAAAGTGGTCAAGCTGTGGCAGTCACTAATTTCCAAAGTCTCTAAAGCAGTTAGGTTTTCGAAACCTTTTGGCAGGAAGGATAGTTTTTCACACCAACAGATGGTCAATGTTTCCAAAAAACTGAGCTTTTCCAACTCTAGGGGCAGACATTGAAGCATTGGGCAGGAGATTATCTTTAGAGTTTTGAGAGAAGGGCGTTCTCCAAGCAATTCTCCCGGTAGAGATATCAACTTCTGGAATCCTTGAATTACAAGGGTCAAGAGCAAGGTACTTTTTCCAATAAACCTTAGCACCACGGGATTGCAATCACATAGCTCCAGATGTTGAAGAAATGGAATGTGAGGCACTGTTACCAGGTTGGGACACTTCTTGATAGTTAATATCCTTAGCTTGGGAAAGACTTCCCTGCCATTGATGCTTGACCACAACTGTAAAGCTGGAAAGTCTCTCATTGCCAATTCGACGAGTGATGGGAATGATGCTGCAGTACCCTCACCGTAGAACTCTGTGCTAACACATGTAACTTTGCTGATTCCTTCCATATGCAGAATTTTGAGAAAGGGAAGGTGGCCAAGGGTAGGCAGATGCAAGCATCCTGTACAGTTTGTCAGCACAACAGTTGATAGTTTTGGGAGCATCCAGTGTGGAAATTTGAGTCCCGGATACCCCATCAGAGATAGCCTCTTCAGATTTTGGTGTGGTTGTAGGCATGCTAGAACTTCTCCTGCTTGAAGAGGATCTGTGCTATCACGACGGCGTTTTCTCGTCAATTGACCTTGTCCTAAAACAGGATCCATGATGATATTGGTGTCATCGGAAGTCCAACTTAGCCCCAATGACTCAAGCTGCGCTTTCTTTATCAAGTTGGCTTCTGTTGCTTCTTCCTTGTACCACACATTCTCCAAGTGTTTAATGCTCAACTCACCTCGGAGGTTTAGACTTCCAAGTGCTACTAATCCTCCCTTGACAGGTACCATATATAATGGCAGTGTCTGAATGTGCACCAACTTTTCCATCCCAGAAGGGAACTTAGTCAGTTTCTCACATCCTACTATGTTGAGATGCCTTAAAGACGTCATCAATTCCATATTTGGCAAGTGTCGCAGATTGTAGCAACCAAGAAGATTTAACGTCTGCAAACAATGATAGCTTGAGACAGCCAAAGGTAGCTTTTTAATACTAGTATTCGACAGGTCAAGATACTTTAAGCACATCAAGTCACCTAATGAATCAGGCCACTTTATGTCACAACCACTAAAATCAAGCACCCTCACATATGTTAAACTTGACAACATATATGGAGGAACCTTCCATGATCCCCCTCCCAAAAGCAAAAGGGTCCGCAAACGTTTTGGTTGATGCAAGTCTGTGGGAATTAAATATGACTTGCCATTCCCGACACTTGACAAGTGACGAATCCGTGCAAGGTTACTTGGTATGATGCCAGGCTCCAGTACAATGGACTCGTTTCTTGTGATAGATTGTGCAAGGTCATATATCAGATCATGCATTTTATAGGCTGTTCTTTCCTCCTCGTTCCCATTATTGATCTCCTCAAAAAATGACATCCAGGACAACTCGTTGAACCACTCATCTCCAATATCTTCTGCCAATCTATTTTCTTCCTCTGATGGAATTATGCCTTCTGCCATCCATATGAGGATTAACTTCTCCTTGTTGATCTCAAAGTTCTTCGGGAAAATTGAACATAACGCAAAGCAGTGTTTGAGATGTGGCGGTAACTGCAAGTAACTCAACATGAGGGCTGGTAGAATTCCTTTACGTTGGCATTCTCCCAAGTTCCAAAGCTCGCTATTCTGCACATATAGCCACTCTCGCTCCTTTCTCTTGAAGCGCATTAGACTTCCAAGTGTTCTTGCTGCTAATGGCAAACCTCCACATTTCATCAATATCTGTTTCCCGATTGCCAAAAGGTTCGGATATCGATTTTCTTCTCCTGGACAAAAAGCACGCCTTTTGAATAAAATCCAACAATCGGCCTCATGCAAAACCTTCAGATGATGTGTGAAATTGGGAGTAGTCTTCATAATCGTTGCTACTTTTTGGCTGCGGGTGGTGACGACGATCTTGCTTCCTTTGGCACCACCTTGAAACAAAGACCACAATTTATCCCACTCGTCCTGGTCTTCATTCCAAATGTCATCCAGCACAATAAGGAATCTCTTCCCGTACAAGGTTTCCCATAGTTTAGACTGCATCATGTTCATCTCTGATAAATCGCATCTGCTCCCAGTTGCAGACTCGATAATAGCATTTATGATCTTCTTCACATTAAAATATTCAGACACAAAAACCCACAATCTCAATTCAAAATATTGCACAACTCTCTCATCATTATATGCTAACTGAGCAAGAGTAGTCTTACCGATGCCCCCAATGCCAACTATAGGAACTACTAGAACATTTCGATCAGCAAGTATTGTCAATAGTAGATCAACGATCTTCTTTCTATCTTCATCCCTTCCATAAACTTCTGATGCGATGACAAAAGATCCCGTCTCCCTTCCCTCTATCTGCCTATTGACAAGAACATCTTCTTTCAGGGACAAGTTATACAACCCTTCAGTTGCAGCCATCTCTAGCGCCTTAAGAACCTCCCTTACCTTCAGCACACTTAGTGATCCTGTTCCATATGACTGTCCAAAGTCAGGGTGATAACGAGTAGCTTTGTAGGTGAACTCTTCAAGGAGGTCCTCTGCTTCATCGGCTGTATCTTTAAGCTGCAAAAGCCAAATTCTTATGGCTCTATCCCTAATTTGACGTTCCTCTGCATCTTGAAGAAGAGCTTGAATCCTGGGTAATGTTTGCTGTAGTTTCTTGAAGTTGTCATTGAGATCCCACTGATCACCAAGCTTTTGTAAGACAGGAGAAGCCAATTTCTCAAAGATAACCTGCAAAAGTGGGGATAAAACTATCTCTGCCATCTCTTCTTCTACTTCACTTCAACTCTTTTTGCAAATTGATACAAAATAGCAACTGGCTGATATGAGTAATTAGAATGTGGAATAAAGAAATTGGGATTATTCATGGCCCTATTTGCATCTTTTTCTAGTTTTCATTTTCTTGTCTGCGACAAGTCTCAAGTTTGTTTGTTTGTTCTTATCATATAGCTTTGGTTTTATCGGTTGTGCTTTGTGCATATCTCATTTTATTGTTTCTGTCCATTCTCAAGTCTTTCTTGTACTTACTCTACCATCATTGATCTTCTGGTTTTCTAGATATAATTTGAGGGCTAATGTGATGGAAATGCAGGTTCGTGATTTCAAGAAAAGCCAATATACAACATAAATGTTGACACAGTGATACTCCCTAGCTACATTCCATTTCAAGTGTCCAATTGTCGCTACCATCTGACTCATCATAAGTTCAATTGAAACATGTAGATCAACAAAACTAAGCAGAAACAAATAGGAAAATGAACATGCCAAAGAATTGATTTTGGAACTTTAGAAGACTGGTAGATAATGAGAGAAATAAACAGAAAAAATTTCCCAATAAAGATAACAATAGATTTTAGAGACTCCCAAACAGATTTGGTATAGATGGACCTGTTGAGAAATAAAATTGAGCCAAATTTTGACAAAATTAGAAACTTGGTCCGCACAACTGATAACCTATTCTCACTCAAATCAAGACCTCCAACAATAATTACTTTTCTAATGATAATCACGCCCTAGTTTATTATGATAATCGGTTTCATCAAATCTTTCTTGTACAATGCATGTTGCTGGTAGCAGGCAGATCTCCAGAAGAATGATGAACATTGGTTTATGTCAAAGGTTTAAAAATTAGAGGGCGAGATGGTCCGTAGCAGACAGATTTCTAGCAAATCCGGGAATATAACAAGCCTTAACCCTTCAAAACCATAGACATAGAGAGATCACTCAAAGAAGTTCAAACACATAAACAGTAATGGATAACCCCACAGAACATCATACAATGAGAAAAAAGTAAGGAAAATCTTCTTCCCAGATAAGTAAGCAATGAACTGATGTAGTAGCAGAGTCGAGTCATGCTCATGCAGTAGTCGCCAGATTATTCTACAGGGATCTACAACAAGAATCAACTCAGGGTCTATACATTGTTCATCTTTTTGAACTTTGCGCAGATGAGAGAAGAAACTGATGATGACAATAATAAGGCTCTTTCAGTTTCGAGAAACATTTATGTTCTTATTTCTTCAAAATCTTTTTCATCTGGCGCAAGGCCTAAAAGGCAGGAAGGATTACCCCCATCTGAAATCAAAACCAAGCATATTCAGTTGAAGAAAAACAAACACAAAATCTGTGGTAATTGAAAAACAATTTTTCTCTGTAGATTTGGCTTCAGCTTTATCAGCCTCTTGGGTAGGCAGTCAAGGCCCATGAACATAAGCTTGACTAGGGCTAGATGTGCTCATAACTGGAAACCCATTAGAGAACAGCAATAATCTCTGTAATTAAAAAATCTGAAAACCCATTTGAAACCTGTAATTCACAAACCATTCAGTTTTTTTTTTTTCTGTAATTCAAAAACATATCAAAACATATTTTTCTGAGCACCTAAAATTGGAACCAACAACAAAACCATCGGAGTGGCAGCCCCCCAACCCCTGTAAACCCACGTGGGCCTTTTTTTTGTTTGCTTTTGAGTCCTCCAAATGAAGTTTTTCGGCTTTGGTCGATTAAAATAAGAGTGAATTACATGCCGATCTCTTTTTAAATATTTGTAATCGCTTCAATTCACTCATTTTTTTAAAAATTAGAAAAAGGTATTTTGGGAAAAAAAGATGATTATGCCATTAATGAAAGAAAAACACGCGCGCTTCAGTAACCCAAGGCATCGCGATGCACTACTTTGGCATCGCGATGCACCACTTTTTGCATCGCGATGCAACAAATTGGGGCATCGCGATGCAACAATTGGTGCATCGCGATCATCACAGCGCGCTTTAGGGAACCAAAGCATCGCGATGCACCACTTTGGCATCGCGATGCACTACTTTTGCAATCGCGATGTAACAATTGTTGCATCGCGATTCACCACTTTTGCAAATCGCGATGCACCACTTTTGCAATCGCGATGCACCATTTTTGGAATCGCGATGCACCACTTTTGCAATCGCGATGCCACAGTAACACTCAACATATAACATCGCGATAAAGAACTCCTGAATCGCGATGAACCATATATGCATCGCGATGAGCCATATATGGATCATTCGTATTAATAAGTCTGATAAAGAACTCCTGCATCGCGATGAGTCATATGTGCATCGCGATGAGCCATATCTGCATCGCGATGAGTCATATATGGATCATTCGTATTAATAAGTCTGAGAAAGAACTCCTGCATCGCGATGAGCTATATATGCATCGCGATGAGCCATATCTGCATCGCGATGAGCCATATATGGATCATTTGTATTAATAAGTTTGATAAAGAACTCCTGCATCGCGATGAGCCATATATGCATCGCGATGAGCCATATCTGAATCGCGATGCATCATCGCAGCGCGCTTTAGGGAACTTGGTTTTCGTTTACCTTTCGGGCGTTGCCCGAACCCACGAGGGTCCCTCGACCCTTGCGACCGACCGGCAGGCCGAACCCCGTTGCGTTGCCCAAAGATATGCGATTGGCGAATTAAATCGCCTAAGAACATCTTCCTCTGTTTCGGACAAAGACACCGTCAAGCTTGATTTGAAGCTCAAAAATAGTATTTTTTGGTAGAAAAATTGTGCACAAATATAGTACTAAATTAGGATAATAATATGAGATTGATTTTAAACAAATTCGAAGCTTAAAACAGAGATTTAAGTGGCCAAAACAGCTCAAGAACAAAGAAAAACGGGATGAACTCAAAAAATTTAAATTTGATCAAATTTGTGTTTTATGCATGAAAATTGATACCCAAACATGAGGAAAAGACTATATTAACAACATGAAATCATTTATACATTAATTTGAATCTCAAATCTGAAACAACGATGTTGTTAAGGGTATTTTAGGAAGAAAAATTTTAAAATGCCTTTTAGCGGTTAAAAAAAAAGGGTGTACTAGAAAGAAAAAAAATTTTAAAAAGTAGACCGGCCAGCAATTTCTCCTTAAAATAAAGATTTAACTTGGCAGTTTGTCTGGAGAAGTACTTATTTAGAGCGTGTTTGGCTTTGACATTTAGAGGCTTGTTTTTTGGGGTTTTATGTTTTTTTTTAGGGATGCTAAATGACGCACCCAATTGTGCTAAGCGTCGCACCCACTTATGCTGCATTTACTAAAATACCCTTCATTCTATTTTTTTTTTAAACAAAACCTATACTAATCTCTCCCTCCGCTATAGCCGTGGCGGCATTTTAAAAAAGAGTCGGCCAAGCTCTTTTTTAAAATATCAGACCGGCCTTGTTTTTTTTTTTTATTAAACATTGTTAATTTATAATTGTTATTGTCATTTAGAACACGTGAGAGACTACCACTTTTTGGATGGACATACAAGTCATAACTTGTTAGTCATTCATTCATATTTCCTTGATATTGGCTTCCACGTATGTTTTTCGTTGGATCTGTTTTGTCCGTTCCATTTTCATCACCGGGCTTAATACATGATCGCCGGGCCGGCTTTAATACATGATGGCCGGGCCGACCTTAAATAATAAGAATTTTTTATTATCATTTGTAATTTTTTTTTTGCCATTTTTTTTTATTTTAAAGAGGTATCATTTGTATTTTGAATATAAATAATATAACATAAAAAAATTAGCAAAAAAAAAAATAAATAGGGCCAAGATAATTTTATTTAAAAAAAAAACAAAATTGACATTTGGGAGAGAGCCGGACTGGCACTATTGGATATAGCCGGACCGGCTATATAACAAATGGCCGGACCGACATTTTGTTATATAGCCGAACCGGCTCTATTTTTTGGTAAAAAAACTCTTAATTAAATGAACTCTAATTTTAATTATATATAAAACTAAACAAAGGTACTTTCATCATATTTTAAAAAAATTCATTAAAAAGGTGCGACGCTTAGCACAATTGAGTGCATCATTTAGCGCCTATGTTTTTTTTTTTTTTTTCTTAATGATTGAATAAAACACTTGAGAGTAAGAGAGATGGAGAGAAAGCTGGCAGCTGCTAGACCAAAGAGGAAGTTGTCTAGCCAATCCCTCCAATTCCAACTAATGAAATTATTGGATGACAATAAAATATCTACAATCTTTTTCCTATCTTCCCCCTTCCATAAACTTATGATTTATTTAGAAATAAAAGACAGTTACCCTCCTCTCTGACTCCAGCCTACTACTAACAGTACTACCTTCTCTTACAATGCAAGTTAAACCCTTCAGTTGCGGCTATCTCTAAAGCCCTTAGAACATTTCCGACATTCCCAGAACTGTGTCAATTAGGTAAGAGTCAAAGGCATTACCTATGGCAAACTCTTCAAGTTGGTCCTCTGCTTTATCAGTTGCATCTTTGAGTTGGGAAAGCCATGCTCTAGCAGCTTTGTCCGTAATTTGACGCTCCTCTGCATCTTATAGAAGAGCTTGAACCCTCGGCAATTTTTGTTGTGTCTTCTGGAAGGTATCCTTGAGACCCCACTGATTACCAAGCTTTTGCAAGAAAGGAGAAGCCAATTTATCAAAGATAACCTGCAAAAGTGGGGACAAAACTATCTCTGCCATCTCTTCTTATGCTAACTCGAATTGAATGATTTAGCAGATTGAATCAAAACACTGAAAATAATTGACAGATCTGGGTAGAAGAATATGGTCAGACTGAGATTCTATCACTCACTCACTCACTCACTCTCTATTGACCAAAAGTCGATATGAAAAGGATTAGACAGCTCAAACGCATGGGGGAATGAACCTGCTAATGGAATGGGAAAGGGACTTTTAACCAATAATGTGTGCGTTGGTCACATCATCATCTGAGGAGACACAGGAGGTACCAAAAAACAAATACTACAACAAATAAAAGACAGAGACTTGATGATTTGACTAGGCAAAAGTCTTCTAGCACCCAATATTTTCACCAGAAAAGCAGAGATAGCATTCTAGTGTTTCCCACTATACATCCATGATATTCTGATGAGGAACTCTCAGACTTAACTTCTTGGAGTTCCCCTTGGACCTCGTTAGGCTCCATGCGCCTAAAGCTCAAGAAAGATGAATTCTCACACAGAAGTCCATTCTCAATTTCCATACAGATTGAAGAACAAAAACCAGGAAGCTTTATAAATCTATTTTCAGTATCCTCAAATTATAGCATTCTGAGATTCAGTTACAGATGAATACAGTAATGACAACTCCCAGTGACTCACTTTATATACAGATATGTAGTTTAAGAAACAAGATTATTGAACCTTACAAGGATCCCTACAATCTTCCGTGCGGACTAAAAGTAAGCAGCTGCAGCAACCTTCTCCCTAAGTCAATATATCTTTACATCAGCAAAAAAACTGAACACCCAAAAACTGCTGAGCGCTGTTGAAAAAATAGAACATGGTGGATTGCTTTGAAGCATCACTCTTAAGACATTTCCTCATGATAACTGTGCAAAATGGTTATACTTTAGCTTCCTCTGAAATGTAAACTCATGTCTAGCGTTGATTTTGAACACTGTTATTGTTTTCTGTATCGAGTTCACAATATAAAACACCTCTTCCATCTTCAGATTCATTGAGCTCACCATTATGCTCTGATTGATCCACTTCTTCTTGTGACATCAGAATGCGGTTTCTATCTGATTGGCTGATTCGCACAGATTCTTCACTGGCTGAGAGGGATGATGCAGGGGTTCTTGCTCCTACTAGGTCTGCAACTCTCAACTGCTCCAGCAAGAGAGAAAACTTAGTATATGTTAATGTGGCTCCAGAAATTAGATCATATCATCTTCAAGTTACAGCGATGCTAGAGATGTAGGTTATATCCCTAAACAATGGCTGAACAAAAATTGTCCATTTGGGGGAATTTATACCAGAAGACTAAGGAATCTCTTAATTAATTTAAATTTCGGCACTTACTCTCTTGCCTTTCTGTCCGATTTACAATCAAGCCTAGTGAGACTGGAGTAAAAAAGACTTCTATGAATTGATTTTAAAGAAAAAAGAAAAAAAAAAACTTTCGGATTCTAGTTTACCATGGAAAATTAAATGCAGATATTCAACTTTGGAGAAGTCATCTTTCCTCACATGACTTATCAGGTGGTGTTCAATATATAGGGAACTATAAGCGCCAAGTTATAAAACATTTTATTTTGTAGGTGCCAGATTGTTATTTTAAATTTCTACAAGTAGATATAAGGGTCTAAATGGATAATCTTAAAAGATTGGCTGGCCCATGGCCCCTCTCTTGCCTATCTGTTCGATTTACGATCAAGCCTCGTGAGAGTGGAGTTTCCCGAGTTTAAAAGATTTCTATCATTTGACAAAAACATATTAGTGAATATTTCTAAACTCATTTCATCATGATAAATTCGGCAAATTAAGTGCAAAATATTCAACCTCTGAGAATGTTAAACTAATCTATGAAGTTGGGTTTAATACTAAGGGGACAAGAAGAGGCAAGTTTAAGGATACATTATTTTTCAGGGACCAAACTTGCCATTTTAAAATTCTAGATAGGAGTCTATATAAATAGATAATATAAAATTTTGGGGGGCTGGCCCTCTTGGCCATGTACCTAAATCCTACAATCTACAAGATGAACTGATACTCAGCCTGTAAATTAGGTGCTAAACAATGTCCAGTTCACAAATATGATTTTCGCACGTAAGCGTAAATAGTTACTATTATGATGTAGAGCTGTGGAGTTCAAATCACCTCTGTAATGCACCAAATAAACATGAAGCATCTTCGCTACTTCTGTTGTTATTTTTCATAAATTTGATATCCTACCAATACTATTTTATGTAAAGTAAAAATTAAACATGCATACATTAAACTCATCACTCCATTAATCCTTTATGCATATATCTGATGATTAATCAACACATATTTATGTAATGTAAGAAAAAATATATATATGCAATTCTGCCTACATATTTCACAAATAAGTATACTGATGTTCACAAGGAGTTTAATCCTTTTAACTTTTCAGAGTTGATGCCTTGCCCTCCAAATTGGGGGCTTGGTTAGTTAACATTTGTTCAAACCTCCAATGATGCATGACGGGCATAAATCAGATCTGAGACATTAATTCTACAGGTCTCACAGTTTTTACATCCAGGAAAGTTTAACAACTTAAATCATGCAAATGTAAATTCATAATGTGGAATGTGGCCAATAGAAGATTGTCACATCAGGGTCGCCGGTTTATCCTGACAAACCCATCGGATGACTAGGATGGTAAAAGCCGACAAGGTACTAACTCGAGGACCACATGACTGGGAAAGGGGACTTGGAATGATGATCAGATAGTATCTCACCGTGAGGATGTGGTGAACTTCAAAGCAACCTGGATAAGGCATCAGTGGCAATGGATCTTACTTGAAGTATAAATATTCCTTGATTGCACTAATATGGGATTCACTGGGGGATTAGATTGGTGGCTAAGATCAGGAGCATGTCCCTATGGACCTAACCAAGGACAGGTTTACACCTTTGCTTTGATAGGGAGAAAGAGGTGAAGGAACTCTTGAGAGGACACATATTATGATTCACTACATACAGTGGATTCAGCTCATTCATGAAAGGAAGTTGATTTGATTGATGAGACTTAGCTCTTACAACTGTTCAACATGGACACATTCTCCAGACCAGGCAACTCGGCTATTGCCTACACTCTCCTACCAAGAACTTCCTTGATCATCACCCCAACTTCAAGACCTTAGTGGGATACTGATACCTATAGACAGTGTAAAATGGCAACCATATTCCCGATGTAAGTCCAGAACCTTCCAAGAGTTCCCTGAGCCCCTCCACCGTGGACTTGGGACCGTCTATTGGACATTTGCATTCTACAAATAGTTACACGAAAGCAGTACACACAACCTGATAATAAAAAACATAGAAACAAACAGAGACACATCTATAATGATATATACTTGTGTTCTTACAGTTTACATTCACCGCTCGAAAACCAAAACTATTGTCAAATAGAGATTGAATATGTTTATGTAAGTACTGAGTAGTATCACCTGTAATGGTTTCATAACATCAGACTCTTGAACATTGGTTCTGGTAACTGCTTGAGCTTGTAGCTCCATTGAATCACGAACAAGTTGACTCAAAAATGATACATCGTCGGACATGACACCAAGCCCTTTCAGAAGCTTAGAGCCAAGCTGTAAACTTGTCTGCAAGAATAAATTGGATATGGTGAGAATGGCCAGGCACATTTCCAGAAACTTCTCACACAAAAAGACCTAAGAACAATGAAGGGTCGCTTTGATACCTCTGCATTTTCAAGAATAGCATCTGTTGCCCCTGCTTCCTTCAGATCTAAGAGATGAGAGAGGTCTTGCGCTCGGGCATATATTGGGATCTGCAGATTTGAGTTTCACTAGCAGATGCAAATCAATAAATCTTCAAACAAATTGATATAAATTGGTATAAGATTATACAAGAACTTCGTGGTATTAGCCGCCTTGACACCAATTCACTGTTCTGCCTCAACTAGGTAAATTATGTGTGGCATAGACAAGAAGTTGTCGACCAGATCAAAGCGGTTGGACCTTCATAAGCATTTGGAAACTGTACTAACCATTCAGGGAGAAAAATGACAGTAAAGTTTTCAACCTCATTCCACTCTGTTACTTCAGCATCTACACATATTACAACTTACTTTTTTGTGTGGGTGTATTGGGTCCATGCAGGAAGGGTTGGGGGAGGGGGGGGGGAAGAAAAAGAGAGACGATACTAGAAAGGGAAAATACCGCAGGAAATGCAAGCCGAATTCTTTGAACAGCCTCAATTGTCTTCTTCCTCCCAGTGTACATGACCATGACAGCTTTAGGAGAAGAAATACCAGCTGACTGCAAAACTGCTGGACGCGATCCATCACCATAGAGGATGGGGAAACCGCGTTTCCGAGATGACTGTTCCATGAAACTGAAAAAGGTCAGTTCACCACTTACATAGTCTTTCTCTTTGACCATTCAAAACGAAAAAAGATATATATATATATAGTGTAAATTAAGAGATTTAACTCCGCAGAAGCTTTAAGGAAAAGGAACTGTTCCATCTAAATTGAGGGTCGGTAATTATTGCCTTCCTATTTGTGTATGCAAGTCTATGAGCTTATGAAAGGAATGCTATATGTACCCAATATACTGGGGCAGTAATTCAAATATACTACTATTTGGTCACCCAATGCCCTGATTCCTCCTTCAAAAGGCACTGACTGATAGTACGAAATGCCAATGGTTAAATCTCATTTTGAGCTACTATCATATGCAGTAGTCAGACCTTGCAATCAAAGAGCCACTTTGAATCACTTTAAAAAACATGGTGAATTAAAACATCTCACATGGGCAACAAGATAGAAGGGTGTATCTTTAATCATCATATCTGGTGAATACTGTGTCTTTGCCAAGCATAAATCATAAGTGCATCTATTCAAGGATCCAACAAAGTTATAGTCAACATAGAGATTTTTTAAGGAATGCAGTCATTTCCCCCAATCATGCTTTGTGAAACGAACAAATTAGAACTATTCATTTTCTCTCAACAGAAAACATAAATAAGTGGAAACTAAGATCATCCAATAGTAACCAACTCTGACATGGCAAAATTTCCTAAGTGTGAAGAACAGTGTGGTATCTTATGTTCATCCTCTATCCCCTACAAATATCTTTCACTTTAAAACATTAGAAAAGGGGAAAAACAACCCTGAATTACAGTGGTAGACTTGTAAGAACATAAATATTACCGACCTTCACCACAGAAAGATCAAGATCAAAAGCCACATAAGGCCATCCCACAATGTCACTATCTACTCCAGAAGCTAGCGGAGTGGACAAGAAGTTGGCAAGAACCTGCATACCAGAAAGCTTAGAAAGTATGAAATATTGGAACATAAATATAGCTTCTTGGTAGAACAATTGCTGTACCTGACCCATTTGACCAAATCCAAGGATGACAACTGGGTCGCTGGCATCGAAGTTCACCGTATCAGCAGGTTTCTGCAATATTTCTAATTTTCATTTCAAAGCACTTGAATGCCGTTATGAATATGAGTGCCATAATCCAGGCCCAGAAAAAAAGCCAAGGAAACATGAGCAGATCCCTACTTATAATAGCATCAGATCCTGTATTTTATAACTAATCCAATTACATTAGTTGCATGCCATGGTTGCCTCTAGTTTTCTCACTCGAATCATCTAACTAATACTTGAGACTAACATAAACTTAGTAGCTTACATCCTCTTCATCAAGCTTTTCACCAATAAAATCAGCAGCCTTTCGTCCAACATCATTCAGAAGAGGAGTCAGTGCCATTGACAACACCACTACGATTATGAGAAGCTTGTTCAGCTCGAGCGGAAGCACCCCAAGTCTGCAGTAATCATTAAGTAATTGAATGTTTGGGCAGGGTACATTGAACATGCAGTGGAATTAAGATCATACTAACCTGTTTGCAAGTGAAAAAACTACAAATCCAAACTCACCGCCCTGGGACAGAAGCAACCCTATCCTCACACTCTCTTGTATTGTTAATCCAACCCGGGGACCTATTGCTGTTATAATTAGCGTCTTGATAACTATCAAACCTGCTAAGAGTGACAGCACATTTGGCCACTCGCGGATAAGAAGCTGTATAGAAAAAAGATGAATGTGAACCTCAATGAATGTATGGTTAGGTTTGACTATGAAGTTTATAACCATACACTGGAACAATTTCCAAGTTAATTAGGCTCCTTTTGTTTAGTATTTTCAATAAATTTTTCATTCCACATTTGGAAATGTTCAAAACTGTATTCGTGCTTGGTCTTTATCTTGGAATATTTAAATACTTTAAGCCATCAATTTAAACTTAGAAACTCTAAGAAAGAAATCCGTAAACGAGCAGAAGTTCAATATATCATGGCATTTCTCACTACGTAAAGAGTCTCCAAAGAACGCATTCCAATTCTTCTCTGGTGTTTAGTTGTACTTGCAATATTTTCTGGATAATAAGCTGCAGATGCTGATAACCATTATGGGTTGTCTGCGCAAGACACATATTAATAGAGCTTGCAATGCATCCGCTAAAGACAGATATATTCGTCAACATACAGAAAAATGTTTAATCAAGCATCAAAAGAAATGCTCCCTCCATCCTAAAATAAGTGTTTCCTATTGACTTTACATGGGTTTTAAGATAGCATTTGACTCTGTACTTCTCCTTTCATTCCCTAGAGTTATCTTCTAGTGGTGTCAAATCAATGGGACTCATTTATTTTTCCATCTCACAAATAAAAAGGGTACTATTGACAATTGGTTTAGAAAAACTTTCTAAAAAAGGGAAAGGGAGCACTTATTTTGGGACGTCCCAAAATGGAATAGGGGACACTTATTTTGGGATGGAGGGAGTACATAATATGGCCAGCTGATAATGGTAAGCAAGACAACCTATACATATATAAATGAAAAAAATACACAAATACATAATATTTATAAGATTATACACGTATATGCTCTATAATTTTATCTACATAGATGAGCATGTACTCATCTATAAGTTTCTTATTGCAAAGAACATATAACTTGTATCCATGCCTTAACCTGCCTAATCCTGTGGATTATGTTTTCAAAGAACATATCCATAACATCAAGTTAACCAAGAAAAGTGTATGAATATTGTTAATTTCCATGTGGAGCATTTCCAAGGAAAAAACAGTGTTTCGATCATAAGTACACCAAACGTAATGGGGCCAGTGAACCACAGATGCAATAATCAATGTATCACCGTGTCTATCTCTCAGCGCACACCTGCCTAATCCTGTGGATTATGTTTTCAAAGAACATATCCATAACATCAAGTTAACCAAGAAAAGTGTATGAATATTGTTAATTTCCATGTGGAGCATTTCCAAGGAAAAAACAGTGTTTCGATCATAAGTACACCAAACGTAATGGGGCCAGTGAGCCACAGATGCAATAATCAATGTATCACCATGTCTATCTCTCAGCACACACCTACCCCAAGAACGAAGTCGAAGGACAATGCACAGTACTAGAGATAAAAAAAAATACCTGTGTATCAATAGAAGTTCCGGTAGTTACAAAGAATAACCCAAGTAATAGGCCTCTAAAAGGCCTTATATCAGCTTCAATCTGTGTGCGAAAATTTGTTTCAGCCAACAGAGCCCCGGCCAAAAATGCTCCAAGCTGCACAATCCAGCAATTCAACTATTATCGACTAATTGACTTGTACAGTACTTTTCACTAATCCATTTACGATAATAAATAAGAAAAAGATGCTAAACTGTGTCACTGAAGCCCAACTTCTGGGTTAGAAGGGATGTTCCGGCAACTGTCAGCAGGCAGAGAGCAACAAAAGCTTCGGAGCTTCTTGCTTCTGCAACGACCTGAAACAAACAACTACATAATCTGAAAACGACATGTATTGGGAGCTTTATTTTGTTTTAAAGCAAGGATGCACACCTCAAAAACTCGCCTCAGAAGGTATTTTCCTCCAAAGGAAATCAAACCTAGTCCACCTAAAGCCTTTAAACTTTCTTTGACAAGCATTGGCCAAATACTCTCCTCCACCAGATTCTGCAGATCACATTTATAAATACTAAACAATTTCATTGGATTGAGGACAACTTGACTTATTTTACAAGAAATAGCCAAAATGATGTTAAAGAATTTCACTGCTCATTATAATATTCCCCTAGGTTTTATAAGAAGAAAGAATTTGCAAGAGCAACAAGGTAACTCCTACTGACTTGCTCAACAGGAAAGGAAAAGAAATAAACTCGACCTGAATTGCCTAGAAATTTTGATGTACAAATGAAACATTCATGTTGCATACTCAACGCAGCTTTTGTCCCAATTACTTGGGATCGGCACATGATTCCATTTTTGCCATTATGGTCAGCCGAATGCAAGGTCATCACACAAGTTACAATTTTTTGTATCCTTCTTTGTCATTATTTCCAGCATAAGGTTTGCTCTTCCCCTACCTCTAGCTTGGTTATCAATATTGTTACTATCACACTTCCCAAAGGGTACACTTAGTGGTGCAAGCTGTATGTTTCCATACCATCTTAAACGATAAGAATGAAAATTAAGTCATAGCTTTAGCCAATATTATGGAAGTTTCGGATTGATAAAATGAGTATCAAATGTGGCACCTGTAGACACCCCAATCTCGCATCGGGGTGCTCACAGCACCCTAAATTTTCTGCAAATTACATGGCATCTACTAATCACCTTACAAAGGGAACCAACTTACTTCTGAGTTGCTAAGATAGAAATGAGGTCAACATTTTAGTCTGAGTTTATATAAAGTGATGAATCAGATACTGTATTAAACAACAAATTCCAACTTTCTTAATATCAATGAATACTGCATTTGTTAGTAAGATCATTGTAACAATCGAGAAAACAACATGAAGGTGGAACGGGACGAAATTGTGTTTCGCTCGAAGTTAGAACATAAATTGTTGATGTTGGCTTAGATAGGAAAATTCAATCCTAGTAGCGTGCAACAAATAAGAATGGTGGAAAGATAGAAAGTCTGGTTTGTACCACCCCAGTAAAGGACTTACTAGTCTGCATAATATGAATCTTTATCATAGCAAGGATTCAGCAATGCCCTTTGGCCTCAAAGCACAACACTTTTCTAATACTTCTCAACTCTGCTTAATGATGGGGATTAAATCAATATTTGTAGTTCTAACTGAGAACCCTTTTTTATTTTTTTATTTTTAAAGGTTGGAGGGGACATAGACCTTACCCCAACCTTTATTATTATTATTTAATGCCTTCAAAGGCTACAATGACTCTAAGATGCCTTTTGGTGTGGCTAGAACAAATTGTTTAAACACCCGACCTCTCCTGCTGAGAGTAGTGAAGTACCAGGGTGGCTATGGTGTAGGGCATGAACACTCAACCTCTCTGTTAAGAGAAGTGAGGAGTACTAAATGGACCTTTGGAAAGGCTTGAACAACAACGGTGCCTCTGGTGAGGCTTGAACACCCGACAATTTTAAGTACCAGGGTGTCGTCTCTGGTGAGACTTGAACACTCGATCTCTCCGTTAAGAGAAGTGAGCGGTACCAATTGAGCTAGAGCTCATTGGTCTAACTGAGAACCCTAATACTACCTGACTATGCTAGATAAGTCAAATTACTAGTTGTCTGTTAATGAAAACTACCGATCTAAAACATCCTAACGACATGAACATTGTTGGGCACTCTCTATCTACCAACTTAAACTATTAAATAAGTTGGCTACTTAACATAGTATCATAGCTTTCAATACGCAAGGTATTGAGGTTGATTCATCCCACTTGCATTTGCTCCCCCTCCCCCCCACCTCCCGCCACAAAGCAGAAGTTGGCAGACTGTGGCACACCAGTGATGCAGCTTACCTCTCCATGTGTGTGCGGGGTCATACATGAGGGGGAGTTTTAAAGTACAGTGATGTTGTTAGGATCTCTGTCAAGCTTAACCTTTTACATGAGCTCGTAACTTACAGCTCAATTTATCTTTAAACAATAATACAAGTTACCTAGGGATTATTCAATGCCAATTCCTTTGGTCTTCCCTCTGCATTACTTTGGTCATCATAAGGGGGAGCTTGATGCAGGACAGGATGAGAATTGTAGAAGAACATAGAATAAGAGGGATGAGTAGAGAGAACCTACCCTCACATTGGTTTGGTAGAAGCACACACAGAGCTAGCAAGCTTATTTCTCAAAAAATATTCAACTTTGATGATAAACAAAGATAACATCAATACATAGTACTATGTCCTACTTCGCCACAACAACGCTAGATTATTCCAAGTACCAAAAATGCCCTAATAAACTAATATTCCTAAGACTCATACTTATCTCTAAAAAGTAATACTCCCTCCACTCCTAAAAGTGCTAAAAATTACGTGCTTTATGGTTTGAAAAAAATAAAAAAATACATGTCAAATTTTCATTTGAAAAACAATCAATTTGACTTTAAAAAGTCAAAACAGGACATTTATTTAGGAACGGAGGGAGTACAAAGTATCCTAGCATCAATAGCTGGGGAGGCAATGCCCATTCTAACTGACGGTAATTTGAGAAGAAGGAAAATTCTTGTTAATCACTGTTGCATATGCGTGAAAGATGAGAATCAGGTATCACCTTCTTTTGCACAGTGAATGGCCAGTGGCTTATGGGGCGTTTTTTTCTCTTTTTGGCGTTTATTGGACAATGCCCATTCATGAAAGGTTTACTAGCAACGTGGTGTGGCACACGCATTTCTCCTTCTAAAAGTATACTATTGGAAGTTGCGTCAGGTGGACTCTTTGGCAGGAGACGGATAGGAGAAACTTCGAGTGTGTCACCATGCCAAAGCATAAGCACCCATTTTTTATGCTTAGAACTCTTGTTCTTTTGGATTAACGAGTTCCACCATAGTGCCCTATTCCTTTTGTGGATTTTCTTCAATATATGGGGTTGGATGTATGGCTGATTTATGCTTGCTCTTTCTCTTGTTTTTGCTTTTTTGTGCAGCCTATGGCCTCTCTTTCATGTGAGGACCTTTGATTCTTTTGTATGGGTTCATCCCATTGAGAATTATTGTATATATTTACTTATTGTGGAATAGACGTGCGGGACTAGAACCCGCACTTGTCATTTAGCAAGGACCTACGTGTTTCACGACACGTGCCTCGCGGCACGTGTGCTGCGTAACGTGTCCCGCCCCGCAAGCACTTGACTTGTGAAGCTTGCATCGTGCGAACTCCTTTGTTCATCCCACCGCGGCCTTGGAAGGACGGCTAAGGCAAACTGGACCCACAGAAAGAATTGCCCGCGCATTTCCGTGCAACACTACCTTTCCGCATTCAAGATTACTAAAAGGGTTGTGGATTGGAGGCTAGAATGAAGTATTATCACGTGGACCAATAATCAAGTCACATGTGGTCGGGCTAGGTTCAGTAGGAAAATTGTGGATGGTCCCCCCACAAGGACACACGGCTCTCGTCTGTGCAATCGTACGACTTGATGAATGAGGAAGTGCCGCATCATACGATTGCGCATGGTAAGTCATGTGAGGCCTCCCCCAATCTTCTATAAATAGGTCAGTCGTTGCATTTATTCAAGAGAGATACTATTCACACATTTCCGCAATCTTACTGTCCTCCCTCTCGAGTTTAACCCGCCTTCATTCTCCCCTTTCCAGCTCTCTTAGTAGTCCTAGTGTGTAACACCAACTCTTTACCCAGTGTTATACCCCTTTTACTCCTACTGCAAGGACATAGTACAAACACTTATCAAAAGAAATAAAAGTCCTAACGTCATGTGAAATCCAATCCCTTAGTCTTCTTTACACATTCCACGACAGTGTTAAAGTATGATATACAAAGTTGGGCTCTTTGTCTAACAACTCTTTCGATGAGCAGGTAGCTTAACCCTGATTGACTAATTACAACTCACTTTATCTTCAAACAACAATACAAGCAACCTGGCAATAATTGGATACCATCCTTTTGGCCAGCCTTGTGTATTCATCATCAGATGAACCAGACAAAGATGAAGATTTAATACAACTGAAAGGTGCTGTTACTATAATTATCTTGGCCAGGTGATTATATCATAGAGATAGAGAATCTATCTATAATTAGTAGATTGGATGATTAAATAAAGATTCACTTAACAAATGACACTTTCCTCGAAGCATATTAATTTTTCCTAACATATAATCTGATTCTTTAACAGTGATTGTATAGATATGGATTGCTTGGGGTGCATTGAATTTTCATAGATTCAGTTATGTCAAATTGATGACGGTTTATTTAATTGGTATAAGTTTGAGGCTTTAAAGGTAGGAAGAACACATAAATAGACCCAGATTTACTTCGACTCATTCTTCAGATTGCATCAGGGTTATATGTAGAGTTAGTAAACACTGATTTAAGATCTGTCATTCTTAATCTCTGTATGTATTTTGGTTGAAGGTAATAAATCCAAACTACAAGTTGATATCCCTACGCTCTGGGTAATGCCCATGAGATGACAAAAAGATGATATGGATCTTGAGCTGAAGCTTTAAGTTACTCTTTACTTTCTTCCTACAAGTTAGTTACATGCCCTTTTTTCCATTACATTACTTGCCTAATGGAATTCCAGGCAGCAGACAGCTGATGCAGGATGACAAGCTCACAACACACAGTTTTCTAGAATGCAAAAGTCAAAGATGGCATCTAGAGGCACCTGAACCATTATAGCTTGAAAACGACCAATATCCAAGCAATTTAAAGTCCATGAATAAAGCCAATAATTTCAGTCACCCACCCTAAGAAACAAAATACCACTTGTGGAACTTTTTCAAGTTGAGAAAATACTAGAGAGTGCCCCCATATTAATTGCTTTATTTCCACATTAATTCTATGCCCATGTTACTGCAATGGAACCAACAAAACAAGCTACAATATATGATCTTCTAGCCAATCTTCTAAATGACCATTAGGCATATCATCACATATCCAGTGCTGGCTTTTACCCATACACTTTATATTTGAGATGTAAAGCAAGATTGCCCTTGTGTAACTCAATACAACTGAACCAGTGGTTCTTACTAATTTTTTTATGTTTAGCATAGATACACCAATATCACGAAAGAATCAAAATAATAAACTAGAAACTCTATATGAACGATCGAAAGAACTTGTTTTATTAAAGAAAAGCTTGCACAGGGGAAGTTCTAATTTCTTGAAAAATCATTGTAAGAAGCCACAGATTCAATAATTAGCCGTAGCCTAAAATGCATAAAGAAAAATGATTTATTTCAAAAATAAACAGACTAGACTTTTCACATATTTAGTACCCAAGTCCAAGAGCGTTGAATTCTCCACATACCTGGCTCTCTAGCACCGGGAGTATGACTAACAGCGGGACAACAGCTATGTCCTGCAAATATCAAGAATAAGTATTCAAAAAGGTTAAAGACTTTGTACGCTAGATGTATTTTGCATGATCAATCCTAGCCAATGCAGAAAGAAAAATAAATATGAAAATAAGTAGCACTCTGAACTACGCGATAGGAAGCATGAATCCGCTTCAAGCATAAGAAAATGAATGGAACCTGTAGTAGAAGGATCCCCAATGTAGCAGAGCCAAATCGAGTGGGAAGTTCACCTTTCTCTGCAAGAAGCTATATTAGACCATGTTAGCACAGCAAGCTAAAGTAATTCTCGATAACCCATTAGCCCAAAACACTACTACAAACTCCATTTTTATACCTTCCAAATTTTGTTGTCTGTAGTACTTTCACGTAAAGAAGAAAATGTGAACTTACAGCTCAACACATAGATTGATCGAAAAATAGGACGAGAAATTACAAGAAAAAATTAATGCTAAATGGACATGTAACAGGAGAGTACTTCAAATGATAGCTACGTCATCACTGTCACCGATGATGCCTGGTGGGAGTAGATAAAGACAATTTAACAAGGTAAGTGCATATGTTTTTCTTTAAAACTACTTTGACTGATGTCAAGTCTTCCATATACTTGTTTCCTTAGATGGCAAGCATAGTCAATTAAATAAGCAAAAGGCTGTTATAAACCATGGCGAGCATATGACGACATTGATTTACCATAATAGTTGATACTTGAGCACAAGAAAATTGCAATTCATGTAGCATTGTAAATCCAAAGGAATGACACAAGCTGGGTCAAAATAAAATGTATCTGCATATATAGTGGGACAACGAACTGATAAAAATGCATATCAATTTTTCCGTATATAACTCACGTACTAAACCTTTACATAACCAAAGAGACTGTAGTAAGCAAGTGAAGAACTAGGGGATTTGGTTTTCTATATAAACATGATGTTATGTTGCCAATAATGTAGCCCTAATGGTTATATATATATATATATATATATATATATATATATATACTGAATTCACAGCCATAAAATGCGATAAGCCCTATTTCAGATGTTGCCACATCTGGCTAAAGCAAGTTATGAAAAATGAAAAACTACAAAATCAGCAGACCTAGCCACCATCTTTGGATATATATTACTCCCTTCGTCCCAAAATTATTGTCTTGTTTGACCCGGCACACAGATTAAGAAAAAACAATTGACTTGATTATTATATTGGTATAGTGTGTAGTTTCCTTTAAATGTCTATGTGCATGTGACCCATAATTAAAGAAGGAAGAAAAAGTAAGGGTAAAATGGTAAAAGTGTTGTCCTAAAAAGGAAACTTTCAAACAAGACAATTATTTTGGGACGGACAAAAGAGGAAAGCAAGACAATAATTTTGGGATAGAGGGAGTATATTCTAAGCTTACATTATTGAGATTTACACGATTATAAAAACAGATATAGTAACTGGTACACAGAAACTATTAAACTGCCCGTCACTTGCATACTAACTCATAAAAGAAACTGGCATTAACTGTAAAATCATGTTAAATTTTAAAATGTCTACATCATTACTCCAGTAAAAAGTTTAAGGACCTACAACTTATCCTTAAGATGCATCCAGATTATTGCATAGACTGGATAAGTTGACGTCACAATAGTAATAATCATAACAATTGAAAGATGAGAGCCAAATGTACAGGTATCTGAAGTGCTTAGCTCATCAAACTAAAAGTGTTAAAACACCTTATGTAGACATACAAAAAACTCCATATGTTAATGTAAACTAAGATTGAAACAACAGTTGGGATCTATTAAAAGTCAACTTGTCACTGATGCCAGATTACAAACTATAAGGACCTATGCAATCAAATTGGAAAGCAACTACTCCCTCAGTTCCTAAAAGAGAGTCCAATAATATTCCTTTTACGGATGTTTCAAAGGAAGTGTCCACTTAGTACTCTTTCCTTTTTGGGATGTTACTTTTACCATTGTACCCTTTATTTAATTGCTACTTTAATTGGTGGGTCCCACTCTCAAATGGGCATCATTGGAAGATACACAACATCCTAATGTAATTGAGTCAATTAAGTTTTCTTAATCTATGTGCCGAGTCAAACAAGACTCTTTTTTAGTAACAGAGGGAGTAACTAATTTGATCTATGAAATAATCTTTGGATATCCAGAATCCGAATACCTGCAAGACAAAAGCTGAAGATGACAATGAGAGAGCAGCACCAATTACTACAGCCTCATCGATGCTTCTGATATTCACCTGCAGTCCTTCAAAACCATCTGTTAACATAACACAAAGACTAACAAGGTGCTCTCACATATCATTAAGGAATCCTCTTAAAAACCATTTGGGTAAAGCACCTTTTGCTAAGTCATGCTTATCTTGGCAAAAACTCAATTAATTAAAAATATAAGGGGCTGTTTGTATAGCCCAAAAAAGGGGATAAAATGGTACATATTGGGCCAGTTTTAGAAAAATCCAGTTTGGTAAGCAAATCTTTTTGAAAAAATGAGTTTGCATCTATCTTAATTTTAGCCTAAAACCAGGTTTTATTTATTCCAGGTCATAGGTGGATTTCACATACTACTTTTTTTTTTTGTGTGTGTGCGGAATGTCTGGGCATCAACATCATCTCAAAGCTTGGCACTCTATGACATTATATCTTCCACCTCTTCTCTCTCCCAGCACCTTATCTCTCATCAAAGCATGCTGTGAAACTTGCTAAGAGCAATGTGGGTTGCTTGTTGATCCTAATTCATGTATGCAATCCGAGCTTTGATGTCAAATTGAGAAGAACAAAAATATTGGTTTGATTCTTTCAAAATATGTTTGATTAGAAAAAATTTAATTTATGCAGATAGCATGGATTGATGAATGAATTGTTCATATCATCTATGTAATTCGTTAATTTGCTTCTTTGATTTTAATTAAATAATGAATATTTTATAGAATCATGAAACAACTTTTTATATTTTTGTACACCCTTCGTCCCAAAATAAGTCTCCTTTTCTATTTTGGGACGTCCAAAAATAATTGTCCCCTTTCCCTCTTTGAAAAGCTTTTTCAAGTCAATTGTCTAATGTGTCATTCTTATTTGTGAGATAGAAAAGTAAATGAACCCCATTGATTTAACACCACTAGTAATAAATTGGGGGACACTAAAGGAAAATTATATAAAGTCAAACACTTTCTAAAAACTTGTGTATTTTCAAGAGGGGACACTTATTTTGGGATGGAGCGAATACCAAACTACATCCAAATCAAAACAAGTTTTGCCCAAATCTTGTATGTTTTTGAACTTACCATCACAGATTAGATCTGAACTGAACTAACCCAGGTCTTTTAATTCCCAAACAGCCCCTAAAGCTTATAAGAAGTTAAGACCAGTACATCACCCTTCAGGTCTAAGCAATTAAACCACAATGGCATGAAGACAACTAGCTGACCTGAACGTAAGGGCAATATCTATACCACAGTAACTAATAACACGAATATGTTCATCTACAACCTGTTTCCCCTGAAGTAAGACTACCCATAAATGCACTTGGGAAATCACTCATATGAGTCATATATCAGCAATGGAGTAAAATGAAAATTTAATAGTACTTCAATTAAATTAAATTCAATTCAATTGAAAATTATGGCAGCAGGCAACGTTGGAATTATTGTTAAGATATATGCAATGTTAATAAACATGAGAAGATTTCTCACCAAATCAGACCTGGAGTGAAAAAGGAACTGAAGAATTTTAGTTCCAATAGCCCCATTAGGAGGAAGCTCGAATGCTGTGAAAGCAAGAGTCGACAATACAACCTTCAACAAAACAAGAGGTAATATTAGGCAATAATTGTAATAACCGAGCATTTTAGCATGTTAATCATATGATTATGTGTATGCATTGTTAATTTGATTATCGTGGTTCATGATATCGATTAGATGAGTTGTAAACTCATGATTTCACGTTTCGGTACGTTACTTTCTTACATTGTTTCGTAGCATAAATCGAACCGAAATGAAAGAGATGGACCATGATACTTTGAACCTAGATATACTTGATGTTATATAGGTTTCACATTGTTAAATCGAGCCTTGAAAAAGTGAAATATGTTGTGTTGATTCGAAGTTACAAAATGAAGATGTTTTGACGTTGTTTTCGGTTTCGTAAACTTTATCGTGACTTTAAATTGATCCTAGGATAATATGAAGCCTTTAGGGACAACTTTTGATGTGTTATAAGTGTTGTACAATCAAACCTAGGAGTGTCCGAGAAATCGAATTGAGAAAACGGAGCAAAACGACAAAAATTGCACAATGCTGATGAATAGTGCGCGCCCCAGCGCACACTGTTCACGTGCCCTAGTGTGCCGTACAGACAGAATGCTCCAAATTTGGTATTTTTGAGTTTTTCTTGTTTCCACCTCATGATTTTACTCCCTTGGCTAGTCAAAAACGTGGGTAAACAGGGGAGGAACCATTTCCAGCCCTTCATACCCACAAAACACTCAATTCTCTCTCAAAATTCTCTCCAAATTCATCAAATCAACCTAGGGTTTGTGTGTTCTTGCATGAGTTCTTGTTCTTCCTTCAAGGCAGCAACAAAGGGCTTGTTTAATTGAGTTTGTGGCTGGCTTTAGCACTGAAATTCAGGAGATAATCAAGGGTTTAACTCTCTATTTGGGTAAGGGACCTCTTGCTTATCTATGTTGTAGTTTAATCGTTATTTCGGCTATTATCAATTGCTAAGTTGTTATTATGGAGAGTTTGTGATTTTCAGCCATAAGAAGTGATTAAATATGTTAATATGATTAAGGGTATGTGTTCATAAGGTGTATTAGTTGGTATTTGAATCTTGAAAAGGGTTGCTAATCACTTGTATCCTCGAATTGGTGAAACCGGCAAGAAATTGATCTAAACAAAGTGTGTAACATGCCTGCGATTATATGGTTGTGACTCAATATCGAATTGTTTGAGATGATTAATTTGTTTATTAGGTTGGTTTATGGAAATAGAACTTGAATTGATTCTTGGAGGATAAACGAAATACCAAAATTATAAACAAATACGAAATAAAGTGTGAACTTAAAATTGGGTTAACAAAATGTGCACATTTAACCATTAACTTTCAGGGGGTTTTGGTTGACTACCGATTGTCATGGGGCGGAGTGATAGTCGAGTTATGGTGAACTTAATTCGGCCTGCCTCCCTATTTCGGCCAAAATAGGGTTTAACACCACGTAGATTATTGGATAAGAGTGGTGTTGTCGCATGGTTGCCAAGATTGTAGGGACTTGGGACATGTTGACTTATTTCGCGGAATATACGAAATATAAATTACTTGACCTATCAGATATGAACTGCAAAATCAAATGGGGTTATAAGGGGAGCTGGTTAGTCGGAGGTGTACCTCGACTTCTGTATCCTGATATATGTGATCTCGTGATGTTACTACTTGTTTAATACGTGATATGAAATGTTGTTTAGTTCATTGCTTTGTAAGTTGGTCATTATTTCCAACTGGTATGGGATAGTTGGCAGTCGTGAGCCTTCTTGCACTGGTAACGAGACTTGATTGATTATTAGTTATGCTGATTACATGTTACTATGTGTTATCATCTTATTACTGTTGCATACATGCATAACATGCATAAGTTTAGTGGAATGTTACTGGGTCATAGGTGACTCACCATTTCATTATTGTTTTTCCTTAGATCGGAGCGAGGCGAAGGGTTCACGTGCGTGAGGCTGTGCAGCTCGTCGCGAGATTAGAAGGTGGTTGAATTATTTTGGGGTAAACTTTATTTTGTGTATTTGTTAAACAGTGGTTTGTTATACTGTCTAGGGTTCAAACACTGTTTTTGTTGTATTGTATATAAAGGCTGGATGCCTTTTATGTTGGTCTGTATATCGGTTGGATGAGTTGTGTAAACTCAGTTGTATATTTCAATTTATGAGGTTGAATGGCTTGTCGCCATGTTTTATTTTTGGACTTGTTTTATATTGTTAACAGGTGGTTATTTTGATTATGTTAAGCCGAGTCATGCCGAATTTAGGCTATAAGTAGTAGCTTGAATTGGGGTGTGACAATAATGGTTGCTAGCTTTACCAAAATATCCATAATAATTAAAGAAGCCTGTTATCTGGTCTAAGAAACTCAAGGTAACTGTAAGATGTAACGTAAGACAACCAACAAGTGAGGGATTTGTGAGATTTGAGCATAGATGTATGCACGGAAGACACGGGCGTACTTGGGAACAAGGCTCATCTAGAGTATCTCACCTTGCTCAGGTTAAGCCCCTTAATGGCACGCACACTGCGCACTTGTGCATCTGGCTCAAGAGACTAGACATGATTTTTGAGTTTATCTAACATCAGTTTTGGGTTTTCTTTTATAGTTTTTAAGTATAAAATCAACCATTTCTTAATTAATCACCCTAAGAGAAAATCTTTAAGTAGTCATTCAGTGAGTTGTTGCAAAGGATGTATGGACGAAATGATAATGATATAAAAATGCAATATGTTTCCATGAGATCAGCTGTATGCTACATGCAAGAGGTTGAAATTCTACGCAACATACTAGATCAAACCCACTTCAATCATGTTTGTGTTCATAAATGCCAAATCACCTTATGGATGAAGAGTGCATAAGGATGAAGGAGACAATGAGAACATTCTGATCGAACAGCATCTAAAATTCTCAACTTAGCATGTAATGGAATGGAGGCTTTTTCAGCAAAAGATGTGGAGTTATTCATCTTCAACATCTCCGGGCAAATTGCCCAGACAGTCATGACCTAATTATAATCTGTTGGATTTAAATATAAGATACTATATGCCACATCTTGCTGCTGTCCAAGCTAGATGGGAAGGTCCCAACACCACATGTGGATTGCATAGAATGTGCCATAAGGGTACAGAGCCCTATTTCACGCACATTCCCTTCCAACGTGTACTGCATGCTACTTCCCACCATGACCAAATTGTATCATGTATGGAGTATTTATTAATTGTTAAACGAGACATGCAATGTCAAAGCTCAGGCCTTCCCACTATTGTTATCATGCTATCCCAATAAAATATAAAGTAACTTCTTAACCTGATAAACAGAAAATAGCATTTGTCAGTCTTACCTGAGTCAATCCCATGCCAAAGGCGAACTTAGCAAGTGCTTTTAAACGTGCAAGTGAAAGCTCTAAACCCATCTCAAATAGCTGCAAAATAACACATACAAGTCATTCTTTATTTCATTTTTCAAACTTCACACAAATCTAAAGTGGATAGCACCATTTTTGCAGACCTGCCTGCAATATATCATTTTTAATGATCTATAAAAACTCGTGAAGAAGAATGGCAAAATGACATTAAAAAGAATAATGGACATGTCAACACAATGCAACGATATTAGTACCCTAAAATACTCCCTCCGTTTCAGGTAAAGAGTCCATTTTTCACTTTTTTGGGTCAACTTAATTAAAGTTTGACCGATAATTTACATAAATTTAGTTGTTTTTACAAAGTTATGAAAGTTGTAATCTATAGTATTCTTAAGGTAATTTTTAATTAATGAAATTTTATTTCCTAAAACATAAATAAAATATGGAAAAAATTTATTTGATTTAGTCACATGTTGACTTTTAAAAAAGGAAAGAGGACTCTTTGCCTCGAACGGAGGGAGTACTATGATATAATATTTAGGAGCAGAAAAGGCCTCCAGTATTGATTCACGCACACACACCACAGAAGGAAGAAAAGCAAGTCCCGTATGATAGAAAATCGACCATTTAACTCTCTTTACCAAACATCAATACACTTTGATGCAAGCAATATTAAAACCAAAAACTAGCTTAAAAAAGATGAACGTTTCCTCCATCCATCTAGCAGCACCTTAGGCTCGTCTACTATTTTACATGGACTCGGGTACAAGGATCGGATGCACGTGTAGATCCGGGTGTCTGACGTGCCAACATTTTAAGATTTTACTCTAAATGTAAGTGTCAACTCCCATGCCCACTCCCATGTCATTGGTGTCAACACGGGTACTTTGGCAAAAATGAAGAGTCCATGTAACATAGTTCGTAGAGCCTTAAAGATAGGTGAAAGGCAAACACATGAAATGGGTCAATGACTTTCCAAAATTCAAGATCATTTATGAAAAGTAAAAGTTTTTTTCTCACTATCCAATCACCAGGGGTCAGGCTGCATTTATAAGAGAGATCACGGCAGGGACTGTTTTGGACGCCTAAAGGGAACATCACATAGTATCTGCTAGCTAAAGCCTGAGCTCCCAACTACTAGGGATCTGCTAAGAAAATCTTTATCTCGTTCAACCTTCAGATGATGATACCTGTTAATTATTAGGCACCAAGTCTACTCCTACAATTTTTGGTCTTCCGCTTGCTCTTTCAACTGGATCAAGCAGCTCCTAAAGTAACCATCTGTGCACTTGGGTGCTGATGGCAAAACTAATACAGACAACTACACATTTTAACCAGCCATCAGTTTATCAACCCTTACATTTTCAAAATACACCTCATATAAGATGCTACCATGTGTATCAAAACTAGCCCTCTAAGAATGAACATTTTCCCAGAATCTAACGAGCTATTTGGACAACTATCAATATGGTAGTACTTTCTTGCCTGTATCACATCAGTACCACCAAAGAAATGTTGCATAACTGCTCGCTGTATCCAGAACCTCCATGAATATCCCATCAGCTATTATAATTAGGTAAGAAGATTTACTCTTCCCTCTCTTTTTGGGTAAGCCAATAATCAATTTCAGTACGTGCTCCTATACGAAGAAACACTTGCCATTACAAAAAAAAAAAATTAAAAAAGAAAGAAAAAATCGAAAAATAAAAACAATAAAAGCACAAAGCAACAAGCACCTAAGCCACAATGCATGCACAGAGCTTGACAGTACACCCCCAACTGACATACTCATGAAATTATTAGCTTATGAAGTTGAGCAACAAAATTACGACAAAACAGTTCTAAAACGAATATAGCAACGGCAACAGCAGAAACATACAGTGATGGCTACTTTGATATAACCCATAAAGAAACAATAACAAGCATGGAAAGGTTAGAGAACATGACTAACCAAGAAGAGAATCCCCCATTCTGACAGAACCTTAATATCTGTAAGATTCCTAATCAAGCCAAACTGATTGAGCACAATCCCCGCAAAGAAGAAACCAAGTATCTGAAACAATCAGGTTAGTCAGAAATTTAATTCTCATTCACAAGAAGGCAGAAAGATAAAACTCTTCATGCCACCCAAATGCTGATGTACTCGATATGAACTAGGAGATTTTTCCGTACATGTTAGTGTCTACCCATTCACAAGTACACCATTGAGTGCATGCAGTTATACCTTTACGAATACATATAATTCTTAAGTGCATATATAATCACGAAGGCTTCCCCAGAAAGCTAACCCAAGGTTCAGTCAGAGTGCACTAGTCAAGGGTTCAATCATTTAGGCTATGATTGGACCCGGATTTGATCCATTACCACAATGTGGATTGAACAGGTTGTCAAGTAATAAAGAATTGGTTTGGGCCAGAATAGGAGTCAATTTTACAACGTATGACCAATTTCAATGTTATTGGATATCATCGAGTATCAAAGGCTCAAATTCTAAAATATGCAACCAACCAAACTGAATCATGAGCAATATAAAAAGCCAGCTCTCAAAAGCAATCATGTGTTGGACCATCCAAAATGAAAGGATGCATTAAAAGAATTTTGTCTTCTTAATCCCTAGAGAAGTTTGACGACGTAATTTTGTGACAGTTAGAGGAGTTAACCCCCTAACATGTGTCACTTTATGATGCATGGCTTTCATAACAACTCTGAAGTGCACTTTGTTGTAACTTTTACACTCAGTTGATTTAGATGTGCATTAAATGTGGTATTGGAGCAAGTGAGTGAAAGTGAACGAAGCTAGTGGGGAAGCCTACAACCTTCTTCTGAACTAAGTAAGAAACAATAAGCTATGAGATTAACTCCAGCCTGCATAGAAAGCTAAATCAAGAGAAGTATCAAAATAATGAAATTACACTTACAGGGCTTGCTTTAATGATCTTGAAGGCAGGAACAATCATAACAGTTACTCCCAGAAATGTCAAAGTATCCAGTCCTAAGTCATTGATTACGTCAATAGCACTGGCGACATCAATCGCTGCATATACACAGAATCTTCCCCTCTGAGGATGTCTATGGTTGGAGAAGCAGAATTTTCTCCCGCCAAGAAATGAGGAAGTTAACAAAGGTGTGCTCTTGGATATATGTGCTGTTATAAAAGAGCATTTCTGTATTCTGTGGCACATGGAAAATGATGGCACATGCACTATCTTGTTACAGCCATATGGCACTTTGAAAGAATGCTGACAAAGGCGTGAAGCATGAGAACTGACTCTAATACTGCTTGGCTGAGTCATAATGTCATGTCCCTGCATGTGAAGAACATATGTGACTGTTAATATGCAACTGATTTCAAGTCTTAAAAAAAAAAAAGAACGATATCATATGCATATTTGAGAAGTTTACAAAACATGGTTCATACCATTATGGCTTTGAAACAACAAACAATTTTAGACTGCTTAAGTTAGCTAGCCTGTACCAAGTTATATAGAACCAAAACTCTGGACAAGTTATTGGTCAGTCTTTCTCACAGAACTCACACCAACCAAAGGTCACTATAAAGACTATTAAAGTACGCAAGGGGTATTAAACTGAAAACCCGTATGATAGTACCACCAAAATCCCAAAATTGAGTGTAACTTTTGAGTTTCAGTTTCATCATAAAATGAAAGCCACTCTTCTTAAAACATTTGACACATAGTCGAAGTCGTAGAGAAAATGAGGTTCTTAATCACCGTTCTTATAATAAAACTGACAATGTTTTGCCATGGAGGTAGTATCAAGCTATGTAAACCGTGGTATATATCAAATTATGGCCCGACTATTTGCTGCAACAGAAAGACTAAAATTAAAAACTTAAAACTCAGGGTTAATTGAGTAAAGGAGCCATAAAAGCAAAATCACAACTCTTTCGGCAAAGTGAAACAGAAATTCATTTCCATCTGAATTAACAAATACTAGAAGCAATTGATGAAGAAGTTGAAGGAGGGAAAATGTCTAACAACCTTAGGAGTGTGAGAAGAAGCAACTGATTCCAACATTAGGAGGATGCTCATAAAACAGGAATGACGACGATTGTGATACTACTGATACGGTAAGGCATTTGCAGAGAAACCCCCCCCCTCCCTTTCCCCTCAATTCAATTCCATTCCCCTGATTCTTGGATTGTGTCAAGCTAGCAAGTAACGGATTACGTTCTCGTTGGTTGGTCCCACTGTAAAAATTGCGGTAAATGAATGAATACAAGGAAGAGAGTCGTGGCCACACGTTTAATCCATGTGAGCCACTGGTTTGAAGCTTTTGGAGAGAGCTCTGTGTGTGTGTGTGTGTGTGTGTGTGTGTGTGTGGAGGAAACGGCAAGTTTCAGGCGCGGGGGATAATCGTCCACCTATTTTTTTTTTTCTTTTTTAGTTATTTTTGGGTCGTTTATAGTATGTCCACGAGGACGTCTAAATAAAATAAATTTGGTGATTTTGAACAAAACGGACAAATTTAATACGTGGCATGTTCGCTCAAGTTGGATTTGAAGATTTATGGGAGATAAATTAGTAGGTTGATTTTATATAATCATCTCTAATGGCATACTTAAACAAGAAGATTTTTATTTAAAAAATAAAAAAAATTGACAATAAACAGTAATTAATTGACAATAAAAAGACATCTTGATGAGTCACGATCGTTTTGTGTGGGGCCACGTGAACTCACAGGGGTCTACCCACTCCTGGGAACGGGTTTGTGCTCTTCCCCATTTCCTGAACAGGTGTATACCGACGTTCGAACCCATAACCTCCAGGTTAAGTGCATAGGTTGTGGAGAATGAGTACCACTCACTCGAGGCATTTAATCAAATCATCATTCGATGTCGGCCATCGCCACTCGGGGGCGATAATCAAATCGTTACTCGAGGTCGGCATCCGCCACTCGAGGCGTTTAATCAAATCACCATTCGAGGTCGGCTATCGCCACTCGGGGTCGATAATCAAATCGTCATTTGAGGTCAGCGTTCGCCACTCGAAGCGTTTAATCAAATCACCATTCGAGGTCGGCTATCGCCACTCGAGGACGATAATCAAATCGCCGTTTGAGGTCGGCATCCGCCACTCAAGGCGTTTAATCAAATCACCATTCGAGGTCGGCTATCGCCACTCGGGGTCGATAATCAAATCGTTACTCGAGGTCGGCATCCGCCACTCGATACGTTTAATCAAATCACCATTCGAGGTCAGCTATCGTCACTCGGGGTCGATAATCAAATCGCCATTTGAGGTCGGCATCCGCCACTTGAGGCGTTTAATAAAATCACCATTCGAGGTCGGCCATCGCTACTCGGGGTCGATAATCAAATCGCCATTTGAGGTCAGCATCCGCCACTCGAGGCGTTTAATCAAATCATCATTCGAGGTTGGTTATCGCCACTCGGGGTCGATAATCAAATCGTTACTCAAGGTCGGCATCCGCCACTCGAGGCGTTTAATCAAATCACCATTCGAGGTCGGCTATCGCCACTCGGGGTCAATAATCAAATCGTCATTTGAGGTCGGCAATAGCCACTCGAGGCGTTTAATCAAATTACCATTCGAGGTCGGCAATCGCCACTCGGGGTCGATAATCAAATCGCCATTTGAGGTCGGCACCCGCCACTCGAGGCGTTTAATCAAATCACCATTCGAGGTCGGCCATCGCCACTCGGGCTCGATAATCAAATCGTTACTCGAGGTCGGCATTCGCCACTCGAGGCGTTTAATCAAATCACCATTCGAGGTCGGCTATCGCCACTCGGGGTCGATAATCAAATCGTCATTTGAGGTCGACAATAGCCACTCGAGGCGTTTAATCAAATCATCATTTGAGGTCGGTTATCGCTACTCGGGGTCGATAATTAAATCGCCATTTGAGGTCGGCATCCGCCACTCGAGGCGTTTAATCAAATCACCATTCGAGGTCGGCCATCGTCACTCGGGGCCGATAATCAAATCGTCATTTGAGGTCGGCAATAGCCACTCGAGGCGTTTAATCAAATCGTCATTCGAGGTCGGCTATCGTCACTCGAGGTCGATAATCAAATCGCCATTTGAGGTCGGCATCCGCCACTCGAGGCATTTAATCAAATCACCATTCGAGGTCGGCTATCGCCACTCGAGGTCGATAATCAAATCGTCATTTGAGGTCAGCATTCGCCACTCAAGACGTTTAATCAAATCACGATTCGAGGTCGGCCATCGCCACTCGGGGTCGATAATCAAATCGTTACTCGAGGTCGGCATCCGCCACTCGAGGCGTTTAATCAAATCACCATTCGAGGTCGGCTATCGCCACTCGGGGTCAATAATCAAATCGTCATTTGAGGTCGGTAATAGCCACTCGAGGCGTTTAATCAAATCATCATTCGAGGTCGGCTATCGCCACTCGAGGTTGATAATCAAATCGTCATTTGAGGTCGGCATCCGCTACTCGAGGCGTTTAATCAAATCACCATTCGAGGTCGGCTATCGCCACTCGGGGTCGATAATCAAATCGTCATTTGAGGTCGGCATTCACCACTCGAGGTGTTTAATCAAATCACCATTCGAGGTCGGCTATCGCCACTCGAGGTCGATAATCAAATCGGCATTTGAGGTCGGCATCCGCCACTCAAGGCGTTTAATCAAATCACCATTCGAGGTCGGCTATCGCCACTCGGGGTCGATAATCAAATCGTTACTCGAGGTCGGCTATCGCCACTCAGGGTCGATAATCAAATCGTCATTTGAGGTCGGCATCCGCCACTCGAGGCGTTTAATCAAATCACCATTCGAAGTCGGTCATCGCCACTCGAGGTCGATAATTAAAACATTACTCGAGGTCGGCATCCGCCACTCGAGGCGTTTAATCAAATCACCATTCGAGGTCGGTTATCGCCACTCGGGGTCGATAATCAAATCGTCATTTGAGGTCGGCAATAGCCACTCGAGGCGTTTAATCAAATCACCATTCGAGGTCGGCTATCGCCACTCAGGGTCGATAATCAAATCGCCATTTGAGGTCGGCATCTGCCATTCGAGGCGTTTAGTCAAATCACCATTCGAAGTCGGCTATCGTCATTCGAGGTCAATAATCAAATCGTCATTTGAGGTCGGCATTCGCCACTCGAGGCGTTTAATCAAATCACCATTCGAGGTCGGCTATCGTTACTGGAGGTCGATAATCAAATTGCCATTTGAGGTCGGCATCCGTCACTCAAGGCGTTTAATCAAATCACCATTCGAGGTCGGCTATCGCCACTTGGGGTCGATAATCAAATCATTACTCGAGGTCGGCATCCGCCACTCGAGGCGTTTAATCAAATCACCATTCGAGGTCGGCTATTGCCACTCGGGGTCGATAATCAAATCGTCATTTGAGGTCAGCATCCGCCACTTGAGGTGTTTAATCAAATCGACATTCGAGGTCGGCAGTCGCCACTCGAGGCGTTTAAACAAATCGCCACTCAAGCCGGCCATAAAAGATTCGATATGTTCGAGCAATCAGACTCGCTTCAGCGAGCACAAAAACCTCGATATGTTCGAGCGATCAGAGTCGCTTCAGCGAGCATAAAAGCCTCGGTATGTTCGAGCAATCAGACTCGCTTCAGCGAGCATAAAATCCTCGATATGTTCGAGCGATCAGACTCGCTTCAGCGAGCATAAAAGCCTCGATATGTTTGAGCATTAATGTTTCGATAAGTTCGAAAAATCAAAGCCTCGGTATCCCCGAGCGAGTAAACAAACCTCACAAAACGAGGTCATCTCTAGCCTCGGTCAACCCGAGCATTTATTTGAGTATTCCCTGCCAAAATTGAATACCAAAGACACGTCTTCAAGTTTAAGACGAAAAATACAAACTCTCGACACAACAGAAGAGAATCGCGGGCAAATAATACTCCTCACCCTCGAGATGAATCTTGAGGAATAAGGAGTAGGGGGCTACTGATATACCCAGAAATATATACCCCCAAAAGTATACTCCCAAATATTTCAAAAGATGTACGGAATAAGCCCACACACACAAAGTGTGTCCAAAAAGCAACACCCCCCCTATAAATAGGGGGCTACCCCTCACATTAAAGGGGATGGCTTCTTGGCTCAATTAAAGGGGAGAAGTCTTCTTTTCTCTCTCCATACTCTCTCTCCCTCCACACACACATATTACATTTTCTCTCTCTATTATATAAACGAGATACTGATTATTACACCGAAGGGTTTGAGTCGGACCATGGTCCAACTCCCCTAACGGTATTTTCTTTGATATCATAGTCATCATCCGACGGTCGAGTCCCGCAACACAAGCCTTTTGAGAGCCGGGGCATCCAACCTGAAGACTAGCTACGCACGTGGATCGACGTGATCACCCATATGCATTTTGGCGTGATCACATCTTTTAGGTGAACTTTAGAAGTAAAAGATTACATAATGTCTTCCCAACTAAAACATATCATCTCCACCAGTTTGCATTGAAGAATTTTTTTAATAGGAAAAAAAATATATATATATATATATATATATCCTACGTGTTTTGTATTTTAACAATCTTGTTATGAACGAGAGATTCTCCATATTTACTTATATGTGGCATATTAGTATTTTACCCACCTTTGGCTCTGAGAGTTTACGGTGCTCATTTGATTTATAATATGCTCATTTCATTACACATTATTTAATACAAATTTTATTTCAAAATACACGAAAAGGAGCCACGGTTGATGTGCAGCAAACAGTCACTAGAGTTAAGTCATCTTAAAGTAGAGAGTCATTGGTTTAAATAAGCAGAATAACAAAAAAAAAAAGGCTAAAGTTTTCTCTCTCTCTCTCTCTCTCTCTCTCTCTCTCTCTCCTAACATGGACCAATCAAAGTCTTTAAATTAAAAATTATTATAGAAATCACTCTAAAGCAGATTGTTGTGCTTTCTTTAATAAATCAATTTTTGTTTAATAACTCACTTAATTAAGAGAAACTTATGTCTATAATTGCTTCCCTAATATGGAAAGACATTTGACTATATGATGACCAGATGGGATGGGATGGGAGCCTCCTTTCTCATCACAAATAACTATTTATAGAGTCTGTGCTCCGCACGAGTGTAATTTAACTTTAAAATTAATTGATATATTTTAAAAGTATTTAATTTTTTATCATAATTTAATATAGGCATTTGTTAATTTAATGTCACAAAAGTTAAATGTTATCAATATATGTAAATTGATAATCTCTTAGTATAGTACATTTATTTCAGAATAAATTTTTTTGTTGATTTTTATATGTGTATGAGTAAATAGTTATTTCTATATATATATATATATATATATATATATTTTTTTTTAAAGTATCCTTTAATGATATAAAATTGTTGGATTTTTTTTTCATCTCGCCCTTAGTAAAGATATTTTAGACATATACTTGAGAATTTGTACAAAATTGAAAAAATATTTACTTTGTCATATAGGCCAGATTTACAGTCTAGATTTCAATTAACATTTATAAAATTGGAAATTGTGGTTTATAATTAACTTGTAGAATAATGTAATATATTTTTTAGATTTTTAGTTATACGCAATCATTCAAAAAATTATTATTTTCATAGCAGTTATCTAATTTAAGCAAACCTAAACTAATTTTCTCAAAGATCAGAACCGAACCAAGATTATTAGTAGAAATAAAATCAAAAATCAAAGATCAAAGATCAAAATGAAAAATATAAGCATAACCAAGAGAAAAAGTGACATCATCATTTAATCAAAAATCAAAACCAAATTTCATAGGGAAAATTAATTAAATGAAAAAATCAAGAGAGAAAGTAAAACAAAAAAATTTAGTATAAATTATATACCAAAATTAAAATAGAAATTGATACGTAAAACCATAAATCAAGAGAAATATCAACCCCAAACCCATCGTCTAACCAAAACCAAAATACCAAAAAGTGAAAGATCGAAAAATAAAAAAAATAAATAAAGATCAAGTGCAAAATAAAAAGAAAATATTTTAAAAACCGAAATCAAAGTAGAAACCAGAATAGAAATCGAACTGTTCAACTACAATGAGACCAAAATCGAAAATCAAACCCAAATTTTAAATGGAAGCTAAAATCAAATTAAAGCAAAAAAAATTCAAATATCATGAGCGAAGTAAAGCAAAAACCAAGAGTATCATCTAAAAATCAAAACCAAAAAATAAAAGTAAAACAATAAAGGATCAAAGCCCAAATCAAGGAAAAAAAGAGAAAAAAACATGATCGATATGGAAGGAAATTAAGGAGGATGCATTGCAAATCTAAAAATAACATCATATCTAAATTGTACAGAGAATTACATATCATTTAAGTACAATGTAAAGATGGTCATAGAAAAAATCATGAACTTGAATGATTGTTAGAATGAAAGCAGAGTCCAATATATAACCATGGTTCGAAGAGAGAGAGAGACCATCGTTCCTTCAAACAAATGATGTTTCACCTTGCTTATTGTAAGAAAATTTACCATGAAAGCGAATGAATCAAGCAAATCACCGTATTGGGTATAAATCATTCATGTTTTTGCAATAGGCTGGCTTCGTACCCGTTCTTTCCTACAGTACTCTAAATCTTACTAAAAAGTTTTTACTTTTTCACTCTATTAAGTAATAAAAAATACTCTGATTTTTCAGCCATTATTATCCTAATCATACAGCCATTAATTAAATCCATGTACAGTTTGTGTAATGTTTATGGAGCATCCGAAGATTATATTACTTATCAGCCCTTTCCTCTAGCTAGCGAGCGACTTCAATCTGGCTACCACCTCCAGGCCACCTTCCTCTCCACCTGCATGTTTAATTACAAAACGCCCAATACGTACCATTGCTAGCTCGAGATCGTCAAACACACACATAGAATTGAAGAGCTAGCACACAAACACACAGATATTATCAATATCAATCCCATCAAAAACCACAAATATATATATAGTCTAATTTGCACATAATTATAGAAAGAACACACTAACAGATTGAATTTAATCACAGAAAAGTCAATTGACAAACAACTAAATAGATACTCACTGAAATCCAAAAAAGTTTAAAAAAAAAAAATCAGTGTACAAAAATTAGAGATCGAGATTGAAATTCATGCATGGATAGGATAGGGAGAGAGCTTGTAATGGAATTTGTGTCCACTCCTACAACATTTACGTACGTTTTAATTTAAATGGTTAACGTATGCATGGCTGCCGATCGAGAGGGAGGGGTTCAAGGCTCAGCATGCTGACTGTTCAAATTCCTTTTGATTTTGCCTGCCAGCCAATAGCTTAAGCCTTCAACTAATGTAGTATATATTTTGATCGAAGAAAGCTATAGATTAAGTAATTTGACTAGCATTATATAATTAAGCTTATATATATATGTTCTATTACTATATATAATTTTATATTTATGTTCTATAATTATAATTATAATATAATTAAATTTCATTGATTACAGTAGCTAATTTATCATGTTTATAGATATTATTCTATGTATTTATGCTAATAACTAATACATATGCCGGAGATCTAAGAGGAGTCATATTACGTACATTCCTTATACAATAAAATATTAATAATGAGAGTTATTATCCTATGGACAAGGATGAATAGGTATCATTATATATAAGTGGTACGTAGAAGAGTTTCATTATAATTATTTTATATATAATTCTTCTAATAAAAACACTATTTTTAATATATATATATATATATATATATATATATATAATCTAACACATAACTTGAAATGTAACTCATCTCATCATTATCTTTAAATTATTAGTAATTGTAATTGAGATATAACTATTATAGTAGTAGTAATTATTATAGGGGTTAATACCCTCATATCATAGCTATTATATATACACTTAGTAATTATAATATAATAAGAGTTAATACCTATAATAGCTATTAAAATTATAGAGTAAGAATTATGAGTGTTATATATTACTATTAGATGTAAATATCTCAATGTCATAGCTATTAAATTTAGGTATAATTATAAGATAATGGCAAAACAATAGAAGTTGAAAGCATAATTAGTAAATTCGTGTATAGTACGCGTCTAATACACGTACATACAAATAATTAAAAAATATTCTGATTTATCGTACTCAAACCAAACTTAATTAAAAATATTCGTACTTTTGGATTGAATCGTATAGTACACGTGTAGAACTTTAAATGTATTGTACTTCACGTATAAAACTCAATATATACCGAATTTTGATATAAGTTTATTATTAAAAATATTCAATTTATATTATTAAGCTTGTTCAAATTCATCAAATTAGATATTTAACATGAAAATAATAATTATGAAGTCTAAGAAATATTATTTGTTACTACGCATACTGTTTGAAGTACACACATAAGAGTATATATGTTTAATCATGCTTTTATTTAGCTATTAATACATAGTTATTTTGTCATAAATATATAGTAATATGAAAATAATAGCTTTAGAGTGTATAAATGTAAAAATATTAAGATATTTAAACCTAAAAATGATAAAAATATAAAGAATTTCATACAGAATATGATGTATTTTTAGTCCCGTACACTTCAATCATATTCATATTATATCTGTACTAGCGTATAAAAATATTTTTACCATTTAGGTATTATTATGCCGAATTTTTTTGCCGTAATTTTGAAAATAAACCGTATAAAACTTGTATGTTTCTTTTAACGTATTATACACGTCCCGTATATTACTAACTATAGTTGAAAGGACATATTTTCTAAGAGGCTTGAGAATGCATCTTTAACAAATGGGGATGATGTGTCACAACGTGAGTTCTCTTCACCAACTTTAAATATATTTATATATAGATTTTCCTACGTGTTTTTATTTCCTTAACCACTCTTATTGGTATATTATAACAATGTGACCTAATCAAAATGACCTTCAAAACTTCAATGCTAATTTCTGGGAGTTTTGAATTTCTTTAATAGTGAAAATCAATGTCAAAATCTCATTGGTCTTAATTATAATCACTTTAATTCCATTAATATCATTTCTTTTTTTAATTTTTTTAATCTTCTTAATTTAGCACACCTACCTTAATCATCTCATATTAACATATTTCTTAATCAATTAATAGTTTTATTTTCTTGACTCCCCTACTATTCTTAAGATAGGGTAGATATCATAAAGTATCTTATATTAATAAAGAATTGTCTTTTACACTCAATATTTCGATTTATGTAGACTAAATATATTATTATTCATATAATGAGGTACTCTCTCCGTTCTAGGCAAAGAGTGCATTTTCCTTTTTAAGAAGTCAACATGTGACTAGATCAAATCAAAGTTTTACATACTTTACTTATGTTTTAGAAATTAAAAATTCATTAATTAAAAGGGTAAATTTCATAACCCCCTTCAATTATGAGTTGAGTTTGAATTGCCCCCCTCAACTACTAATTGAAGCAATATGCCCCTTTAACTATAACATTTTCTTTAATCGTAGCTTCTGTTTAAACATTGTCATTTGAGTTGATGTAAAATACCCACGTAAAACTCATGTGACCATCTTTAGACATTCTTTTTAACCATAGTGTCATTTTGGTATTTCAATTGATTATATTACCCTTGTTGTTTTAATACCCTCTTTGTACATAAAGATGATCATTAAAATAATTTCTTATCTTTATTTTGACTATTATGATAAAAATCATACGATGGTGACGTGAGTTTTTGGTGGACAAATTTCGTAAATTCAAACCGCGGTATCTAAATAGAAGGTGCAATTTAATAAAATGTTATAGTTGAGGGGGCACACTCCTTCGATTGGTAGTTGAGGGGGGCCATAATTAAAAACTGTCTTTAGAATACTACGATTACAACTCTCATAATGTTATAGTTGAGGTTGAGGGGGGCACACTCCTTCAATTGGTAGTTGAGGGGGACAAATCAAACTCAATCCATAGTTAAGGGGGTTATGTGTAATTTATCATAATTAAAAACTATCTTAAGAATACTATGATTATAACTCTCATAATTTTGAAAAAATCACTAAATTTATGTTAATTATTGGTCAAATTTTAACAAAGTTGACCAAAGTCACTCTTTGCCTGGAACAGAGGGAGTATTTAATTATTCAAAATAATTAAATATACTTCTTTTAGAATTAATTGCAACTAAGGTATTCAACATCATGTGCTCGTCTGGTTCAGCATTCAAATCCAACTTTTAAATTTTTCAGAACAATACAAATTTACAGCTATCTAGGCAACAAATCTATACAGGAGCAGTTCAACCCATCAGATAGTAATTTCTTTCTTTATGCCATAAAATTAACGACCGTAAGTACAGACTGTTGGAGGGAATTAATTTGTTGGAGTGAACTTGAGTGAAATACTATGGACACAATGACGTTCATTCGTGGGCGTGCCAAACCGTTCACCTGTAAACACATGACCCAAATGCCCACCACAAGCTGCACATGTAATTTCAGTCCTCCTTCTATCTGGGTCAGGCTGAGGCCGGGTAAAATATACCATCAATAATTATACAAATATAAATTCGTAGAATTGTGTTAAGTGTGATGGCTATAGAAAATTAGAAATGTGTATATTGAACAAGTTAGCTCACAACGCGATTTATGGCTCCAGGGAGGCCTTCATAGAAAGCTAGCCAACCACAACAAGAGTTAAACTTAGTACTGGACATGTAGAGAAGAGTTCCGCACCCTGCACAAGTGTAAACTCCCTCCTCGAAGAACTTGTCATATTCTCCTGTACTTGGGTACTTGTGTAAGCCCAGTTACATCTAGATTTAGAAAATCTCTCGAGAACTAATATAGACTCTGGGGAGGATTTGATGCAAGAACTTGATCGACCAATTATAATAATATATCAACTTCAACAACAACAAAGTTATACCAATCTAACTAGATGTAACAATACAAAATGAAATATTTTTAACTAAATTGTCGTCCTACATATATGGAGATTATCCTATTCGCCACCTACTTTATATGTGCTCATTTATCTTGATGTAAGATAGTCACTTTACGGGAAACATCTGAGGCATTCTTGTTATACTAATTAATAATAATATACTACTGCAACAAAAATAATGTGTATCCATGTATATCAACAATGACTATCAAAGTATTATTTTGAATTAAAACATAAATTAGCCACCAAAAAACATGGGAACACGACTTCTACCACACGGCCTTACCATGAATCCATTAAACAACCATCAGCAAATGGGCTCATTAGTGATTGAAAGAAAAATTGAAATAAAAGGAGTAAGATGGTGGTCCGGGCGAGCCGGCTTAATGCATCCCCACTAATCTACCTCCTCCACCCGGTCAAACGCAGTCCATCCATTCTAACAAATAAATTCCTCATGGACCGGCTCCGAGTGACTCAAACTAAAGACTCGATCTTGAGTATTCCTTAAAACCCATTAGCCTGGGAATGTTTGAATAAAAACTAGTTTCTCCCATAAATGAATGCCACTATTAAGTCCATGGATAAACGAATGTCAGCCCATCTAAAAACCAAAATGCCACTAACTATTGTAATAACTAACTAATAAGTTAACCTAATAACTGAGTTGATGTAGTATAGTGGTAAGTTTTTTTGCCTGTCACGGGGACGAACCGGGTCCGATCTCCCGGTAATGGCGTTTGTTTCTATTTTTTATATCCAGAAGCAAAAAAGCGGTTTCCATTTTTTATTTTTTATATCCAGAAGCAAAGAAGTGCTAAAAAGTTAAAAAAATATATAAATATACTAAGTCATTGTAGTATAGTGGTAATGAAGTAATTCCGCCTGTCACATGAATGACCCGGGTTCAATCACGGGCGACGGCTTTTGTTTCCATTTTTTATTTTTTATATCTAGAAGTGGTAAAAAGTAAAAGAAAACATATTACTCCCTCCGTTCTTAAATTATTGTCTGGGTTGACCCGGCACATGGATTAAGAAAACTCAATTGACTTGATTATTAATATTGGAATAGTATTGAAAAAGTGTGTTGTTTCCTTTAATGTCTATGTGTATGTGGCCCATAATTAAAGTAGGAAGAAAAAGTAGGGGTAAAATAGTAAAAGTAATGTTCTAAAAAGGAAAGTTTCAAACAAGATAATTATTTTGGGACGGACGAAAAAGGAAAGAAAGACAATAATTTAGGGACGGAGGGAGTATTTTTTATTGTCAAAATACACAGCTACTATATTTTGGAGAATGTTGTAATTCGACTACTGATTATTTAAAAATATTATTTGGGTCACTGTACTTCAGTTATCTTGTAAGCGAGCTCACCAGAACGTTAATTTTAAATAAAATCCCTATTTTACCCATATCTTCGTCCTCATCTCCTTTAATAAAAACAGAGGTAAAATAGAAATTTTATTTAAAATTAACGTGTTTGTGGACTCGCTTTCAAAATAACTAAATTACAGTGGCCCAAATAACATTTTCAAACAATCAGTAGGCGAATTGCAGCTTCTCCAAAGAATAAAAACAGAGGTAAAATAGAAATTTTATTTAAAATTAACGTGTTGGTGGACTCGCTTTCAAAATAACTAAATTACAGTGGCCCAAATAACATTTTCAAACAATCAGTAGGCGAATTGCAGCTTCTCCAAAGTACAGTGACCCCATTATATGTTTTGCCTTTTTTTTATTTTTTAAATCCAGAAGCGGTGAAAAGTGAAAAGAAAACATCCTCGGTGTCTTTTTGGCGTAGAATACGGAATTGGTCAGGAGAGAGGATAGCGCGCCACTCGTCTTCTGATTTCTGAACCGACCCAGGGGCAGCCATGGCAACAAAACCACTTCTCAAGCCTCCTCCTCTTGTGCTCTGAAACAAAAACCTAGAATGAGAAGAAGGCAATTTGGTGTGACTAATGGTTTGCTTCAATTGGGGGTTGAAGAGATCGAGATCGAGACGGAGACGGAGACTAAGACTACTTGGGTATGACTTTGCATGGAATCGGAGGGGGGCAGCGGTTGAATTGACAATCAGGGCTTTAGAAGAAGATGAAGAAACGGGTGATGATGGGGTTTTGAGAATCTGAGTTCCCATCTATCTATTTGAGTTACGCAACTGTTTTTAGATTTGCGCCTCCGGAGACACCAATTCAATCCTGAATAAGATAATGTTGGCCGTCTCCAACAAAAAAATTGGCTATCTTGAGCATACGTGGCATTAACATTGAAATGTATAAGGAAGCTCAATATCTCCGATGCAAATGTGAATGAGTGAGAGAATTGAGTCACACTTTAGATTTACATATTTTTTAAAGAAAAAAAATTCTTGAAAAAAATTTCTTCAATGTAATTATGGAGGAGAGTTGTGAATATAATGTGTTAATTAAATTATTTTTTATTGGTATGTAAACTCTTGATTTTTTGACATTTAATGCAAAATGTGGGGAGGATGTGAATACAAGAGTCTTTTTTCACAATTTGCATTAAATGTCAAAAAATTAAGAATATATTAACATTCACATAGTATCCACAACCCTCCCGACAATTGCATTGAAAAGTTTTTTTTCTTTAAAAAATGTTTAGATTCTAGGTGACACCTTAAAAAAAAAATTGTTTATCTTATTTAAACCAAACTTAATTAAAAATATTCGTACTTCTGAGTTAAACCATATAATACACGTAAATAACTTTAAACGTACTGTACTTTACATATAAAACTCTAGTATATATCAAAATTTTGATATAATTTCATTATTTCAATTATTCAATTTATGTTACTGGTCTTATACAAATTGATCAAATAATAAATTTAGCATGAAATTATTAATGATTAAGTCTAAAAAATATTATTTGTTACCGCTCATGATTTTTGAATACACACATAAGAGTATGTATTATTAATCAAGCTTTTGTTCCGAGCCTTGAAGCCCTTGTCCCTAATGCAAAATTAGGTTTTGTGTGAAACATTTGCATGATAATTTCAAACTAAAATTTAGGGGTAATGTCATGAAAAATCACCTGAAAGAATGTAGTAAAGCCTCATATATTGAGAAATTTAACATTGAGATGGAGAAAATGAAGGAAAAAAGTGTAGAGATTTATGATTTTCTAGTTGGGAAAACATGAGGATTATGACATTTTTTTCAACAGACCGCTGTTGTGATATGTTACTAAATAACTCGTGCGAGACATTTAATTTTTGCATTCTAAAAGTAAGGTATAAGCCTATTTTAGATTGCTTTAGTGAATTAGGATGTACATGATGGCAAGATTGTAGAAATGTGGGGATAATATCAAGGATTAATGTGTTCAAGTATAAATAAGAAGTTGGACAAGTACAATGATGAATCACATGAGTTCATTACAGTCTGAGTTAGGATTAAAAAGTACCAAGATGTTTTATGTGGATCTGAGTACACAGCAATGTTCTACTAAAAAGTCGCAGCTGTCAGGTATCCCTTGCTCACATGCAATTTCTTCTCTAAATCACAACCAATTTGATCTTAAACATTATGTGTCTGATTGGTACAAGAAGGACACCTACATGAAGATAGATTGTGTAACTTATGAGGGGCAGAGATATGTGGCCCAAAACCAACCTAGAATTGCATCCCCCAAATGATTAAAAAAAAAAAATGCTTGGTAGGTCCAAAAGGAGTAGCATAAGGCAGTTGGATGAGAGTAAGGCGAACCCAACAAACTAAGGAAGTATCAGTTGTGTAGGATTTGTAGTGAAGAGTATCACAATGCTAGGATCAGACTACTGAAACTGAAGAAACAAAAGAGGCACAACAAAATGAAAAACACTGAAAATTAGTAAAGGCATGGAAAATAAAACAAAACAGAAAGGAGGAAAAAATGACCTAGTAAGTGGATTACTTATAGAGATTGTAATTTGAGATTGAGATAGTTGCTTCAATTTACTTCATTTGTTGTCCATTACATATTGAGCAGAAGCAGCGCTTGCAACAGTGCATATGGATAATTCCCTTGTTGAGGTAATTGTTATTTTGATAAATTGAATCGTTTCTTAATTTAAATTGATTGGTTTTGGAAACCACTAATCTCTTCCGATTACAGGTTATTGGAATTCTATGTCTGAAAAAGTTGATGGTAGGTATTGTATTTCTTTCTGCTCATGTTACCAAGTTGGAGGAGTTGCTTTTCCCAAGTGACCATGACCATGACCATGATGAGGCCGCCGCGGTGTTTCTAGACCTATAAACAACTCGGTTGGTTGGTTGGTTTTGGTATCAATAATTGTTTTGTTTGTCTCCATATTACTGCTTTTGATTTAGTTTTTAATTAACGCTTTTGGATTATATTGTTCTTTCAATCTGATCATGCCAGACCATAAAATAATTCATAAAGAACTAATTATTTTGTTCAAAATTGGCAATTACAAAGTAAAGTAGACTCCTTACTATGGTCTACTTCAATGCAACACAATGTAGACCTGCAGTTTCATTGTACTCCTTCTGTCCTGGATAAATGTTCCTACTTTCTATTTTAGAATTTTTAGGATGTCTCAACTAATGTTCCTTAAGACTTTTTATATACTTATTCTTTACCATTCTTCCTAATATACCCTTAAAATTTCATTTAATAACCTTAAAACTTTATTTAATACAACACATCCCAAAGAAACTCAATTATTTAAAGGGTAGTGCTATTCCCACCCCCCCGTTTTGCTGAGTATACCCCCTACCATTATTACAAAATTGCCACAATTTTAAAAGACTATATTACCCTTAAAATTTTTAAAAATCTTAAGATACTGTGCGGCACCCCCAGCCGCACGCCCTAAGGTATGTGTGGCGGACAGCCGCACGCCCTAAGGTATGTGCGGCGGACCAGTGCCGCACATTCCTTAGGGTGTGCGGCAGGAGGGTGCCGCACACTACGCAGTTTTCTCAAAAAAATTTAAAAAATTATTAAAAAATTTAACCAAAATGTGTGTTTCAAGAAAGCAATAGAAATGGGTTGAATATTTCTCTCCATAAGAAATGTCTCATTTTTAATGTTCCTATATTGCTTACCGTAAAAAAAAATATATAATTTTTTTTTGAGTTTTTAAACTCAGCATCAACAGTTTCAAAATCCCAGGCTTTCTTGCGTAAGGAATCTAGCTTTCAAACTGACTTGCTCGCCTACGGACTGCAACAGGCTCGTTAGATTAGGGGTTTGCTAGATCAAAATTAGAACAAGAAGAGAAAGAAGAGAAACAGAAGAAGAGGGGGAAAGAAGAGAAAGAGATGGGTTATTAAAGGGTAAAATAGGAAAAAAATGGGGGTATACTTAATAATATAGGAGGTATAATATTTAAAGGGGGGGTAGACTTAGTAAATGGGTAGACTAAGTAATTTTGGGGTAGGAATAGCACTACCCTTATTTAAAATAGTTGAACTCAATTAATGTTTATGGGTATAACGGTCAAAACATATTTTACAACACATCATTAATTATGTTTCTTAATTCCTGTGTTTTATCCAGTAAGAACATTTATCTAGGACGGATGAAATAATTTTTTTCCCTACATTCTTGTCTTTGCAATCACGAGAAACTAGTTAAATTTTATTATTCATAGTATAATCGATTTTATGCCAACTTAAAGACCATTCTGGGGAGTATTTTTACATGGCTTAGTAAGAGGTAGGGTCAACAATGGCCTTTCGTCAAATTCGCTACCCTCACGCTGTAATTGAGGGAGAGAGAGAGAGAGAGAGACTGAGAGAGAGAGAGTGAAACACCAAGTCATACTTTATCCATACCGTAAGATATTCAATGTGACACCAACAAAGCATTATCATAGATATACATAAAACTCGGGTCACAATTATGCAGGGGCAACTGAGCCCAGAGTGACATGACCCAACCTTAAGTACAAAGCCTTGGAGCAAATCAATTGCCTGGAGTGAACTTGAGCGAAATACTGTTGACACAGTGGCGTTCATCCGTGGGTGTTGGGAAACCTTCACCTTTAAACACATGACCTAGATGCCCACCACAGGCTGCACATGTAATTTCAATCCGCCTTCCATCTGGGTCAGGCTGAGGGCACAACATAGCATTGTTAATTACACCAAAAATAAAATTTAGAGGATAAAATTGACTAGTGATTCGAGTATAGAAACATGTGTAAGTTGAAGAAGTGTTCACTCACAGTGCGATTTATGGCTCCTGGGAGACCCTCATAGAAAGCTGGCCAACCACAACCTGACTTGAACTTGGTAGTGGACTTGTAAAGCGGAGTTCCACACCCTGCGCAGGTATAAACTCCGTCTTCGAAAAACTTGTCATATTCACCTGTGCCTGGGTACCTGTATATCACGATATCATCAAGAAATATATACAATACAACAACAACCTCACAAAGAATACAGTTAGAATAATTCAAAAAAATCTCTAAAAACAGTTATCCAATACACCTTCCGTTCCATGAAAGAGTCCACTGTTCTATTTTAAGATGTTTCATTTAAAGAGTCCACTTTCAAAAATTATGCCAACATTATTCATAACCTTTTAACTTTACCTTGCACATATGCTAAAAGCATTTGGCTATGCTTAAATATTTTCGTAATTATTATCAATTTTAATACTACTTATATAACTCTTAATAATTAGACTTTTCAAACGTGGATTCTTTGGGTGGAATGGAAAGAGCAAGAGATTACAAGAGAAATATTCCAGAGTAACCAAATATAGAATATCTTTAACTAAACAGTTATACATAGCTAACTTTTTTTTTTTTTTTTGGTGGGTTGTTGGGGGAGGGGGGACAAAGGGAATATCTGAATTTCAATGCAAAGGGGGCCAAATTTTCAATATGCAAAAAATTCTAAAACAAAGTGAGGGCGGGGACTGTTATAAAATTGTCATTTCTTAGTGCTATCATTTGTTTTCCTTATACATGGACACTTCTAATGTGTGCAGCTTCACCCCCGAACCCTTCTAAGGCAACAAGGTCTTCCAATAAAAAATGAATTTTTGAAAACGGGACTCTTCAAATGGAACTAAGATATTTGGCAGTTTGCCTCCATGCCAAAAATAGAGTCCTTCTTTGAAACTCAAATTGTTTCATACCCGGCCTATCCCAAAACGAGTAAAAAAAATTGACCCAAACAGAGTGTCCTTTTCTTGTGAAGTTATTAAATTCACCTATGCTAACTATCATTTCTCAATGCTATATAACATGGACACTAAGGGTATTATGTATATCGGCTACGAACCTCGACGTCGACTCCACTGCCCGAACAGGTACTTGCGCGAGCATCAAGTCTCGACAGTCGACCCTCTCATTAATTTTGGTTTACTGTCTCTCGCGTCTCGCCAATTCTTTATCTTTTCTTTTTCTAGGGCTGAAAACAAACACACTTTGTTTCTTTTTTTTGGACTTTTTTGTTGGACATTTAAACTCTTTTTTTTTTTTTATTCAGAATTTGGAGGATTTTTTTAATGTTAAACTCTGTTTTTTTTAAACCACCCTGTTCTGTTTTTTATTTTTTTTATTTTGAATGTTGAATTTGTGTTGTTGACTTGTTGCTATTACATGTGAACTTAATTTCATATATTATTTTCATTTATAACATGCTTTGAAATTTGTTACAGTAAAATAAATAAATACCTATATATATATATATAAATATATATATATATATATGGGAGAGTATTTAACGGTTACTTTTTTATTTAATGGTTACTCTCATTATCAACCATTGGATCAAAAATTAAAGGTTGAGATTTAATGGTTAGTTGGAAAATGCAATTAATGCAAGTGGGTGAGTCATTTAATGCATTTTCCAACTAACCATTAAATCTCAACCTTTAATTTTTGATCCAATGGTTGATAATGAGATTAACCATTGATGGTTAAATAAAAAAGTAACCATTAAATACTCCCCCATATATATATATATATATATTTATTTATATATATATATATATATACTATTTCCCTAATATATCGCCTTGCTTGCCTTTCGGTCACCCGCCTTTCGCCTTAAAAAAGTACTTCTCACGCGCCTATCGCTTTCCGTCTTTAATAACTATGGGTTAAAGTATCTTATATGCAATATATAGGTTGTAATATCTAAGTTCTGACTCCAAGGGAATGCATTTCATGGAGGGATGGTAAGTGGAAGCTCAAGTTCAGGTTGGTGCATCGATTAGGCAGGCGGTGGTGCACTAGGAGGTAGAAGATATGGTGTAAAATCATGTTCACATAACCAAGGAGTATTAGATTGAACTAAAAAAGAAAAACACCAGCTCATTCCGACCATGCAGTGCATAGATCATTGGCTTATGTATGCATGAAGATTAAAGACAAGATCTGTTCATAAACTCAAACAATTGATCATAACAATAATGTGTACCATCCAATTGATTTGTCAAACTCCTATACAAAACTGCATAGGAGTAATAAAAAAATAAGCACCATTACAGAATTTCAACAGTTGGTGCACCACAAATTTAACAAACAACATTAGCAAATAAGCTCATTAATGCTTTAAAGACAAACTGAAAAGAAAAAAAAAAAAAGTGTGGAAAAAAAGGATGTGGCTCCTCTCTATTATACTTTTCAATCAACTGCCTCAATACACTGCTAGATGCTTGCCACTTAGGCATTGTTACTTTAAAACCACAAGATATCGCAATCATATTTTCACGTGGAAAGCATCTGAGGGAAAAGTGTAATGGTGAGGAGTCTGAGGAGCCAAATCCGGAAAAAAAAAAAGAACCATCTTTAGCCACAACTGAGTGTCATTATTAGGTCCATCCATGAATGAGAGTTAGTGTTTGGTTAACTTGATTCGTTAACTTAATTACTAGGCTACACATACTGTATAATTATTCAATCTATGTGGATTTACCAACAGTGACCGCTTGCTTAGGAGATGGAGGCAGGACGGCTACAAACGACCCCAATTAGTCCTACTCCTACCGTTTCAATTCTTCAAGCTTGATCTAATAAAATTATAGAACTCAAGAACTAAGCTCAGCCCAAGAAGCTCAGTATTCCAGATCGGGTTGTTTGGTATTTCTATTGTCTATACAAACAGTGTCTATAAGACCTTATTGTGCGGAGCTCATAGTCTGTCTGATGAGCTTCAAAGTGTGTTCAACTTGGTTTACTAATTCATGAACAAGCTTTTATGGATGCGAAATCTTGAGCTACTTAACATATAACAAAGGAAGCGGTTATAAAATGATATAGGTAAGTGTAGTAAACATAGAAAGAACTGAAAACATACTCGGTGCCTTTTTGCCTCAAAATCCGAAACTGTTCCGGGGACAGAATAGCGCGCCACTCGTCCTCTGATTTCGGAGCCGACCCAGATGCAGCCATGGCCACAATCCCACTTCTGAAGCCTCTTTTGCTTAGAAACAAAAGCCCACTCGACCCAGAAGCCAATTTGGTAGGAAAAACGGCTTTTTTCAACGGTGACGGTTTCAATTGGGTGTGGAAGAGAGTATTGAGGGAAGAGTTAGCGAAGAATCGAGAGAGAGGAGTTGAATTGAAAATTAGGGCTTTAGAGGAAGAAGATAGGGATGATGTTTTGAGAATTTGAGTTCCCATCTATCTACAACTTGAATTTGTTAAATTGGAATAGTAGTGTGGACCGGAGACCAATTCAACCCTGAATAAGATACGTACAAAATAAGAGAGTTATTTATACCCCAAAATTTACTGCACAATATATTACATTTAAATATTTTTTATCATATTTATATTTATATCGGAGATGTTTTTAAGCACATCCCTTTTAATTTTTTATTATACTTTTATAAATTTACCCATCTATTAAGTACACCCATCCTCTTTCTTCTTCCTTCCCCCTCCCCCAACCAGGCAGTACACCCCACCCTTCCCTTCTTCCTCCTTCCCCTCGCACCAGCCCGTACACCCCCTTCTTCCTCCTTCCCACCACCACCACCACCACCACTACCAGCCCGCCTCCCCTCACTCCTTCCTCCTCCTCCTTCCCCCCACAAACCAAACCAGTAATTAGTTTTTTTTTAAACCCAAAAAATTGAAAAATAAATAAGGATATTTAAATTAAAATTTATAATAATATTTTCGTAATATATGCATTGGAGTGTACTCAGTAAAATTTTGAGTGTAAATAGTAATTCTCATAAAAAAATGCTATTTTTACAACAACAGCCTTTTCTTTTAACGGTTTCACAGTTCACCGACCCGTTATCATCAAACAGTTGGTCACTGACATGTTCTCCTTACAAAATTCTGAAATTTTCATCAGCTTTTCTCTATCCTTTTCTATTAGATTTTTATGTGAAATACACTCTTAAAAGATCACTAAAAGTATACGTGACATCGTTATATTTAAAAAATTTTATATATAATGATGAAAGAAAAAGTTAAAAAGAAAAATTGGTGTGAATAAAAAAAGAGAAAGTTTAAAAGTACGAAATCAAATTAATAAATCGTGCAAAAGAACAGGAGCTTAAATTTTTATTTAAATCATTATTTTAATGGACTCCATCAATTTTGTGTTGTCATCTAAAACCAATAAATATTTTTCTCATAAAACCAATGAGGAAAAATGAGAAATACAAATAAAAAACACATAACTATATGCACAACACTTTAGTAGTTTTTTAGATGGCCACTAGAATTTGATTAGATTACGGTGGTGTAAATAAATTAAATTTTGATCTCAACATGATCTAATGTTACTTTTAAAATATAGATTGAATTTTTTAGTCAAATTACCAAATTATGGTTCGAATCTAATAGTTCGATGGGTTAATAAATTAAATTTGACCTTTAAGGATGTGATCTTCTCTGATTTTAAAAATATAATAATATTATATATTTAAGGTTATTTAAATCAAGCTTTTAGTTATTTGATAATTGATATTTCAACTAAATTTAAATCTTTGGAGTTCTAAAAGTTCTTAACAATATTGTCACCCATACTTGTATAGTTTATGCACAAGATTTTATATATATATATATATATATATGTTTGATCTTTAATTGAGTAAAAAAATATATTTTTTTATCAATACTTATATTTAGTGGTATTTAACTGAAATTTAAAATTTTAGAATATAGATCAAGCATTGAAATAGTTGATAATTGCAATTGTTTTAAAATTTAAGTAAGAAAAGCTTTACGGCTTTTATAATCTTATATTCTATCAAAATTTAATACATACTTTATCAACAAATTAAATTAAAATTAATACTAACAGACTTTTCAACATTTTTTATTTTCCTCGTGGATAATATATGTTGATTTTCCGCACTTGGCTATAAAATGACCGGCGCGGGGATGGGGCGTGTGGGGACCGAACCGTTCTTTTTTAGAAATTTTCAAACATCAACTAAAGTGCCGTCCAAGGTCAAACCTCACGCCACCAATTTTACCAAACCCCCCCAACTTTTTAAACCTTCATCTTCTTCCTTTGATCTGTTCCTGTATTAGAGTTTCCGAAGCTCGCTCGTTGTTCTAGCCATTTCAATTTCAATGGCGGCTCCGAGTGGCTTCGCGACCTCGTTTTCAGAGCTTAAGATTAGGATGAACGTGATGGATTCTTCCTCGTCATCGTCATCTCTACATTGCAGTAAAAGCTCCACCTCTTATTCTTCTTCCTCCTCCTCCTCCGTTGTTTCATTCCCTTCTAATCTTCGAATTTTACGTAAGCCCTTCTCTCCTATCAAAACTGGACCGCTTTGTCTAAACCCCAATCATGAGGAGAAATCCAAGTTTTCTGCCCTAGAGAGTCTCAAGACCTCTGCCGCTAACAGTAAGGGGCTCAGTTCCCAGTATTTTAACTTTATTTTTCTTCTGTTTTTAGTTTTGTGCAATCAATTTTTTCTGTTTTTTCTTTAATTGTTCTCAGGAAACTGTTTATTGGTTTAAATCCTAAAAAACTAAAAGCTCCATCCTTCCGTTTGATTTAAAGAGTGTCAAACTGATTGGTTTTGGGGATGAATATTTTATATGAATTTATTTGCATTTTCTAAACAATTAAGCTTGATGTTCATGCTACTTTATGTGCAGTTTATAATGGTTATATATATATGAATACTGAAAATGGTCAAGTTGATTTTGCTCTTGGAAAGGCAATCTCGGACTCTTTTTATGGGGTGTGAAGAGCGTATTACACACTGATGGCTTATTGTTTGTTAAAGACTCTAAATTGCCCAGCTAACTGCTTGAATGGTAGACTCAGCTTGGCGATATCTAAGATCCATTATAGATCATGGCAATAACTAATTACCTGAAGCCCAGATGGTTTTTTTTCTAATTTTTTTCTTCTTATTTTTGAGAGTAACTTTGCACTTAGGTAGATAAGATTGTGAACATTTTGGTCTGCCTGATATGTCAGTATTTGTGCTTCAAAGACTTGCCGGATTATGAGGCTGATAGCAACTTTTCCATTTAAGGGATATAGTCGTATGAGACAGTTTTAGTTATTCAGTTCTTCGAAACTTTTGTCATTTTAAATGCCATAATGGGCACATGCTTCAGATATTCCAGGAACTTTCTATCTGAAAGGGATGGTGATAGTAAAGGCAGTATGAAACCAAAGTAGGAAAATGATATCCTAAAATCTGCATGTTGTTTGAGCTGGTTTTGAAATGCTAAGTGCTCGGTGCTAGACATCTATAGACAGAATTATTCAACTAAAAGGAGAAGGGAAGCTTCTGGCTGTAAATTTCCTGCATTTGTTTTTTGCATTTACTAAGCTTTATTGAAGCGCAATATCTAATCTTCTGTTTTCTTAACTTTTTTGTTTCATACAATTATGGGTTGAACCTTTGTGCTCAAGCTTTTGATTTCTAAAAAACCGTTTTGGGAAAGTTTCTTTCAACTAGCTTTGTTGGTGTGCTTTTTTCCTCCTTTGAGAATATAATATTCATGTGAATTACTATGGAGTTGTTATGTTGATGTATTGACATATCTTCTTTACCCATTAGGATATACAAAGGAAAGGAGTGGTATTCTGGTGATTGGGCTTAATTTTCATACTGCACCGGTTGACATTCGTGAGAAACTTTCCATTCCAGAAGCACAGTGGCCTCACGCAATTGGTGAATTATGTGCCTTGAATCATATAGAAGAAGCTGCTGTTCTTAGTACTTGCAACAGAATGGAGATTTATGTTGTCGCTCTCTCACAGCATCGTGGGGTTAAAGAGGTCACTGAGTGGATGTCGAAGGTACTAATTAACTTCAATTATATGTTCTTTTTATGTTTCTTCTAACGCATAGGGAGTGGAGGACACATGTTACGTCCCCTCTGCCATGTGATTTTGAAACAATCACCCATAGCCCGAGCCAGAAGAAAGGTGGATAGACTATATGCTCCACTTGGGAGTCTGATGTTTGTCCAAGGCTCTATCCAAAGACAAATAACTTTACCATCCAAAAATTTCCTATTTCAAGTTCTTCCTGTTTGCCCGTTTTCTCTATATTCAAACTAGATGGGTACATACTTGCACAGTGTGTGTGTGTGTGTCTGCGTGCGCACATTTTATCATGGAAGAGTTGGAAGTGACAATGTTTATCTATCTTTTGGCAGATAAGTGGTGTTCCTGTTTTGGAGATATGTCGACACCGGTTCCTATTGTATAGCAAAGACGCCACACAGCATTTGTTTGAAGTGTCGTCTGGACTTGACTCTCTCGTTCTAGGAGAAGGTCAAATTCTTTCTCAGGTGAGACATGTTGTAACAACTGGACAAGGCGTCCCTGGCTTTGATAGGAACATCAGTGCATTGTTCAATAGCGCAATCAAAGTTGGAAGGCGGGTCAGATCTGAGACAAATATTTCAGCCGGAGCAGTCTCTGTCAGTTCAGCTGCTGTTGAGCTTGCTCTAATGAAGATTCCAACGTCTTCCTTTGCCACTGCCAGAGTGTTGGTGATTGGAGCTGGCAAGATGGGAAAACTTGTAATCAAACATTTGGTTGCAAAAGGGTGCAGAAAAATGGTGGTGGTTAATAGAACTGAAGATAGAGTTTCTGCCATATGCAAGGAGCTTAAGGATGTTGAAATTGTTTATCAGCCTCTATCCGAGTTAATGGCATGCGCTTCAGAGGCTGATTTGATTTTTACCTGCACTGCTACAGAAACTCCACTAATCTTGAAAGAGCATGTTGAAGCACTTTCCCCAGTGAGCTCTCAAATAGGAGGACAAAGGCTGTTTATTGATATATCTGTTCCTAGAAATGTAGGTTCGTGTGTCTCAAATCTTGACAACGCTTATGTTTATAATGTGGATGATCTCAAGGAAGTTGTGGCAGCGAACAAAGAAGACCGATCCCGGAAGGCAATGGAAGCTCGAACCATTATTTCATCTGCAGTGAGAGATTTCGAAGCTTGGAAGGATTCCCTGGAGACTGTGCCAACTCTCAAGAAACTTATGGCTTATGCTGAAAGAATTAGGGATTGTGAAGAGCGCAAATGTTTGTCAAAGATGGGTGATCAGATCTCAGAGAAGAACAAGGGAGCAATTAAGGGTCTCAGTGTAGGTATTGTGAAGAAGCTTCTTCAAGGTCCAATGCAGCACCTGAGATGTAATGAGAATGAAAATCGGACATTAAGTGAGGTACTTGAAAATATGCATGCTCTAAATAGAATGTTCAGTCTTGAGATGGAGATTTCTGTATTAGAAGAAAAAATTCGAGCCAAGATGAAGAAGATCCAAAAATAAGTTTTCAATGTAGGCATTTTTTGAATTTGTTTTACCATTTTACCTAACTGCAGGAGGGACGAACTTCCCACCACATTGGTGCAGTTCATTTGGGTTTAGTGTTGTCTATTGGACGCTGTTATGTTTATGGCTAGGTGTATCTCACTTCAAAGGCCATTCGAAGTTTGTACCGTGAAATTGGTGGGTTATCCAGCAGGGTATGGAACAGTTGACTAGGTTCGTGATGAGTTTAGCATGGTGGATAAGAAGATTGATGATTTTTTGCAAGCGAGATGTCTGTGTAACTGAGGGATATAGTTACGATAGTTGATGAGAGTTCAGATACAAAACTACTGTTACTTGTAATTAACAATACCAATTTATTGAATAATACATGAAATGTGTTACCCAATGTGGTGGGTGGGTTCGTTTAATTTCCAGATGTCCCCCTTTAGAGTAACACTGTTATTATTAATAGGGTTAAACGCACTCGTGGTCCTTCTGTTAACGGCCGTTAGTTTACAATTTTCTAGAATGTGTTACCCAAAGTGGTGTAGTTTACTTTAATACTTTCTAGCATTAGTTCATGTACTCAAAAAGTGCAAATCTAGTCCAAAGTACGCTACTTTTGTTCGTCTGTGGTCTTTCTGTATATGGCCGTTAACTCCCCATGTGCTGCGCACGTGAGTTTTTTGAGGACAAAAAAGTAACTTTCCCTTCTCTCTCTTCAATGAGAGAGAAACGCTTTTATTCCTCTCTGCAACTCCTACACCAACCACAAGAAAGATCACCAACTCCTTCTGTCTTCTCTCCCAAACTTTTTATATCCCCATCTATGTCTTCGCACCGATGATAAAAAATCACTGTCTTCGCAACTCAAACCCTAATTCCCAATCTTCGTCGTAATCCTCCCCCCCATCACCGTCAACTGCATCGCCCTTTCCCTCTCTTCGCCAAGATCTGGAGATCGGACGGCCATGTATGTCGAGGATATCACATCACCCCCACCACCGCCGCGTAAGCCGAAGTCGTTATCGGTTCGTAAGCCGATCTAGATCCGCTTCGTATGGTACGCCACCGCCGGGTATAAGTTTCGTTTAATCGGCTCTTTAATTGATGAATATTCCTACGTGGCCATGGACACAGAGTTCCCCCGCGTAGTCTTTCGCCCCATCGAAGAATACTTGCGCAACCAAAATCCCTCCGAGCATTACTTGTTGCTCAAATAGAACGTTGACATTTTGATTAAAGAAAAGGTGCCAAGAAGTTCAGCTTTAGTGCTTGTTCCTGAAATCAAGAAAGAGAATCAAGATTTTGAGCTTCCTATGCATGATCCTTCAAAGGGCCTTGTGGTGGATTTAGTTGTTGTAGGAGGTGGACCTGCTGGGCTCGCGGTTGCCCAGCAAGTTTCGGAGGCAGGGATCTTGGTTTGCTCTATTGACCCATCTCCAATCGGAGGCAAGGTCTATTTGAAGTTTATAAGCACGACCTTCAGCATACCTATTAAAGCACCAGAAACGTGCGGTAAGGCTTCTGAGAAAAGGTATGGATATGACAAGGTAAAGTATGTTATCCCTGTAAATTCTCTCAATGACGAGTTTGTCAAGAACAGAGCAGCTTGCAAAAAGCTTTTGAACCGACTCTTCATTCGCATATTTCACAAAGGAAATAGATCCTTACGACTTGGGAAGCTAACAGAGCAATTACTACCAATTATAAATGTGCTCTTGGATAGATGAAGGGTTTGCAAATTAGGGAAACATATGGAAGCTGATGCAGCAATGTTAAAATGTATAACAGTTTCAAGAAGGCTGAATTTGTGTAGTTTACGGGTTAAAGAGGAAGGGGGGAGACAGTCAAGGGAAAAGTTACCATTTTGCCCCCATCAAAATTTCACGTGATTCGCACATGGCCAGTTAACGGCTATTTTTTAACGGCCATTAACGGAGGGACCACGGGCGAACAAAAACAACGTACTTTGGACCAAATTTGCACTTTTTGAGTACAATGACTAATGCTAGAAAGTTGAAAAGTACAGGGACCACTAGTGCATTTAACCCTTATTAATAACTAGTTTTACACCCGTGTGTTAAACGCACGGGCCAAATACTATCCTATTTCACGGAAAGATAATATTTTATGCAAATACTATCCTAGTTCAAGCTTATTTTCATTGACTCCATCATAGGAAACATATATACTCATTGGTCCAAAATAAGTATCCCCTTTTCCTTTTTAGGATGTCCCAACAAAATAGAAATAAAATAGAAAAAACAGAAGTAGGAGGAAGAAGAAAGGCTAATCTCAACATCCACCAGAAGCAACTCAAAAGATGGAGGAATCTTCATATCATTCCCAGGTTTTACTTCCCACTTTCGTGCTAATCTTACCTTAATCAACCAATCTGATATTCCTTTTTTAATGTCTTTCAATAAAGTAAAAGTCATTTTATGTTCTTTGGCTGGGAATAATGCAAAGTATATGAAAAAGATTGGAATAGGATGAAAAAAAAGATTTTGAAGAAAAACGTATTATAAACTGGATAAATAAACCCGTTGATATTCTCATTTACTAAATTGGGGAATCCGAAAATAATCTTAAGAGGCAATCACTTAAATAAATATATATCATTGTATCGGTATAAATTCTAAAAAAATTATACACATTATTTGTTGGCTTTTCATCTTTATTTCATATCAATATCTTGAAACCGAATGCTATGTTACCAGAAAGCGCAATCGCCCATAGCTAAACACTGGTTTCATCAATGTTTATATGTTTTTGTATATAAAAATAAAAATAAAAAATAAAATTACTTTAATGAACCAAAATATAATTTGATTAAAAATAAATTATCCAATTTCAACCATTAAAATTAAATCATTTGATTAAAATAAAATTATAAAGTAAATAAAAACAAAATACATATCGATTGACTAAAGTCAATCATCCAATGTCAACCATTAAATGTCTAAAATCAAATATTGGCGCATCATATCTTAATCCACCCCACATTTATTGAATGATAAAAATTATAATATATATATATATTTAATTAATTACGTGTCAATAAAAAATGGCCCAAATAATTCAAAACGAAAACCCTAAACAAAAACGCAAATGATGCACATATGTGAGCTCAGTGCTCTAACCCTTCCTTTTAGCCTTTTTAGGGTTTCATCCACCGTCTAATGAACATGTAATTTTTTTCACTAAATAAAACTCATGCAATGATTATAAGTTTCTATATATACAAACAAAAACAAATAAATAAAAATTACTTTAATGAATAGCCAATCATCATTTGATTAAAATTAAATTATCTAATTTCATCCATTAAGATTAAAATTAAATTATATTACATACTTAATTAAGTACAGATAAAAAGAAATAAATTTAAGTACAAATCAATTAAAAATGACCCAAATAATTTAAATAATTTCAATAGCTAGAATCTACGGGCCCAAACTAAATGAAACACAAATAAATCGGGCCCAAAACAAAAACCCAAAAAGGCCCATATATTTATATGTGAGCTTAGTGCATTAACCCTTCGTTAGGGTTCCATCCGCCGTTTGCAACTCAAAAAACCTAACTCCAAATTTTCTCTTTCATCAGCCGTTTTCCAAAAAAACTATAACGATCTCTCTCCCCAATACGATCACTCTCCCCGAGGTTGGTGAGTGATTGGTAAACTCTTCGAGCCGTCAAGGAGTTGCCAAAGCCCGTTGATTGGAGAGAGAAAGGCGTCGTCTGTCTGGTCAATATATAGGCCAATACGGTGAGCTCTCGTAAACATTCATGCCTTCTAAATAAATACTCCATAAAAACATAAAAATTTATACATACAAATTGGTATTTATTTTAGGTTTTATGTTTTGGTATGTATGTGAGGTCCAAAATTACGTACGTAGCGGAAGATTGTCAAGGAAATTTTAACAGGGTATTTATTTGTTGTGATTGGGGTTTTAAAAATAACTTTCTTTGGAGGAAGGAGTCTATTTATATTGTTTTTAATCCTGTTTGTAATCCTCAATCTCCTGTTCAACTACTTTGGCTAATAGACTTGAGTCACTTAAGTCGGTAGTCTATACTGACCATGGTTTCAAATTTTTTGTTGTTAAACTTTCTAATTTGTTCTATAGTAGAGTTTGCTCTCTATACTTTGATAACAATGCAATTTACCTATTTTCTCTTCCTTCCCCTAATGCTGACTATTACTTATCGTACTTATTGCAGGTATTGTGTGGTCAAAGAATGTCAACGAACTTATATCAGTACCAATGGATACTGCAAAAACCAAATTATAGTTTGCAGCATGAATTCTTTGATCTATAATTAAAAATTAGGTATAGATTAAGGAAATGAAATAAAATTTCACATAAAGAAGCAAAAGGAAAAATTAAAGCATAAAACCATACCTCAGCGTCATGAAAATTGCGTGTGAACCGAAGTTTCAATGCCCATTGCAGTTTTGTTCATTGATGTCTCTAACTATAATGGAGGCATTCTGTAGCAATGTCTTGCTCAACTTTATGTATTTTATTCAATTACTAACAAAGAGTGAGTTTTGGAGGAAAGAATCTATTTATATCTATATATATATAAAACCTAATAAGTCTAAAAAAGGTAAAATTCCGCCAAAAATGACTTGCCAAAAATAGAAAGTCATCTTTATAACATTTAATATTGTCCTCGAAAATACAAAACTGTATTTATACAAAACAATAATATAATCTTTAAATAAAAATCAATTTGATCAAATCTCCTAGGAAATTGCGCCATGCACTTTTCTCTCTCCTCTTACTCTCACTCTTACCCGTAAATGTGATACTACTTTTTTCATGTTAACATATGTGTTTTTTATTCTATTTTGGAACATCCTAAATAAGTATATTGAAGGAAAGATAAGTTAAAAATATTTATTAAAACTCGTGTAAATTTAATAAAAAAAAATTTACTTTGAGATGGACAGGGTACAAATCTATGACATATTAATGGAGTATTTAAGTATTACTCTTAAATCCTCCCTCAGTCTTGAAAAATAATCTTTTTCTCTTGATATGTCCCAAAAAATAGACTTATTTCTAAAAGAAAATTATATTTATAGTGCAATTAAAAGGAGGTACAAATTACAAACAAAAGCTACAATCTTAAAAGTTTGACTTGTCAAATGTAATTATTTTCTGAAGAAGGAAAGAGTATTGTATAACATACTATTAATATTTTAAATTAATACACTATAATATATTAAACCCATTTTTTAGGTACAATAATATACTTACTCTGCAACTAAAGTTCTTTTTTGAAAGATCAAACTATACGAAGAAAAAAAAAAGTATACATTCTCTTAAGTTTGTCTTGAAAAAGAGTCAACATTTTCAAATTTAAGCTACAAATTTTTATTACTTTTTAATTTCTTTCAATCTTTTAAAAAATATGAAACGTTTTCTATATCTAATACCGAAAAATATATAACTTTTGTGTGATTTAAGGAATATATTTATAAATAAGAATATCTTTTTTTAAAGTTTAACTTTTTCAATATGATTGATCAGAACAAAGGAAACAATATATAAATATGATATAGGAACATACTAAAATCTCTGTCTTAATAAATAATATATTTATTTACAGATCGGAGGGAGTGTAAAATTTGCAATACAAGTTACAACTATGAAATTGTAGTATTGATTTTGGTAACCAAAATAAATAATATTTTAGCTAACATGTATCTAAAGGGAATTAGACCGGTTTAAATCATATATTAATAGAGATTTTATTCTAAGACTCGTCCTAGCGTAAAACTATTTATTTATAAATTCAGTTTCACCATAAGCTTTGGATCGGAGAGTATGAATTGGGGTAAAGCAAAAGAGTAGGTCTCATGTGAGACCGTCTTACGGATCCTAATTTGGTCAACCCTATTAATACACGATGGGTCGGTTCAGGAACATCCTTCTTACAGAAAATACCGTAAACAATCTTTTCTAAATTTTGTCAAAGAAAAACTTGAGGACATAACTTTATTTAAAACTGGTCAAAGTAACAAAGATAAGGAAAACAAATAATGCTTGCAAAGTAAGTAACGTGCTGGACCTTATCTATATATATAAAGCCTAATAAGTCCAAAAATAGTAAAATTTAGCAAAAAATATCTTACCAAAAATAGAAAGTCATCTTTATAACATTTAATATTGTCCTCGAAAATACAAAATCATATTTATACAAAACAATAATATAATCTTTACAATAATAATATTTTAAAGTATGATATTATACTATTTTAAAGTAAATTCTTTAATTTTTTAATTTCTATATATTTACAATAATAAATATTTTTTCAGCTAATACTGGGTATGGAATACATGAAATAGCAATTTCTATCTATTTTCGTCGTTTACTGTTTTAAATATCTCGCCAATTATTGATTTAACAAATTATGAAAATTGTTCAAATTCTTTTATTACTCCTACTCCGAATAAAAAAATGCATTTAGACAAATCCCCATCTCTTACTCAATGTAAAGTTTTGTTTTGTTTGTTACATTTTTTAAATTTTTTATTATTATGTTGTATACATGTTATTCATGCTTTGTCTTCTTTTTTTATTTATGGCATTATTTATTTAGTAATACCATAAATAAGTATATTTTTAATAGATTGCAACTTATGAAGAATATGTTATACAAAAATTATTACTCATTTCTTTCTTAATAAAGTTTCATGTTTATATAACACCCTGGTTAAAAAGGAATATTTGAATTTATTATAAAAATTAGTATAACGTGTATTTTTTAAGGATACTCATATCAGAGTCTGACTCATTAATTAAAGTGAGACTTAAATCAAGGGTAAAATATTAAAATAAATTTTCAAGAACACAAATATTAGATTGTAGACATTTTTCTAAGGATACCAAAGTAAGAGTGAGACTCATCATTTGTTTGTTATATTTTTAAATTGTATTACTAATGTCTATACTTTTTGTTTATGCTTTGTTCTTTGTTTTTATGGGGGTGAAAATAATGGTGTTACATCAATAAAAGTTTCAAATAATATTTTTGTGAATGCATCACATATCCAGTCAATAGTTGAAAATACATATGCATCATTTTTAGAGTCTTTTTATAACATGTCATACTTGCCACGACGCTTGATGTTGTGGACACCGTAAATGAGTACATAGTTTCTAAAAATCACTCAGAAGGAAGGAAGAACTTATTTGAGTTCAAATTCTATCTGCAGCTCAGAAAATAACTTAAGTTTGTTTGAAGACATTCGTTCTACGGAGTTTTTGAGTAGTATAAAGTGATTAGGATTGCCTAGCCATGAACTAACAATTAAGATTGGTGTTCCCCTGATGCTATTGAGAAACATTGACCTTGTGCAGGGTTGTGCAATATTAGAACTAGACTAATCATTACAAAGCTTGCATCACATTATAGAATCTAAAATTTTAAATGGAAGCAATGTTTGAGACAAAGTATTTATCCCAAGAATGTCATTGTCTCCATCACATGTGAGATTGTCTTTCAAGTTTCAGAGAAGACAATTTTCATTGGTAATATCGTATGCAACGACAATTAACAAAAGTCAATGTCAATTACTGTCGCATGTAAGACTCTTGAAGAATTCAATATTGAGCAGATGTATGTCGCAGTTTCAGGGTAACAAACCGCTATGATCTGTGTGAATATATATATTGATATGCGATGAAGAGGAAAAGCCAATGAATAAAACTACAAATGTTGTGATAAGGAATTTTTTTAGAATTCATAATATTAGCGACACAATGATGTATTTCTATTTAAGTAGTTGTCTCCAACATTACTTTTTCTTAATTTATTATTGTTTTTCCTCTTCATTTTGCTTAAGTATAATTTAATTAAAAAAGATATATGTCCGTGCGTTTAACGCACGGGTGTAAAACTAGTTGTTTGTAATCATATTTGTACTCCTCGATTTTCAAGGGTCATAGTTAGATGATCAATTTAATTTATAATCTAGATGCAGTCAACAATTCAACTATTCGTATTCAATAAGTTCATGTGGATTTGTAGTCATTAATACAACATTTAATTTTCAAGTTGGGAAATGTTTAAAAGTATTTGCTATTTATTAAGTTCAGATGACTGTTCATTTTTGGAAAGTTCTTTTTGGCGGGAAATTTCCTATTTTAGTAAGTGTGCCAAAATCACTTGTGTCATTATATATATAGATTTCCATTATCGGCTAATGTTTGTTCTACTTTGCTCCTTGTTAGTTTGATAGTTTTGTTTATTCATATGAAAATTGGTTCATGGGGTGAGATGCTTTTGCAAGATTTTAAGAGGGATACGGTTCATGAATGAGAGATATGAAGGTTTTGGAGAATAAACTCATCCATTTCTTCACCACAGGGCAAGTCCAATGGTATTCCTTACTCCATAGGGATCAAATTCAAAATTTGGTGAAGTCCTTCATATGGTAGCAATTTTGCTACCTCTTTCAAGATTAAGACAAATTTTGGTACCCTTTATTTTTATTATTGGAAATACTAGGACCTTCAATAGGTATCAAAATTTGCATTTGAACCCCCTTATTGGACTTGCCCTTAAAGGGAGAGAATGTAGCTTGGCCCTGTGGCCACCTGTGCTATATTATTTAATTCGTTCTAGAAAATAGTCTTACTTTTTTGTTTAGAAGCTCCCGTTTCTTAAATTTTAACTTTAATTTTTTTTCTTTTTTTCAAAAATATGATGGGTTTGTTTGGCTTCATGATCGAGCAAAGAAAGATAAAGTAAAAAAATTATAAAACTAAGTCATTAAATTACGAAGAAGAAAATTTTTGAGATACTTCTCTTACATCTTATATAAACATAGTACGGAGTATATAACATTTCTCATAATTTTACATTCTTTGATTGCTTATTCAACATGCTAATTATTTGTCAAAGACTTGTATTTTCTAACCTTTATTTAAAGAGAATCGCTATTTACACCCCCATTTTCTCCAAATACACCCCCTTCGATTATTAAAAAAAATGCCATTATAAAAATTAACCTATTTGCCCTTATAAATTTCAACCGTAATTGTGTTCTATCACTACTGACCGAACACTTTTAATGATATTCGGTCAGTACCAACCGAACACCTCTAAAGGTGTTCGTTAGTACTGACCGAACACCATTAACCATGTTCGAACAATATAACTAGCAATACGAAAGAAAATCAGCTGGAGAACCAACTAGAGGAATCGTCGCCTTCGTGACACCGAGTCCCTCCTCTTTCAATTCGTCTGTTGGCAATATCAACTAAAAAATCAAACACGTTGGTCCTTGAGATAGCAGCAATAATATCATTCTTCTGGAGCCTTCTCCATTTGTTCTCTTCAGTGTGGATCCAAGAAAGCAATGTCAGTTCCAAGATTAACATATCACAGGCCTTTGCGAATATTACCGGAGCCTCAGCAGAAACCATTCTGACATCTTCGTCAGATTTGATAATTTTCTTGATCCGAGCAAGGGGAAGGTTGTGGTTCTTAAAGTCAGTGGTCTGTTCAATTTCCTGCATTGGGTTAGCCTAGAACACATGAAATTGCTCTTGCTGCTGGTGATGGGCTTGACGGTAGGCAGGCTGGGGGTGTTGGGAACCAGGAACATTTAAGAGGCTGAGTAGGGGACGAAACACCCACAGTAGGGATTCCAGTAGCAAGGGGATGCGTTTGATTGATCCTTGAAGAAAAAAAATGGGGTAAAATGAGAAATTAGGGGGAAGTACTTAATATTTAAGGAGATTTATAATTTAGGAGATAGTAAACTTAGAGAAAAAGTGTATTTAAAAAAAAGGGTGTGAATATCAATCCTCTTACTTAAAATATGTTTGATAAAGAGCAAAGACTAACTTGGCCGGTAGAGTGAGAACATATATGAAGTTAGGTCATAAGAGGGGTAAAATGGTACAATACAGGTATAATGAACACGTGTGACACGCCTTCTACAGCTCTACCATGTACCAATGTGGGTTATTATATCTGATCTCTACCCCCAGACCCCCACGCCTGCCTTCTCAGCTCACGCCACTCTCTACAAGGTACCACTCCGTCGCCGCGATTTATTCACCGAACATTCGACCTAATTACGGAGTTCCGGTAGGTTTCCTCATTCTTTTTCATTTCATTTCTCTCGCAATTGTATTCAGTTTCGATTGTAGGACTCTGAATTCTGTATTTTTGCTAGCCCGTGCTCTTCTTCGGTAAATCTATTATTCTTACTATTAGTTCTCGTAATTTGTCTCCCGAATTTAGGTTGATCGATTCAAAAGGGGGTAAATATTCAACCATACATTTCGTAACATGTTTCTACAATGAAACTAATCCTAGTTTAGCCTAACCTTTGTGGATTTTCCCAGTGTTGTTTTTGACCTTCTCATGTACCCAATAGTTCTCAGCAAGACAAATTATTTAGCTAGGTTGGTTAGGTTTTGATCTTAACTGTGGATTATATGCCCGTTGAATTGCTTGTTTTTCGTGAACTGTTTGTATGGATTGAATTTTCTAGGTTTAACATCTCTAACAGCGCATTTAGAAAGGTAATTCTCCTTTGTTTTGAAATTGATGTCACAAAAATTACTAGATATTGCGGTTGCTTGATTTGGGAAAGTTACATGCAGATGGGTTCAGTTTTTCATTTGTCACGAGTAAGACGAGAAAATGACCTTATTATGTAGGAGCTACATCTAGTTCTTAATCACTTTAAAGTTCAAACCTAGAGGGTTGTGGGATTCTTGGAATGACCAGGTTGGAATTGACTCTTTTGAAGAAATAATAGGATTTGTTGTTTGAATTGAACTCTGTATTTGAACTAAAAGGGTTACAGTTCTTTTACTCTCTTAATATTGAAAAAAACGTTACAAGGGCTACACCTCTTATTCTTCACATCACTAGGAAGCGGGCATGTACTAGCACCACAACTGATAATATAAAATCATTTTTCAGCAATTTTTAACTTACTTTTTGCTCTTATCAATGAAGACTCAGTAAGCTAATAATTATTGTAAAGAGGAGTGCAAAGTATGTGTCAGGTTACCCAGTAACAATTTGCTATGTGCTAGGGGGTGGGTTGCTCATTTTAGATCCTGTATAATTGGTTTTGAATCTAGTAGAGTCTGGTATTGGGTGTGAAAGGGGCAAACCCTGACTGCCACCTGTGCTATCCAGACCAGGATACGACGGTTGGGTGCAGGTATGTGCCTTGACACTTGTAATCCAGTTACATGGGTAGAAGTCAAAACTACTAGTACTTTAAATCTGTTAACCTCCTTTAAAAGATGAGGCATTGTTCTACATAACACGTTGTTATTACCGATTTTGAACTGTTGGATGTGCTTGCTTGTGAAAAATGACAAGTTTTCGAGCTGTATCCCATGCCTTTGCCCAAGTGTTAAGTGTTTGCAGGTGGGTACTTGATGCATAACATAGTGCCGAGTCTAGTCATGTTCTTGGGTTCTGCTATGTGGTTCTTGGTTGATTTCTCATAAATTTTCTTGTGGAAGTCTGCTAGGTTCTATATGTCCTGGTTGAGTGGATTTTCCAAAGTTTATAAACTGATACTCATCTTAATTCAATAAAATGAGAACTTCTCAAGTTACTTTTACTTGGCTCGGCATAATGCTGATTGAATCTTATAATGATCACATAAAGTTTCTCATCTTCCTCTTATATGTACTAAATAATACTCTTGTGTCTTAAACCTTCAAAATACTGCAAATATCTGATTAGAACCTCTCTTGAAGCTTGTACTTGAGATTCATTACATTTCCTCTCACATCATAGGCCTAGCACAAAGAGCCCCCCCACTTCCCAAACAGCTGTAAATATGTTCCCTGCTATGGTTTACAACTCCTAGGACTGCCATCAATCTTCCCTTTTAGCTTGCTTAATGTACCCTGAACCCCAACCGTTGCCATACCCCTTTTAGTTTGTTTTCCCTAAATTCAGTCCAACCCTGCAGAACCAATGCAGACTTCTATTGAAGGTGCCCCCAACATTAAATGGAGACCACTCAATTCTCCTTTTAGTTCTAACATTTGATGCAACTTCTATGTTCTCAAATTATTTACATATTGTCTTTTTAAATCATATGTGGTTGAGTTGTATGTCTTGTTTATCGAAGCATATTAATTTGACATAGGAAACCATGACTAAAATGTCATGCTCGTTGAAGTGCTAGACACTCGAATTTTGTAGTTGGTTATGATTGGAAATTGTGCTAGGATATGTGCATATATGTAGGTGAAGTCTTTGAAACCATGAATGGCAAGCACTTGAATATTCTTTTACATGTAATTTTTAGCATATACTTGTCATGCTCTCCATCAGTTCACCTGCTTGCTTATACATGAGATGAAGAGGTTTAATTTTGAAACAACCTTTATTTTACCTCTTATGGCTTCTTGGCTTTTGGGAATTCCGAATAACATGGACATGGTCTCTCGGAGTTGCACAAACACAACAGATTGATCAAAGAATAAATGGTTAATTACACCATTAGTCCCTTGACTATGAACTTTTTCACGATTAGTCCCTTAACAAATATTTTTCAAATTTCAGTCCCTTGAGTATCAAAATTAGACACGCTTAGTCCTTTTGTTGGATACCGTTAGGATTTTTTCGTTAAGTTTGTCATGTGCCCAACACGTGACTTTGGTTAAAGGCATTTATGAAATTTCATGTACCCCTGCAGTCTTTAGTGACGGGTCTTATTAATTATTAAAAAAAAAAAACCTAGAGTCAACTCACCCCCTTCTCTTCTCCCCGCACTCCCTCCCCCGCTTTCACGACAACCTACACCAGCGATCTCCATCAAATCCGGCCATCTCTCTCTCCTCTGTGGGCTCAAAATCTCTTCCATCTCCAGCGCCGATGTGTCCTTCTCCAGCTCGACCTCCTCTATTCCAGCACAGCAGTCACTCGCCGCCCCTTTTTCAACGCCAGCGACCTTCATCCTTGAGACGTCTGCCGCCAACCTCACACATGCCGCCATCCTCAGCAGCAACAGCACCGGCACTCATCCATCTCTGGTTCGTTGTCCCGCCTTCACCCTTCTCCTTCGCCGTAACCAACCTTTTACCACTGTGGCCAAATGTTTTCCTTTGGCAATTTCCAGCTCTCTCTTATCTCCCCATGTCCGACATTGTGCCTCGGTATCACCAGTCCAAAGAACGTCGTCTTCGTTGAGTCGGAGATGACACCAGAATTTGGGAATACGATAAGGCAGCGTTAAGCCGGAGATGACGACAGAATTTGGGAATACGATAAGGCAGTGTTAAGCCAGAGATGACACCAGAATTTGGGAATACGATAAGGCAGAATTTAGGGATGCCGGAGCTATTAGTTTGGGGATGCCGGAGATGGAAGACGGCGGCGAGGGACCTACTGTTGCTGCGGTTAGGGCCTTGACAGAGGGAGGGGGATTGCCGGAGATGACGGGGGCTCCGCTCTTTGCTGCTGCTGCTGCCTTGAAAGAGAAACTGAATTAGGGTTTTTTTTTTCCTTTTTTTTTTTTTAAGTTTTGCAAATAGTGAGTTATTAAATTAATAAAAATAATTTAAAGGTTGACCTTAATTTAAAAAATGATTTAGCATTACACTATAAGTTATACAGGGGTACATGAAATTCCATAAATGCCCTTAACCAATTTCACGTGTTGGGCACATCACAGACTTAACGAAAAAATCCTAACGGCATCCAACAAAAGGACTAAGCGTGTATAATTTTGATACTCAGGGGACTGAATTTTGAAAAAAAAGTGTTAAGGGACTAGTGGTGGAAAAGTCTATAGTCAAGGGTCTAATGGTGTAATTAACCCAAGAATAAATTATGGTTTGTTGACAATAGAGTCTATATCAAAATTATAATCTGAATTTCTAGAATGTGAATTTATCTTTTTAGTGTAAAGCTATAGGCAGAAGTGAATGGAAAGATTGGAGTTCAGGAAAGCGTTTAGGAATCTGATGTTATTATTTTGACATGCACTGTTTTGAATGTAAAAATGTTTGAGTGGCTCAAATGAGCACAGCTGATCCACGGAGCTTGTCATACGAAGAATATCTTTTGATGGAAGCTTTCCCTACTATTATTTCAATGTAAATATAAATGCCGAAAGGTGCTAAAATGCATATTTTGATATTCGAATATGGTATTTGGTGAATAAGTTTTTTGGTTATGCTTTCCCCAAGTATAGTTTACATCATATTGTTGCCACATTCAGTTTTTTCAATTGGTTAGGAGGTCACGCATGAGACTTGTTCATGAACTCTATTGATTTGGCTAGCTGTCTTGCTATCTTTTTTCCTTTGTTGTATTCATCTTCTTTCATGTAGCTTTCTTGCAGAGTATTTTCAATTCTGACAGAGAATGGAGCTGAATACCGTTAGAGATGCATTTGATAGAGTTGCTAAGAAGCAGAAACTGTCGACTTCCAAATTCCAAGAAGTAGTTGACCAAGTTGGTCGCGAAGTTGAACATGCATTGACAAGTATTCAATCAGTTCAAGATTCTTTGATTGATCAGAAATCCGCTCTCTCAGAACTTAAAACCAAACTGAGCACGATTAACCCACACAACCAGCTAGAAAGATCACAGAAGGAGCTAAACATAAACCTCAGCAAGTACCCAAAAGTCCTTGAGAAAATCTTCAATCCTGATATCTCCAAGGCGTACAGAAATGTTGATTTTGACCCCCACATAATTAATCAAATTATTGTAAGCCATTTTTATCAAGAAGGGCTCTTTGATATTGCGGACAGTTTAATAAATGAGGCTGGGGAACCAGAGGCAATTTCCTTAAGATGTCATTTTGTAGAGATGCATCAGATACTTGAGGCCATGAGGGCTAGAAACCTCGAGCCTGCTCTGAGTTGGGCTACAGCCGTCCGTGAAAAGCTGAAGCAGATAGGCTCTAACCTTGAGCTGAAACTCAGGCGGCTTCAATTTGTAGAGATTTTGCAGAAAAAAGGCCAAGCAGATGCACTTAATTATGCCAGAACTTACTTTGCCCCATTTGCTTCTCTTCACATGGATGAAATCCAAAAGCTTATGGGTTGCCTCTTATGGGCAGGAAAGTTGGAAACGTCCCCTTATTCTGACTTATTGCTACCAACACACTGGGAGCATTTGACTGAGGAGTTGACTCGACAGTTCTGCAGTTTCTTTGGGCAGTCCTATAAGAGTTCTTTGGGTACTGCACTGGAGGCAGGGGTTGAAGGACTGCCTACTCTATTGAAGCTGGCAAATGTAATGGCTGCAAAGAAGCAGGAGTGGCAGGCAATGAAGCAGTTACCTGTGCCAGTTGACTTGGGAAAGCAATTTCAGTTCCATTCGATCTTTGTTTGTCCTGTTAGTCGGGATCAAAGCAGTGACGAGAATCCACCTATGCTTTTGCCTTGCGGGCATGTTCTCTGCAACCATTCCATTGTGAAGCTGTCAAAAAACCATACCCGCACCTTTAAGTGTCCGTACTGTCCTCTAGAGGCTTCAGTTGCTCAGTGCAGGCAACTACATTTCTGACAGTGCCAACTCTCTTTCTTGGGGTAATGGTAGGATGCTATCTGGTTCATGTGTGGTTGTGTATAGATTTCCTTTTAAACTCCTGGTTTGTGCATTTTATAGATTTATACTACATAATCATCTTGTTTCCAATTACTGTAAGAATGATATTGAATTGGTGAATAGGCTTTCCCTTGGGTAATTTTGCTTTTAAATGGACGGTGAATATGCCCTCTTCTTTCTGATCAGTTTATAGTGAATGTGAATTACAGGTTGGCTCGGGGCGTTGAACAGGTGTGTTTGGAAGTTGATTTTTGGGTTAAATTTTTTTCTTTTGTAATGATTGAAAAAAAAAAAAAAAAAAAAAAAAAGAGGTAAGAGAGATGGCGAGAAGCAGGTGAGGCCGAAGAAATAGAAAGTCAAAAAATAAAAACTAAAAGTTACTAAATTTTGCAAGAAAAATAATACACGCGTGATCTTTTGTTCAAGGAGCTTGAAAGGAGCACCATGATTATTAGTGGCGCAGACTTACCCTGTGTATATATTTGTATCACTTCTAGAAGATAAATATCTTTGCTTTTCTGTCCGACTCAAATTGCTAAATCTTTGCAAAAAGATACCAAAATTCATGAAATGTACTTCCTTCGTCCGAAGAAAATTAAAAAAAAAAAAATTATCATTTAAAAAGTCGAACTTTTAAAAATTGTAATTTTACTAATTTTATCCTTCTTCAAATTGCATTATAGATATTAGCATATATTTTTATAAATGAGATTTTTTTTTTTTGAGACAAATTAAAGGAAAAAAGAGATTTATTTATTAATTGTTTTGGACGGAGCAAGTACAAAAAACAAAAAAGAGGGACTTCTATGAAATTAATTAACATCCAAAACTACAGATCAAAAGTTTTCAATTGTGAAGATAAATATTGTATCAGAAACCAACTAGCAATGTACTAAAAGACCAAAATGAATTTGCCAACTCCATCCGTTATTCTTTGTTTTGAAACCCCAAAAATTTCTTAAACCCTGAAAACAGTAGAGATGGAGATGGAGATGGAGATGGAGATGGAGATGGAGATGAATTTGGAGAAGAATTCTTGTCATCAGCAAAGTAGTCATCAACCATTTCTTTAACAGACCTTGCAGATAATGGATGAAAATCGACTCCCCATTCCGCAACAAACCCTTTAACCAAAACCAACTTGTCATCTTCATCCATTTTCTCCCATTTCCTCTTCAATTCCTCTGTTCCCATATCCAGGTACCGACAAAGCTCTGTAAACAACATCTGTCTGCTCTTCTTCATGGCCTCCTCTTTTTGCGCCAACTGGATCTTTATAGCAGAAACCGTAGCCATCTCTAAATCATTGATGTTGTTGTTTGTGTTTGAGCAACAGATTTGGAATTTTGATGGGTTGATGGGGAGTAGGAGGGTGGATAAGGGGAAGGGATGGGTTTGGAACTTCATTGGTTGTGGAAGGAGTTTTGGGTAAAGGAGAAGCAGCCTTAAAGCCATTAGAGGTGTTGGGCCTTGATGGGTGGGTGCTCCGCAATTGCGCAGGGAGCTATTGTTTGGTCAGTTCAACAATCTCTATCTAGGGTTTCGCGGTGGTCCTCCGCCTTTCGGTTAGTTAAACTCGGTAATTATGTTTAGCTTCCTAATATTCGTTGGTTACGTGATGTAAATGATTTTGTAAGTACATTTTGTCTACTGTATTGTTTTTTTATTGGGATGTGTGTATTTTCCTTGGAGCAATATTAAAATAATAGATTTTTTTTTTTTACAATTTACAACTAATTTTAATGTATTATATATTTATAATTATACTATACAACACTTTAAAGCAGACTGCAAATCAATTTTATAAACAAATTTTGTTGCTTTCTCATTTTTTAAAAAAATTATATGAAAATGAGATTTATCAATTAAAGTAAGAATCAAATCAATAAAAAATAATCTATTTTCACTATATATATATTGGGAATTTATGTAACATTCTTACTACTTGGAAACTATCCTCTCTAGTTTAGGTGCTTATTATCAACAATATTAATATTAAAAAAATAAAAAAACCTTAATTAGAGAGGAATCGTCGTCAATGGATAGAAGTAGAACATTTTAAAATTTACTCCTTGGTTGCTACGCACACACTAGCAATCCCATCCGAGTAATGCTATGAGTATCTAAAGAGTATTAAATTTTTTACACTAAAAGATATGTGAGCTGATGTTGCAATTGATATGATACAAAAAATTATAATTAATGCATCACATTAGCTGATATATTATTTGGTACAAAAAATTTAGTATTTTTTAAGTATTCATAGCATTACTCATCCCATCAAGCTCAAAGGCTGACAAAATTATTTGTTGAAGTGGATGGAATCAACCATACCATACGCGAACAAATTTTTTAAGTCGTATGTATGTCTCAATAGGAAGTAGGAAACAATTTCGTTTGTATATAAAGCATCTTTTCTTATGCATCACTCCACCACCTTGAAGTTGTTTGCCCCGATTTCTAGTACAGTATATCGTATTATTTATAACTAGGGAGTTAGTTTCATCTATACTTTATCTATATTATTTCAAGTTTCTCAATTAATTAGTTGAAATTTAACTCAAATTTCTCAATTAATTCGTTGAAATTTAACTTGAATTTCTCAAAACATGAGCCATATTTCTCAACATGGATTGGGGCGCATATCAGGGATACGAGGAAACTCTATATATTTCGTCAAAGATAGGGATCGGAGTTTCCTATGTGTTTTGACGGTGAGAAGTAGATCATTTCATATTCTTTACCTTGTCCGGATGTAAGTCGCGAGTTTTACTGGATCACCATCCCAGGTGTTAGCAAAAAATTTACCAATACAACTAGACATATATGATCTAATGGTTGATTTGTAATACCTATGGACAACCAACCTCTTCTAATTTCTGTTTAATTTCCTTCTTGTTATTTTCTGCAGTTACAATTTTAGTAAGAGTTTTTCTAATGCAATCATCTATCTTGTAAAAAAGACTAGACAAATAGAAAAGATAGATTTTTCAAAAAAAAAAAAAAATTTCTCTAATGCAAACCTCTTATACTGAGGTGGAGATGATTTGACATTCAATTGGGAAGACATTCTCTACGTGATTCTTTACTTCTAGATGGTCACCTAGAATATGTCTTTCCATTTACGATCAGTTTTCTTTTAGTTTTTATCGTTAATTAGTTACAGTATGGAGTAATTTTATTTTTTTACATATCCCATGACTTGAACATAAAAAACATGTATGTAAGAATGTCGATGAGCATCCCTTGAGGACTGACTCAATTCATATACCATCATCCAAGCAAGCACGATTCCTGCAAAATAACTCCAAATTTAGAGTTAATTTTGTCATGTGCCATCAATTTGCATCTATCCATAGTTCTTGGGTCTTTTTACATATCCCATGACTTGAACATGCTGTCATTCATTCAAAATTTGTTTTATTTTCTTATTTGAGGAAATAAATAAAAAAAATCTTAATTCAAACCTTTTTTCCTTTCCATTCATTTCTTTCCTTTTCTATGCAAATGAAACTAGAAATTAAAATCACTTTTTACTTAGTACTCTTTTATTTTATAAAAAGAAAATGAAAATTTATTATCGTATCGTAACAATCTTATTGTCTGCCACCGCTTTCTTCTCCAACTCCACTTTCACTTCAATAAAAAATACAGGTGATACGACGTGACTGGTCTTGATGTCATCATAGAAGGAGGTCGTATGCTTAATAATCAAGTGTTAGAAGATAAAAATAACCCTACCAAATGCATGTAGTGACTAATGACTTTTCTATCAAAAGACTAACATAAGCCCCCTTTTGACCCAAATTGCAACAATAAACGCAACCTTAGACCCCAAAGTGAAAATTAAAACGACAGACACCCGAATGCAACAATGAACAAAACCACGGGACATTAAAGGGCAATTAACCCCCAATTTTATAAGGGTGTGTTTGCCTTCATGCTTTAAAAATTTAATTTTTTATTTTTGTAATGATTAAAGAAATGGTAAGCGCTCAAAGAGAAAAAGTTATAGGTCCAAAGAGAGAGAAAGTTCAAAACCATCAAAATTAGGCACCGAATCACAAGGCAAACAAAGGTTAAACTAACTAAATACAATAGATAAATTACATACGCAATGTTAGGGCTTGTTTGTTAACCATTTCTATTTCACATTTTTTGTTTCCGTTTCTAATTTTTGGTGAAAAATAAAAATAGAAATGCGTTAGACATCCATTTCTATTTATGAGAAACTAAAAACGTTTCTCATTTTTCCCCAAATTCTAGAAATAAAAAAATTTTGTTTCTCGCAGAAGAGAAACATTTCTCATTCAAAATACAGAAGGGCAAAAATCAATTAGGTTGGGTCTTTGAACTTTGACACGAGAAATTCTCAACCCTAACTTTTTTCCTCCATGTGTATATATATATATACATATATATATATATACATATATATATATACATATATATATATATACATATATATATATATACATACATATATATATATAAATATATATACATATATATATATGTATATATACATATATATATATGTATATATGTATGTATATAAATATATATATATATATATATATACATATATATGTATATATACACCCATAACTTAGAGAAAAAATATCAGAGAGGTGAAAGGGAGAGAGCGCTGACGAGATGAGAGGGACAATGGCGGACTAATGGTGAGGCGCGACATCGCGTTGAGGTTAGAGAAAAAGAGAGAGAGAGTTGAGAGACAAATGCATGAAATTACCATCTCTTAGGTTTTTTTAGATCTCACTAAATGGTTCAAAATTTTCAAAACAAATCAAATGACTATTAAAAATAAGAATAATATTATATATATAATATTAATACCAAGAATACTATGTGTATATATATATATATATATATATAGTTTGGTTTGGTTTCACCCCTAAAACCACAAACCAAACCGAACCGAACCGACCAGTTTATAAAATTTTCAAACCGTGATCGAACCACCCTAGTCTAAAACCAAACCAAACCGCTCGGTTTGGTTTGGTTCAGTTCGGTTTTGCAGTTTGGCGGTTCAAATTTACACCCCTAATCGAAGGATACTGGGGCTCCAATTTCTTATTAGAACAAAGTTGTTCAAAGTTTTTCATCCTAGTGAACTATGTCACCAACGAACACCAAATTAACACAGTAGAGTACAACTACTACAACAAACACAACAACAATTACAGCGGCTTTCATCAAAAAAAATTTACCCGTAAAGTCAATTTCTAAGGCTAAAAATTAGTTTGATTCATTTAGCTCTCTCCTTTTCTCGATCCCTCCATCTGAAAACAGAGTACGGAATTAAGGTAATGTGCTTGTCAGTTTGCTTATCAAACCCCAAAGGACCGTCTTCAATTTCCCTGTATTTAGAACTCAATAACTCCAATGGATCTAAACCCGATTCCCCCCAAAACTCATCCCCTGAACATCAAGAAGTTTCTACTGAGTCAATGATGAATCCATTTCAAACCCTAATTCATCGGATGGTGTTGAAGGTGGAGCTTCGGGTCAGGTTTGAAGAAAGAAACCGATTTGTTCTGGGAAGTCTTTGATTTGTTTCAGGTCAAGCTGGAGATGTATATTTATCGTATATATACAGACATCTTATATACATTGGTTTGATAAATCTTAAGATACATTTATCTCCTCGCCGCCTCGCTGGGATTTGGCAGCCTAGAATAACCCTAGATCTACAAACCCAATTCTCAATCTAAAATATGCGAACGCTAAAGAAATATTCTGGGTATTGTGTCTGTAAAGTTGCAAAATCGAAAATGGAATGAAAATTGAAGGATTTGAGGTGAGAAAAGAAAAGAGATCATGCTTTGACTTGGTATACTACTGGGTTTTGATTTTCTGAATTAGATGAAGATGAAGACATGTGTAAAATTGGTATTTCACGTTAATTTAACAGCTAAACTAACGTTCGTCCAAAAAATGAGCTCGGTTGCATCATAAATTGAGTACAGTGGCCCAAAGTGTAGTTTTAAAGTTTCAATGGCAGGACTGCAATTTTGTGAAAAGTTCGGTGGCCCAGATGTAATTTTTGCCAATATTTTTCTAAAACATACATACTACAAATAAATCCCTGTACGATCTTATTATTCTATAAAGACATATCAGTTATAGAAACATTTTTTTAAGGCATAATTAGATATTAAGTCAACAAACGTCTATATTTTGTAATGATAATTTTTTAAAAAATATTTTTAAAATGTATCAGTTAATCTCAAAATCAAATTAAAGCCGTGCAGAGCAAGGACTCAATAACTAGTTAGCAAATAAAGTTGTTGATGAGGAAAACAAGGTTGATGATTTGCTGATTTAATGCATTTTAGTTGGATAGTAATAAGAATGATATAAATATCACTACTGCACTCAATATTTACTCATTGGGCTGCCTCTCAAAGATAATTTATATGATTTGCAACATCAATTGTATACTCTACGTTAAACTTCATGTTATAATGAAAATTTTGGGTGAAATTTTTATTACAAATTCATGGTTAGTGTAAAGCCATTGAATTTAATGAGGTGGTAAAAAACCCGCTTTAATGAAATTACTTATAAACGAAGTAGCTACTAAAGAAAGCACGTAATAGCTAAATGTGGTAACAACTTCACTAGCTATAACCAAGCTTTAATGATCATTACACTAGATTTTGTGCCCGTGCCTATGACACGGTGATAGTAGGAATCAGATTATTGCATATTCGAGGTTAACGTATGCTCGAAATTTTGTAATGGGTGAATAAGACTAAATGACACAAAAATAATGAAATAATAATGAATTATAAATAATTTAATTTGTAACAATACCAATAATAAAATATTGTAATAAAAAAATGAAAGAAATAATATTGTATTGTTTTCTCAATAACAAAAATTTAATCTTCTTCCGGAGGCTCTTGCTTCACAACAATGTATGCTTTAGCAACGCGAGATACAATACATTTTTCCATTACTTCCACCTACACGTGAGACAAAGAAAATATCAGACACAATTATTGAACAATATTTTATGCATAAGAGTTGATTAATTTAAATATAAAAAAAACTTGTCGCTTTTTTTACAAAACTCGGATCCTCCCAAATATCATCATCCAAATTAAGAATTTCAAATAGGATATATATAACATGTTCACTCTATCTTAGTATTTTAAATTGAAATATGATCAAGTTAAAATATTTTCGGAATACAATCATAGCTACGGACAATACAATCATCCAAATTAAGAATTCAATTATGTTAACGTTAACGCTAACATAATTGCATAGACCTTTATTGAGACTTTTATTGAGTTTTCTTATTGGCCTGGTCCAAATTAAGTTCATCCTAGGTACAATCATGGCTACGGACAATACGATTTTTACCGAGGAGATAATTCACTCACGGAATTTGTCTAAAGCCAAAAAGAGTGGTATGATTGTGAAAATTGATCTTGAAAAGGCTTATGATAGATTGAGCCGCCGTTCCTTTTTAGTTAAGACCCTTGATTTTGTTAGAAACCTTCAACCTTCATAGTGGCTTTTGTTGAACATGAAATAGAGAAAAACTGTTAAATTCATTCCTTGGCACACTTAATAATTCTCGGTTATTATTTGGCTGGTATGGAAAGAAAGGAATAGAGAAGTGATCTTCACTTTGAATTCTATTATGGAATATGCTCAAGAAATCATAATGTCTTTTGAGGGGCAAGGGACTAGCAATATAAAGCTAGCGGGGGAAGGGAAGGGAAGGGGCTGGTAATTTGAAGTTGAACATGGATGGAAGCGTGAAACAAGGACAGACATGGAGATGGTATATATTGGAGGAATCTTAGGAATGAAAGAGGAGAGTGCATCAAATTAAGGTTTCTATATATATATATATATGCTCCTGCAATCTCTTTAATTACACCGGCCGGTCTAGCTATGCCTGTAATTAACAACATGCATGCATGGGGGGTCTTAAGAAGGTGAAGATCGAACGAATTTGACTCCTTTGTTTACAGTGAGCGTGTATGATGAATGGCCTAAATAAAAGAGGGTTTCCACTCACTCATTCACTCACTCACTCTTAGATCTGATTAAAAATATACTCCCTCCGTTCCAGGCAAAGAGTTCAGTTTTAATTTTTTTTGGTCAATTAAGCTAAATTTTGACCAATAATTAACATAAATCTAGTGATTTTTACAAAGTTATTAAAGTTGTAATCCATAGTATTACTAAAATAGTTTTTAATTAATGAAATTTTATTTTTTAAAACATAAGTAAAATATGTAAATTTTTTATTTGATTTAGTCTTATGTTAACTTTTATAAAAAAAAAGTGAACTCTTTATCTGAAACGAAGGGAGGGGGAGTACTAAAATTCTACTGAATAGTACAATTAGTTTCTCTCAATCAGTAATAGATAGATAGATAGATAGATAGAGATAACAACAATAAAGTGGCAGAACCAAAAAGAAGTGTGCTTTTAATTTGCGCTGAAATTGTTGGAGGAGCAGAGCCCATTGCCAAATGCGAATCTTTTTTAATAGCCGACTCTAATGACTGCTTTTAACTTTTAGTGTATCTTCTTTTTATTTCTTTCCTACACAAAAAAAAGTATAAAAAAAACTTTTATGAAAAGTCATTACTAGAAAGTAGCTAGAGTTAGAGATGTTAAACGGTCACCATCGGTTTCGGCCGGTTCCAGCGGGTTGTGGCCTAACGCGAGGCAGACAATTTTTCGGGCACTAATATTGCAGGCCTAACCCTAACCCTAGTGGGTTTCGGGCTAAATGGGCCACTATCGGGCCACGATTAAAGATATGATATAACAATATTTTTAAATAGTAAATCGATAAACTATTCATAACTTTGATAGTTTCTTATGTTTTTCAAAAGAAATATAAACTAGATAATTTTTTACATCGATGTGTTATAATTTCCAACTTGTTTTTCTCAAAATAAATAATGTAATAGCTCTACTTAGCAGTTCTTTCCAAAAAATTTGTTTATATTTCAGTATTTATTCACAAGTACACAAAGAAGACCTGTAATACAAAGGATAAATGTGTTTGACTTTTGATTAAAACGTTGTTAGTTTTATTCTCATGGTGGTTGTTTTACGTATCTCCTAAACTTTTACGGCCTAATTAATATTATGCGGGCTGGCGGGGCAACCCTGAAACCTAGCGGGCCAGCCCTAACGGGCCACGGGTTAAACGGGCCAGCCCTAATGGGCCATAATTTTAAACGGGCCAAAAATATTGAGCCCTAACCCTGTTTTTTTCGGTTTAAACGGGCCAACCCTACGGGCCGTGGCCCTTTTAACATCTCTAGCTAGAGTGAGTGCTAGCTGTTACTCCCTCCGTTTCAAAAAGATTGACGTTTTAGAGTTGTGCATACATATTAAGAAATTTTATAAGTTGACAAATATACCCTTATTAAATATCCTTAATTTTTGTGCTAGGAGTAGTTGAAAAGATAAATTAGAAGGAGATAGCCATTGGGAAAAGATAAAGTATTTAATGAAGAGATGATCAATTATTGGAACTTGTGAGAAGACAAGGGTAAATTAGGCAAAACATGCATTGAAAACATAAAACGACAATCTTTTTGAAACAAATTTTTAAAGCTAAAACGACAAATATTTTGAAACAGAGGGAGTATCATTTTTAATTATAGACAAGTGGCGGTTTCTGATTGCTGGAAAGCCAAGTACCAGCAAAGTCACCTTGCTGGCTCACATGTATACTCCCATTTACCTTACCCCACGCCACTCACTATCTTTTCACATACATACAAAACTTTCTCACCCCTTTTCTACCTTCCTTTCCCTGTCTGTTTAATTTTTTTTTTCCCTGGAAAATCACTAGGAAAATGAAATTTCACTGCACTCCATGTCCCCAATGTGTCTGCCCAATTTTTTTGGAGGTAAACAACAAGACATCAAATGCATTTATCCTTAATATCCAAGACAGACTTATCTATGCTATTTTTTTTTTTCTGATTTTTTGGACATACATGCAATTTATACTAATATTTATTTTATGGGGTTTGTTTTAGTGTTAAAACAGTGTAGTTGCCTTAAAAAAGTGGAATGAAGAAAAATGATGGGGTTTTCTTTCTTTTTGTGTGACAATGGGTGTTTGGTTGCCTAGAATATAGTAAGGTGAGGGGAAATTTTGAGAAGAAAATGGAAGGGTTTGTTATGCAAGCTAAACAGGGAAAACCCTTACACCCCAGTTTCCCATTACCCCCGCGTCTCCCTGTCCCTCTTTCTTAGAGGAGCAAGAAAATAAGTCAAATCAGTCCCCATTAGTGGTTGACTGATATATTTTTTTTTTATGAAATTGTGTATGATAATATGATTGTTTTTTTTTTTTTCTTTCTGTTTTTTGAATTTTAATGTTTGTGCTAATTAGAAATTAGATGGTGAATGAGGGTTTATTTACGTTGACTTTTTGCTAAATTTTGTTTCATTTGACTTTTTAAATTTAGTTAAGCTGTGTGGTGGGTTTACATGAGCTGTTATGAATTCTTCCTCTTTCCATAATCATATTGAATTTGTCATATGGTTACATTTTATTACATCTGTTTGTGTTGTTTCATTCCTATTTGTACAACACTCTGAGTGTGATTTCTGGAGGCTTCTAATTTCTGATTTCTCATTTGTTGTTTTGATTCCTATTTGTACAACACTTTGTGGGTACCATGGTATCATCTGCGGGAATTCAGGGTTTGTTCATTATCAGGGTAGCAAATGGGATCGTAACAGTAAATGGCATGTAGCAATGTTTAGGCATTAAGTGCAAAATGTTAGTATTACCTTCGTTTTGGCAGAAGAGAAAAGCAGTGATCCAAGAGAGTTGTTTTTTTTCCTGATACCGGATTATATACTATTTTATCCATATAGAACTATGACCACAACCTGCCCAAAATCTTGTTTTGAGTTTCTATGGTTTTTTACAGTCATGTAATTACACGTCTATGTATGCAATATTTGTGCGCAGATATGAATGTGTAGAATGATAAGTGAGAAAGACATCTGTCTAAGTGTTGTGGGTTCTGCAACTTTCGGCTTGTGCAGTTCAAGAAAGCATTGTGGAGAAACTCCTTTGGAGACTCTGATTGTCCGAAGCTCTTCAAGTACAGAAATCAGGACCAAGAAGCAGATACCAGCTCCACTCAAGAGACAGTTTAAGAAAGTTGATACTCGAAAAATGCCAAGTTCCTTGAAGAAGTTTTGGAGGCACAGAAATTACTCTTTTTCCAGCATTTCAGCGCCAAAGAAACCAGAGAGAAGTTTGGAATTCTTGGGTAAGATGCAGAGCCTGAAGATCAGGAAGGTATCCAAACTCGAAACAGGGGAATGTCACATAAGTGAGGAGCAAGGCTTGGAACCTATTCATAAAAAATTATTAACAAGGAAAAGACTAAATGGCCGCAGATATAAAGAGTTGCTCAGATTATCAGCACTAAAGGCTAAGGCCTCAGGTGAGACTTCTTTCCTTTTGACTTCGGTCTGCAATGTAGTTAGTAAAGGTTCATTGCTTTTGAAACCAATAAGAGTGTCTGCCATGTAATTTGATCCCTCCATCTATTTGTCCAGTACATGATATTCTTGGAAGGGGGGACGTGCCCTCTCAAAAAGGTGGTGAGGTTACTGAATTCAACAGCGTAAAGGAAGTTGACGAGGGGGTTGCTGAGAGCATTAGTTTATGTTCTGAGAGCATTAATTTCAATGCAGCGTCACATCATTTGACGGAAGATGAGGTGCCTCATGTTATATGACTTAGTTATGTTGTTTTGCTTTCATGTTTCCTCTATTTTGTTCATTTTACTTGTACCTGTTCTGCTTTTGGTTTTATCAAGGTCTTTTTAGTGATTTTTGTCTGAAAACTTATCTCGTATCTTATAACTAACTAGATTATACGCTGGATGGTTCTCAATACACTGTTGTCAGTCACCACTTTACGGTCTCTCCAAATATACTAGTTTACGTGGTTAGTGTAGCAGCAAAAATCTTGACTGATAACAGATTTGCATAATGGTGATCATTAGATGGAGTACGATATACTAAGTTTGGGGGGAATACCTTGCAAAACTAGAGCGTTGTATCATGTTAAGCCACTAAACTATGTAAAGGTTTACGGTGAGAGAGTTACCAACAATGTATATTAATTTCGACAACTGAAAACTGAATTATGTGACTCACTTGGTGACCTTGTTTAGATGACATTTAGAGCAGTTGTCTAAAATGCCCCGAGCTTAGGTTAGGAATGAAAATGTTTTGGTTTTAACTGTATGCACTAGGAGTGAGTAAATCAGAGGTGGTTTTCCATTTTATGATTAATAAAAACTCCATGGGGCTTGTTTGATGCAGTGGCATGACGTCGGGACTTCAAACTTGGGGAATATGATAATCGGCAGCATTTTCGTTGCTGTGATTCAATGTTGACATTAGAAAATTTATCTGATGTTGGGTGTATAATTTATCTTTACTCAATGAGGATGTAGTTAATGGCTTCACATATCATTTCTTTTATCTGCTAGAGATTTAATTAGAACTGGGAACAGTTCTCAGGCACGGGTCCTAAAAGAAGTTGCTTATACTGCAGGTAATGAAAATTACCCCTATTCAATTGTCAGAGTTTCCATTTGAGGTCTCACCTGGAGTACTTGATTGTCAACTTACTTATGTCAACAAACTTCGCGGCTATTGGAGCAGAGATCAGAATGCTATTATCTTTGATGAGGTGGGTGTCTAGTGTCCCATAATTTTTTTCCCCTGTTTCTTTCTTGACAATCATGATGTTGTGTTCGCATTTCTTTTCCTTTCTCTATTTCCTTTTTTCTTTGTGTATAATGAGAACAGAAGGAAGATAAACAATGTCCACAACTTAATCTACTTGAAGTTTATTGCTTGAGGTGCATTTGATTATTGACAAAGCAGCATCATAAACAATGCCACTTAAGAAGGTATACACTATCTTTAGGAGATGGGTATTCCTCTTCTACTTAACATTCCATTGGGTCAGCATCCATCCATTCACAAATACATGTCAAAGGGCATTAGAGTGAAGGAATTCACTTAATGAGTGGGGAGAAACTTTCTGAAACAAGTTGATGAAATCCTGCATCACCATTTATCTTTATGAGCTTAACACGCGTAACTCTGGTTATGGATAATACAGGTAATAATCTCCATCACATTTTTCATGAGTTTGTTGGGGGGTGGATTTAGGAATCTAGTTGTCAGCCTAGGAGACTTAATCAAACATTGGTATAGAAACCAGAAAGGAAGTAATAGAGATTAGTATTATTTGAACTTAGTTAAAGTTAATGTGGACAATCTCCTTGGTTGCTATCTTGACTGATAATTTAAAGAGAGACAAGATCTTAACATGTTCCTACTGTGAGGGCAAGAAGTATGCATCAGTCAACACTTTTTAGTGGCCTTCTACTAAACCAATTGGGTTACTCGGGCAAACTTCAAGATTGCTGATAGCTTCATTTCTAAGACTTCAGATAGCTATTTCCTGGAATGCAGTGGCTTATGAGGATTTTAGATGCTTTTCAGATTGGTATTTCCTAGTTAATTAGAAAGGTAATTTACCTTGCCAGTATTCGCAACTTTTTGTTTATTCTTTGTGCATAATGGCTGCAACCTAGTAGGTGCCTTCTACTAATTCTTATAATTACTAAAAACGAGTAAACAGGCAATGAAAAGCACATTGTGTGCGAAACGACAATGAAAAGTGCATAAAGGTAAAGCTATAGGTAGATCCCAATCAGTGTGTAGGTTATGTACTGGCAGAGGGAGATAAATTCTATCACTGAAATAGTGAAATTAGAGGAGTACAGTGATGGGAGATAAATCGTAGCCCCAAATTGCACCCAAAGAAGGGATTGAAGTACATTTCGTAATCTAAGTAATTAACTTGTAAATACTCAGACCTAATAAGAAAATGTGTCCGCACCACGGGAGCTTTTCTGCTTTTGCTTCAGGAACTTTCATGAGCACCAAGAAAGAAACTCATTATCTAAAGAAAATACAATGGAAGCCTCAACCATTGATTTGTTCACCTCCAATGTTTTTCATGCACCATTTTTTTTACTCATGCACGTTGTTGTTCAATATAAAGCTCTCTCTCTCTCTCTCTGCCCCCTTCTTTCCCCCACTGTTATTATGCGACTTTTTTTGTTTTTTGATGTGTATACTTATTTAGAGAAGTTCTGCATGGACTGTAATAAAACTTTAACCCATTTTGAAAGATTACGTAAAAGCATGTAGAATCCACCGAGGTTGCTAGATTGTATGGGAGATATAAAGGGAAATAAAACGAGACAATGGAAAAAAAGCCTGAGAGGCAAGACAAGTTCATGTTGTTGGTTTTCACAAGAAAACAGTGAAATTAGTCAAAAGGATGCAAAAAATATTGGAGATAAACTTTCAGTCAGCATCTTCGAGCTGAAACCGAAAGGATGAAGAAAAGTTCATAAGTTGAAGACCTTCAACTTACTCCTTTACCGTTGTTTATTTTTTTGGATTTTAATGCTAATAATTGTCTTTTCTCCTTGGGTGTGTTATAAACTAGCCGGAATCCTGCATATGTATGATATAGTACATGTAATCTTCTTATTCCAAAATGAAAAAGGAAGAGGATGTGGATCTAATCTGTCATGTGATCCAAGAAGCTAGCTTTGACAGGTTACATATATTAAGATTGATCAATAATAGGGTTTGAGGTAGGACTTTAGAGTATTAGGAATGGAACGATCCAAGAAGTTGGTTTCGCATGATTATAGGCCTATTAAGATTGATCGAAATATTAGGATTAAGAGTTAGGACTTCAGAGTAATAGCAATGAAGGATTGAAGAAAAGAAATAGTTGTTTAAAAAAAAAAAAACAGAATCATGGCAATTTAGTTTGTGTCCGCTTTCCAAGTGCCCTATGGTGCAGTCTAATTATCTGAAATTTATTTGTGATTTTACTTTTATCCTGTGGCTTCTTAGACTACGGGCTATTGTATATCGTAACTCAGTGCCAGTATATTGTTATTGTCTAAAATGCTTAAGACCACCTCAACTATGTCAAGTTTCAATTGGAACTTATATCTTCACTGATTGGTTTTTGCAGGACCGGATTGTGAAGGTGGTATTATTTATTTTATCTTTACAGTGTGATACCAGTCGGCCTTTTCTGATTATTACTTCATCCAACACCGTATCTTTGTGGGAAGCAGAGTTCTCCCGTTTCTCATCATCAGCCAAAGTTGTCGTGTACAATGGGAATAGGGATACCCGTGCCATCATCAGGACGTTGGAGTTTTATGATGAAGGTGGTTGTGTATCTTTTCGGGTTCTTTTGTCACCTCCTGATGCTATCGTTGAGGTAATCTCTTCAAAGTCTGGACTACTACTCAATGAAAAAGATTAGTGTTGACTCATCTCTATTATTTGCAGGACCTGGAGATGCTTGATCACATAAAATGGGAAGCAATGGTGATTGATGAGTGCCAACACCCCGTAATGTCAGTGCAATTAATGCAAATTAAGATGCTAGCTGCAGATATGAAGCTCCTACTTGTTAGTGGTAAAGTACTGGTATGTCAGTCGTATTACTGTTGCTGGTATTATTATTGTGATTACTCCCTCTGTTCCTTTCAAAGACAAAGAGTCCATGTTTCAAACTCTTAAAGAATAAAATTCATTTGCAATAAATACCCTCAGTTTTAAGAATTAAAGTAGTTTCTTAGTTTACATCCAGTGTAATAAGGATGTAATTTGGAAATTCAAAATATTAAAAAGCCTAGGATTTCATTAAGCAGAATGTTTCACAATAACCGAGGGAGTATAATTTTGTTTTTTCTATGTTTCATTGCATTTCCTCACTTCGGCTGGATTTTTTCCAGGATAGGAAGTTTAATTATCACAATGTTCTATGCTTGCTTGATTCGGAATTTGATGAGAGAAATGAAGATGCGGAGATGGACCCTAACCTTGATACTCGTAAACTGAAAGAACGACTAGCACAATTTACTGCATTTGAGTGCAAGTTTGGCACTTCTAAATTTTCAGAGTACTGGGTTCCTGCACGTCTCTCTAGCATGCAAATTGAACAATGCCGTGATTTACTGCTTTCTAACTCAAGGTTGCTTTGCTCATCCTTGAGGAATGATGCTGTTGATTCCCTCCGTGAAATTCTGTCATTGACCCAAAAGGTTAGACTTTCAGTTGGGTAGTAGGCTTTTAGTTAACTGCAACTTTTGTACTCGGTACTTATTCTTCTTCTTTCTCATCTGATGTCCATGTTGATTTGTTACTGTTATCTTCTGACTTCTGAGTACCCGGTATTCCCTTCAGTGTTGTGACCACCCTTATCTTGTGGATCATTCTTTGCGAAGCAGTGCCACAAGAGGTCTTCCTCCCAATGACCACTTGGATGCCGAAATAAATGTAAGCAGTAAACTAGAACTTCTTGACAAGATCCTTTCAGAGGTCAAGAAACGCGGTTTAAAAGTACTCGTCCTTTTTCAGGTAGCCTACTGGATCTTATATATCACTTCCCTTTCTGGACAATAACAATATAGGGTCTCTTGAATGATTAGGTCTTAATTGATTGATGATTTGTTTACTTAAGTTCTTTGAACTTTGTTTTGGTTTTGGTTTTAAATTGACAGCCGATTGTTGCATCCGGAGAGATTTCCATTGGAGATATTTTGGATGACCTTGTACATCGAAGATTTGGTGAAGATTCTTACGCACGCATTCAGGGAGAAATGGCTCCTCCTAGGAGGCAATCTGCCTTGGACATGTTCAACAATAAAGAGAGCACAAGCTTCATTTGTTTAATGGACTACCGAGCTTGCATTTCGAGTATTAAACTTTCATCTTTGGGCATAGTTATTCTATTCAACAGCGATTTGAATCCCTTGAATGATTTAAGAGCGCTGCAAAAGATTACCATCAATTCACAGTTTGAGCAGATAAAGGTCCTCCGGTTATATTCTTGTTTTACCATCGAAGAAAAAGCATTAATTCTTGCCAAACAGGGGACAATTTTTGAGAGTAGAATACAAAGAATTGGCCGAAGCAGTTGTCATATGCTGCTAACATGGGGTGCCTCCTACCTATTCAATAAGCCTAATGACTTCGATAGCCACATTTCCTCAGGAAAGTCCTTTTTAGACGATGTGCTCTCTGAGTTGTGGGCTCAATTGCCTGACACTGGTGATGATGGCATTGCTGGTGATTGTTCCATCATTTCTAATGTGGGGCAGACGGAAGGAACATACCGTAGCAATATTATGTTACTGAGTGAAGTGGAAGACCAGTCAATGGACGTTGTGGACAATGAGGCACCCCACCTTTTTTGGAGAAACTTGCTTGAAGAAAAGCCTCGCCTCAATCGGAAGCATTTGTCAATGCCATCTCGGAGGATTCATAAGAAATCCCAAAGCTCTGGTACCTGGTATGAAGGATATGAATCTGAAAATGTTGCAAATAAATGCAAGAAGGTGGTTAATAGCACCGTCAGTAAAATGAGATTGAGGAACAAGCGAAAACTACTTGCTGATGTGAATGGAAACAAACTCATGGGTATCGGATATGAATCTGAAAATGTTGCAAATAAAGGCAAGAAGGTGGTTAACAGCACCATCAGTAAAATGAGATCGAGGAACAAGCGAAAACTACTTACTGATGTGAATGGAAACAAACTGATGGGTATTGTAGCTATTTATATGCGGTTTGGTCTATTATATTTCCAGTTAAAGATTGCCAAATGGGTCGGTACTTGTTTTCTGCCACTGAAGCTATTTGTTTCTCCAGGAGCACCTGGACATCCAACTGGTAAAAGATCTAAACGCTTGCCCAATCCAAATTCTCCAGCGGATACTTCATCCAGCCCACGTGTACCTAGAACTGTCTCAATGCAGTATGTTGGAAGGGATGATGTACAGACGAATGTGGAGATTCCTAACAGTGGTAGTGCAAACACAAACAGGGTCCAACCAGAGGCTCTAGCAGGGCCGGAGAGTTCATGCCAATCACAAGTATGGAATAACTTGAATCTTTCATTCCGTCTAATTTTGATTTTTTTTTCCCTTTTACTTCTATAGTGGTATGCTGTTTTTTCATAATTGATTACAAATGTTATTGGATTCTAGTATCTTCCAAGCTATGGAATCCCTACTTCTAGTGGGGCTCAAGTTCAAGGGGACCCACCTTTGGATGATTCAGCTGAGCCATCTACTGCGCAACCTATTTTACCTTTGCCATTGCAACCATCTGCGTGTGTGCATGTGGGTGGAAGTGAGTCAGGTGCTTCTCATCTTCGAAACACAATCATCGAACCTAAATCTCAGAATAGTCACCCTCTACTATCCGTGGCAGCTGAAGTGGCTCAATCTGCTGGCACAGACCCACTTCAAAGGGAAATGGAGATAATACAGAAGGGTATAGATGAAGTAACCAAGATGCATCAAGAAATGGTTCTCTAGCTTAGAAATTTCCCCCTCTTTTTTTTTTTTTTCAAATTTTCCGTTGGTGGGGTGCTAGTGTTTGTACTTGTTTTCATGTTTCATTGAATAAATTTGTTCTGTTTCTAGGAATCAAGGCTCAACTTGGAGTGTGAAAAAGAGATAGCTGAGATACGCAAGAAGTATGATGCATTGATTCAAGAGTCAGGGATGGGATTAGCGAAACAGATGGAGATTCTTGAAAGGAAGTACAAAATTGTATACGACAGTAAACTGTTAGCTGTGGCTCTGGCACAGAAATTTCATACTAGCAACGCTGCTGTGTCTAAGGGAACAGAGCAAGGTATGTGAACAATACTTGAATTGCTGCAGAACCAAGTCGTGGCAAATTTTAGAAAAGTATCTGAGATTATTACCTTCTCCTCGCAGCGACAATATCGAGTTTCATGGACGAGATATCACAGCTTTATTTTCAGCCAATTTTGGCAAGCTCACAAATGGCTGACCCACCCGTGATGCCAGTAGTGCAGTTGGTGAACCATTCATCTACCAACCAGTCTGGATGGGGTTCCTTGCGCAGAGATTCTTCAATCATCCCAATCGTGGCTGATATACTGCAAGAGACCCCACTAGTGCCGGTTGTAAACAACACCTCGTGCCCTGCCCCAAGAATTTCTGCAGTCGGGCCTCAGTCATTACTTATCCCCGCTGTTCGTCCCTTGGAAAGCAGTTTTGCTGGAAGCGTATTTCGAGCTCCGGCCCCTCATCTCAGAAATTCAAGAGCTCCATCTTCTGTAACGCGCCTCCCCGACCTCCCAACCTCGCATCCAATGCCAAGCATCCATGAATCACCTGCCAACCCATCTTTTACATCTTCAATGTCGACCGAGGCAACTCCCAGACCCAAAGAAATGCCGTTGGGAAATGTAGGTAGTTTGCCAGTGGTCCATTGTTCTCTCTCACCCTCTAACCTGCCAAGTGGTATCCCTAACCCGTTCTCGCTGCGGTACTTGGGTTCAAATTACAGAGCTATCTAACCCTGAAGTTGCATAACAAGAAGATCACCTCCTGTGACACTAGTTTTTTTGGTTTTACAGATCAGGGGATATGGTCAGTGATATAATAGGATGGTAGTGGAGGGAGTAGGCAAGTTGCTAATGGAGCCACTCTTGTGCACTCCTTGGCCAAATCTTTGCATATATGTATAGACCTCGAATTTACATACGGTATATCTTTTTGGTAGTTCCAGTTAATATGAAAGTTTTTTTTATCTCATGGTGATTCTTGGTTGAATCAGAGTCTCAACAGGAAATCCAGACAACTCACAGTCAATGACAAAAAGGAAAGTGGAAGCGATTATCTGAAACACTCGTGCAGCATAATCATCCCAAAGCAAGACTTGCCAATTAGAGGTGGCAAACGGGCGGACTGGGCGGGTATGGGCAGTGCCCATATGGATTACGGGCTCAAATGGGCGGGCAAGTGAGTGTCCAATTAATTACACGGGTATAAATGGGCGGGCCTTAAATGGACTTGGCCCATTGAAAACAAAGATGATATACATAATTCATTATTTTGATTGAGATTTTAAAACAAATATGAGAGGGAAGTTGATTATAAAGGCAAGACAAAAACTAAGTTATATGTATTAAAAAAAGAATCATCTTATCAATGAATCTATATGTATTAACAAATATGAGAGGGAAGTTGATTTTAAGCTAGATTCATTGATCGGTCCTCTTTTTTTGTACTTTTTTTCAATTTGTCTCGTTAAAGTCTAGTGATATGGAGTAATTATAAATTAGTCTTTCTATTTCAAAATAAAATTTTTTTTTTCACTTCAAGAAAAATATTTAGTGTTTTATTTAAAGACATTTCACTAAAGAATCTAATTTTAATAATATTTATATATTTTTTAATTATTAAAGTGTTCAAACGTAAATGTTTTAGTTAAACAGAGGAGGGAGCATCAGACTGTGACTTGTTAGCAAAGCTTGGAAAATGAAATGGTTATTACTTAATACATATATAGAGGCAGTTGCTTTTTCCCTCCGAAAATATGGTGTTTGTTCTTGATGCTAGTAACAATTGGTGAGTTGGTATTATGGAATATGGGTATCACTATGAATGACATGTGGGTTAAATGGGCGCCCACTTAAGCCCATATATGCCCACCAAAATTAGTGGTCTTAAATGGGCATGCCCATTTATGCTCATTAACAATTTTATATGTGCTCATACCCATTAATTAGTGGGCGGACTGGGCGGACATTTGAACATGGGCAAAAATTGCCACCTCTATTGCCAATATAGTCCTTCCGTTCCAAAAACAATAGTCTTATATGACAGGTCCTTTTTTTTTTTTTTTTTAAAGACCGTAGCTTTATATGCTTATACCTTTTTAAGATTACACTGAAATTATTATTATTATTATTAAAAATGAAACTTTTTTGGGAACAAACAAAAGAAGAAAGATGAACTATTTTTTTTTTTTAAAGTTTGGGCAGAAGGAGTATAATTAACAAAAAAGAAACAGAATAAAGACAGAAGATAATAAACAGAACTCTTCCGCTTATATCAAAGTCTATTTATGAGAAGTCGTATGGAAACCCTTTCCTCGCTATAGGCCGCTGGCCCTCTACATGTAAGAGCAATAAACACAACCAAAGATACCTGTGTACGCTATAGTGGGATAGGGATAGGGGAGAAAGTAGCATTAATGTTTTGCGTGGGTTCAACAAAGGGTTTATAGCTATAGCTTACAAACTCTGGTTGCTTCAATACCTAATTTTAGATCCCATAAGAAAATGAAATCAACACGTAACGGAACGTATGAGCAGCACCAGCAGTTCAGAGCAAAAGAGAGGCAACTGATAATTTCAACTCATTTTGACTGGATGAATCACCATGTACCGTTCTGAATAAACTTGGGTATAATCAAACAGCAAACCAAGAGTTTGTCAAGGAAAAAATGAAGTCATAGGACTAAAAAATTAAGTAAATGAAATAGACGAGGAAGACCACATCACAATGCATTTATTTGATGCATATTGGGATAGGTGATAACCAAACACGAGAAGTTCGCCAACTGATGAAGCTTTGGCTTTCTTCCAAGGTAGCTCTTTGAATGGAAATCTTCTCTTTCCACTCCGCAGAATTTGGCAAGGCAGTTAGTTAGTCCACACATGAAGCCATTTTTTATTCCTCCACCAACTAGAGATGTGGTCTTATTCCCTCACAACTTGAAACGGTTCATATTTGGTTCTCCAAAAGGGGCATGTATGGAACAAATATGTAGTTAACCCCTTGCAAAAAGAAATTTTTAAAATTATATGCATAGGGAGACATTCCTCAGAGGTGGTCACAAATTGCCTTCGTAAAGTCGGTGGTTGTTGAAGAGCCACCAAGGTCAGCAGTTCGGTACTTCCCTTCTGCAATGGTGTTGAGGACAGCATTCTGGATCCGATCAGCTTTGTCATGAAGCTCCAGATGGCGAAGCATTGTTACGGCACTCAATGTTAAGGCGGTTGGGTTGGCCAAATTCTACATAAATTCAACCAGCAAAGTTACTAGTAGGGCAAACAGGTTTCATATATGCAAACAAAAAGTCGTGCTAAAAGAAAGAGATTTTCATGAGTCAAAACTCAAAACAGACTGTCAAGAGGAAAAACAGGAGCAGCAAGCTGATATTAATACAACAGAAAAGAATACTGTTTTGTATACGAAAGATCTTATCATCAAAAGTCTATTACACCATAAAACTATAGCTCCTTCAGAAGACCTATAACAGCAAGCCGACGCAGATATTAACTCCCTAGGAATCTCTGTAAGTGACAACCTTTACCAGTCCTCTATCGCCAAATTACTCTGGCATATAACCAAACTTCATACTACTCATGAGAAAGATTAAACTAGCAAAACCCAGATATCTATCCCAAGTAGTTCAAAGCAACATATATTAACTCCCTAGGAATCTCTGTAAGTGACAACCTTTACCAGTCCTCTATTGACAAATTACTCTGGCATATAACCAAACTTCATTCTACTCATGAGAAAGATTAAACTAGCAAAACCCATATATCTATCCCAAGTAGTTCAAAGCAACATATTTTAACTCCTGATAAGATGATGAAACGGCCTCTGCAAGAAACTGCAGTTCACTTTGCTTGAACCACTCTGCATCCCCCAATTCACCACCAAAAATAGAGAGAAACAAACAAAAGAACTACCTGGTACCAATGAACAGAGAAGCTGGCCACCTAGATAATATGGTACGCGTTGTCAGGCAGCCCTATGTTTTTGGTTGAAAGTTCAAGCAAACCAAACCATTTCCACTATAGAGAAAAGGGACAAGAAATTATGAGGGCTCTACTTGTGAACTTTCTTTAGCAAATCTTTCAAACCAAAAGGTGCTGAAGCATTTTGCTCATGATATATGCAATGATTCTCCCACATCCCTCTTTTTTATATACTATGTGATATATTACCTATGCCATATCAGGATGAACTTCAAATGAGAAAGTGGATCTTGAGCAGAAATAACAGAGGGAGCTCATGTGTCTTCATGCTAATCAATGAATCTATGAGTCATGCTCATGTGTGAGATTTTTTCACCAAGAGAACAGTGTGGAGAAGGAACTTTCCCATTTGGGAAAACCAAGCAGACATTAATCTCATATTTATCATAAGGAAGCAATTGAATAATAAACCAGCTTATACCGCTAACCTTTCCAGCAATATCAGGAGCTGAACCATGTACAGCCTCAGCAAGAGCAATACCTCCCTCACCAATGTTGCAGCTGGCAAGATGTCAAACAAAGTGAGACGATGTACTCCACTTTAGATATTTAAAACCACAATGAATACTTAGAGAATAGAAACCAAAAGGAAACGGGTACCTTGGTGTTAAACCCAATCCCCCAATCAACCCAGCACAAAGGTCACTGATAATGTCACCGTAAAGGTTAGGCATCACTAAAACATCAAAAAGTGCCGGATTCTTCACAAGCTGTAAACAGAAAGAGAGATCAATATACTAATTGTACTCTTTTTGTTCAAAGAAAATCTTCTCTTTTATTTGTAAATAACATATTGTACTAAAAAGAGCCCAGGGGAGCAACTCATGTACTACACTAGGAGTATTAAAAGAAGGAAAATGGTAATTAGGACACTTGCTAAGAGTACACTTTTAGAAAGATTTTGTATTGTGAACATCTCCCAATGTCTGGGGAACACTGCCCCATGTTTTGATACCAAATATAAATCTTTCTAAAAAGATATTAAGGAACAGGTTAGCAAGACCCTCTAAAAAAACAAGAAAAACCATGCCCCCTATGTACAGTACCAATGCAGCCTTTTCAAAAAATAAATCTCGGAACACATCAACAGCATGGCTGATGGCTCGTATCCAAATCATTTAGATAATATGGCAGAAAGAATTGAAAAGCATGGTGAAGAAGATCAAAGAATCATAGGAGTTGGAGCTCATTGACAATTCACAAACACAAAATATTCTTGATCAATCATAAAGAGACCATACCATCATACAGCAGTTGTCAATTACGACTTCCTCATATGTTATCTCAGGGTACTTCTCTGCAACCTCACGACAACACTAGAGGTGGAAAAAAGGAAAAGGAAAACTCAGTAAACTGCTACATAGAAAGACAATATATTTTGTAGTTTAAGCTCTTTAAAAGAGGAAAACCTTCAGAAATAGGCCATCAGTTTTCTGCATGATGTTTGCTTTGTGTATAGCAGATACTCTCTCCCTTCCATGGGCCTTGGCATAATGAAAAGCATACTCTGCCACCCTCAAGCTTGCCTGACGAGTAATGATTTTGAGGCTTTCAACAACACCCCTCACCACCTAACATAAAATGAGGACCTTATCAGATTTGCTAAACAAAAATATTGTGTGCACTTCTATGATGTTCAACCAAACTTACTTGATGTTCAAGACCACTGTACTCGCCTTCCGTGTTTTCACGAATGGTAATGAGATTTACATCATCATAACGAGTCTTGTATCCAGGAAGACTGTAGCAAGGTCTAACATTGGCATATAGGTTAAGCTCTTTCCGTAAGGTAAGGTTCAAGGAACGATGACCTTTTCCTATCGGAGTAGCCATCGGCCCTTTCAAGCCAACCTTATTTCTCCGTACTGATTCTAGACTTTCCCATGTCACAAAACTCTGGGTTCTAGGATCTACTTCTGTCCCCACATAGTGTTCTTCCCATTCAATTGGCACATCCGCAGCATTGAAAATCTGTATCAAGGGAAACAGTAAAGTCAACTTCAATCTTACAAAACTATATTCACGAAAGCTTCATCAAAGATGGAAAAGAAATCTATACATAGAAAATTCTAAGCAGCTCGTACCATTCACAAATCAGTAGAAATCAATATATATTTTCCTCTTTGTAATTCAGAGAGAATAAACTAAAATGTTACTCCAAACAACTAAAGGTAAAAGTTACTTTTGCTCTTTGGAATGGAAGCACAAACTGATCTTCATTATAGTATATTACTGGAAATTTAAGAGTACTATTAACTTGAAATGGAGCGTAAATATAAAACATACTCCCTCCGTTCCGGATAAATGTTCCTACTTTTTATTTTGGGATGTCCCAACTAATGTTCCTAAAGACTTTTGATCTACCTATTTTCTACCATTCTTCCTAATATACCCTTAAAGTTTCATTTAATATAACACATCCCAAAGAAGCCCAATTATTTAGAATAGTTGAACTCAATTAATGTTCATGGGTATTATCGTCAGAACACATTTTACAACACATCATTAATTATGTTTCTTAATTTCTGTGCTTTATCAACTAGTAACATTTATCCGTGACGGAGGGAGTAATTCGCTTCAAGTTCAAATCTCTTTTCTAAGCATGTGATCTTAGTCATCATCCTATCTAGTTCATGCTTTGCACTCTCTTTCTTTCTATCTATCAAATTGGTGATTATGCAAGAAGAATTACTAATGTAGTTTCTTAAAAAACCTAAAGAGCCATCATCCAGACCCAAAATTCCTGCTAAAAATTACAACTTAAGAAAGAAACAAGAATTAAGAAAAATATATGAAAGGGAATGTAAAGCCGTCCGGTGGCGGGGATAGAAACATAAGCGAGCATGAGTAAAACGAAGGATCCCAAAGAAGTATCCAAACTTTAACTCCAAATGTTGTGTCATGCATGTGATCCCCAATAAAACCACTTATGAGTGAGGTTCACCGGACTAATGAATCACATGCTAGATACATCAATTGGGAATCAGAGTTAAAACATTTTTTTGAGATCCCTAGCATTACTTGTAGAGCATTAAGTGTTTATTTCAACCTATGAAATTTCTCAAAGAGAGACACATGTCACATACTAGCATTACACTGAGAGTATTAAACGTATGTCGCCATACTTAGAATCCAGCCAAATGCAATTTCTCAAAGAAAAACACACATCTATTGGCAATTTTCAATTTAGGAAAACTAAAATTATGTTAATACTCCGAACAGAAATTTCATAAAAGAAACCTTCAATATAATTAACCACAATTCACAATATAATCAATTTCTCAAGATAATATGCCTCACACAAATCACAAAAGTCAACTGATAATCAATCACAAAGTCAAACACAGCTGCAACACACAAATAAAGAGGAATAAAAACATACAAACAATTGGCGTGCACATACTACAAACTAGAACTTTGTACATACAAATACATAGACTGAGATGAGGACTATTGACCTGTTTGACGGACTCGGCGATCTCAGGGCCGATGCCATCGCCGGGAAAGAGAGTGGCGCGGATCAAATTGGAGGAGGAAGAGTAGCTGCGGTCGAGGGGGGAGAAAACCCTAGCAGCTGAGTTATGGCCAGTGACCGTGGTGAAGATCTCATTAGCGCGGGTGCGAAGAATGCGCTTCACGATTTGGGAAGCCATCGATGATTGGGTTGAATGAAAGAGAGAACCCTACGAGTGATCAAAAAGGCGAGGGAGGGAAGAACATATTCTGTTATATTATTGTGTGGGAATGTATATATGTGTATGTACTGAGGAGAGAGAAAGTGTATGCATATAAATATTAAATAGTGTATGTATTTTAATTTTTGTCTAAATTGATTAGTGAATAGGTCGTTTTTGCCCGCCTCGGGAGCCCAAGGGCGGGGAGAAGGAAAGATAGTCTACTTTTTTTATACGAGGAATGCTATAGGTATTTAGATAGTACTAATTTTTTTAAATGATGTATTAGTTGATATAGTAGTTAATATGGTATAAAAAAATAAAATTAAAAATTATAATTAATGTATTATATCAGCTAATATATTATTTAATACAAAAAATTTAGTACTACTCATAATATTATTCTTTTGATAACGATCAAGGGCTACAATTATACAATGGATAAAGGGCAAATTTTGGTTAGTTTTGTAGTTAGTTATTTTATTTTATTTGTTATATTTTATATTTCTTTGAAAAACATTCCATCAATCTTGCCCATTTTCTCAAGACCAGCTGTATTGATGTTCTCAAAATTTCATAAACTTATTTATTTCCTTATTTTTCCTATTCCTATTACTTTTATGGATTGAGTATTTCTTAATTCATTAATACTTAATTAGAAATTTAGAATAATTTTTTGTGCTTCTGCTTGTCCAAGAAAGAAATTTAATTGAGTAAAATTTTAATACACTTTCAATGTATTTTTTTTTTATACAAATGGCCTAAAATTCTTGTTCAATTTGATATAAAACACCAGGAAACGACTTACACAATATTTTCTTATCACATATTACATCCTAAATTTTTTAAAGAATTTTTTTTATTTTTGATGCTCGCATGATGATGAAGTTTTCATTTCGAAACATTTGATTGATGAGTAGGTAATTAATGAAGAATATGGTCAAAAACTAAGATAATTAATTGATGCATTTTTAAAAAGTTGATAAGTTTTTTGGGACGGTAAAAATTGTAATAACCAGAATATTAATAATAATAATAATAATAATAATAACAACAACAATAATAACAATAGTATATTGGGCTTCATTGGATTTGTGTTTGGGCCGTGTGGGTTCTCTACTAAAGATGAAGGGGTGAATTACAGGTCGATCCCTTTTTAAATATTTGTAATTGTGACGCCCTGACTCAGATTCTAATACGGAATTTCAAAGTCAACGCGCCAAAACAATGACTAAACAACAAATACAAATAGTAAAAGTATGTGGCGCAACGACCCGTACTTACAATAAATCATAATAATAAAAACTTGGATAAAATAAAATCAATCATTGGCGACATTACAGCCGGAACCCAACTAATAAAGCACAAGTATAAGTTTTTGTAGAAAATTATTAATACCAACAACTACCTCGGCCACAACATGCCGGGACAACTGTACATAAACCATAAGCTACAACATGCTTGGAAAAATAACTGGAATAAAGATATAACAAAGTGTACAAGCTCGACATACACGTGTCGGCTACCAAAAGAATAGAAAGAAACAAAGTATCAACACTACCCAATGTAAAGTCTACATGACTTTACATAACCATTCGTCCTTACCAAAAGAATATCTATCACTAACAACAAAAGAGCTCCAAGGGTTACAAAGCAAAAGCCACCTGCGAGCTAAATGAATACTATCAGGCCTCACCGCAAACTTCCTGGCTGGCTCGGATCTAAGGAAAAATATATAAACAACAAACGGGGTGAGTTGAAACTCAATAAGTTACTAAATGCAACTACATGTCATGGCATAATGCTCAACTGATAATTGTAGCATGATAATACATTTATATATCACAATAGAACATGTAACATCATCATCGATATACAATTCACATAAATCATACGTAGCACTTTGATGTCCACATAAGTACTCGTAATAAACCACATTATAAAGGATATTATTTCTCTTTATCCATCTTTGCGTTGCTCCTGCAATATACAAAATAACCAAATGTGCCTTGATACCCATGTATGTAGTATCGACGTCCCCGATTAATACCATCGAGTTCAATCTGGCAAACCAAAGCCATGCGTATTGCTACAACAGTGTGGCTACTTCTCAACTGTGGCCAACAGAAGAGGGTGTGTGAAACTCCGGTACGGCGACTTATAGCAATCACAATCATTGATTTGTGAAGACTATAGGTCGTCCCACCTTACTCGACCAACGACGCCAGCTGGACTTACACAATGCACAAGTAGATGTTCATACTCATCAAATGCCAATAACCATCAAGTTCAAAAGTAGTGAACTAGACAAATAACAAATAGATTATTTTACTCTACCGCCAATTATCATTCAACACATATTTGCAAGAATTCCAGTTAACACATTAGAGCCATTTAATGGTTTCTAATTTAACAGTACCACAACACACGGAGGACTAGAATTTCCATTATTCGAATTCTAAACCTCGTAGTAATTTAATATGTTGTTCGGGGAATCATAATCTTTCTTAAAATCGACTTCTTAGAGTCATTTCTAAAGTTCACAAAATTAGGGTTTAAATACTATATGCAAGATTACCCAATTTCAAGTCTTAAGTTCTCTATTTATTCAAATCCTAAGGTTAATGTTCAAACCCTAGCTCATTCAACATCATTTAACCCAAGAACACATCACAAGCATAATGTACTCATCTTAACAATGGATTTATACATGAGAACAACATCCATATCAAGTCATACTTGATTATTGATGAACTAGCACACATTAAGCTTAAAAGCATGCAAAAAATGGGGTTTAGTAACTTACCTAGAACCGAATATCAAGCCAACAAAATCACGATCGAAGGCTCTATAGTTGCTCCCTCACTCGACACCAACACAATGATAGTCTCGAATCGTCAATCGGACGGTTAAATCTTCGAGAACTCAAACACACACACTAATCTCACCAAAACTCCCACACACGTACTCTAGGCTTCAATGGAGGGAAAAATGGAGAGAATGAACTCTCTCCACTTAATTTAAGTGGCTGAAATACTCAGCAAAGGGGGATGATGACGTGGCCGCATAGATTCCAGAGAATTGAGGGGTTATGCGCGCTAGCACTATGCGGCCGCATAACTCCCCGATTTAGGCTGAAATGTTTCTAGGCTGTCCAAAGGTGATTCCAAACACTCCCAGGCCATCCTAAGATGATACAAACCTCAAACTAAGTCCGAAACAAACCCGAAACATATAGCAAACATAGTAACTCTCATAAACATGAAATGAAATAACGAATTAGGGTATAAATCAACTAACATGCTACTCAAACAAGTATAATAAGTATGTTTAACATGTCAATCATACGATAATACAAGCAAATCATACGTAGGATGAATCAGGGTGTTACACTAATCGCTCCAGTCCACTCATCTTTTAAAAATCGAAAAAAAGTATTTTTGGGGCGAAAAGACGATTGTGCCATTAATGAAAGAAAAACACGAGCACATCAGTAACCCAAGGCATCGCGATAAGTAATCCAAGGCATCGCGTGAGTTAATCATCGTGATGAGCAACCAAGACATCGCGATGAACAATCGAGACACCGTTTGATTTATATTATTAATTAATTTATAGAATAATTTAATATTTTTAAAATTTTTTTACATATAATATAATTGGTTTATATTATAAATTAATTTATAGAATAATTTAATATTAAATTTTTTTTACATATAATATAATTGATTGAGTTGGTTTAAGGTGTATATTCCTATTTAATAGGGTGGGTGTGACACATCACCAGCCTTTGCATTTCTCCAAATAAGCTTGATTTTTGGAGTGACGTGACTATTAATTTATAATGAATTACCTAATAACTATACATAATAATATTAGGTTTGATAATAGGTATTACTACTATCAATAAGATTTGAACTCATACCCTATTAAATATGAATATACACCTTAAATCAACTCAATCAATTATATTATATGTAAAGATTTTTTAAAAATATTAAATTATTTTATAAATTAATTAATAATATAAACCAATTTTTATTTTTATAAATGTTATTCTCTCCATGTCAAATTATGGGTCTCATATTATTATTTAATACGTCCTAAAATAATGTCTATAATATGTGATACATATCAACAAAATTTTAAATCATTACATTCAAATTTTATGCTTTTTTTTATATATGTGTAATTTTTTTTTCACGCTAACAGTGTATCAAAAATATATAAATATAGTATCAAACTAAACTTTTTCTAATCATTGAATGATATTTAAAAATTATTTTAAGAAATATAATTATATTCAATCCTTAAATAATTCTCATTTGTTCAGAAAAAAATTATTTCTTCAATATGTCCCAAAGTAAATATTTATTTTTAATTTTAGGATTTGAACTCACACTCTTTTAAATATGAATATACACCTTAAACCAACTCAACGAATTATATTATATGTAAAGATTTTAAAAAATATATTAAATTATTCTTTAAATTAATTTATAATATAAACCAATTTTTATTTTTATAAATGTTACTCTCTCCATGTTAAATTATGAGTCCCATATTCTTATTTAATACGTCCTAAAATAATGTCTATAATATGTGATACATATCAACAAAATTTTAAATCATTTCATTCAAAATTGATGCTTTTTTTTAAATATATGTGTAAATTTATTTTTCACATTAATATTGTATCAAAAATATGTAAATATAGTATCCAACTAAATATTTTCTAAACATTGAATTATCTTTAAAAATTATTTTAAGAAATAGTATTATATTCAATCCTTAAAAATTTTCTTTTGTTCAGAAAAAAAAAATATTTCTTCAATATGTCCTAAAGGAAATATTTATTTTTAATTTTAGGATTTGATCCCACACCCATTAAAATATGAATATACACCTTAAACCAACTCAACCAACTATATTATATGTAAAGATTATAAAAATATATTTAATTATTCTATAAATTAATTTATAATATAAACCAATTTTTATTTTTATAAATGTTACTCTCTACTTGTCAAATTATGGGTCTCATATTCTTATTTAAGATGTACTAAAATAATATCTATAATATGTAATACATATCAACAAAATTTTAAATTATTTCATCCAAAATTGATGCTTTTATATATATATATATATATATGTGTGTGTGTGTTTTCTTTTTCATACTGATAGTGTATCAAAAATATATAAATATAGTATCCAACTAAACCTTTTCTAACATTGAATGATCTTTAAATATTATTTTGAGAAATATAATTATATTAAATCCTTAAACAATTCTTCTTTGTTCAAAATAAAATTATTTCTTCAATATGTCCCAAAGTAAATATCTATTTTTAATTTTGTAAAAATTCTTCAAATATATGTCTAAAATATCTTTATTAAGTGCAAGATAAAAAAAAAAAAAGAAACAAAACAATTTGATATCATTAAAGGATCTTTAAAAAATAAAAAAAATATATAGAAACGAAAATTTATATATTGACCACCAATAAAAAATATTTATTCTGAAATAAAAATATTATAATAAACGACCACCAATTTGCATATATTGACAACATTTAACTTTTGTCAAACATTAAGTCAATAAACGCATATATTCAATAATGATAATTTAAATATTTCTAAAATATGTTAATTAATCTTAAAATTAAATTAAATTTGTGCGGAACACAGACTCTATAACTAATTTATGTAAGAAAGATAAGTATGTATTTACAAATGTGTAAACGGGTGTGATGAAAGTTTTTAAAAACAAATGGTCTGACTACGTTCCTAATTTAAACTTTCTGAACATTGAACTCTGAATCTCCTATATATACTTCTATTATATTAAGGGTAGAAAATGACTAGTTTACCCTCAATTTAATGTCAAGGTAACATTTGTTTGGTTCGTGCTTGCCTATTTTCAGAGATTTGAGTTATCACTGTATCTATCCAAACCTCAGGGTAGGTCACTCAGTTACTCCTACATTAAGTTGTTCAACAGTGGCTCCGTTGTACGATGTGCATCGTTTACTGTACACATAATTTGCTAAAATAACATTTTGATTGCACCAAGTGAAGTGTACATCTAATTTATGGAGAGAGAGAGAGAGAGAGATTATTTTTTTCCTTTGTCACACAAACGAAAATGATAGGGATATAAATAATTTTATACAAAAATTTGGATAGAAATCTCGTGTCTAGTATGTGATGAGATTAAGGGTGACATCATATGATAAATCATGCAATATTTAATCAATCACATGTTTGACATCTAGATTTATACCAAAAAACAAAAAAGTAAAATAATTCAGATGCTAAGTCAAAGCTTACACGTTGCAATCACACTATTTTTAACATTAATACTGTGTACTCCCTCCGTCCTTAAATTATTGTCTGGATTAACCTTGCACATAGATTAAGACTACTTAATTGACTTGATTATTAATATTAAAATAGTATTGAAATAGTGTGTTGTTTACTTTAATGCTCATGTATATGTGGTCCGTAATTAAAGTAGAAAGAAAAAGTAAGGGTAAAATAGTAAAAGTGATGTTCTAAAAATGAAAGTTTCAAACAAGACAATAATTTAGGGACGGACGAAAAAAGAAAGAAAGACAATAATTTAGGGACGGATGGAGTATTAAAAATGGTAAAAGAAAGAGAATTTTAAATTATATCAGAAAAGATAAAGAAAAAGAGCTAAGCACTCTTAACAACTGTGCACAATGGCAAACCAAACCAAAAGCTCTTAACACAAACAAATACATTTCATGAAGAAAAAAAAAATTTCTAACCTAACAGATTGGGAGAGGAGCCCCATTCCAACCTTCAAGACATTCCAACAATGGATCAATAATCTTCCCCTTGCACATTGCTGTGAACACCTTATCAAACACCTCCCCTGGTGAAGTAACCTTCTCTCCAGTCAAGAATCCTGTCCCAAGCTCTTCCCTCACAAACTTGTACAATGGGTAAGACCTGCATTTCTTGATCCTGTTGGGAATTGTAAGACTGCCGCTCTCGTAAACACTTCTCACATTCTCAACCTCCTTAGGCAAAAGGGTTTTTAATTCATCTTCAAAAGCTCCGATCTTTTGGAAGATCGACGAGTTAGCGCTCTTCTCGCCTTCACCATTCTTCAACGCATGTTCGACCAGTACTTGCCTTAGTTTTTGCATCAACGGGTAAGTGGTGCTGCAAGGGTCGTCGATGTATGCAAATACGTATTCGCGATCAACGACTCTAAGTAATTCCTTTTCGCAGAATCTTGAAGGATGAAGCTCACCATTCACACCGAGGGTTAGCACCTTTTTGGCTACTTGGCTTACAGTGTTTTTGACAGTCGATTTCAAGTTCTCTTCCAAATGCCTCAAGTCTATGGCTTGGCAAAGAGCTACTAGAAAAGTAGTTGACATAAGCTTTAGTATGTCGACAGCTTCGGCTGTCTTTCGGGCTGAAATTAAGCCCAAGGAATTGACATCTTGGTTATGTTGTTCTGCACTTTGGACATGGTTGGTGACGGGATTGGCTAAAAACTGGAGCTCAGAGCAATACGAAGCCATTGCAATCTCTGCGCCCTTGAAACCGTAATCCAAACTAGGATTACGTCCTCCTGAGAGATTTGAAGGCAACCCATTGTTGTAGAAGTCATTCACAAGCTCGGAGAATTGGGCAAACATTAGCTTACCAATGGCTGCAATGGCCAAACGTGTGTTGTCCATTGAAACTCCAATTGGGGTGCCTTGGAAGTTACCACCATGTAAAGCTTTGTTCCTGGAGACATCGATCAAAGGGTTATCGTTGACGGAATTGATCTCCCTCTCTATCATCTTTGTTGATGAGCGGATCACCTCGATTTGTGGGCCAAGCCATTGGGGCGATGTTCGCAGAGCGTATCTGTCTTGCTTGGGTTTTTGCAATGGATCCATTTCATGTACTTTTGCAGCTGCCTTGACATAGTCACTTCCATCTAGAATGTATTCCATAACTGCAGCAGCCTCAATTTGGCCAGGATGATGCTTCAATTTGTGTGTCAAATGGTCGGTGAATTCGGGCTTTCCTTGCATTACTTCAGCAAAAATAGCTGATAGGACTTCAGACAGCAAAGCAAGCACAGTAGAGTCGAATAGAACCATAGAGGCCATGCCAGAGCCCACAGCAGTGCCATTCACAAGAGCAAGGCCTTCCTTAGGCTGCAACTCAAAAAATCCACCTTCGACTCCAGCAAGCCCAAATGCTTGTTCAGCATTGAGGACCTCCCCGGTTGGTCCAACGGCCTTAGAATTTGGCCTGCCAGTCAGAAGCCCGGCAATGTAGGATAAGGGGACAAGGTCGCCGGAGGCTGTGATCGTGCCACGAAGGGGCAAAACAGGGGTAACATTGTGGTTGAGGAGTTTTGTGATGGCCTCCAAGATTTCGAAGCGAATGCCAGAGTAGCCCTGGAGAAGGGTGTTGATTCGAACGATCATGGCCGCTCTTGTTGCCGAGTGTGGTAGGGTGTGGCTTGATTCTGTACCATTGCCAAAGATTCCAGCATTCAAGAACCTGAAACATTAGAAATAGATAAAACTTAATTGGCATCTCTAATAAGTTTTTGTCATTTACTGTAAACACAGATTCCTAATCAAGTAAATTTTGTATCTTTTGGTAGGTAGATTTCTAGGAGTTATGATTATAGATGATAAAAAAATGATAAATAATTCCTAAAAAATGTAAACATAAAATGTCTAAATATATTTCTTAGCATTTATCAAAAAAATTATATCATTAATTATGAATTGAAGGCCGATATATTCGACCAAATGATCCAGAGAGAATGCTAAAAAAAAAAAAAAAAAAAGGTTACCTAATGAGCTCCTTCTGAAGAGCACCGCCTTGGTTAGTCCTCCTATGAGAAGTAGCACCAAAGCCAGTAGTAACCCCATAACTATCCGTCCCTTTATTCATACTCTCCATCACCCAATCACTACTCGCCTTTACTCCCGCTCTCGCCGCCTCCGATAACTCCACCTTCACCTGATCATTATCCCTCGCGGCAATCCCTGCCACCTGAGCCACCGTCAACGTTTCCCCTCCAAGCCTCACCACCGGCTTCCTAAACTCCGCCACCATTCTCTTCACTTCCTCCAAGTGACTACCCTTGAGCGACTCTGCAGCGACCCCCCAATTTAATGGATCACTAATGCAAATCTCCGAATCAACAACCCCGTTAGCATGCCCATTCTCCATGGTTAAGCTTCCCATTATCGAGAAAAATTAACAACTAATGGATTGGAGAGACAGCCGAATGTGACCGACTTAAAAGAGTTTTCACTAGCTAGCTAGAATAACAAGTAACCGAGGCACAACTTAATGTCACGGACTTGGAGTTTTTACAATGAAAATGGAAACGGGTTAAAGGAGTGATGAATATTGGACTTGCTAGCTAGCTAGAAGTTGTGACACACTCCACGAGTGATCGATCACTTTGTGTATGTGTGTGTATATATAAAGTGAATTTTAGAGAGAGAGAGAGAGAGAGAGAGAGAGAGAGAGAGAATGACTTTGTGAGAGAGAGAAATGTGGGTAGCAATGAAGGAAGGAAGGGTGTTGAATGGTGGTAGGAGGGGCTTGTGGTTTATATAGAGGGAACGGTAGCAATTGCCAATTGTGCAATTATGTTACCTAATTTAGACGGTAGTATAAATAAATAAATTAAAATTATTATTATTATTATTATTATTTTTGGTTGGTAAGCATGCATTGGGGTAGGCAGGGGTAGTGGTGGCTGTGACTTAGTGGGGGTTGGGTTGGTTGTTAATCAATCTGAGCCCTCCAGTTTGTCCTCATGAATGGTTGAGATTTATAGACGTGGATATGTCATGAAACATGAGTATGTATGTATTTCTACTCGTCAAATGCCTTCTTTCTTTTTTCTTTTCCAGTTTGAAATTTTTTTAATGTGCAATTCACTCGTAAATGGCAGGTAATGACTTCTTCTTTTCCAGGAAAAAAACAGTAAAGTTTGTTGAATTGGTTAGGAAGGAGCTGCTTGAAATAGAAAGAATTAATATTAAGATAAGCATGCATCATTTCTAGATATGTTTTATATATATTAATTAAATAGTTGTTGACAACGTACTGATCAGTAGAAATTTAATTCACAAATATATAATATGGATTTAATTTATGCATATGTTATATATCTATCTCTTCAAAATCATATCTAATGCTTTCAGCTTTAGCTACAAATTTCCTTCCTGGCAAACTTAGTATTGCGAGCCAGGATTCGTCTTTCTTAAATATGTGATACATGAATAATAATAATTCATGTAAAACCAAAAAGAATCTAGCTAATGATCTAAATATGTTAATTTTATCTAATTAATATTTGAATTTAATTTACAACCATAATTGTTAGATGCTGGATTCCATTAATTTTTTTTTTTCCTTTCCAATGCATTAAAACATATTATCGTGAATTAACGGTATTCCCAAATATAAGAATATTTAATAAATTTGGAATATCTGTAACACTTTTTGCATCTTTTCACATAAATATACTTTAAATATTGTTTCGGGACACATCCAAAGATACCCCTTGATTAATACTTGGAGACACTACTGAAAAGTCTTTATCTATATTGTTCTCCATTGAGATATATATATTTTTTTTAAAAAAATCAAACAATTTTAGCAGTCACAATAAATAAATTTTAGTGAAATGATATTCTTACTTCACCTTTCAACCTCATCTGATGTCTTGATTAAAAATTAGAATGAAAAAAGGTTTGTTGATGTATTCTAAATCAACTAGTAGCAAGTGCAGTTGTGCGCGAATTATCATACCCAAGGGACTATACAAACAAAGAATCGAAACCATATTATTTTTCACTTTAGTTAGATATGAACGAGTGATTTTTGTTGTAACTAAATTAACAAATAAAAATAAATTAAGAATTTTCATAAATTCGATACACCAATAAGAGAGAAAACGTTAGGACTAAATTCACTAAGAGTGGGACTATTAACATCCCACTCTCTCTTACTACACCCATTCTCCCTAATACATCCACCATAAAAATTTCATACCAAACCAATTTATTAATGCACCACCCCTATGTATCCTTTTTTACCCCTTCCTAAATAATTTATTTTTCTTTTTCTTTTCTTCTAAACCTAACCCACACCCCCCCCCTTTTTACGCACAGCAGAAAACCCAACCCCCAAACTCACGGCAGACTCCCTCATCTCCCACACCTCCAGCAAGGTAAGCATTCAAATCTCCCTCCATCCCTATTTTTTTTTTTTTCCTTTCTCCGACCTACCCTCCCTCTCTACATCAATCTGTGTTCCCTTCCCTCCTTCTCACTTTTTTTCTCCTCCTTCCTTTTTGAAAATCCTTTGAAAAAATTTGGAAATCTCTAGTTCGATCATGGTTGACTGAACAACACAGTTGTTCGGTCAACCATGAACGAACGAGAAATTGCCGAATTTTTTTAAAAAAGGCGTGTTGGGTTTGGTGGTCTGATCTTGGAGGGAAGAAAAGAAAGGGAGAAGGGAGGAGAAGAATGAAAGAAAGGAAAAAAAAATAGAAAGGGGGAGGGGGTAGAACAGAGACCACAGTAGAGGGAGATGAGAGAAGGGTGAGGGGAGGGAAGATGAACAAAGGCGCAAGAGAAGGGAGAGGGGAAGGGAAGAAGGAAAGGAAGAAATAAAAAGGTAAAGAATTCTGGGTCTTTTTACAAGACGACAATTTTATAATTAAATTTTGGGGGGTGTATTTAGAGAAAGTGGGGATGTTAATAGCCCCACTCATTCACTAATTCACTTCCATGTAACAATTCCTCAACAATGATTGTTCAACTTATTACTCTTGCGTGACATCAAGATTTCTACAACAAATCATTATTCTTTCTCAGGCGATATTAATTTTATTGTTATCTGATAACCTACAATATTTTTATTTAAATTTTGGTAGACCACAAAGTATTAGAGTTTGAGTCTACTAGCTTTCGATTATAAAACCTATGACTATATAGTATATATTGTATGTATCAATTCATATATCTTTATCATGAATTAATTTACGTCGAAAATCCTAGGTCACTCACGTGAAATCTCCTCGCGGTCTCAATCATATGAAACAGATCAATTAAAAGATGGTCAATCCTTCAAAACATTAAGTAAAATAAATTACGCTCACACAATATTATTCTGAGCGTGTCACACCATAGTTGAATCATAAGTTATGCATCCATGAATTGGCTACATTTAGCCCTAGCTTAATGAAGTTAGTTTATGATTAAACGCTTAAAACACATCATGATACTCAAAAGATATGGAGTGTAAAATTAAGCATAAGAAATGGAGATATTAGAACTTGATATTTATGATGATCAAACTTGAAATCCTTCAACAAATCTTGCAATTTGATGTTCCTTTTTTCTTTCTTGTGTTTCTCTCTCTAAAGACGACTCTCAAAAGTCAGGAAAAAACTCTTCTAGAATAAACCTAGAAGGTCCTATATATACATAGCTAAAAAGTTGGGAAAACTTTGAAAGAGTTTACAATTTGTGCGATTTTAAGAAAGCTGAACCGCGAACAAGCACTTAAGTGCATCAAAAGTAGCACTTAAGCATATTGTTCATCAAAGTGGCGCTAAAAGCCTAAAAGTGTCAATTAAGTGCAAAAATTATCAAAAATTCAGGTTTTAGCGTTTCAAAAGTGGCGCTTAAGTGCATTTGGTCTCTGAAGTTCAGGTGAAAGTGCTCCATAAGTAGTTAAGCGCTTCTCAAAGTTTCTGCTTTTTACCTTTTTCTTTCCAACTTTGCACTTAGCACTCTCAAACTTCCAAAACTTTATTAAATCACCCCAAAGTATCGTGAAATTACCAATTTCCCTCCAAATTAGCTAACACCTACAAAACAATATTAAAACGCACATTAAACCGCAAAAAGTCTCAAAAACAAAGCAAATATTGTGTTCTAAGGACGCACATATGTGAGTAAAAACTCACTTATCATTTGCCCTAAACTTTATTAACGAAATTTAATAAATTTTAATCAAAGTCACTAGATTGAATAGCAAATCAGGTGTTTAAAACCTGACTAGAGGCACCGTTTGTTCTAGTCACACCAAAGACACCATATAGTCTTAATTGTAGTCATTCAAAGGCATTAAATAATAATAATAAGGGTTGGAGTAATGTCTATGTCCCCTCTAACCTTTAAAAAAAAATAGTAAATCTGGTTGAATTTGTTGAAAAGATAAATAAGTTGGAATATACTACCAAAGCAATTGATGCTCCTAGTTCTAGCAACTAAAATAAATAAACTCCAAGCTCTTTTCTATATATTGGGTTTACGATGCATTTTGATTGTACATTTTCTTGACAAAAATTTCCTTTTTCATGATATATTTGTGCTTATTATATAAATATATAAAGATGAAAAATAAAGTGTGAAAACATGCATGGAAGGTACTGTGAAACTACAAATATTTTCCATTAAAGAAATGTATATATGAATATGTTTTAAAACTTCTTGACTGCAACTGAAGTTGACTAAGATTTGAGGTCAAAGGGCCGTCTGCTCAATATCAACGTGAGTGAGTAGGTTCATCCCACTTTCTCGCCTTTTTCTTGGTTGGCTCTTGGAAATTTGATCCAAAAAGAAAAAGTTAAAGCCGACAATGAAAAAAGAAGAAACACCAAATGCAATACACAATGATGGTTGAAATGGTTTGGAACGTAATTTGAGTGATACTTGAGTTTCTAACTTACTTATCCTTCTCTTCTTAAATAATCATTCTTTTTAATTAACTGAACCCAAATTAAAAAAATTTAATTGACTCCATTATAATAGTATAATACGTATTTTATTTGTTACGAACAAATAATTTACTATTTTATTTTGAAATGTTTTACTTAAGAGTCAATTTTTCAAAAATTATGTCTACAATTTTTAAAACTTTTCAGCTTTACCCACCACATGTGATATAAACATGTTAACTATGTTTCAAACATTTTTGTAATTATGATCAAATCTACTAATAATTTTTATATATCCCTTAATTATTAGACTTTTCAAACGTGAACTCTTTGGATGGAACGGATGAAGTAATTTTCTTTACTAAGATTTTAGGTTCAATCTCTGAGATAAATATTTAAAAAAAAAAAATTTAATGCATAGCCATGAAGGTGCTTACAAAACCAAAGAAAAAAAGTTAGAATGACTATGTCTTGAATCGATCTATTTTAATTTAAAACATCTCCCTCAAGAACAAATAAAATTATTATAGTTTAATTCAACTTAACTCGGTCATGCATTGTATCAACTAATTTAGAATCAGCTATATGCATGATTGTTAGTATTATTTATTTTTTTCGTCATTATCAAATGTTCATAAAAACCTTGACAAACTCTTGCCATGATTGTCAAACTATTTAAAAGTCTTAATGAAACACTACTTATCTAAAGGCATGCATCAATATTTGGACCGGACTTCACACCTGCGGTATTAAGGTGTGACTGTAAATGCGACAGTCAAATACGGAACATCTTACTAAATGAATCGCTGCATCCACAGACGGTCGTCAAGACATTGACCCATTCCATTGAGTTGAAAATAATAACTTAATTTATTTGCCCAAAAAATTAAAATGTTAAAAACGCTTAATTATAAAAGATATTATGCTTGCATTAGGTTTTCGCAATATATATATATATAAATAATTAACATGTTGACATTATATATAACAAATTGAAAACCAGAAATTTGTACACGTAACTCTTAGATTATTGAAAGATATGAGCAACAACAAAATAGTAGCATTTAATAAAAAATTGTGGGGATACTGGATTCAACGGAGCTAGTCTAGGCTGTTGTAAGATGATCGATCGATCATGATTAAGTTAATTGGTGATAGCATGCATAAACTCATGTATTTATCAAGTCAAATACGTACCTGATTAAGATTTTCACGATTAATTAAGCAGTACAATAAATACATGAGAGTTTGCACCGGCCGGCCCAAGAAACAATTAGGGTCGTGGAGGTTGCAACAATTATTATTGCATAATAATAAAACAGAAATGGATGGCTAATTTGATCATGTTTTATATAGGCATGTAAACATTTAATCTAATCTAATTACGGACTGACTGGGCTCACATATGATCATAGAAACAATTAATGTTCGCAGCGATTAGGACCAACCTTAGGTGTGTTCAAATGATCATCCTCAAATCAAATGTACGTACATAACATATATACTATATATGTAGATTTATGAGATAGACCAGACAATGATTGTTGCCTACCCAGTCCGCACATAACACAACAACATTGTCGAGAGTTATACGTACGTGTGCATGTTCAAATGCTCCTCAAATGTACATATATACAGGAGTATCATTTACACGATCACGATTCAGCAGATAATGGGTGTTGCCAATGCATGAGCTCGATCAGGAAGCTGCACTTAACCACAATATTGTCGAGAGTTACATGGCAATATATATATATATATATATGAAAAATATTCTAAGGGATTTCCAATTCTATCAAAAGATTCAAAACTAATATGAATCATGACGATAACAAGAAGTATACGAGTGCTGTTCACAGTCAAATTACCCCAACACAGGGAGGGCATGCAGCACTTACATCCTCCTCCGTCTTAAAACGAGTATTTTTAAATTGACTTTTAGTTCATTTTAGAAGTATATACGCATGAATACCCTTAGTATTTACAATTTCACAATGATAATTACAAAAATGAACGCTCATTTTAAATAAAAAAAAATTTAACACTCATTTTGATATCGAGAAAATATTAAAGACATATATTTTGCAAATTTTAGACCACTAAGACTTTGACTAGTCTCCCAACACGAGGAACAAGAATAACTTTAGCTAGCCCATGTCTGCAATTTCTTAGATAAGAGTAAACAAACAAATTTCTAAGAACAAATTTTCTAGGAAATGAGGAATTTCACCGTCCATTATCAGTGGTCAAATATGATCTCAACTATCTCAAATATTATTATTATTATTTTTTTAAAAAAATTGGGTTAATATCTCATCTATCTTATTAATTTGACACTCCGGGTTCCTGAAAAGTCTGTTTTGAGACCCCGAGACTCGGTATCAAACTGTTTTGCTCACTGTCATCTACTGTCCAAAACCCTAGTTTTGACACCATTGGTGATGCTCCGCACCAAACTATAGTCCAAAACATACATTAAAGGACATACTCCACCATGGTTCCCTATACTTTTAACCCCTTTTGAGATTGGTTCTTGCACAAAAATTCGAAAATTTTATTTTCTTGTACTGATTAAATTAATTGCAATTGGTTCTTCCGTTTAATTTTCATCCGCTAAGTGCCCTCTTTTGAGGAGCACGAAAATGGTCAACTCATATGCTTAGTTTTTAGAGCAATGCTATGGGCACAAAAATGTCGCAAATTTTTTTCACAAAATCTTCGTTGGAGGTTATTAATTGGTTTTATAGTTTACGGGCTCGCCACTAACTAATGAAAATAATCAATCAAAATCAAGCGACAAGGCTTTTGTGACAAATTTTTTTTTGACTTCTTTGTGCCCAAAATATTAGCCTAGTTTTTAGGATCAAAAACTGAACTTGAAAGCAGTAAGGAAGTACGAATAGATACTTGGTAAATTAGCTGACACGAAATATTTGAACAACGGCTTCAATTTGCTCAAGCCTGTTCTTTTGGTAAACCACCCAAGCTCGAGCGCTCCGTAATCTGAGCCGACAAACTTGTGCTTAGTATATGACCACGTACTCATATGCTTATTACACATTCTTTGTGTAAATGAAACAAACCTAAGCATAAATTAACAATGCAGTCAGAGTATCAAACATGCAGGTTTAGGGAATACCAAATATTAAGAGAGTTAAGAGATTGGAAGAGGGGCACCATTCCATCCTTCAAGACACTCCAACAATGGATCGATGATCTCCCACTTGCACATTGCTGCAAATACCTTATCAAACTCTTCCCCTGGTGAAATCACCTTCTCTCCAGTCAAGAATCCTGTACCAAGCTCCTCTCGGACAAACTTGTACAATGGGTAAGACCTGCATTCCTTGATCCTGATGGGAATCGTAAGATTCCCACAGTCATAGGCACTTCTTACACCCTCAATTTCTTTCGGTAAAAAGGTTTTCAGTTCCTCTTCAAAAGCTCCAATCTTTGTAAAGATTGAAGTGCTCGCATTTTTCTCATCTTCGCCATTGTTCAAGGCATGTTCCACAAGCACCTGCCTTAATTTTTGCATCAGTGGGTAGGCAGCACTGCAAGGGTCGTCAGCATAGGTAAATACGTACTCCCTATCGACAACTCTAAGCAGATCCTTTTCACAAAATCTTGAAGGGTGAAGCTCACCATTCACGCCCATGGTTAGAGCTTTCTTGGCTACTTGGCTTACGGTGTTCTTGACTGTTGCTTTCAAGTTTTCTTAGAAATGTCTTAAGTCGATGGCTTGGCAAAGAGCTACCAAGAAAGAAGTTGACATGAGCTTTAAAATGTCAACAGCTTCTGCAGTTTTTCGTGCTGAAATTAAGCCCAAGGAGTTGATATCTTGGTTATGTTGTTCTGCACTTTGAACATGGTTAGTGACAGGATTGGCTAAAAATTGAAGCTCGGAGCAATACGAAGCCATTGCAATTTCTGCGCCTTTGAAACCATAATCCAAGCTAGGGTTACGCCCTCCTGTGAGATTGGAAGGCAACCCATTGTTGTAAAAGTCATTTACAAGCTCCGAGAATTGGGCAAACATTAGTTTACCAATGGCTGCAATGGCCAAACGTGTGTTATCCATTGAAACTCCAATTGGGGTGCCTTGGAAGTTACCACCATGTAAAGCCTTGTTCCTGGAGACATCGATCAGAGGGTTATCGTTGACGGAGTTGATCTCCCTCTCTATCATCTTTGTAGATGAGCGGATCACCTCGATTTGTGGGCCCAGCCATTGGGGAGATGTTCGAAGAGCGTATTTGTCATGCTTGGGTTTTTGCAATGGATCCATTTCATGTACCTTTGCTTCTGCCTTGACATAGTCGCTTCCATCTAGAATGTATTCCATAATAGCTGCAGCCTCGATTTGGCCAGGATGATGCTTCAATTTGTGTGTCAAATGGTCGGTGAATTCAGGCTTTCCTTGCATTACTTCAACAAAAATAGCTGATAGGACTTCAGATAGTAGAGCAAGTACATTAGCGTCAAATAGAACCATAGAAGCCATCCCTGAGCCAACAGCTGTGCCATTAACAAGAGCAAGGCCTTCCTTAGGCTGCAACTCGAAAAATCCATCTTCAACTCCAGCAAGCCCAAATGCTTGTTCGCCATTGAGGACTTGTCCGGTTGGCCCAACGGCCTTAGAATTGGGCCTGCCAGTCAGAAGGCCGACAATGTATGATAAAGGGACAAGGTCGCCAGAGGCAGTGATGGTGCCACGGAGGGGCAAAACAGGGGTGACGTTGTGGTTGAGAAATTTGGTGATGGCTTCCAAGATTTCAAAGCGAATGCCAGAGTAGCCCTGGAGGAGAGTGTTGACTCTTACGAGCATGGCTGCTCTTGTTGCTGAGTGTGGTAGTGTGTGACTTGATTCTGTGCCATTGCCGAAAATTCCAGCATTCAAGAATCTGTCAGAAAATGATTATGATCGGTCCCATTCATCAGATTAATATCCAACTTATGAACACAATCCGATAAACTGCAAGTATGTTAATATGGTTTTTGTATACATAATTCAACCACTTAATTATAGGTTCATGTAAAGAGCAATTAACATTGGCTCCCCAAAAATTAAGATTTTATAGATATTGGTGGAGGACGTCACTCACCAAACTGAAACGGATTTACAAGTGCTATTTAGAGCATCTCCAATGGTTTGCAATTCTTACTCGCTAAAGGACGCGAGCATCTCCAATGGTTTGCAATTCTTACTCGCTAAAAGACACGATATTTGTTTTCAATCGCTTAAGTCCCTTTTAAGTGATAAATTGATTATTTGTTTCAAAACTACCCCCGTAACAACATATCACATTTTTAAGTATATTTTGTGCATCGTCATTTAGTTTGAATGTGCATCGTCAATCACAATTCATCTCTCTAACACTACAACCACCCCCTTCACTTCCCAAGAAACCCAATTCATTTCTCCAACACTACAACCACCCCCTTCACTTTCCAAGAAACTGAATTCATATCATTGTCCTCTCAACTTCCTTAGCTCCCTCTCTTGGTAAGCTCCATTCTTCTTCTCAACTTCCTATGAAAAGTAGAGATGTATAATTTTCAAGGTGATGAATATGAGGTTAAATTAAACTAGTAGTATATCTGCTCAACTCAAGTACTACACTTAAAAAGATAAAGTCGTGACTGACGAACATATTTTCGTGATGGAGAATGGCACTGCGTTAGCTTTCCATTTAGAATCAACACCCCTCAAGCCTACTTCAACGCCCCTCCGGCCTACTTCTATCTCATAGCTAAAGAAATATATAGGTTATGAAACCTAACGCTTGTCTGCTCTTGCCACTGCTCCGTCTTACTTTGTTGGTAAGGCACCTTCTCTCCTTCGTAGCTTTCCTTGCTTGCTAAGACAAAATCATCCCTTTTTCTGGGTGGTTGAAATCTCACCCTTGGTCTGCTCTTGCCATTGCTTTTCACACTTCTTCTTTCTTCTTCTTCTAGGTGGTTGATTTGTGCATCGCGAAAATTTGGGCATCGTCTTGTGTTGCGATGTACAAAATTTGTGCATCGTCTTGTGTTGCAATGCACAAATAATTAGTACATCATCTTGTGCTGCGATGCATCATTTTTTAGTTTTGCGATGTACAGTTTGTCGTTCCATATTTTTATGTGTATCGTGTGTGTTGCGATGCATCGTTTTTTGTTTTTGCGATGCATAGCGTGCACTATTCCATGTTTTTAAAGGGCATAGATGACATTTCGCAACAAAATTGTCCTTTTTTCGGTTGAAAACAATTATAGTGGACTTTAGCGAATGAAAATTGTCTAAAAGGGACTGACTCAAATTTTGCCCCTTATATTTCCAATGAAGAAATCTACTATTTATCAATTCAATTGTGATATCCCACACCGAGTAGATGTGAGACTTGTGTGTGCCTTATAAGTGGCCACCCACTACCACTGGGCACCAACCTTTCCATGAACTTTTGGGTGACTTGTGGTGGGGAGTTGACCCAGGTGCTTAGTGGGCTAGTGCGTGGGCTATGTGTGGCGAACCGAGTTTCAAGCTCGAGTCGTTACACCAATAGATTTCATTAAATTAAGGCAAAATACACAATTGGGTCACTGTACTTCAGTTATCTTGCAAGCGAACCCATTTTTTAGACGGACGTTAGTTCAGTCATTAAAATAACATAAAATACCCTTTTTACCTTATTTCCATCTTCAACTTCCCCAATCAAGAAAAAATAAATCATGAATGAAGTAAATTCAAAAAAATTCAAAATTGTTGATTAAACATGAATGTGAAGTAAAGGTTTTTAATGAATGAACAATAGATTCAAGCAAAATTGTTATTTCGATCGGTGCCTCTCTAACACAGACAGATAGGGGACTTGAAGATTCAATCTTTTTTTCCTTTTTTTCATTGATCAAAAATTTATCACAGATAAAGAGATCTATAGAAAACTGTGCATACCAATATTTGATTATATTGCCCCTGAAGAACTCAAAATCCCAAACAATTTCTCAATTTAATCCGACTGAATTAGGTTTTGAAAACCGCATCAAATTTTGAATCTCACTATTTTTCTAGTGTTGCCACTGCTAAGAAATTGCTAGATGAAAGCCTTTGTAAGGTTTTGGAATCAAAAATCCCAATGATTGTCAAGTGAGTTTTTAACGTCCGTTCAAAAAATAGGGTAGCTTGCAAGATAACTGATACAGGGATTTAAATAACATTTTCAAATAATCACTGATCGAATTGTAACCTTCTTCAAAGTACAGTGACCCGATTGTGTGTTTTACCTTAAATTAATAAGATTTATGTTTTATATTTTCAAAGTAGATATCCAGATTTTACAAAACAAATAACCTTTCATTTTTCGAAAGTTCAAATTGGCAAGACATATACTCCTTCTCGTCCCTTAATTATTGTCTTGTTTGACCCGGCATACGGATTAAGAAAAAAATAATTGACTTGATTATTAATATTGGTATAATGTATAATTGTTTTTTAATATCCATGTATATGTGGTTCATAATTAAAATAGAAAAAAAGGATAAAATGATAAAAATAATGTCATAAAAAGAAAATTTTTTAAACAAAGATAATTATTTTAAAACGGACAAAAAAAAAAGATGACAATAATTTAGGGACTGAGGATTACTTTTTTAAGGCACTTTTGCCTTTATATTTATATAGATATATAGATTAGAAATTCACATGTAAACTATTACTACTATTAGACTTTGCCCCTCCTTTTTCAGGAAAAATAGTTCAAAATAATCACTTTCTTTGCAAGCAATTTAGGAGAATAAGCCAAACTAATTAATTCGATATTGATTTCCAAATAATCACTTTTTCTTGGAGCAATTTTGAGAATCGAACCGACCAAAGTCAAACACACTATCTCCCTACTTCCCTAGGGATCGATGAAATGAGTTTAGTATTGTAAGTAGAGAGAGAATGATAAACCTACCTAGTGAGCTCCTTTTGAAGAGCGCCACCTTGTTTAGTCCTCCGGTGAGAGGTGGCACCGAAGCCGGTTGTAACCCCATAACTGTCCGTTCCTTTGTTCATGCTCTCCATCACCCAATCGCTGCTCGCCTTCACTCCCGCCCTAGCGCTTTCCGACAACTCCACCTTCACCCCATTATCCCTGGCGGCAATCCCAGCCACCTGCGATACCGTCAGTGTCTCGCCGCCAAGCTTCACCACTGGTTTCCAAAACTCCGCCACCATTCTCTTTACCTCATTTAAGTGACTACCATTTAGCGACTCCGCCGCTACTCCCCAATTCAATGGGTCCTTTATGCAAAATTCAATTGCTTCATTTACTTGGCCATTCTCAATCTTGGTAGCTGCCATGTTAATTGTATATGGTTGATTGGTAGTAAAAAAAATTCCACAACCCCTCACTTAGAAGTTTATTTGAATAAATGGAGGAGTTTTTTTGGTTTGAGAGATGAAAGGAAAGGAATTGAATTAACGTGGTATAAATAGAGGTAGGGAGGGTGGCAATTTTGGTTTGTAGATCGTGTTGGGTAGGTAAGCTCAGGGGCGATGGGTGGTGGGCGGGGAGAGTAGTTGGTGGAAGATTCATCTGAGCCGTTGATTTTTGTTATGTACAGCGGAAGAGTAGCAAATAAATTAAAAGAATATAATAAGATCAATCACAAAGAAAAGAGAGAGATTGGGTGTAGCAAATAAATTAAAAGAATATAATAAGATCAATCACAAAAAAAAGAGAGAGATTGGGGCCAACTGACTGTCGAAATTTTATTAGAAACATACCTTCAAACATTTTAGGTATACAATTATTTATATGGATACAATAGAAAACTCTAAAATCCGCTGCTATGCGGTCGCACTATGCGGCCGCATACGATTTGTAAGGCTTCCATGCGGACGCGGCCACATGATTTCTAGAACCGAGTGCAGACGCCTTACGCGAACACTTAGTTCCATGCGGACGCACTATGCAGCCGCATGCTTTCTAAAATCCCAAATAGTCCGTACTGCGGGGGGCCTTTGAAGTCCAATCAAGTCCTACATCCTGCCCTGGTCAATTTTTTTTCGAGAAAACTGGCCTTTTGCCTGATTAATCAAGTCATTCCATTCTCGACAATTTTCAATTGTGGACGGTAGATAAACTCTTAAAGATGTGGACGTTGAATACTACTTGTCAAAAATATGTAAATGAAAGAGTGTAGGGGTTGGTGGAAGATTCATGTGAGCCCTTGATTTTCAATTGTGGACGGTAGATAAACTCTTAAAGATATGGACGTTGAATTTTACTTGACAAAAATACTGAAAGGAAAAAGAGTAGGGTTGGTGGAATTAGATATTTTTATTCATTTAAAAAAAAAAGTTAATTAGGGCTTAAGGAGTAGAAAAAATGGTGATTCATATCATATCCATTCTCAAGGAATATAATATAATATAATAGAAAATTCAAAATTTTTGCAACAAAATAGAAAATAAAAACACGTTCATCTGATCTCCTGATATCCCACTCTATTTCTTTGCAACAAGTGCTTAAATCTAATACTAAACAAGAAAACTCTCTTAAAATTTGATTAACTGGTTTTTTGCTTGTGGATGCAAAGTTTATTCTGATGAACAATATTTAATATATTCTGCGTGCAATTTAATGTTTTTTTTTTTTTTGAAGTTTCTCTAATAAATTTTTTTTTTCCTGAATGAAATTAAGTTGACACTTATCATGGGATTGAATGATTGTTAAGATTTTGTATTATCTTTTATAATGATATTATTGATGTAAAAGATAAATTAAAGCAAAGTATTTGAATTCAATTGCGTCAGCTCACACAATGAAATGAAAATAAATCTTACAAGATCATTGAATAACTTAAACATAAAAAGTGAGCTAAAAATTATTGAAAGGTTTAATTTATTCTCTAGTCAATGGTAGATAAAACTACTTTGTTATAGTAGCTAGTAGATTGCTTGGGTGAGCAGTAAAACATGTTGACTAGAGATCGTTTCTTTTTCTTTGTTTGTTTGTTTGTTGTTGTTGTTATTACGATTGCGTGCAAAAGTTAAAGATGTGCAAGGAATCGTAGCTTAAGGGGCCTAGGCGACTAATCCGGGCTAGAATCATTCAACTGGTGTAATTACTCCTCTCTTCGTCTCAGATAAATGTTCCTAGTGGATAAAACATAGAAATTAAAAAACATAATTAATGATGTGCTGTAACATGTGTTCTGACCATAATACCTATGAACATTAATTGAGTTCAACTACTTTAAATAATTGAGTTTGTTTGAGATGTGTTATATTAAATAAAACTTTAAGGGTATATTAGGAAGAATGATAGAGAATAGGTAGATCAAAAGTCTTTAGAAATATTAATTAGGACATCCTAAAATAAAAAATATAAACATTTATCTAGGACGGAGGGAGTATCATTTAGCTTAGGTTGGTATCACAAGTTATTGGAGTATCTTAATTGTGCAATAAATTGGGGTAATTATCATTTAGCTAGGTAGGGTAGTTTTCATTTAAGGGCAGTTTATAATAATTAACTAGGTATTAGAAGTTACTCCCCTCCCTTCCTTTCAAATAAAGAATTTACTATTTTATTTTGAAATATTTTACATAAAATGTTCGCTTTAAAAAAATTATGCATACAATTTTCATAGTCATATAATTTTACCCTCTACATGTAATACAAACATATTATCTATACTAAAATATTTTTTTAATTATGATTAATTTTAAGAATACTTATATATTCCCTTATTATTAGACTTTTGCTTCACAGAAAGTCTTTTATGCTCACTGTCATGTTTTCATACGTTGTTTTCTGTGAGCGTTTGATTTTTCACAGTTAGATAAACTCAGTAGAGAGTTTTTCGTTTGTTGACTCTTTGGGTAGAACGAAGGGAATACTAACTTAATTGTGGAAATAAATTGGGGTAATTATCATTTTAGGTCGGGTAGCATGCATGCATCAAACATGCAGGTTTAGGGAATACCGAATATTAAAATCTGAAGATATATCATGGATTTAAAGCATTGATACAAGAATAAGTCACCAAGGACTTTAACAAAAACAGCGAGTATACACTTGGAACAGTTTCAATCCAATCATACGACACACAAAAAAAAAGGCGGGAACTTTTTTCCCAAACAACAATTTTTTTAGGAGAGTTAAGATATTGGAAGCGGGGCACCATTCCAACCTTCAAGACACTCCAACAATGGATCAATGATCTCCCCCTTGCACATTGCCGTAAATACCTTATCAAACTCTTCCCCCGGTGAAATCACTTTCTCTCCAGTCAAGAATCCTGTCCCAAGCTCCTCTCGGACAAACTTGTACAGCGGGTACGACCTACATTCCTTGATCCTGTTGGGAATCGTAAGCTTCCCACAGTCGTAGTCACTTCTTACACCCTCAATTTCTTTCGGTAAAAGGGTTTTCAGCTCCTCTTCAAAAGCTCCAATCTTTTGAAAGATTGAAGTGCTTGCATTCTTCTCATCTTTGCCATTGTTCAAGGCATGTTCCACAAGCACCTGCCTTAATTTTTGCATCAGTGGGTAGGTAGCACTGCAAGGGTCGTCAGCATAGGTAAATACGTACTCCCTATCGACAACTCTAAGTAGATCCTTTTCACAAAATCTTGAAGGGTGAAGCTCACCACTCACACCCATGGTTAGAGCTTTCTTGGCTACTTGGCTTACGGTGTTCTTGACTGTTGCTTTCAAGTTTTCTTCCAAATGTCTTAAGTCGATGGCTTGGCAAAGAGCTACCAAGAAAGAAGTTGACATGAGCTTCAAAATGTCAACAGCTTCGGCAGTTTTTCGTGCTGAAATTAAGCCCAAGGAGTTTACATCTTGGTTATGTTGTTCTGCACTTTGGACATGGTTAGTGACAGGATTGGCTAAAAATTGAAGCTCGGAGCAATACGAAGCCATTGCAATTTCTGCACCTTTGAAACCATAATCCAAGCTAGGGTTACGCCCTCCTGTGAGATTGGAAGGCAACCCATTGTTGTAAAAGTCATTTACAAGCTCCGAGAATTGGGCAAACATTAGTTTACCAATGGCTGCAATGGCCAAACGTGTGTTATCCATTGAAACTCCAATTGGTGTGCCTTGGAAGTTACCACCATGTAAAGCCTTGTTCCTGGAGACATCGATCAAAGGGTTATCGTTGACGGAGTTGATCTCTCTCTCTATCATCTTTGTTGATGAGCGGATCACCTCGATTTGTGGGCCCAGCCATTGGGGAGATGTTCGAAGAGCGTATCTGTCTTGCTTGGGTTTTTGCAATGGATCCATTTCATGTACCTTTGCGGCTTCCTTGACATAGTCGCTTCCATCTAGAATGTATTCCATAATAGCTGCTGCCTCAATTTGGCCAGGATGATGCTTCAATTTGTGTGTCAAATGATCGGTGAATTCAGGCTTTCCTTGCATTACTTCAGCAAAAATAGCTGATAGGACTTCAGAGAGCAGAGCAAGTACATTAGCGTCAAATAGAACCATAGAAGCCATCCCTGAGCCAACAGCTGTGCCATTAACAAGAGCAAGGCCTTCCTTCGGTTGTAACTCGAAAAATCCATCTTCAACTCCAGCAAGTCCAAATGCTTGTTCAGCATTAAGGACTTGCCCGGTTGGCCCAACGGCCTTAGAATTGGGCCTGCCAGTCAGAAGGCCGGCAATGTAGGATAAAGGGACAAGGTCGCCAGAGGCAGTGATGGTGCCACGGAGGGGCAAAACAGGGGTGACGTTGTGGTTGAGGAATTTGGTGATGGCTTCCAAGATTTCAAAACGAATGCCAGAGTAGCCCTGGAGGAGGGTGTTGACTCTTACGAGCATGGCTGCTCTTGTTGCTGAGTGTGGTAGTGTGTGGCTTGATTCTGTTCCATTGCCAAAGATTCCAGCATTCAAGAATCTGTCACAAAATGATCATGATCAGTACTCCCATTCATTAGATCAAGTCTCCTAGAGTACTATGCAACACAATCTTACAAACTCTAAGTATGTTAATATGGTTAATTTCTGTATACATAATTCAACTACTTATAAGTTCATGTACGTAGAGAAAAGCAATTAACATAAGCTAGCGCCCCCAAAAATTAGGATTTTTTAGATGGATATAAATATCAGTACGTGACTCGCCAATCTGAAACAGATCTACAGGTGCCAAATTGCTGACTGGGACAGCTTCAAATACTATAATAAATCTCTCTTCTTTTTCTTTTTACTTTTATTATTATTTTTTTTCTGGTTATTCTTTTCCGGGAAGGGGAGGAGTGGACCCTTGTGACTGGTCAATGTCTAGTTTGGTCTATGGCCAAAATTTTCTCATCTCTATACGAAACGTCGAAACCTAACCTTTTAATTTTAGATAACTACAGCAGCAGGTGTGTTTTTTAATATACAGTAGTACTTGTTGTATAAGAAAAAGTGCAAATAATTTGGTAAACCTTTTCCTTTAACCTAATTGTGTATAAATGAATTAATTAATGAGATTAAACTCATTGATTAGAAAATCAACAATTCAGTTCATTTTTGTAATAATTGCAGCTATCATTATAGTTACTATAAAGAAATTCATATGTAAAAATACTATCTATTATTAGACTTTGCCCTTAGCTCCTTTTCAGGAATAATAGGTTAAAGATGCCCAAATTATGAAAAAAATCAACACAATTCTAAGAATATTGGGGGCATGATCTATCCCTCACCTACAACGGCAATCATATATGTAAAAAACATATCATAAATAAAGTACCAATTTTTAACCCAAAAAATTAAATTAGTGAATAAATAAATAAACACTACCAAAATTGGTGTAGGAATATATATATATATTAATTTTAACATAGTAGTAATCACTTTCGTCAGAGTTAATTATTTTTGATAAACAGTCATCTACTGATTTCAAAATAATAATATATACATATATATTTTTTTGTTGGGAACCCCCGACCAAAGTCAAACACACTAGCTATCTTCCTAGGGATCGATGAAATGAGTTTAGTATATTGGAAATAGAGAGAGAATGATAAACCTACCTAATGAGCTCCTTTTGAAGAGCGCCACCTTGTTTAGTCCTCCGGTGAGAGGTGGCACCGAAGCCGGTTGTAACCCCATAACTGTCCGTCCCTTTGTTCATGCTCTCCATCACCCAATCGCTGCTCGCCTTCACTCCCGCCCTAGCGCTTTCCGACAACTCCACCTTCACCCCATTATCCCTGGCGGCAATCCCAGCCACCTGCGATACCGTCAGTGTCTCGCCGCCAAGCTTCACCACCGGTTTCCGAAACTCCGCCACCATTCTCTTTACCTCATTTAAGTGACTACCCTTTAGCGACTCCGCTGTCACTCCCCAATTCAATGGGTCCTTTATGCAAAATTCAATTGCTTCATTTACTTGGCCATTCTCAATCTTGGTAGCTGCCATGTTAATTGTATATGATTGATTGGTAGTAAAAAAATTCTACAACCCCTCACTTACAAGTTTATTTGAATAAATAAGAGAGAGAGATAAATGGAAAGCGAGCTATGGAGGAGTTTTTGGTTTGAGAGGTGAAAGGAAAGGAATGTGGTATAAATAGAGGTAGGGAGGGTGGCAATTTGGGTTGTTGATCGTGTTGAGTAGGTGAGCTCAGGGGCGATGGCTGATGGGAGGGGAGATGGGTTGGTGGAAGATTCATCTGAACCGTTGATTTTCAATTTGTGGACGGCAGATAAATTTTTAAAGATGTGGACGTTGAATTTTACTTTGTCAAAAATATTAAAATGAAAAAAGAGTAGGGGTTGGTGGGATTAGATTTTTTTATTCAAATTTTTAAAAAGAAAAAAAGTTAATTAGGACTTAAAAGTAGAAAAAATGGGGATTGATATCCATTCTCAAGGAATATAATAGAAAATTCATTTTTTTTTAACAAAATAGAAATAAAAACACGTTCATCTTCTCCTTATATCTCACTCTATTTCATTTCAACAATTGGTCAAAGTGTTTAAATTTGCAAGAGTAGGTCTCATGTGAGATCATTTTATCGTAATACGAAATTACTTTGACAAGTTTACTGCATTAACAATATATTAGTCTGACGAACTTATCTAAATTTTGCCTATCTTAATTACTAAATAAGAAAACTTTCTTAAATAATTTATTAACTAGTGTTTTGTGATCCAAAGTTTATTCTGATGAACAATATTTAATATATTGTGTGTGCAATTTAATTTTTTTTTTTTTTTGAAGTTTCTCTAACAATGTTTTTTTCTGAATGAAAGTTGACGTTTTCGTTTAGATACTTTAGACGTTTATCACGAGATTTAATGATTGTTAAAATTTTGTACTATCTTTCATGAAGATATTATTGATGTAAAAAATAAATCAAAGCAAAGTATTTGAATTCAATTGCATCTCACACAATGAAAAGAAAATGAATCTTATAAGGGTATGTTTGGAAACTCCAATGCCATAGCTTGGAATTGGAATTGAAAGCACAATTTGAATTCTGTGGAGCTCAAATTGTTCATCAAATTTCAATTTCAAAGCATGACATTGAGTTGTCAAATATAGCCTAAGTACAAGAATTGAATAACTTTATCATAAAAAGTGAGCTAAAAATTAAATATATTTTCTAGTAATAGTAGTTAAATTACCTTGTTATAGTAGCTAGTAGATTGTTTGGGCGAGCAATAAAAAATGTTGACTGGAGGGAGGTGATCATTGAATGATAACAACCTATTTGCACAAGGTTTTTGTTCGTTTCTTTTTCTTTATTTGTTGTTGTTGTTGTTGTTGTTTGTGCAAAAGTTAAATATGTGCACGGAATCCTACCTTAAGGGGAAGGAGCTAGGCGACTAATCCGGACTAAAATTTATGATTTAGCACTTAAATGTTTAAAACACTAGCCATTGAATCCTAAAATTGACTCACATTGTTAGTCAAAACTAGTTATTAAATCAAATTTAAATTTAAAACACTTTAATTATATTTTTGTAACGAGGTATGGTATTACGAGTTCGAGCTTGTGATATTATTACAAGCTTTAATATTAGTGTCGTTAGATCAAATTTACTTAGATCTCTATATCGTCAGATCAATTTTGACATTTTCTAAGTAATGACATGGAGATTCCAAATCATCACCAACTTAAAAACATTAAACCATCCAACAGTACGATCACTAAAGCTTGTAAATAATACCACAAACTCGAGCTTGTAATATCATTTGCCTTTCGAAAACAGTAAAATCTCATTTACTAAAAACTATATTAAGAATCCTATGTATGACAATTTCTATAACTTAACCCAAAAAAATTTAATAGTGGACTCTTTGATTAGAACAGAGGGAGTAATAATTAGGTAGGTATTAGAAGTTTTTATCTTAATTGTGAAATAAAGTGTGGTAATTGTCATTTGGGTAGGGAGTTTTCTTTTAAGGGCATTTTAGGTATTATAAGAAAAAGTCTTATGTTTCAAAAAAAAAAAAAAAACTTATTTCTAACCCTTCGCTTTATAGTGGTAAAAATATATTTTTGCGTCTCTAATTGAGCACCCCCAATTTTAAAAATTTTATCACTATATGAGTGTGACTTTTCTCATAAAGTTAATAAATTCATTTTCGCTATTTTATCATGTCTCAATGAATACTTGCAAATACTGTGATGTGGAAATTAGAGACATTTATATATGAATAATGTTATGTGCACCTAAATTGAGCATCAAATGTGTACCAAAATCTCGATTGTCATCTTTTGATTGTTTAAATAATTTTTGGATCCAACCACTTAAAAAATTTCTAACTAACTTCGTATGTATATAAACAACTAAAAAGAGCTAATTAAAAGCCAACTTTTTAAATTTTTGTATAAACCTAAAAAAAAAAAAAAAGAAAAAGACACGAATTAGGGACGAAGGTACGTAATAACGTGTTTAGTTAAGGTGATAGTTGAATTAGAACAAATCATGTCAAGTTACCTTTTTTTTATTGTTTGTTTCTTTTTATAAGTGAAATTACGACTAACGTTAAAGACGTGTATAAATAAATATTCAAATTTCAAAGAGAAGCCGGAGGTGAGTGGATTCAGTAAAATTAAAATATAGGCCACTAAAAATCAGTTGACATTGTTAATCATCAATAAATTAAACATGTTAAATTACTTACTTAAAAGATGATAATTGAATTAGTATAATTAACAACTCTTGTGCGCGCGATTAATCATGTATCAGTGTTAATTAGCACATACTATACTATACGGCCTAAGATCCATCGGATCTTAAAGAGAATCATGAGGATATATAGTGAACATAATTAAAATGTGAACTTAGTATTTTCTTTCTTTACGTAAAACTATATTTGGCCTAAACCTAACTTAACTAAGGAGTATCTTCTACTTCTTCTCTTTCATTTTGTGGGGTAGGGTGGAGGTTATAATACTTGTTACAGCTGAATGGGAAAAAACACGTTCTTCACCAATATTTATTTCTACATAATTCTCGTAGTAAATAGGTATGTATTCTTTTGACCTTAAAAGTTTTTTTATCTAATCTTTTTGGGTAATACTATAGTTAGTACTAGAGTATCCAGAAGATAGATTAAATTCTCAAATCAATCAATCAAATTATTGAATATACCAAAATTTCTTGCCTTCACCTTACAACAACCAGGACACGTGGTCATGCTAACCTGGAGCACGGAAGTCAGTCTATCTTATCCCGAGCTCCGTCGACAGCTCGGACACCGAGCTCATACATACATCATCCAATCCCGGTCTTCCCATGGAGCTCGGAAGGCCTGACAGCTCGCCATCCACACCAGGCCCGAGAGCCCGCGAATGCTAGACCCGGGCTATAAGGCTAAGATCCTGATCAGGTCTCCATCCCGGGAAATTGAAGATAGTCAACAAAAGCTGTCGCATTTAAAGTCTACCTGCTACAGCGTCATCCCAGGACCACTATCAAGCTTCTCATTGGATAACAAGTGACTTGCTTTCTAAGTAAAGCTACTTCTGGAAGATTCGCACAGCTCTCAAAGGAGGTCTACCTTTTACATCAATGCTAATCACTTTCCCTTAAAGGCTCATCAATGTAAATAACGGCTGCCATAAATGGATGTGTTCCCACCAATCTCGGGCTGGCATTTAGCAGGTCCACTTGCCTCAAGGCCAACATTTATTTAGTATAAATACCTGGTGATTGCCTTCATTTATGACCTAAGTTCCATTTAACACAACTACCAAATCTCCAAATCCTTCAAAGCATTTACTCCTAAAAAGTAGTTTGAATTCTCACCAGAGACCATAACTTTTACACATATACTGATTCTCTGACCGAAGGGCTTTAGCTGGACCACGTCCAGCTCCCTAAAGGTGCTTTTTTAATATCTCAGGTATCTACTGGACGACAAACTCCCTTTACACTTGTGCCTATTGAGAGCCGGTGCATCCTACCGACAAACTAGCTGTATACGTGGACTTGGCAGGGTCACCAGAATATATTTTAGCGTGATCAATTATGTTAAATAAGATACACACGAGAGTAGACATACACAAACGGTTCGGAACCGGCAGTTTGAACCGGAACCGAATCGTCCAAAAAATCGCATAAACCAGAACTGTTCCTGAACCGGAACTGCCAGTTATACGGTTCGGTTTTGGTTTCCAATTTCTCAAAACCGTGAACCACCGGTTTAGAACCGGGAATCGAAACCGTCAATTTCAAACCGTGAAAAATCGTCAAAATTTAAAATTTAAATTTTGAAATTGCCTTGTTTACTCTATAATTTCAAAGATGAAAAGTTTACAAAGTTTAAAAAATTCAAAAAATATTTGTACAAAGTTTTAAGATGAAGTCTTTTAAAAAAAAATTTATAAAAAAATATTTAAAAAATAATTAAAAATTACGATTTGAAACAGGAACTGACTTAGCCAGTTTAAAACTGAAACCGTAATCGTAATTTATCTGTTCAATTATAATTTATTGTTTCATAATCTTTAGAACAACCGATTCTAACCGTTTAAACACGTCTACACAAGGATCCCTCGTAATTAATACCTTAGGTTGAAACGTTTCTCTGAATCTAAATGCGGGAATCAAAGTATGTTGACTTTGAAGAAGAAAAGTTCAATCTTAAGGTGATGGTTGTAGTAGGTCACTCTATCATTGTATCTATAAATGATTGCATGTGGGTATTTAGTATTTACCCTGCCCTGCAGGATCGTACTGTAAGAGGTTGTATATATGATGGGTATTACTGTAAATCTAAGTATTGTTACTTTGTTTGGTGAAGTTAGTCTTTTGTCTTATTTTCAACGAGAGTTGGTGGCAAAACCTACCAATCTCCGGTAAATGTTTGGTTCTCTTTCTTTATTATACGTATAGTAGTCTTTAACATGAGTTCCTTATAATTAGATTTTGATTACTATTTTGCAAAGTGTTCACTGTTTTATTTTATGATATTTTATTTTAAAAAATTTACTTTAAATATTTATATTTATAATTTTTTTAACTTTACCATCTAAATTAATATATAAACATATTAACTATACTTAAATATTTTTATAATTATAACTAACTCTAATGATATTTACACAATGCTTAATTATTATAAATTTCAAATATAAATTCTTTAAGTGTAACGGAGGGTGCATTTTAATTAAAATTGATTAATAAGGGAAAATTTTATTCAAGCCAACGTGTACAACCGTTACTACGAGCCCGTTTGTTCGCGCGTTTTGGCCAAAACGCAGGGTTAAAACGCAGCTTATTCCTTAACTTAGCGTTTCAATACTGCGGTAGAAAACGCTGCGTTTTCAAAACGCAGCTGCGTTTTAAAACGCTGGAATTCCTAGCTTTTTCCCAAAACGCAAATTTTAAAACGCATTAGGGAATAAAAAACAACATTTTGACATAATATCACAAACGCATTTATAAAGAAAAAAGTCGCGTTTTAAATAATCTGCGTTTTAGAAACGCTGCGTTTTTAAACACTGCGTTTTTCAAAACGCTACACCAAACGAGCTCTACAATAATATGTCGATGTTTAGAAGCATGAAAAATTGGAGCGGCTTCGAGTGAAAGAATTACACTCTAAAAGGCTGGTCAACAGCGGACCATTTTCAACAGTTGAGCAATGGCTGTGGATATGGCGGTTTTTTTTTTTTTTAAGAAAGTCCACATTAGAATATTTATAGAGTCACTATTAAAATATTTACCAAAAATTAACGATATAAATTTAATTTTAATCACAATTACAAGCATGGTCAAATTTTCATATATAAATGTTGGTTAGAGTACGGGTTGAGCCTGTGTTAGGCTTGTGTTGGGTTGGGCTTGGCAGTTATAGTGCACAAGTCAACGAGCTAGTTGTTGTTTGGGCCTATGTCCGGCCCAATCGAAACTACTCTTTGACACTCTTTAATATTTGGAAAAATTGTGAGCCGGTACACTTTCTTGAAATATTCAACCGTTAAAGTCAACTATATTTGCTTAGAAAAATTGTGGGCTGGTACACTTTTTGGATACTCAACCGCTAAAGTCCACTATATTTGTTTCAAATCGTTAAAATTCACTTTTGTGGATAAATAAATAAATTGTTCCTAAAATGCCCCCCAACAACATAAAGACGACTCCCTCCTCACAAAAACTAGGACAACAGCAACTCCAAAGAAATTGAGATTGTTTTCTTCGGTAGCAGAAATTGATGCTGGAGAATAGGAGATAAATTGATGAGACGACCTCGTGTAATTCCTCCCGACATGTTTTTGCCCCTTTCTCTCGGCTCTTCTTCTTTCTAAATTTCATCCATCTGCTCTCTTCCACCTTCGTTGGGATAGAGTCTCTACAAGAACACCTTTCTTTGGCATTTTGGCTTTAGCTCATTTGATTGCTTGGATGAAGAATTAATTAACTTAAGCTTAAGGCTATAGATATGATTCCCTTTCTTTCTTTCGAATAGAATTTCTATTTCTTAAGAATTTCACTTTGCATGGAAAGGTGAGCACGAAAGTAGCATAGGGAAGTCAAAGCCAGTCCCAATTTACAATTTGCTTTCTGGGTAAATGGGTTTAGGTTTGAGACCTCGCTTAAATCAATGGCAACAGTGTTGATAGAAAAAGAGGAAAGGGAGGGAATGGGTCTTCTTTGCAATAAATTTGTGCATCGCAATGCAAAAATTTATGCATGGTTATGCATCAATTTGTGCATCGCGATGCACAGATGCACAAGTGTGCTGTTACGTATTTTTTAAGGGTATAGACGATATTTTATAACAAAAGTGTACTTTTTCGGTTTGAAACAATTATATGGGATGAAAGCGTTTGAAAATTTCCTAAAAGGTATTGGCCCGAATTTCTCCTATTATATTTCTGTGGTATTGTATTTCTTGTTGTAACTATATTTCCTGTGATATATTGGTTCTTGTCTGCCTTCAGGTGTCCTACTCTTTAAATAGATAAGATATAGCCACTTTGTACCAGACAAAGAGTCCGCTATATTATTTTGAGATGCTTTATGTTAAGAGTCCACTATCGAAAATTATGTCTTCACTTTTCATTAACTTTTCAACTCTATCTTTCAACTCTATCTTTCAAATCTGGCATAACATGTTGAATATGCTTAAGCATTTTGTAATTATGACCAACTTCAATGGTATTTATATATTCTTTAATAATTAGACTTTTCAAACATGAATTCTTTAGGTGAAACGGAGGGAGTAGTATAGTATGATCACAATATCATGAAAATTACAAGCTTAAATTTTAAAATGAAGTTATTTGACTACAATATCATATTAAAAGATGGATTCTTTAGGAATGACGCGAGTAATATTGTAACAAAAATCGATTATTTGAACAAAGGATGCCTAAACATTTTCATTTCTTAAGATGAACGGGAACACATTGAGATAGTTTTAGAAAAATTGAGATACCTAGCTAGCTAGCTAGCTCAATCTTTTCTCAAGTCCTATATGTGGACTGAAAGAAAGGTGGAAATGTGGAATTGTTCAGAACCATCAAATCTTGTGGCTACCTGATACTATTAAATTGTTTGATTGCTGTGTGTGGGACTTAAAACCAAATAACATTAATTGGGACAATATAATATTATGTGAGTAGCTCAAAATTTAGGTTATGTTTGGCTAATTAATGTCAAGCTTTAAAATTAAAATTGGATAAACAATTTGAGCTCTATAAAATTCAAATTGTTCTTTTAATTTCAATTTCGAACCCTTAAATTAAACATTCAAATATAACCTGAATGTTATCCCATCTGTAATGTTCCTTCTAGTTCGTCTAGTGGGATCAAAAATGGTAAATGAATTTGTCTTCTTTTATGGGGTCTACTAACAACTGTAAAAAACATAGACGCTAAACGCAACCCTCCCTAATGCGCTAAATACAACCCCTTCTCCTGTAAAATTACTAACTTACTCTCGTCTTTCACTTGCTTCGAATGTGTATGTTTTTTTACATATTTTGTGTTAAATTTTATTATTTTTTTAGTTATTTGCTTCTAATGTGTATGTTTTGTTATTTTTTGTGTTAAATACTCCCTCCGTCCCTAATTTATTGTCTGGGTTGACCGGGCACACGGATTAAGAAAACTCAATTGACTTGATTATTAATATTGGTATAGTATTGAAAAAGTGTGTTGTTTCCTTTAATGCCCATGTGTATGTGGCCCATAATTAAAGTAGGAAGAAAAAATAAGGGTAAAATAGTAAAAATGATGTTCTAAAAAGGAAAGTTTCAAACAAGACAATTATTTTGGGACGGACGAAAAAGGAAAGGAAAACAATAATTTAGGGACGGAGGGAGTATAATTTTATTTTTGACATATTTTGTGTTAAATATATTTTTTTTGCTTTATTATTGTATTATAATGTATATTTTAACAAAAAAAATAATATTGGACATGCACCTGGACAGGCGCATGTTCAACAATATTTTTTTAAATTTGCACTTTACCCCCTAAATTTGTTAATTTCGATAAATTTTTTAACAAATTTAAGGGAGTATAGTGAAATTTTTTCAATTTTTTACAAATTCAGAGTATAAAAGTGCAATAATTGAAAAAAACAAAAACAAACATGCGCCTACATCATGCGCATGTCCTTTTGGACATGCACCAGGTCCAAAACATGCGCATGGTGTAGGTGGATTTTTTTTTTAAAATTTGCACTTTACACCTTAAATTTGTTAATTTCGTTAAATTTTTTAACGAATTTAACAAATTCAAGAGGGTATAGTGAAATTTTTTCATTTTTTTACAAATTCAGGGTGTAAAAGTGTAACAATTGAAGAAGAAAAAAATGCGCCTACACCATGCGCATGTACTTTTGGACATGCACTGCGCATGATGTAGTCGCAAGTTTTTTTTTTTTTTGCAAAAATATATACATTATAACAGACGAGGATAAGTTAGTAATTTTACAGGGGAGGGGGGCTGCGTTTAGCGCATTAGGGGGGGCTGCGTTTAGCGTTAGTCGGGAAAAAAAGCTCGAAATAGAGTCGGTCAACAATTTTTAATAAGAAAGTATCATCTTTTTTGTTGAAAAATTAATTTCTTAAATTAGTACAAATGATAAAATATAAGTTATTAAATGTAAGTAAGGCGATGGATCGATCGAGCACCAAGGAATACTATATTACAGTCTCGTCTATTTCTTTTCATCAACCAAACATGGTACAGTACAAGGTAATTAAATTCGAATATATCTTGAATTTATTCATGGTGATATATACTTGTTTTATTTATATAAACTTTATTGATGCAGCCAAATTCTGCACCTAGGAGTGAATTGGTATTAAACTGCGTTGCTTGAGATTTGAACTTAGATGAAGCTGCTGGAAATAAATTACCTGAAAATAAAAATAATAGTGGTCACTGAGCTGGGGGCGTGCACGGCAAAGCCCCTCCGGTGCAAGAGTGAGATGGCATATGAGAGAGAGTATATGCCAAGAGGAGAGAATGTCAGTGGGAATTAGTTTGCACCTTGCCCAGAGTGTGGGTGTGTGGGTCTATTATTTATAGTAGATTCAGTTAAGAGTTTGTTTGACAATGTATGGGAAGTGTAACGACTGGCCCGCTCTGTCCGTCACGCATAGCCGACGACTGGCCCACTAAGACTCCATCCTAGGTCAACTGGCCCACCACAAGCCACCCAAAAGTCCATGGATAGGTTGGTGCCCAGTGGTAGTGGGTGACCATTTATAAAGCTCACACAAGTCTCACATCTACTCGATGTAGGATATCACAGGAAGCATGCCCAAGCATATTTCTAGAAGCATGTGGCCCTTGAAATGACGTGGCTCTATAGCTGTGAGCCATTAAGAGGGATAATCACCTTACTATCCATACTCGGCGCTTAATTATTTAGAAGGTGCCTGTGTCAACCATCTAGTTGCCCCCGTTACTTAAAGTGTCGTGGTGCAAAGATATTTTAGCCCTTGCATGCGATTTTGGGTATTTCATTTATGCAGACAAAAATAACTTCTTTTATTATGTCATGAATTATATAAACTAAGAGCTCATTTGGTGCAGTGTTTATAAAATGCAGTGTTTTAAAAACGCTGGTCTTTTCTTATAAATACGTTTGTGATATCACTTCAATACGCAGCCTTTTTTTCCTAGCAGCGTTTTAAAACCTGCATTTTGGAAAAAAGCTGGGAATTTCAGTGTTTTAAAACGCATCAACGTTTTGAAAACGCAATTTTTTCTGTCGCAGCATTGAAATACAATTTTTACAAATAAGCTGCGTTTTGGCCAAAACGCTCAACCAAACAGGCTCCAAAATTAACATATACTTTCATTGTGCAATTATCAAAAACATAAAGACAAACAAATATAGAAGCCTTCATTGTGCAATTATCAAAAACATAAAGACAAACATATACTTTCATTGTGCAATTTTTACATTTAACTGCTTTTATACTAAAAGAAAATTAAAGTGTTAGTAATTTAAAAAATTTATAATATCATTCAGATGGTAATTATTTTAATAATATTTATATCCTAACATAAACTAGTTTAAGTAATTGTTTATGAATGTAGACCATATAATAACCGCTTCAAGGTAATGTTGTTATTTTCTTGGAAAATTGTAATTAATGATGGAATATGTGTTCCGTGATACTCTCTCAGGAATTCCAGGCAAAGAGTGCACTTTTTTTTTAAAAGTTAATATGTGACTAAATCAAATCAAAATTTTATTTTATATATTTTACTTATGTTTTATGAAATAAAATTTTATTAATTAAAAACTATCTTAATAATATTATGGATTACAATTTTCATAACTTTGTAAATATCATTAAATTTATGTTAATTATTAATCAAATTTTAACTAAATTGACCAAAAAAAGTTAAAAGTAAACTCCTTAAATGAAACGGAGGGAGTAATAAAAGCAGCGTGGCTAATAGTATCATTACCATTCCAATTAAAAGTGGTGATAGGAGCAGAGTGAGAGAGAGAGAGAGAGAGAGAGAGAGAGGCTCCTTCAATCGTTTGTCTATATGCATTTTGACTCAATGAGTCAAAAGTCAAAAGTCAAGTCATGGAGGCTTCCAATTCCATGGTTGTTGCACTTACTTTGCTTTTCTATGATCTCCACTAACAAGTGAGTGTTTCAAGTGGTTTGATCCTCATCTTCCTTGCAACCCACATATTCCAACTCAAACTCCAAATCCATCACACCACTTTCTCTACTTCATTCTCAACCAATTAACTTATTACATGTGAATAATTTTATGATGTGAACTCATAACATATATTTTCTTACATAATATTGTTACCGTATTCTTTTATAGTAAAGTGGGCACGCTGACGCTATTATTACAGATCTCATATTTGACTCATGCACCTATATAACATCCTACCTTAGAATCCTTGAAAAGCCCCCCATTTTCTCATGGACTCGGGCAAGACTTAAAAGTAATCTAAAAGAATTTAAACCTCAAAATTATATTTTACTTGAAACCTAAAACTCAGTGCGGGTCCTGAACTTTTGGGAGCTCAGGGCAAAAAGAAAAAAAAAAAGAAGGTCCTTGTTGAAATATAAAAATAATTATTTTACGCAAATATTTTTTCACTTTTTATCATTCAAAATATTAAAAAAATGCAATATCTACAAACAAACAAGAAAAAAAGATATATTAATTGTTCAGAACCATCAAATCTTGTAGCTAACTGATATTATTAAATTGTTTGATTGCTGTGTGTGGGACTTAAAACCAAATAATATTAATTGGGACAATAAAATATTATGTACGTAGCTCAAAATTTAGGTTATGTTTGGCTAATTAATGTCAAATTTTAAAATTAGAATTGGATAAATAATTTGAGCTCCATAGAATTTAAATTATTCTTCTAATTTCAATTTCGAACCCTAGAATTAAGCATCCAAATATATCCTTAATGTTATCCCATCTGTAATGTTTCTTCTAGTTCGTCTAGTGGGATCAAAAATGGTAAATGAATTTGTCTTCTTTTATGGGGTCTACTAACAACTGGGAAAAAAAGCTCGAAATAGAGTCTGTCGAACAATTTTTAATAAGAAAGTATCACCTTTTTTGTTGAAAAAGTAATTTCTTAAATTAGTACAAATGATAAAATATATGTTATTAAATGTAAGTAAGGCGATGGATCGATCGAGCACCAAGGAATACTATATTATGGTCTCGTCTATTTCTTTTCATCAACCAAACATGGTACAGTACAAGGTAATTAAATTCGTATATATCTTGAATTTATTCATGGTGATATATACTTGTTTTATTTATATAAATTTTATTGATGCAGTCAAATTCTGCGCCTAAGAGTGAATTGGTATTAAATTGCGTTGCTTGAGAACTGAGCTTGAATGAAGCTGCTGAAAATCACCTGAGAACAGCAACAATAGTGGTCACTTAGTTGGGGGTGTGCCCGGCAAAGCTCCTCCGGTGCAAGAGTGAGATGGCGTACGAGAGAGAGTATATGCCAAGAGGAGAGAATATTTATATCCTAACATAAACTAGTTATTTAAATAATATTTATATCCTAACATGAACTGGTTTAAGTAATTGTTTATGAATGTAGACCATATAATAACCGCATGAAGTGTAATGTTGTTATTTTCTTGGAAAATTGTAATTAATGATGGAATATGTGTTCCGTAATAATAAAAGTAGCGTGGCTAATAGTATCATTACCATTCCAATTAAAAGTTGTATAAACATTATACTACCTCCGTCCCTATATTATTGTTTGGTTTGATTCGGTACACGAATTAAGAAAATTCAATTGATTTGATTATTAATATTGGAATAGTATTGAAAAAGTGTGTTGTTTCCTTTAATGCCCATGTGTATGTGGTCCATAATTAAAGTAGGAAGAAAAAGTAAGGGTAAAATAGTAAAAGTGATGTTCTAAAAAAGAAAGTTTCAAACAAGACAATTATTTTGGGACGGACGAAAAAGAAAAAGAAGACAATAATTTAGGGACGGATGGAGTAATTAGTTTTGAAACCTAAGAGTAAAACTTTGTCTTTTTCCATGTGATAGGAGCAGAGAGAGAGAGAGAGGCTCCTTCAATCTCGTTTATGTCTATACATTTTGACTCATTGAGTCAAGAGTCAAAAAGTCATGGAGGCTTCCAATTCCATGGTTGTTGCACTTACTTTGCGTTTCTATGATCTCCACTAACAAGTGAGTGTTTCAAGTGGTTTGATCCTCATCTTCCTGGCAACCCACTTTTTTTTTTTTTTTTTTTGTACTAAGGAAGCGTGGGAAGGGATCGAACCTGTGATTTCAGGCTTTGTAAAGTCTCAGCTCTTCCTAGCAACCCACATATTCCAACTCAAACTCCAAATCCATCACACCATTTTCACTACTATGTGCGCATCTTATTCTTAATTTGCTAGCTAGCTAGCTACTTCATTCTCAACCAATTAACTTATTGCATGTGAATAATTTTATAATGTGAACTCATAACATACATTTTCTTACATAATATTGTTAACATATCCTTTTATAGTAAAGTGGGCACGCTAACACTATTGTTACCGATCCCATATTTGACCCATGCACCTATATAACATCCCACCTTAGAATCCTTGAAAAGCCCCCATTTTCTCATGGACTCGGGCAAGACTTAAAAGTAATCTAAAAGAATTTAAACCTCAAAATTATATTTTTCTTGAAACCTGAAACGCAGGGCCGGTCCTGAACTTTTGGGGGTTCAGGGCAAAAAGAAAAAAATTGGGTCCTTGTTGAAATATAAAAATAATAATGTTACGCAAATATTTTTTCACTTTTTATCATTTGTATTGAAAAAGTGCAACATCTACAAACATACAAGAAAAAATAAGTATCATCTATTATTGAAAATTACTATTCTACACCAATTTACACAATTTACAACAAAACAATATACTTTGTTTGCATCTTTTGAGTACAATATCAATAGAACTTAATTTTTCCTTGAAATATTGTTATAATCTACCCAATGATTATTATAATTGGATTTGTATTTCAATCCAAGCATTTTTTTTTTTTTTACTTTTTTAATGACCCAGTTAAAAATGTTAATGGTCAACTAACTTTTTTTTTATAACTATATTCAGCGGATCCAAAATAAAATGAAGGTTGGATGACTCTACTAAGGTCGAATCCAAAATCTCTAATTTTATATAACAACACCTTATTCATTGAGTAATAGAGTCAAGGGTTAATTCCACCATTGGTCCCTGAAATTTAGGCCTTCTCACCAATAGTCCCCGATTTTAGACTTGTATCACTATTACCCAAAGTAGGTCATTTTTGAACACCACTAGTCCCTGAGATGGACGGCGTTAACTCAGGGTCCGTTAAGTGCGCATGTGCAAAATCACGTGCGTTTTTGTCTGGGCAAAATGGTCATTTTCATTGCCTCTCTCTGTCTCTCATACACACACTGACACTGAACCCATACAAATAAACTGGAAACCCAAAGCATTATTCTCAATCCTAAAACGATGGAACCCACGCCCAAACCCCAATCTTCATCCTAATCACTAGAACCCATACCATAGCAATAGTCTGACTAAAATGGATCAAAAACCGAGGCCTAGACCACACCATCAACCACCACACCGACCTCAAAGCCGCCTCCTTAATCCCAACCGCCATCCACCACTCCCCAACTCAATTCCTCACTTCCAAATCCCTCTTCTATACCAAAACCCAAAAATTTCTCAACCTCACCATCCCCACCCTCCGTTTCGTCCGTCGTTACCCCAATCTCTTTCAAGAATTCCCCCACCCCAAATACCCCAATCTCTTTCGCCTTTGGTCTTTGAACAGAGCTTTTAAGAGCTCTATATATGTGTGTGTGTGTGTGTGTGTGAGCTTTGAATAAAGGCAGGAGCATGAAAATCACGAGCACGCCTTCTATGCCAAGGATCAATGCGCCTGCCCTGTTAGAAATCGAGGTTACAACAATGTCGAAAACAGAACTTGGATATATTGTAGAATCATGTACGAAACACTTTCCTGCAAGAATTATTCGACCCTTATCACATGCCCCGGGTTACACGAATATTCTTGTGGGATAAGACTACAACAGCCCTCCTCTTCCGGCACTCAAAAGGAGATCATTGATGGAGTATTAAAATATATTGATGAAACTCAAAGATGATCAGAAAAACTGATCGTATTCAGTTTCTCTATATGTTTCCCTTTTGTATATTATTTTGAATTCAAATTTTGACAGTTAAAAATCGAATTCAAAAAACTGCTGGAAAAAAAAATGCTGAAAAAACTGTCAAAAATCGAATTCAAACAGTAAAACAAGTCATACCGAAAGGAAATAATAAATCGAAAGGAAACAATAAATACTTAATTATCTATACCCGCAAGCCCGTAAATACTTATGTGAATGTGCACTCCGCACCCCCAAATCCACAATATAGTATTCCCGAGCTCACCCATCTTTGAAGCAAAAACCCTGATTACACCAAATGGCCAATGATTCCACTTAAATCATCAACAATCCTCCCCCATTTAAGTGTAATCCTTGGTTTAGTAAAAATCGACAAAATATAACAACTCATGCATCAATGGAAATGTCACGAAGATTGAATTACCACCTTAGTAATATTACACATTTCAAATATTCGAGCATCAGGGTGTGTCTAAGCATTGAACCCTTCTACACATTTTGAATACATGAAGGTAACATACACATGAGCTAAAACAACTCCAAAAGTTTATTATCGACACTAATTATATAGGCCTTGTGTCCATATCCATTCATGAGCATATAGAAAGCCAACCCTAGACTTCCTTGAAGCAGCCAAACTTCATGCTCACATAGGTGAATCTTTCATTGTGCACCTGCAATTTGCACTATATCAAAGGACTCATTAAGAAGAAAAACCTTTCAACCTAACCATGCAGGCATAGGCACATACCTTTGGGACAACATCATGTGCTCAAATCTAAGACAATAGGCCTTCCACATTGAATTCTGTCTCTAACATTGTATTAAAGGGGAATTGGGTATCCTATCACCAAAGATTCATACGGGTTTAAGACCCATCCCAATAGCCGACTTGTGAACCAAGTCCCTAGCCAACCCTTTGGTCAAATGATTGGCTAGATTATGTTGAGATCTCACAAACACAATCGAAATCACCCCATGAGTAATCAACTCACGTACCGCGCTATGTCTAACGCCCAAGTGTCGCGACTTCCCATTATATACTTGACTATAAGCTTTAGCCAAAGTAGATGCACTATCACAATGGATAGAAATGGATGAAATTGGTTTTGCCTATAATGGAATTTCATAAATTAAATTCCTAAGCCACTCCGCCTCTTTTCCGGCTACTGCTAAGGCAATGAATTCTGACTCCATGGTCGAGCTAGAAATACATGTTTGCTTTTTGGAAGCCATGAAATGGCACCTCCCCCAAGCAAAAACACCCAACCACTAGTAGAAGAATGATCTTCTACATTGGTTATTCAACTATCATTCGAGTATCCTTCTAATACCGAAGGATGCCCTATAAATACAAACCATAGTCCTTGGTTGACTTTAGATATCTTAACACACGAGTTACCGCACGCCAATGATGACCACCCGGGTTACTCGTATACCTGCTTAACTTGCCAACATCATAAGCAATATCTGGTCTTATACTAGTCATAGCGTACGTCAAACATCCTATCACCCGAGAATACTCAAGCTATAATATTGGATTACCCGTATTAGGCATAAGCTTCTCATTAGGATCCATGGGAGAATTCGCTGGAGTAGAATTCTCACAATTGAACTTCTTTAACACTTTCTCAATGTAATGAGATTATGTCAAAGAAATTCCATTGTTACTTCGCTTAATTTTGATTCCAAGAATCACATCCGCCTCCCCCATGTCTTTCATGGAAAAATTTGATGATAAAAATGCCTTACAAAGGTCAACCTGATTTTGGTCAGTAGTGAAAATCAACATATCATCAACGTACAAGCAGATCATAACACTATTACCGGTATTATCAAACTTGCTATATACGCACTTGTCGAATTGGTTAAGCTTAAAACCACTAGACAAGACAACCTCATCAAACTTATGATGCCATTGTTTAGGAGCTTGCTTGAGCCCATACAAGGATTTAACAAGTTTACACACCTTGTGCTCATTTTCTGCCATAGTAAAACCCTCCGGTTATTTCATATATATTTCCTCTTCCAAATCTCCATTCAAGAACGCAGTCTTAACATCCATCTGATGGATCACAAGATTGTTAATTGCAGCTAAGGCAATCAATAACCTAATAGTGGAGATTCGAGCAACCGACGCATAAGTATTGAAGTAGTCAATACCTTCTCTTTGCCTAAAGCCTTAGACGACCAATCGGGCTTTATACTTGTCGATTGTACCATCGACTTTCATTTTCTTTTTGAAGATCCACTTACAACCCAAAGGTTTACATCCACGTGGAAGATCTGTAAGGATCCACGTATCATTACCCATAATGGAATCCATCTCATCATTGATGGCTTCTTTCCAAAATGAAACATCTTGAGATTCCATAGCCTCCTTGTAAGTCCTTGGATCCTCATCAACATTATAACAATATGAGTATTGGAATCCTACCTCATCTCTTGTCCCTTCCACCAAATAGGTTTGGAAGTCATGTTCAAAAGACTTTGGTTTGCTAGCCCTTTTGCTCCTACAGAGCTCTAGTGGCTCATCTTGAGATATAACTTTCTCATTAATCTCCATTCCAACAGTAGTTGGAGTCATATCCTTTGGCCTAGGTATGGAAGTAAACCTAGTTTCATCAAAGATAGCATCCCTTGACTCGATAACAGTGTGAACTGCTAATGAATCATTAGGCTCGCTCTATGACGTAGAACCTATAAGCCTTGGAATGCATAGCATATCCAATGAAAATACAATCAATGCCTCTTTCACTAAAAGTTTTAATCTTGGGCGCGGGTAGTCTCACGACCGCCCTACAACCCCAACTCGTAGATAACCCAAGTTTGGTTTCCTTTTATTCCAAAGCTCATAAGGGGTAATAGGATTCCGTTTGTTGTGGCGTATAAGGAGCTGTGACCTCATGTATAATACCACAAGAACCAAAATAGGATGGATCATAATATTCACCACCTCTATCTGTACGCATCTTCTTAATCTTAGAAGACAATTGAAGTTCAACCTCATTTTTATAGATAATAAATTTGTCCATTGCCTCATCTTTAGTGTGTAGTAAAAACACATAACAAAAACGAGTGCAATCATCTATAAATGTTACCACATACTTCTTATTACCCAAAGATGGTGTGGAATATAAGTCACAAAGGTCACTATGAATAAGTTCTAGAATTGAAGAAGATCTTTCAACACTTTGAAAAGGTTGTCTAACAATCTTAGTCAATAAACAAGTATTACACTTATTCATACTCATGTCAAAAGATGGAATAAGCTCATTCTTTGACATTAACAACATGCGTTTATAATGATATACAAAAGGGAAACATATAGAGAAATTGAATACGATCAATTTTTCTAATCATCTTTGAGTTTTATCAATATATTTTAATACTCCATCAGTGATCTCCTTTTGAGTGCCGGAAGAGGAGGGCAGTTGTAGTCTTATCCCACAAGAATATTCGTGTAACCTGGGGCATGTGATAAGGGTCGAATAATTCTTGCAGGAAAGTGTTTCGTACATGATTCTACAATATATCCAAATTCTGTTTTCGACATTGTTGTAACCCCGATTACACCAAATGGCCAATGATTCCACTTAAATCATCAACATGCCCCACATTTGAAAGAAAGAACTTTTTGACAGTACTGGGTTTGCGTAAAACCTCGATTTTGAATATCTTAAAATTACAGCACTATTTGTGTATGTGTGTGTGTTTGTGAGGGAGAGAGAGAGAGAGAGATTTCGTTTTAGTTCATCTCTTTGGAATTTTCATCCTACAATCGAACAAGATGGTTTAAGATTCATAGATATAAATCTGTGGTATGTGCAAAGAATAGTGTTGAAATGTAAAACTCAGCTCCATTCAACCTTTGTCCAATTACTTTAGATGTAGTGTTGAAAAGTAAAACGATAATTGCTAGTATGTGGTTAGTTTCGATAATTGCCGAAGAAGAAGAGAATGAGTTTTGGGTTTGGCTATTGCCAGAGAAGAAGAAGAGAATAAGAGAGAAATGAGGGAGAATTCGATTGTGGCATCTGAGTAGAAATCACAGAGGTGGGACAGGGTTGTTGTGGCGTCGTCGTCTTGGTCTGGTTTGATGATTTCGCCATGGGAGAGAAATGAGGGAGAATCAGCATAATTGCTAAGAAACAAGGGAGACGAGAAATTAAAATTAACAGAGCATTCTTGAGCAGTATAATTGGACTCTTTGAAGAAGACAAAGGTGAAAAAGACAGATTTTCCCTCATTAAAAATCACGTGGGATTGCATATGACTACTTAACGGATGACAATCTAACGCCGTCCAACACAGGGACCAGCGGTGTACAAAAAATGGATACTTTGGATAGTGGTGATACAAGTCTAAGAGCGGGGAGTATTGGTGAAAAGGTCCAAAACTTCAGGGACCAATGGTGGAATTAACCCTAGAGTCAATTACAAAATTATACTAATACATTATCTATTATACATAAATAAGGTTTGTTAATTAAATTCAAAAAACTCAAAATAAAACAAAAGGTTAGATGACTTTGCTAGGTATTGAACCCAAAATTTCTAGTTTTATAGACAACTACATTATCCATTAAACTACAAAGTCAATTACTAAGATTTTGTTAAATACTATATTATTCTACATATTAAGATTGTATACATAAATTTGGGACCCCAAAAATTGGGGGCCTACAACGATCGCCCCCCAAAACATGACTCAGGGCCGGGCCTGCTCGTGATCCCATCCTTTTGTATGCTCGACTCAATTTACAACCTTAGTTGAAGCTAACGAGTCTATGGGTTCATGGAATCACTTTGTTTAGTTTACAAAATGATCTCCAACCTAGCTCGAGACTTGACTCAAGTTTACGCCCCAAGTTGAAGTAACGAGTTAGCTCAAGGCTTGACTCAAATTTACACCCTAGTTGAAGCTAACGAGGCCAATTGAGTTATGGGTTAGTAGAGTCTCATCATTTAGTTTACAAAATGTACTCAAGCCCAGCTCGAGGCTCGACTCAAATTACAACTCTTGATGACGAGGCCAAGAGCTAGGGATTTATAGAATCACATCATCTTTAACAAAATGATATTTTATAAGGATTTATAGAATTACTGATTGCACTCATCGCGAATGAACCAATTCATCCGTAGGGATTGCACACATCACAATTGTTTGTGTGATGTGCGTGCTAATGCAATATTTGAATCCACTTCCTTCTGTTAGACATGCTCATCCAGTTTAGAAAACCGAATCGTGGCCAAACCGTGCAAAATCAGAACTGCAATAGGATCGGAACTGGAACCGTCCTAGCCCGATCCGATTTCAGTTTGCCTTTTGACGAAACCATGAACCGCCGGTTTCTAGGCAATTCCAAACCAAAACCGAAACCACCCCCAAACCACCTGCTTGCCGCCCATTTTTCGAATTTTTTTTTAAATTTCAAACGATCCAACGGTTGGAATTTGTTAGAAAACCAATGGCCAGGATCATTTGGTCGGCTTTTGAAATGGCTAAATGACCTTTCATGTTTTAATTCTATTTGCTCACCTATATTACAGTTTTACTTTTTCTAAAATATAAAATATATATTTTTACATTTTATAACTTATATTTCTATAAGCTTATAAATATTATTTATTCAGTTATTCTACATAGTTTTTTTTTTTTTTTACACTTTATAACAGTTTTTTTAATAAAAAAATGTTTTAAAAAATAAAAACTGAGAAACTGAAATTGGAACCAGTCTTCCACGATTTGGTTTTGGTTTAGAATGCCACAGTAAATCTTTGGGCCAGTCCATATAGATGATCCATCTCATTTTCTCCGGTTTTGTGTATCGGCAACATGAATGAGAACTAATGGACCTCTACAATTCGCGAATTTAAAAATGGTGAATTACAGGTCGGTCCTTTTTTAAACATTTGTAATTGCTCCAGTCTATTTATTTTTTAAAAAAATTGAAAAAATACATTTTTGAGGCGAAAAGACGATTATGCCATTAATGAAAGAAAAACACGTGCACATCAGTAATCCAAGGCATCGCGATGCTCCACTTTGTGCATCTCGATGCTTTACTTTGTGTATCGCGATGCTCCATTTGAATTTCAACCGATGGAGGGGACTTGATTTTCGTTTACCTTTCGAGGGCGTTGCCCCCGAACCCCTACGAGGGACGCTGTCCCCTCGACCGCTACAACCTAACCAGGCAAGTCGATCTCCGTTGCTTTGCCCAGCATACTGCGTTGCCCAGTATTTGAATTGTCTAACATATTTGGGCATCGTGATGAGGCATCAAGGCATCGCGATGAGGAATCTCGGCATCGCGATGAGGCATCCCTATATGACGATGCCCAATTCGGTGCCCAATTCAAAAATAGTATTTTCTAGTAGAAAAATTGTGCACAAATGTAGTACTGAGTTAGAATAACAGTATGTGATTAATTTTAAACAAATTCGAAGCTTAAAACATTGATTAAAGTGACCAAAACAACCCAAGAACAAGGAAAAACGTGATGAACTCAGAAAATTTGAATTTGATCAAATTATGATCAAATTCGTGTTCTATACATAGAAATTCGACTATTTTTTTTCTTCGTTTCCACGTTTGTTTTGTGAATTTATATTTCTCAGATTTAAATGCTATGAAGCTTTCAAGCGTGGGAGCTGGGTTGTGAAAGTCAATCTTCATCATCAAAAGAGACAGGGACATTTTAAAAAAAAAATTTCAAAGTGCCTTTTTTCGGTTTAAAAAAAAAAGAGTGGACTAGAGAATAAAAACTTTTCAAAGTGTCCCAACCAGTAATTTCCTGATTTAAAAAGGGAAAATAAAAATTTTAAAAAAAATCTTAAAATCTTAGGCGATGTATTTTTATTCAGGAAACATGTTTATTATAACAAGTTTTTAGAACGGTAACGTAGATGAAACCATGTTAAACATTGTTATTTATCACAAGCTTCTCTGTGGTAATTCAGTTTCCTGAGTTTCACTCTTAAGGACTTGATTTCATTTACTCATTGGAGATAGGATAATGATACATATAGTGAAAAATCGATCATGAATTTTATAGTGAAAAATCGATCATAAATTTTAAAGCCCACACATATGACACAAGGAGATCCACTCTCCTCTCCCTCTCTCTTTCTCTCTCTAACCAAAACACTTGGATCTTCTTCTGCCACATGTGTGGGCTTTAAAATTCATGATCAATTTTTCACTATGTGTACCATTACCCTTGGAGATAAATCCTGATTTATTATTATTTACAAAATGAAAGCATGCATTAAGGACTTAACAAGGCATCTATTTATCACATACAAGTTGTTCATTCCTTATATACGAAGACTCATATTAGCTAATATGAATTGAAGAACATAACTCTTAACATTCTATTTACTATCAGAGGCTTGAGAGTTTACTCCCGCTGGAGGTGCAGGAGGCCCATAATACTGAGGAAGTATCACCACTTCTTCTCGACCCCGTGCTCTGCCAAGAAGGTAACATGCAATTGCTACTATCAAGAAGAACAATATCACTGGAAACGACACCACCACAATATAACTCATCTTTCCTTTCACTGGTGATCTATACCTTTACAATTACGTAAACCTGCATTAATACACAATAGAGAGAGAGAGAGATCTAGAGAGAGAGAGAGAGAGAGAGAGAGAGAGAGAGAGAGAGAGAGACATTCATCAGCTGATATTAGAGATGAAAATACAGGCAGAGCTATGAAGGGGAAAAAGATACAGAAAAAGGAAAAAGTCTTTGTTTAAAGTTCCTACCATCATGAGCTTTCATCAAGCATTCTTATTATTCACATTAAGGAAAAGGAAAACGCAATAAAATTTAATTACTACAGCATATATCATGCGCAAACGTATACGTTAGTGTTTCGCCAACAATTTGGAAAGCAAAGCAGCGATTAGATTGATATATATGGTTTGTTTAGTACTCCCTCCGTCCCCAAATGAGTGTCAATTTTTAGAATTTTTTCTTGTCCTAAATGGTGTCCATTTTTGAAAAACCTTCCTAATTTCACGCTTGACACTTATCATGTCCTAGTATGGACTTCTAATGTTGTATGTGGACATCAATGGCATTAACGTGTGCTACTAAAATGACCCAAAAGCCAACTTCTTTGATTTTTGGAAAAAAAAAAAAAAAATTAAATGGACACTTATTTATGGATGGACGGATGAAGTACAATATATGAATATATGAGGAAAGGTAGGAACAATAAAAAGGGCATGCCCCATAAACTAGGTGCAGCTTAGGAACAATGAAAAGGGCATGCCCCCGTAAACTAGGTCTAGCAGGTTCAACTCTTATATTGACGCCTTCCGAAACAGAGAACTGAACCAAATGTAAGCAAAAATTACAGAGACTTAAAACAGAGAACTGAACCAAATGTAAACAAAAATCACAGACTTGATGATTGAACATAATATAGGTTATACAGTTTAAAGGTTCAAAAACGGAAAAGAAGACACTCAGACCTCTTCTGACATATACACCATTGATAGCGATGTCATTAAACCACACACAGAGTAACATTCAGAAGATGGTCCAAGTTTAACTCTCCTCACAATGGGGTCACTTGGTAAACTTGTGAAATGTAATTACATGCCAAAATATCATGGGTCGAATGGATCACCTGGTACTAGTAGCGGATCCAGAAAACTTCTACCGTGGGGGACACAAATTTAACAATATTTTATTACAATACAAAACTTCGAAATCATAATTGTTCTCTACGCATTTTTATACTTTGAAAACGTTTAATTACATCATCATTTGTAATGTTTCTTAAGTAAATTTTTTTCAATAAAATATACAAATAAACATAATACATCACATAAGTCAACCAATTTTCTTTACTTTAAATCCTTGAAATTCGGATTTAATATTAAATGAAAAATAAAAGCTCAATTTCTTGCTCCATTTGAGAAACCCATCTCATTTTCAACACTATCTATCAATCACATAACATAAATTTCAATATTTCACCACCGATCTTTGAATTTTGGACTAAATAATAATGAAGAAGCCAAAGTCATTTTTCTTTCAAATTGTTCCAATATAAGTTCAACCAAGGCTCCAGCTTGTTTTCCTACACCAATTCATCAAACTCATTACTTAAATCAACTACTTTAACCTCAAATTAAATGCCCTAATTTCGGATTAAATAAAGAGGAAAGAGAAAGAGTGTAATTCTTATCAAAATGACAAAAAAATTGCTATTGATGGGGAGGGGGCGAGAGATTGAGTCATGGAGTGGAAATAAGGTGGGGACTCGCAGTGGCGGAGCTAGGGATGGAGTCGGAGGCTCGAGCTGCTGCGGGGGGAGGGGGGGGGAGGGGAGGAAGCTGTGCCGCGTCATCTCGTTATTTAGGTTAATTTTTTTTTAAGTGGGCCACGTGAAACCACTACGGGTCCGCCTCTACCTGGTACCAAACTTGTTTGTACAAAAAGAATAACACTCCTCTAGTACCTCGTGAAGATATATGTATAGCACAAGAGCTTAACAAGCACATAAATTTGGCAACTATAGAAACCTCCTCATAGGAGAGTTCAGTCAACACTGCATCTATCCCTTGAACAATCAGTTTTAATGAAGCTGGTTTTTGAGAAACCACAAGCGAAAAGAATGCGAAGTTGTATAGAATAAATTAAAACTAAAAAGCAGCCGTCATTCAATTTGAAAAGAAGATCACTGAATGAAGATAAAAATAGTAATATCTCTTAATAAAGAACATCATGATCAACATAGCAGCAATCCTGACCATGACTCTAGCTCAAATGACAATGGGAAGCTTGAGCATGATCCTAGCCTAAATCAACTTAAATACGCCTCCAATCATCCCCATGACTTAAACAGTTCTCATATTCCCTCAAAATCTTGACACTGATTGCAGCTCCCATCGCTCCTGATTTGCCTCATAACAGTGCAAGCATATTATGCTAAAATCATGCCAAAGTCAATCTGAAAAGATTTTAGGCACTTTCTTAGAATGTATTTGTATCTATCTCCTGTGGCAAAGTGGATTGAACCCCAAAAAAAAAAAGGGGGGGGGGGGGAGAATATTGTACAGCAATACATAACAGGGGGCTACACACATTTTCACCATGTGAGCTTAACTACCAAATCATTGTCCTCTTATTATTATTATTTTTTTTATCGCTATCTCTAAACGAGTGTCAATTTTCTAGAAATCACGAATATCTACGATGAAATTTACTAAATCGCGGCTATCACCTGTTATAACATTATGTTGATCACTCTCACTGATAATAGAGATCAAGGTTGGCTATACGGCCAGCTCTTCTAGAATAGCTACAAAAGTAATTCGATCGCAATATGATTGGGCCACATTCCCTCCCTCACATGAGTTGTAAATTTTCAAACAATTTTTCTGTTTCTTTTTTCCACGTGTACCAGTCAAATTTTTACATTTAGGAATAACTTAAGAGGAGCTGCTCTCTAATTTTAATCGGCAAAAAACACCCATACATTCAGTCAACTAGAGATGATGCTCTCCGATCCTTTACAGAAATGAACGTCTAGAAAAAATTAATGTCAACTTCTCCGCTACTCCGATCCGATCCTTACATTAATTTCATGCAAGGAGAGTATCGTTTGACTTTATTTGGTCAATTTGATTTTATTTGGTCAATTTGATTAAATTTAGGCCAAAAAAATGAATATATTTATCGTTACAAAATTATATGAGTTGGAACTCAAGTATCACTAGTATTCTTAATGAAATTTTTAGTAATCAAAATTTTGTCACCTAAAATAAAACAAATGTATGTCAAACATTAATTTGATACTCCTACGGAAGAAAAAAAATAGTCACACCTTCCTTTCGATTTGTCGGACAAAAATAGTCTCATTTATTAAAAAAAAAAAAAAAAAAGAAAGGGTGAAGCCATAATTTTAAAAAGTTTAACTTGCTAAATAAAATTATTATTTTAGGACATGGGGAGTATTAAAGCCTAGTCTTTGAGTAGAACGGACACTAATACTATCGTAATTTTGAATTTTGATATAGATTCGACAATATAATTGTGATAATTTTACGATGAACAAACAAAAAATGGGATGATATCGTATCAATAACAAGCATGAATTTCAATTTAAATTTAATTTGAACAAGAAATTAAACACGTAGATTACCTCTGTGTATCCCGGCGAGCCAACCCCGGTAAACTTTTTCCCGGCGTGGAGTGAAAAGGGGAGAGAGTGTGTGTGTGTGTGTGATTGATGAATGATGAGGAGGTGTATATGGAGTGGAAATTATGTGGAGTAGAAAAACGAAAAAGTCAAAACAAAAAAAGAGAGAAAATACGTACGTACTCCAATAAAATAGGATTTTGTGCTGTGTTGTCTTATATTGTAGTTGCCACGTGGTACACTTAAAGTGGGGTTACAATGATATTAACTGCAACGAGTTATTTTCATTACAAACTAAATTAAAATAAGTACAAATCAATAATCATCGTGTGATACCAAAACCAAAAATCTATTAATTTCCACGTCAACAAAGTTGTTTAACATTCCTGGACGGATGTAACATAGTACCATGATATGAAAATTTAGGAGATGTTTCGTTTTTGAGATTCTTTTTTTTTTTTATTGTAATTTATTTATTTTAATACTTTTATTTTCTCTCGTTAAATTCATATTTTAGTCACTATCTCTTTTTTATTTTTTATTTAATTATTATAAATTATAAATTACAAAACAAACCGCATACGTATTCAGGCCTTAGGTTACACTTAAAAAGAGATTGTAGAAGAGTAACTATGTTTATATCTAAAATAGTTTTAATTTCAGGTAGATTTGAAAGAGAAAATTGCAAACGTTGAAGCATTAGATACAACTTCACAGTATTTCCTCAGTCCCAAAATTATAGTTTTACTCTTTTTTTTTTTTTTTAATTTGTTCAAAAAAACTGTCTCGTTAAGAAAAAGGAGAATTTTCACGCGCTTCACTTTAAGGGCCCGTTTGATACAGCGTTTACAAAACGCAGTATTTTAAAAACGGAGGTCTTTCTTTATAAATACGTTTGGGATATCAATTCAATACGCAGCTTTTTTTTTCCTAGGAGCGTTTTAAAACCTGCGTTTTGGGAAAAAGCTGGGAATTCCAGCGTTTTCTGCTGCAGTATTGAAACACATTTTTTGTAAATAAGCTGCGTTTTGGCCAAAATGCTCGACCAAACGGGCTCTAAATTAAGAAGGTAGTGTTGGCACTCTAATAGTATAATATATATATATATATAGCTTAGGGAGGTTCTTGGTTTCAATCCCCACTCTAATTAATGGGCTATGATACTTATTTAGCAAAAAATATAAATTATTAAGTTTCTTTACAATATCGTCAACCAAAAAAAATGTTCCTCTACGAGACATTTATACACGTGTTTACACAATAAAAAAAGATCAATCTAACAGTTTCTTGGTCTTCCACAAAAATATAGTATGTATATTAAAGTCTATCTATATAACTCTTAAAAAAAAAATCTACTATTAATTCTTTTGAATAAGCTTTGCTTGTACCTCTTCAGTTTGCCTATAAACTACTAATTTTTAAGGGAACAACGAAATTATAATTTATAAAGCTATCAGCAGCTTGCAAGAAAATATTTAAAGTCCATTTTTAATTTGTTGGGATCTATCTATCTTCAATTAATATAAAATGAATTGTTTTCATTAGTTTCATCTTCACATTCGGCTTCACATGCATTAATTAACTCACCTTCGGCTTCACATGGTGTCATTTGACACAATATCATTTACCTGTTTGTTTCTCCCCATGCTACCAAACTTAGCAGAGTCGAACTGACAAATTTGTAAAGCCTAACTTATGTAATACTTACATTGATGATGAGCAGGTTCAAGGATATGAACAAGGCAACTTCGTTGGGCCCACAATCTTGTCTGGTGTCACTGCCGATATGGAATGCTACAAGGTACCTATTTCATTTTCTCATATCCTTTATATCTCCAGAAACACCTTGGGTATCTATATCTAACAACCAGAAGAAGAAACTTAAACATTGGTTTTAACTTGCAACTCACTTGGGTTTGTGCAGGAGGAGATCTTTGGACCAGTTCTTTGTATGCAGGTCTGTCACTAGTTTGTATCCTGCTTCTTGGATAGTTGAGATGCTTATGCTCATGTTAGAAGCTTGCTAAGATTAATCTTTATGGTTGCACCCATTTTTCAGGCTGACAGCTTGGAAGAAGCAATAAGTATAGTCAACAGAAATAAGTAGGTCATCTGGCCAAAGTATTTGGTGCTATAACATCCTTCTTTAAGTCTCATTTTGTCTTTATACTGGAAACCACCTGCAGATATGGCAATGGAGCTGCTATTTTTACCACGTCTGGAGTAGCTGCAAGGAAATTCCAAACAGAGATTGAGGCGGGGCAGGTAAAACAACTGATTTCTTATCTCGTTGCACCATTTACTTGAAATCATTTGGATCATGAACACTTAAGGAAGATCATAGTATGGCTCTCTAGTTTAAAATCCCTTCTTTCTCTTTACCTGTTTAGGATGTTTTGTTTATAGTTTTGAGACAGAGCATCAGAAGTTTAGAAACTTATGCTTTTGTGTTTTTCCTTTCCGAAGTGCTGACCTGAATCAGATCTTAAGATCATAAATTTTGACATAAAAGATAGTAGTACATTATCGGAGTATACTTGGAGCATGACTCTAGTTTGTGGATTGGGCTTAGTTTTTGTTACCCAACTTTTAGTTCATATATGACCATTTTAGTAGTTTTCATGCGGATTTACTTTCATGAAAAATAAAAGAAGAAAAGAAAGTAAGGAAGAAAGATTAAAGAGATTTTAATCTCACCTATCAATCTCTGACACCCGGTGCCCTGACTCAGGTTGGCATCAATGTTCCCATTCCAGTTCCATTACCATTCTTCTCATTTACTGGCTCTAAGGCATCTTTTGCGGGCGATCTCAATTTCTATGGTAAGGAGTATAGATATATATTTTCAACTTACTTTATATCAAACAGGCTCACATATTTGTGCTAGTTAGAGAATGGGGTAAAGATGAAATGTTTCTCAATTTGTAAAGCTGTAAGAGCTTTTCTTGTGAGTTGCAGGCAAGGCTGGTGTTAATTTTTACACCCAGATCAAGACTGTGACCCAACAGTGGAAAGATTTACCGAGCGGTTCTGGAGTTTCCCTGGCAATGCCGACTTCCCAAAAGTCATGATAACCATGAAATGCGGATTATAATTTCCCCTTTTGATACTTAGATAGTGACGTTCTCCTTTGGGGTTACTGTACAATGGGTGAAGTTATGAACTCATTATATGATGAAATAAAAGTACTCTGTTTTGTTCCTTGTCCATTATCTTGGATCCCGTCCTCGCATGTGTTATTTTTTTGTTTTTCTTTCCCTTTCTTTTCTTCCTTGGGATAGTGGTTTACACAATGTTTTCTAAGTTTTGCAATTACCATATTCGGTGCGTAAGCATGGTCATTCCTTCTTCATCAAATCTTAATTACCATGGAATGAAATTAACACTAAGATGATCACTCAAGCTACTATTTCATTTGCTTGATTTGTTAGGACCAGCGCTGCAGCATTTGAACTTTCTTAAATCACTTACATTGAGAGATAAGAGAAAAAGAAAAAAAAAAATCCCAAAGGGGAAATGGAGGGAGGGGATTACAATGAGACAATGGAGAACAAAAATTTTCTAAAATAATGGAGGTTCGTGGTTTTAGAATACTACTCCAAGAGCAAAAGAGCTTGACCTTAGAAAGGAGCCAAACCCCGAAGGCATTTAGCCCTACCTCCCTCCCAAAATAGGCGTAACGCGGTATTCTTTAGTAAAAGGCGAAAGAATAGTTTGCTTTTTGCTCACCACACGGCTGCGTGACTATTCAAGAAGGTTCATACTTGTTAAGTCTTCTTCGAAGGGGACTTACTGTTCAAAGGTATCTATCTCTGTTCATCATGCATGTTTTTACTCCAATCTAAGCTCTCTCTCCTTCTTCAATTTGCTACTTGTTCATTTCTACTTTGAACCTCTATAAATGGGTTGACCTTTTATTGACACGCCTACCGAATGAATGGTTATCAGTTGATCAAATTCTTTTTAGTTGTCAATAAATCATTGGAGGAACAACACCTCTTTTGTTTCGATAAAGAAAGAGAACTGAGGTCTGAACGCTCAACCCTAGAGAGCCCTACATCTTGGTAAGGAACTTGTATAGCATATGAGCTAGCTAGAGCTCATCATTTCGTTTCTTGGCCACACTATATGTGATATTTACTTTACCATTTCAAGCTCTCCACAATAGACGCACACCATGCTTCACTTATCCCCAAAATCTATCAACATAAAGCATATATAGTTCATAACACTCGGCCTGCTCTACCACCAAGACACTGCTTTTTATTTATTATTAGACAGATTTATTGCTTTCCTTTGACTGCCTTTGCCTTAAGCTCCTCGGACTTGTTCGCCTTATGTTCCAGACCTTGAGACGAGAATTAAGGTTATCTCACTAGAGATTGTCACTTCACACACAACACTAGCTTTCTGAAAAAGGGCTTTCACCAGAAGGTCTACAACAACTTGCTGGTAAGGAAAGGGTTGAAAATCTTGAAACTTATTTGGAAGGGGCCGCGCGAACGCAGGCCCCTGCTACCACAAATTATGACGTAGGCTCGACCACTTTGGGCCGACCTTAGACAGGCACCCCTCCAAAGTGCAATGAAGGTTACCAATCTAGGCCATTGGCCTTCCTGATCACCCATTGACCCCGTCCAGGTAAGTATGTTGCAATCACATTAACCATCTTGTTACATACGCCTCTCTTTCCTCTCCCATCTTCTAATATTTCTGTGTGGGAAAAACAAGACATCCCAACCCCAGTTTGAAAAAAATCATCTGCAATAGCTACATCTCCTTTGCTTTGATAGAGACTGCTAGTGCTAGACCCCAGCTAGGCCTAACCACGGATCAATAACCGCCATGGTTTCTTGATTTCTTCTATTGTTTCAGACACTCAACTTTGAGTGGCAAGGGGCTCTTTCTGGAATAGCTGGTGCTACTTCGATCCATTTACTAAACCTCCACTGCTGCAATACTTCATGTTTTAGTCTATACATAAAGTTCTCACAGTCTCAGGTCAACATTTGGAATAATCCAAGGCTTGACATAACTCCGTACACATATTATTCTTTGCATTATTAGGTACACAAATTCTGTTTTGTACAAATCAATGTTCATTGGTCGGAATCCTTTGCCAAATAATTCTTCCGCTTGCCCAAAATGAGTGTATGTTTTCCTATGACTCTACTAAATTCACCTTTGCCAATGTCCTAGTTTTCAACTTGTAATGCTGTAACGTAGACAATAAAGGCATTCATGCTATGATATTGAAATGCTTAGAATGTAGATCCCTAAAGGGAAATGGACGGCAGTCACAGCCAGGCGGGGAAATAAAGATTCGGTAAGGTGTCTTGATGTTTGTTCTTATTCATTATTCTTAATAATTTTATTTCTTTTGCCCATCAAAAAAGATAATCCAAGAAACTAGTTTGAAACTGATATTGCCGACGAGTAGCAGTCAAACCTGTAAATATCAGAGATAACTTAAAGCAAGGTTTGAGCTTTCATTGTGCATTTCATGTCCTTCAATTGTATTTCTTTAGATCAATCAAAGGTATTTTAAGATATATGATGATGCCGTTATTGAAACCAAATTTTGTACAACTTGACTCCAGACAAACAAATTTAGGACTGATGATGTTACCTTAACCATCAATGTTAACAGTCGTACATTGGAATCATCAATGCATACTGTGTCAGTCGCAGCTTGAATTACTAAAGAGATATTCTTAATTATTTTATTCTGGGATTGGCAATTGATTTAACATAGACCTACCTACCACACATGATCATCATTTATGGAGGCAAGGATTTATTAAATGACTATCAAGATTCCACTGAAATATTTTGACTGATACTATTAAGGAGAAGAACCCAAAAAGAGTTCTGCCCTCCAAAAATTAGCGTAGGCCGCTATATGCAGCGAGCACATGGTATTCTTTAGTAAAAGGCGAAAGAATAGTTCGCTTTGTGCTCACTGCGTGGCTGCGTGACTTTAACAAATGATTCATACTCATGTTATGATGGATGGATGGGTGGGTCGTCTATTACGTTGTTGATGTGGGATAATTGTCCAAATGCATCTAAATGAATCACTTGTCGTGCCTAAGCCTTGTCTCTACTTGAGCTAACTATTTATTCATTTCTGTTTTAGAACTAGTTTGGTTAATCAGCTGACGATATAATGCTAATTACTGAATGAGTTGTCACTTGAACAAATTCGGTAGGGAGATGGGTATGATCTTTCAAGCAGGAGAAAATGGAGAAGGCTGCATTTTATGTTTTATACTGCAGAACCCAGCAAGAGTGATGAACTGAAGAATGTCAGCAAGCTTTTGAGGAAAGAAAGAGCTATCTGCTTAGTCCACTTATTATTGTCAAATGCATCCTGATATATACTAACAAAAGACCAATCGATTCAACCCCTTTTAACATGGACAATATTCAGACGATTCAACCCTTTTAACAATCTCATTGTCGCTCAAATTAAGCTCCATCGGCAGTCGTAATCCCAGGGTTTTCTTTGAGTAAAACCTGAAGCAAGGAACAAGTTTTGACCATGAGTAAGCTTCAAAGTGAGGTCCTGAGAGAAGCTCTCTCTCAGATTAGCAACGATGCTAAAAGGAGAAGCATAATTTCACTGAGACTGTTGAGCTCCAGATTGGGCTGAAAAATTATGATCCCCAGAAGGAAAAACGTTTCAGTGTGGTTCAAGTCAAGTTGCCTCACATACCGCGTCCTAAGATGAAACTTTGCATGCTTGGTGATGCACAGCATGTGGAAGAGGCTGAAAAGATAGGCCTCGAATACATGGATGTTGAAGGGCTAAAGAAGCTTGCAAAGAAGTACCATGTTTTCTTGGCGTCGGAAGCAGTCATCAAGCAAATTCCCCATCTATTGGGCCCTGGTCTTAACAAGGCTGGCAAGTTCCCTACCCTTGTTACTCACAAAGAATCCCTCGAGTCCAAAGTTAATGAGACCAAGGCCACTGTTAAGTTCCAGCTTAAGAAAGTTTGGTGCATGGGAGTTGCTGTTGGTAACTTGGGCATGGAGGAGAAACAGATCTTTCAGAATGTGAACTTTCAGGTTTCTTTGTTGAAGAACTGGCAAAATGTGAGGTGCTTATATCTGAAAAGTACAATGGGGAAGACAGTTCGCATCTTTTAAGGAAATTGTTTCTTCTTTTTTCGTTGGAGTTGTTTAGGGACTGAAAATTGTTGTGAGCAATTTTAAAAGTATTTTCCCTCTTTAATCGGAAATTTTTGCTTCTTGATTAAAAAAAAAAACTTTTTACGAGTGTCATATCAAAGGATTTTTAATTTTGATGTAATATTGAGAAATCTGGATAAAATTCAGCACCATTTTCAAGTATGATCACAGTAATTCTTGAGAGTGAAGAGAACATGCAAGAAATTTTTTTTAGGTAGAGGAGATATCAATAAGCCAAAAAGGTAAGATAGACTAAAGATAACCAAACTTAGAACTTCCTGTTCGCGCGGCCCCCACTAACACAAATTATGACGTAGGCTCAACCACTTGGGTCGACCTTAGGCAGGCACCCCTCCTAGAGTGCAATGGAGGTCACCAACCTAGGCCATGGGCCTTCTTGATCACCCATTGACCCCATCCAGGTAAGTAATTAGCATGGTGCTCAAAAATCATCTCATGTACAGATTGTCTTTATTGTCTCTTCTTCTGGTCTATCTATGTGGGAAAATAAGGACATCAATGTTTTTTGTCCAATCATTGGCAATAGTTGTAACTCCCTTGTTTTGATAAAGAGATCACTAGTGTAATCAACCTTACCTATAGCACTGGCATTTTAATCCTCTCCCAAACGAGATAGCCTGCCTTTCACAGTGAGCCCTAGCCCGAATCAGTACCTCCTTCCGACATGGTTCATCGAGAGTTCTCTTCCATCCATTCATATAATTAAGTATGTAATTAGTCTTCCTTTCTAATTCATTGTATTAGTATTATATATATATATATATATATATATATATCTGTATTGGTAAAGAAATGGTGTGTGAGAAAAACTGAGAAAAGTGAATTCTCCCAAACTAGCATGCGTCTTTTTTCTTCTTCTCTATCTCCTTGTCTTTACTGCAAAGTTTAATTCAATATCCTCAACCTTGACATGACCATTATGCATGCTTCTTCACAAATATATTACATATATATATATAGTCATACAACGTTGTACTTGTACTAGGAAACTGCTTAATTAATATATACGCACATATGTTCATGTTGGAATTTTATGGACTTATATATATGTGTATATGGTTAATATGTGCATTTGGGCACACAGACGTGTATGCACTGCAGCTTGATCGTATATTTCATGTTATTTAAATTTAATAGGCCTAATTAAAATGATCTACTAAGTTATATGGGCCTAAGTCATCTTTTAATAAATATGGGGTTTTATTGAATATGTGTAGAGACCTAAAGGGAGCTAATTGTCAACTCATAATGGGCCGGTTGATAATTAGGTCAAACTATCACTATAAAAGGTTATGGTTCCCAATTGAGCGTAGGGTTACAATCTTTTCTCTCTGTCGTCCCATTAGCAAGAGAAAGCCTAAAATACTACGCGTCAATTGGAAGACGCATAACTCGAGGCACAATCGTTCTCATGGATTCAGGTACGCTTCCGCATCCAGTTTATTGTTTCGGGTAATTCCTGTGTGAAGGTCAAGATCTATGGGTTTTAGTATTAATTAATTTTAATTCCATCAAGTGGTATCAGAGCAACTTCACATTAAGATTATCTGAAATTTCGTTTTCGAGTTTTGTATTTTCCGAATCATTCGGTTCAAACTATAGAAGGCTTTCAAAATTTTATTTTGATTTAGTATGCTATAATTGTCCACTGTCAATGGATTCAGAGCACTTTTTTGATTCAGCCTTTGAAGTTTACACACATACAAAAAAAAAAAAAACCCATTTTTATGGATTCAGCGCTGCCGTCTCCCACCCCAGCCGCCGCCTCTTATGCACAATTCATCCTTTGAAGTTTATTAAAAAAAAAAAAGGGATTTCAGTGCGTCTTTCCTCCCTGTGCAAACCCGGCAACCTGTGCGCTCCTCCCCTGCTCTAAATCAACAGTGCTACCGTCTCTCTCTCTCCCTAATACAAAAGACCATTCAGCCCTAGAACAGGGTCGATCATGGGGTTCTCCATACCGGCTTGCTGGCCAAAGCGGACTGCATGTCTGTTTTGGAGTCATGGGAGGGTGTCAAAATTTTGGTTATGCCGGAAAGGAAGTGTCTTGAGTTCTGGTTGGGCCATGGTGGGGAGTCCTATTGGTTGGAGTTGCAGTTTGCTGATGTTTTGGAGGCCTGTGGGTGCGGCGATGACAGTGGGAAACCCAATGCGGTTTTTTTTTTTTAAGGTATAATGAATGTGTGAAATGGATTTGTTCAAATCTTGCCTGGGTTTTGTTGGGTAGTGCATATTTTTAAATCATTTTGGGGGTTCCAACGCCCGGTTCACTCGCCGGAGTACAACATGGACGACGGCGCAGTGATAGGTCTCGGCCTAGGGTTTTAAAGCCACGAAATTGATCAAATCTCGCATGAAATCTATTGGGAAGTGAGAAATCATGACAAATTGTGTGAGATATGGGCTGTTTTGGGGTTGGGAGAGCAGCGGGTGAAGTTTGATTTGGGAAGAAGGCCTTAGGGCATTTTTTGGCAAACCCTAGGGACGAAATTGCCTTGTTGGAGAAGAAGGCCTCCTGGCCTTTTTTGCAAACTTTAGGGACTAAACTACAATTCTGACATAGGTCAGGGACTAAATTGCTGTATTGAAAAATCTAAGGGACTAAACTGAAATTCTGACATAGGTCAGGGACTAAGATGCAATACAGAAAAAGTTTAGTGGCTAAACTGCAATTTAATAGAGTTTAAGTACTAAACTGAATTTGGTTAAAAATTCAGGGATATATATGCTATTATCTTACAGTTTAGAGATTAAATTGTAAAGTAATATTGTTTAAGGATAGTTTTACAATTTCTCACATTCTATATGCATATTTTTTATTTTAATGATTTATTAAAGTTTGTTTAATCATTATTATAAAATAAATGCCTATTTTGAATGTTTATTAATATGAATTCATGAGAAACAACTTTGATTATGCATTTATGTTTTATATGCAATGATTTTATTATCATGGATTCAATTTTTAGATTCAAAATGACGAAAGTTTTGCTCCATATTTGAGCATGTCTGGTAGTTCATATTAATTAATAGAAGCAGCATGTGACAAAAGTAACCTCTCCTGTGTATATTTTTTTATTTTGAGTTACCAAGATGTTTGTGTATGCGATTTTCATGCGGGTAATGATCGGCCAAAAGGAAGGTTATTATCGTCTGGCAGAAATTTAAATACACCTGTGGTAGTAAACATGTGATGATTATTAGGTGTCCCTGTGGGTGTTGGGTCGGTCAAAAGAAAGGCTCAACATTTGACTGGATTTTATTGTCAATGTTTGATTGCAACACCAAGAAAATCACTTGCAAATTAATTTTCTGTCAAAAGACTAGAATTAGTGTTGTGCCGATTTTCTTGTAATGGGAATGGTCATTTTGAGTTTATTTAAACTTATCTGCTTAAAGTTTTGTTTTAGTTTATGTGAGCTTATTTGGTTTTGATTTCAATCTCTGTTAAGTTCGTACATCTGCTGTAAATGTATTTGCTAATATTAATTCCATTTTGGTACTTAATGGTGCAAACTTTAAGGATGGGAAAGAGAACATTATGATAATTCTAGGTTGCATGGATCTAGACCTTGCATTAAGGGAGCCGTGTCCCACTGATCTTACCATTTCAAGTATCTCTGATGATAAGAGGGAAATGGAAAAGTGGAACCGCTTAAATCGCATAAGTCTAATGATCATAAGGTATGCAATTTCAGAATAATCAGGGGCACTATGTTCGAGGAGAAGGTTGCTACGACATTCCTTGCAGAGCCATGAAGTATATAGGCAAAAGGAATATAAGGTAGTACATTATGGAAATGTCTCTGCTGGCATCAAAACTAAAGGACCTTAAGTTAGAGCAGTCTAGTGACTTGCTTGTTTATTTAGTTTTGATATCTCTTCCTGCACAATTCATTCGGTTTTGGGTCAGTGACAACTGACAGAAGGAGAAATGGACTCTTAACGACCTCATTTCGCAACGTGCACAAGAAGAAGATATAATGAGACATGAAAAGACAGAAAGTGATCATTTGGTATTATCTTCCTCAGGCGGAAACAAGAAAAGGAAGGGTAAAGAAACTGCGGGCTTGGACCCATAGAAGAAGCAACATAAGGTGTCCAGGGGACAAGATAAGGAAATGACCTGCTTCATTTGTAAGAAAATGTCCAGTGGTTTTTTGCCAAATTCCTAGAGAGTGTGGAATCGTCCTACAGTACCCCATGTAAGGGGGACCGAGCATGAATGGTGTAGCTAAAAGACGAAATAGGACCTTAAAAGATATGGTAAGAAGTATGTTTAGTCATACTACCTTACCTAATTCATTCTAGGGAGAGGCACTTAAGACTGCAGTTTGTATCCTAATTAATAGGGTTCTAACAAAAGTTATTTTGTTGGATACTCTGAAAGATAACTGGGTTTTAAGTTCTAAGATCCAAAATCTAGAACTTTCTTCCATACACGAAATGTCCGGTTCTTTGAGGATATTGAGCTTGAGGGGGAGATAAGGTAAGAGACTTTGTCTTTTGAGGATAATTTAGTTACTATTCCTCTTCATGCAGTTGCCCTTGACCATGTTCAGGATCGATCTTATTCCTAACACGGTTCAAGAACAACATTTGGAACAACAAGACAATGTTGAAGTTCCCCTTGATCTAGGTCAATCAGTTGTTCATAAGAAACAAGCTCAACAACCTCAAGAACCAGTGCCTTTAAGGAGATCCGCTAGAGAGAGGAGAAGTGCGATTCCAGATGACTTTATAGTATTTCTCAATGAACATGAGGCAAACATTGGTGTGATGGAAGATGATCCAATCATCTTTCGTCAAGCCATCAAAAGTTCAATCTCTCAAAAGTGGATGGATGCCATGAATGAGGAAATTAAATCAATAAAAGACAATGACATATGGGATCTTGTCTCATTGCCTGAAGGTGTGAAGCCTATTGGTTGCAAATGGATATTTGAGACCAAGAGGCATTCGTTAGGCAATGTGGAAAGATATAAGGCACGTCTAGTCACTAAAGGATTTTCTCAAACGGAAGGCATCGATTATAAAGAGACCTTCTCTCCGTTTTCTTCAAGGGACTCATTTAGAACAATTATGGCACTAGTGAAACATTTTGATTTAGAGTTACATGAGATGGATGTAAATGCTATGTTTCTCAATGGTGATGTTGAAGAAACGCTCTATATGGTGCAACCAGAATGCTTTGTTTCAAAAGATTCAAAGCAAATGGTTTGTAAACTTAAGAAATCCATCTATGGGCTCAAACAGGCTTCCCGACAATGGTATCACAAATTTCATCAAGTTGTATTATCATTTGGTTTTGAGATAAATACAATTGTTAAATGTATATACCATAAGTTCAGTGGGAGCAAATATTTTTTCTGGTTTTATACGTGGATGACATCCTACTTGCTGCTAATGATATAGACTTATTGCATGAGACTAAGGAATTTCTCTCAAAGAAATTTGAGGTGAAAGATCTTGGTGATGCATCTTTTGTATTAGGAATCCAGATACATCGAGATCGTTCTCAAGGTATTCTTGGATTATCACAAAAGGGATATATTGAACAGGTACTTAAAAGATTTGGCATGCAGGATCGTAAACCAGGTGATACCCCAGTTGCTAAAGGAGATAGATTCAGTCTCAATCAATGCCCCAAGAATGAAATTGAATCTAAAAGAAATGAAAGATATTCCTTATGCTTCGGCTGTAGGGAGTTTGATGTATGCACAGGTCTGTACTCGTCTAGATCTAGCATTCATTGTTGGAGTGTTAGGCAGATACCTCAGCAATCCATGGAAGGAACATTGGATAGCAGCCTAAAGGGTTATGCGATACTTATAGAGAACAAAGGATTACATGCTCACATATAAAAGGTTGGATAAACTTGAGATCATTGGGTATTCTGATTCCAACTTTTCGGGATGCCAAGATAGTCGTAGAACCATTTAGGGCTACATTTATTTGCTAGCTGGATGAGCAATCTCTTGGAAGAGTGCTAAGCAGACACTCGTTGCTTCTTCCACTACGAAAACAAAATTTGTAGCATGCTACGAGGCATCAAATCATAGAGTTTGGCTGCGAAATTTTGTCACTAGGCTGCGAATAGTAGATGGTATTGAAAGACCATTAAAGTTAATTTGTGACAATATGTCTGCAGTCCCTTGCTTAAGTAACAACAGGAGTTGTTCTAAATCTAAGCATATAGACATCAAGTTCCTTGTTGTTAAATAAAGAATTCAGAGTGGTCATATTTGTGTTGAGTATATTGGGACAAACTCCAGAATAGCATATCCGTTCACTAAGGGTTTGACACCCAAGGTCTTTCACGAGCATACTACTCGTATGGGTGTTCTATAGTTGGATTATGCATAGGTTCAGTAGGAGTTTATATTATGTATTTGCTCGACATTTATGATTCATTGTCATGACAATTCTACAGTTTTGGATTATTGTTAAAGTATAAAGTTATTCAGTATTCGACACTCTGAATGTTACATTTGATCTCATACGGACTAAGGTAGGACCAGTTGGAGATAGACATGTGAAGATCACATTACATGTAATTTCCATGCTACACATCCATAATTGATCCATGTCGTTGGTTATGTTAATGCATGTGACCATTGGTGGGTCTAGTTGCGATAAATGCAACGAAAGCCTCTTTGATCCTTATGTTAATTTTGACTAATGGACAGGATTGGTTTAAGATGACTAAAAGTAAAAGGCTTGCTCGCGCTACTAAAGTATATAATGTGATATACGATTCTAAGGTTTATACGTATACACATATTTATAGTCCAAGTGGGAGATTGTTAGAATTTTATGGACTTATATATATGTGTATATGGTTAATATGTGCATTTGGGCATACAGACGTGTATGCACTGCGGCTTGATCGTATATTTCATGTTATTTAAATTTAATAGGCCTAATTAAAGTGATCTACTAAGTTATATGGGCCTAAGTCATCTTTTAATAAGTATGGGGTTTTATTAAATATGTGTAGAGACCTAAAGGGAGCTAATTATCAACTCATAATGGGCCGGTTGATAATTAGGTCAAACTATCACTATAAAAGGGTTATGGTCCCCAATTGAGCGTAGGGTTACAATCTTTTCTCTCTGCCGTCCCATTAGCAAGAGAAAGTCTAAAGATACTACGCGTCAATTGGAAGACGCATAACTCGAGGCACAATCGTTCTCATGGATTCAGGTACGCTTCCGCATCCAGTTTATTGTTTCGGGTAATTCCTGTGTGAAGGTCAAGATCTATGGGTTTTAGTATTAATTAAATTTAATTCCATCAGTTCATGCTTGGTCTACTACAACACCTTAGTATTGTTATAGCGCGCAGTACGTGCACACAGGTTTCAAAGTTTGAATTGTTCTATTGATCATCGACATCCAACTATCCTTCCATTGCTCTGGTGCAAACAGGATAGGGCCGGCCGGCCGGCCCTTTCGGTAATGCTGTCTGTGAAGGAATTGAAGCCAACCTAAACTAATCATTTTGGTAATCTATATATATACATATAAAAGTACTAAGAACGAACTATAAGTATAGTATTAATTTAGATCAGATTCAATGCGCAGCTGCAGCGGCAGCTGGATTGGATCACCTTAAACTACTATTTTGGTAATGCAAATTATTAATTGTATATTTTTCAACTTAATTATGCCTAGCATGCATGCGATATTGATCATTTATACATACTAGAATAACCATGCATTTTAGTAAGGGTTTAGCTAACATGTACTAGTACACTTTTAATAGCCTAAAAAATAGTAAGATTCGTTTTGATAATCACTCATGCATATATAAATTTCAATGCCACTAAGACTAGTCTAGTTTACGAGGTTATGAATTTTTCTGTGGAGATCTTATTCTTAAATATTTAATCAGATATCAGGGCTACCACTTGCTTGCCAATATTGAGGCAAAATATTTAGTCTTTGCAGCTTGGTACGTATCTACCAATGAAGGCACTTCAGGGATATCATAATATGTTCTTTCGATTGGGGAATAATAATATCTCCCGATTAACATCTTATTAATTAAATGACCAACCACTCACGCGGAAAATTTTGGGACGTCCACTTTGGTGGTGGTTATTACCCTATATATAATATTATCAAATCGTTTAAGTGTACGTTTCAGAAGTATGATGCATCGCAATACCTAATGTGTGCATCGTCTCATATCAAACGATGCATCTCATTATCAATTTACCATCGCAATGTATCAAAAGTGGACTTTAGCGGTTTGACGTAGTTGATAATAATAGTCTATCTACAATTTGAGACTCGCAAGTCGCAAGGAGGGCCGAGTTATAATAGGGGAATGAATATACAGAGGCTCCTCGAAATGAAAAGTGGCCGAAATTTAAAACAGAAAAAACAGAATTTGGAATGAAATTATCAGTTAACAAAACAAACATCAGTTCACTATGAAGCAGAAGCCGTGCAAACCTACCTGCACTCCGGCGAGCTAGCTCTAGCAACCCCTTTTCCAGGAGAGAGGTAGAGGGAATGTCAAGTGTGTGTGTGTGTGCGCGTGTGGAGTAGATAAACCAAAAAGTCAACAAAAACTACGAGATAAATGATATTTTGGTTTCGATGCATTGCCTCGACATTTTGTTTATGAAAATTATGCTAATTATCGGCCAAATGAACAACAGAACAATCTGCACAGCAAAAGCAAGGAGGCCGAAACGAAAACTAACTGAATAAATAGTGTCATCTACGACACAGAGGCAACCATGGAAATTCTAAGCATGCAATATCACAAAGCAAATCATAACATACTTCATGCTGCTATGTGCGCGTGAGACGAGAGTTTCAAATTTAACAAATTTTTTACCATAATAATCTCTCATTTCCAACTGTGAGAAAAGAGAACCCAAGAGTAATCACAAATTGCCAAACACAATGAAGGCATGTGTTTGTGTGTGCTCTCAAGAGAGAGACAGGGAGAGAGGTTTAACATTTAACAAATTTTTTGCCATACAATCTCCTGTTTTCAACTGCAAGAAGTGAACACACAAAATTAATCACAATTTACCCATTCTTCACCCTTCTTTCTCTGTTCCTTGTCCATACCAAGACAGATCAAAAGGCCGAATCTCACCTCATCTTTTGCAGGCAGATCAGTCTACGTCGCCAGCATGAAAAAACCATTTACAGAAAACATAACGACATTTGTGTGATCTGCCAAAAAAAAAAAAAAAAAAAAAGGAATTGTGTACAACGTTCTTCTCTATTATTCTACATTAGCATCTTCTCCTCCTCCCAACCGACTCCGCCTTTCTGTACCCATGACAAGACAGACAAACCGGTGATTGAAACTGCATTTGCATTTTTAATCACTTCCCCACCATTTCTCCTACACCTCTTTTCTTTCATTCTTCTGCAATTACACATCCGTACACTTAATCCTACGTACATAGAATTCAATCCTGCAGCTACGCATCTAATACACGTGAGAGTAAGTAGAGTGAGAATTGAGCTGTTTACCCAATATCAAACAGCTCAAAGATGGATGATCCATGAAATCGCCTAATCTGTGAAAGCTGTTAGCCATAAAAGGCTGGTGATGGAGGGTTGCGGGGTCCAGATATGCCATCGGAATTGCCAGCTGGCTTGTTGGATAAGCGCCGTTTGTAGCGTTTGAGGACAGATGCCAGATTTTCTTTTCCTTTAGGAAAAGCCACATCACCAGCTGCAGTGCCTGTTCGACCCTTTCGGCAAGAGATTGCAATCTCCACATCCTTGACGATCTCTAAGAGTGATGATGCCGTAGTGCATTTCCCTCTCCCCTGTTTTGCAGGTGGGGGCAAGCTTCCGTTCGAAATAGGCGGGGATGACCGTTGCTGGTGTGAAGCAGGAAGTTGAAGGCAGAAGCAGGGGTTCATTGGAGAACGAGGCTTAGAAAATGCCAAATCAATAATTCCCTGCAAAATAATGGCAACCAATAAAAAACATTAAAAAGCATATAATGGATTTACTTTGTTACATATCCGCAGAGAATTGCATCTATAAGGTTTTAAATGCCACTAAGACGGATATATGGCACAACCATTATCTTTACATTTAAATCACGACTCTTTGGGAATAAGAAATAAGCGCAACGGCCTGGAACAACCGATGGTAATTGGTTTGGCGGAAGACAAGTACCACGTGGCGGCGCATCGGGCCTCGTGCAAGAGATGAATAAGAAATTTACAAAGCCGCGTGCCAAGTGACACTTGTCCTCCACTTAAGAAGCATCACGTGTCCCCAAAGGCCCAAACAAAATCACAAGCTCCTCATGTATGCAACTACAAATTCTAGACTTCAATCATTCTCATACAGTATGAGAACAAGAAGAACATTGATCTAATCCATTCGGAGAGAATCTAAGTAGTTGATATTGGAGAGAGGTTACTTAAATCATTCTCATACAGCATGAGAACAAGAACATTGATCCATTCAGAGAGAATCTAAGTAGTTGATATTGGACAGAGGTTACATGAATCGTTCTCATACAGCATGAGAACAAGAACATTGATCCATTCAGAGAGAATCTAAGTAGTTGACATTGGACGGAGGTTCTGTGACAGTTCCCTCCTACCTTTCCTCTCTCTCCAGGCAAACAGTGTTGACTTCCACCCTCAGCCTTCGACTCTCCCTCAGTTATTTTCTGCAGTACAGGTAAAGTCACAACTCAGATCTCTTTCCTCAAAGGCCAGTGCCAACCGGAGCCAAAGTCAATCCTACCCCCAACCCCCAAGTACACTAGACTGCAAAAAACACCCTCCACTTGCAATATCTAATCAACTTCATACTTAGCATGCTTAACAGAATAGAAATGTATTATCCACTATGTGGATTAAAGACTATCTGATGTTTAGCGCATACATAAAAGAAACATTAACCAAAAGTAGAAGCTTATCATGAGTAGCTCTCAAACTGTCACTTTATTGCAACGAAGTTCACACATGCATCAAGATGACAGAAGCAATCAAGTTTAAGCAGATGATATGCTTCCATCACGAAGTAATCGATCGTGCATTTTTAGATGATTAGTATTACAGAATTTTTGTTACTGTTGTTTGTTGTTGTGATTATTATGATAACTACAATTTGATAAGAATTGGAGATATTATTATTACCCCATGGAAGGCCCCTTCAAGAACAATGTACAGACAACATACAGGCAATCAATATCTGCAAGACTTTAACTTCCAGGATTTATTTTTTTTGAGTATTCAGATATTGGGGATCCCGTCGAAGTATGTGACAGCAGAAAAAAGATAAGGGTCTTAAGAAAATATAACGTAAAAATAGTGGACGATACTAATATATCACAATCAAAAACTAATCAGAAAATAGGTATGTATCCCACTGTCAGAAGCATGATGAAAAGAGAAGTTCAAAGTAGTTGGTTAACGAAGACTTTCAAAAAAAAAATTCTTACTACTATTACAATCTCTTTTTTTCTTGGGTGTTGTTTGTGGGGATGGGAAGGTGGGGTCATGGCCATGTAAAAGCTAGCCCCTGCCTGCAAAGGCCAGTAAATGATATGTCATGACACTTAAAAGTCCTCAACTTGGTCGACAAGGGACTAGCAGTAGGGAGCTCGTTGTCTAGAATTCTGTTCAAATAGAAGCTCAATATATACAAAAAAAACTTGCACACAACAAGAAATTTTACCTGAAGACGGTTGAGAACGTAAGTGTATTTCCCCCACAGCTCTGGCCTGCTTTCCATGAGAGAAAGCTCAAGAACCCGGTGAATACACCACACGCCAAAGCTTGTTATCAGATCAACTCTCCAAATACAGCCCTCCCCACAGTTGGGAACTGAGGTTACTGAAAACTGAGATTCACCCACGTGAACCACCCGGTTCATCTCCTTGGTTTCAGCTTCATAAAGGAATCTCTCCCTAGCAGCTACACGATCAATAAGATCCTCATCCAGCCCGCCATTCTGTTTAAACAACCAATCAGATCCTTCCAACTTTAAGAGCTTCACAACACAATGTCTAAGAGACTGAAGAAGCTTTGCTTCAAAATCCACTGCAGAGTCAGTTTCTTGAGGAATTGAATGCTGCCTACTCCCAAGACCTTCACCCCCAACAGTACGGGTATTACCAGCCACACCAAATTGTTCGAAAGGTTGCGTAGACCACAAGGAACAATTGTCTGGTTCTGGACTGAGCCGGTAAGGAACAGTGTCTCTAACAGCCATTGATGAGAGCTCGTCAACAGCAAAAGGAGTTCCAGCCCTATATGAAGTGCCTGAATATAAGGACTGATCATACATTTTGCGACCAAGTGTCCCGTATTTTGTACTGTTATTTAATGGAGAAACCCAATCAGAAGATAACGAATCCCGACGAGGAAGAAGTAGAGAGATGTCTGGCATACTATGAAATTTCTTCTCATTAACCGGGCTGGACATATTCTCAGCAGGTCCCCCAGAGTAACGATCATACACTGTTCTTTCAGGTTGAAATGAATTATTTCTCGATACAACAGGATCGGGAAAACCTGGTGGCTTTACCGGGGTTAACCCATTTTGTGGTTTTTGCACCAAAGGATAACCAAATGGAGCTTTGTAGTTTGACGAGACCAATGACGGAGATTTTGGTGGGGCTAATGGCTCCATTTGATTGTTCAAGTAATTAGAGCTTCTTTCTTTACCCATTCTGTTGATAAGGGACTTAATCTGGTATCCGTGAATCGTAGCTGGCTGATCATCATAGCCTACGGATGCTTGGGGAAGGCGCATACCACCAGATGACGGTGGAAGGCGCAGACTAGAATAACGCCTCTCACCACAGTCCAGAGCATTGCGGGTGGAATTCTGCGCACATGCATCTAGCATTTGTTGTCGGCTGGACAACAATGAAGCGGTCCCCCTTTGAACCCCATAAGATGACTCTATAGGACTCTGCACCCTTTGCTGCCTCGGAGATTCGTATAAACTTGAATTGATCAGCGAATCAGATACTCGACCACCCATAGATGGAAGATATCCAGTGAACTCCTTAACACTGATGTCAGCTTTCAGCGTAGCGGGCGCAGGCTTCGGGCCGACATTTATATCTACTCCCAGTAACTCGTCGAGTTTCCTTGTCTTTGCGTCTTGCGTTGGTTGCCCATGGAAATCAAACAGCTGCCCCCAGAACTCATCAAGATGTGCAGCTAATTGACGTCTTGCAGCACGACCAAGTCCCGCTAATTTCGAAAGACTTCCAGCCCCACTCCCTATATCATCACTTTTTCCACTTAGACTCCTAAGTGATCCAGGACCCTCCGAAATTAATGATGGGCTGGTTACAGGCACCACTTTAGATAGTTCCTCATGCTCCCCCCAGGTATCCCCCTCGCTGTCTTTCTCAATTTGTAAATCTCCTTCAATTCTCAATGTCTTCTCGACTAACTCCACTTGTTCACACGTCAAGATTCCGCGACCAAGTGATCCTCCTCCATCAGAAACCTCACAAGGAACAACTGAAATTGATCCAGGGACCATTTCCACTGTGGTTGTTGACTCCTCCAATTGACTCTCTGAAGGTCTTGAAAATGTGAGGTCAGAAGAATTTTCCTCGATAGTGGTCAAATGGGCCCCGCTATCAGAGTCCAAAAGAGCTTCAGGCAAATTGACATCTGGAGCTAGAGCTGAAAAATCCTGATTTTTTTCCAAGGGTTTCTCAAATGTCAATGTGGGTTCTTGTGTTTCTATGGAATCATCGCCTCTATGTCTCATTTCAGTAAAATCATTTCTGTCTCTCTTAGAAGATGACTCAGGCACGGGAGTTTGTACATCCCAGTTCCATGCCAGAGCATCTGATCTAGAACTTGCTGATTTTAAAGGAGTAGCTGCTAGCCAAAGCATCAAACCAAGGGAGACAGTAGCAGTGATGAGAAGAACAACATAAGGAACTGACATGCTACTCCCCATGTTCCACCTTAAATTACTAGCCCAATCGCTGTTCCCAAATATCATCTCAATAACAAATATAATCTCAAGGCCGAGCATCCCAATAAATGTTATGAGGACTAAGAACTCCACAAACTGAGAAATTTTATACACCCCCATTACTGATCTTGAGGAGGCAACTCGAAAAAGAGGGATAACGGATGACGGAAGCAAAAGAGCGACCATTATCTGAGTAAATATCAACAGTTGATATGTACCTTCAGCTCCGGCACTCCATACACAACAAAGGGCTGGAATGATAGCAATCATTCTGATCGTTGAATGGTGAAGCCAACCAGGAATGTCAAGTTTGAAGAAGTTTAGCAGGACTACTTGTCCACCGAGTTTCCAGGTCAGTGCTGTAGTATGATTGGAAAGTAGCAGTACAAGTATCAAAGCAAAGGGTGCCATCAAACTCTTAAAAACCTGCAAATGTTTTCAAAAAAGTCATTCTCTTAGTATGCATCAAAACTGATGAATAAATTTATGCAAGAAATTCCAGCTAAGAAAAAGCACTTTGGAATCCATCTGTACCTGATCCATGAGTGCCAAAGCGTCTTGAAAAGTAAGTAAAACGAGGCCTGTGCTGTAAAATACATTTGCTGCTGAGTTCATTAGCACATAATTTACCAAGAAAATGCCGCTGAAGATGCATAAAATGGCAAAGAAATGGTCACTACACAAGGTTCCCTTTGAAACATGAGTTCCTCCTTTCTCTTGCTGCAAGAATATTTAGAGACTCGTCAATTTCATAAGTACAAGTTTGTACATAATAAATGAGTTCCATAATATTTATACACAATAGCTTATGGAATAAAATCCCTAAAATGCTCCTATGAGACATGTGCCTCTTTCTAGGCATTTTACAATCAGATACAAATCAAACGAGTAGACAGTAAAATCAGAAACAGTATAAAGGACCTTTTTTCCACACACACACCAACTGAATAAAAAAAGAAAAAGAGAGAACCATTCCAAAAATATTTAATTCAGTATGTGAACGGGACAAGGTTATGAAGCACCTAAAGTTATCCACTCCAAACGACCAGCAACACACATGTTTCAAAACAAAGACATGAGCCCCTCGGCTTCGACCAACAAGCAACCAAATGCTTTAGTTTCAAAATAGGATAAGGCAAAGAGATCAACCAAGAATGTTTTGAGAAATTCAGAGGCCAACTAATAGGTATAGCTTCTTTTACCTCAAAGCTAACATCAGTATATCTCATACCAATAAATAGTCTTATGTGAATTAAGATTCTCTGATTTCAAGGGAAATGTTAGTATCATAATCTAAAAGGCAAACGACTACGTTGATGTGCTTCGTGGAATGTTGCACCTAACTAAAGTTCAAGTTCTCTCTGGAACTAGAGCACTGCTTGATGTATAATTTGAAGTGCTGATACAGAATTAACATATTTTGATTACTGTAATGTCCTCGATACTTTTATCATTAAAGCTAAAAAGTATGACAATTCTCTAATTGGACATCATAGTGTTGGATGCATCAATAAAAAGGTAAGAAATGTAGTGCCCAGGTCATGCCAACTTCAATGTCACATTGAAATAAATCCGGTAGAATAAGCATAGATGACTTTAATAAAAACAAAAATAATCCCTCTGTCCAATAGATAGTCCTACTTTCCAGTTCAGTTTGTCTCGAAAGAGGAGTGTTCTCAATTTAAGCTATAAGTTTCCTTCATTTTCCAAATTATTACCTTTTTTCAAGATTATAATGTTGTTCTCACGCGTCATTAAAAAAATGTAATTTTAGTGCAATTTGAAAGAAGCATACAAAAGTAATACATTATTAAAAAATTGGGACTCTTATAGTTGGGCTCTTTTTCTGAGATGGGCTCACCAAATTTCCACAGGTGGACCCCAGTTTCTACCTAGAAGTTCCAAGGCTCCAACCTCTGATGACAGCAAATATGCTGGCTAAAAATTATCCAAATGATGATATATTCATAGAAATTGGAAAGACGTAAAAATATTGCATTCAAGATACACATAAAATAAAATAAAAATAAAACAGAACACACATATAACATAAACATGCAGGGGCAAGAGAGAGAGAGAGAGAGAGAGAGAAACCTGGACAATTGAAGAATGGAGATAAAAATTATGAGGCATGATGCTCGATCCCAGAAGACTCATCAAAGCAAATGCACTTTCCCCACTCAATTTTGTTAGCATTATCCCACCCATGGAGAGTGATATCTCCGGTTGACTACTGAGCACTCCAAAAAGATAGGAAAGCAATACAAAGCTTGCCAGGCACATGCACAGGAATTTCACTCTGCTGCTAACCTGAAACAGGTTTGGAGATAGAAAGTCAAAACTTCTCTGGTTGATACAAATGCATACTTCCCATTAAATATATTAATAAAAATGAAGTAATCAGGCTTACCAAGAAGCTGGAGGCGAGTGGAAACAGAAAAGCATCTATAGAAGTCAGAAAAACACAAGTAAACAGGTCCATGCCAAACAAAAGATTAAGCCCATGCGCAGTGCCCAGAATCTATCAAAAAGTTGATATGCATCAGTTTCAAGCAAGACATGGTTTTGAATTTACGAAAGAAGGATAAAACTCAGCGCAGAGAGAGAGAGAGAGAAACTACCATAGAAAGGTCCAAGGCAATCATAGATAGCTCAGCTTGTAGTCCTAGGAATACGCATGTCACCTTGTCATACTCTTCATTACAAATCTGCCACATTGCCGAGAAAGAAGAAAGAATTAATGGCAGGTTTGACACCCAACAAAAAACAGTAGAACATAACAAAGTGAAGTAAAGACAAATCAAAAGTACATTGCTACAAGACTTTTAGCCATTGATGACTTCAGCGGCATACTGTCATTCCTACAGGATCAGGCATAAAATGCTATTGCAGAAGGAGGAGGCGGGGTTAAAAAGTAATATGCCAAAGAAAAGGAAGCACCTGGGCAAGATCTTTTCCAGTAACCACAGCAACAGAGGCTGACAGGTACTGACAAAGAATAGCAGCAAAATTGAAAACGAGCATAAGTATGACCAAATCGTATCCAAAACGAGCTCCCCCCTCAACAGATGCAGCCCACTTTCCTGGATCAACATACGCAACTGCAATGAAAAGCACAGGCACAACAGCAGAAAGCAGCCGCTGGGTCATGCTTGGCTGGGGGTAACCAGACCTATTCTCAGCCTCCATCTCAAAAAAGAAAAATATAAATTTCACCAGTAGCAGGATTATCAATTAACAGTTCCACGTAACCGAAGAACCTTCCAACATCAACAAGAAGGAAATTTACATAGCATCTTTAACCAAACGTTGTTCCACTACTATTGCGGGCTTCAACTGTTATCCAATACGGAGTAGCGACCTCAAAGATTTACCAAAGTTTGAAGTAACCATGGAAAAACCAGGGCAATTTCCCTCAGACAAAGGCAACGCAATGTACTTTCCCAGATTAATATTAGTAGATGCTGATGCTCCTCAAAATATAAAAGAAAAGAAATTAGTCACATGACAACTGTTGACATAGCAAGATCTTGACACTGGTTGTGGTCACAATCATTACCACCTTCATGACAATTTGGCATTATATTCATAATTATCAAATCTTTTGTCCTCATCATGCCCATTGCTAGAGTAATGATTTACCAAGCGAATTCTCTTCCGGAGACAAAGCTTAGATAAGGACGGGAGACGATAATGTTTGTGATTTACACAAATAACTCCAGGTAGATAGATATCAATCCTGATTCAAAAAAACAGGCGCAAAATGTAATATTAAAACATTGCATCGGAAATTGCACATCTATTATCATGCTAAAATTAATCTATTTTTAGGAGCTAGTAGCAATATCGTTAAGGATTATACTAAACAAGATTACTAGAACAACTCCAACACATTAAAAACCTGAAACACCATAACAATATACAGGGCGGTACACACCAAGTGTATTACTTTACTCAGTTAGACATTAAGAAACCCTGGCAAGTCAACTATATAAATGCCAAAAAAAAAAAAATAGCAATTTCATTAGAACCCATAAAAAGGCGCCAACAGGGGCTGATTTTGTCACAGACCAAGTATAATACCAGAAAATAAAATGTTGAGAAAATCAGACATTTCCAGACATCAGTTTATGCTAAATCCAAACAAACCCCATTAAAAGTAGATTTTTCAAAATCAATATATACGGCATCCTGCTCGAGCCTGAAAAAACAGAATCCCAATCTCACTTACCACCAAAAGTTGACAATTACACACATAGCAAAAAATCATACTGTTTGCAAGAGTAATAAAAACAAAATTTTTTGCAGAGAAGAACAGGTTGGCTAATCAAGGTGCTAACCCTCTCCTGTAATTAGTCTTCAAAATACAAACTCCGAGTTTATTCTCAAACAAAAATAAACAATAAACTCCTAAACAACTAATAAAACAAAACAAACGGCGAAAATCAACAATATTTAAAAACAACCCAGATCTTAACCATCATCAACACAACACCAAACAGGTTTTCAGCATCTAAAACCGCTAATTTCAAGAAACAGAGCACGAGTCCAAAACCCTAGAAATAAACCCATAAAATTTACCCGGATCTGATACTCCAATCGATTAGATATAATCACGAGCATAAACAAACGCCCATATGTCAAAATAGTCAAAAATAAGTCAAAATAGACTCTTCGAGCTGCACTTAGGGTTTTGTTCCCAAAAACTAAAGCTGCAGAGTTAGTACCTTTGTAATAGTTCTTTCAGGAGATTTCCTTTTTGGGTCTGAGCCAATCCAAGCCAATCCCAATTCCCCACTGCTCCTACAGATTAGATCAGAGGCTTTTATGAAGCCACGCGTTTATTGCTATCTAGAGAGAGAGATGAAGAGAGAGAAGTTTGTGTTTTTCAGAGCTATGACTGTGTGTTTTTGAGAGAGAGAGAGAGGAGAGGGATAGAGAGAGAAATATTAATATTTATATACAGAGAGAGAGAGAAGGGAGTGGAGTCATGGAGCCATCTTGGAGGGAGAGAAAGGGTAAGAAGTGTCAAAGAGTGGCAAAAGTTTTTCACAAAAATGCGTGTTTAAAGAGTAAAAAGTCAGAAAAAGAGAGAGAGAGAGAGAGAGAGAGAAAAGACAGTTAACGTTTCCTTTGGCTTTTCATTTATGGGCCTTTAGATACTACCATCATGTAGATAGGCATTCATTCATTCAGTACACTTTCTCACTCCCTCTCTCTCTCTCACACACACACACAGTACACACACTATTTTCTCTCTCCAAAACTTAAAGAGTAGTACTACTATTTGGTAGGGATGAATGTGAGTTCTTTTGGATTTAAGTATGATGATGATCATGTGAACTCTTTATAGATTTTTAGCAATGCTAAGTTTAGATTTTTTCCTTGAGACATATATATGTTCTCTTTTTTTGAGACTTTTCTTCTTTGAGTCAATTTATAAATGATGATGATCATGGAAACCAAAAGACTCCTCTAAAGTCTTTATCCCATCCACAATTTGGCGCCATCTTTCTGCATAAAAATGGTAGTAACAAAAAATCACCTATACTCCCCCTTTCTTTATGTTTTATAGAAGAAAAATGAAGTTTTGAGAATTATTAGTATTATTTTAGAAATCGTTTCATTAGTTTCCTATATAATTTTCCCTTTCTGGATATATCTCTCTCCAATATCTATTTCCGTCTTGGGTGGATTTCATGTATTTGCAAAAAATATATATTACTTCGAGTGTTATTTGAATTGAATATCTTTTTATCTAAAATTGATGTTACAAACATTAATACCGTTTTACTTTTTCTTTATTTTTCACATCGTATGTTCTCCCTCGTTGGAGTTATTTTTGTTGGTTCATTTTTTATTGATTATGCATGTTTTATGGCTTTCAGCCCCCCCCCCCCCAAAAAAAAAAAAAATCAATAAATATTTTGTAAGGTTCATTTCACTTAAATAAAGACAAGTTATGTATCATAACAAGGTAATTAAGTTGTATAATTTGTATTCTATGTTATCTCTTTCATCAAGTATAAAGTCGATCATTTTGTCTTATTTATCTTTTCCTACGTACCATATCAGGTGGATACCATTACTGAGTCATCACTGGAGGGATGTTACCAAGAGGATGAAATGCACGTCCCTCTTAATGTTTCATCATGCCTTGGATGATGCTACATATCTGGCTAGAAATGGAGAGGAAGAGGATGAAATTTTACTGGTTGATTTGTCACCTCCTCCCCCTCGACCAGGTCAACTCGCATTATTTGAAGTTGATTCATCCAAAGATGATATTTTCTCGGCGTTTGAAGACGAGAATAAAGAATAGCTCGAGTTTTGCAGTAGTGACGCAGAGTCTGATGATGAAGAGGTAACTAGTGGAAAGGAAGATTGATTGTCATTTAAAATTTAAAATAATAATGTACTTTATTTTAGACATCTTTGTATTATTTCAATTTATATAATACGATTGTATACGATTCTTTATGATTAGTTCATGTATTACTGATTCATGTTTATTCAATTTTTGGTTTGAATTAAATTATTCTTGTAATATTATTGTATTTAGACATGTCTTCTGGCCGAGGAGCTAGCTCACAGAGTAGACTAGGGAAGGTGCGCCCCCTAGCTACTTTTATTACGGGGACACAGCCAGCCCCATCTATATCCACACCTTTCGAGGATGTGAATTTTATGCAGGGCTCTCATGTCACACCAGTATCATCGGTAACGACCACTACCGAGGAGCCTTCCCCTTTAGACTCGGAGGAAAGGATTATTACGTCCATTGAGCCTCGCTTCCGATAGTAAGTTTCTACCTATTTACACTTTTTCATTATGTTATTTTATTTCATAGTTAATTTGTTATATTTTCATATATAAGAACTGAAAATTGAATTTTTATCAGATTTGTAGGAGCCAGCCCTCACTTTGGTTTGGAGATCTTCTTTATGCCTCTCAACACGGCGAGTTCTGCCCGCAATATAGAAATGTCTCAGCGACGAAAAAAGAATAATGGTGGGGAGAATTTAAGGTCAGTAATATAATTACTTTATTTTAAATGTTTATTTATTGTATCATTATTTAATCATGAATTTTTTTTCTAAACGAGGAATTCTTGGCCCGGACATTCGGATGAGGAGGCCTTTGCATACGGTGTTTAAGGAAATGGTTGTCGGTCGATATAAGGACTTCATCTATAAGACGAAGTCAAAGTTCTTTGTTGACTTGAAGAGACAGCCCCCAACATGACCGATGAGGTTTGGGCTCAGTTCGAAGCCTACTGGTCTTGGTCTGCCACCAAGGAGGCCTCGGAGAGGGCAAAGAATAATAGGGCTAGCGGGTCAGGGTCTGGAACGAAGCACACGACGGGGTCCATCAGCATCGCTGAGTACCAACAGCGTATGGTAAGTAACTTAGTTTAGATAAAGATTATCTTAATTAAATGTTTATTCAATTTATTGCTCTATATATGTTAAAAGTAGTTGCGAAGCCATGTTGATGCTATGAAATTCATGGTAGTAGTTTAAGTCAAAGTATAATTAGATTTAGGTTAAGAAAGATAAGGGGGTTAAGTATAAATACTTAGAATTTATAGGGGGTGTTAGTGTATATTTTTAATATTTATTCAGTCTATTGTTCTATATATGTTAAAAGTAGTTGAGAAATCATGTTGATGCTATGAAATCCATGGTAGTAGTTTAAAATTATTGTTTATTCAATTTATTGCTCTATATATGTTAAAAGTAGTTGGGAAGTCATGTTGATGCTATGAAATTCATGGTAGTAGTTTAAAATTATTGTTTATTCAATTTATTGCTCTATATATGTTAAAAATAGTTGGGAAGCCATGTTGATACTATAAAATTCATAGTAGTAGTTTAATTCAATGTATAATTAGATTTGAGTTAAGAAAGATAAGTGGAGGGGTTAAGTATAAACACTTATAATCTATACATCAATTTCATTTCTTATTTCTTAAAAATATAAAAAATAATAGTAATACGTACGGATTGTAGGAGCGTACATATGGTTCTCATGTACAATTCTCTATTGTGTTTGTGAGTACACACATCAGGCAGGATAGATCCGTTCGTGGGTTGATCCCTTTGCGGACTGCATATGTAAATATTAAAATTATTGTTTACTATTAAATTCATATGACGATGTTTTAATATTTATCTTTTTTTTTTATAACAGGTTGAGTACGAGACTCGTATCAAGACCGATCCTAACGTGAATGAGTTTGCCAACCATTATGGGAGAAGATCACCTCAATAGGACGAGCGAAGAGGGGCAATAGGGTCTACGGGATGGGTGCACACGGGGATCGTCGCACGTGCCAACCATAGCTTCACGTGCTTTTGGATTGACAACATGAACTGAGGCCCAGTCGAACGTTGACCAGACGCGCCACATTTCGAGGTTGGAGACCGAACTCGTTCAAACCCAACAGACCGTGGCCTAGATCAGGTCACCCTAGACCGTTTCATTCAGAGTCAACCCCGGCTGTCTAATCACCCATCTCCTGATCATTTCCAATCCCGAAATTTATTTGATGATGATTAGTTTGAATAATTTATTTGTTGACAATTGTTTTAACAATTTTAATTTAATTTATGTAAATAATTTTGTAATTAATTTGTGGTAATTTTATAATTAATTTGTGGTATGTTTTAATTTTTGGAGAGTTTTTATTAATATCATGTTATTTGTTGAAATCATGTACAAAAAAATTAAAAATAAAAATAATTTTTAAATAATTTTTATTTTTTATTTTTAGCGATGGATAATTCAGTCACTAAATTTTCTGTCGCTAATATGTAACACAGTTCCGTCGCTAATCAGAGACGAAATTTAGTGACGGAATATTTCGTCTCTAATTAGAGGCGACATTTTCGTCTCTAATTTCCATCGTTAATTAGTGACGGACAATATTTAGCGACGGTCATGACAGTAGCGAATTACCGTCGCTAATTTAGCGACGAAAATGATTTTGTTGCTAAATTTCGACGGAAAGGCCATCGTCGACAAACAGAAACCTTTTTTTTCCAACAAACTTTTGTTGCTAATTTCCGTCGCTAATACGGATTTAGCAACGGAATCCCATAATTAGCAAAGGAATTTTTCATCGCTAATTATCGTTTTTCCAGTAGTGATAGTGTTTTTTTTTTAGACTTCTTCATTAGAGTCAATCTATGAGTTATGACCATCGAAGCGAAAAGACATGTTGAGATATGAGTTATTTTTGTCCATATCCTTTCCTTGTATAGATAAGTATAAATAAGTTAGGGTAATATTTTCTTATCATAATTATAGAGATTTGTATAGTATGGTAGGAATAGACTTCTTGGAGAACAAGACTCTTCTTGTATATATTCTTTGTACCGTGACTTTTGTAAGGCAAGGAAATAGAAAAACATTATTCTCTCCTTCACATATTTTCTGTTTCAACTTGGTATCAGAGCATGGTTGAGCCAGTTGTGACAAACGAAGGTCAGAGTGGTGAGAAGAAAGCCTTAGATGAAAGGCGCTCACCCTATTTCTTGTCAACAAGTGACAACCGGCGATTATCACCCACGTTCAACTCAAGGGTGATAATTATGAAGAATGGGCTCGCGTGTTCAAAGGATCATTGCGTGCCAAGATGAAGCATGGATTTATTGATGGGACGATCGAGATGCCAAAGGAAGCGGACGAGATCGACCAATGGAAGATCGTCAACTCAATGGTGGTTTCATGGATTTTCAATACCATTGAACCATCATTGAGATCCACAGTGACATATACGGAGAAGGCGAAAACTTTGTGGGAAGATTTGAGGGAAAGATTTTCGTGGGGAATGGACCACGAACTCAACAAATCAAGGCGGATATAGCCAATTGTAGACAAGGTAGAGACGAAAGTGTGGTGTATTATGGCCGGATTAAAAATTGTGGGATGATCTCAATGATTTTGAGACATTGCCGTGTTCGTGTAGTGGCGCAGATGCAATCTCGAGCCTTGTTGACAAGCGACGTGAGGATGAACGTGTGCATCAATTTGTTATGGGGCTAGAAACACCAAAGTTTGAAAATGTGAAGTCTTCCATCCCGAACTCGAACCATTGCCTAACGTTAATAAGGCATACTCCATGGTTGTAAGGGAGGAAAGAGTACGCAGCGGTGAGCGTGCGATTATCCGGCACTGTTAGCTTTGTGCTGCAGTTGTGGGGACAACTAGCCGCACAACCGACTCCACAACCGGCGGCTCATATGGTTCGGGGGAAAGAAGAGAAGGGAACAATGTTGTTTGTTCTAACCGCAAGAAGAAAGGACATGTGGAATCATGCTACGGTAGTGGGCTACCCGAATGGTGGGGAGATCAGCGTATGAAGAACAACAAAGGGAGAAGTGGAGGACAATCTTCTTCAATGGGAAAAGATCGAGGAGGTTCAAGACAAAGGCTAACACAAAGATTCGATGCCGCAGAACGGCTAAGGCTTTGGGATTCACGCCAGCAGGTGGAATCACTTCGAAATTATGTGCACATATGTGCGGTCATCGATCGCACAACCGGCCGCACAACCGACTCCACAACCGACCATCGAATGGTAAAATAAATAATGACCCATGGCTTGTCGATAGCGGGGCTAATCGACATATGACAGGAATATTTCTTTACTCAGCGTATTCATAATATTGAGGCTAACCATATAGGTTTGCCTAATGGAAAATATATCGTGGCCACGAAAGAAGGCGACGTCGATATTGGAAAAGGATTGGTTTTGAAAAATGTCCTTTATGCTCCGACTATTAATTGCAATCTACTTTCGTTTCTCACCGCTTAATGATTCAAATGCTTTAGTGCACTTTTCGATAAACATTGTGTGATACAGGATCGGGCCTCGAAGATGTTGATTGGTGCGGGTGAACAAAGGGGTGTACTATCCGAGAAGATCATCACAAGCTTGCGGTGTTAAGGATTCGGAAGTTATCAATTGTGGCATCAACGTCTTGGTCATCCTTCAAGTAAAGTCGTTGGTTTATTACCTTTATTAGTCGTAGTAGCATTAATAAGGATGTGTGTGGGGTTTCTTTGTCAAGCAAAACAAAGTAGAGACAAGTTTTTGTTAAGTGATAATAATTCATTGCGGTTTTTGATTTAATTCATTGTGACATCCGGGGTGACTATCGGATGCCCGCTTTGTGTGGTCCGTTTATTTTTGACCATTGTGGATGATTGCTCTAGGTCGTTTGGGTTTATCTAATTCGTCACAAGAGTGAAGTTTCCCGATTTTGAAAAATTTCTTTGCCATGGTTGAACGACGTTTAATAAGCGGGTTAAAAAGCTCGGGAGTGATAATGGCCAGAGTTTATGTGTTTAACCAAATTCTTTCTTGAAAATGGTATTGAACATCATACTACTTGTATTCGCACGTCACAACAAAATGGGAGGGTTGAGCGTAAGCATCGTCATCTTTTAAATGTGTCTCGGGCCTTAATGTTTCAAGCTAAATTGCTGTCAAGTTTTGGGGGAGTGTGTCTTGGCTGCGGTTACTTGATAAATCGTACACCCTCGAAATTATTACATGGCAAAACTCCTTATGAAATTCTTTTGACAACCACCTTCTTACCAACATATCAAAGTTTTGGGTCTTTGTGTTATGTGCACTATTCTAGGAGGGACAATGATAAGTTTGCTAGTCGTAGTAGGAAATGTGTTTTCCGGGCTATCCTTATGGTAAAAAGGGTTGGTTGGTATATGATCTTGATGAGCATAAGACCCTTGTCTCACGAGATGTTATATTTGTTGAGAAAGAGTTTCCTTTTGCTAGCTTGCGAACCGATTCGAAGACGCATACACGGACTCGGATATATTTCTTTGTCCAAAGAATCGATATGGACTCTTGTGAAGATGAGGTTTTTAATGTACCAAAACGGGTCCTCGAGCATTTGCCAATCCAGTTGACGGAACAAGTGGCGAACAACTGGGTGCACAACCGCCAGTGCTTTGGCGACGATGTGTCCGAACAACCGAACAAGTGGTTGCACAACCGGTTGATCGTGTTCTTGACAATGTTGTCCACTGCAGATGATGCAATTTTGGGTCGAGGTCGGCGTACTAAGGTGCCATCAACAAGATATTCGTCAACGAATATGTCTTGATGCTAAAGTCGCCCCATCACGTTCACCTTCTCGGTCAAAATCTTCGGTACTCGTTATCCTTTGTCCCATTTTGTTAATTGCACTAAATTCTCTGTTGCACATAGATGCTTTCGCCGCTATTGATTCGGGTATTGAGCCAAAGAATTATGGGAAGTGTTAGATCCCCACGGTGGTGTGAGGCTATGAACAAAGAGCTTGCGGCTCTTGACCAAAATGGCACGTGGGATTTAGTTGACATGCCGATTGGCAAGAAAGTGATTGGCAACAAATGGGTGTATAAAATAAAGTACAATGCGGATGGGTCCATTGAACGTTACAAAGCTCGTTTGGTGATTTTGGGGAATCGTCGGGTTGAAGGGGTTGATTATAAAGAAACTTTTGCCCCAACAATCAAGATGGTGACTGTTCGAGTATTTCTCTCCATTCTTTGCAGTTCGTGGATGGGATCTACATCGATGGATGTTCATAATGCTTTCCTTCATGGCGATCTTCATGAAGATGTCTATATGAAGATACCTTTGGGCCATCCAGCTTCTTCCTCTGGTAAAGTTTGCAAACTCAAGAAATCACTTTATGGTCTACGTCGGGCACCTCGGTGTTGGTTTGCAAAGCTTTCAATGGCCTTGAAGGAGTATGGGTTTATTCACCTGTTCGGACTATTCTCTTTTCTCATTTAAATCTTCCGTTGAGATACATGTCCTTGTTTATGTTGATGATTTGGTCATTGGTGGTAATGATCCTAAGGCCATTGGTTGTTTCAAGGATTATCTTCATAGATGCTTCCACATGAAGGATCTTGGTCGTCTTAAATATTTTTGGGTCTTGAAGTAGCAACGCATCCGGATGGCATTTTTCTCTCTCGGCGTAAGTATGCGCTCGATATTCTTTCGAGACGGACTTCTTGAGCTCGTCCGGCTACTACTCCTATGGAGCGTAATCATCGATTGGCTCTTACTACGGATGATGATTTACGGGATCCCGAGGCTTATAGGCGTCTTGTAGGACGTCTTATTTATCTCACCATCACGCGTCCGATCTCTCTTATAGTGTGCACATTCGCCCGCTTTATGACCAGGCCTAAAGTAGCTCATTGGCATGCCGCTGCGTGTTGTAAGGTATCTTAAAGGCCATCCCGGTCAAGGTATTCTTCTACGCTCATCCTCATCCTACGCCTACGTGCTTATTGTGACTCGGATTGGGCTAGTTGCCCTCTCACTCGTCGGTCCCTTATCGCTTACTTTGTATTTCTTGGTGATTCTCCGGTTTCTTGGAAAACCAAGAAGCGCACCACTATTGCTCGTTCATCTACCGAGGTGAATATCGTTCCATGGCTAACGCCACATGTGAGCTTAAATGGCTTCATAGTTTGCTCGGTTCTTTTGGTATTTTTCATAGGTCTCCTATGACTCTTCTATGTGATAGTCAGTCCGCTTTGCACATGGCTCAAAACCCTGTTCATCACGAGCGTACAAAACATATTGAAGTTGATGTCACCTTGTGCGTGATCTTTGTTCAAACAGTGTCATCACAACTCGAAAGGTTCACACCTCTGCTCAATTAGCCGATGTTCTCACCAAAGCTTTGGATGGGCGACAATTTCAGCTTTTGATTGGCAAGTTGGGCGTGTGTGATCTACACTCTCCAACTTGAGGGGGGGTGTTGAGATATGAGTTATTTTTGTCCATATCCTTTCCTTGTATAGATAAGTATAAATAAGTTAGGGTAATATTTTCTTATCATAATTATAGAGATTTGTATAGTATGGTAGGAATAGACTTCTTGGAGAACAAGACTCTTCTTGTATATATTCTTTGTACCGTGACTTTTGTAAGGCAAGGAAATAGAAAAACATTATTCTCTCCTTCACATATTTTCTGTTTCAACTAGACACGTTAAGCTTTCATTTGATTCATAATTTGGCACCATCTTCTTAAAGGACATTGGATAACAATATATAACAAAAAATTGATTAGACATTATTTGTTTGAAGAAATGATTTTGAAAAATGAGTTTTGTGACTTATTATTAGAGTAGGTCTCCTGTAATATCGTCTTACGAATCCTAATTTGTAATACGGTGCCTCACTCTTTCACAGTTCACCCACCAACACAAGGTGAGAATCTGTCTTACAAAAATATCCGTAAAACAGTCTTTTCTAAATTTTTGTTTTATTATTATAATAGAAATCGCTTCATTAATTGCCTATCTAATTTCCCCTCTCTATATTCATCTTTCTATCCAAAATATATAGTCAGTCTTGGAGAATTTCATGTTTCCCAAAAATGTATGACCTACTACTCGAGTTCGAAACGTTAGTCCGCTCTACATTTATCTTTACAAAATATCTAGTAATAGTAGATAATCACTTATAAAACACACAAATTCTAAATATCTAACTAACGTGGGATTGAGGTATCACGCATAAAATGGAGTAGCAAATGATAAGTGGTGAGTGGAGACCACCAAAAGAGTGCCAAACACTTTTTTTTTTTTTAAAATCTTTCAGAAAGAGCCAAGCACTTTTGTTGCTTATATAATTGGCATTACAGCGGTACGTAAATGGATTGAAAGCTTTAATAAAAATAGTCAAAATAATAAGTTCTTCAATTGGCTAAATGTCATATAATTTTGAAAGAATTATGGAAGAGACATTTTATAATATTGAAATTAGTTGATATTACCTCTTTTTTTTTTTTTTATTTCCTTTTCTTTCTTGGTTCTTAGAGTGAAACCCGAGATCTAATCCAACTAGGCTTGTGATTTGATTAGGAAGTTCAAATATCCAATTCAGAATACGTTACTCGAATCAGTTATTTTGGCAGAAATTTAAAGTTAGGTTATATATTTGGGTTAATCTAGTTATTCACGTTGTAATATTAGCTGTTGTGCATGTTGTTGGGAAAATATAAAAAATAAATAAATAGTAGTGGATAAATTCAAACCAAAAAATTGCTAGTATAATTTTTTCATCCCTAACAAGATATTCCGATTTCAAAAATTCTATAATCATCATATTCATTAAAAATATAATTAATCATCCAAGTATGTACATTTGTTTTTGTTCAATTTTAATTGAAGTTGTGACTTAGGGTTGATTGAAATGTATGACAACTACCCAAATAAGTCAACAATCCAAAAAAATATGAACATTTATAATCAAAATCATACTATTAATTAATTAAATAAAAAGCACTGAAGTATCTCACCAACCTAAATTATTGGCCATTTTCATCAAGTGACTTGCTACCATTAATTAGTAATTGGTTCTCAACTCTGCCAAAATTAAGTTATATCCACCTTCAAAAGATGCTTAAATATCTTACTTTATTTATTTGTACCAATAAATTAATTAAAATTGAAGAGCATAAATGCACCTTAAATCAAAATTTTCAGCTTTTTATAATCTCAAATTAATAATAAAGTAATACTAAAAAATACAATAAATTACTCCCTCTGTTCCAAAAAAAAAGTTAATTTTTTATTTTTAGAAGTCAACATCTGACTGAATCAAATCAAAATTTTACATACATTGCTTATGTTTTAGGAAATAAAATTTCATTAATTAAAAACTATATTAAGAATACTATGTATTGCAACTTTCAAAACTTTGTAAAAATAAATGAATTTATATAAATTATTGGTCAAACTTTAACTAAGTTGACCTAAAAAAATCAAAAAATGAATATTTTACCCGAAATAAAGGGAGTATTTAATAATTCATGTTTCTGGGGGCATTGAAAAAATCTATAAAAGAGTAGTGATAGTTTGGGTGGGTCAATTCCACCGCCGGCCCCTGAGATTTGGTCATATTCCATGCCACCCCTGAGGTTTGAATTCATCTCGCTGCGTATCTTTCTGTAGTGATAATTAATGCTAGCAGACTATAAACAAACTCTGCTATAAACAAACGGGTGGGAAATGAGATGAAACGTCAAGGGGGGCAATGAAATTTGGCCAAACCTCAGGAATGGGCAGTAGAATTAAACCACCCTAGCTAGTTTGGGTATACCTAATCTAATCCCTTCGACGAAAATGCGTCTCATGGAAACCCTTAATCAATGGACCCCGCCCCCCACCCCACGTACGCTCCCTCCCTCTATCATTGTACAAAAATACAGAGACATGCAAGCAATTATTAAAAATACTAGTAAAAAGTTATACTATCTCTTTCTTCTGCTTTTTGTTAATTTTGTGGGAAAATGCAACTTCAATTAAACTACTACTACTACTACTTCTTATTTAATGGAAATCAATTTGTATTGAGTTATTAAAACCATGCAAGCTCTTTCCTTGACATGTGACATTTAGAAATGGTAGAGGGTGACCAAGGGAAAACAAGCTAGGGTTGAAGAGGGGGTCACGGTGGAGGCTGCACTTGGAGTATCATTTAATTTCATGGACTCTTTGGAACTTCCACCTAAAGAGTTCGAGTTTAAAAAGTCTAACTATTAAGAAATATATAAATAATACTGGAGTTTGTCATAATTAATTACAAAAATACTTAAGCATATGCAACATGTTTATACTACATTTGGAGGATAAAGTTAAAAAATTTATGACTAGTGATCAAAACATATATAATTTTAGATAGTGGACTCTAACATGAAACATTTCAAAATAGTATATATAATGGACTATTTAGCTTGAACGAATTAATAGAGTATAAAGTATAGATGATCTATTACTATCAAATAGAGTATAGTAGGTGGTAATTTGCAGTGAGATTCTATCTGCATACATTCAATCAATAATGTATGATTAGTAAGTGTAAGTTAAAAATTAGAAATAAATTATCATCGAAACATTCATGCTTCCTTCCTTGAGTCGATATGACAGATCGATCACCGATTGCATCTAAGACCTCGGACAAAAAATGATCATGTGTGGATGATGATTAGGAGATTTTTTTTTTAAGGAATCAAGCATAGGAGGGTTTTTACGTGAACCGAGTTGACCGCCATTCAATTATATATATCTTGACTCGAGTTCAAGTGTGTATGACTTGTCTGTCCGGGAGGGGGGGGGTTGAGTTTGAACTCATGAAAACTATGCTAGCTAGGCCAAATACTAGAGTCGATCAATTAGCTAGCTAGCTAGCTAGGCCCTCGATCGATTGTTTGACAAACACTTTCCATGGATGGTTCGATCTTTCGTGTTTGTATTTTGTATATAATGTGCATATATATATATATATATATATATATATATATATTTATGCATTGCACTAGCACTTAATTTTTATTAATTATTAACTGCGTTGAAAGGCTGTACATTTGATTTTGTAGTAAGTATTTGATTTGTGCAAGTCGAGTTGTTCTCTGTTCTACTCGAGTTCGGATGTTGTCATCAAGTGTGTTTGATCCAAACCCAATAAAAGAGATAAGCCATTTATAAACAAAAACAAATTAATTAAGCTCATTCATAATTTTAACTGTTTGAGCTACATTGTATTTTTTCTTGAGCTCGAGTTTGAACTCAACTCAACTCAACTCAACTCCGTTTGAAATATGAATGCACACCCAACCTCAATTTTACCATATATTTAAAAAAAAAAGTGTTTTATCTTCTATTTTAATCGTTGGATCTTCGCTACATGTATATGAGAATAAACAACATTAATTACTCCGTAATTTTTGATACACATGTAGTGAAGATTCGACGATTAAAATAGGAGATAAAACATATTTTTGAAATATAAGATTCTGTTTACAACTTCACAGTTTGCTTGCGTAATTATTACCATATCTACAACCTTTCGGCAATCAAGACCATATTGAACTCTAAACTAACAACCCTAAAATTAAACTACTCCATTAAAGAGTCACTTGCTTCGAACTTAGGGAATTCTAAAGTTCAACTCCCCTCCCGTACACTTATTTGACACGTACCCTATTAACTTAAACCTAGGAGCTTTAATTTGTTTCCACAAAAGAAGGAAATTACATTTATACTTATTCACAACCCTCAAAAAAGAATTTATTTATTAATTTAAACTAATTAAACTCAAGGCACGTGCATGATCCTGTTCGTTGGCAGTTCATTGAATCAACCCCCACAAACTTTTTAATTAAATTTTACATATAATTAATAATTTCAATCTCAATAATAATAATATAAATTAACATGTAACATGTCAATGCACCAACCAAAGTGATAGGTTTAAGCAATGTGTGCTCATGTTCATTGAACTTAATTATAGGAGACAAGAACCTTATGAAATAATAATATAGTTTCCTGATTAAATGAGTATAAATATTAAAGATTAATGCTTGATCGATGAAATAACGACCCTTGAACTAATAAAACTAATAATATTCGAAAATCTTTTTTTTTTTTTTTGACAGTTAAAGATACTGTTAAGAGGGACAAATCCCTATAATACCCCAACATGGTCTTAGTCACTATGCTCCCCAAGAATCTAGTTTGTACTTTTGTTTACTAGATTGAGATTTTTGGGGTTTTGTAGTAGAGGAGTGTAAAATGGGTGTTGTAGGGGTGGGGGGATTAGTTCATTGTATCTTACTTTGATAAAACTAATGGTTTTAGGGTTATAGAGATGCCAAACATGGCTTTGCTGTCATATTAACTCCATATATCGACTTCGTCATTATGTATGCATGTTAGTATCTTGGGAGTATTGGTCCGCTCTCGCGCTAGTAAAGGGGCGTAGCAAATAGTATTCGATCGGTTTGCAATGAATCTAGTTAGAGAAAAAGAAAGGCTCCTTTCAACCCCTCCCTCACTCTTTCCATGTCTATTATCTAGCTATAACCAGTTATATTCATGGCCACTTTATCTTATATATGTTGAGAATTATTTGAAAAATTCTTAAAGATCAAAAATTAAATTTATCTCAAGAATTTGGATCCTTAACAAAATAATGAACACTATGTGAAGGAGTGTTGTATTACTATGAAGTTTGGTAAGATTAATTACTAGCTAACCAAACTGAATAACTGCAGATTTTGATATCAATAATATAGAATGTTATAAATAAACGTTTACGTGGCTTGTGTATGACCTTGTATTCACGTAGCTGACCCAATCAATTGGCACACATGCCTAAACCGAAAAGATTGCACCTTGGGCTTGGAAGTTGGGATATCAAAAAACCAGGTTACGTTGCCCAGTCTATGATGGGCTTAAATCCATTTCTAGAATGTGTAATGGATAATGGAAACTGTCCATCCATTACTAACAAAATAAACCACAAAGGATTTTGCTAAAAAAAATATTTATGAAAATATTTGACATTGAATAAATAGGCTTGCCATTATTCCAACACATCAGGGAATCTTCACTAATACGTGAATGCAAAATCTTCCCATTAACCGAATATTGTGTGATTAACCGATTGGGATTTGTTCGAGTTCAAGTTCGAGTCTTACCCGTGGTAATCAAATCTTATTTGTATGATCATCATTCATACGAGCCAGTTAGACATGAAACCGTGGATTCAATTTATGGGCTTTCTTGAGCCTTATGATGGCCTAAACCTTTACCTCAAGGCACACGGTTCAAATTCAGTCCATTTCGTAGCATTGGCACACACAAGAGCATCAAAAGAAATTACACATTATACCAATATTATTAATCAAATCAATTATTTTTTCTTAATCCGTATGCCGGGTTAAACAAGATAATAATTAAGGGACGGAGGGAGTACTAATTTGAAAGAATTGTAGCTAGGACTGTAACCAGATGTGTGATGACTTGTGTGTACAGTTGTGCACACAAGTGACAACACAACAATGCAAACAACTTTTTCCAGAAAACTTATTTTTAAAGAACAGAATATAAATGCAGCGGAATAATTAATACTTCAGCAAGAAAATTCTTGCTGGAAACCTTTTCATAAAAGCACACCTTGCTGGAAAATAAGTTGTGAATAAAAATACTTACAATGAAAAGAAAAATAACGACTAAAGATCAAAACCGAGTTCTAAACTAAGAACTACAAAAAACACAAAATCAATCTCGAAGAATCAATCTCTGATTTTCGAGACACATACAATAAACCTCTCAATGATTTCTCTCTTAATAACTCGGTGTTAATAATCTCGAAATCAGTACATCTAATGGAGAAGAACTACTCTTTTTATAGCCACCCAAGAATCCTTCTTTGACAAGGATTCAATCACATCCCTGAAATTAAGATTCTTCTTTCCATATCTTCCAAGAGTCCATTCCTCCTTGAGATTCTTACCTAAACAACAAAACTTTACTAAATATAAACTATTAGTTGTTAGTCAACATAAACTATATATTTACAAAATATATATATTAATCTAATTAAGTAAAATATATACACTACTTTTAAATATCAGAATCACAAAGATATAAAAAAGATCAAGAGTATTTTCATACTCTTTCACAATTAGACTGAGAAAACTTTAATTAGTCAAAAAAAAAATTATTGAGTAAAAAAAATTCACGATTTCTTAAGTAGCTATACTACCTAGCTAATATGCATTATGAGAAGTGTTTTAAGCTGGGGAAGGTACTTTTATGATACTACTATACGTACTTCCCTTTAGAAGTAAACAGAGTGTGAAAAAAGGATTACATAAAATTAAGTTGTATCGATCTTACCATGTTTGAAAGGTATGAATATCAATATTAATTTTAGAATGTTGTGCAATGCAGCGGAAGCAATTGACAAAACAACACACAAAAGCAGTTGGGAATCGAAAGAGAGAGAGATTGGGGTCAACAGACTGTCGAAATTTTATTAAAGGCTTAACACCTTTAAACGTTCTAGGTATACAACTATTTATACAACAAAATTGAAAACCCTAAAACCGCCGCTATGCGGTCGCACTATGCGGCCACATGCGATTTACAAGATTTCCATGCGGACGCACTATGCGGCCGCATGGTTTCCAAAAACCCTCGGAGGGCGCCGGCCTCTTGCCACGACATCGAGCCATCACATCCAACATAGAACAAATTAATAACAATCTACGGCAAAGATAATCCATCCTAGCTAGCTTGTTAATTACTGTAGTTATTAGTGATCACCAACGACTAGCTCGTAGTAGTTTATGATCATCAGAAAATAAAAAGAAGACGTACGTACACCCATCCTAACCTAATTGAGCTGATGAGTAACATATATACTCACTTATCATAAAATAATTAGTAGATAAACAATAAACAAAAAGTGGGTTAATTGCATACTTACATGCAATATTATTCACCAAAAAGTTAAGCTAAGCAAGCTGATGTAGTTGGGTTGGGGCTCTGGTTGATTTATATACTCAAACTTCAATAGTCGAGTTTTATGGGGAAGGGCAAGCAAAGCGACTTTGCATGGCAAATAGGATATCATGCAGCCAAATCAAAAATTGTCGTAGCTATATATATATATATATATATATATATATATATATATATATCTGTTCATAATAATACTAGAAAAGATTAATGTATGTATTTTTACATGGATGATGATGGAAGGCCATGTTATCTTTTCACTATATTCTTCATTAAAATAATTTATTTGATAATTTGAGATTAATTTAACATCTTGAAACCAAAATTTTTTAAAATTAAAATATAGTTTAGAGAAATTATGAGACATTTTGGAAAATCAAATATATTTTTACCATCCCAATATGCATGCATGGAATACTATATATATCCCTAACTCATATCGCTATATTTCTAGATTTTTCATGAACATTTTAAAATAAAAACTAGTGGTCTACCCACAAAATTCTTAAATGACGTACAGTTAAAAAGAAACAATCTTACCTATAACTTTGCATGCATATATTGCATATAATTAGTATGATGATTCATTTAACTGAACATATCTAACCACCGTCTAGGTTTAAGGTCATTTTCAATGCAATCCTTTAATTTTTTATATGTGGCATGTTTAAAGTTAGTTCAGAGACCATTCAGGTCACTAAAGGACCAATTGCAAAAGGGGCAAAAAGTACATAGACCAATTGTGGAGCTTGCCCTTAGTATAATAAGAAATAAGAACATAATCGTCATTGAAGTAAAATAACCAAAAAAGAGATCCTTCTAAAATGATCATCTCAAGAAATAATAATAATCGTACTATAATGAATTTTTACTTTGTTAAGAAACGATACATTGGCACGGGTATAAATCAAACTATATTTCTCTCAATTGCTACAAGAAATTGCTCAAACATATCCTCTTACTGGTTCAAGCTTTTTTCCAACTTGATTAAGAGTGTTATTACCCTGACTTGCTAACAAGTGACTGCACAAAAACGAGTTGTTCGGTCGTTCGACCACTTTAGTACACACTGTAGGTGGAGTAGCTTCATAAGCCAGTACGTGTATTTGAACTGAGTTTTGGTGGTTAATTCGAGCTCGAGCTTGAGAATGTAATTCGAGTTTGAGGTTAATTGAGTTTGAATCAAGTTTCTTTGATCCTGAACAAGATGTTCGCAAAAAGTTTAATTCGAGTCAAACAAGGGTCGAACTCGAGCTTTAATGAGTTGAATGGAGAAGAAATTAAAAAAAAAAAAACATAAATCCAATTTATTTGCCTATAATCATAATACATAAAACCAAATTTTATTACTGTAATTCAAGGTTTTTGTAAATTAACAAGCCGAGCTCGAACAAGATTATGTTGGATTACCTTCCACTTTTCAATCACCAAAGGTGTCTGACTATCAGGTATTCCACTCCCTATCCTCTGTACAATTTTGTCTCTTAATTATTCTCATTTCTCTACTTCATATTCCTCATTTTGCTGCAACATATATAACTCATCTCCCTGTGGCTCATTTTGCAGTATTTGCCTGCTCACAAACATACAGTGGGGTATAAGTGGGTTTATAGGGTGAAATGTAAGATGGTACCCTGGATAAGTGTAAAGCTAGGTTAGTGGCCAAGGGCTTTACTCAAGTAGAGGGCCTTGACTACTTTGAAACATTTGCCCCTGTGGCCAAGATGACCACAATCAGGGTTCTGCTAGCTCTTGCTGCCACCAAGCTTTGGCCCTTATTTCAATTAGATGTCTCCAATGCCTTCTTGCATGGATATTTGCATGAAGAGGTGTACATGGACTTTCCCCAAGGCTATCCAGTTCCTTCTAATTTCTATACTGGATCTTCCAGGCCAGGGGTTTGCAAACTGGTGAAGTCCTTGTATGGCCTTAAGCAGGCCCTAAGGCAGTGGTTTGTTAAGTTCTCCTCAGCTTTACTAACTTTTGGCTTTGCCCAATCTGCCCGTGATCACTCTTTCTTTGTTCTATCCAAGGCCTCCTCTATTGTCATTGTCCTGGTCTATGTTGATGATTTGATTATCACAGGATTGCTTCTGTTAAGTCATATCTTCATTCTCAGTTCAAACTCAAAGATATTGGTGCACTAAAGTATTTCTTGGGCCTTGAAATTGCTACATCTTCTAAGGGGATCTACTTATACCAACATAAGTACAACCTTGATATTCTTAAAGACACTGGTCTTGAAGATGCCTATCTTGTTAAGATCCCTATAGATTGTCACCATACTTTGGCTGCTGATAAAGGTGATGTACTTCATGATCCCAGTTCCTATAGAAGACTTGTAGGCAGGTTGGTCTATCTAACCATCACCAGGCCTAACCTATCTTATCATGTTCATATCTTGAGTCAGTTTTTATATTAACCAAGGGCTCCTCACATGGTTGCTGCTCTCAAATTGGTCAAGTATATCAAGGGTACTCTTGGTCAAGGGCTTCTATGTGCTCCTTCTTCTCTTCAGCTTAAAGTATTCAGTGATGCTGATTGGGGCTCTTGTCCTACTACTAGAAGGTCTTTAATTGGTTTTTGTGTTCTCTTTGGTTTATCATTGGTTTCATAGAAGTGCAAGAAGCAGCTTACTATCTCCAAGTCTTTTGCTGAAGCAGAATATAGAGCTCTTGCATCCACTTGCACATAAATCACTTGGCTTTTGGCTCTCTTATCAGACCTTGGGGTCTATCCCTTAACACCAGTTCCCTTATTTTGTGACAATCAGTCTGCCTTATATATAGCTGTGAATCCTATTTTTCACGAAAGAACTAAGCATATTGAGATCGATTGCCATCTAGTTCGTGAGAAATTGCTCCAAGACATGATCACCACTCATCATATTTCCACCACTGAGCAGCCTATTGATCTATTCACAAAATCATTACCCTCTAATCGATTATTGTACTTGCTTTTCAAGCTGCATGTGTTCAACAATTTTTCCCCTTGCAGCTTTTGCGCGCGGGGGGGGGGGGGTGATAACTATATCAAGGCAAGTGGTGAAGACTCAACCCAAGTTGAAGAAGCAACAACAACAACGACAATTGAAGGATTGTGTTAGTTAAGGGAAATTATGTAATTAACTTAAGTAGATAGTTAGTGCAGTTAGCTGTCATTATCATAGTCAGTTAGTCTGTTGATTAGTTAGTATTTTCTTTCCAAAGTATAAATGTAATTAGCTTAAGCCTTCTTGTAATACAATAATTCACTTTTTCATAATGAAAGTTCAACATTCGACATTCTTTTTTTCCTCCATTAATGGAGCTTGAATATCTAACATCCTTGTTAATAGAAACCAACTCGTAGTAGTTTACGATCATAAAATAAAAAGAACATACACCCATCCTTGATCTGAGTAATATAGTCACTATCATAAAAGAAGGTAGGCCAAAATACATCTAGCACCCCCAAAGTATACATCAAATTTCATAGTGCACCCCAACCTAACGGGCTTTACGTGGGCATTATGCGGGCTTTCCATGGGCTCGGGCTTAACGAACTTTTGGATTAAATGACATGTTTTGAATATATTATACCTATGATTTCAGTAAAGCCTTAGAAAATTAAAAATCTTGAAAATTACCTCTAATTAGACAAATTAGCTACTGCCCCGCATAGGAGCTGAAATTACTATGATACATTGAGAGGAAATTAATATGATGCATTGAGATCTAAAATGAAAAATCGTAGGAATAGCCACAACTTTCTAGAAATGATTGGCAGTTAGATCAAACTCATATGAACAATGAATATTCGAAATGTCAATCTCGACAATGAGATTTGTGTAATATGTAGAAGAAGAGCCACAACTTGACAACCTACATATTAAGCAACAATGTAACAACCACAATTTACTAGAGGAGAGAGAGAGAGAGGGGGGGGGAGAGAAATTGTCGTGCACTTGCAAATGGGGCATATACGAATGTCACTGGTGTTGGAGAAGATTGGTTGGCCGGAAGGAGATTATAGCCGGGAATGGGAAGTATTCGCTTATTCGGTGAATTAACGAGTGAGGCAAGTGAAACGTCATAAACACTTTGTCTATAAAAATGACTAGATTTTGAGTCTAAATATATAAAGTAAGCCTAAAACGACGTAGTATCTATAGTGTGCGGCCTGGGCTGGGCTGAATGAATCAAGGGACTGGTATAGCCCAAGCCCATGGGCATCTTAACTTTCAGAGCCCGATACTATAACATAGTCTGCCGACACGGGTTTTTGTGGGCTATGCAGGCCATGGAAGGGTTTTCTCACCTCTACCCAAAATGATATTTGACTTTACATTTTGTCCCATTTTTCACTCTTGCTCTAACAGGCGTTACATTGTTGACATTAAATTACACGTGGTCTTCCACGTGTAGGGCATTTTTGTCATTTTTGCTTAGTTGGCCATAACACTAAGTGCAGAGGGTCAAAGTGTCAAGAAATGTTTCTTATTTTTCTTTTTCAAATTCTTAAACCTACTTTCTCTTTCTCGTCTGTCCCAACTAATCAACACCGCCCCCGCCACCTCCCTCCTCAAAACCAACCACAATCCCTTCTCTCTACACAAGTATACAAACCTAAGCTATTTTGGTCATTTGCGTCTCTCCTTGTCATAATGGACAACGCATTTGTTCCCCTATCTCTGTCACCATTTTCTCCGGCCTCAATTTCAAGCTGTCTCTCTACATCTCATTTTCTCTATCTACTGTTATTAATTTCAAGACACCAAACTCAAATCGAAATCACTACTAAAAGAATAAACCCAAATTGGTATTTCTCAGCTGTAGATGCTGTCTTCCATGGATGTATATTCCCAAAAGACGACACCATCACCGCCCAACAAACCCCAACCATTGAGAAGTACGCTGGAAAAAGAAGTACACCTTTCTCTTTTCTAACAATGAAACTTAAGTGAATATCTATGTCCAATTTATGACAAACATCAACTGAATTTTTAAGCTGTGCAAGTAATGCTCTCAATAATGTTGAAGTCGAACATGGCTGGGTGACTGAAAGTGTGCAACCATCGAGTCACCATTCGCATCATTAGTCCTTTGCAGAACTGGATGAAAGTCAATACCAAATGACAATGTACTCAAGCCCTTGAATTTCAATGAGTAATTCAGAAAATTAAGAGTTTGTTTCACCTACTGAATATTATGCAGGGGAGCGCTATTAACACCCCCTTTTCTTTTAAATACACCCCCTCCAAAATTAATTACAAAAATGTCATTATTAAAAATACGTTAATATCCTTGACCCTTTTTTTTTCTTTCCTTCATCTTCCCTTCCCCTCCCCCTTCTCTCTCTCTCTCCCAGAACGTTCTGGAATGACCCCCCCACCATTTTTTTTCCCATTCCTTCTTCACAAATCTCTGTTCTTCACGCGCCCCCCCTATTTTTTTTTCAGTCTTTCCTTTCCTTCTTCCCCTCCCCTCTTCTGTCTCTCCTTCTTCCCCTCTCCCAAACCCACTTGGTTAAGGAAGGGTTGTTTGGTCAACCATGCCCGAATGGAGAAATCACCGAATTTTTTTCAAAGGGTTTCAAAGAAGAGGGAGGAGAAGAAAAAAAAAGGAATGAGGGAGAATGCGGAGGCTTACCTTGCCAGAGTTGAGGGAGATGAGGGACCGTGAGTTTGGGGGTGGGTTTTTCTGCCGTGAGGGAGGGAGGGATAGGGGAAGGGGGGTTTCTGGGTTGCCGTGAGGGAGGGAGGGATGGGGGTTTCTGGGTTGCCGTGACTGAGGGAGGGAAAGGGTGGGTGTGGGTGGGTTAGGTTTAGAGTGAATTAATTGAGAGATGTAAAATAAAAAATGTAGTGGTGGTGTATTAAGTAATTATGTTAATGTAAAATTAATATAGGGGGTGTATTGAGATAATAAATGTATTAGAAGTAAAATGAGGTGTTAATAGCACTGTCCTATTATGAGTCCTATTATGAAAAAGACCAAGGTTCAATTGAAGTTGATCTTTTGGAAATAAATTGTAAGAGCTAGAAGCTCCCCTAATGCAGCTCAAGGCGGACACTAAAGAGCTTGGGCGAGTTAAAAGGATAAAGAAGACGAAAAAGACAACTAATTTATTAAAGCAGTAAATATTACTGCCTCTGTTCCTAAATTATCGACCTGTTTGACTCTTTTTGGTTAAATAATATATTTTTTTAAATGAAAATTTATATATATTTTATTTTATTTGAAAATCATAAAATATATAATTCGTAATATTTTAAAAGTACTACGAATTTTGTATTTTATGATTTTAAAAAGAAAAAAATATATATCAAATTTGCATTTGAAAAACGTTATATTTAACTTTTTTAAATAGATGAGTTCTTAAATATTTATTATTGTAATATTGTAATAATATCATACTTCTAGTTCCTTAAAAAAAGTCTAAAATTTCTTTCGACCTAATAATAAAAAATATTCAAATAAAAAATAAAAGAATAAAAAAGAGTACGAAAAAGTAAAAAGAAATATCACAAAAGATTAAAAAAATATTAACAGTATAGTTTTCATTAGTGGGTCCCATGCAAAGAGATGATGATAATTAACCTAAAAGAGAAAAAAGCAATTGGTGGTCTCATTTAAAGAGAAAATAAAAGTGAAAATAAAAGTACTAAATTACCCTCACATGATATGCATATGTTTAATTCCGTTAGTTTTTGTCACGTCTGTTAAGGCAAGGGTAGAAAATAGAACAAAATATAATGTCAGATATCATTTTTCTTTTCTGTCCATTTCCCTCCCTAAAGTCCTAATTACGTAGCCATCTCAAAGTCAATATCTTGTAAGCTACGATCTTTTTTATTCATTTTTCAAGCACAAGCACCCACGATTTCCCCCTCCATTTTCTTTCTCGCTTGTAATGCCCCATCCCATGATTGTTTTTCTAGTTTGGCTTTTGGGAAAATTTAGGATTTGACTGTTTCATAATCAAAGAAAATGAGCTTTGTGGGTAGCTTATTGGGAATCATCGGATTCGGAATTGGAATACCGATCGGTCTTTTTCTGGGTTTTCTCATTTTCATTCACTCTGAGCCTAGAGATGTTCAGGTAATTGCTTTCTTGATATTCTCAATCGTACTTAATCACCTTATATGCGTATGTATATGTGTGAGTGTGTGTTTGATGAATATGTTTCCATGGATATACGAAAGTTCTGCAGATAAATGAGCTGAGCTCGATGTTTGCGGTATTTACATTTTTCGATAAGGATGAATGTGATAATCATCAATGGGGTCACTGTGACATTGAATTTAAGTGGGATAATAATTTTACTTTTATGAGTAATTTCACTTTTGAAATGTTTCATCAGTTTCCCCTGCTTTGTTGGATGCTTATAAATTGATTTTATAAGTCAACTTTTGCGTGTATTTAACAAATGTCTAGAAACTCTTTCGGTTAGCTTTTCTAGTAGTCGTTATCTGTGGGTTCTTGTTGATGTTTTATTATGTTTTATATGTTTGGTTCATGTTTGCAGAGAAATGATAAGAAATGGGGAGGAATTCATGTTCAATATTTGGGTTATGATGGAGAATGAGATGAAAAATGGAGTAAAGAGTGAAAATTTAGTGTTAATCATCTTCCTTTTCTTTTTTTTCTCGTAAAACCTAACAGAAAATTTAAGGACTTTCGTTGGTGAATTGTTGTTTCATTTTCCTTATCTCATTGATGAATTTTCTTTTTCATTTCCTTTTTTCTCGTGAAATCCATGAACTAGACATCAGATAATTGAACATGTGCTGTATCTTTTCTTCTCACTTATCTCCCTTTCTGTTCTATAATAGCTAAGTTCAATAGGCTTAGTCTTTGACATAATGCTTTATCTATTCCGGTGACAAATTTTAACACATGATAGTCTCAGTGGAAAGTTTCTCAATTATTGCATTGGTTATGACTGCTTTGATCAAAACTTTTCCCTTTTCATTTGGGTATTGGCAACTAGTTTTACGGGTGTTGCAATTTTCTAAAATCAAGGTTTAGTTTATATGTTTTTAATGGAATGTGACCCTTTTTGCTGGTTATTTTTATTGAATACTTGTATGGGCAACTTTAGATTATTCCTGAGCAATCACTGCCATAGATGTGGCTAAACCTTGAACTGATTTTGTTGTGTTTGTTTGCTGAGACATCTTTTGGGTATAAGGGAATTCATAAGTGGTGCATTGACATTCTGAGAACCTTCACTTGCAGAACCCACTCATTAGGCCACTTCAGGAGCTCGATTCCAGTTCCTTGCTTGATGTCTTGCCCCACCTTCCACTATGGGTGAAAAATCCAAACTATGAGCGCGTGAGCATCAACTTTGGTCATAATTATATTTCACCATCATATTCTTCTATGTTTCTCCATCAATGACGTCACACTTATGTTTATTTCGTGCAGGTTGACTGGTTGAATACTATAATTCATGATATGTGGCCTTACCTTGATAAGGTACAATTCTCAGACACCTCTTCATATTTAAAGTATATCATATTATCACTTATTTTAACTTGATTACAAATTTCCATAAATTTGGTGTCGTTTTTGACAATTGGGCCGTCTCTTCGACCTAATATGATTTCTTCGACAGGCAATATGTGGTATAATAAGAAGCACAGCAAAACCTATATTTTCGGAGTATATTGGCAAGTATCAAATAAGATCGATAGATTTCGAAAGCCTCACTCTTGGAACTCTTCCCCCTATAATTGATGGTCAGTTATAATTATTCACACTATTACTTCAAAAAAGAAAACGATAAATAAAAAATCAACCATGCTGCTGTAAGAAGAAAATCAAAAATTAAAAACTTGTCTTCTAGGTAACAGGGGGAATGACAGATAATGTGCGTTTTGCATGCAATAATAAAACTTATATGACCTATAGTTTCAAATTTCAATACTTAATGATAGACGTTGCTTATCAATTTGACAGGTATAAAAGTATACCAGATGAATGAGAAGAATCTAGTCCTTGAGCCTGTGGTAAAGTGGGCAGGGAATCCCAACATAACCGTGGTGTTGAAAGTGTTATCTCTACATATCAAAGTACAGGTTAGAAGAGCTTGAAACCCCTACACACAGAAACACATATACACTTGTTACATATATTTGGTTATGGTTAGTTGTGTTTCTTGTCCTTTTCTGCAAAATGATTCCGTGCATACTGTAAGTTGATAGATTTGCAAATATCAGCAGCACCACGGATAACTTTGCAGCCTCTTGTGCCAACTTTCCCATGTTTTGCTAGCATAATTGTGTCCTTGATGGAGAAGGTGCGCCTGTTTTTTATGTTTGCACATTTCCAAATGCTTACGGATCAAACTCTATTGTTACACTTTACCAACACGAACATGCCTAATTTACTGAACAATGGAAATATATTCTACAAATTGTAGCCACGAGTAGATTTTGGGCTGAGAGTAATGGGAGGAGATCTTATGGCGATCCCTGGCTTATATCGCTTTGTTCAGGTACTGCTATTGCCCCCCCCCCCCTTCATTTTTTGGTTAGGAGCTGGCTTTAGGTGATTGTGTATTTATCTATTGTTGGAAGTTCTTGTTTCACTGGCTTAAAATTATTCATCAGCTAAATCTGATGTAAACTTTGGTTTTTGGCAGGAAACTATAAGAAAACAAATTGCTAGCCTCTATCTCTGGCCCCAAGTTCTTGAAATACCTATTCTTGACAGTTCCATGTAAGCTCCGCGTTTATTGGAAAAAATGAATGTACTAATTACTAGTAGTGGTAACAGAAGTGGCAATATTCATACTTCTTCATCAATAATATTACATGATTGCGGCTGTACAGGGGAATTTGGGTATCAGAGGTGGACTGAACTAGCCGGTTCGACCAGTTGAACCGTGAACTGGACTGAAGCCTGTCCGGTTCATTTAATGTATCATTTATGCTATCAAACCACAGTGAGCTTGGTGCAATGAACTGTTACCTAACTGGTTGTTGAACCGGCCTCCTTTTAATAACATAATAGGAGGCTATTTTCAAACCCATGGCATTTACTTTATTCTCTCATATTCGACCACTAAACTATAAGAGCTATGGTAGTATGTCAGATTATGTGTATTTCTTCTCCATGTCAAGAAGAAATACTAAAATGTGCCCTTGCACTTTCTGACAGAGGGGCTGCGAAGAAGCCTGTGGGTATCCTTCATGCAAAAGTTGTACGGGCAACCAAACTCTTGAATAAGGATATCCTTGGAGCGTCTGATCCTTATGTTACACTCAGCCTTAGTGGGGAGAGACTTCCACCAAATAAGACTTCCGTGGTGATGAATAATCTAAACCCAGTGTGGAACGAGGATTTGAAGCTTACAGTAAAGGCCCCTGAGTCTCAGGTCCTTCAAATACACGTCTATGACTGGGAAAAGGTTCATACTTTATAACTTTCTTATGTTTATTGGTGCTTTTAAAATATAGTGGCATGTCTTATTCTCGAAAAAGAAGGAAAAATAACTTCTTTAGCTTATTGGTGGAAGCAAATTGAGGGAATATGATAAATTCAACTCGGAAGTCCCTGCTCTGATTCACGTGGCCTACATGTCTCGCTTTACGTGGATTCATTGGCAAGGGGTAGTTGGCGGGTCCCTGTGACGGTTTTAGTCCCATAGGTGGTTCCAATGAGGCCCTGCAATTGTGGCGTTCCTATATTATATCTCCCCCATTTGCACAATCTTGATGACATTGTAAATATACCTTAGTCAACAAACTCACCTATTATATCTTCTCCTCATTCTGTAAATTCTTTTTTTTCCTTCAAAAGAAAGATAAACTCTTAGGAAACTTTTTAGGCTAACTTAGTGTCCGATGTTAATTACTAATTTTCAATTTGAGTTTCTTTACTTATTCTTGTGTATTTGGTTACATAGGTTAAGATGCACGACAAGCTAGGAATGCAGGTAATCCCATTGAAGTTGTTAACCGCACATGAGACGAAGGAATTCACGCTTGATTTGCTTAAAAACCTAAATCCTAATGACCGTCATAACAAGAAGCCCAGAGGGCAAATCACGATGCAATTAACTTTTGTTCCTTTTGTGGAAGAGAATGAAAGATTTAGTGAACCTTCTGATAGAAATCTGCGTAAGGATAGTATTGGAAATGAACCTGAAATTCCTTGTATGAACAGAGGAGGTTTACTTGTGGTTACAGTCATTGGTGCAGAAGATGTTGAAGGGAAGCACCACAGTAACCCTTATGCTTTGGTCCTCTTTAATGGAGAGAAAAGAAAGACCAAGGTGAACCCTAAAACCCTGATTTTCAAAGAACATTTTTGTTCTGATTTTAGTTCAACTAGTTGAATTGTTTATAAGAGAAATTGATGTGTTCTTGTTTCTTTATCACTAGTCGTTGAAGAAGACTAGGGATCCAATTTGGAACGAGGAATTCCAGTTCATGCTAGATAAGGCTCCTTTAGAGGACAAGATTCGTGTTGAAGTGATGAACAAAAGGAGAGGCATTGGCTTCAGGTCAAAGGTACAAACTTAAATCACGCAGTTTAAACGCACACACGCACGCGCGCACACACACACACACACACACACTGTCTCTCTGTGGGATTGATACCCCATGCAAACTTTGATATTCTATAATGTACGTAGGAATCATTGGGGTACGTGGTGATCAATCTGGTGGATGTAATCTACAATGGTCAGATCAATGAAAAGTACCATCTTATCAACTCCAAGAATGGGGTGATACACGTAGTTATAAGGTGGAGAGTGACATGAGACGAGAGTTGTCTCTGGTTTGATTTTTGCTTGAGGGATTTATATTCTTTTGATTTATAGGTGTAAATCATGTGAATAGGGATAACAAGTTATTTTTGCCCATAGTTGTATAGAAATGAGATTCAAAAATTTATACCTTTTCCTTTTTCCGTTCATTAATCCTCTCTCTTGCGTAAAGCTGTTTCTTTTGTAAGTTTGTCATAGATATGAACAGCAGTACTGCAAATGTATTGTAACCAGTGCATGCAAAAATTTAGGTTTGTACAGTATATGTTTTCTTCTGCATATTGATTGAACCTAGAGCAACTCCTTTCCGATAAGAAAGATGCAGAAGATACAATTGGCGGTTAAGTTGTAGCATGGGATCCATGGTTAACATGCCAATCATGCTGACAAATTGCCTTTGAGTGACAATGGTACTGAAGCATATATATATATAGATGAAGGACACCATCGTCTAAAATGGTGGCTTGGAAAGCAATTCAATGAAACTGCTAACGTTGTTGTGAATGAAGAGATGGCGTTAAAGACTTATGTAATGTTGGACAGGTGTCGAGCAATAAAATTTTGGCACAGAAAGTTTTAAAGTCCTTTTGATAATTACGGGAAAGTGCCACCAAGCTTAGATATGCTTTATAGTAGTATCAATTTTCTACCTTCTATTTTACTCCCGACTTTTTTTTAAACATTTTATTGTAATATTATTAATTATCCCTTCCGTCTCAAAATAATAATACTATTTTTTATCTTTAAATTTTTTTCTCATTTCTAATTTTAACTTATAACCTCACATGATTTCTCAAAAAAAAAAAAAAAAAATCATTTAAAAAACATGACATACTCCCTCCGTTCCAGGTAAAGAGTCTACTATATTATTTTGGGATGTTTCAGTTAAAGAGTCCACTTTTAAAAAATCATGCTTACAATTTTCATAATCTTTCATCTTTATCCTCCATTTGTGTTGTAATTATTTTGGTTTATTTAAGTATTTTTGTAATTATGACCAATTCTAATGACATTAATATATCCCTTAATAAACTTTTCAAACGTGGACTCTTTGGGTGGAACGGAGGGAGTATATAATAGTACGACATAAAATAATATCCATGCTTTTATATATATATATATATATATATATGCAGGGATTGTTTTGGAATTTATCTAAAAAATTTCATAATTTTTCAATATAAACTTTCCATGTTTTTTCATTTGGGTAAAGGTAATTTCATTTTTATTTAAATATCCCTATAAAATAAGAAAGTGCAGCAAAATCCTAAAAACGAAAAAATAATTAAATTGTAGGCCAAAATATGAATTAACCCCCGAGGTATCCACCAAATTCCAAAGTGCCCCCGGATAAGGAATACCCTAGAAACCCGTCTGAACTTTACAATTATCCCACATAAACCCCTCCGCGTGACGGCTGTTACTACTTTGACGTTAAATAGCACGTGTCGATGCACGTGAGGGGCATTTTTGACCTTTCCATACCCACTCTCTCTCTCTCTCTCTCTCTCTCTCTCTCTCTATCTCTCTAGATCACCAGCAAACCCTCCATCACAACCGACATCACCACCACTACAGCCTTTCTTCCATCTTCTTCACCAATCCCTTCCACTACTACCAAATCAAACACTAATACCCTTATCAAAATTAAATCTACAAAATCGAAAATAATAACCCCAGACATCACCACCACTACAACCTTTCTTCCATCTTCTTCACCAATCCCCTCCACTACTACCAAATCAAACACTAATACCCTTATCAAAATTAAATCTACAAAATCGAAAATAATAACCCCAGACATTCCAAGTTCAAACTATATTTCCTTCTAATAGAAAGAGGGTTCTTAAATGAAAACCCAATTCCCCACCAACCTGTGATTGAGTTGCAAAGGGAGAAATATTTTAGATGAGAAAAAGAAGGGTTGTCTGGACTTTCCCGATAGTAGCCACACAAGAATTCTCCGACATTTGCTACCCATTTTTATAGAATTAAATCTACAAAATCGGAAACACACTTCACCTGCTTCTGCAGAGCTCCACAACAACATTATCCGGCCTGATCGCACGCACAACTCGTTCGACATCCATCACTGATTCTTTAGAGATGTGATTCGTCCCAATCAACCAAATTGCCTCGGGCTCCACAAACTCTGTCCGCCATAGTGGCACCGGACCAAATTGACACTTTCTAATAAGAACTAAACTTCCATTATCCGCTAAGTCCAAACTGGGGATGAATATCGCAATTGCGGCTCGAGAATCACTGAGGAACTCCGATTTGAAGTCGAAGTCCGGTGGTGGTGGCTTGATTGAAACCGTACATGGTTTGTAAGACCTGGTTGTGATGAAATTGGGAGTGTGGGTTTTGATCGGGAAACGGTGGCGTTGTTTAGGGTTTAATGTGAAGATAATTGGGAACGGAGATGATGTTAGTATCTTCATGATGATGATGATAATGAGAGAAAGAGAAAGAGAAAGAGAGTGAGAGAGAGTGGGTATGGAAAGGTCAAAAATGCCCCTCACGTGCATCGACACGTGCTATTTAACGTCAAAGTAGTAACGGCCGTCACGTGGAGGGGGTTATGTGGGATAATTGTAAAGGTCAGACGGGTTTCTAGGGCATTCCTTATCCGGGGGCACTTTGGGATTTGGTGGATACCTCGGGGGTTAATTCATATTTTGGCCTAAATTGTAAAAAGAAGAAAAAACTAGTGCCACAACGAGTTAAGGCGAGTCAACTCAACGAGCAGCAGAAATCTCACGTCCAGCTTAAACCCTAACCATATTCGTTTTGAACGCAACCAAACTCACATCTCTCGCACTCCCTCAGAACTCCGTCCATTTCCACCGCCGCATGAAACCCAGAACTCAGATCTAATAGCCGCCGCTCTCCACCCATTTTTAAGCCACGAAATGGCTTACATCTGTGCATCAAAACGAACCCACGTAAAACCCGACCTCTTCTCCAACCTCTCCCGTCTCTCCTCCTCATTCCCCTTCAAATCCCTCCACTTCTTCTCCTCCGAATCCTCTCCAGACCCACCACAAGAAAACCCAGATCAAGAACTCCCCCCACAAGAAAACCCAGACCAAGAACTCCCAGTTCCGCAGAATCAACAACCACCCCAAAATGCAGTCGCAAATGCAAATCCAAATCCAGTTCTCCGAAGAGGTAAGCATAGAAACCCGGAAAAATTAGAGGATACAATTTGTAGAATGATGGCTAATCGTGCTTGGACTACCCGTTTACAAAACTCAATTAGAGGTTTAGTTCCTGAATTTGATCATAATCTTGTTTACAATGTGCTTCATAGCTCTCGAAACTCTGATCACGCCCTCCAGTTCTTCCGGTGGGTCGAACGGTCTGGGTTGTTTAAGCATGATAGGGAAACCCATTATAAGATTATTGAGATTTTGGGTAGGGCTTCCAAGCTCAACCATGCTAGGTGCATTCTGTTAGATATGCCCAAGAAGGGTTTAGAGTGGGATGAGGATTTGTTTATTGTTTTGATTAATAGTTATGCTAAGGCAGGTATTATTCAAGAAAGTGTCAATATTTTTGATATGATGAAGAAATTGGGTGTTCCTAGGACGATTAAATCATATAATACTTTTTTAAAGGTTATTATGAGGAGAGGTAGGTATATGATGGCTAAGAGGTACTTTAATAAGATGTTGAGTGAGGGTATCGTTCCAACTTGCCATACTTATAATCTTATGATTTTCGGTTTCTTTCTGTCTTCGAGGGTTGAGACTGCCAATCGGTTTTATGAAGATATGAACCAGAAGGAAATTTCACCTGATGTGGTTACTTATAACACGATGATTAATGGGTTTATTCGGAATAATAAGGTTGAGGATGCAGAGAAGTTCTTTGTTGAGATGAAGGGAAGGAATATTGAGCGGACGGTGATTACTTACACCACTATGATTAAAGGGTATGTTTCTGATGGCCGGGTTGACGATGGGTTGAGATTGCTTGAAGAGATGAAGGGTTCTGGTATCAAGCCGAATGATTTTACATACGCAACTATATTGCCGGGGCTTTGTGATACTGAGAAAATGTCTGAAGCTCAGGCTATTGTGAAGGAGATGGTGAATAGACATGTCGCTCCCAAGGATAATTCAATCTTTATAAGATTGATAACTGGCCAGTGCAAGTTAGGCAACATGGATGCAGCCGCAGATGTGTTGAATGCTATGATTCGGTTGTCTGTTCCAATTGAGGCTGTTCATTATGGTGTTTTAATTGAGAATTTTTGCAAGGCTGGAATGTATGATCAAGCTGTTCAGTTGCTGGATAGGGTTATTGAGAAGGAAATTGTGTTGTCCCCACAAGGTGCTGTGGAGATGGAACCTAATGCGTTTAATTCAGTGATTGAGTACCTATGCAACAATGGGCAGACGGAGAAAGCTGAAATATTTTTCAGACAGTTGATGAAAATGGGTGTTCAGGATAAGGTAGCTTTTAATAATCTGATACGGGGGCGATCAAAAGAAGGGAGTCCTGATTCAGCCTTTGAACTTTTGAAAATCATGATTAGGAGAGAAGTTCCTTCAGAAGGGAGTGCTTTCAAGCTGCTTATTGAGAGCTACTTGAAGAAAGGCGAGCCAGCTGATGCTAAAACAGCTTTTGATTGCATGATTGAAAATGGGCATCTTCCGGATTTGTCACTATATAGATTGCTGATGGCAAGTTTGTTTGAAGATGGGAGGGTTCAAACTGCGAGCCGGGTGATGAAGACTATGTTGGAGAAGGGGGTTAAGGAGCACATGGATCTGGTTGCTAAAATATTGGAAGCTCTTCTAATGAGGGGTCATGTTGAGGAAGCATTGGGACGGATTGATCTGCTGATGCACAGTGGATTTTCACCCGATTTTGATAGCTTGTTGTCTGTTCTCTGTGAGAAAGGAAAGACTATAGCCGCTGTTAAGCTGTTAGATTTTTGTTTGGAGAGGGACTACAACGTTGACTTTTCTAGCTATGAGAAGGTGTTGGATGCTCTATTAGCTGGTGGGAAGACCCTCAATGCATATTCAATTTTATGTAAAATAAAAGCAAAAGGAGGTGTTACGGATCAGAGTAGCTGTACGGAATTGATCAAGAGTCTTAATGAGGAAGGGAACACAAAGCAAGCCGACATACTTTCGAGGATGTTAGTGGGAAACGAAAAAGGTGCTGGAAGCAAGAAAGAGAAGAAACAAGCATCCATGGCTGCTTGACTTTCATCAATATACTTTTTCTGCAGTTCTAACATGAGAGTATGCCAGAGGTTTCCTGTTAGCAGAATAAATTGAAAGGAGTTCAACGCAACCTGTTATCATTTTGAGTCGAGGGGTTTAACTCGTTTTTGAAAAAATTATGGCTTGCTTTTTATTTTTTTCTCTCTTTAATCTTCTGTATTTAAGAAAGATATGATTATCTTTTAAACAGGGGATAGAAATCCTTGTCAGAGCTGAGTTGAATTCTCTGCGTCTCTGCACTTTACTCTTTTCAATGGTTATACCATTTTTAGTAGAGATATTATTGACTAATTTCATCCCATGTTATGTTTGATTTCATTTGTGTTTTTGTTTAGTGGTGGTGGCCAACCCAGCCCCAGGTATGGATTGGTTTTCTTCTTATTTAAGCAATTGTTAAGTTTTATACGTGAGCCTTTTCATTTTTACGGCAATCATTTTGAACCATGTGTTTGCCATGTGTTTTAATTACTTCAGATTTAGTGGAGTTGATTTCCATAATCTAAGATATTACATGATTTTTATTGAAGGCTGGAGATAGGGGTCCTTGAAGAATATGTTTTATGAAAGACAAATGATATTACTACCTCAAGCTTGTGATATTATTACACGATTTTCATTGGTTGCAAATGTATGTAAACACTTATCTCATTAATGTAAGATGGCCAAATTAGTCAACATCCTTATGTCTCGCTGCAACAGGATATTCTTTTAACAGGAAACAGTTTTGTTGCTTGGTTTATTGATCAAAGGATCTTTCTGATACTCAAAGAGACACTGCCTCCAAAGTTCTGGTGCTACAATCGCCAATGTCATTATTGAATAATATGGGTTGCTATTCCCCCTTGTTCGTATTAAAGTTATCTTCCTCCTTGCTGCATTTTAACTTTGCTTATGCACATCCATAAGCAAAATTGGATTTTGCAGTCATGAGTTTTGTTGGCCATGATTTTTACATGCCAACACTAAGAATCTTGATTGTATAATTTCCCATTTAGCCAATCTTTTAGGCCGGGGATTATAAAAAGTGTGTGCTTGTCAATCTCATTCAAATAACAGATCAAAGTGCTTTCTTTTTTGTCTATCCTGATGCACTGGATCCTATTTGAGACTCCAATCCAGGTGTTTTACCATATGGTTGGGTTGGCTGGTCACGTTTGTGCAGAAAGTATCTACAATTTTCTGCCTCATGACTTGATAACACGAGTCCGTGAAACTCTGCGATGTTAGAAATGGCGCGACTGACTAAGGAAAAAGAAAAGACTTAGCAAAAGGGCCGAGGCGCACACACACAGAATAAAAGAGTAGAGAAAAGGAAGTTGAGTTTTGGCACACCTCTTCTACAGTGTGGTCGTCTAGTGGATACTGCAGCTGCAAGTGAGACTGGATTGTAGAACAATGTGATCTACACGTATCTATTTCAAGTTTTCACTATGTCTTTCAACAGCTACTGATTGTATTTTATCTTGCCTGCATTGTGTTTGGACTTGAGATGAGATACTTAGGTGATGCGTAATGTCTCTTTTTCTCTACCAAATATCTTGCCAGCACTGTGTTTGTACTTGAAATGAAACAATTAATTGGCTGATGCGTGTTCACCAATTCAATAATCTTTGTCGTTGGTAAAGTCTCTGATTCACAACCAGATCATCCGTTTGATTTTTAGTGCAGCTTTCATCTGCTGTAGTGCTGTAGTAACAAAGAAGGTACATTTTCTTGTACTCTTCAAGGTTTTATATTCTGTTTCAGAATACATGCAGATCGTGAAGCTTGGAAGGAAAATGGGGATGAATCTACCTGAAGAGTTGTTGTCGGTAAGTTGAATAGAATGGTTTGTGGTTTCAGTAGTCTGTGATGGCTTAGGTGGATTGGTGAGTAATATATGTGTGTGTGTGTGTATCTGATTTACATGAGGTCAATATGAATTTATAGACTACAAATAAAGGTTTCTGTTTCTAATTTGCTATTATTGGCCTCAAGTGTATCCATTTGCTGTTCCGGACAGGTAATGGCTATGGCTCTTGGTGCATTAGTCATTGTACTTGATGAATCTTTGGTAAACATTTTGTAGTATAACTTTCTTTTCAGGCCTTTCAACCAATTGATACGTCGACCCAAAGTGCTCTCGAGCAGTTTCTAAAAAACTCGCTTCAGATACGAAGCTTTGGGAATTCCTTGTTTTGTTTTGGCGTGTAGTATTTTGTCAGATGCAAATGCATATTTGAAATATTTCAGGTATTAGTTGCGGAGGAATATGATCGAGTGCAATGGAGCAAACATGTGAACTCTCATCAGAGCCGTTCAGTTATCAAATATCACGATCCAACAACTCCAGCTCGTGCTAGGTTTACACAAAACCCTAATATTTATGAGGGTGGCAATGGAGGTGAGGAGGGAATGTTGGGGGAGGGGTTATCCATTCCATTGTCAAGTTGTAGCTATCTGTATCAGATTTATGGGTTTTGGCTGTCATCTAATAAGAGCATGGACAATGGTTTGATTCAATCAAACCAAAAATCAAACACAACCCATTAAAAATTAATAAAGTAATCCATTTGATACTCATTTGATTCAAAACTAAAAAACTACTCCAATAGTGGCACAAACTCCAACACTTTTACATACCCCACCATCTTTATCTCCAACCAATTTACATATCCCACCATCTTTATCTCCATTAATTTAATATCATCTTTCAACTTAAATTTACAAATAAATTTGATATTGCATAAATTATTAAATTTGAAATTATATAAATAGTCATTATTAAATATTATTTATTAATTATATTTGAATAATATTTATTAAAATTTGATATTATTTATTTATAATATTATTAAATTTTAAATAACTACAATAATTCGATATTATTTATAATATAAATTATTAATATTCAATTTATAATATTATAATATTATCAATTTATGTATTATAATTTGAATAATATTTATAATAATATTCATTAATAACTTTAAAATAACTACAAAAATTCGAACATTAAATAGAAATACAACAATTCTAACGGAAAATCCGACAATATCCGACAATAATAATAAAAGAAAGGATTATTCAAACACCAACTTTTACTGATTACCAAAAAGTCTCCAAATATATTCAATTAAATCATGCAGCATGCGGCGATGTGATTCTTTATCTCGAACGGTACACCTTCGTTTAAGATATCTTTCGTGCTCTGGAATACGCTCGTTAAAATATTGCCATGCTAAGCTACCATCAGTAATGTCAGTTTGATCATAGTCGAAAATATTTGGCAGACGTGTGTAAGTATCTCGTTCATCTTCGACAATCATATTATGTAATATGATACAAGCCTTCATAATTTTTCCCAACGTAGATACCTCCCACATAAGTGCTGCGCCTCGTATATTTGCAAATCGTGCCTGCAATACCCCAAATGCACGCTCAACATCCTTCCTCGCTGCCTCTTGGTGTTGAGCAAAGAGTTTATGTTTATCGCTTTACGGCAATCGAATGGACTGGATGAATGTAGCCCATGGAGGATATATACCATCAGTTAAATAATAACCCAAGTTATACTGATTACCATTAACAGTAAAGCCTACTGCCGGGGCTACACCATTATAAATATCGTTAAATACTGGAGATCGATCAAGAACATTTATATCATTACAAGTACCTATCGGTAGTCACGTTCTCCCACGATTTACACAATTTGATGGTCTCGTGCGTCGCCCACCTAGTTCTTATTATTTTTCCACTTTGAGGAGTGGTTTCATCAGCCAACTCATCTTGAACATCAACCTCTTCATCATTGTCTGGTTCTGGTTGTGTTGAAAAAAAAGGTATATTCGAAGCTAGGGGACTAGCTGGATTATATTCAGATGAAGAACCACCGGGAACCCCCATAGGAAAATACCCTTGGTTGAACTGTGATTGTTGTGTTGAAAAATGAGACAAATTTGAAGGTAACGTAGTATTCCACGGAAAGGTTTGTTGCGGCATGGGAAATGAGGCATGGGGAAACATTGGTGTGTTCCCAAACTGCGTAGAGTTTGGGTTTTGGAAATTCGGATGACCTCCGAAATTTGGAGCATTTTGGAAATCAGAAAAATTATGGTAATGTGATGATGGTTGGTTTTGTGCAATGTGTTGAAGAATTTGACGAGAAGAGGGTTCATTTGGTGTTGATTGACGTGAATTATCTCGATTTTGAGGATTTTTGCTTTTACGAGAGACAGAGCTTTCAGCCATTGATGATGTTTAACTGACAATAAAACAAAGTTAACAACAAAAATTATACAATAATAACAGTTATAATATTACTTAATGATAATATTAACAATAATAATAACAACTAATAACAATAATAATACGAAATTTAACAATAATAATGGTAATAATAAACAATTAACAATAATGACAACTATATTTAATAATCTGTAATATTAATAATTAAAATATTTAAGTAGTAAATAATAATATTAGTAATACATTTAGCTAAATAAACAACTTAATTAAAATGGATTAGTTAAAAATATGAAATTTAGAGAGAGAGAAGAGACAAATTATCCAAAATATCAATAATTTGCAAAAAATTCGTTTGGTGTCCAAATGAAGCAAACCAAGTCTCTATTTATAGATAAAAATGTGTACTATTTTTTTATATTTTTTTTAAAAAAAAATTATATTTTTTGAGTACCAAAACTGCCCTTAACCGGAGATAATTTAGAAATTTACCCATTTGCCCAGCCGCTGACACGTGTAAAGGCGTGTCAGGCTATGTCCGCAACCTTTTTTTTTTTTTGAAATTTTGCCCCTCAAAACGATGTCGTTTTGAGGGTTTAAAGGCAAAAACTGCGCCGTTTTGTCTCCTTCTTTTTTGTCCGGTTTGTTTGATTTTTTTTTGATCGGGTATCATCTCTTGATACTTTTTCTTCCAAAGCCCTAGATGATTTGCTTTTGATACTTTTTGATACTCCGTTGTTAGCTTTGATTTAATAAGATCCTGGAGTTGATCCTCCGTTGTCCATGCTCTAAGCACTTTTTGTCTGTCCCGTACTTGGCAGATTGGCTTTTAGTTAAGTGATGACCCCCCCAAACAACGCCTATATTTTGAGGCTTACAATTTGAACCGTGGCTATACCATCTGCCATAGCTAAACAAGAGTAAAACTCTATATCGGCTTACACCATGTTTGGTTTGGTTTGGTTTGAAAGGGAAAGGTGATTTATATAGGGTTAGGAACGTCATACTATGAAACATAAAATCTTCTACTTCAGTAGAAGCTATTTCATGAGACGGTACGTCGTATCATTGGGTGACGTGGTGTGATCTTCGACTATACAAAACTTGGGTCAGTGGTTATAAGGTGTCGTCCCATTACTCTCCTAAATTTAAGATTAGTGCTTTATTGTAATTGGAGAACTCTTCCATGTGTTGAAATATGAGCGAGTAGTAACACATGACACCACTACTTGACAGTGTCAGGTAAGATCTTTACTTATTTCAAGAGCTTTAGCTAGTAGGCTCTTCGCACAATGGAATGGGTTACCCTCATCAAAGGATGACACAGTTGGGTGTCCCTTCTAGGGGCTTTAGTCGGTACAGAATGGTTGCCCTCCTCCAACGTCTCTTTTATTGCACAATTTGTGCGTCCGCCCTACTATTAATAGGTATTAATTACTCTTTCTGCTTTAAAATAAATTCAACTATGATCGTAAATAAAAAGATGTACTCATTTCAGAATTGAGGGAAGATGAGTTTGTGGGTGAAATGGTTATCTAAGAGACACGATGAATAATCAACGAGACTAATCTTTACGAAGATTGAAACCAAAGTTAATGAAGCCATCTCGAACAAGCCGAGTTCAACCATGCATGATAGTTGCTTAAAAGTCAATTAAACCCCGTATTGTACAACTAGCCGATGCTATTAATTTAAACCATATACAAATCAAGGTTTTGGAAATTGACTAATAAATCCCTTCTGTCAGTTTTTGTTTGAAATTCAAACTTTGAATGAATAATGAAATGTTTAAACAAATTTCAGACATCCCCTTGTGGTTTAGGATCGTCTTAGTGTTCACCTTTTTTGTTAGCTTTAGTTAAAGTTGACATTTTTTGAGCAATTTGACTAATTTATAAGACATATATACTACCCTTAACTAAAACAAAATACATAATTACGCAACTTAATATTAGATTAGAATGATATATTGTTATTTTCTTTTCCTTGTAATGCATTACTTGATCATTAGAGTTATTTCCTTTTTGAGGATAATTTATTATAGAAAAAAAATTGAAAGGCTTAAATAAAAATATATAGTAAATAAAAATCATAATCACTGCCGAAAAAAGTTAAAAGGGGTAAGAAACAAAAATTGATGGCCAAAATATAAAAAACCCCCAAAGTATCCACCAAATTCCACTTTGCACTCTAATTTGAAATTTGTGCGTATAAACACTCCACGTTTCAATTTGTCCCACTTAACACCCCAGCTGTGATCGACGTTGAAAATATTAACGGAACGTTAAAAATATTAACGGAAGTCATCACATGCCTTGCACGAGGGGGGCAATTGAGTCTTTTTCTCATTGTCTTCTTCCCCAAATTAAAACAAGGGTTTAGATCATACAATCTTCATACACAAACCAACCTTCCGGTACAGTTCAGTTGTTACCCATTCGTACGATACGTACAGTGTGCTCGGCTTCAACACTCTGTAGATTTCGGCGTACACCTCTTCGAGCTTTGGCGCGTGGCAGGTAGCTTCAATCGAGTACGCCCCGTCGAAACTGTTGTCGTCAAACGGCATCTGCAAGAAATTGCCGCACACGACATCGCATTGGCCGTCCAACCCGCTTTTGGTTGTGGGATTTTGCCCGCTTTACGATACTCGTTAATTGTGATTCCGACGACGTTAGCGCCGAGTGGCGGCTATGCACGCATCGGACCACCGACGCCGCATCCGGCGTTGAGGATTTTGTCACCGGGCTTGACATTGAGGAAATCGACGGCCATTTCTTCGTGGATCCGGGTGGCGTCGCGGTGGGATTTTTCGGGGATGTGAGGGGAGAAATGGAAGGATCGCTGACCCCACTTATAGATGTCGGTGACCGGTTGTAGAAAGTATCGATAAAGGCGGGGACATTTTGGGTATTTTTAATTTCTTTGGGGCGGCGAAGAAGGACCGATCTTGGTTGTAATTGTCTTGGACTTTCTCACGAGCGATGAAACCGCCGGAGAGGACGACGAGCGTTTGCCCTTTGTTCGGCGGAGCCAAGGACCTTGACGAACCGTAGAGGCCGCCGGCGATTAGAATCGAAGGTTGGTTTGTGTATGAAGATTGTATGATCTAAACCCTAGTTTTAATTTGGGGAAGACAATGAGAAAAAGACCCATTGCCCCCTCGTGCGGGTGTGATGGCTTAGTTAATATTTTTAACGTTAGTTAATATTTTTAACGTCGATCACAGCCGGGGTGTTAAGTAGGACAAATTGGAACGTGGAGTGTTTGTACGCACAAATTTCAAATTAGGGTACAAAGTGAAATTTAGTGGATACTTTGGGGGATTTTTTATATTTTGGCCAAAATTGATTAACATCAACAACAAAACCCCCGAATAAACTCTCTCTCTCTCTCTCTCTCACACACACACACACACACACACACCCTAGCTAATACATCTTCCTCTCCTCTTCCGCATTGATCGTTGTTCGACCCATTTTGCCGTCGTTAGTAGTGTAGATAAGCTGAGTTGAGTCAAGTTTTTCTTGTAAACTAAACTTGAGTCCAGATGCCCGTCAAGTTGAGTCTTCACGAGCTTTAAATGGGACTTTTGAACGGAAAAACACTCAAACCTTTTTATCTCAATTTAGGTGACAAGCATGTGTTAGGTTAATGAGTGACATCACAAGTTAAGCGATGACCAATTATATGTTTGACACCTAGATTGAGATAAAAAATATGAAGTTGTATCACGAAAAAATAATAAATTTTAAATTTTATGAGAATAGCTAATAATGGTTTTCAAAATTAATTAAGTTAAAAAATTTCATGGGGAACCCCCGCCTTTTATGGGGTCATCAGGATTCAGGCACACCCACAACATGGTAAGTGTCTGAATGGGTATGCATATTACAATTAGGGATGTACCACACATTGCAACTCGCCTAACGTGATAACCAAGGTTTCACACCACAGTCACACACAAAATAGAGTTTTTATTTTATTTTATTAATTTTTTTAATGCTTTAAAATGACGCCGGAAAAGATCGAATCTGAGACTTTATACTTTGTGAAACTCCAACTCTAGTCTCAACTCGTTTTTAAGAAAAAAAAATGAGAGCCCATAGATTCAATGCATGCACTGACCAACGAAAGATTATCGAAATGGGTTCGAAGATTTAGTTTAACCTTTACTACAAAAATAATACTATTGTTATTGAAAATTTTCCTTTGTCGATCAGAATATGAGTGTGTAGTTTAATCGCTCATTTTTTCTCACTCATTAGACACGTAGAGAACGAAAGTTAAAACCATCCATACAATCGAGATACCAAAAACAGAAAAAGACACAAAATAGAACAAAAAATAAGCACATAAGAAGAGAAGAGTTGGTACATCCCACTTAAAATCAAAGTCATGAATGCAAAATAAAAATACTCCAACATGCTCTAAATCATGTAAAAATCATTATTGGATTAACACAAAACATATAGAACATGTGATCATGGAATTGGAAGGAAGGAGATGTGAAATCCAGCAAATCACAATCTTCAACCCACACAAAATCCGAGAATGTATATATGCATAAAAGTAGGGGTGTAAATGGTTCGGTTTAGTTCGGTTTATGACAAAACCATGAACCGAACCGCCTCCTAACGGTTCCATTTTTTTAAAACCGAACCGAACCGCATGAGGCTTGAAACCAAACCGAACCGAACCATTTGGTTTGGTTTGGTTTGGTTCGATTTTATGGTTCAAAGTAATTTATTTTTCAAATATTGGAAAAGAAGAATACACGGTAAATCTTCAAATATTGAAAAAGAAAAAGAAAGTTGAGGTTAATTTTGTAAGGTCGAGAGAGATCTTACGATGGTTGAGAGAAATTTTTGGTTGTATGAGGTGTGAGAAAGAATGTTAGAGAGGTGAAACAGAGAATGCCGGCGAGGTGAGAGGGACAATAGCGGATTAATGGTGAAATACGACATTATGTTGAGGTGAGAGAAAAAGAGAGAGTTGAGAGACTAAGGCGTGTAATTACTATCTTTACTCTTAGATTTTTCTAGATCTCGATATAAAATTTTCAAGACAAATCAATGACTATTAATAACAAGAATATTATATATATATATATATATATATATATATATATAACGGTTTGGTTTGGTTCGGTTTGACCCCTAAAACCACAAACCGAACCGAACCGATCGGTTTATAAAATTTCCAAACCGTGACCAAACCACCCTAGTCTAAAACCAAACCAAACCGCTCGGTTTGGTTTGGTTTGGTTCGGTTTCGCGGTTCGCCAGTTTAAATTTACACCCCTACATAAAAGACATACTTTAAACATGTTAAAAATACAGAAAAAAACAAAATATGATCATAACAAGACGAATAAGTGTAAAAATCAAACTATCATTGATTTTTACTTGAGGATACTCATTTCGGACCTCCATTTTACCTTTGTTGTTTTCTCTCTTTTACACTGGTTATTGAGGCCGTGCTCTGCACGAGTTTAATTTTATTTTAAAATTAATTAATATATTTTAGAAGTATTTAAAAAAAAGTATCATTATTGAATATAGACTTTTGTTAACTTAATGTCTAATTATGCTTTAGTAAAATACTCCCTCCGTTACAGGCAAATAATCTACCATACTATTTTGGGATGTTTTACATAAAGAGTCAACTTTTAAAAAATTATGTTAACAATTTTTATAATCTTTCATCTTTACCCTCCACTTGTGTTGTAATCATCTTGGTTGTGTTAAAGTATTTTTGTAATTATGATCAAATCCAATGACACTAATATATGCCTTAATAATTAGACTTTTTAAACATGGACTCTTAGGGTGGAACGGAGGGAGTATTTATATAACTGATATATCTTTATAGAAGAATAAGATCGCACGTGGATATTTGTTTGTAGTATGTATGTTTTAGAAAATATTTATATAACTGATGTGTCTTTATATAAGAATAAGTCCAAGTGAGAAACTTCAAACACTAATTAGCCATTAACATGAGATTCATATGATAATTAACACTACACTGTGGAGAGACATTATTTTCTTAAAAAAAAATACATATCTTTAGTTATGAACCAACATCTTGTACAATTTTTAAAAATGACCCAAAAATCACACGTATAACTGAAAAGAATTGGGTCACGTGACCCACTTAACTATAATATATGTAGTATTCTAAATAAATACATAAAATATAAATGGTTGAGTTTGTTTAAAGTGAGTTTTCATATTTAAAAGATTGTAGGTTCAAATCATATTGACAACATTTGTTTTGTTTTTTTAACTTTTCCTTGCCAATAACTACAGTTCTTTTACTAATGTATTTGAAGAATGTTATATACCACAATATCATACCTATAGTATTTAGCTAAAATTATTAGCTAATGACATCAAATGGGAAGCCAAAATGTCAAATGCATGAGAATCAAAAGAATCAAAAGTTGGATGAGGTGGTACACTTAGAGGCATCCTCATCAACTTTATATATATATATATATATATATATATAGAGAGAGAGAGAGAGAGAGAGAGATTTAATTTAAGTGCTTTTGTCATCATACACATGTCAGTTCAATTTGATAGATTTAAGGACTAATGGAGATAACAAAGCTAAATGGGAGGGTTAAATGTTATGATCGGGGAAAAATAGTTTCTCATTGATTTCCTAGTACGAGTCCTTGAAAACTGTAGGCTTAAGTTGGGTAGTTTGGTCTTCTAACTGATGACTAAGTTGGTTTTTGACCCCCTAAACCTTCATGTACATGTATTTAAACTCTCTTTTAGCTCTTCGTCATGGTCGAACCATTTTCTCTCTCATACGACCCTAATCACACATACACACATGTTCTTAGAGGCATGAAGAATGTTCCTTGTGCTATGAAGATTGGTTCTTCAAGGCTCATCCACAATCATTAGCTAGTAACATTTTCTAGTACTCCTTTTTTCTTGCTTGATCATGTTGCTTTCTTGTTTAGTTTGGTTCTTCCCTCCATGATTCTTACTGGCGTTTCCATGTTTTCGTTATAATTGTTTTCTTTTGATTTTTTTAAACAAATTGAACATGTCTTTTACTTATTCTTGTTTTGTTTGATTAGTTAGCATGATATAAGATGATATGCTTTAGCATGTTTATCGTGTCTCTTTCATGATAATAAAGTTTACTCTTATCATTTGATCTAAATTGGTTGCTCTCTCTCTCTCTCTCTCTCCTCTCTCTCTCTCTATATATATATATATATATATATATATATATAATCTTGAGTGGTTAAAAGGGCATTAAAGAAGTTGTCAAGGGTTGTACAGGTAACCATTTATTATATTAGAGACAAGTTTTACATACTTTAAAGAAGGTCTTTCTTATAATATTTCAAACTTGTAAAATGCTACTTTATAGTTAGAAGGTATTTTTCACGAGGAGCTTAGTGTGCAGGTAACTTGTTACGAAAGAGAAGTTTCATAGTAAGTGGACTGAGTGGGGAAACGATGTTCCTATCATTTCATTCTAGAAACACATAGGTATTTAGTCGTAAGAGTTTGACCTATAAGACATGAGTTTGTGAGAAAATCACCAAGGGAGCCTCAAAAGGAAGAGGTCAAAGCCTTTTACTTGGTAGGGATGGTAAAAATTTCCTAAATAAGAATTAGTATAGTCGTGGAGATTTAAAAAAAGATGAAAAAAGGTTGAAATCCTCTAGTTAAGTCCATTTTCAATTCATTCATCAATTAGACGAATCCCTTACTGATGCCCTAGCAGGCAAGTGGACAGTGTAAAGCGTCAAAAAATAGGGGGTGTGCACGGGCCTTAAACCCGCGGGCATTGGCAATGCCCAACATAGGCCCATCAGGTAGCGGAATTCATTTTGTAAAGCTCAGTACAGCAGTGAGCCCACGGGCATTAGTGGACGGGCTTTGGGCGGGCACGGGCTTGATGGGCTTACGATTCTCCCCATCTAATTCAATTATGTCCTTTTCAACATTTTTGTCGCTATTTTGTTTCTTACTCTCTCCGTCCCTAAATTATTGTCTTCCTTTTCTTTTTTGTTCGTCTCAGAATAATTGTCTTGTTTGAAAACTTTCTTTTTAAGAACACTTTTACCATTTTACCCTTACTTTTTTTTCTATTTTAATTATGGACCACATAAACATGTGCATTAAAGGAAATTACACATTATACCAATATTAATAATCAAGTCAATTATTTTTTCTTAATCCTTGTGCTGGGACAAACAAGACAATAATTAAAGAACAGAGGGAGTACTAGTTTCCGTTTCCATTTCCATTTTTGAAAAAAAAAGGCAAAACACAAATAACCCATTTTAGACAAACTCTAACAAGTAAACAAAATAGAATTGCTGCTAAAAAAAAGAAAAAAAAAATCCTAAAACAGAACACCATTTTAATTAAATAGAATACCATTTTAAATTTTAATTAAATAGAAAAAATCCTAAAACTTTAACACGTAAACAAAACACAAAACAAAAATGCTGCTAAAACAGAAATCTCTAATTTGACAATATACTAAAATGGAAACAATATACTTAATTACTTATTAATTAAACAATATACTGAAATGGAAACAAAACACAAAACAGAATTGTTTGGAAACAATATTAAGGGCTAATTCTAAATCAAGAAATTGGACAGCTTTAGCTTGAAATCCCACGCCCAAAACCATTTTCACTCTCATCTAAAACCAAACCAAACAGAGAGAGAGAGAGAGAGAGAGAGAGAGAGAGAGAGAGAGAGAGAGAGAGAGAGAGAGAGAGAGAGAGTTTATGAGATATCGTGAGATGGTCCAGATGGAGCTGGCTCAGATGGATTTTGGCCTTTGGGCGAACTCATCGGAGGTGGAAGGCTAGAAGCGGTGACGGAGAGAGAGAGAGTTTATGAGATATCGTGAGATGGTCCAGATGGAGCTGGCTCAGATGGATTTTGGCCTTTGGGCGAACTCATCGGAGGTGGAAGGCTAGAAGCGGTGACGGAGAGAGAGAGAGAGAGAGAGAGAGAGAGAGAGAGAGAGAGAGAGAGAGAGAGAGAGAGAGAGTATATGAGATACCATGAGATGGTTCAGATGGAGCTGGCTCAGATGGGTTTTGGCCTTTGGGCGAACTCATCGGAGATGACAAGGAGGTGGAAGGCCGGAAGCGATGACGGCGAAGACCGAAAGCTGCAATGGCGATGACGAAACCGAAGACGAAGTGAACTGGTGAGCTGGTGCCGTCGGTGTAGCAGTGATGGTGATAGCGAAGACGAAGACCGAAAAGATTTTGTAGCAGTCGGTGTAGTTTTGCACCCTCTCTCTATCGTGTCTGAGATCTGATTTAAGGAGTGAGAGAGATAGAGTTTTACTTTTTAGTTTGTTAGATAGATATTAATAATATTATGTAAATGTATATATATATATATATATTTATTGATAAAACGACGTAGTTTTTGTAATAAATGGGTCGGACCGAACTTAATTGGCAGGAAGAATTAGAGAGCTCAGTCCCTGCCCGAGATCGCAAATTTTCATTCGTCTAAGACCCAGCACTATGTATTAACCTAAGCCTTGGGGGCCAAGCATTGGCGGGCTTGGCGGACTGATGGACTGGGCTGCTCACCCCTATCAAATATTATCAACCAAATACCATTTACCTTACCCATTGATAGTTTCCCCGCATCAAAAATATCTCTTATCCCCTAAATCCCCAATTCCTCTCTATATATCTTCCCCCCCATTCCCCCTAAAACCTTATCTTTTGCTCAACCCTTCTCCCCAAACCCCAAACCAGCGACTCATTCTCACTCCTATTCTCTTAGCCATGTCTGCCTCTACAGCTTCATCTCTCCATTTCCTCTCTCTCGCCTCCAATACCCCTCTTTCCAACCCTAAATCCTCCACACCCACTTCGTTATCTTTCTTCACTTCCTCCCTCAAGCCTTTACCCAAGCTCTTCTCGGTACCCACTTCGTTTAAACTCTTTGAGACCTCGAATTCGTCGTCGAGGTTTATCAGAACCGTTGCCCTCTCTAACGATTTTGAGGTCGATGAGGATCTCTCCAGTGATGTAGAGGATGAGCCGCAGCAGAATTTCTCCGCTGACCTTAAATTGTTCGTGGGTAATTTGCCGTTTAGCGTCGACAGTGCTGCTCTTGCTGAGTTGTTTGAACAAGCTGGGAACGTTGAGATGGTTGAGGTATAAATTCTGAAAAAAACCGTGTTTTTTTAGTAATTTTGATGAATTGTATTGTTTCTATTTGTGGGTTTTCAGTGGAAATTGCATGTCTGTTAGTTTGCAGTAGTAATTTCGATGGATTATGTGTTTATTTTTGTGGGTTTTGGAGGCAATTGTATGTGTGTGTATTGTGAGGCATAACATCTAAAAGTCATACTTTGGTGAAATATGTGTTTCTCGTAGTGGGTTTTAGGGAAACAAGTGTGTGTGTGCGCACGCGCTCTCTGACTTATAAATTCTAAACTCAATTTTTACTATAATTTTGATGACTGATGTGTTTCTTTTGCTGGTTAAAGGGAAAAGTGTGTCTTTGTAGTACGGAGTATTATTTTGTTTTATGTTTAATTTGATTGAGCTTATTATGTAGTTTGATATTTAGTCTGAGATGCTATATTTTTTTGGAGAATGTGCACAAATGTGCTTGTTAGAAATTTGATTGTAGTGATTTGTTTAATTAAGTTGAATATATTGATCACTCCGATAATTATAGTTTGAGATTTGGTAATAATATTTGAAATTTTGGTTTGTATAAGATGGAAATGTGGAGATTAACAATGGATTTTTGTCTCAATTACTATGATTTTTATTCTTTGGAAAAGGTTTAGGGTATTACAGTGAGTTATCTTCAACTACTGTGCTTTGACATTGAATATCTTCTTGGATAGAAATATCATCCGGGTTGTCCGACTCTAATTGGCTTGTTTGGTATATTCCCCCTTTGTTGGAACCAATTTCATTTGTAGGCGTGTGATGTATATGTACTTAAAGTTATGTATTTTTTTGGTGCATATATATCATTGGGCTGTCTTTGTTCCCTTTAGTTTGAAACCCATGTCTCTTTAAGGATATTCCTTCTTATTTCGGTGGATATGTTCTGTATAGGTTTATCTTGTGGTATTTATCTACCTTTATCTAGTTATTTTGCCCAAGAAGTTTAAAGAAGCAATAGCTCTTGTGTTTTTTGATTTCCATATTGATCGAGTTTGTTATAGGTGTATATTGTTTCTGAATTGAAATTATTGCATTTTGCAGGTTATATATGACAAGGATACTGGAAGAAGCCGAGGCTTTGGCTTCGTTACTATGTCAACCCTTGCAGAAGTTCAAGCAGCTGAGCAACAGTTTAACGGATATGTAAGTTTCATTATCTCTGGTTATATGCACTCCATAATATCATTAGTCATTACGTGTTTCGTAAACTTTTTCGTCTTGCTTTGAAAATGTTCATTGCAAGGTGCAGTGCCAAATAGGATTTTGAACTTAGGTATTTCTTTGATATGATATATCTTCACTGAAGAAATTGGAACTTGGAAGCTAGGTTGCTTGTGATGTTGTTTCAATTTTATTAAGGTAGATGCCAGGCTTCGCTTGGTCAAAGAGGGGATTATATTTCAATCTCGCTTGTTATAACAGTAGCTTACATTTTTCTTACTTTGTTCTTTTTGTATGTTAAGTTATTAGTAGCTTGAGCTCTGCTTGTGGTTGTGCGTTTATTACATCTTACAAAGAAATTATGGCAATTTGCAGGAACTCGAGGGTAGGCCAATGAGAGTGAATTCTGGGCCTCCACCAAAGAAGAATGATTCTTTCAGAGCACCAAGAGTTGGTGGTGGTGGTGGGAGAAGTTTCGATAATTCCAACAGGGTTTATGTTGGAAACCTTTCATGGAGTGTTGACAATCTAGCGCTTGAAACCCTATTTAGGGAACAAGGAAATGTTATGGAAGCCAAAGTGGTCTATGACAGGGATAGTGGTAGATCGAGGGGATTTGGGTTTGTGACTTACAGTTCTGCTGAGGAGGTTGAAAGTGCAGTCGAACAATTGAATGGCGTTGTAAGTATATTCTTCCCCTTGACTTGACTTTGTTTTGTTTTAATAGCATGCCTGAAATGTACAATGGGATAGTTGCTTTATTATATCCTTCTAAATGCACCCAATATTGCAGGACCTTGATGGCCGAAGCATCAGAGTCAGCGTTGCTGAGGCCCCACCTCCAAGGCGTCAATATTGAGAGCTGTTTGATGCCATTCCTTGGGTCTATGCCAGCTGTGGACTACATTAGAGTAAGTCAACTAGTCAAAAAATTGTAGAAGATGCTATTTGTATCTAAAGGTGCAATGGGTGAATGAATTTGGTGTATGTGATGTCCGGACTAACAAGATCATCCCATGGGGTGTTAAGTTTTGCAATGTATGTTTTGAATATGCTTCAGACAGTATACGGAATGTAATCGAATTAGTTATCACTTTCTGGTGTAGGTGAATTAAATTTTTGGGTTGCTGTGTGAAGGAACTTATGATTCTATTGTTAATTCTCTGGAAATTGTTTATGCCCACCTAGACCCCTACAGAGTCCACAATTTTGGAACTAGTGTTAATTGGTGGTTCTGGATTTGATATTCAGGTAACTTTTCTACAGAAGTGGGGATAAAGTAACCCAAGTCTGGGGTCGATGCAGTTATCAGTCCTCTCGTTCAGTCACACCCCCATTGTATTTTATCTGTTTTGAGTGCTAGCTGTTATGACAATAGGGGCAGGGCTGCCCCTGTTGATGTTTGATGCATTTTTGCACTCTTCCATGGTTACAATTTACAGCCAAACAACTGCACATTGGTGATCGTTGGCCTCGGTGAAACTGGTTTGCTGATCTGTTGAGGGCTTCATCTAATACTTCACAACTGGTTCTGGCATTTCCATCCATTCTTGGTTTCTCGTTTATGAAGTGCTTGTTCACTGGAAAAGTGGTTACTTTTTGTCTTGTTGTGTACGTGCATTTATTTTTATTTTCCTGAAAACATTAAGAAACATGTGGTATTTCATCAGAGATTATTGCAACACAGAGAAGGAAGCTATATTGCTACTCACTATGTGATTATTATTATTATTTATTTGGTTTCTCAAAGTTGTTCCTATTCCTGGAAGCCCAAGATAAATCCTTTGAGTTGGGTAGGATTACAAGTGGCAGTATCCCAACAATTTTTAGCATAGCTGCGTTCCCGTAAGAATTAAACACAACTGTGTGTGTTCCCATAGGTCTCGAATTATTGATACATACGGGTCATTTTTAACACAATATTGTTGCCATTATTGAGACAAAAATATATACTCATTTTGATATGGAGATGGAGATGGAGGAGTAAAGAAAAAAGAGAATTGGTTAACCAAACTAGGCAAGAAGATTAACGTGACAGTAATAGCCAAGAAAGCAGTTTACTTTGACCAATACACGAACAGTGAAATCTGCAACTTCATAGCTGATGGGCCATGTTATCTCCACTTGGCTACGAGGATCAGATGTTGAGTGCGAACAGGTAGTGGAATCCACCAATATTTTAAGAGAGATTATACATTAACTAAATGCAGTGTAAAACTACCTTAGTCAATATGGATATTTTGGCAGAGATGAAAACTGCAGGTAGCATAGCTGACAAGCATGTAACCGTTGCAGAAGAGCAGAAGCCATCGGAGACATCAACAACAATATCCACCACAAATTAATAAACTAACTGTACTGTACCCAAGAATTTAAGGATATGTTTTCATTTGCATATCGTAGTAATAGGTAAATTCAAACTAGAGACACTGAGAAGACAACACAGTGAACAAAACAAATGATGAAGTTGCTAAGTTCTTAACAATAGGCCCGGCGGTGATGGTAATCAAGAACAAAATTTTTCCAAATGACACGGTTTTATTCTTGCCTAGCTAGTTCGATTAACAATGGATGGATGGATTATTGTAGCTCGTTTGATAAATGTACTCTTATTTCAGTCAATGAAATATCTCTCGTAATGGAAAGAAAACAACTCCTAAAACTAAAAGTTAATTTATGAATCAACATGTTAGAACTTGAAAAAATTCCATTCGAAATGGAAGTCAGCGAACGAAAATAGACCGTTTCATATTGGGCCCATCCACATATATACTCCCACTGTTCCTAAATTTAATTGTTATTTTGACTTTATAAAGTCAAATGAGATGTTATCCAAATAAATATTTTTTTATTATTTTTTTAAAATAATAAAATAAACGTCAAATTTTCATTTGAAAAACAATCAATTTGACTTTAAAAAGTCAGACCAAACACTTATTTAGGAACGAAGAGATTGTTGAGATATTAAACCCACATTGGGTAAAAACAAGCCTAACAAACAATTAATAAAGATTCTGGGGCCACACTTAACCAATTGATTTTGTGATGGACCCCCAAATTTTAAGATGATATTAGAGCATGTCCAACAACCTACATGACAATTAGTTTTGAGATGGACCCCAGAGTTTAAGAGCGAGAATATGTTAGTATTTATTTGCATCCAATACATGTTGAGATTTCAGTGCCCATGTCATTAGTATAACCAAATTCTTTAAATTCTTCCCACTGACAGGACTCTCCTACTAAATCCATATCTTTGTTGTTTCTCTAAATTCATTTCCTAGTTCTCAAAAATTCAAAATGTTTGTAAACAAAGGGAAAATGAAAGAAGAGAAGAAACCAAAGCTTAATAATATTTGACTTTTGGTTTGTCTGTTATCTTTCCTTTGACTATATTCAGGTTTCGAGTCATTTTCACAAGATTCTGAGAAATGGGTTCATCCTAATTCTATTATAAGTTGAAACTGTTGAAGAACTGGAGACAGAGGCGAGAACAAATTCCATCTCCAACGACATATGAACAAAGCTTCAAAGTTCTAAACTGTGTAACATCGCTCCACCCAGTTTCAATGATTTCCAACTGAAGATCAGTTTTCTTAGCTTTAGTCTTGAGCACAATGGCTTTCACTAACGCAAAATCCTTAAGGTTAGTCCAATTCTTGTTTATAAGCTTTGACTATTTGCCTGATGAAAATTCATTGTGGTTACTATTAATGGAAGTTTGTGTTATAAAGGAATTGATGTCAAAATATCAACTAATTTATTTTTTTAATCAGATTTGGCCAGTTTGATCTTGAAATTGCTGAAGCTCCACCGATGTCACACTCGAGGAAGAATAAGCCATTAATGAAGAAAAAGCTTTCCAGAGTCTTCTCAGAGGACTACGACATAGTTGACAGGAAGATTCTTGATCCTCGAGGAACTCGTTTAGGCAGATGGCACAAATGTTTCTTGGTTGCATGCCTTGTTTCTCTTTTCATCGACCCTTTATTCTATTATTTGCCAGAACTCAATGACAAGTACATGTGCATGGAAGCGAGTAAAGCCCTCGAGATATCCCTTACGGGTATTCGGACGATTGTTGACATGTTTTACATGGTTCAGATTGTCGTTCAGTTTCGGACAGCTTATGTTGCACCTTCTTCTCGTGTGTGTGGGAGAGGAGAGCTCGTTATAGATTCTAAAATGATCTCATCAAGGTATCTGCGTAAAGACTTTTGGCTCGACTTTTTAGCCGCTCTTCCACTTCCACAGGTATCGTTTAATTTGAGGCAGGCTTAGTTTTCGTTAATTTTATTGGAGGATGACCTATTATACGAGATTCCTGTCATTGCAGGATCTGGGAACAGTATGATGTACGTAGTCGTACCTCTGCAACAAGAGACTGAATCCTTGGCTTACTAATCTTTCTAAATTCTGTTACAGGTGTTGCTGTGGATTACGATTCCTCACTTTAGGGCTTTGACAATGATCACTACAAAAGTCATACTACACTTCATTATCATTTTCCAGTTCTTCCTGAGGCTGTACCTTATCTTCTCACTTTCATCAAAAATTACAAAGGCCACTGGAGTTCTGGTTGAAGCAGCATGGACCGGGGCAGCTTATAATCTGTCACTTTTTATGTTGGCAAGCCATGTAGGACATTATTTTCCAATTTATATATTTATTACCCTTGCTTGCAAGTAAGAGACTATTTCCATAATTCTACATCAACCATATTTATGCACTCACTCTGGTAGAACTTTTCTCTATTGTAAAGGTTATTGGAGCTTGCTGGTACCTTCTAGCAGTTGAAAGGCAAGAACAGTGTTGGAAAACTGTATGTGATCTTCAAAGTCCGAGTTGCCAGTATTTCTTTTTCAGCTGCCATGGCATCGATGCACCTGGTCGAGCAGCTTGGTTCGAATCAAGCAATATCTCTACCCTATGCGGCCCCAAGAGCAACTTCTACCAGTTTGGGATCGTTCTTGATGCATTAACGAATGGAGTTGCTTCGTCAAATTTCTTTAACAAGTACTTCTACTGTCTTTGGTGGGGAGTAAGAGGCTTGAGGTAAGTGAGAGAGTCAGCTGAAGCGTAAAGTTCAATAGGAATGTCCAAAGTTTAAGTTTGTTGTTTTCACTTGAATCTGCAGTTCCGTTGGTCAGAATTTAGCAACAAGCACCTACATTCCAGAGGTACACTTTTGCATAATCATAGCAATTGTAGGATTGGTGCTTTTCGCTTTGCTCATTGGGAATATGCAAGTAAGTTTAGTGGTGTACTTCACCAGATACTCTGTTGAACTTCTGTTGATTTCAAGATTTTTTGTTAAAGCTTCTAAGAACCTGGCTTTAATGATGAATAAACAGGCTTATCTCCAATCAACGACTGTAAGAGTAGAGGAGTGGAGGGTCAAAAGGACAGATACCGAACAGTGGATGCATCACAGGCAGTTGCCACATGAATTAAGGGAGAGAGTGCGCAAGCATGACATTTATGAATGGGTTACAACTCGAGGGGTTAATGAAGAAGCCATTCTCAGTGGCCTTCCCCCAGATCTCAGGCGAGACATCAAGCGCCATCTTTGCATTGAACTAGTTAGACAAGTGAGTTTGGATTCGCTCCCTCTGGTTTGCTTTTTTTTTTTTGTTTCTTTAACCGAAGGGGTTAAAAAAACTGGATTGAGCTGGGGACCTATTCTTCGCAAAGCCCCGGGTCTACCACTACGCCACCCCCTTAGGTTTGAAAAATTACTTCAAGTATCATTTATTTCAACTTTTCTATACAACTGAACACACAAGTCTAATAGGTTTTATCAATGTGAGCAGGTTCCTCTCTTTGCTCTGATGGATGAGCATACCATAGATGCAATATGTGAAAGGCTAAAACCGGTTCTATGCACCCCGGGCACCTGCCTAGTTCGTGAGAGCGACCCCGTCGATGAAATGCTCTTCATCGTTCGAGGTCACCTAGAATCCTTCACCACTGACGGAGGCCGGACCGGATTCTTGAACTCCTGTCGTATTGGGCCAGGTGAGTTCTGTGGTGAAGAGCTACTGAATTGGGCCTTAGACCCATCCCCTAGCATCATCCTCCCTTCCTCCACGCGGACCGTAACAGCCATTGCTGAAGTGGAAGCCTTTGCTCTTTCTTCGGATGACTTGAAATTCGTCGCATCACAGTTTCGTAAGCTACACAGTAAAAAGCTTCGGCACACATTCAGGGTTCACTCTCATCAGTGGAGGACTTGGGCTGCTTGCTTTATACAGGCAGCCTGGTTTCGATACAAGAGGAGGAAAGAGGCTGCAAATCTCAAGGCTAAGGAGGGTGACGGGGTTATGTCTCAAGAACCATCTAATGAACGAACTGGGTCATGCACGGGCCGAATGGATGCAGGGCTAGCGATGTATACTGCAACATTGGCAGAAAGCACAAGAAGAGGGAGGGGCGGATCGGAGTTTGAGCTTCGCAGCTCATTAACGAAGCCAGTAGAACCTGATTTTTCCATTGACGATCAGTAAAGAGGATACTGAATGGGGTCGATATGTATATCCTTTTTTATTAGTAAAATTCTTGTCTAGCAAGCGAGGCATAGTACTTTTGGAGCATTTTAGTAGCACATGTACATTAATGCTGTGACGACCCGAGTCCGAGATTCGATGTTGAATCCCAACTCAGAGCGCCAAACCCAAGAAAAACAAAATAAAGTGAGCCATAAAAGCTCGAAACTAAACCAATGCAGTGGAATAACTAAATGAAATAAGAGTTTCAAAAACTCGAATAACAAAATCCCCACAAACATATAACACCTCCACGGCCAAATATGTGCTGGAGAAACAACAACACGGGGAAACCCATGAGCTAACATGCTCGGGAAAACAACTAATAAATAGACGGCTCAAGCCTCAACATAAATAAATAAAACTATCCGATGATACAATAAGGTACAACGGGCCGACTCCACAAGTCGCCACTAAATTACAACAAAATAAAATACAACATTTCTACCCGACATACTAAGTTTACATAACTTAGCTTAAATCCACGATCTCACAGAATACGAGATAAATACAAAGTACTAACTAAGTATAACTCGAGGAACTTCTAACTAAAGCCTCACTGCGCTAGAACTCAAAACCTGCAAACTAAGGAAAACAAATATGGAAGGGATGAGTCGAATACCCAGTAAGTTACTAATGAAACAATATGACATGACATTATGCACATAATATAACAGGTTAATAAACATGTTGTAGCATATAAGACAACCAACTCTATATTCACGAGAGGCTCAATAGCCGCCAGCCGTCATGCACTGGTTGGAGACCACGACTAACATTCGCTCGTATAGGAAGCACATAAAGTGTAAGTAAACACATAAAAGTGGATACGGTGGATTCGAGGTACACCTCCGAAATTCCTTGAAACACTTCCGACCTTATAGCTCCATAACGCTGTAGAAGACAATTACGCTGGTGCTTCACAGAACTATAAAAGATGCCTCTACTGCTATCGAACACGTTAATAATAATAATAGATTCCTGCGCTTCTGTTTCAGAGAACCATAATAAATAATTGTGCCGCTGATGCTAGACACGTTTCCCAATATCAACCATGAATAAAAATAGATGAAATGTGCTGCTGCTGCCGTACACAAATCACAAAGGGACCGGTGCTCATATCCCGAAACCAATATATGTACCCGATCGCGTCAAGCACGATCTACAAGTACCCAATAAATAAATGTACCCGACCGCATCAAGCAAGATCTACAAGTACCCGTTGTGGACCATTTTCTGTATCCACGTCGACGTATTGCTCGATCCCCTACGACCCGAGACAATACGGCTCTAGCCACTTATAGGTATCACACGGGACTGGTGTCCGTATCCCAATGCATACAAAACAATGTCGACAATGCACAGTCGCCGTTTATTCCGTTCAACTATGGGGCTAGAGAAAACCCATACTGTAGCCAACGATAGGGAGAGACCCAGTGTATTGGCCTTCGGCTATTATGAAGCCCCTGCTCCCGCAATAACCTAGCGTCAATACACCTCCAATGCACATATGCCAGCTGGACTCGATGCAATGCACAAGTAGATGTTTACTCATGCTAAACTAATCAAAGCGTGTTCTATTGAATCACAACTTAATAAACTAAATCATGATGTGTTCTACTGAATCACATACCAAATCAAACCATGATTTGTTCTATTGAATTACATACCAAATCAACACAATGTGCTTGTAAATACTAAACACACAATCAATCATCAAAGTAGGATGATTGTTCTCTATTGCTTACTAGAACAACCACTTATACACCAAATCATTTAAGTCCGCGAATGCTAGACTTAACAATCATAACATGTGTAAGCCTACTCGTACTTCCAATCATAATCCATACATAATGAATACTCTAAACTTAGGATCTCTACGGTATCCTATAACAACATAATACACTCCAATAATATGCCTCATAATCCATCACATTCCCAAACTTACTACGTAATACGTTCGTAGCAACTTAACACTAGTCCCCGCACCCTTACTGAGTGATAACTGGGGTATCTCAAAACTTTAACTCATAATAAACACGTCACCCAAATGTGTAGTGACTAAGTCATTCCCAACGTATGTCACACATCGTCGTACACAATTCATCAGTAACTTGTATGAAGTCACGAGTTCCTTTAATAGTTAATCAAAGCGTAGACGTAGGGTGTATATATATATCATCCAACCCAATTCAAGTAGCCATGTGATCAACAACATTGACTAAGTCAACCTAACTCAAGTTCGTTCGATCAAGATCTCATTAATTTGTCATCCCACATCGTATGAGACTAAAATACTACTAATATGTATTTATACCACTCATTAACTCATTACACGACGTATACTCTTAACGTCCTATTCAACTCCGCTAGAGTCGGTCACGACTAGAGTCTAGTCCATACAGTGTTATACACAATTCACAATATCCCAACGACTGCGCTCAAGTCTTACAAATATTCAAAACGTCGGGACAAGCCGTAGCATTATCCTTACATACCCATCTCAATCACCATACTCAATGTACCGAAATTCTATACTCATAACAATCTTGCGAGTTCAACGTGAGTTTATAAACAACAAAAGTCCCAAATGATTCAGTATCATCAAGGTCTAAGAATAACGACTACAACGATCACAATAACCCTTGAGGCGTTTATACTGTCGAAGACGTCAACAATAACGGTGACAATAATAACATCACCCCAATGAGTCTCTACTACTCGGAGACTACAACTATAACACTAACAACAACAACGAACCACAACATCATTCACAAGTCTCTAATATTCCGAGACTACAAAATTAACAACAAATCATCAATACCTAACAAATAGCATGCTAACAATTCATATTGAACAATTATAGCATGTAGAAATTTCCATATACAACATGTATAACATGTAGTCATCGCGATATTATACTACGATGCTCAAAATCTAAGAAGAAGATTAGTAACTTACCACACAACGCAAATCTTCCACAAAATCAAAGCGGCTTCGGGTGGAAATGTACTCCTCCGCGACCTCTACGCCGCTACGGAGTCCAATCGTCGATCCCAAGCTCGATCCAAGACCGAATCAAGCTTTCTCTCTTTCAAACCTACTTTCTCTTTCTAAAAACTTGGAAGAAGAAGGAGGATTCGTGATATACCAATAGATCATGGAATATTTTTGACTAAAAATGTTCTCCTCGTTGCCCTCTACGCTACGGCGAAGACAGATCGTCGATCCGACTCCGAATGCTCAAGATATCGCGATTTCTTTCTCTACTCTCTCTAGACTCTCTCTCTCTCTAACTTCTGATTTTAGAACGTGAATGAGGGAGATGAGGGATGGTTTTACTCTTATTATTAGTGGGTAAGTGTTTAGGTCCAATTCCTGGCTTGTTTGGGCATTTTGAATCACTTAAAAAGGTTAAAAAACGAGAGAGAATGGACCGAACGAAAACAAGGCGTCGGGACTGGGCGGCCGCCCTCCTCCCAGGTTTTCCGATTTTTCCTATTTCGCTCCCGTTTGATCCCGAAATGTCCCGAAATGATCCTAACATCAAATCAAAGTCAAAACACATCCAATACACACCCAAATCATCCCGTGACGAGGCACGAATGATATCAAACACTAGTCTCAATTGCACATCGAGACATCCACACTCAACCAGTTCAACTTATGGATTAACGTCAAAGCGAACGTGCTTGTTGTTTGCGAACGAACCTAAGCCAAGGCTAGGATAACCAACCAAAGAGGAAATGTAACGTATACGAACGTTAATCGACGTTGAGGATAGTCTCGAACGGGTATAGGAACAAAGTGCAACTCACCATGAGTTAAACACACGTCAAATATGGTTCTCGACCTAACACGTCACGCTTAACAAGCATGACACCTCACTCTCCGAGGGTTTCAAGGTCAACAACGAGAGACTATAATAGAATCAGGAAAGAAGTTAGGTCGGGGTGTTATAAATGCCCTTAATATCCATACTAGGATGTGATAAGTGCCAAAAGTGAAATTTGTAAAAAAAATAGACAATCGTTTAGGGGCAACAAAATTTTAAAATTGGACACTCATTTTAGGATGGAGGGAGTAATTAGTTTTTTCGAAATTGGGTTTTAATCGTGAGCCATAAAGATTTGAGATTGTATAGATCTTCTGTACCTTCATGTAAGCCACTACAGGGGCTGGATGAATCTGTAGTCTTTGCACATAATCTGTAACAATACTTTTCACTTGAAAATAGATTGCAAATATGTTCGTTTATATGGACATAGTTCATTTTAATGGAAGAAATTTGTCTTGCAAAGGGGAAAGTACAATAGTTCCCCTGCGTTATGTAAACAAACTTTTACTTATAAAGTCAGTTCTGTCGATATGTTTGTAGCTGTAGACTCCTCAATTTTGACAAGGAGTAAGAATGAAACTTACCAGTAGTCGGATCATTCGTTGACATGTTTCATTTAATGATTCTGATTTTCGTTCGGTTTCGTGCAGCTCACGTTGACAATGGCTAAAATTCAAGTTGAATGTTCGAAAGAAACCACAAGAGGTAGCCCTCATAGTTATCCGGTAATTGTTGATAGGTTTTATATATTGAAGATATCAAAATATCTTGCCTCCACGTGGCAACGAGCAGGACACGTGGCTATGCTGATCTGGGACACGGAGGACAGCTCAATTCGACCCCAGGATTCGCCAACAGCTTGGACCCCAACACATCTATCATTCATCCTATCCCGGTCTCCCTGCGGAGCTCGGTAGAGTTGACAGTTCTCCATCCACACTGGGCCTGAGAGCCTGCGAAGTCTAGACCCGGCCGGCTGCAGTGCTAAGATCCCGAGGTTTATACCCCGGGGAGTTGAAGATAGTCAAAGAAAGATGCCACAATTAAGGCTCACCTGCTACTACGTCATCCCGGAGCCGCTAACAAGCTTCTCATTGGACAACCAGTGACTTACTTTCTAAGTAAAGTTACTTCTAGAAGATCTGCACAGCTCTCAGAGGAGGTTTATCTTCTACATCAATACTGGTCACTTTCCCTTAAAGGCTCATCAATGTAAAAGATAAACCTCCGGTATAAATACAAGGTGATTGCCTTAATTTATGACCTAAGTTTAAATAAACACTTACAACTACCAAGCCTCCAAAGCATTCAGAGCATTTACTCCCAGAGCATAGCCTGAATCCTCACCGGAGACCATAACTTACCGGAGGGCTTTAGCTGGACCACGTCCAGCTCCCTAACGGTGCTTTCCCTTCTTCTCAGGTATCTACCGGAGGACAAGTTCCATTAACACTTGTGCCTATTGAGAGCCGGGGCATCCTACCGATTTACTAGCTGCATACGTGGACTTGACCAGATCACCAGAGCACTTTTTGGCGTGATTATATATGATTACGATTTTTGTTAGGTGTTGCATAGATTTTTGTTAGAGTATATCTTAAACTTAGAGTTGGTTGTGTTCATATCAATTCTGCAGCTGAATAGGTCAGAATTTTCTACTAGCAATTATCGCAGAGAAGTACATATTTGAATGATCATTGCAATTATGAGATTGGTGCTCTGTGCTTATCAGGAAGATGCAAGTAAGTTTACTGCTGTTTATACGACGAACAGGTACACACGTACATCCATTGGACTTGAGAGTTAGACATGTATACCGTAAATCTGGTAGAAAACACACTTAGGAAATTGGAGTGATTGGCATTGTGAATTTGGACTCGAGTTCCTGAGCTCATTGCCAAAGGCCAGCGGAACCTGATTTTTTTAATGATTGGTCAAATGGACAACAGAGGGGCACGGTATTTAGCTCTAAGTGCCCAACTGCTAATCTTTGGAGTAGTTCCCTAAACTCAAAGGGAAGGCTACAGGTCTTCTCATTAGTGTTTTGTAAATGGAGTTCCTTTGTTATTTATGCATGTTGGGGGTGGTGAATAGCCTATATTACTTTCATTTAAAATTTCATCCTAATTTGAAAATACATTTTAAAACAGGGATAAAATGTTTAACAGGTCTTAAAAATTTTCTCTTAGAAGCAATAATGCTGATGTTAAGAACGACAAACGTGCTTCAGCTGACCTTATCTACTCTGTTTGTAATACCCTCGGTGCTTCCTTTGTGTGTTATATTAATCTTAATACATTGCTATCATGTTTGACATACTTGTAGGTTCATTGGGGAGGCATGTTGCATGATTATACATTGATTTAATGTCTTTCGTGTGTCTTGAAGTGTATATTAATCCTTGTGGTTATGTGAGTTCGTGATGTGTTACATTTAGGGTTACGTTATGTGATGTTTATATTGAGTTCCGAAGTTGTTTCGAACTTGGTTTTGGGTTGGGTTCATATTGGTATCACTTAGGAACACTTTGGAAACCCTTTTGAGTCATTTTTGGACCCTAGGTCGCGCCCTAGCGCACCCCAGGCGCGCCCTAGCGCGTACACGACCAGAAGTTTGACAAAAATCAGAAAATAGACCAAAGTTCAGCCAGGCTAGCGCGCATACGGACAAATTTCACCACTTGTAGTAATTTGGCCATAACTTTGTGTAGAAAACTCGGATTTGCAAACCATTTGATTCTGTGTAAACTAGACTCAAATATCTTTCCAACCATACCTTATTTGTAATTTTTGGACTTGTAGATCATCCTAGGCACGTCTTTGAAGTTGACTGAAAATCAGGCCCATTCTGTACAAGACAAGCCTCTTCCAAACTTTGTAATTTTGACTCTTTTGACCCTTGGACCCTAGGCTGATTGTGTTGTACCTTGGTTTGACCCTTTGACCAGCCTAATAAGTTACTCCCAAGCCTATGAGAGACTTCAATTCACCATTTCTTCTTCCATAAAAGCTTGAGAACTTAAGTGTGGGAGATAAAGGTGAGAATAGTGTGTGTAGTTCATATCTCAACATCCAACCATTGGATCTTTCATGCAAGACCACCAAGGTGTTGCTAAAGATTAGGAGACTTCATTACAAAGCCTTGATTTTGAATTTGTTAGCTTGATTCTCTTCTTTGGAGGTAAGTTACTAAACCCCTATGTATGTTAGAATTTGTTATATGTATGAACATTTATGAACATACATGACTTGTGTTGTTGTTGAATTCATGTCTAAATGTTAGGATGATGTGAATAACATGATATTATGTGAAATACATGATTTGGATGGTTTAAAATGTGTAGAGATGGATATCAACCAAGAAAGTAAACTAGTGAACAAGTTTCTGACTTTAGATGGTGAAAATTGCATATAGCAATTATACCCAATTTTATGAACTTTAAGAAATGACCCCAAGAATGGATTTTTGGGAAGATTATAATCCCATAAATCACAAGTTAAATTACTACGAAAACTAGAGTTCATTTGGTATAGATTTCAGTCCTTCGAGTATATGATACTGGTAAAATTAGAGACTTGTAATCAGCTCTAAAGTGATTGTTTAAAGTTCTTGAAACATTATGTTTGATGAGAATTCTTGTTAGAATAATATAATCTACTTAACATTTATCAAGTTCACTACTTTTGAACTTGATGGTTATTTGCATAAGATGAGTATTATACCAACTTGTGCATTGCATTGAGTCCAGCTGGCATTTGTTGTTTAATCAAGGTGGGACAACCTATAGTCTTTACGAATTTGTTTTATAATCGCTATAAGTCGCCGTACCGGAGTTCACATAGCCTCACCTATTGGCCATAGGTGGGATGTAGCCCCATTGTTGTAGCAATACGCATGACTTTGACTTGCTAGAAGAACCTGATGGATTTTGTCGGGGGACCCGGTGGATTTTACCGGTAAAGTCGATACATCACACACGAGTATCAATACACGTTGGTTGTTTTGTGTATTGCAGGAGCAACACAAAGATGGAGAAAGAGATATGATATCCTTTTATAATGTGGTTTATTTACAAGCACTTACTTGATAATCAAGGTGCTATGTGAGATATGTTATTTGTATATCCAAGGTGATGATACATGTTCAGTTGTGGTATATAAATGTTATTACCATGTTATGTTTGTTACTTGAGCATTATGCCATGTCGTGTAGTTGCATTTAGTAGCTTTTTAAGTTTCGACTCACCCCGTTTACTGTTTATATGGTTTTCCTTAGATTCGAGCCAGCTAGGGAGTTCACGGTGAGACCGGAAAGGGTTCACGTTAGCTTGCAGGTCGTCCGCGTTTGGTAGCTTGAGAACCTTGTATCTAGTTAGTTATTTTCTTTTGGTAAGGACGAACGGTGTTTGTGAAGTTATGTAAACTTTACTATGGGTAGTACTACTTGGTGTTGTTTTGTATATTCTTTTGGTAGCCGACATATGTATGTCGTGCTTGTGTATAACTTTGTTGTTAATTCAGTTTCTTTTCCCGAGCATGTAGTAGCTCGTGGTTTATGTTGTTCCGGCATGTCGTGGCTGATGTTGTTGTTGTTGTTTTAGTTGTTTTGTTTCCCAAGTCTTAGACTTGTGATTTTAGTTTGTTGGGTTCCGGCTGTAGTGTCGCCGAAGACTTATTTAATTCATATCAGGTTTATCAGTTGTGTTTGTTGTAAGTACGGGCGGTTACGCCACGTGCTCTTCGTGTTGTTGTGTCGTTTTGGCGACTCGACTTTGGAATTTCGTATAGAGGTCCGGGTCGGGGCGTCACAGTTGGTATCAGAGCTTATGTTAGCTATTCGACAGGATAGGTTCCATGGCCTAGGTGGGTATGGTTTATTTTGAGGTATTAACGTCGAGTGTTGTGTGTAGGTTAAAATGGTGCGGACTAGGCTCGGAGCGAGTACTAGTAGAATTGGTATGAGTGCCAGTGGGAATGATGGTCAAGATGAGGATGTTAATCATCCACATTTTAAACAACTGCTCTAACCAACTCAAGCCTAGTGTATTAGCAAACTATATTCAAAAGACTAAAATACCCCTGACTAAAATACATAAATACTACATCCATGTCGTGTGTACTCTAAGTGTAGATAGCTTGATTAGCTGCTTCAAGTGACTCTTCAATTCGCCATGTTTCTGTGTAACAAACACACTATTCAATTTTCCTTCTTCTTCTTTTTCATTGGCATTATTATCTCCGATAGTAGTGGAGTCCTTGCTTTGAGACAACAATGAATAACCGTAGACAAATGCTTTGTGCAAATATACATGAAATTTCTGCACATGCAGGTCGCAAGAACTTTGTTACACCCAGAGGGTGTTTGTTAACTAGCATTGCTTTTTTCAGCTACCTTATGAAGAAAGTTTACGTAGGAACTTGATCAATATCTTGTCGTCATTAAGGGGTGGCCCAGTGGTAGAGCTGGGACTTCACAAAGTGTGATGTCTCAGGTTCGATCCCTTCCCACGCCCCCTTACGACGTCATAAAAAAAATAATAAATAAAAAAAAAATCTTGTTCAAGTCAGATTTTCAAGAAATGCTTCTATGCGTGCGTTTGTGTTCAAAAGGACCATCTCATGACTAGTGATTGTCTCCTTAGCCTGAAACTTAAATTTCTGCTTGGAGAGTCCTTATAGGAATACTCTTACAATGCTTTAATCTAATTTTCCAAAGAATTTCACGTGTAAGCAATAGTAGTGCAATAAATATTATGGGAAATCCTTGGGCTATGTTATTAATTGGTGGTGCATGCCTGTCCTGTCCTGTCCTTTTCAGTTCAAGTTCAGCTTCTCTGACCGACTGTATCGCCCTTCTTAATTCTTAGTCAAACCACATGAGATGCTGTTCATTTTGTGCATGCCATGTTAATTATAGTCTGTAAAGGAAGTTTAGTGTCTATTTCTACCAATAGAAGTTAGTTTCTTGTGAACTAGTAACTAACTAACTAACTGCATCCCAAATGTTGCATTTTATGGCTAATTAATGACCCCCTCCCATTTAATAATAAATGTCTAGATCTCCTTTTGGTACTCTTCCAGCTAGAGAATACAAACAGATGGATAAGACGGCTACATACTACAGGATGGACATGGAATCCAATCCATGATTTTCAAAGGATCCAACATTTTCGGTTTCTAGTTATATTGCTATAAATCTGATTGATCTAAGCCTATATATATAAATAGAAAACTGAAAGATTTTATCAAGTATAGTTCATGAGATGCTTTTCTTTGTGAGAGCTTATCTCATGTCTGTAAAGTGATCAGGCCCTTAAGCTAGTACATTTAACTTAAATGGGCCTCTGTTATGTAACATTAGAAAGTTGGGCCTTGGAACACCCATGGGTCAGTTCAGTTCAGTTGCAGTAAGTTCATCCCCTAATTTAAACAACAATTAACATCCTAGCTAGCTAGCTAGCTAGTCTTAGTGAACTAACTGAAGGCGAATGTGTCCATGGTGCGATTTCTTAAACTAGTACTCTCCCTATATATTCGATCAACATAATTGATGAGGAATGATAAAGCGTGGTTGCCCGGCCCATTAGTGAGAATTTGGATATGCTTATCCCAAGCCGAAGCCCATAAATAGGTTTAAGATATATGTACGTACTCCGTTTTTATGTTATTAGTATTGTCTTCGATATTTGACTTTGGGCCTTGATAATTGAATTTAATATTTGGTTTTCCTTATATAAATTAAGGACCTCAAGACTAGGACGAGTGAGAATTGAAGAATCAACAGTAGTCTCATGCATGCATATGGAGTGTCGTAAAAAGGAATTGTGAACTCAAAAACTAGGGTGTTTAATTATTACTCTGACAGGCCTCTCAACCTATATATTGTCATAAAAATAGAGCATATATATATATTAGAAAAAGGAAAGATAAACTCATTAACTGGCCGAAGAAGAAAGGGAGTTTGTTACTGCAACGAGCTGAGCCTCTCAACATATTGCCTTATATATAGGATAGGATATCCTTTGGATGCTCAAACAATCTTGACCATGGAACTGAAAATATATATATATATATATATATATATGTTACTGATCGAGGTTTTCTGCATACATATTCATCGTCGTATATAGAGCAACCGGGGGGTTCTAGTGGAATTTAATTAGATTGAGTTGTATAGATAAAGTAAGTCAGCCAACATTATTATTGGTCATATGATTTTGCTTCTTGCATTTTGAAATTTGAAGTGTAAGAAAGATTAGGAATTACTTTAATTTGGTAGTTCTAGTCAAAAGAGAAACTAAGATGAATAGGTGATGATCAATAAGATTCCCACTATATATTAAGAAGAGACTGGAAATTGGTTTACTACTTTAAACTACCAGACTAACTAACGTAAGAAAATTACAAAGTGCTGCCTTTTGACCCAAAGCTAGAGTTGATTAAAAAGATCACTAGCTAGACATGAGAGTGCTTCATTAGGGAATGATTACTCTTGTAATGAAGTTTGACAAACATGCTTTGCAATTGTACGTCTTAATTACTTTGACAGAAATATGTTGTTAACCTGTTTCTTAATTTCACAATAAATAAATAAATGAATTAATTGGCTTACGACTATTTGTTAAATTAATCAGTTCTAAACCCTTTTGCGACTTGTTTGAGTTATGCTAAAGACAAATAATTGTGACCTTAATGATTCCTTAACAACCTTTTACCTTCATTATCTTTGACTTGAAGCCAAAGAGAAGAATTATCCTAGCTAGTTAAACTTCCTAGCCCAAACATGGTACCATGCATGTCAGAATTGAGTAATAGAGTACAAATCATTCTGTTTTTAGTTAAATTATTATTTTTTTCACCTTTTAGTTCATGTTGGAAAGGGATTAAGCTATTGATTACGGTGTTTTTTTTTCCTTGACTTGACTTTTCTTCTGTTTGTTAGGAAAACACACTGGAGGGAGGTATTCTTTTTTTGCGAAAACGAAATTCGCAGTCCAAAAAGTGATCCAGAAGCTCCAATGTACAAATTTTGATGAATATAGTGCAAGTAAGTTGAAGCATAAGGATCGAGGTTGATCATCACTTCCCTTCCCTTAGGTTAAGTAATGGGTCCTACAATGTTTTTGCATCTTTAACAGTCTTGGGATTGATTGAAGCATGTTACTCTTTGCAATTTTGAACAAATTTACACATATTTCTAGGCATTATTTACTTGATTCATGCTCAAGTTGTCTTCCACATCAAATTTAAGCATGCTTTCTTCCCCTTCTCTTTCTCTCTCTCTCTCTCTCTCTCTCTCTCTCTCTCTCTCTCTCTTTCTCACTATTCCATTTCTCTTTGGTTGTTTTGATTGCTAATTTGACTAGAAGTTGAAGTAGGAATGCTGATGAGCAAAGTGATATTTTAGGATTTTGCCATGTTAGTGGTTAAAGAGAATGATGAAAGAAGTTGAAAGAGTGGAATTATGAATGAAAAAAGAATTTTATTAGGTTCGAAAACTGATTGCATAAACAAATAATTATCGTACTTCTGAAGTCATATTCTAATATGTTGATCCCATTATTAGGATATTGTTAAAGAAGTATTGAAATGACTCGAGAAGAGAAGTGGTCTGTCTAATTAACCTAGATTCCTCTCTCATCTTTTTCCATTGCTCAAAGTGGTATGTTGAGAGGCTTTCCAATAGCAGAGGAGCAAAACTGGATAGAATACCACTTGGGACTGTTTAATCATTCACTCTTTCAATTTCTTCATATTTTTCTTTCAAGAAACTCATTATGTCCATGATTTTTTAGGTTTCTTATTTTGAACAATGTTCAAAGGAAACAGTCTGATGTCCACAAAGAATCTCGTCATACCAATGAGGTAAATGAAAAAAGGTAAATATTTCTTTTTTTGTTTTTAGAACACAAGGGTTTTAATTTTGCAAGTAAAGAAAACTTGCACCCATGCCAAGAAAATCAAAAACTAATATATATATATATATATATATATATATGAATGTGTGTGTGTGTGTGTAAAGGTTTTTGTATGAAAAACCTGCTTGAGATGAAAAGGGGGATGGGGTGGTAGACAAGGTGATGAGGTTGAGACATGAAATAGCTTCTTAAAGTGGGACAAGATCAGTAAAAGGGGAGACATTTATGGGTCCCAAAAACTAGTCAGACACCTCCATATTTCTTTGCATCACATTAAAATCTCTTTATTCTTTTTAATCATATTTATATATAACTATATATATATATATATATATATATATTTTTACATATATGTGTCTGATAGGGAGAGATGGGACATTGAGATTTTTGTCACACTAGGAGGAAAGGCCTTTCGGTGAGAAGCTTTTGTGGTATATAGTCAGCAAAAAGAACCCCACCTTGACCATGTTAATGACTGAGTTAAGCTTGTAGTTTATTGGGAAAGATTCATTAAACTAAGTATATAAGGAAAGGAGAACCCTCTCCCCAAGAAAACACCCATCTAAGTCTTAATTTCCACTTAAGTAGCTAACATAAAGAAATTACATCTCAAGATCATATATAGAAAAGTGAAAAATAACAAGTCCTTGAAAGGAGGGACATAATAGGATGACACATTTCCCCCCAAAGAATTGTCCATCACCTCTAATTGGCCACTAATATCTTTTGTATTTGTATTATGTGTGTGTGTGTGTGAAAAAGGAAAGAAAAGAATATTTGGGACTAACACCACTTACAAATTTTGGTTTGGAGTGTGAATTTAAGAGTAAAGATGTTTCTGGCACTTTTGGTAATGCTTTGAGTAAGGAAATAGACTATTGTTATTTGAGTTGTTCCCGGCCATTCACTAGCAATGATACTCGTAACATATTGTTGCCGTATTTGAACATGTCTTGCAAAAGTGTAACCATAAAAATGGATAACATCATTGGTCGAGTTTATTATGTGTTACAATTTTGTTAGTCGTTTGACGTTATGAACTCAAATTGAGGTCAAGTCTAAAAGTAAACTTGATCCGAGATTACTGCACTCGAAAGCGTTCTCAATGGGGCCAACATAACTCCCTAGAGTTCATGGTGGGGCAGTAAGACTCCAGTGGGGTGACGAGGAGGCTACAACTATGGTCTTCCCCTCTTAAAATCTAACAAAGAAGAGAAAAAACAAAAGGAGATATGCAAGTATGATTGTATGACATAGTATTTAAAGGCATTAACAATGGATAAGGCATTAAATATGTTAAGTACATGTACCTTCTACACTAAAGGGATTACAATGTACATTGTAGGAGGGAATCCCAGAGACAACTGGATAATATATACTCCTATGTTATTGACCAATACAAAAAGTCAACAATGAATGATTGAACTATATAAGAAGCACCAATAGCTTTAAACTCATCTCTACCATTCCTTATTACTAGTTATAGAGTCCGTGCTCTGCACGAAATTTAATTTAATTTTGAGATTAATTAATACATTTTAAAATTATTTAAAAAAATATCATTATTGAATATATGTGTTTCTTAATTTAATCTGACAAAAATTAAGTATTATCAATATATGCAAATTGGTGGTTGTTTATTATAGTATTTTTATTTCAGAATAACTATTTTTTATTGGTGGTCAGTAAATGTATTTTCGTTTCTATACATTTTTATTTTATTTTTTAAGTATCTTTTAATGATATCAAATTGTTGTATTTTTTTTTCTTCGTCTAACTTAATAAAGATATTTTAGACATATATTTGAAGAATTTTTACAAAATTAAAAATAAATATTTACTTTGGGACATATTGAAGAAATGATTTTTTTCTGAACAAAAGGAGAATTGTTTAAGGATTTAATGTAATTATATTTCTTAAAAATAATTTTTAAAGATCATTCAATGATTAGAAAATATTTAATACTATATTTACATATTTTTGATGCATTATCAGTAGGAAAAATAAATTTACACATATATAAAAAAAAGCATCAATTTTGAATGAAATAATTTAAAATTTTGTTGATATGTATCACATAGGAAGATGTACATTCGGGACATCGAACTTTTTGCAAAATTGCAGTCTGGTCATATAAACTTTAAAACTACACTTTAGGCCACTGTACTTAAGTTCTGATGCATTCGTACCTATTTTTTTGGATGTATGTTAATTCAGTCGTTAAATTAATGTGAAATATCAATTTACCCTAGTTTTCATCTTCTCTAATCCAGAAATTTATCAATTCAATTTTCAAAATCAACTTTGCCGGGAAGAAATTCTCGTCAATTGGACCCTCAATTTTTCAGGTATCTCTCCCTTCTACCATCTCCTCCAAATTCAAACTAACTTTCAATATTTACTTCCTTGGTATACTCAAAGCTTCTCGGAGTTCTACGATGGTGAAGTAGATCCACTCCCAGTCTCTTGATATCTACTTCCTTACCGCTTTCACAGTTTTCACTTCGATTATTTTGGTGTTCAAGTCCTGACAAGTAACATCTCATTCTTCATTTCATTGGGGAACTATGTTCTTCTATAATTATATTTTCTTGTATTTTTGCAGGTGAGAAGGTTGGCACAGCTTTACCTCAAAGTCAAAGTTCCCCATTCAATATTGTTGATGACTTTCCCAACACTGTTGGACGGATATTTGACCTGGGCTCTTCTCCGACAAGCATGGATTTTCACCTTCAATTTATCAGGTATCTCTCCTTTCTACCTTCTCTCGTCAATGCGACATCGGAGCTTGGAGGACGAACTGAGGGAGAGAGAGCAACAGCCGCTTGGTAAAACCCTCCCATATTTTTGATTGATTCTGTTAATTAATCCAAGATTTGGCTTCTTCTTTACTGATTCCCAAATTGGGCTTTTTTATTTTACCATTATCCTCACAAATTTTCCTGATTCAGTTTCATTTCTTGAAAGGAGTACTGCCAACAACGAGAATTTACTATTTGGATTTGCTCAATTTTCTAACGGTTGCTGAAAATCTTTAAACCCCGTTCAAAATCGATTCAGTTTCTGCTTTTGTGAATCAGTTAGCGTTCGTTGGTGAAGTGTGTTATGCATGTTAATTTAGAGCATTTCTCTATTTGAGTTGCTCTATTTTTGGCAAAAACTCACTTAATGATTGTGCACGAATTACTTACCCTCGCTTTCATTTAGGGTTAGAGTTTATTTTTTCTGAATTAAAGAAGATGAAGATGAAAATAGGGGTAAAATTGGTATTTCACATTAATTTAACGGCTGAACTAACGCCGGTCAAAAGATGGGCACGGATGCATTAGAACTTAAGTACAGTGGCTCAAAATGTAATTTTTAAATTTCGGTGGCCGAATTGCAATTTTGTCAAAAGTCGGTGGCCCGGATGTACATTCTCCCAATTACATATTATAAACATTATTTTAGTACGACTTGAATAAGAATATGAGACCCATAATTTAACATGAAGAGAGTAATATTTATAAAAATAAAAATTAATTTATATTATAAATTAATCTATAGAATAATTTAATATTTTTTTAAAAATCATCTTTACATATAATATAATTGGTTGAGTTGGCTTAAGGTGTATATTCATATTTAAAAGGGTGTGAGTTCAATCCTAAAATTAAAAATAAATATTTTCGTTGGGACATATTGAAGAAATAATTTTTTTCTAAACAAATAAGAATTGTTTAAGGATTGAATATAATTATATTGTTTAAATAATTTTTAAAAATAATTCAATGATTAGAAAAGGTTTAATTGAATACTATATTTACATATTTTTGATACACTATTAGTGTGAAAAAGAAATTTACATATATAATAATAATAATAATAATAATAATAATAATAATAATAATAATAATAATAATAATAATAATAATAATAATAATAATAATCTGCAGTACGGAATAAAAAACTGTGTTTTGACATAATATCTCAAACACATTTATAAAGAAAAAAACCGCATTTTAAATAATCTGCGTTTTAGAAACGCTGCGTTTTCAAAACATAGCGTTTTTAAAACGCTACACCAAACGGGCTCTAAATCAAGAGCTTCCTAGCCATTTTACATCCGTCGCAACATTAAAGGAAAAATGATGTCCAAGCGGAGGAGACTCTAGTGCTCGTGGGTCGAAGAAGGTGTAGTGTACTCAATCTTACCTTTGCAACTAAAGAATCTCATGACTTCTGGATCACAATATTAGTAATTGTACCATAGCGTCAAGACTCAAACTTTTATGTTTCTTATAACACATAATCATAGGCAAAGCCACGTGGAGGCCAAGGGTGACCATGACCCTCTTAAATTTTGAATAATATGTAATTTATCTCCTTTAAATTTTATTATTACTATTTTTATTATATTTTGATTCTTTGAGTATTGAATGTTACATTTTTAATTAAGTTAACTTGACCCTTCTAAAGATCAAATTCTGGCTTCGCCTACACATTAATGAAAATTGCAAAAATAATTAAATTTTTAATCGTTCTTTATTGGGATGGGGGTTGGGATAACAAAGTTATAGTTTTTTTCTTGGGTTCAAATTGAGATGTGAAGTGACGCATGCAAGGCCGTCATTTTGGACCACCGCATGCATGACGGTAATGGGTAATGACCAGAAACAGCATCTTGAGACAAGTGATCCTTATATTTTTGAATCCAAGAAAATGTGTTTTACCAAAAAGAAAATAGAAAAGAAGAAAGGTTTCTTCCCCATTATCTATGTCAATTAAGGGTGTGTGTGTGTGTGTGAAGTATTGCTTGCAGACTCACCTACCAGACTTTAGTGTTTTTCCTTTGCAGGATCCAATACAACAGAGTAGCAAGATTACTTGTTAACCTTTCCTCATTTTTGCCCTGCCTGTCCCAGATATTGATTCTCGGAATTGTTTTTCACATTTTTCATAAAATATTTCGCTAGTCAACCAAAAACACAACCTAATCTTCGTAAAATAACTGCCTCGCCTTTAATTTCTTTGTATATTATCTCATAAAGTTATATGGGAATTCCATAATGCGGTTGAAAAATGGACTGTTAAGAGCGATTCCCCTGTATAATTGCTTCAATAATGGTCATGTCTATTCAAGAAAGTTGTGTTTTTTTTTTTTGTCTTCCCTAGCTTCATAGAACATACTTCCTAAAAGTTTGCACCTAAAGAGAACTTGGATAGGAATTGGGCCCTGGGATGATTCATGGTAGAGGCATTGAAGCAACTAGGAACAGAAGTGTTGACTGTTGAGCAGTATTTAATGACCTAGTTAAGTCAATGGTTTTTCAGCAGTGTATATGACCCAATTCATGCTTCAGCATGAGGTATTATTGGCCTCTTTGCTTGAAGACCGCTTGTATGTATCTCGACTAAATTACAGGATACGATGAGAGTCAATTTTTATTCATATACATCAGGCCTACAAGATCAGTAAAGTAAAATATTTACAAAAAAGATGGAGTATATAATATCAAGATATCTACATTAAAAATGTGTGAATCATGATTAGTACTATATTTTCAATTTAAATACTCCCTCCGTCCTTAAATTATTGTCTTTTTTTTCTTTTTTATCCGTCCCAGAATAATTATTTTGTTTGAAAATTTTTCTTTTTAGGATATTATTTTTACCATTTTATCTTTACTTTTTTTTTTCTACTTTAATTATGGAACACATACACATGTGTATAAAAAAAATTATACATTATATCAATATTAATAATTAAATTAATTATATTTTTTTAATCTGTATGTTAAATTAAACAAAATAATAATTAAGGGACGGAAGGAGTATTTGAAAGTACAATATGTATGCTAAACATTTAATATAAATAAAATAAAACATGAATGAAATTGAAAGTGTAAAGGTTAAAATTTGAAATGCTAATAAAAAGCTCATCCATATACAGTAGCGGTTATCATATTTTGGTGATTATTTAACCAAAAAGCTTATCCATATATAGTATGGGTCACTTTCGTTCCATTAGAGGAGTGAGAAAAGGACAAAGTGTAGATTGACTTTTGAACTGTATTAACTGCTAGATTCCTGTTAACCACCAATCCATCTGCATCATATGCCTACAATTAGTCTCGGTGGGGCCTCATAAAATCTTTTTAATTACTATGTTTAACTAAAAGAAATGGCCTTTTTGATTATGTTTTGTCGAATAAAATTTTATTCATTAATCAATCAATCAATTGGTTAACTAACTTGCCTCTTAATTAAAACTAGTCTAGTCTAGTCTAGTCTGCTTCTCTATCTTTACATCTTAATCAAATCTTAGGCACTATTCATATCATAGTTACCGTAAGATTAAACATCTCTCAGTAACTATGCTTTTCTTACCTTTTGGTCTATCCTAAAAATTTGATGATATATATATATATATAAATATTGATGGTACTATAAAAAAAAAAAAAAAACATCCAAAAGTCAATTAATGTTAAATTCAACTACACTATTGATCTTGACACGAGCTCGTTCAGCATATAATCAGAATTAAAACATGCTCTTTTTCGTTATTCTTCGTCCTGTTCATAATTTTTTGAACTTGGAGATCCAAAATGACTTGAGTTTGGATCAATAATTAATCAAAACAGTCCGGCTCTACTAAGATTGAGATCGGCTCAACATGTAAAAGAGCTAAATTGAAACTTATTTAACGTTCATTTCAAATAATAAATCAAAGTTGAGCAAGTTAAGCTCGATTTGGATTCACAACTTTATATAAATGGTACTCTTAACGGAAATTCAAAAAGAATAGAAAGTACAGTTTGAGTAATAATATTCTGATTCCAAGGAGATGATTCCTTTCCCACCAAAATATTCTAGCAAACCACAGGAATGTATGTATGTATGTCAATGTCAATTGTCAAGATTCATTCAACAGTCTTACACTCAAAACGGTTAAGTCAAAAGTCAGAAACATTCCCAGCCTTTCCCCCTAACCCAACTCCATCAATTTAGGCTTTGAAATATAGATGAGTACCACCCTCAACGACCAGGCTACCATGATGATGTGGCACATTGATTTAATAATGGCCCTAAGTTCATACTATTCCCTTTTTTTTTATTTATTTATATGGAGTTTTTTTTTTTTGGACAGTTGAGTTTGCTTCCTCGTGTTGTACGCTTGAATTTGATTCATATGCATAGATCTAAGTGTAGAGTACAGTGGGATGAATTGCATATAAGCTATACTGCCTAAATTAAAATACTCTCTCTATTCTATCTAAAGAGTTTATGTTTGAAAATTTTAATAATTAAGAGATATATAAATAGTATTAAAATTAATTATAATTATAAATATATTTTAGCATAGTTAATATGTTAGATGAAATTCGGACCGGTACCTTTTAATGAATTTTCAATCCGCTTTAGTCTCCTATAATTATTTTAAACTAAAAAATGACACTTTTATTGCGAAATGTCGTCTACGCCCTTAAAAAATACGGAATATGTACGCTATGCATCGCGATGCATTGTGTCATGAGTTGGCTTTTAGCGAGTTCAATTCTTGCAACTCTAGCTGTTGATAATACGGATCATATTCTTCAGGTACGGAATCTTCCACCAGTTTCATTGGCTATCTTTCTAGCATCGAAGTTGAACCTTCTTTTCTTCAATCGATCCGTCTTCAGAACGCATTTTTCATATTTCCACATATATAATAGAACTGTCTTCTTTGGATCTCTTCCCGCTCGCCACAACTATTTCTCTTTATATATAGAGTTCTTTCATCTTCTCGTTGCTGAAAAAATTAATGAAAGTCCAAAATTGAGCTAAAGAACCGAAGTTCGCCACAAGTCCTGCAGGAAAGGCTCTCTTTTTTCTTTCTTTCGCGATGTCACAAAGGTACTCCATGCGTTCCTAAATTATTGTCTTGTTTGACCTGCTACACGGAATAAGAAAAATAATTGATTTGATTATTAATATTTGTATAGTGTGTAGTTTCTTTTAATGTCCATGTGCATGTGGTCCATAATTAAAGTATGAAGAAAAAATTAGTGTAAATTGGTAAAAGTATTGTCCTAAAAAGGAAACTTTCAAACAAGACAATTATTTTGGGATGGACAAAATAGGAAAGAAAGACAATAATTTATGAACGGAGGAAGTACTATTTTTGTGCATTGCGATGCACAACATTACACTTGCGATGCATCAAAAGTGCATCGCGATTAGAGCTGTTAAAACGGGTTGGCGAGACTGGTTGACCCGCAACCCGCCACCAGGCGAGATGGGGCCGGTTGACCCATCAAAATATCGGGACTGCAAATACTCAACTCAACTTGGGTTACGGGTTGGGGCGGGCCAACTCGCAAAAAAAGTGTGGTTTTAAAAAATATTAATATCTAACTAATTAAACCAAAAAAAAAGTCATAAGACTTACAACTATTATTCATTTCATTAGTACAAAAACCAAGAAAGAATTTCATAAAATTAAAGTTAAATATAATATGGTGAAATATAACTACATTTCTTAAAAGAATTATATAATTATTTAGTCCCTCGGCTTTACCAAATCTATGCGCTTGGTCCCTCCGCTTAAAAAAATGCAATCTGGTCACTTGATTTGCATTTCGTTAAGAGATTGCCCCCTTTCGTCGTTACAGTTAGAATTTTCGTCTAATTTTTTTTGAAATACCCAAAATACCCTTATCTTCATTAAATTAAAGAAATTGAATTGCTTGACTTTTTCTCTTTTGATTTTTGAAACCCACCATTATCTCTCTCTCTCTCTCTCTCACGCCTTCTTCTCTCTCCTTTTCAATGTCACCACCCAATAGCCCCCATCCCCAACATCTCCATCGTCGGTCCCCCTTTCCTCCACACAAACACAAACACACATAGCTAACAATCACAGAATTCCAAGTAATCACATTTATCTCAGCCATTTTATCAAACACCTTCCTTGCATTTTCCAAACTTCACATATTTCATACATATCAATAAAACTACTGCCTACATAAACACAACCTCCCAAACCCATCTTTACCACATACCCATGAACCCTTTTGCCGAATCCAATCAACTACAAAGCACCACAAGCTTTCATCACATTCGGAACAACGAAATTATCAGCCTGAATTTTCAAGCATTTCGACACAACCCAACAAAGCTTCTCTGCTGAAACCCATCCTACAATAGAGTCTAATCATGGCCGCCCAAGAAAACACATTCTGATTAAAGAGCCTGCGAAACAAATGGTTCGCAACCTCAAAAAGATTGCATTTTGCATAGAAAACAACCACCTTTGTCTTAATATACTCATTTTGATCCAAAGTTCAATTGGACTGAGAGTGGCTTGGTACCAAGACTTGAGTACAACACAAGAGACTACAAATTCAATACCTCGAACATACTAAGCTGACCAAGTTCAATTGGAATGACCTCTTTAAGCAAATTTGAGTACAGCACAAGCGACTACACAAATTATCCCTAATCTCGTTCGCAATCGAACCCGTCAGGCGATTAAACGACAAGTAGATCCCCCTCAATTCCCTAAACTGGCCAATAAACCTAGGAATCGAACTATTCACACGATTTCCAGCTAAATTCAAGACCTGTAGACCCTTACGATTCAATAAGGAATTAGGAATTTCCCCTGTAACCTCATTAAACCCCAAATTAAGAACCCTCCGCCGCATCTCCAGCAACGTCGTCCAAATCACCAACCTCTACTGGGGTTTGTTGGTTAGCGAGGGAGATTGTTGGTGTTGGGGGTTTGCTGGTTGTTGTTGGCGATAGTGAGCCCGAGAATGATGCACGGTACTGGGTTGTGACGATCGAAGATGGAGGAGATGTCGACGGTGAGGGTGGAGCGTGGATGCTGATGTTGCGGCTAGTTGGTGGATGAAAGGGGTCGTTGGCGTTGTTGCTGCTGTTGTTGTGTTCTGGGTTGGAGGAAGGCGCAAGGGTGGAGCTCGTGGTGTATGCGGCTGCTGCTGCCGCCGAGAGAGAGAGAGAGGGTTTGCCCGCGATCGATGGTGGGCCCTCGCCAGCGTTGGAGATTGCTGGCGGCTTGGGGATTGTTAGGGGGGAGACTTCTGACGATATTGAAGAGAGAGAGAGAGAGAGTGTGTATGTGTGTGTGTGTGTGTGTGTGTGTGCGCGTGTGTGCGTGCGCGCGTGTGTGTGTGATTAGGGTTAGTTGGGGGTGTTTCAGTCTTTTTGAGGGGAACCATTAAGGGTAGTTTGGGTATTTAAAAAAAACAAACGGAATAATAGACGTTAACGGAGGAAAGGGGCAATCTCTTAACGAAATGCAAATTGAGTGACCAGATTGCATTTTTGTTAAGAGGAGGGACCAAACGCATAGATTTGGTAAAGCCGAGGGACCAAATAATTATATAATTTTTCTTAAAACTCAAACTAAATCCATAAAACATAAACAAAGAGATCAAAAAAAAAAAAAAAGTGAACAAAATTAAATTGGCGGGTTAGCCCGCGGTCAACTTGCCCCAGCTCGCTTCAGTCCGTGACCCGCGCGGTCCCAACCTGTTTAACCCGCTCCTAAACGGGATTAAATTTCATCAAACCTAACCCACCTCTTTTAGATGGCAGGACGGGCTGGCCCGGTGGGTTAAGCCCATTTTGACAACTCTAATCACGGCACACAAAACAGTACTAATGCACAACATTACACTTGAGATGCATCAAAGTGTGTATTGCACAGAATTGTACTATTTTTGTACATCGCGGTGCACAACAATACACTTGATATTCATCAAAAGTGTGTATCACGATGCATAAAATTGTACTAAAAATGTACTGTTTTCATGCATCGCGATGGACAATTTTTATTTTCGATGCATAATATGTTGTAAATATTAGGGAATTAAGATTAAATGAGCTCTCCAATACACTTCTAAGATTAAATGAACTCTTCAACGAACAAAATTCATTTCGCTGTGCCAGCATTCAACGATTTATGAACAATATTGATAAAATAAAGACACTAATAATTAAAATAATTTTAAAAATTATACTGATCTTACTTTTTTATGATGAACTGGGCATGAAAAAAAACTGAGAGAGAGAAAGATGAAGGATGTAGCAAAGTAAACAATAATTGGAATGAAATGGAGAATTTACAGGAGAAAATTAAAGAAAGACAATAGTTAAAACACTGTTTAGGTTGTATGGGGGCAGTTTTTGAACAAATAGTCAATTTATTACTTAAAATTGACTTAAGTGGTTGAAAACAAAAATGATGGTCTAAAGTGGTGGAAAATCTCATAAAGGAGACCGGCCCGCAATTATTCCTAATATGTTTGTACGAAATGTAGAGGGTAAAGTTGAAAGTTGTATGAAGATTATAGACATAAATTTTTAAAGTTGACTTATTGAGTGAAATATTTAAAAATAGTATAGTTGATCATTTACTTGAAACGGAAGGAGTAATAAATAACATGATTAATTTTTAAAGAAATAAACAAGAAATAGTAGGGTACATGAGGTTTCGGTTGCCAATCGAAGTAGGATATTGTAATATATATATATATATATATATATATATATATATTTGAAACAAATTTTTTTTTTTTTTTGAAACAACTTCATTCATTTAGTTTAATTTGTTAAAATTTGTGTCGGCAACAATAGTGTGCCCAGGGCTTGAATAAGACAACAACCCCCTCCCACAGATTTACAAATCCCTCTAGCTAGGAAATCTCTACACTCCGCTTCTTTTCCTAGTTAGTCTAGACTCATTTGTGACATCCAAATAAGCCTACTAGGGTCGATTGCTAAATCTATAGAAAATCAAATCCATCTTGACCTGATATTACGTAGAATTTAATGAGTGGCCTCGTTTTCTCATCCTCTCGGCCGTCTAGTGCACGAGTAAACTACGTACTACTCATCTAAAGATTGAAACTTTTTAAAGAGTGTACTCGTCTATTCATATTTGGTTGTCTAAATAGTTTCTAAAATCATAAATTTAGCACAACCAACTGGTCTTAAGTCCAAATAAAGGAGGGAGGGTATCATTTGTTATCTTGACAGCAAAACCAAAATTTTGTCATTCTATGAACATCATTTACATTTTATTATAACAAAATGACGATTTTATCCATTATAACCCCTTTTGTTTGAAGAAACGTACAGTTGTTCATTTTGAACCCACATTTGAATCAAATTCAGTTTACTTGATCTCTTTCCAACAAATTCTTGACTTTTTAGCTGGCTTTAACTTTCTTGTTGTAATAAGTCCAACATAAGTTTTTGCCCTTTAGGGATAAAATAAAAGTATCATCATCCATGCATAATCTGGACAAAAGATGAGATATTCGAAAATAGGGTAGCAAAAGCCTATAATGTAGTGTTTTGGGGGGAACAAAACGTGAATATATAGAAATCATTCTCCAAATCCTTCTTCAAAGTACAATGGAGTGGAGTACTGAAGGGCAGGGCTCCAATTTAAATTTTTTGAGAAAATCAAATGGAATGTATGTTCTCTATCTATGTAGACAATCTGAGTCAACTGATTTCATTCTTTTGCATATATACATGATCTGATTAATTCCAAATTTACCCAATGAACTCAAATAAAATATGGCTACGTACTAATTGCATTTCCTTCCTACAGAGATACTTAATTATTGCATTTCATTAGTACTCCACAAAATAGTGTTATAAAAGTTCATTAGGGAGAGACCTAGCTAGCTTCTGTTTAGAAATATCTTGAGTGTAACGGTGATAACAATGACATAGTATCACCAATCAATCAGTAAAAATTTACTAAATCAACAACCTTGCTGATATCGAGAGCAAGGTTGCTGATCCATTAATGCATTTTTATTGATTGGTGGTTGCTATCACTAATACATATTTTGCTAATTGACCATGCAAATTAAATGAAATTATTGACACTCCCAAGTATTTAACAAATAATATTCCTTTCATGTGATAGATTTTGAGCAATAGAGATTATCTTTGATTTTTCTGGACTCAAACAAACTTGCATAATAGTAGTTCTGACGAGGTCTTATAAACAAACAATCAAAAGCTTTACAACATAACTCCACTTTTTACTTTAATTACTAATATAAGAGAATAATATTTTCTTCATATTATTTGTATTCCATTGTGATTATATTTGGTATATTTTCCATATTAGTTAGGTCTCCTAGTTACTATTTTGTATTGTAACTCTTCTCATAGTTCTTATTATATTAGGTTAACTTGTAACCCAAGTATATATTGTAACCCTATAAATATGTACTCCAATCAATGGAAAGACTATGTCATTATTCATAAATGTTATTAATTTCAACATGGTATCAAAGCTTTGATTCTACAAACCCTAAAACCACCAAACTTTCGCAACTCTATACCGCCACCCCCTCCTCTCTTCCTCCCCTTTACACCGGCCATCACTGCTCGGCATCAATGGCTTCCAACACAATCACCATCCAAGACCCCACCGACCTCACTAAAACCTATAAACTTATCAACATCTCCAACCAAAACATCAACAAACTCACCCCCGCCACCTATATTGCCTGGAAACTCTAGGTTGAATCCACACTCATTGGCTATGATATCTACAAATTTGTAGATGACACATCTGTCTGCCCGCCAGCTACCATCATAGTCAATGACACCTAAACACCCAACCCAGCCTATTAACCATGGATCCGACAGGACAAACTTTTGTTTGGCGCCCTTGTTGGCTTCCTCTCCACAACCCTAGTTCAGATTATTCAACAACTAGCCACAGTTCGGGAGGCTTGGGTCATACTGGCCAACACATATACTCGCCCTACCCACGTGCATATCAAACAAATCAAGGACCAACTCAAGCAAGTTGCAAAAGGCTCCTAGTGGATCTCTGAGTACATGCAGTTCATCAAAAGCAAATTCGATGAGCTCGCTGCCCTCGGTGAACCCCTCGACCATGAGGATCTCATAAAAAAAGTGCTCGACAGCCTAGATGATGACTATCGACATATCGCTGATGTACTTGATAGACGGGACACTCCTATCCCCTTTGATGAACTTCATGAGAAGCTCATCAACCGCGAGCTGGTGCTGAAGTAATCCCACCTTGCCTCCACTCCCCACCCCGCCACGGCTAATATCGTGACGACCAGGCAACATGGGTCTCCTCAGCCTCAGTATCCTGGCTACCAGTAGCCTGCATAGCCTCTTCGGCATCCACAAATGGATACTACTGGTCCTCACCAACAACGACCTTGCCTCGGGAAATGTCAAGGCTGCCGTCAATAAGGTCACACGGTCGCTCAATGCACCAGCTTTCAGCTTGTTCCGGACTGGCATCATCGACTTGGTCATCCCTCTGCCCAAATCCAAAGTCATATCGAGTCTAGTTTTGCTTTCGAGCATTCTCGAGTTAAGTCATTTGTTTGTAATGCGTGTTTAATCAATAAAAGTCACAAACTTCCTTTTACTTTATCCACTATTGTGATGATTTATTCTGATGTATGGACCTCGCCTATTTACTCATTTGATGGCTTCAAATATTATGTGATCTTCGTCGATCATTACACGCATTACATCTGGCTCTACCTTCTCAAAAGGAAATCTGATGTTGCATCCATCTTTCCTTGCTTCCAAGCCCTGGTCAAAAACACTTCAAACATAAGATAGTCACCTTTTACCCTGACAATGGTGGCGAACATACTGGTCTCGCCAAATCCACCAGCCTAGCCACATACCTCGCCACTAATGGCATCTTGAAACTCATCTCACCCCCCCCCACACACCCGAGCACAATGACTTCTGAACGCCGACATCGACACATTATCGAAACAGGTGTATCTCTACTGTGTAAAGCTTCCCTTCCCCTCACTTTCTAGTTGTATGCCTTCCTCACAGCCACCTATCTCATAAATCGACTTCTCACTCACACACTCTAGAGATGCTCTCTCCCTACCACAAACTCTTCGGGCCTGCACCCAACTACTTAAAACTCCGAGCATTTGGATGCCTCTGCTATCCCTGGCTGCGACCATCCATCACTCACAAGCACAATCCTCGCTCGACTCATGTGTCTTCCTCGGGTACTCCTTCACCTAGAGTGCATATATCTATTATGACCCGACTAACGCAAAGCTCTTCGTCTCCCGCCATGTTCGATTTGTCGAGTCTGAGTTTCCCATGACACAGGTCGAGCTGGGTCTTCCTCGACCTGACGAGTCAACTCGCACTACCTGGTTACCACCTCATGATATCCTCGAGGCTTCATACCCATCGGCAGATAATCCTCGCAGTGACCTGACTGATGCTCTTCCTGCAACCTCGCCTCTACTAACCTCGGCGCCCGACACAGCTAACCCTGACCTTGCTAAGTCCTTACAGATCGCCTCACTTAACACCGACCTTCCTCAACTGCTGATACCCCAGGCCTATGCTCGTACCTCACCTATTATTACCCGCTCCCGAAATAACATCCATAAACCCATAAACAAACTCTGCCTCTCAGGCCAACTAACCTCCGATCTTGAACCAACATGTGTAACTCAGGCCCTCAAAGACAGCACGTGGCGACAAGCCATGTCTGAGGAATCTAATGCCCTTCTCAAAAATGGTACTTGGGAACTGGTACCTCCCACAGGGGTCCCTAATATTATTGACTGCAAATAGATTTTTCGAATTAAACGATCTATTGATGGCAAACTTGACATGTACAAAGCTTGCTTGGTCGCCAAAGAATTCCATCAACGATCAAGAGTTGACTACCATAAGACCTTCAGCCCGGTGGTCAAACACACTATGGTTCGCCCCATCCTCTCCCTTGCGATCAACTGGGGATGTGATATTTATCAGCTCGATGTCAACAATGCCTTTTTGTAGGGAACCCTCACCGAGGAAGTCTTCATGACACAACCTCAGGGCTTCGTCGACACTGATCATCCGCATATGTGTGTCGACTACGAAAGGCTATTTATGGTCTCAAGCAACCACCCCGAGCATGGTACTATGAACTTCGCCAATTCCTCCTCCCTGTTTGTTTCACGAACTCAGTGGCTGATACCTCCTTATTCATCTTCAACAAGGCCGGCATAACCCTTCTATTGCTCGTCTATGTTGATGTAGCAATACCAAGGTAGTGTAAGACTTCATCACTGTCTTCACTGCTCGGATCTCGCTCAAAGACCTCGGTGACCTTCTTTACTTCCTCGGTGAAGAAGTGGTTCCTCGGTCTACTCGGCTTCTCCTCTCCCAACGATGATACATAACCGACCTCCTTGCTCGTACTGGTATGTCTGATGCTTGCCCAGTAGCAACACCCCTCGCGACATCCCTAGTCATCACACTTTAGTCGGGCACGATCCTGACCCCATCGAGTTTTGAACGGTGGTCGGGAGTATTCAGTATATCTCTCTCACCCGCCCGGACATTGCCAATGTCGTCAACAAACTCTCTCATTTTATGCATAGGCCCACCTTGGATCAATGGCTGGCTACTAAGCGCCTGCTTCGCTATCTTAGTGGCACCATTGATTATGACATCATTCTTTATCGCCAGTCGCCTCTCTACCTTCATGCGTTCACTGATGCCGACTAGCAGGTAACAAAGATGATTCTAACTCCACGAGTGCTTACATAGTGTATCTTGGTCGAAATCCCATCTCATGGAGCTCGAAAAAGTAGTGTACAATTGCTCGCTCCTCGACTGAAGTCGAGTACCGAGTTGTTGCAACAACAGCTGCTGAAGTCTGCTGGGTCACCTCTCTTTTCGGTGAGCTTGGTGTCACCTCCTCGCGCCAACCAGTCACCTATTGTGATAATGTCGGTGCTACGAATCTCTGCTCCAACCTGGTGTTTTATTCTGGCATGAAACATGTTGCTCTTGACTATCATTTAATTATCTGTCAACAAGTCCATGACGGTATCTTTCGGGTATCTCACGTCTCCTCGGTAGACTTACCAAGCCACTTCCTCGCGCACGCTTTTAACATCTCCTACTTAAGATTGGCCTCTCCTCCCGAGGATCCAACTTGCGGGGGCATGTAAGAGAATAATATCTCCTTCATATATATTTGTATTCAAGTGTAATTATATTTGGTATATTCTCCCTGTTAGTTAGGTCTCCTAGTTACTATTGTATTGTAACTCTTCTCCTAGTTCTTATTGTATTATGTTAACTTGTAACCCAAGTATTGTAACTCTATAAATATATACTTCAATCAATGGAAATGGTATGTCATTATTCACAAATATTATTAATTTCTACAACTAATTGGGTAACGATGATATTCAAAGCAGCAAGGTTGAGTACGAGATAATTGTTTCTAATTATTGTGGTCTAAACGGTTGGGAGCTCTAATTTGCCATTCGGATTTGTCTCAACCACTAATGGCGTCATGCGTGAAAAGAGCAATCAATCGTGTTCTTTTACATGTAATTTACGTTCTCACTACTTTCGAGCATTAATGTGACAACTTGTTGATAGTGAGCATGACTATCACCCTAACTATTTTTTGTACATACTCACTGGTTATAAGTTTTCACAGAAGCATCAGCTTCAAATCTCTAAAAGACATGCCCCTTTTTGTTGCTAATGCTATATCGGGTTTTAGATAAGTAGGCTCTTTAGAATAATTCTATTGTGTTCGTGTCCGTTATTCATGTTAGTTTGTACTACACACACACACAAAAACGTACCGTTCATTCTTTAGAGATATATAGAAAAGTGAAGTCTAGTTTTATACAAGTACACAATGTCGTATGCCTCTAAATTACTTTATGTGGCCATAGCCAATTGGTCCTTAACAAATTATTAAGTAAAAAAAAGGGGGGGAGGGGGTTAAATTGCACATTTCTATTTTTGGAAAGGAACTGAATGGGAAAATGTTGCTTTAGTTTGGAGGGGACAAGTTATCCTATCCATCAAATGCACCAACTTTGTGAGACCACCAGCAGCAGCAGGAAAAGAGAAAAGCCTCCAAAACTTGAGAACTTAATTGGGTAAAAAACTGTGAGTGACATATGTCATGAATTCACTTCACTGTGGGGGGTAAGATTGCATGCATCTTAGGAGTGATTGGTGTATGTAATTAGTGATTGACAATGGGGGCCCAGACCCAGAGAGACCAAAGTACCCTCCTTTAGATTGAGGGAGTCCAGTCCTAGCCATTTTGACCTTTGGATCCAATATATGGCTAAAAGACACCATCTATATAGGGGACTGTGACTGTGTGTGTGTGTGTGGTGCATCAACCACCAACACAACACTGATGATATGATATATATGATGGTCCATTTTTCAGTACTGAGGGGAACTTTCTAATGATGATCGAGTAGACGTCCTTCACTATCATCAAATTGTGTTCATCTCATGTCTCCATTTTGAACATGTGAAAGGGCTATCTAGGAGGAGAAAAATGTTTAATTCTGCAATGGCAAGGGTTTGAGGTTTTCCTTAAATGTGATTATATTTATCACACTTAAGTGTATCTTTGCATGCCATTTGGCTTGTTTAACCCATTAGTCAATACTCAATAGATTACATATATAAATTTTTCACCTTTTAAAAGTGAATGTTTGATAAATTTCCTAAAGACTACTCTTCTAAAAAAGCATTAAATTGCTTAATATATGATATATGATCTCGTGGCATCTGAACCAGACAAGGACGACTTGTGTATCTGTCCGAATGAAGTGTTCACTCAAACTTGACTACATAATAATGAGGACTTACGTATCAATGAACATCGAATATTCACTTGAACTCAATCTGAGCAATTATAACTCGATTTAGTGTACGACTAAACTTTTCTCATTTGTCGGTTGGAGATTTGAAGTTCAATAATACATATTCAACTTGTTTCTCATTTTCTTTAATTGAGAGTTGAAACCCATAATGTTATGAAAGTGGATACATTGGGAAGGATAATCCTACGTATGTTTATTAAAAAAAAAAAAAAAAGGGTTAGGTGTCATAAGTGTATATGTAAAACACTTATATATTTTATTTCGAGAACTACTCTATTAACATTAAAATTTGTAAATAGGTAATCAATTAATACATAACTTATTGTATCTAATTTTTTTCTTTAAAATAAATCTGTAAGAAACACTTTAGCAAAACTATTAAAAAATTTAAATAAACACATTAATAATTATATGGCACAATAGCTTAAGCATTATTTTCATCAAGAAACAGAGTCAATGAAGGTTCAGAAATTGTTTGCCAATTCATATTCTTGTTCAGAAATGGTCTTCCATATTTATTTGATCATTCATAACTTCATTATATAAATCTCTCATGTATTTACAACAAAGGCTTAATTACACCAATACGATCTAGTTATATTGTTCTTTTTTGCAGCTGGCTACATCAGATCGATTGATGAGATCTAGTCAAGACAATCTTAATTTGGACCTGCCAATGCAAGATCTCAATCTAATTCTTTTCATATTCCCCAAGAATTATGAATTCACTTGAGCATTTTGAGGTTGGAATCGACATTTGTGTGACATATCGTTTATCCTCATGCTTGGTATTCAGGTGAATGGATAAGATCGAGGACGTCGGTATTAGTTTTTCTTACATGCATGTATTAAATAACCACTAATTAATAGTGGGCTTCTAAAATTTCCTGAGGGATATGTTTCTCAAACCCATTCCTTGGCTTCTAATGCTAAAGTGATTCATACCCATTTTCATAACCGAACACTCTTTAAGAATTTTAAGTAAGAAAAATTCTATTAAAAATATTTAAAAAGCTATTGTGGGGGGAAGGTTTCAAGTCAGTATTTTTCTAATTTTAGAACCTCAAAGAGTGTCCTAATTAAGGAAATTTATTGTGTTTTCTAAAGTCATATTATGAAACATAATCGAAACCAAGTCAAATATCAACAGCTAGTATTTAATATTATTCAATATGCTTCTCAACAAAGAATTAAATAAATAAATTCTCAACTGTAGTTTACGACAACAAATTTATTTGACCTTAACTGTTAACACTAATACATTTAAGGCAAAAGTTAATGGTTTTATGTACCTTCATGAACATGTTAAATACGTACTAATATTTTTCAAGTGTTATCTTAATTAACAAATTATTGAAACAACCGATAGAATATGGAGTAAACAAGCACGTGTAAGAGACCATTTGGTCATGCGTTTTGACCAAAACGTAGCTTATTTGCAAAAGTTGCGCTTCAATGCTGCGACAGAAAAGACTACGTTTTTAAAACGCAGCTGTGTTTTAAAATACTGAAATTCTCAGTTTTTTCCCAAAACGCAGGTTTTAAAACACTACTAGAAAAAAAAAGGAGCGTTTTGAAGTAATATCTTAAACGCATTTATTAGAAAAAAACTGCATTTTAAAAAAGTTATGTTTTGAAAACGATCCGTTTTGAAAACGTTGCACCAAATGCCAAACGAGCTCTAAGTGAGTTTCTTCTAGTATCGTCAAGGAAAGACCTGGCATAGTCCAAGGGTCGTACTGCCAAGTTTAGTTCTGGAAGAGCTAATAGGTAATACTACAATGAAAACTTTTTTTTTTTTTTCGGATGAAAAGGAACTTTCAGTTAGTTAAGGGTTTAGTTTGAAAATTAGAATATTAGGAAGTAAAGTCAGTAACATAACATTGAATGAACTGATCAACTCCTTTTTGTTACTTTGTCCATGTCAAATTGAGTACTTTTTTTTTTAATTTTATTTTAAGGATTTTGCAAAAACATTACAAAGTTAAATTTTAGGTCATTTTAGTAGTACATATACGTGCATAGTGCAAATTGGGGAATGATAAACTAAAGGCAAATTTAATAATTCTATAAAAAAAAAATAGACTCATTTCGAGGACAAATAAATTTTAAATAATTACGGTCATTCAATTTGGAATAGAGTGAAGAGAGCAAGAGAGAGAGAGAGAGAGAGAGAGAGAGAGAGAGAGAGAGAGAGAGAGAGAGAGAGAGAGGCAACACGTGAGACGACTTGATGTGGTGAATCTGAAATATTCTGATATTTATCTATTGAATATTGTTATTTAAAATGGTGTTTATGTAAAGCTTTGATGTAGAACACGTGGCTGAAGTATATTTGCGTAAGATGGAAGGCAATAAGAGTTTTGGAAAGAAGATTGGAAAGTTAGGGGGGAAAAGTGACAATAGGCAGAACTAATACTAGTAGAAATCATGAATTGGAGGAGTCTTTTGTCGGTAGGGCATAATTTGAGCGTAACTTTTGATCCCGGATGAACTACGGGACCCACTGCATATCAAATCGAAGCTCTCGACGAGATCTACAAGACTCACCGGTTTAACCGGTGAAGCGTTTCGTTTTTGGCCCAAAAAACGCTATTTAAGTATTGTTTTGGGCCTCGAAAGTTTTCCTTATTTACTTTTGTCGTTTTCCTTTTAGGGTTTGGTTTGTTTAGGGCATATAAATACCTTCTTAAACATTGTTATGAGCAGCTTTTGATATATTATAAACGTTTTCTTCTTTGTGAAAATCCTAAGCCGTCTTTAGGCTTGTTCTTGAAGTTTTTCGTGGTAAGAGCTTCTTAGTTGTTAGTTCCGCTGCGTCAAGCTTTGTAAAATTATAAATTGTATAGTTTGTTTTCACTTTTCAATATGGTACTTTTCGTTGTTACAATATATTTTTGTCCTCCCTTCTCGGAAATATTGGGTCTGTAGTCAAATCAATGGCCTGCGAATAATTTGACTGAGAGACTCTTATACTCCTCCAGTCTTACATAAATTGACCATAATGTTTGTTTTAGATGATTAAAGCTAGTCATTAAAGTTGTTATTCAACATTTGATTTGATACCATCGGCTCTTAAAAAATTGTTTCATCTATGTTTTATAGTTTTTTTTTTCTTTGTAATTTTAAAATAATTAAACAGAGAGAGATAAAGAGAAAATAGGGCGACCAAGGAGAGAAAGGAAAAATATGAAAAAAAAAAAAAAAATCTATGAACCACAAAAAGAAGTGTGTATGCGACATGTACAACCCATGTATTAGGAAGAAAAAAGAATTGGCTTAAACCTCGACTAATGAGCTCATGCTAGCTCCGTCCCTAATTAGTAATTAGTAATTAAATGCTATATATTTTGTAATTTATTGTGACAAAATTTGAACCCATTTTTAATCTCACAATATTTTCAAATTAAGACACTTTAAATAATGTATTTTACTACACTTATAAATGATGGTTCTCGTATATACAAAATACAGATTACAGAAGAGTGTCTTAGTTAAGAAAATTAGTTAAAAATACTCCATCCGTCCCTAAATTATTGTCTTATTTGACCCGGTACACGGATTAAGAAAAAATAATTGATTTGATTATTAATATTTGTTTAGTGTGTTGTTTCCTTTAATGTTCAAGTGTATGTGGCCCATAATTAAAGTATGAAGAAAAAGTAAAAGTGATGTCTTAAAAATAAAATTTTCAAACAAGACAATTATTTAGGAACGGACGAAAAAAGAAAGAAAGATAATAATTTAGGAACGGAGGGAGTAACATTTTCCCAACAGTATTTGCCTACAAATATATGAACCACGGACACTGGAAAAAAGTGTTGTTGCAGAGAAACGTACACCCACGACACGAGTGATTCGTGCTTGTACCAGTCCTTATAATAAAATCATAATAATAAGAATGGTCATAAAAAAATTATAGGATTAAGAATTAAGCAATGACACCTTAACATATTGTCAGTTTCTATTGTCCTACACTTGTTATTCAAATTAACACCGTCGTCGTTTAACAGATGGGACCATTTTTCTCAAACACAACCCCCACCCCCAACCCACCACACACACACACACACACTTTTGTTTATATGAGATGGTCTCTTAAGAGACTGTCTTACGGATCTTAATTTATAAGATGGAATTCCACTCTCTCACAACTAACCCCATCAACACACGGTGAGTCGGGTTAAAGAGATCCGTCTTATAGAAAATATCAGTAAGACGATCTTTTCTATATTTTTGCTTTTGTTTATTGGGTTTCTTTAACCAAATTTCGTGCATTGTTTGATTCATCCCAATGTACAATTAAAGTTGTTTTGATACTTTTGTTGAAGGAATATATTAGGCATATAAATATTTGTGAACATATATAAATTTAGATGTTAAATATGTGATAAGTTAAATGGTCACGTTATATGCTAAGTTATGTGATTTTAACTAATCACATGTTTATCACCATATCATTACTTTTTATTGGACTGTGGATAAATCACTTGTAAATTGACGACATAGGAGTACAAGATTATAATTGTGTGACAAAATAGTTAGAATGATTCGTTGATTCAGTGATTGAATTGGGGCTTTAGAAAGCGTGAATTCTTTAAGTTTAATTTCTTCTTATGCCTCTTAAAGAAAAGAAAATAAAATAAGGTACAAAATGTTGTTGACTAATTGCTTTTGTTTTTAGTTAGTTAATTAAGTTGTACAGAATTGTCATTATACGGATGGGATGTCAATTTCCTTAACAGGGAACTAGAAGTCTAGAATTCCTTCCGACTGCGAATTGTGATTCCCCTGAAAGGTTTTGGACTATTATATCCTTATATATTTTTCATTATTTGTAAAGGGAGGTGCTAAATACAACACCTCAATATACTAAATATAATACTTTTTTAGCAAAAATATTATTTTGGCCCTGTTAAAAAGGAAAAAAAAAAAAGAAGCAACAAGGCCCCTACACTAGGTGGCCTTTCTAGGAAAAGACTCCCTACACTAGATAGTTTTCTTTCGTGAAAACTGCCACCTGAGGTGGTCTTCTTTCTAGAGAGTCGCCACTTCGAGGTGACCTTTTTTTTTTAATAATTAAATAATAAACAAAATAGTATTTTCTTAAGATGGAGTGTTATATTTAGTGCAAGGACCATGCAATTGCATGACCTCAAGATTTTGAAAAAAAACTACTGCATATATATGTTATTTATAAACAAAAAATATATTTATAAAAAGACCCTTCATGGTCTGTGGCACACAAAACTTGTGTAGCCCGGCTAGCTTGAAAGATAGGGAAGGTTTTTAGACGTCATGGGCTCAATTCAAAGGTCTGCTGTTTTATTTATTTATTATTTTTTTTTGAAAATGACCCCCAAAAATGGTCCATTGTCATTAAATATATATAGTCTCCGTTTTGACTGAAGAGTTTATTTTCTATTTTAATAAGAATCATATAAGTGAATTAAATCAAAATACTTTTGATCCGAATCAATTGATCCATTTAGTACTATCCAATTTTTTATTTTCTTGGATATTTTAAAAGTATTCACATTGATCCGGATCAAATTAATTTATTACGATTTATTGAAAATTCTAATAAATCTCTAACATTACTCCAACTCCAATCACTATTTCTCATGCACACACACACACATGCACGCATAGAAGCGCCTAGGAGATAAATCTTAGGGAAAGAAAGCCTTCTCTCTAACTCCTGAGGGAATCGAACCCATGACCTCCAATGCACACACACACACACACATGCACCTGGGGGCCTAGGAGATAAATCTTAGGGAAAGAAAGCCTTCTCTCTAACTCCTGAGGGAATCGAACCCATGACCTCCAATGCACACACACACACACACACACATGCACCTGGGGGAATCGAACCCATGACCTCCAATGCACACACACACACACACACACACATGCACGCACAGAAGCGCCTAGGAGATAAATCTTAGGGAGAGAAAGTCTTCTCTCTAACTCCTGGGGGAATCGAACCCATGACCTCCAGATTGGAAGCCATGATCTCAAGCCAGCAGGCCAAATCCCCATGTGCTCTCATTTCACTTATTGTTCTCACATACTAGTGGTAAACATGAATTATTGAAATGATAATCCCGATGCAGCTCTTAAATTCAACCAAACTCATCCATTTCTCCTTCCAATTATTATTCCAATCCTATTAGAATGCCATTACTTTGACCATTTCAGTACATGCATTTTTCTTCAAACTAAACACATTCTTTAAAATTAAGTAACTAAGGATCGGATAAGGCCAAACCTAAAAAGAATTTCATAAACTTCTTATTTTACCTAAAAGGGCAACATTTGAATATTTTGTGTTATGATAAAGTTTATTTTTGTTTTCGGCAATACAATACTTAACTTGATATTGTCAAAATTAACATTAACTTGCGACATTAATAATGTGTTTGATAATTTAAGTTAGTTATGATTATCGGGTGTTGTTGTTGGGTACTTAACGTAGGTTAAACTCGCTTGCATCGCATCGCAGCCTTTGGTTTCAATGCCTTGACATTGGTATAAATTAAGAGCTCACGTTGTTGTTGGTGGATGCTATACGGCCGGAAAAAAGGTGGTGTACACGCACGCTGTGAAATTTTACTAATACAAATACCAAAATTTTGTATGTACAAATTAATGTGCCCGTACATACGTACCACCTACTAAGTAGTAATTACACACGAAAACATGAAATAAATTAACACGCATGCAGTGCAGCAGGCATGCAAAACTTGCACAATTAAATTTGGAGTAAACTAATTCGATGCCCATTTCCCCATTTAGAAGCATGTAATTATTATAAATTTATAATCTCAAAAAACTACTGTGGAGTACTTACTACTACTAAGATAATGGGCAAGCTAGCTAGCGCTGTAAGTAGAAAGAAGACAGGGGAAAGGAAAGAACACAGCCAGAAATTAAGGTCAGTTTGGGGATTGAAGATATTTTTTAATATTCAAATATATATATATTAGCACTAGACACATTTCTTTTTAAAAAATATTGGTATGGGTTCAGTTCCTGCAATCCTGGCAGGCAACATTAATTAAAAAAACTAAACAAACAAACAAACAAACATGTTATTTGTATTATTAATTAATAATGCCCATACATATATTAGCATATAAAAATGATAGAAATTTCAAGAACTAGCGAGATAAGTGACAGAGATGTCTGTCAAAAAAAAAAAAAAATGTCATCAAGTTGCTGAAAAATAAATATTATGAAGTTGTTTGGATTAATTTAAAAACGCATAATATCGGTGTTATAAATGTGATCGGTCGTGGTGAATTCCAAGTGTTCATTTACCGTCAGAGATTAAGGACATTGGTATATATATATATATATATATATATATATATATATATATATATATATATATATATATATGGGGGAGTATTCAATTGTTACTTTTTTATTTAACCATCAATGATTACACTCATTATCAACCATTGTATCAAAAATTAAAGGTTGATATTTAATGGTTAGTTGGAAAATGCAATTAATGCAAGTAGGTGAGTCATTTAATGCATTGAATCTCAACATATATATATATATATATATATATATATATATAGGAGAGTATTTAATGGTTACTTTTTTTATTTAACCATCAATAGTTACTCTCATTATCAACCATTGAATCAAAAATTAAAGGTTGAGATATATGGGGAAATTAAAGAAATGTGATAAGGTAAATGACAATTACTTCTTCTTGTAGCTGGTAGAAATTAAGGTACATAGACGTCTACTTACCTGTTAATAGAAAAGATTTGGATTCGTGTTTGGAGAATAAAGTCGATCATAGTTAATTATATCCAAGAGTAAGTAGTCGTCCATGTAAACCATACTCAATCCACCAACATTCATGGATCGAGTGAATTCTATTTATGTGCAAAAGACAAGTGATGTGAGGAAGGATATGATTTGCAGAGATTGATCCAAGCAGTGAAGGTTCCAAACGTTGACGTTTGGAGATAGGAATATTAATTGTTGGTTAAGTCTATTATATTTAAGGGCAGTTTTGTAATTACAAATGTAGGGCATAATTGTTATTACAAAAATATTATTTTGATTAAGTAGTTAGGTACTACTTATTTTTCCCTCTCCCAGGATTGATGTATATATACTCTCTCTTTCTAGATTGTAACCAAGTTGGATTATCCCCATTAATGAAGCACAAAGCTTAAATCTAATTCTATCTCTAGCTAGTTTTCATTTTTACTAAAGTTGATAGAGCGCATACAATTCGATTATTGAATTTGCCATTGCATACTCTATTTTTCTTCCCTTAGGGTTTGATTGAATCTCAATCTTGATTGAACCATTTTGTTTTGAATTCATTTCGTTATAATCTTTATTGTTGATTCTAGTAAGAAGCTATGGTGAATGTTGAGAATGCTGAGCAGACGGGTGAATCGAATAGAAATGGAGAAAGAGCTTCGAGAAGCACTTCAATGGAGATCTCGATTTACTCCAATATGCATCCACTATTCATACACAATAATGACCATCTAGGTTTGGTTTTAATTTCTACTAAACTCACTGGTAGTGACAATTATAGCGCATGGTCTAGGTCAATGCAAATTTCATTATCAGCCAAAATAAATCTATATTGATAAATGGTACAATCCCTATTCCTGAAAAGAATTCCAGTCTATATGCATTGTGGGCACGGGCAAACGATATGATCATATCATGAATTTTTAACATAGTGTCTGAGGAAATAAGTAGCAGCCTTCGTTTTGTTTCTTCTGCATTTTTGGTGTGGAGTGAATTGAAAGAGAGGTATTCAAACATTGATGGCCATAGAAATTTTCAAATAGAGAAAGATTTACACAAATTGGAGCAAAGAGATGACTTTGTTGAAGCCTATTACCATAAAATGAAAGGTCTATGGGATGAAAGTGCTGCCTTAGACACAGTTACTGCTTAGTCTTGTAGTAGTTGCACTTGTGGTTCTATTAGGACATTGGAAGCTAGAGAACAAAGAAAGAAGTTAATGCAATTTCTCATGGGTCTGCATGATAGCTTTGCTAATATTAGAGGTCAGATCTTGAGAATGAAGCCATTGCCCAGTATAGGAAAAACATATTATATGTTGAGACAAGAAGAGTCATTACGTATAGGCTATATCTCAGAATATAATGGGCTGCAAACATGACAAGATCACAGAATGATGTTAATAACAAGATACCTAGCAGTTTTGAAGGGAAAGTTACAGTGGCTAGTTATAGAATTGAACTCCTGGAAATGGAAGTAAATTTGGCTATGTGAAGGCTCTTTTTAGGAAAGGAATTTATTGCAATTACTGCAATAAAGAAGGCCATACCAAAAGCAAATGCTATAAACTCAATGGCTTTCTTGTGGACCATCCAGGCTATTACAAGCAATTTAAAGGACCCGTGGCTGCTAATAATGATACCAATAGACCACAACATGGTGGTAATGCAGGTGCAAAGGTGATGCAGGTACAAAGTAAATCTGGTGGTGATAATAACACATAGGCTAACATTAATCTGTTAAAGTCACAACTTGGTCAAGTTTTGAGTATGTTGAAGGCAAAAGACCATCCAGAGGACCACCTTGCAGCAGCCTTTACATCCAACTCCAATGTTCCTTCTGCAGGTATGGATGTCTCTACTTGTTGTTATGGCAGTTTTGTAACATCTATTCATAATCTTAATGCCTGGGTTGTGGATTCAGGAGCTACAGACCATATTAGTATCTCATTGCAATTAACTAATGCATTTTGTCACTCAGATGTCTAAACCCATTGTTTTGTCTCTTCCAAATGGCAACCATGCCATCGTCACACATAAAGGATCTGTCAACTTGATCTCAAACCTTATTCATGTCTTATATGTACTTACTTTCAAGTTTAACCTCATTTATGTTTCCAAACTTCTTGCTCAGACCTCATACATTACTGAGTTCACTAAATCTAGTTGCATATTCCAGGACACATTGAAGAGGACTACGGCAACTGGTAGCCTTCAAGGTGGATTGTATATCCTGCAAGGTGACAGATCCAACTTTAATTCTTCATCACCTAATCTCATTGGACAAGTGGCTGAAGTTCCTAGCAAACTCTCTTCTGAACTTTGGCATAAGAGATTAGGCATTCTTCCTTACACACATTGAAGAAAATCCTACAATTGTCTCTTGTGTTTCATTCCAAGACAGTTAATCATGATTGTATTTTCTTTTGTGATGTTTGTCCTCTTACTAAGCAACCTAAACTTCATTCCTGTTATTATTAATTCTCACAACAAATTCTATTTTGATTTGATTCATTGTGACCTATGGGGACCATATAGAATTTTTACTATGCATGGTTGTAGATATTTTTGTTAACTCTTGTGGATGATCATTCTAAATATGTCTGGATTCATTTGATGTTTACTAAATCTCATGTTTTCAAGATATTGCAATCTTTCAATGTTCATGTCCAAAACAAATTTCAAACAACCATCAAGTCATTTCAAACTGATCATGGCACAGAGTTTTACAACCAAGAGGTTATTCCTTTTCTGGCCACACTTGGTATAGAACATCAATCCTCTTGTCTATACACTCCTCAACAAAATGGCATTGTTGAGAGAAAACACAAACAACTCCTTGAAATGACCAGAGCAGTCAGATTCCAAGCTTGTTTGCCTAATTCCTTTTGAGGACATTGCTTACTCATTGCTACATATTTAATCAATAGTCTGTCAACCAGTTTTACTGATTTCAAAATCCCTTATGAACTTCTATTTCAAACACAAGTTGACTACTCACTCCTGACACCGTTTGGTTACTTATGTTTGCATCAATCCATGACAATGATAAACTTGAACCAAGAGCCATTAAGTCTATCTTTCTTGGATACCCTCATGGCCAGAAAGGTTACACCCTTTACAATCTCAACACCAAGACATTTTTTGTTAGTAGACATGTCAAATTCCATGAACATATTTTTCCTTATCAGTCCAACAGTAGCCATGTTTAACCATCTTCACCCCTACCTTGGCCTGTTGATGACCCTACCCCCCTTCTTTTCATCCAACATCCTACATTCAACCTGATATTGTTTCACATCCTGAGTTCAACACCAATCTTTAGCCATGTCCTACACCGCCAACTACATCTTCTACATCTTCTATTCCCCTTCCAGTGACTCCTCCAACACAAGTCCCACTCAGACATTCTACTAAAACCAAGACTCTTTCTGTCAAACTCAAAGATTTTATGTGGTCACTTATTCCTAACTATGTTTCTTCTAACATAACACTAATTTATTTACCCATTATGATCAATTTGTTCCTACTCATCTTCATTTCATTAATGCATTAGATGGTCATGTAGAACTTACTTCATATATTCAAGCTATTAAGAATTCACATTGGATAGAGGCTATGAATAAGGAAATAACAACTTTAGAGGCTAACCATACTTGGACTCTTGTTCCTTTGCCTACTGGCAAGAAAGTAATAGGCTGTAAGTGGGTTTTCAAGGTGAAATTTCTTACAAATGGTAGTGTTGAAAGGTACAAGGCCAGATTAGTGGCAAATGGGTATAATCAGTAAGAGGGTATTGATTACCGGGAGACATTTTCCCCTATTGCCAAAATGGTTTCTATCAGAACAGTCCTTGCCATTGCTGCAACCAAGCACTGGGATGTCCATCAACTGGATGTTAATAATGCATTTCTTCATGGGGATTTGGAAGAGGAGGTTTATATGTCATTACCACTTAGGTATCCTTATAGAAAAGATCCAGGGTTAGTCTGCAAGCTTAACTCCGAAGTCCTTGTATGGGTTAAAGTAAGCTTTTAGACAGTGATTTGCTAAACTCACAGAATCACTCCTTCACAGTGGATATGTTCAGTCTCATGCAGATTATTCAATGTTCACATTGACTAAGGGATGATTCTTTCACTATTCTTCTAGTCTATTAGGATGACATTTTAATTGCAGGGAATAATGTTGATGATATTGCTTATCTAATGCAGTTTCTTGATGACAAGTTCAGTATAAAGGACCTTGGTCATGTCAAGTATTATATGGGGATTGAACTTACTAGATCTACCCAGGGTTTCCATTTAAGCCAAAGAAAGTAAGCCATGGATTTGATTGATACAGTTGGTCTTACAGATGCAAAGACGCCCTTGACAATCTCTTTGGATCCCAATGACAAATTATTAGCTTTTGCTGGAACACCCGTCACAGATCCCAGTTTCTATAGACAACTGGTTGGTAAACTCCTCTATCTCAATATTACCAGGCCTGATATAGCCTATGTTGCACATGTTTTGAGCCAATTTGTTCATAATCCATCTTCTGTCCATCTCAAGGCCCTCTTCAGCGTCCTAAGGTTCCTTAAATCTTGTCCAGGCCAGGGTCTCCTTCTACCATCCACTAATGATTTTACTTTCAGGGCCTACTGTGATAGTGATTGGGTTCGTGATCCCAATGATCGAAAATCTGTCACTGGTTATTGTTTGTTTCTTGGTGATTCTCTAATATCTTGGTTATCCAAGAAACAATCTATGACAGCCATATCCTCTGCTGAAGCTGAGTATAGAGCCCTTGCAACTATTAGTAATGAAGTTTTATAGGTTCATGCTTTATTGAAGGATTTGCATATTTTTCTTAACCTTCCAGTACAAGTGTTTTGTGATAGCACAACAACCATTGCTATAGCTTCCAATCCAGTCTATCACGCCCATACCAAACACATTGAGCTTGATTGCTACTTTGTTCGTGAGAAGATTCAATAGGGATTGATTAAGCCTCAGTACATCCCTACTAAACTTCAATTAGCAGACACCTTAACCAAATCACTTGGGAAGGTCCCTGAAAGTTTTATAGCTATGTAACTAAGAAAACAGAATGCTGGACTATAGTAAATGTTATCAAAGATGTGATAACATCTACTATAACATTCAGTAAAATTGCAGCGGAATTAATAAAACAGAAAGTTAACAAGATTGATGTATCCTTTGTCTACAAGTATAAATACTTGTAGACGTGCCAATATGGCAAAATCTTTTCACTAGAAAATATAGAACCGATTACAAAGAAAACAACTAGCGAAATTCTAACAAAAGATCCTAACAACGAAAGTAGACAAAAGAGACTACAAACTTATGCTTTGGTAATACAATCCTGTCTAATAAACACTGACTTCCATTGAGGACAGAAACTTCAACACAGTTTTAGTAGTTTCAGAATGAGATGTGTTGAAGGATGTGTCTGTATTTCTGCTCACATTCAATACATGACACAGCAGTGTATTAGCCCTTTTCTATCTCAGATCTCTCTCCAAAGCATCCTGAATGAAGAAGACACCATCTTCTTAAATAGGCTCCAGGGCTACACGAAAATACTTAGAAGGCAATGTTAATGATAGAATGACAATTTACTATATTTACATCAATCAAAAACCTTGATTGATTCAATTAAAAAGTCAAAGATTATTTACCAAAAATACATCAATCAAGCAAGAATAAACAGATTTTAAGAAAGGCAAAAACAATCTCAAATCTAACTAATTTAGAGAATCTCAAAAACTATTCTTGGAAAGCATATTCCAACAATCTCCCCCTTTTTTGCCTTTCTGGACAAAACATCAATTAAACACAATGAACTCCCCCTGAATAAGATATGATTAATATAACACAAAGATGTAATATAAAATCAGAGAGTTCAGAGTAGTAAAACAAAAAATAAATTGTTTAAACTGTTAACAACCACAAACACAGAAATGTTATGACATTTAAAACAACATCTCTTGAGGCAGTAATGTCAAACAGAGTTGTCTCCCCCTGCATTGTTGTCTCCCCCTGCATTAGAGGAGTCTCCCCCTTTTTGTCCAGAAGAGGATGACACTTGTGCATCAAGAAAAGCCTGGAACTGTGAATGCAAATCCTCAAGAAATACAAGGTGAGTACGAGTAGCAGCAATCTGAGCAGCAAGAAGAGGAAGCTGCAAGCGAACAATTGAGCAGAAATCTTCAAAACTTTGGGACGACTTGTGATTCGATCAGTGCACACGATACCGTGATGCACCAAAAATCGAAAAATCAGACTAGGGAAAGGGAAGGACCAGCGATCCGAGAGAGTTTCAGCATAAAAGGTAATACTATCAAACACCCATTGCCCAAAATTAAAAGGAAGGCCAGTGCCAATTTGGAAAATGAGTTTAGCCTGGGATTGAGTCACCACGGAAGTGTTGTTTGAAGGGACCCAATTTGCGATGCACAATTTGTGCAAGGCGAGTAAAAGAAGTCAATTGGGCAGATTGAAGTTTCTCAGGAGATATAGGCCATTTGCTGATTTTTCCCCCAGTCAAGACAGATGTGATCTCATTGAAGTTATCAACCACAGATGATACTTCAACATTCTCAGTTGCACAAAACTCATTTATTTTGGAAGGAGTAAAATTTATAATTTTATTTCGAACAAAAACCTGACCAAATCTGTCAGAGCCTTCCATGCACATGGCTTTTTCAAGATTGGCATAAAACTCTATGACTAGAGTTTTGACATAGGGTGAGGAAGAGGTCACAGTATTTAAAAGTTTGCGATCAATTAAAAATTGAGACAAATTAAACCGATCAAAACCTCTAAGCGAACTGTTTTCCTCAAGCAAATTGCGAGTGATGAAACGATCATACCTCAAGGATGCCTCACGGGTGTAGAAAAGAGGATTAAAAGCTGAATCAATATCCAGGGGAGGAGATGATGTGAGAGGAGATGCCACCACATCTTCGTCAGCATCAGATTGAAGATCTTCAACAGATTCAGAAGAAGCTTGTCCAGATGGTTTCACAGAATCCCTATCAAGGGAATTCGTTCTTTCACTATCACTGGATGGAAGAGTAGGGGATTTAGGACAAGAAGATTTCTTCCCTAGTTTTAGCATGACTTCTGCAAGAGTGGAGTCATCAGGGAGACCATCACTGTGAGTAGGAGAGGCCGCCTGAACTGAGGGTGCCACAGGACTGTCCAGATCAGCATTGGGCTGAAAATTATCAATCTCTTCAAAGAGATCATCAGACTCTTCTTGCACCACAGAAGCAGGAAGAGATGGCTCAGAAGCGGAGGGAGGAACAACAGAGCGAACCACACACACATGAGGAAAGTCCATATCCTCATTTGATGAAGGCGGGACAAAATCAGCGTCAGTGGCGTCATCATCTTCAAGGTGAACCGCTGGAGATTCTTGTTGCAGCAAGCGCCCCCTTTTTGCTTCAGAAACAGAGGTAGGAGACAGAGGCTCCAAATTTGGAGTAAGCCCCCTTTGCCGCTTTGAAAAGCGCACTGTAGGACGCCCAATAGGGCCAAGAGAGGCGCCTACTTGCTTCAAATCAGGGGGGTTTTCAACATCAATGACATTGCCTGCTTCGCCTGGAAGAATGGCGTCAATAGGAGCAGGAGCATCATCGAATGGAACAACTGTGAGAGGGGGTGTACTGTGAAGGGCGGATGTCTCCATATTTTGGGAGACATCAGCTGAAGGAGATGCTGGATTCTGAGATGGAGAAGGAGAGCCCACCTTGGATGCCATTGAAGAATCGGAAAATAGAGAGAGAAAGAGACGCACTTGAAAGAATTTGTCGAATACAAGAGAGATGCGGTTAGGGCACGCTTAGGGCACGGTTTAATTTTTGGGAAAGAAAGAACTAATTTTGAAGGAGAACAACTGCTACTTTCCAAAAAAAACTGCTACTTACCAAAAAATATTTTTGGTAAAATAACTTCCCTTTTTTTTTCAAATTCTCATCAAAAATAGGCATCTGAATATTACCCAAAATGTCCCTGTGATAAATCTTCTGCTAAGGAACCCTCAAATCATCTTAATGCTCAAAAATCAAGTACCATTCAAATTGTTTATAGACAAACACAATGAAGGATAAAGATTCACAGTCAATAGGCCACTTTGGAGAAAATAGATGATGAGAAACTTTTAGCATGAGAGTATATTCACGGACCAAATGCCCTATAGGTATGCCTAACCATGAAGAATAAGACAATGCGCACACAAGTGAGGGACTTTGCTCAATGAATGTGAAGGAGAAAAATGTTGGCACATTGAGAGACACATTTTGCAATTTTTGAATTCAATGGATCAAGATCCTCTTCTCCCGTCCCTTTATATGATGATTTTTGCCTTAAAGATGAAGGGATTTAACCAGTAGGTAGCTTTCACTCTTCCTCAAGGATAGCCCTTTCTCATATGATCACGCCAAAAATTCAAAGAACATATTGATCTAGATTATAAGATCACATATGAGTGGCTGCATACACATTGAGAAGGTAGCTTTTTCCCTCAAAGGCTTCCAATCACTAATTTGGCTCATTCACTGGGAGAACTTCTCTTTTTTTTATTTTTTTTTATTTTGAATAGAGATCCATATTAAAAAAAATGTCTTTCAAATACCACATTTTTTTTAAAAATCATTTGACAAAGTCGTGCCCAAGACAACATGCAAGATGATGATTTTTTTTTTTTTTTACAACAAGCACATGTGGTCACATTAGAGACCACATGTTGTGAGACAATCAAATAGCACACGAGACTTAGAGATTTCCTAAGAGTAGAAAATCTCTCAAAATCAAGAGCCTTGGTGAACACATCGCCTAATTGATTCTCGGTTCCTATAAATTCCATGCGGATAATTTTCGTTCAACCAAATCCCGAATAAAGTGATGTCGAATATCAATATGTTTGGTGCGGGAGTGTTGAACAGATTTTTGAGATATCTATAGCCTGGAATTATCACAATAAACAACAAGAGTATCACTCTGTAGCCCATAATCATTGATCATCTGATTCATCCAAAGAAGTTGAGAGCAACAACTACCAACCGCTACATATTCAGATTCAGCGGTTGACAGTGAAACGCAGTTTTGTTTTTTGCTATACCATGAAACCAAATTGTTCCCCAAGTAAAAACAACCCCCAGTGGTGCTTTTACGATCATCGATATTTCCTGCCCAATCAGAATCACTAAAACCAACAAGATTGGTATTAGTGTCTCTAGTGTACCACAGCCCAAGTTTGGTTGTCCCACTAACATATCGAATGATACGTTTTAAGGCCTTTAGATGGGAGACCTTGGGATTTGCTTGGTACCTTGCACAGACACAAACACTATACATAATGTCTGGTCTGCTGGCAGTTAGGTACAACAGACTTCCTATCATACTTCTAAACAAGGTGTGATCTACACCTTCACCTTCATCATCCCTACACAACTTTTGAGATGATCCCATGGGAGTTTTCAAATGGGATGCATTCTCAAGACTAAACTTTTAAACCAAGTTTTGAGCATACTTGGTTTGAGACACAAAAATTCCTTCATTGCTTTGCTTCACTTGAAGACCAAGAAAATAGTTTAACTCACCAACCATACTCATCTCAAATGTTGATGTCATGTTTTTGACAAAATGTCCTAACATCTTTTCAGATGTAGATCCAAACACAATGTCATCCACATATATTTGAGCAATGAGAATGTCACTTTTCTCCTTTTGAATGAACAGAGTTTTATCAACCTCACCTCTTTTGAAACCAATTTCAAGAAGATATTCAGTAAGTCTTCCATACCAAGCTCTAGGAGCTTGTTTAAGACCATACAAAGCCTTCTTCAATTTAAAAACATGGTTTGGTTTGTGAGGATCTTCAAATCCTTTAGGTTGTTCCACAAAAACTTCTTCATTCAAAATGCCATTTAAAAAAGCACTTTTCACATCCATCTGATGGAGTGTGATTCCAAGATGACAAGCAATGGCAAGCATTAATCGAATAGACTCAATGCGGGCTACGGAGCAAAGGTTTCATCAAAGTCCACCCCTTCTACTGTGTATACCCCCGAGCTACCAATCGTGCTTTATTTCTAACTATTTTCCCGACTCATCGCTTTATTTTTGAAAATCCACTTAGTTCCTATTACATTACCTTGACTAGGTCTAGGAACTAAGTACCAAACATCATTTTTGGAAAACTGATTTAATTCTTCCAACATGGCAGTTATCCAAAAATCATCCCCAAGAGCTTCTTTCACATTTTTAGGTTCAAGATTTGATATGAAGCAACAAGTTCTAGCATTTAAACAATCTGATGACAAATAGGCCAAGCTTACCATTTTTTTGTAATCCACTTTACCTTTTTGTCTTGTCATTCCATCAAACACATTACCAATCACTTGAGTTGTAGGGTGATTTTTCTTCGCTTGACACATCCCGCCTTTGATCGGTTTCACCTCATCAACGATTCAACTGTTCGGTTTCGATTCATTTCACTGATCTGAGTCGTTGGTAGGTGCGTTCGAGGATGTCCCCACATTTTCGGACACATTTCCTTCAGAATCATTCGATGCTGGATTTAGTGAATCAGTAACAATTTTTTCTGGCACACTGTTCTGCCCTGCATCATCCAGCAACCCTGTAATATCATCTTCAGCAGTTTTCTGTCCAAGGTTTGCAAAATCATCAAAAGTAATATTTATGGATTCCATTATAGTCTTAGTCCGAAGATTAAAGACTCGAAATGCTCTACTATTTGATGAATACCCCACAAAAATGCATTTGTCACTCTTAGAATCAAATTTTGAAAGATGATCTCGGTCATTTAAGAGATAACATATACACCCAAAACGTGAAAATATTTGAGATTCGGTTTTTTCCCAAAAGGATTTCATATGGAGTCATGGTGCAACCGGGTCTCAAATATACACGATTTCCAATGTGACAAGCGGTGTTTAAGGCTTCACCAAAAACGTTTTGAAAGATTTTGAGAACTAAGCATAACACGTGCCATTTCTTGAAGTGTGCGATTTTTCCTTTCCGCTACTCCATTTTGTTGTGGAGTTTTGGGGCTGAATACTCATGAGTAATCCCTTTGAATCGCAATATTTGGAAAAAGAAGAATTTTCATACTCGGTACCATGATCCGAACGAATCTTAATAACTTTTAAGTCATATAGATTCCGGACCTTTTTGTACCAAGTTTTAAAAGCTTCAAAAGTTTCAGATTTTTCTCTCAAGAAAATAATCCAAGTATACCGAGAAAAATCATCAACACACACAAAGGAATATTTCTTTCTCCCTAGACTCTCCACTTCAATTGGACCCATAAGATCCGTATGAATGAACTCAAGACAACGTTTTGAGGAACGTTGTTGAATTTTGGGTGGGACACTCTAGTTTGTTTCCCTTTTGGCATGGACCACACACACCCACATTCTTTGTGTTAATCTTTGGTAATCCTCTAACGGCATCATGTTTGATTATATCATGAATTTTATGAAAACTAGCATGTCCTAGTTTTTGATGCCAAAGAGAACTATCATTAACACTTGAGGTATGGCATGAAACAACTTCACCATACATGTAACAATTATCCGAGGATCTAGTACCTGCAAGAATACATTTGTTAGTACCATCAAATACTTCACATGAGTTTTTGTCAAATTTTACATGCAAATCATCATCACATAATTGACTTATACTGATGAGATTTGCTTTAAGACCTTCCACATGAAGAACATTTTTAAGCCTTGGCAATCCCTCAACATCAAGATTGCCTCTACCAACAATTCTTCCTTTTGCACCACCCCCATAGGTCACACTTCCACCATTGAAGCTAGAGTATTCAGACAAGTATTCATCTGTCCCTGTCATATGACGGGAACATCCACTGTCAAAAAATCATGAGCCAGCAACATTTGTTTTAAAGGAAGTGTATGTAACATTGCACGTTACATCAGCTTTCTTGACCCATATTTTTCCAGAATTTCTGAGGATGTGTTGATTCAAATGTGGAGACATTTTCCACGACATTCTGTCCGGAGCAGATTTCTGGCGAGAATTTTTTGCCAAATCTGCCTTCATTTTGTAACAATAAGGTCTAATATGACCTGAAACATTACAGTAATGGCAAATATACCGACGTTTCCAGTGTCTAGACCTTTTCGTTAGCCATTTTGTTTTGATTAACATGTTCACCATTCATTCTTTCCTTGACAAAAGCAACTGGTTTGAATCCCATCAGCGGTGTCTTCTTGACCATAAGTCGAAGTTCATCAAGTTTAACCTTGCCTTTGTTTAGCTTGGACATGGTTTCATTTGCTTTTTCAAGATTAATTTTGGCTTTTTCAAAATCCACATCTTTCTTGGTGAGCATGACTTCCACCTAGCAATGGAAGCTTTCTGAACTTCATTCTCCTTTGAGAGCAACTCATTTGAAGTTTTCTGAACTTCAAGTTCTTTTGAAAGATATTCATTTTCCTCAGTGAGAAGATTTAACTTTTCTTCCTTCTTTACCCAATCTTCATAAAGTGCCTTATAATCCTCTAATAAATCCAGATTTTCAGAATCAGAATCAGACTCATTGTGGACATGATTGTCATCAACTATGGAAGAGTTGAGACAATTCAGTTCTGGAATGAATCTTTTAACAGATGTGATCACAGTTGGAGCCACATTTAAGGCAACACCTTTAGATACACCATGAGGATTTATTTGTAACACTTTTTGGGTTTCAAAAAAACTATTTAGTGCAGTTTCCTCTTCGGATTGATCATCATCGCTGTCACTTAGGGTAGCTGCCAAACTTTTTCCCTTTTTCTTTGTAGTATTAATACATTCGGCAGCATAGTGACCATAACCAAAACATTCTCTGCATTGAACAGTTTCTTCCTTTTTTGATTTGTATTTTGAAGGAAGTTTAGGAGTAAACTTGTCTTTGGAATTATCAGAATTATCAGAACTGTTTTTCGAAGAAAATTTTCTTGGAGCAAATTTTGGAGCGACATTTGTTTTTTGATACTTTTGATAGTTTTGTCCTTTGGTCAAAATGTTGTTAAACTTTTTGACCAACATAGCACGAGATTCTTCTCCAAAATCTGCCTTTCCAAGATCATTTGTAAATTCAAGTAATTCCTCCGACAAGTCAGATTGATTTTGTGCAACAGGCAAGACAATACTTTTAGCATTTTTATTTTGCTTTTTGTTCTGCAAAGATAGATTTAACTCAAAGGTTTGAAGAATACCAGAAAGTTTATCTAAACTCATTCTTCCAGTGTCATGAGCTTCTTCTATAGCAGAGATTTTTATATTAAAACGTTCTGGAAGAGATCTCATCATTTTGCTAACAAGTCTTGCATTGGAAATAGGTTCTCCCAAGGCTAGAGACTCATTAGACAAATCTACCAACTTGTCATAGTAGGATGAAATGTCATCATCTTCTTCCATTTTTAAATATTCAAAACGAGTTGTAAGTAAGCGTAGCTTGGTTAAACGAACGCTATCGGGTCCCTCACAATGAGCTTGAAGGGCTTCCCATACTTCTTTGGCTGATTCAAAATGAACAATTATTTTGAAAATGTTTGGTTCCACACAGCCGTAGATAGCATTAATAGCTTTTGAATTAAAATTTGCTACACTTCTTTCTTCGGTCGTCCAACTGGCTTCTGAGGTAATTTTATAATCTCCATCGATGTCAATTACTCTAGGTGGAGTCCACCCTGTAACCACAGAGAGCCATGTTCTTTCATCAAGAGACTTGAGGTACATGCGCATCTTGGGTTTTCAAGTAGAGTAATTAGACCCATCGAGGACAGGAGGACGTTGAGTACCATACTGAGTATCCGACATAGCTACAACCAGGAACCTCACTTAGTTATGTCAAGTGTAGGCTCTGATACCAAATGAAAGTTTTATAGCTATGTAACTAAGAAAACAGAATGCTGGACTATAGTAAATGTTATCAAAGATGTGATAACATCTACTATAACATTCAGTAAAATTGCAGCGGAATTAATAAAACAGAAAGTTAACAAGATTGATGTATCCTTTGTCTACAAGTATAAATACTTGTAGACGTGCCAATATGGCAAAATCTTTTCACTAGAAAATATAGAACCGATTACAAAGAAAACAACTAGCGAAATTCTAACAAAAGATCCTAACAACGAAAGTAGACAAAAGAGACTACAAACTTATGCTTTGGTAATACAATCCTGTCTAATAAACACTGACTTCCATTGAGGACAGAAACTTCAACACAGTTTTAGTAGTTTCAGAATGAGATGTGTTGAAGGATGTGTCTGTATTTCTGCTCACATTCAATACATGACACAGCAGTGTATTAGCCCTTTTCTATCTCAGATCTCTCTCCAAAGCATGCTGAATGAAGAAGACACCATCTTCTTAAATAGGCTCCAGGGCTACACGAAAATACTTAGAAGGCAATGTTAATGATAGAATGACAATTTACTATATTTACATCAATCAAAAATCTTGATTGATTCAATTAAAAAGTCAAAGATTATTTACCAAAAATACATCAATCAAGCAAGAATAAACAGATTTTAAGAAAGGCAAAAACAATCTCAAATCTAACTAATTTAGAGAATCTCAAAAACTATTCTTGGAAAGCATATTCCAACAGTCCCCCATTGCTTTCTTATTTCCAAGTTAAGAGTGATCAATTTTTCTCAACTTGTGTGTGCGTGGGTTGGGGGGGGGGGGACTTACTCAATCCAGCAACATTCATGGAGTGAATTCTGTACAAAAGACAAGTGATTTGAAGAAGGATTTGCAAAGATTGGTCGAAGAAGTGAAGGTTCCAAGCGTTGACGTTTGTTTGCGGAGATAGGAATATTGTTGGTTAAGTCGGTTATATTTAAGGGCAGTTTTGTAATTACAAATGTAGGGCATAATTGTTATTACTTAATGTTGTTTTGATTAGGGAGTTCGGCAGTTATTTTTCCCTACAAGGATTGATGTATATATACTCTCTTTCATTCCAGATTATCCCCATTAATGACGTCGCACAAAGCTCAGATCCAATTCTCTCACACTCTCTCTCTCTCTCTCTCTCGTTTTCATTTTTACTATAGTTGATAGTCGTCCATCTACCCATAAATTTATAAGACGGATCCGATCCGTTTACGGGAAAGAGAAAATGTGATTGGAGGAGAAGAGAAGAGAAGAGAAGAGGGAAACTAAGGAAATGGTGAGGGAGGATGAGGGTGGGGATGGGGACAGAGCATGCTTGGCGTTGGGGAATTAGTGCTATAAATCTATATATGGGGGATGGTGGAAGAGTGAGGTGAGGGAATGGGAGATTGAGAAAGAAAAAAGAAAATGTTTCCTATGAATAGAACAAGTGTGTCTAGTGAGGGAGGGTGGATGAGGGTACAACCTGATAGCCCATTACCCACATGTTTATTCAATCATCAATGCACAATCCTCTATGCTTGTACTAATGGCCACCTTCTCTTTTTCTTTTTTAATATTACAACTATATATATATATATATATATATATATATATATATATTACCCTTTTATTTATGCCCATAAAATTCTTACAGTCATTGTATATTTAAGAAAGACCCTATTACTATGTCCATTTTTTTTTTTTTACCTTTTCTAGTATAAAAAATATGTAATGTCTTTTGAGTAATTTTACGAAACACTATCTGTTAATTTTTTATTTTACATGAGCGACATTAGTATTTGTTCAATTTGATATAACTACTCCAAAAAAAAAAAAAAAAAGTTTAGACCTTATTTCCTTATCACATTTATCCCCATGAATTTTGTAAATAATTTTTTTTATTTTTATGTTAAAATCGATTTGATATAAATACCAATTATCTTAATGTATGAGATATACTATCAATTAAGTTTTCAAATTATTTCAATCAATAATAAGGTTTTTTTTTTTTTGGATGTTTGTGTATTATTTTTTTTACTTACATTATCAAAAATATATAAAGCAATACTCCCTCCATCCCCAGAAAAATAATCTCATTAACAAGTCAAACTTTGTAAGATCATAATTTTACTTATTTGTACATTCTTTAAATTGTACTATAAATATTTTCTCTTTTAAAAATGAGACTATTATTTGGGACAAACAAAAGGAGAAAGTTGGACTAATTTTTTATTTTTTGGGATAGAGGGAGTATATTATAGTGATAATTAACTCAAACAAACTCAGCCTTTTTTTTTTTTTTCCCCAATCACTTGGAGTAGACTACATGAATCATTTTTTGCCGTTAAATTCGGTCCAAATCAAAGTCATCACACACACCACACTCATTCATATATTTTCACCAAAACAGTACTAATGACAAAGACAATCAAATTTCTTGTGTACGAAGGTGTTGAAATTCGCTGAAAAAAGATGGGTTTATTGTGTTTGAAAATAATGCTAGTAACAAGCCCATTGTTTATGTGCTTTTAACGCGTGAACAATAAAGTATTTTAACCTAATGGTGAAAACGTATATCATACGATTATCGAGTATCGCTCAAGAACCATTCAATTTTGTTTTAATTAAGAAAGAAGGCTCCTTAATTAGAGTTAGTAATTCCTTTAGAAGAGGGGGTCATCGATCTTTAGATTCTAAGTTAGTTAAGAATATATATTATATATACTCCAAATTAAACAATATATACATAGTGGGCAAGGAATATTCTCTCACCTATATATATTATTATACAAATAATATTGGGTTCTTAAAGATACATTATTAGGGCAATAAAATAGACATTATCCTTGTAAAAATTGTGTTTTATAGTAATTAAAACGTAATGATAAAACTTGAAAACGACATATATATAAAATGGCACCCACCCAGCCACACTCCAAGTGCCCTAGTAATTGCTCAAAACTCATATCCCCCCCAATTGCTTGTAAATCTCACTATCGTCTGTCAACTAGACACTTCAACTGTTTAATTTGATTAGTATTGTTACATACGACGAATTCAATTGTTCATTTTAGAATTTTGAATATCTTTTTCATATTATTTATATAATAGAGTCAGTTATTCATTACTTAATAATAAATCTTAGTGAGACAATCGCTCACAAAATTAACACATCAGATCAAAAGCAATATAAATATTCGAGAACTAAATTAAACTCTTAAAACATTGCTGAATATAATAATTTATACTTAAATTTAATAATAACAGTATTTATATAATTATTTACGACTAACAGGATAAGTGATAAGAAAATGTAAACCATCAGAATTAATCATGTAATTTGGAGACACCGCATAAAAAATAAAAAAATAAATAAATAAAAAAACCAAACGTGCTAGCTTTGGAGTAGGGGAATACAAGTCACGTGCCCCGTGGCCCTTATAAATACCAACGCATGGTAAGGTCGCACTAAGGAGAAAGAGTGGTCAAGCAAGAGTACTAAACCACATTTCCACACAGACACACACACACACACACACACACACACACACACACACACCCCCTACTACTAGTTTGTATTAGAGTACATAATACATACGTACACCTATTATTATATACACATACATATATGTGTATATGATGTATTGATGTTAGAAAGTGCCTATATATACAAGGGCAAGGGAAGAGATTCTTCTTTTCTTTCTATCTAAGCCAAATTTTTTTCCAATTTGTTGGCAACGAAAAGGGAAAGGAGATAGAGACAAATAGAGAGAGAGAAAGTGAAATGGAGAGAGAAAGTGAAATGAAGCAATCAAAGTTCAAGAGGATTTGTGTTTTCTGTGGAAGTAGTCAAGGCAAGAAGAGCAGCTATCAAGATGCTGCTATTGAGCTTGGCAATGAATTGGTATTTTACTTTCTTCTCTATCTTTCCATAAAAATGGTGTCTTTCTTGCCAGCTTTGGACTGTGTTCCTCAAAATGAGGGGTTTTGGTATGTGGTTTGTTTATTGCAATGTTATATGTGTGATTTTGAGATGGGTTTTGTTTGAAATGAGTAAAGAATCTGTTTTTCGAGAAATAATTTTGGGTTTTGGGTTTTTTCGTTGCTTGAGTACAAGACTAGCTAGCATGTTCATGTCTTATGCTCTGTTATTAAACAGACCACACACACGCAGACAAACAGTCTCACACAATTATACCTAGTTTCATCCTCATATAGCTAAAGGGTACCTGCAAAAATGTACTATCACAGTACTATCATTGATTTGAATGTGTGCCAGGAATCCATTTTTACCCCCTTTTTGTCACTTCAATCTTGAATAATGTCAATATGCTCTAGTATTGGTCGGCAAGGTGGTTACTTCAGAATAATGTCGTGTTGAACCGATTGACATCTTAAAATTGATAATACAAGTTGATAAAGTTTCATTCTGTGCTGATTTTTGCTCTGTTTTCTTGAAGGTATCAAGAAACATTGATCTGGTGTATGGAGGGGGTAGCATTGGGCTAATGGGCTTGGTTTCACAAGCTGTTCATGATGGTGGCCGGCATGTCATTGGGTTAGAAGCTCTCCTCTATTTTTCTTTTCATTTTTTATTTAATTTTTAACCTCAAAACTCTCTCAAAGAAAAAAAAAAGAAGATTAGAATAAAACAGAGTATTATTAATAAACAAAATCAATGTGTTGTGTTCTCTTGCCTTTTCATATTCTCCATTAAAATCTAATTTTTGTCATGTTATTGTCTCTCTCTCTCTCTCTCTCTCTCTCTCTCTGTGTATGTGTGCAGGGTTATTCCCAAGACACTCATGCCTCGGGAGGTATGTCTCCTTTGCCCACTAAAAGTCTTAAGCCTTTTCTGCATTTATTTATTAAACAAAAAGAAAATTTTATATAAAGATATTTCTTTCTCCATGTTAAAATTGATTCATTTGAGTATTTTGGGGTTTAATTATTAATTACTGAAATTAATTAAATAATATTCTCTTTAAATTAGTGGAATGGGGTGGGGGGGGGGTGAATTTGTGCTGTTGTTCTTGAACCCTTAGTTTCTTTGATGGTCCTTGTTTACTGTTAGCCTTATCCATAGTAGGCAGCCACTTGGGTTGTAGCTGGCAATTTTTATACTTGCACATATGTTTTGTGCTTCAAAAATGGTTTCTTTGATTTTTCCTTTTCCGTGTCATCCTTTTCCTGATCTGCTCACCCTCTGTATTTTACTACCCCTCTTGGTGTTTTTCTTTCTTGGCTTCTTCTGTAATTTCAAATCCCAATTACACACACTGTGTGTATACTGCTAGCTCTGGGGATGCTGACTCTGAAAATTATTGGATTAGAGTCCACCATTCCTGCAACCCTCATCATTGCTTCACTGCACAACACTGCATCCAAAACTTCTCTCTCTCTGTAAAAAGTTTGCTTTTATGAATTAAAATTGATTATTTCTTTATTGGGTTCTGTGCAATATTTTTGCAGTTAACTGGGGAAACAGTAGGGGAGGTGAAGGCAGTTGCAGATATGCACCAAAGGAAAGCAGAAATGGCTAGGCACTCTGATGCTTTTATTGCTTTACCAGGTTTGTGTAAGCTTAGTCCCCCCTGGACAAAAGTTTTATATTTCTTGATCATTCACTAAAATCTTCAATGCAATTCAGCCATTGATAAAGTCCTTCAGGTGCTTTAATTTCTCTAATTCCAGCATTCAACTTAATTATACCCATGTCTTTGGCATTGACTTTCTTTACAAACTGTAGTCCATCTGTTTGATAAAAGTCTTGACCTAGCTGTGGAAGTAGAAGGAAAGAGGAAAAAGGAAAGTTGCTTTTATTATGAAAATCCTTTTGGTTGTATCTATTAAGTGCTTTTAAGGTACATGACAATCATGATTTCTTATGTTATTTGAACTATTGTAACACTAAACTGGTACTAAACAGACATGTAATGAAATTAAGTAATTAACATTGTTGCTTACAAATCAAGCACTAATTAGTCCTTCTCTGTTTGTTAGTGTTGCTAATCAACAAAATTAAGTTGGTTTATAAGGAAAGAGGCTTAAGAAAAGTAATGATCTTGACTTCGCCTACTTTAGGGGATAGCCTTAATTGCATAACCAAAATCTTGGTCTTTGCAAGCATGATACCACTATTCATGCATAATGCACAAGTCTTTGAAACTAAACTTGCTTAAGCATGACAAAGTCCAATTTACTTTGACAGTTGCATTACCCTTGTTTAGAGCTTACTGTTATAATTGTGATGGTGATACTGATAATGCTGTGAAAACAATTGTATGATGAAGGTCAAATGGTCAAAACTGTGTGAACTTTCTTTCTCTCACACAAAAGCCAATACTCATGATTAAAGATCAGAGCCCTTCAAACCCCAAATGTTTTGACACATCAACATCTTGCACTGAAAATTAGAGTCTTTAGATGAGTAGAGTTAGCCTTACTTGTGGGTTTGTTGTTTGTTTTTTTGTTTAAATTTGACATATCTTCTGATGCTGCTGTGCTATTCTTACTTTGCCTACCATTTATGGCAAAGGATGTACAGTGACACTTGCTTACACTAGTTTTGGCCAGCTTGCAGAAAAATCATGTCACTCCTTCCAAGGCCTTCTCATCCACTTAGAGCCCGTTTGGTGTAGCGTTTTGAAAACGCAGTGTTTTAAAAACGCAGCGTTTCTAAAACGCAGATTATTTAAAACGCAGCTTTTTTTTTTATAAATGCGTTTGGGATATTATGTCAAAACGCTGCTTTTTATTCCCTATTGCGTTTTAAAATCTGCGTTTTGGGAAAAAGCTAGGAATTCCAGCGTTTTAAAACGCAGCTGCGTTTTGAAAACGCAGCGTTTTCTACCGCAGCATTGAAACGCTAAGTTAAGGAATAAGCTGCGTTTTAACCCTGCGTTTTGGCCAAAACGCGCGAACAAACGGGCTCTTAGGGTTAAACCAATCATTTTTACCATTTATGGCAACACCTTAATGAGTCTTCCAACAGGGCCAACATTCATAAGGAAGTCAATTAAAGAAAGGAATTGAAGGTTTTAAAGGGTTGTACACTACTATGCCACCGAGTCCATTGATAATTCTACAGTATATTATTTTTAATATTTCTTTCTTTTCTCGTGTAGCATTGCTGGTAACAGAATTATAAAACTCATTCTACAAGATAGCATGAGAGACATTATGACATGAATATGCTGCTAGAAGATTGTGCTTCTGGTTTCAGTAAGGATAGGAGCAATAAATATATCTGTTTTTGGAAAATGATAAAAGGAAGGTGACTTGAAGCCAGCTGCTCAAGAAATTATGACCTTCTAGTAATGATGGACAAATATCTGGAGTTCCCCATCAAATTAATTAGCTAGTTTTTCTTCATTTTTGTTAAAAAAAATTAATTTTGATAAGAATAATTTTTTGTGGTTTTTGTGATGAGAAATCCATGTGGCAAAATCCCTTTTTGATAAATGAAGTTAGGAGGTCAACTAATGTAAGAGATGTATGCAGGAGGTTATGGCACACTTGAGGAGCTGCTTGAAGTGATAACCTGGGCTCAACTAGGCATTCACGATAAACCGGTAAGCATTCTCGTGACGTAATTTCAAATTTTCATTGATTTCAGAACTTTCTCACCTCCCCAATGTGAGAACCCTGTTTAAATACGATGTGGGGTACAAGATTGGGGTGTCTACTCCCAAAGAAGAAAATTGAAAACCAATGTCTGAACTACAAAGCTATTGTGATTGAACATCAAACAGGTTGGGTTGCTAAATGTGGACGGGTACTACAATTCCTTACTCTCGTTTATCGACAAAGCTGTGGAAGAAGGCTTCATTAGCCCAAACGCACGTCAAATTATTGTATCTGCCCCAACAGCAAAGGTTCTAGTCAAGAAACTAGAGGTAAACATAGCATACGATGTTTCTTCTCAAGTAATGTTGCAAGTCAACAGAAATTACCGATTAACTTTTTTTAATCAATTTTGTCGTTGTAGGAATATGTTCCTTGCCATGAAAGAGTTGCGCCGAAGGTGAGCTGGGAAATGGAGCAGCTCGAGTACACTCACTATGACATCTCTAGGTGAACAAGTGGAAATCGCTGCATAGGAATGCGTTCCTTATTAGATGGAGAAATTGTCAGTTTAAGAGAAAGGAACTAACTTGAAGGTTTTATTTTAGATTTTTGTTGGTGGAAGGGAATCTTTTTTTGTAAATTATTGATGGAAATGACCTCAATATGTGAAACGCTGAAACTTCACTATTTCCCTTCATTTTGGAAGAAGTCTGGGTGGGTTTATTTACAAGTTGTAAGTAGTAGATGCATATGATCATATCTCATGTTTAGTGGTTAACGAATAACCCAAGGTTCTTGTTCTGTTAATTCTCTATTGCAATTTCCTTTTGGAATGAACGTCTTCTTTTCCTAGTCTGGTCTTGTTCTTATTACATTTGGTATGCGGATTTCATTTTAAGTTTTGATTTGTATCTATATATTGGGAAGGGTTAATTACACCATTAGTCCCTCAACTATGAGATATTTCACCAGTAGTTCCTTAAGAAATTTTTTTCAAACTTCAGTCCCTTGAGTACCAAAAAGTCACGCTGCTAGTTCTTTTGATGGATGCCGTTAGTAAAATTTCGTTAAGTCACCCATGTGCCTCCCACGTGCATTTAAGTAAGGGCAAAATTAGAATTTTACTCATCATCTTCTTCACCAATTCTTCAAACCCTACTCTTCAATTGGTAAAACTTGTGAGCCCTTTTTCAAACCCCAAGAATTCTTTGAACACATCAATGGCAAACTTGCGAGCCCTTTTCTTCGTGTACTACCGCGCACAAGAAGGCAAAAGGAAAGGCCATCGCGACTTTCAAATCGTGTCTTGAAGCCTTGAAATCGAGCTGTTCTTATTTGGGTTTTTGAGGACATTGATAAAACTCGACTGGGACTTAGTTGGGATTTGATTAAGTACAGAAGTGTTGGCCAATTCGATCACCGGACCACCGGAGCACGATGAAGACGGAGAAGAACCAACTGGAACCCTAACACTCTTCAATGCATCTCTCTACTTGTTAAACATTAATGTCCTATTCCTTGTCGCCATTTCGAAAGTCCCGCTAACCAAATTTCAAATCCACAAAAAAAATTACAGATTATTCAAGCCAATCTAGTACATATTTGATTAATTAACACGGTCAAGGAACGTTGCATCATATTTGAATAGCCTTCGAACTTTCCAAAGTCCAAATCAGCGTGAAAATTAATTCAAGGACGAATTTGCCTGATCGGAGATCAAATAAGGTCCCGGCGAGTCGAATCGCAAGTTGGTGGCGGTAGCGAGTCAATTTCGAACGTAAAATGGGAAATGCGCATAAAAAGAAGAAAAATTATAGAGAGAGATATAGCAGTACGGAGGAGTAACAGAATATCACCGGTGGCTGTGTTGTGTAACTTGCTGGGTTAGTGTTGGTCATTGGCGGTGGGTTTTTGTTTCCTCTTCTCTTTCTCTCTCTCTCTCTCTCTCTCTCTCTCTCTTTGGGGTTTGTATGAAGGTTGATGTCACGACCCGACCCGAAATCCTATGTGGAATCTCACCCGGTTCGTGAGGCGAGAATATAAAAATGCATATTTAAAAATTATTTTCGTGCAAAAACCCTATAATGCAAGTGTATGATTTTTAAAAGCAAAACAAAACTTAACGGCAATACAACAAGCCGGAGAACAACACATTAGCTAGCCAACAAACTCACGAGTTAGAGAGCTCGGGATAAACATATATTCATAACAGAGTGTGCGGAATAAGAGTTAACAGTATACACAAGGCCTGACAACCATGTCGGCAACTACAAAAGAATATTAACCAAATATCAAGTACGGAACATCTACCCAACTTTACATTGTTTAGTTAACATGTATAACCTCGACCTCACCAAAAGAAAAGTACAGAGGCTCAATGAGCAGCTACTCAAAAGAATGCCTGACGAGCACACCAAAGACGACGAAAGCTTACTGGGGGTTTCTCGCCGGATCGGGATCTAAAGAAAACAAATAAACAATGGACGGGGTGAGTTTAAAACTCAATAAGCTACTAATGCAATAATATGGCATGCGAGATGTGAACATTAATAAGAATCATGCATAACAATATTTGTCATAACAGGATAAATCTTGAAGCATCAAAGATAACAAGTATCTCATAGCAACATATATCACATAGCATGCATCTCACGTAGAAGCGATATGTAAAAACATATAAAAGGATACCGTCGAGGTACACCTCTGACATACAAATTTCCAACCAACCAACCAATAATACCAATGTGGAAATCGTTGATGTCATTCTCGATCATCGAACTCATAACCAAGTATCATAGTGAACCGTTTTTCGTATTCATGTTGACGTGAAGACTCGGTCCCCACGACCCGAGAAACAATCACGATATAGCTTACCAAGGTCGCGTTTATTCCGTACAACACTTAGCGCTATATCTCCTATCGTGGCCAACGGTAGGGCGAGGCCCAGTGTATTGGCCTTCGGCTATTACGTAGCCCTGGCTCATGCAATAACGGAACGTCAATACACCTCCAACAAATATATCATGGACTTAACAAATGCTCAAGTAGATGTTTACTCAACACATTATCACCAAATGAACCAAATGCTCAAGTAGATGTTTACTCAACATTTAATAAAAACGTGTTATACTCCAAAGTAGGGAGTACAACGACATGCTCATATAGGTTAAGTGAATCTACTACACATAACCATTTAACCAACAATATTTTTGAAGAATAACACAATACCAATAATCGTATATCGTGTAACCAATAGCCCACGGTTATCTCGAATCCTCAAGGGCTCACAAAACACACACGTGGTCACATTCATTATCGAGTCCTAACCGACTCCGTCGAGTCATTTTTAGTTTCTAATGATGTCGAGTTACGAAAGTGGTCTTGCACTTTAAATCGAGCACATTAACGCCCAATCTCAAATACCCAACATGATAGCATATTTATCATTAACATATATCAAATTCCATAATGATATTTCATGGCATGATCAACACATTGACAACTCAAGCATGACAACTTCATATACTAGAAGTGTAAGATGTCAAATGGGACATTAATCAAGAAGAAGAGGGGGGTAGTAGCTTATCTCTTGTCGAAAACAACCAAAGAGAATGAAATCAAAGTGGTGGGTGAGATTCTTCAAGGTCTCTAAGGCTTCACAAGGTTGAATCTCCAACTTTCAAGCTTGAAGTCTTGAGAAATCAACACTACACTCTCTAAAAACGTGGGTGGAGATGAACACCCAAGATTCCACCACGAATCAAAGATATTGTTCGGTTAGAAACGATCCGCTACTCCTACTCTACACTCCGGCGAAGATGGATCGTGATTTCGACTCCGAATGATCAAGTTGTGGCAAGATTACTCCACAAACTATCTCTCAAACTCTCTCTAAGCTCCTCTAAGTTGTATGGCCTAAGGATGTGAAATGAGAGTCTTTAAGACTCTCTAAGGGATTATAAGTGGCTGCCAATGGAGGAGAATCCGGCCTAGTGACATGGCAAGCCAAGAACCAATCACACTTTTAAGTTAGATAAAGATAAGATTTTCTCGAGTAAGCTGAGTCGAGGCAGGGCGATCGCTCTGCCCTTACCCAGGGCGATCGCTTTGCCCCTATCTATGGCAATTGCTCTGCCTTTTGGATGTAGGGCGATCGCTCTGTGCTCAGTGTCTCCGAACTCTCCGAAAATGCTTCGAAACGCTCCCGAAATGATTCTAAGTCTATGAGGAGGTCAAAACACTCGAGAAAGATTCTCGAAAAGACTATTAACAACGCAAAAAGTTCAACGAATCTCAAGTACGAACAATTACAAGAATTAAATAACAATTCAAAGCATACGAACACATGGAGTTAAACATGAATGTGAATGACATTTGAATGACATGAAACATGCAAGGTATATAAATGACATAAGTGATATAAATGATGCAAATGAAGCGGGTGTTACAGTTGAGGGTGCTGCTTTTAAAGATGGAAGGATTGCTAGCATTTGGGACACCTTTGCTCATGCTAGTTAGTTTTACTTTTTTTCAAGAAATAAAATTCCGTTTTTTTTTTGGTAAAACTTTTTACATCTCGAAGCCCTTCAGATCATCGGTTGATTTTGAAATAATTGCCTAAAATAAATTCAGATTACATAGATGGGTCAGATAACAATTGAGACATAATATTAAAGAATTTTTGGGGTTTGAAGAAGGTGAAAGAATGAAGATGGATGAAGATGTGGGTGGGTGGGTGGTCGGGAGAAAAAAAATGTTGTTTAAAGTATTTTGTGAAATTTCATTTTAACCCTTACTCAAATACACATGGGAGACACATGAAAGATTTAACGGAAAAATACTGACGGCATCCACCAAAAGAACTATGCGTGTCTAATTTTAGTACTTTAGGAATTAAATTTTAAAAAAAAAATTCTTAAGGAATTAACCGTGAAATGCTTAATAGTCAAGGGACCAATGATATAATTAACTCTGTTGTGAAAATGAAGGTCAATCGTAGTCATCTTGAAATGGTCGCAAGTTCCAAGTGTAATTAATTTCAATATAACTCCATGAATATAGCTCATGGATCCCTGTTGGTATGAATCGCCGTATTCAATATAACTCATGGACCCCTGTTTGTATGAATTGCTAATATAACTAAGCGTGTGTTTGACACGACTACTTTTAGGAAGAAGCTGGTGGAACAAAATAGAGAAAAAGTAAAAAATAGAAAATGAAAATCCTAAAACCTTGTCAAAAAACATACAACTGTATATTGTTCAAGTTAGAAAAACCCCAAACACATATTGCTAAATGCAACTCACTTAAGTTATAAAATGCTAAATTACGTGAAATCCCGAGATTTCAAGCTTTGCTTATTGGAATTAAATTGAAACAAATCTGAGTCCAATTGAGCAAGCTATGCTCAGCTCACTCATCACCAATCTAGTTAAGCCTAAATTGAACTCTTGCAATCATGTGATCAAGTACTTTAAGCAAGATAAAGTGCCTAATTTTGTGCTGATCAAACTCATTTTAATCGACTTGTTTATTCTTTGAATCTTATTATCTTGTTCAAGTTTTGTCCGTTTACTTTTACTCTCTAAGTTTGAATTCAATCGAACATTAACTAACTAATTAAGCTCATGCAAGCAAGATCTATTTAAATTCTCAATTTTATTTTGATGTTGAAGGGTTTGCATGACCCTTGGAGACTATGAAGGAATATGAGCTATTACACAGATGAAAACAAATAGTGAACTCTTGTTAGCAAAAATATTTAAGTCCTCGGCAAGAAAAGAGATAGGAGTGCTTGTAGCCAATATATGGAATGGTAATAGCAAATACCAAAAAATTGAGAGTAGTACCCAATTAGAATGGGCCAAGTATACTTATTAAGGAGGGGAAAAGATGGCCCAAATACGTAGTTGACATGTTTCTACCAATTTGGGTCCCTGTTTGCTGTTAAGGTTTGAGCAGCAGACAGGAATTGATGTAAGCAGCGACATATAACGGACGGGGGCCCAAGTTCAAGTTCTGATTGGAATTATAGGGAAAATTGGAAGGCCCCTCTTTTCTTTTGCCCCATTTTGGAAGAGGAGAGAGGGCCCAGAATATGTTAACCAATGGGAATATGACATGTGAATGAAATTGGATTGGTAGTTGCTGTAGAGAGAGGATGGGAAATTTGAGGAGTTTGTGCAAATCGGATCCTCTATTCCATAATGGTGTTCCATCTCTTATTTCAACCGTTGGATGTGCACCACATGTGCATAAAAAATCACGGGGTAATTAATGTTGTTTATTCACATGCACATGTGGCGCACATCCAACGGTTAGAATAGGAGATGAAACACCATTATGGAATAAAGGATTCGATTTGGAGTTTGTGAGTTCATTTGTACTGTACTGTTATTATGTACACCACTGGTTTTAATGAAGAATGACCAAAAGGCATATAGGTGGTTGAGAAGTCCATTTTGATGTGGGTTTATGTGTGATTTTAGGAAAATATAAATGTGAAAGATAAGAAGACCTCAAAAAGAATGTTGCTTCTTTGAAATGATATTGAAACATTTGACATAGTGAGTAGTGATTAAACTCCTAGTTTGGTTGGTTTCAACTATTTTCAACCATTATTAATTGCTTTGATGTTCATATCATAAACAATTCAAAATCGAAAATTAATTACTTATACAAAAGTAAATAATACGTACGTACAAAGCCACAAAATATGCATATCACATTTTCGTTGTATTCGTGTTTTGGCCAATATAAGGAGATTCTTTTTTTTTTTTTTTTTTTAACTTTGATCCTCGTTGTGTGGTATTGTCTCTCATATATTATCACATGATAATAACATGATTTGTACATCATGTCGCTTGCACTAACATGTATAGTGGTTGCATTGTACGATTCTATTATATGATTGTGTTGCTTTGGGCAGCACAATTTATAAATGAAAAAAAAAAAAAAAAAAACATCAACTCTCTTCGCCCATACAAAAAAGTTTGTATTTGTACTAGGGGTGTTCATCGGTTCGATTTTCGGGTTGTTTGGTTCGGTTTGTTCAATTTTTGTTATTTTAACCTTAAAACCAAAAACCAAACCAAACCAAATTCGAATTCGGTTTTCGGTTTTAACCAAACATATGTTAAAACTACAATCCAATTCAAAGTTTATATATTTATCATTTAAAAAACATCCAAAACAAAGATTAAAACTTTAACAAAATTACATAATATCCCTAAAAATGTAAGATTACATTACTTAGTCACTCGAACTTGAAGAAAGTCTTGAATTCCGCACATTAGTTGGTCTCCCTTGTCACTAAACATCTACGAAATTTGTTTGAGTTGTTACTTGTGTTATTTCTGTGACTCATTACAAGAACATTTAAATAAACCAGCAAATGTCAAAAAATATATTGAAAAAGAAACAATGAATTACATTGTTCAAACTTTATACTACTAATAATTATTTATATAACTAATAATAATATATTTAATTTTATTATATTTTTTCTAATTTGGTTTTCGGTTTGAAAGGCAAAACCAAAAATCAAACCAAAAACCATATTAGAATTCAGTTTTGCCAACCAAAAACTAAATTCGAATTCGGTTTCGGATTGTTTGGTTCGGATGATCGATTTTTCGGTTTGGTTTTCGGATGAAACCAAATACTAAACACCCCTAATTTGTACTATCTTAAGAGATTAGGGTACAAACCCAATTAGCATGAAGAGAATTTGGATGAAAACACATGTACTAAGAGTTGTGAGTCCTGCCTCCAACACCTTTCAAAATGCATTATCATGTTTGATAGAGATTATTTTCTTGATGTTTTTTAACGACAATGCTAGGTGAAAGGCATCTAGCTAGACTAAAATGGCTGTCAACTACTTTTCAATGGGGACTGATCGATCATTAGCATTTCATTCATTTGTAGATAAGAAGATATCATTATTATCTTCATCATAGTTTGAAGCCCCCATAGTGGCTTTGCAATGGAATATTTAACGGTTTGTTTGTTAGTTAGTGTTTTCTTAATTAATTAATTAATTTAAGAGGCCGTTTGGTGTAACATTTTTTTAAAAATAGATTTTTTAGAATGTAGTTTTTTAAAACACAATTTTTTTCTTATAAATACATTTTGATACCATTTCAAAACTTGTCAAAAATGACGGTTTGACAACTGATCTGTAAAACTAGAGCAGGAGAATTCAAGGGTTGTTTTGGTAAAATGGCTCCATAGCAGCATTTTATATTGCTTCGTTTGATGAAAAGCTACAAATTGTAGCATTAAGAAAAGCTACTTGGTAACAAAAACACAGCTTATTGCCAAAAAGGCGACATTTTTGGTGTTGTGTTTTGGTCGATTATCTTACCGAGTGGTTTCGGACCGCCAAGAGCGATCCAGAGCAGAAAAGGGTTGAAGAGTTTAGGAAAGTTGATCTGAACTTTCAGGATGTTCACGTTCAATTAATGATGTGGTGGAAACTATTGGAAAGCTTCAGTGTAGAGCACACCAACTCCTTCTCAGGTGAAGCCCCCAAAGTCTCCTTTTCATCCTCGTAAATGGAAACGATAAAGCTAATGGTTTCAATGGTGAGGAAACTGTCAAAGGTAATGGTTCCAATAGTTAAGGAACTGACAAGAATGGAAATACAAGTGTTCAAAGTAAGGGTAGTATCAATGGCAATGGCCATTAGATTGGGAAGGGTAACGGTACTGGAGTCTGTCAATGCAGGGGTCAATGGCGATGCCAGAGACATGAACGGTTGATTTTGATTGAAGATAACAATTAAATATCATTTTATTATTTCTTAATTACCTTATTTATTTTACAAAGTAGGGAAAAATTCGGGTCAACCCCTTTAGTACCCTATATTTTTTTTAAGCAAAATGCAATTTGTGCACCGGGATGCACAAAATTGCATTTTGCCGATTTGAAAAAAATATAGAGTACTAAATGAGTTAAAAATTTACCAATTAGTACCGGCCCGCAATTTTCTCATATATATGAAGAAATTCATGCCGGTCTCCTTTGGTGGATTTTCAATCACTTTAGTACCCTATATTTTTTTAAACTAGCAAAAGACACTTTTGTGCATCGCGATTCTAAATTGACGCATCTATAGTCTAAAAGTTGAATAAAGACAGAAATTTTGAAACAATCTAAGTTGATATATATTTTTTTAAAATCAAACTTACTGTTTTTTAAATAAAAATTTGACGTAGAATTTTTTAGTTTTTTCAATATTATAAAACACGTAATTCGTAGTACTTTTTGTTGACGAGGGTGTGATCAGGAGATTATAGCCTCATCAGAAATCCAAACTTGGACTATGATTACTGGATTTTTAATCATAGATGGATTTTATTTTCTTTTGTTAATTGTTTTAAGGGTGAATTACAGGCCGGTCCCTTTTTAAACATTTATAATCGCTCCAGTCCACCCATCTTTTTTAAAAATAGGAAAAAGGCATTTTTGTGACGAAAAGACGATTATGTCATTAATGAAAGAAAAACACCCGCACTTCAATAACTCAAGGCATCACGATGAGTAACCAAGGCATCGCGATGAGAAACCAATGCATCGCGATGAGCAACCAAGGCATCGCGATGCACCACTTTTACAAATTAGGGCATAGCAATGCAACAATTGGTGCATTGCGATCATCGCAGTGCGCTTTAGGGAACCAAAGCATCGTGATGAGCAACCAAGGCATCGCGATGCACTGCTTTGACATCACGGTGCACTACTTTGGCATTGCGTTGCACCACTTTGGCATCGCGATGCACCACTTTTGCAAATTGGGGCATCGCAATGCAACAATTGGTGCATCGCGATCATCGCAGCGCACTTTAGGGAACTTGATTTTCGTTTATCTTTCTGGGGCGTTGCCCTCAAACCCCCACGAGGGACGCTGTCCCCCCGACCCCTGTGACCTGACCGGACAGGTCGATCCCCGTTGCGTTGCCCAGCATACTGCGATTGGCGAATTAAAGGCATCGTGATGCCCAATTTAATATAATATCAAAATCAATCAAAATAGTTGTTTTTTGTTGGAAAATTTACATACAAACATGGTATTGACTTCCTATAACAGTATGATATTGATATTATACAAAATTCAAACTCAAATCATTGATTAAAATCTCAAAATCAGTCCAAGAACATCTCCCTCTGTTTTCGGACAGCACACTGTCAAGCTTGATTTTGATCTCAAAAATAGTATTTTTTTGGTAGAAAAAATGTTTACAAATGTAGCACTAAGTTAGGATAACAATATGAGATTGATTTTAAACAAATTGGAAGCTTAAAACATAGATTAAAGTGGCCAAAACAGTCCAAGAACAAAGAAAAACGGGATGAACTCAAAAAATTCAAATTTGATCAAATTGTGATCAAATTCGTGTTCTATGCATGAAAATTGATACCTAAACATGAGGGAAGACTATATTAACAACATGAAATCATTCATATAACAATTCGAACCTCAAATCTGAAGCAACGATGTTGTTGAGGGCATTTTAGGAAGAAAATTCTCAAAGTGCCTTTTAGCGGTTTAAAAAAAAAATGGTGGACTGGAGAGAAAAAAAGTTTAAGAAAGTGGACCGGCCAGCAATTTCTCCTTGTTTTTAATTCTTGGATTCTCGGGAAGAACTCTTCAAAAATGCCAACAACATGTTTGCACTATTGGAACCATATCCAAGTAGAAATTACAACCAATAACTTACAAGACTATTATCTAGATACTGCATTCCGCAGGAGAAGATTAATGAAGAAAGAAACTCTTAGCATGAAGGAAGTTGCCTATCTTATATTAACTGCTAGTTTTAGACTTGAAAACTCTCATAGAGAAATGACAGTTCAGAACGAGGCACTACTGAATTTTGTTTAAGAACAAAAAGACGCTCTAAATGTAAATCTAGAACAGTTGCCATAATAACAAAGTTCAAGCAGAAGTTGAGTACCAGATAGGTCATGCTATCAAACTCCTTTATAATACAAATAAACTTAAAAACATCCTCCTCGTCAATTGCAACTGCTAGATCCTGTTGCGCAAACATATTCATCACTATGCATATTCTTGTAAGGCTAAATTATTCAAATTTTTATACAAGCAAAAGTTACATGCTATACATGAGATCATGTATTTCAAATGAATTAATATAATCAACTCCGACAATCAGAAATGAAAAAACAACTTTAAAGGGAATGAGTGCAAAGGGGAAAATTTAAGGTCAGTTGGCACAAGAACCACCACTTACAGCTCGAAACTTGTATTCTCGCATACTAGAGAAAGTTGGATCCAAGTCCTATACAAGCAACCAAGCATCTTTTCAAGGATTTCCATAAGATGGTACCTAGTTAGTTAAGAATACTGAAGCCTCTACCTGATATCTCTCAAGTGCATTGGCTATCGCAACAACATCACCTTTACAAAGTTGCCAAAGTCCAGCGTGAAGAAGATGTCCTCTTACACAATACTTGAGTAGATTAATGTTGATGGAGTAACATTGCAATTGCTTTCGGATAACTGGAAACTACACAAACGCTTAATGTGATATCCCACATCGGGTAGATGTGGGACTTCTATGTGTCTTATAAGTGGCTACCTATTACCACTGGGCACCAACCTATCCATGTACTTTTAGTTGGCTTGTGGTGGGCCAGTTGACCCAGGTGCTTAGTGGGCCAGTGAGTACGCTATGCGTGGCGTATCAGGCTCGGGACGTTACAAATGGTATCAGAGTGGGTCCCGGCCGAAAATGTGTTGGAACATTGTGATATCTCACATCGGGTAGATATGAGACTTGTATTTATCTTATAAGTGGCCACCTACTACCACTGGGCACCAACCTATCCATAGACTCGGCACCAACCTATCCATAGACTTTTGGGTGGCTTGTGGTGTCCATAGACTTTTGGGCGGCTTGTGGTGTCCATAGACTTTTGGGTGGCTTGTGGTGGGCCAGTTGACCCAGGTGCTTAGTGGCCAGTGGATAGGCTATGCGTGGCGGACCGAGCTTCGGGCTCGGGTCGTTACAAATGGTATCAGAGCGGGTCCCGGCCAGAAATGTGTTGGAACACATTGCCCGGGGTGCCGATCCTTTGAGCCTCCTTTGGGTCTTGACGAGGACGTCAAGGATGCGGGTCCCGGCTGAAAATGTGTTGGAACATTGTGATATCTCATATCGGGTAGATGTGGGACTTGTATTTATCTTATAAGTGGCCACCTACTATCACTGGGCACTAACCTATCCATGGACTTTTGGGTGGCTTGTGGTGGGCCAGTTGTCCCAAGTGCTTAATGGCCAGTGCGTGGGCTATGCATGGCGGACCGGGCTTCGAGCTCGGGTCGTTACAAATGGTATCAGAGCGGGTCTCGGCTAGAAATGTGTTGGAACACATTGCCCGGGGTGCCGATCCTTTGAGCCTCCTTTGGGTCTTGACGAGGACGTCAAGGATTCATGTGGGGGAGATTGTGATCTCCCACATCGAGTAGATGTGGGACTTGTATGTATCTTATAAGTGGCCACCTACTACCACTGGACACCAACCTATCCATGGACTTTTGGGTAGCTTGTGGTGGGCCAGTTGACCCAGGTGCTTAGTGGGCCAGTGCGTAGGCTATGCGTGCTTAGTGGGCCAGTACTGCGTAGGCTATGCGTGGCGGACCGGGCTTTGGGCTCGGGTCGTTACATTTAATCATGGGTAGCTTGTGGTGGGCCAGTTAACCCAGGTGCTTAGTGGGCTAGCGCGTAGGCTATGCGTGGCAGACTGGGCTTCGGACTCGGGTCGTTACATTTAATCAACACAGACATGCGTTTACATTTGAGCAGGTCTCTACCAGACACAACAGGGGAGAACATTAAGTCTTGTATGGGTGGACTAAGGCATTAATGCTTTTGACAAAGCAAATGCTACCGTGATAGTTTGTGTACTGTGATGAAAAATGCCATTTGCATATCGACCATGGAAAGTAAATGAACAAAGAAAAACAATGAATGTGTGGGGTGGAAGGAAAAATCATTTTGCTGCTGACAGGTTTGTGCATAGAATAAGAGACGTTAGCACAAATTTTCTCATAGAAGTGTTTCACTTGGTAGTACACTACTGAAGGAGAACTGAACTCCTAATCTCATCTACTGAAGGAGAATTGAACTCCTAATCTCATCTACAGCATCAAAATGCCAAAGCCCTCCAGCTATAAGAGCGAGAAAAGTTCCAATTTACATGATCAAGGCATCAAGACCAGATGCAAAGACGGTATTTAAGAAAAAGAATCGAGAAGAAAAAGAAAACACTCCTTATTTCCAACTAGATACCCAGATAAAACACTCCTTATTTTCAACTAGATACCCAGATAGTATACATGTATTACTAGGTGAGATAACATACTTCCCGAGCTGCGCACAAAACTCAGCAACTTTCTGCTTGCACTGATTTTTAGTTGTTGATACTTCTTCAGTTTCAAATAGTTCTGCAGATTGCTCAAAATACACTATGACTTGCTCGTATTTTTTTCCTTGCTCATATAATTCATCAATACCCTAAATGAAATTTTCAATTTAAGTTGGAATTAGTTGTAGAGTCCCAAGTAATTTGGTTCTGATAAACTTCTGAGTGTTGATCAAATTATTAGAATGAGATAAAAGCATATTAGATGACTGCAGACATTTTGTACAAGATGACTCACATTTTAGAAACAAGATGAAGCTGAAAGTAATGCATTTCGCTCTCTAAGGCTTTCTGGCGCCAGACACAGCACATACCAAGCTCATACTTGGGCTGAAGGATCGGTTCATGAATTTAATACTTCAAAGCTGTCAAACTGTAATGTCACAGAAATTACCTTGCAATATGTTGTAGCCATATTGAGTCTCCCATATTGCTAGTATATATTTACTGCCTTATCAAAACATTCAATATTCTCTGCAAGGGGCCAAGCACCAATATAGACATAAAAGTTAGTCTGCCAACATCCACGAACATACACAAATTTACAAAATAATAAACCAGCACAATACATACGTTTAACATTTGTTTTCTTATAGCAATTTGCAGCATCTACATAGGCACTTGCAGCTTCATGCAGGCTTTGTAACTGCAAACAGTATACCAAGAATAAAATCTTTTGGACCCGTAAACAGAAAATTAAAAGGTTAACAATTCAACAGCTAAACATACCTCGAATTTTTAACAGAAATTTTTTTTTTTTTTGGAAAAAGTAAAATTTAGCCATATGTATAACACATGAAGTGTTGCTTTTACTGTTGTATTATAGCAAATTTCAAGATCCATGCCCAAAATCTATTTTTTGCTTTACTCAAGATGTGATCTTAACTTTGTCTTCCTCTTAGCAATGATGATGAAGCCAACCCATTTAATGAGTTTAAAATAAGTAATAAACCCGTATTGAGGTAAATTGTTGCAACTAGGAGTATTAATCAGTAATGGCCATACTCAAATTTAGATGGTGATTTTTGGAAATCTGCACAAATGAAGACAAAGTCAAAGCAAAATTTTTCCTTTGTCACGGTAGTATTTCAAACTACAACATTTGAATAAAATATGCTTGATTTGGTAAAAGGATAGCTAATGCAAATGCTTTTTGTTCTTCAAATTTAACACCTATAATTAGAGTAGTATGTTTAATAATTCTCCTTGGACCTTTCTTGGGATTGAATCAAACTTTTCAATCTTCCCTTAGACTGCCGCACACACAACAAGGTTACATAGCTTAAAGGGCTAGAAAGGGTCACTCGTGATATTTAGTGACTCTTCAAAAGTTCCTTTTTTTTTTTTGTAATAAGCACATATGTGAATGAAAATTCACAAAAGGGTGAAGTTGTACAAAAGGATCAAAAAGCCTTTACACAATAATTAAGGATATAGGCTGCGCCCCCCGCCGCCAAAAAAGGAGGAACTCATAAAATCCCAACCCCATATCTCTCAAAATCCACAAAAGGAATAATCACACTAGGTAGGAACTAGTTAAATCGCTCAACCAATCCCCCTGCCAAAAAAAAAAAACCTGAGTGGTGAGCATAAAAAAGGAGGGCTTAAGCTTTGGCATGGCGTCACCCTCGAAGTATCTCCTATCCCTCACCCTCTAAAGAGTCCACACAATGCGGAAAGTTTTCAGTTTTGGAAGAAGAAACATGCGTGCCATACCACAACGCTAGTAAGCCTCTCACAAAATGGGGCATGGTCCAATAGATGCCAAAAGAAAATGAAACAGGAACGCCCCATAAGGCACTGTCCATATCAGGGTGCATTAGTAGGTGGTTCACTAACTCGATAAATTCATCCACAAGCTGCTAGTAATTTAGATACAAAGCCAGCTTCTGTGTCTTCCCTTTCTACAGAGATATGAAACAACCCCAGACAAGTAAAATAAAGAAAGGAGTCTCCACACCAAAGATCATTCCAAAACCAAAATCTGGTGCCATCACCAACCTAATTAAACACATTTACTAAGAAATTCCACCCTTTGCAACAAACTTCCACAACACAACTCCATAATGGAACCGCACCTTGGTAGTAATCTACTCGTATCGATTGGTACCATATCTACCACTAACAACATTCCCCAACGACATGCACACAGATTTCCACCCAACCAATTAATATTTGAACTCAACTTCATTGCCTCTCCATAAGAAATCCCACAATAATTTGTCTACTTCCACTTTTACTAAGAACAGAAGAGGGAGGATAGATAAAATATGTCGGACGGCTCAGAAATATAATTCTAATAAGAGTTAATCTGCCCCCTTTTGGACAAAAAGCCAGCCAACGTCCTGACTCCCTGACCACCTTTTTCCCAAAAACGCTCAGCCACCAGATCCCTGATTGTTTTTGATTTGGAAGATGCGCCTGGACGAAGACCCATGTAAGTGGAAGTGAACCAATGTTGCAGCCTAAATCAAAGCCAAGACTGTAATTTCATTACCAAACCAACAAGAATAATTTGACTTTCTCTAGACTTAATGTTCAATCCAGAGACTACTTGAAAGCACATAACTGACTCTTCAACACTTGGACAACATTGATTCCAATTTGGCAACCAAAGAACCAAGAAGGTAGAGGTCAAATTGGATGGATATAACTAGCAAAGGGGAACCCATTATAAATGATACCATGGTTGAAATCCTTGATTTTATTTGGCTTCTTTCAAACTCTCCTAGAGTTACTACCATAGATAGATAAGCAAGTTTGTGAGGAGACGACACTTGATATTCCCATTCTACTTTCTAGTGACCAAAAAGACTTTTTAACTTCACAAATCCTTGTTCCACATATGGAATGCGTGGATAAAGCTTTGAATTGTTGTGAGTCACTTGTCGTGGACTAAATTCTCAAAGTGTTAAGAGTTCTAGTTCTACTTTCTTTGTGTGTAACATTTATCCATCTTATTGGGTGAGTGCCCTGGCCAGTGCTTTTATCAGCCTTATTCAATTTGCCTACCACCAATATATAATTATAAGGAGCATCCATAGGGTTTCTGCCTAGAGTGCCAGAAGAAGGATTGAAATACAATGCGTAAGGCTCCTCGTTACTGGTTCAGAAAATGAGGGAACCATAAATCCCAGCACACCACCTTGTGCAACAGGGATCACACTACTGCACAATCTCCTTCGACTCAAAATTCTGTTGCAGTTTCACCTTTCTCATTAGTAATATCTGTCCAAAATTTTGCATACATACAAACTCCAGAAATTGTTTTGCTTGCTAACATGTTCTCAGTACGCTCATCTAGTTATTATGCTTATCTCCAATTAGTAACCAACAACACAAAATATAAGCAAACCCGAAACAAACAATTGACCGTATGGAATAACAGTATATACTGCAATTTCTTCATCTTTTTTAAGCAACCGACAGAGCAATTGATAAACTGATCAATCACATATACATGTCTCTGTCTATCCATAATCATCGATATAGAATTTACAAATATAAGCAAACTGAAACAAAAACAATCGTTCCTACAAATGCCTTCTCAATCAGTTTAATACTACAATCCAAATCAATAAGCTTGATTTAAAAATAGAGTTTAATAACAGTAAATGCAGCAATTCAGGAAACATCAAGCAAATTGATCAAATTCATAGTAACAAACGGGAGCAAGCATTTTCACCGCAGCCAGCAGTAGCCTTGAATCATAAAACGTGAATGAATCTACTTATACACGTATATATACATACGCAGACGCCAACGAGTTGACGAGTATGAAGGAATCGGCAGCTTGTTTGAACAAATCAATGGCGTCATCTAAGGATTTAAACAAGCCTTTGAGCTTCTTCTCCGCCTTCTTCTGAAATACTTCAGCTCTAGCAAACAGATTCGGATCTCCTCCATTTCTATGATAGTTTGAAGAAAACAACGTGACTATCTAAGAAACGCTTAACAAATTGTCAATGGTTCCGTTGTCGTCCAGCGGTTAGGATATCTGGCTTTCACCCAGGAGACCCGGGTTCGATTCCCGGCAACGGAACATTTTTACTCATGCAGTGCGCCCTCGTCATGTTTTGAACTTCAAACAACGACCTTTCTTTGTTTGGAAAGCTTACATGTAGTCAATTTCAACCAACCACCTCCCCTTTTGTTTTGAAAGCTTACATAAAAGCCCCTTATTCCTAACCTTTATAAAACTAGTGTCAACTAGTATTTTTTTTAGGAAATTAGAAAAATACATTTTTAACAATTTTAGTAGCTCATATAAATATCACTCATGTCTACTGTTTTACCAAATAGCATTGCAATTATGACATTATAAAATGAGCTCTCGTTTTGGAATTAATTTTTTTAAAGAAAAAGATACTCAATATAGTACGAAAGGAATATAATTAAAATAATTTTAAAACAATTTAGTATTGATATTAATATCACACATTGTATATACAGTCTACCAAATAACATTGTAAGTGTATATTGTGACATTATAAAACGAGAACACATATTGGAATTAATATTTTTTGAAGGAAAAAATATTTTAAAATATAGGATGAAAGAAATAATTAAACACTAATATTTTTTTAAGACAATAGTTACTAATTAGAAATTAACATTTCATTTTCTGAAAGAAATTTAGTAAGATTAATAGAATTATATGTGAGGTTTCAGGTTCAATCCCTTCCCGCTATGCCATTTAGGAGAAAAAAAAATTGTGATTAATAGAATTATCAATATATGTTACTCCATTTGTTCCACCCAAGGAGTCCATATTTAAAAAATCTAATAATTAAGTAATATATAAACATCATTAAAATTGGTCAAAATTAAAATAATGCTTGAGTATAGTTAGTAGGTTTATACCACACGTGGAAGGTAAAATTATAAAATTATGAAGATTGTAGATATAATTTTTTGAAAATTGACTCTTTATGTGAAACATTTCAAAATAGAATAGTAGACTCTTTACCTGAAACGAATGGAGTATATTTGTATATCTCAAAAAACAATGGCGATTAACGAAAGAAAATCACAAAAAAAAGGGAAAGAGAATATATTCTGGTTGGTTGTCGTGAGCCCACCTAACGAAGATAGAATTGCATGACAAAAACAAAATCAGATGATATTGTGAATTTATATTAGCTCTCGTACTATTTGTAATTGTATGTAAGACATATGGTTGAGGCCCAATGAACAATTAAGCTAGGCAAACAAGAAAATTCTTCTTTGACTCCTTAATAATGTGTCAAAATAGTAAGCAATCACAAAATTCCTTCTCAACACTTCTTGGAAGAGTTCTCGTCCTCTCATTGGTTAATGGTTCACAATTACCCACTTTTTCAATTAACATTGTGGCTGGAAGATTTGGTTGGTTCGCAAGAAGAAGACAAATCTTTTCATTTAATTCCCTAACAAAGCCCATACTTCATTAGTTCAGAACCAATCTTTAACTGACACGTGGCAATATACATTCATCCAGTATAAATACTCATGTGCATTTTCAGGCCCTGATAAATTGTATGGATCTCACTCTAACAAATGGGCCTAAAATAAATAGAGATCCGGTCCACACGGGTATATATATATACTTCCTCCTATACCAAGTGAAAGTAGGTCATTCTTTATACAGGGAATACATACTTTATTCTATATTCTCTAGTGATCGGTATACTGATTATCAAGCCGGAGGACTTTGACGGGGACCCTCCCCGCCCTTCTCACGGTATCTTTTTTGCAGACAATTATACGCCAGATATCCGAATCCAAGTGGTCGCGACGATAGACTCGGCACCCCCGGTGCGCTCGATTTTTTCAGCATCATCAAATACAAAGTGATCGTCCACATTAATTTCTCTTGGACTTCATTAATTCTCACCACCTTCTTCTTCTTCCTTAAATCTACGACATTTACTCCTCAAAGAACACCATAACTATTGCTCAAGGTGGTTCCAACGAACATCTTTCTTGGAGTCATCTCTCCTCTACTCATACTCACTCTTACACCTAAGAGTTTTGAGTCGGGCTACACCTCGACTCTCTCACGGTGCTTTCTTCGCCATTTGCAAGTTACATCTTTAAGAACACAAGGTTATTTACTAAAGACACTTGGATAAACAACAACATATTCAAGTTAGATATTTACAACACTACTTCCGGTAGCATACACATAGACATCCGATGTGGTCACCTCTCTTTTTTTTATCACATGTAAGAAGAAATCAAAATTTTAATTTTAAAACTACAAAGTTAGAGTTTCCAAGTCGCTAACACAGTTGAGAGTATTTGAGACTCAACTTGAGAGAATATGCTGAGTGGTAAAGCTGAGGGCCCACACAGCTTGGTCAAGCCTTAGCGGAATTGGACTTTTGAACTGATGTTTAAAACCCAATAAATAACGACAGGCCTTCCTATCTTAAAGGCTGAAGTGATTTATTTATCTTGGGCTAACAGAGACATTCGAACCATATTTTTGGTCCTTGCCCATTATTGACACCAACAACCATGATTTATTTATTATTATTATTTTTTTTTTTGAAACCTCAACCATGAGTTGTTAAGATTGAGAAAATATTTCATTGTTTGGGAACACTTACGGGGCACATTTACTTAGTACACAATCTATATATCTATATATATATATATATAACCCAATAAGTCTAAATAAGGAAAAATCCCGCCAAAATATTATTTACCAAAAATAGAAAGTTAACTTCATACAGATAAAACTGATTATACATTTAAATTTTTTCTCGAAAATACAAAACAATAAATATAAAATAATAATACAATCTTTAATTACACTCAAACCATGAATTGAAAAAAAGTGGCATTGAAAAAAGTGTCATTGAAAAAAGTGCATTAAAAAAAGTGGCAGACTTACTCACACTCTCTCTCCCTTTCTCTCTCTCTCTCTCCAGCCTCCTTCCCTTCCTTTCCGTACTTCAATTGAACCGTTGTCAATGAAAATAATATTTTTTAATTAATTTTTTTCAATTTATGTAATTTTTAATTGAAATATTAATCTATATATATATATATATATATAATGACAAGCAAGTCTTAAAATAGTACAATATGCAAAAAATTACTTGCCAAAAATAGAACATTTTCATAGAGCATTTAATATTACTATATATCCAAACCATGAGTTGGACAAAGTGACATTGAAAAAAGTGACAAACAAATTCCAACGCTCACTCTCTCTCTCTCTCTCTCTCTCTCTCTCTCTCTCTCTCTCTCTCTTGTTTTTCATTTGACAATATTTTCAATTGAACCGTTGTCAATGAAAATAATATTTTTAAATTATCATTTTATTCCAATTTATGTAATTTTTAATTGAAATATTAATTATTAATTATGTAAATTTCGAATATACGAAAATTAATCATTAATTTCTAAAACAAAGAGGAAAAACAAAATACAAAGAATAAACTAAGGAAAATTAAATTATACTCTATAAAGATGTTATAAAGTATTACATTAATAAAAAAAATATTCTATAATTTAATTTTTTTTATTTAAAATAGAAATTTTTTTCTTTTTTTTCAATTTATGTAATTACCTGAAATTATACAATGACAACCAAGTCTTATAATTATTTTATAAATTTCACTATAATGATTTTTCTTTTTTTTATTTATGTAATATAATTTAAGAAAAAGTAATTTATACTATTCATAAATAATTTAATTAAAAAATATGTGCTAAAGAGGAAAAACCAAGAAATAAAACATCAAATTTTGTGTAAAAGAATTTTTTTTTTCAGAAACTATAATATTACCGATATATCATTGTATTTCTATTTAATTAGTTGTCTCCAATATTACTTTACCTCCATTTATTCTTTTTATTTTAATTTTCCTCTTTATTTTGCTTGAGTATTATTTAGTTAAAAAAGATATATGTCCGTGCGTTAAATGCACGGGTGTAAAACTAGTAATCAATAGCTACACATTATTATGTCGAAGTGATATAAAATGTACATCCTTTTTAAAACCACTTTGACATAATAGACTGCTATTAATTGTGATGCACCACATAAGTGTGTCACATGGTGCTTCAAAATCATTGAATTCATATTTTTTCAAATTTTACCATTTGCCTTGGCAGCAAGTTCAAGAGCCTTAAGGCGTGATGTAAATGAACCAAACTAGAGCAATGATTGTTTGTCAGTCAAGATCAGGCTGGATTAAATGAACCGAACTAGAGCAACGGTTGCTTGTTAGTTAAGATCAATCTCAATTCAAAGATCGTGTAAAATTTTAATGATTTGAGCCTTAAAATCTCAAAGCTAGTTTCAGTTACAACTTCACTCTCATTGTGAAATGAGATGAGTACTAAATAAATATACGTTTGTACTAGTTTCATTGCATTTAGAGCCCGTTTTGTGCAGCATAAAAATGCATGTTTTTTCTTATATATGCGTTTGAGATATTACTTCAATACGCAGTTTTTTTTTTCCTAGCAGCGCAGTTTTTTCTGTCGCAGCATTGAAACACAATTTTTGCAAATAAGTTACGTTTTATCCCTGCGTTTTGACCAAAACGCATGACCAAATGGGTTCTTAGGTAGAGCAATTTATGTATTTCATATAATTTCTTAACATATACTCCCAAAAGTTTCAAGAAAAATATTACTATAATTGTACTTTCCTGTTCTTAAATGAGTGTTCATTTAAAAAAAAAAAAATTTATCCATTAACAAGTGTCTATTTTTGTATAGCTTTACTAATTTCACCTTTGATACTTATCATATCCTAGTGTGAACTTTTAATATTGTGTGTGGACATTAATGTACATGTGCTGCTAATTAAAAAAGACCCAAAAAATAACTTCTTTAATTTTAATAAAAGTTTAAAAAATTGAACACTCATTTAGGGATGGAGAGAATATTAATTTAAAAATCTATAACTTGCATGTTAATGTATTTACCAACAGATAGTACATGGATATCTCACCTTCTCATAACAGCTTGCTTCCAAGCTTTGTTCAAAGCTTAGCATATTGCTTCATCTAATATCTAAAATCTCTTATATTTACTCTCCTTTTTTTTTTTTTTTAAATGGCCAAAACCACCAAATACTCTTCAACAACTGGTTGAAAGCTACCCCTATACCACCATTTCTACTCCCATATATATATATATATATAAACCAAACACCATTCTATTTGATACACAATCGATCCCCAAGAGATCAATTAATTAACAAGAATGGCGACATTTTGTAGGTTGTCACCAGCAATTCTTTTTTTCTACATTTTGTATGTTACTTCTCGCTCCTCTCCTGTTGATGCTGCCGTGAAGAAGTATCAGTTTGATGTGAGTTCAATTCTTTACTTATGATCACATTATATATGAACTCTATACCTTTCCCTTCTCGCAAACTCGATAGGAGAATTAATATCCCTACTATCCCTCGCCTGCCTTGGACCTACGCCGTTATGTTAGAAGAAAAAAAAACAGTGATCTTGATTTTGATGGAAAAAAGAAATAAAGATTTTACTTTTTTCTTCATTAAATTTTAGGTCTCCATCTTTCATGCATTAAATTATAAGAAACTAAGTTCTTAATCTTTGTCTTTGATTCTTAGGTCCAAGTGAAGAACGTGAGCAGATTATGCCATGCAAAACCTATTGTTACTGTGAATGGGCTGTTTCCGGGGCCAACTATCTATGCTAGAGAAGGAGATCAACTTCTTGTCAATGTCACAAACTATGCCAAGTATAACATGTCCATCCATTGGTATGCCTTGTCCATAGCAGTATTTACTTTACTAAGTTGTTATACCTTGCACATGAAAAATCGTACATTTGTAATAGCATTTCATGAATGTGTACGTTTTCATGCATAGTACGCTACATATGACGCATATATACACAGTTTATTTTCTTAACAGATAAATTTTTCTACTATCTGCATCAAAAGTTGTACATTGCTAAACTTGGCAGCAACATTTCAACAGTTTTTAGTTTTTCATGTATGAATATATACATTCCGATGATCTGTTTTTTAATGCAGGCATGGATTGAAACAATTTCGAAATGGATGGGCGGATGGACCGGCATACATAACACAATGTCCGATCAAGACAGGTCATAGCTACACTTACAATATTACCATTACCGGTCAAAGAGGAACACTATGGTGGCATGCACATATACTGTGGCTAAGAGCCACGGTGTATGGTGCCATTGTTATCATGCCAAAAGAAGGAACTCCATTTCCATTCCCACAACCTTATCAAGAAGCTAATTTAATCTTAGGTTTGTATTACTACAGATAAATTAACAATATAATTCATGATTTTATAACTTTTGTTCACATTTTGTACTCTTCTTATTTTGTTCAGCAATTATTGTTTTTAATGTTATATTTTCTTTTTCCAGGGGAATGGTGGAATGAAGATGTTGAAACCATTGTTAACCAAGCTAATAAGTTGGGATTGCCACCACAAGCTTCAGATGCTCATACCATCAATGGAAAACCAGGGCCACTTTTCCCTTGTTCCGAGAAACGTAAGTAAAACCCTATAATTTTCATCTCTTCAAGAGTGAAAGAGGTGCAGGAGAGACATGTACGAAATTGCAATATATAATTATACAATACAACTACTAATGCAGGGTAGTGTCGTATAATCATTTGTTGGATTCCCTAAGTTTGTTTCCTATTGAGGTGGCGACAAATTTTAATGTTGAAATTCTACTGTCCTTGTTGTAGATACCTTTGCCATGGAGGTTGAGTCAGGAAAAACATATCTCTTACGGATCATCAATGCAGCACTCAATGACGAGCTCTTCTTTGCCATAGCCGGCCACACCATGACCGTAGTAGAAATTGACGCTGTCTACACCAAGCCCTTCACAACTAAAGCCATCCTAATAGCCCCTGGCCAAACTACAAATGTTCTTGTGACAGCAAACCAATCGCCAAGCCGATACTTCATGGCCGCTAAGCCATTTATGGATGCACCTATTACTGTGGATAACAAGACCGTCACCGCTATCTTACAATACAAAGGGATTCCAAACACGGTCTTACCAACTTTACCTCAACTCCCTGCCACAAATGACACAAATTTTGTATTGAACTATACCGGCAAACTCAAAAGTCTCAATAACCCTCAATTTCCTGCCAATGTCCCTCAAAAGATCGACCGTCACCTTTTCTTTACGATTGGACTAGGGATAAATGCGTGTTCCACTTGTCAGAATGGTACACAATTAACGGCCTCGCTTAACAACATTACTTTTGTAATGCCCAAAATGGGGTTATTGCAGGCACATTATTACGATATTTCTGGGGTTTTTAGGTTGGATTTCCCGGATCGCCCATTGGCTCCATTTAACTATACAGGTGCCCCGCTTACCGCAAACCTTGGGACTAATTTGGGGACAAGGTTGAGTAAATTAGCTTTCAATTCTACCGTGGAATTGGTGTTACAGGACACCAATCTTTTGTCAGTTGAGTCCCATCCGTTTCATCTTCACGGGTTTAATTTCTTTGTGGTTGGAAGCGGGGTTGGGAATTTTGACCCGAAAAAGGATCCAGCTAAGTTTAACTTGGTTGATCCACCAGAGAGAAATACAGTTGGAGTTCCTACCGGTGGTTGGACCGCTATTAGATTCAGAGCTGACAATCCAGGTAAATTACATTTTATTTTATTTTATCGACGAAACAAATCATTTATTGAATCAACCATGGAATTAGCAAAATTTCTAGGCATTACGCTTTCTTCTTAATTCAATGTAGGTGTTTGGTTCATGCACTGTCATTTGGAACTCCACACAATGTGGGGATTGAAGATGGCTTTTGTCGTTGAAAATGGAAAGTCACCTGAAGAATCAATTCTACCACCCCCACAAGACCTCCCTCCTTGCTAGTAAAAATGGAAACAAAGATGATTTAATTTCTTCTTCTTTTCCCACTTGTGCCTGTAAAGGGAGCATTTCCTCATTCATTTTCAAAAAGATTTATGTACTTTTTCTTCTGCAAAACTTGACTTTCAATTCATTCTTTTTAGATGAGAATATGATAATTGTAATGGCTGAAGGGCATGTGTTATGGGGTCTAAGACCCTACATGGAGTAATATTAATCACAGACAAATGAAACCAATAACATCTCGTTCCACATATGACCGTAAAACAGTAATGTACTAAATTTCCTACATCTGATTCATAAACATCGAGAATTTGAAGTCATATATATCTTACTGCTTTGTTGAGTTTCAACGAAGTTCCTATCCATCAAACATCTTAAATCTACTGTTAGTTTGTACATTAGTTGTCTTTCAACTAAGATACTCATCCATTTGCCTTAGTGAATCAACCAGCTACATCTTACTAGGAGAAAAAAAAAAAAAAAAGAGTAAGAAAGTTTTCCTAATGTGACGTACGTAAACATAAATAAATGACATCGCATGCTCTTCTAAAACCAAAAGCTGATGTAGTGACCAGAAGTTCTATTAAGCTCCCGTGTTTACTTGTGATGTCCCCCTGCTTCCTCTACTTTACGGGCGGGTGTTTGAAATTTTTAGGTGGCCAGTGGTGGACCTAGTTGATATAGGTGCTTAGCGAGCTAATGCATGGTGATGTAGCGAACCGGAATTTTGGATTCAGGTTATTACAAATTGTATTAGACATGTTCCAACCGAAAATGTTTTGACACATTGCTCGGGGTGGTGATCCTTTGGGCCTTGACAAGGACGTCAAAGATTTAAGTGGGGCATTATCATTAGGTACCAACACATCCATGGACTTGTAGGTAGCCCTGTAGTGGACCTAGTTGATCGAGGTGCTTAATAGGCCGATCCATGGGCCATGCATATCGAATTGGGTTTTTGGACTAGGTCGTTACAAATTGGTAATACCCCCAACCCACATTGAGTAGATGTGGGAATTTTCAGGCTTGGGTCGTTATAAATTAGTAATAACCCAACCCATATCGAGTAGATGTAAGAAACTTGAATGCCTAACTATTAGGCACCAACATCATCCATGAATTTTTGTTGGGTGGACTTGAGATGGGACCTCGTTGACCTAGGCTTTTAGTGGCTCAGTCCATGGCCATGCGTAGCAATATTAGGGCGTCCACAGTGGGAGCCTCCCACCGCCCCCTAAAACCAATTTTAGAGATTTTTACCCTCCCTTGATCCTACAATGTTTCCTCTAGTCCACCTCTCTATCTCTAAAACCAATTAAATCACCCTCTAAATACAGGATGAGTTTTAACATGAATAGTGACTCAAATCCTCTACATTTTTCTCACTTTATTTGTGCACAATATATTTTTGTTTAATATTTTGGAATGGAAATTATTAAAATATACTCTCTCTGTCATTAAATTATTGTCTTATTTTTTTTTATCCGTTCCAAAATAATTGTCTTATTTTTTTTATCCGTCCTTAAATAATTGTCTTGTTTGAAATTTTTATAGTTTAGGAGATCATTTTTATTATTTTACCCTTATTTTTCTCCCTACTTTACTTATGAACCATATAAACATGAGCATTAAAAGAAACTACATATTATACCAATATTAATAATCAAGTCAATTATTTTTTTCTTAATCCATGTGCAGGATCAAACAAGACAATAATTTAGGGACGGAGAGAGTACAATATATTTTTCATAGTATATAAAATTTAATATTTAAAATATTTTATTTTAATTGTAGTGAAAAAATATAAATAAAAGAGAAAAATATAATGGTAGTTTTGATCACGCCAAAATGGATATGGGTGACCACGTCGATCCATGTGTGTAGCTAATCTTCAGGTTGGGTGCCCCGGCTCTCAAAAGGCTTGTGTAATGGGACTTGACCGTCGGATGGTGCCTATGATATCAAAAGAAATACCGTTAGGGGAGTCGGACCGTGGTCCGACTCAAGCCCTCCGGTGTAATAATCAGTATCTCATTTGTATAATAGAGAGAGAAAGTGTAATATGTGTGTGTGGAGGGAGAGAGTATGGAGAGAGAAAAGAAGACCTCCTTCTTTGTAGGTGAGCCCCCTATTTATAGGGGGGGTGTTGCTTTCTGTACACACTTTGTATGTGTGGGTTTGTTCTGTACATCTCTTGAGATATTTGGGAGTATACTTTTGGGGGTATATATTTTTGGATATATCAAGTTCAATTAAGTTTGTTAGTTGAGATGAGAGAGATTAAATTTTTAGAGGGTCGTATAGAGGGTGCTTGTTGGAGTAAATTTTTTTTTAGAGTGTTGAAAAAGTGAAACTGGAACAGAAAACGAGGTGTTTAGATTGTGATTTAGAGAGCCACTGTTGTGAATGCTCTTAGTGGTGCGCTACACCCGACCCTTGAGATGGGGGAAGCGTCAAATCAATTTTTGTGAATAGTGCTAGGTGTTATCGGGTCTTTGCAACCCCAAAAACTAGCTCAAAGGGCAGGGCTTTCCCTTAAACTTATTAACCAAACACATTGTCATTTCTACTCAAAAGGAAATTTTGTAAGGTAATACTGACTCCCTCATACTCTCCTATCATCACCTTGACGACATTTCTGAAGTACTAAATGTTCATTTCGTCGGGCTCACATTACAACCAATATACTTATTAACCAAGCACGCATAGTTTTCCCTCACACATTGGGCTCTGAATTTGGGGACCCTTAATATATACCTGACCTAGGTGCTATTGGCCTTTGTAACAGAAAAGCTAGCTCAAAGGGCGAGGTTTACCCTCACATTTATTAACCAAACACCCAACCCTTTCTACAATCGATAGCCCTTTCTGAAACCGACGTCCAAAACCCAATAATGTTGATATTGTAATCCAATAAGAAAAGTGATTTTCATTTACGACTTTTAATTGTTTGTTTATACATCTATCCTTTTTTCTTTTTTTTTTTGAGTAATGTTATGTGCACCTAAAGTTGTATAGATATATGGTGATATATAGTGTGTAAGTAGCCCAATGGATGGTGAATTCAAACTATGTCTTATTTTAGTCTATTTAATTTATCCTAGGTTTTTATCCTTCCCTTTTAGTTAAACTTTTCCCTGCTTTCATACATCTAATTAGGTTTTCGATACAACTGATGCATTTGATTTTGGTTCCTTATCATTTCTTAGTGAGGAACTGGGACGGAATTTCATTTGCCCACTTCATCCTCCTACTTTTGAAACAGAGTCTGATAATAGTGACCAATAAAAAGTCTCCCTACTCCGTTGGTGTGAGATACTATCTATGGACCATGGGTTGATGTCTTCATTTGTGAGGTTGTGAATTTATTTTACCATATATCTTCTAGATTTGGTTTGTCAAAATCATCACATCTTCAGCTGGTATTAGTCTTAGATAATTCTGATTAAAAAAAAAAAATTATATATTTTTTGGCATGCCATATGTGCCTATTGTACATGAAGTTTTTTCTGCAAGCTCGATAATTGGTAGTACTGTCTTTCTACAACAGGTAGATCATTAGATTTCTAAGCTTTCCATTTTGCTTTTCTTAGCCAAGATCTCAAATCCCTGCGATGATAATATCGTTCTTTTCTGCACTTCTCTTATCAGTCTTATATGTTTACTTTTATGACTTAAATAGGTATGCTGGTATCAAGGAGCAACATTCTTATTGTAACTCAGATCACCGACCAAATTGCATTACCAGAATGCATTTATCGGAAAGTCGAAGTTGATGTTGATGTAGGCACAAACAACAAGCCGACTAACGAGGTACATTAATTATCACTTTTCTGTCGACTGTCATCTATAATTTTTATTTTTAAACAAGGGAAATTGTTGGCATCCAATCCTTTTATTGTTTCATTCTCGTCACTGTGTAAACATCACATATGCTGTAGTATAAGATTGTGCCCTTCTCTTTAAGCTTTGTAGATAAGATGTCCCTTAACACGCTTTTAGGCTATGTTGACTTAATTCATAGTCTAGTTTGAACTGACCCTCGTGCTTTACATGTGTTATAGGATCAAGGATATTCTTGGATAAAAAATTTTAAGATTCGATCGAAAGATTTTACATTATCTAGAATTAACAGAATACAGTGGGAAGAACGATAAGAAAATTAAAATCAACGACCACAAGGAAACACTTGGAATAAAAATAAATTCAGAATATAATAATTAGAAACAATAGCAATATAGAGACTCTTTATTTTCCCTTCAAATATAAGGACTCTAAGAGACTAACTAGGCTCCATAATGTGAACTAGCTAACCCTGACTACAAAGCCAAGTCTCGGAGATGCACATCATTAGTTTTTTTTATTACTCCCTCCATTCCAGTCAAAAAGTTTACTATATTATTTTGAGATGTTTTAGTCCACTTACAAAAATTATGCATACAATCTCCATAAAACTTTCAACTTTACCCTCCACATGTGATACAAACATATTAACTATATTAAAATATTTTTGTAATTATAACCAACTCAAATATTACTTATATATCGTTTAATTATTAGATTTTTCAAACGTGGACTCTTTGGATGAAACGGAGGGAATATTTTTTTTTAAATTTTCCCCAAAAGTGTCCCCAGGCATGGAGGCCCAGGACAAATCCCCTAAGCAAGGTAAGATCCGTTAGAGCAGTAAAACTCTCCCAACAAGTTTTAACGCAGTTGCGTTTCCGACCCGAAATCATTAGCTTTTATGTAGGCCTATTAGTCCATGCTTCAGTATGAGTCCTAATCACATTAAGAAAGTGCAAGTCAGTTAAATAATCCTAAAACAATTAGGATTACGGACTCCACCAAATCCAATAAAAATCTTCCTTGTTCAGAAATCCCAAACTAGAAATTTGGGACAATCCTAACAGTAATCACAACTAATCCAGAGTAAGAGTTGGGGGGTTGGGGACTGTTGATTGCTGCACAAATGGGTAGATATTTTGGCTCTGCCTCAGAATTGAGATCAAGTTCTATCCTTTCCTTGGTCATTAATGCAGAAAAAGGTATATATATATCTTGATTCTTGACGACTAGGGTTGTAAAGCAGCCGAGCCTAGCCAGCTCAAGCTCAGCTGGTTTAAGTATTTTGTGAGCTCGAGCCTATATGAACTCGAGCTGATCTTTTAGAGAGGATCTTGAGATTAACTCGTCTAGAAATCCTTGTCTATGAGCTCGACTTGCGAGCATGTTCATGAGCCACGAGCTCAGGCCTTGCTCGATCTTGATGGCAGAAGTATAAATATCATAATTAGACTCAGCAGTCAGCACATTTATTTACACTTGTTATTTTTTGTAAAATTTTAACTAATCTTCATTAAAAGGTAAATAAATCCTTATACATAACAAATATGTGTATATGTGTGTATATATGAAAATGTATTCAAATAATCTCCAGCGCAGTCTAGCCCAAACAGACAAGCTAAACAATCTGGTCTCAAAGCCTAGCTCGTGAGAGCATGAGCAAGCGAGGCCTACTTGAGCTTGAGCTTGTTTACACAAACGAGCTTGCTTATGAGCTCAAGCTCGTCGTACACTCACAAGCCAGAGCCAAGCCCGATCTGAGCTCAAGCCAGCTCGAATCATGTGACAGCCCTATTGTCCACGATCTTTTCATTTCAGTGTCAGATACTTTGTTGTTGTTCTTTTACATTACGCCAAAGAAATTCTTTAGGCAGAGGTGCCTAGTAAGATTCACAACCATGAGACCTTATTGCCTTGTATGACCCATCAAAGGAACAGGATTTTGTGAATTTAGTTAGACTCCAACCATATAGAGTGGTTGAGGAGACCAAGAAAAGGTGTGAGGTGCAAAAGAAAATACTGAGGCCATTGGGCAATGCTTCTTGGAGCCAACAATAGATTTCCTTTCAATTTTGCATTTACCTAATAACCCCACAATCACCGTATCTCTTTTCAGGAAAATTTTACTGGTAAAGATCATCGGAAGGCAACCACGTCAGATCACTCCATCAAAGAGGGGTCTGTAGGGAATAAGTTTCTTCTGAGGGAACAATATCTGATTGATTATTGTCATGGCAATTTGGTGAAACTTTTCGTTTGCTTTGCAAGAGCTAATTACTAAAATAGCTTTCAAATTCAGATTTTTGGTCTGATTGAAGAAGGATATGGGAGACCAGAAGAGTTTCAGCACTATTAACTCGAGCTCTGAACAAGTAAGGGATTATTTTCATAAAGAGGAAGCTTTGAGGTACTTCATTCCTGCTGAGGCTTTTTCTTACACGTACGGCCCTTGATGATATAAAAAATATACGTTCACCCCATTTTAATAATTAAGAGCACTGCTAAGCCATCAACGAAAGCTCGAGGGCATTATACAGGAGATTAGCAATTTAAAAAAAAACAAGGAAACCGACATCTTTTCATTAGCATTTCAACATAGCACCAGTATAAATCTACTGTAATCTAAGTTATAAATTTTGTTACAACTGCCAAACTGATTTGTAGGACAGTACGGAATTTATAACTTTGATTACAGTAGATTAATACTGGTGCTGTGCTGAAATGCTAATGAAAAGATGTCGGTTTCCTAGTTTTTCTTAAACAGCTAATCTGCCTTCTTGGCTATCAAACTAGACCTTAGCAATGGGCATACTAAGCCATCAACGAAAATTCGAGGCTTTTTCTTATACAGAAGAAATGCAACGTGAAAACGAAAGCCTATGGTCGCTTCTGTAATAGCGATGAAAACAGGGTTGATATGGCTTGAGACGAGGAGAAGCTTGATCTTTAATTAGCGGAACGGAGTAAGTAAAAGATAGTTCAAATATATGGTAATGGGAAGTTGGATCATACTTAATTTGCCAGCATGATGCATGCTCTTTCTGCTCATAGACTTGAAACATATATGGTGAAGTTTTTATTGCCTTACAATTGTGTCAAAGAAAACGTTTGTACCACTTTGGCTATAGATTAGTGCTATGTAGTAAACTCTTACATTTTAGTGGCTCAGAGTCGAGTGATTCTCAAAAAAATTACTATATGCTTTAAACTAAACTAAATGTTTATACTATATATATGCTTTAAACTAAATCTCTAACAATCGAATGATTTATATAGCGTTCAGTGCCCTATTTCGGTAGTTCCAACTAAGTTTGTGCCTTGTCGAGTGTGCAAAGATACACTATCGCAACAAGTTTAAAAATTTTACCTTTGAAAATTTGAATTAGTGATGATAATGGGACAGGGTGGAATAGGAATTGTCTTTTCCGTCCCACCCTTTTATAGTTTCTTCATTCTCATTCCCATGATGGGAAATTAAAAGCAATCTCACTCACTCTCATCCCGTTACAATTTTTTCACTCTCATTCCCGCTCCACTTGACCTCATTCCCTGTTTCTTGAATTTTTTTTTTTTTTTAAAAAAAATCCTTAAGAGTGGAGATGGCAATATAATTACTTTATATATATATATATAACTGGTGTTTTATTTTACTAAATTTTTGGTCCGCGTCAAACTTAGTCATCCATAAAAATATAATGAAACATATTATGCCAACTATTTCTTAGATAAAATAATTTTATTACAAATTTATAAATAAAAATATCATCAAAATTGTTGTGATTATAGCTATATGCCTTACAAAATTGCTGTCATTATATACATACATACATATCTAGGGTATAAACGGGCGTTGAAAAATACAAATTGTTTCTCATTCCCACTCCGTTTCTACTTATTCAATTTCCATTATCCCCCTATAAAAGAAGATGGGATGAAATGAATTTTCCATTTACCATGCCTTAGAGCATCCACATTATTGGTTTCCAATATAAGGGAATAATATTTCTTTCATATTGTTGTATCTTTGTTACCATATATGTGTAATTATATTTGGTATATTCTTCCCTATTAGTTAGGTCTCCTAGCTGTATTGTAACTCTTCTCCTAATCTTTATTGTATTAGGTTAACTTGTAAATCCTATAAATATGTGTTCCAATCAATGGAAAAGGCTATGCCATTATTCATAAAAATTATTATTCTCTACATGGTATCAGAGCTTTGATTCCACAAATCCTAAAATCCACCACACTTCCGCAACCCCAAACACCACCGCCCACCACCTTCTTCTTCCTCTAAGCACTCATGGCTTCCAACATGATCATTGTCCAAGATCCCACAAACTCCTCCAAAACTTATCAACTCATCAACATCTTCAACCAAAATATTACCAAGCTCACCCCCACCACCTACCTCACATGAAAACTTCAGGTTGAATCCACACTCGTTGGCTATGATCTTTACAGGTTTGTTGATGACACCTCGGTCTGCCCACCAGCCACCCTCACCGTCAACAACGTCCAAGCACCCAACCCAGCCTACCTCCCATGGATACGACATAACAAACTTCTGTTTGGCGCCCTTGTCGGCTTCCTCTCCATAAGGTTAGTTTCGCTTATTCAACAAGCAACTACAGCTCGGGAGGCTTGGGTCATCCTGGCCAACACATATGCTCACCCTACTCGCGGGCATATTAAGCAAATTAAAGACCAGCTCAAGCGAGCTACCAAAGGCTCACAGTCGATCTCGGAGTACATGCAGTTCATCAAGAGAAAATTTGATGAGCTCGCTGCCCTCGAAAAACCCCTCGACCATGAGGACCTCATAGAAATAGTGCTCGGTGGCCTGGATGATGACTATTGACATGTCGCAGATGCAGTTGAAGGATGGGACACTCCTATCCCCTTTAATGAACTTCATGAAAAACTCATCAACCGCGAGCTGGTGCTGAAGCAATCCCACCCCGCCTCCACTCTCCACCCTGCCACGGCTAATACTGTGATGACTAGGCAACAAGGGTCTCCTCAGCCTCAGTATCCTCGCCACCAGCAGCCCGTACAGCCTCCTCGGCATCCACAGTCGGGCAATAATGGTCCTCGCCAGCAGCGACCTTGCCTCGGCAAATGTCAAGGCTGCCGACAACAAGGTCATACGATCGCTGAGTGACCCAGCTTTCAGCTTGTTCTGGCCTCGCCATCCAACTCGCCTCACTCCTCGTCTGCGGGCAACAAATGGCAACCGCAAGCAAACATAGCCATGACCTCGGGAAACACCACTCCGAGCTGGCTCCTCGACAATGGTGCTTTTCACCATGTCACCTCTGACCTCGGCAATCTCTCTCTCCATACTCCGTACTCGGGCCCTGACGACATGGTTATTAGTGGTGGCATTAGGTTACACATTGTCAATACTGGTTCTACCTCTCTCCATACACCTTCACACACCTTTCAATTACATAATGTTCTGTTTGTACCTAGCATGAAAAGAAACCCCATTTCTATCTCTCAATTCACATCTAATAATGCATCTATTGAATTCTTACCATTTCCTTTTGTGTGAAGGATCTACAGACAGGAATTTCGCTGCTGGAAGGACAATTTAAAGATGGTGCGAATGAATGGCCGAGCTCAATCCCTCCGTGTCACCCCACTGCCTTTGCGAGCTCGAAAGTGTCTGCTCCGGATTGGCATCATCGCTTTGGTCATCCCTCTGCCCAAATCCAAGGTCATATAGAGTTTAGGTTTGCTCTCGAGCATTCTCGAGATAAGTCATCCTTTTGTAATACGTGCTTAAGCAATAAAAGTCACAAACTTCCTTTTACTTTATCTATTATTGTGTCCACCCACCCCCTTCAAATTATTTATTCTGATGTTTGGACCTCGCCTTTTTACTCGTTTGATAGCTTAAAATACCATGTGATCTTCGTCGATCACTACACACATTACATCTAGCTCTACCCTCTCAAAAGGAAATCCGATGCTCACTTCAAAGCCCTGGTCGAAAACCACTTCAAACAAAAAATTGTCACCCTATACTTGGATAATGGTGGCGAGTATAATGGTCTCACCAAAACGATTGGCCTGGCCACATACCTCGCCAATAATGGCATCTCACACCTCACCTCGCTCCCCACACGCCCGAGCACAATGGCTTCTCTGAACGACGACATCGTCACATTATCGAAACAAGTCTATCTCTACTATCCAAAGCTGCTCTTCCCTCACCTTCTGGTCGTATGCCTTCCTCACAGCCACTTATCTCATAAATCGCCTTTCCACTCCCACACTCCAGATGCTCTCTCCCTACCACAAACTCTTCGGGTCAGCCCTCAACTACTTAAAGCTTCGAGCATTTGGATGTCTCTGCTATCCCTGGCTGCGACCATATACTACTCATAAGCTCAATCTTCGCTCGACTCCCTATGTCTTCCTCGGGTACTCCCTCACTCAGAGTGCATATATCTGTTACGACCCGACCAGCGCAAAGCTCTTTGTCTCCCGCCATGTTCGGTTTATTGAGTCTGAGTTTTCCATGTCTCAAATCGAGCTGAATCTTCCCTGACCTGACGAGTTAACCCACACTTCCTGGTTACCACCTCATGACATCCTCGCGGCTTCATACACGCTATTGGCAACTAGTCCTTGTAGTGACCTGATTGATGCTCTTTCTGCGACCTCATCTCAACCACCCTCGGAGCCCAGCACAGCTAATCCCGACTTTGCCGAGTCCTCGCAGGTCGCCCCACTGATAAGTGCATAATTTTTCATCTATTTCCCCATATCTTATCTCCATTTTCTATGAAATTTAAATGTATTTTTGCCCAAGAAAGTGCATTTATTGTATTCTTTTGTATTTCAGATTTTCTTGGCAAATATTCAAGCTTTATAGAATCAATTCATAGCATTTTGGGAGATTCAAGGCAGCATATAGAAGATTTGCATTGATAAAAGCCATTCAGTCAACTTCCGTCAGAGGCCGTTAAGTGTTTCAAAGAGAAAAGAGGCTAACGGAGGCTAACAAAGGCTGAAAAAGGACTAGATTGCAAAGCCTGGGCAAGGAGGGACTTCGGCTCACTCCTTGGAAAGTCCAAGGGCACTGGAGCTCAGTCCAGAAGCCAGGGGGCAGTGCTGCATATTCTGAAACTCCTCATTTAATTGATGTTGCTTCCTCCTAGCGCCACGTGTCCGCCCCAAGCCCACCATCTAGCCCAGCGACCCGCGTTTCTGCTCTCGGATCCGGCCCCGCTCCAGCCCAGTCCACTCCGCCTTTCTCACCCGTTTCACCTCTCAGCTTGGCCCGTTTACCCATCTCTAACCCGCGGTTCCATCCTGCTGGGCTGCCCCGCCTCCATGCCATGACCCAACTCATTTTTCCTTCCATTTTCAGCCCTTAAACCTTCCATCATTTTTCTTTTTGCCCCTGGCTTGCTTTGCATTCTTTGCTCCTCATTTTATCTCCCAAGGAGCCGAATTGAAGAAAAAAAAGCCCCCATTTTTGGGGCAAGAACACAAGCCCTAACTCTTCCCATTTCTCCACCTTTGCACCTCAATCAAATGCATCCATTCTAAAGATTGATTTGAGAAATGTTTGGATCCGCAAGAGCTACCTTACATTTCGGACCTAGCAATTTAGTAGTTGGTGTTCTGTGACACACATCGATAGCCTTCGGCTACCGGCATGACTTGTAGAAAAATAGAGAGAATATCTCTCTACAAAGTATTACCCATTATCTTTGTTATTATTGTGTGTTCTTAATGCTTTTAATGGAGTCGCGAACCATTAGATGATCACTAGAATTATAGGGTAAGATGCGAGGGCCCGTCCTATAATTCTAAAAATCACAATAATTGTCTCTGTGACGCCAGACCGAGAGATAATGAGCTTTCTTAGATAGTCATGGGGTGCTTGATCGATAATGCGGCTATTCTTTCCTTGCTATAAGATGCGAGAGCCCGTAGTGGGGATTGGTAGCTAGACTTGCTTTAAGATGCGAGACTCCGTAGTGAATATCATCAACGTGCGCCCGACTACCAAGACTTGTGTTAAAGAAAAGTAGAGAGAGGGTTAAATTAGACATTGGTTAGACTAAAAATATCACAATCCTATCTTTTTAACCTTGATTTGATGTTGCCGTCATATCATCGTTGCCGCGTTAATTTAATTTACTTTCTTGCTTTCTTTTTCTTTATTTTCTTTTTATTTTTAATTCTCATTTTCGTTAGCTTAGATAAAGTTAGGTGTTCCCAATTTTAGTACTTAGGATTTATTTCTAGCACTATCTTTGTGGGATCGATACTTGTGCTTGCACACTTTATTACCTGATACAACCGAGTATTCTTGCTCGTCGCGCATTTTACGCACATTAAGTTTTTGGCGCTGTTGCCGGGGATAGTTGCTAGAATTTATCTTGATATTAATACCAAGCTTGCCTAATTTTAATTTAAGCATTGTATATATTCGCATTAATTCTAGTTGTTGATAGTTTTTATTTTCTTTTATTTTTGTTTATTTATTTTTTTCTCTTGCGCTTGATCTTTGCTTGTTTAGTGAGTGTTTTTGCAGCTAGCATTTGAGTGATGGCTTGGAGCAATGTCAACTGGAACTTTGATCAAGGGGCATGGAATGAAATGCCGGGAATTTATGAAAGTGAGATGACATCAACCGAGGCTATGAATTATTCTCCGCCCCACCCGAGCTTAATTTGTAAGAATTGTTATGGAAATCACTTTCCATATCCTTGTGAATTCGGGATGGAGTCGACTTCATATGCTTCCTTCTCTCATTATCATCATGAAGACCCTTATTATCACCCCTCATATCCGAATTCTGTGAGGAACAATTGTTATTGGGGAGTTGAAAGACACGCGCTCACAATGGAGGAAAGAATTCAAGGTTTAGAGGCTCAAGTAGCCCTGTTGACAGAAGCACTTAAACTCCGAGAACCTCTTCACATATGGAAAGCTACAATGCAAGAATTGGGCATTTCCTTTGAGTCATTGTCTCAAGAAGACCTTTAAGTCAATGCCGAGGAAAGTCCAATGGAAATGGAGCTTTGCAATGATATCTCTCTCACCAATGTGAGTGAAATTTCGAGTATCTTGGGACAACCTCCGTTGGAAACATCTCAATCTCATGTCAATGTGGGTAATGAGATGGAGCATCCAAGCATTGTTGAAGAGGATGAATCTTTTGGCTCAAATGAAGACTTCAATGACCCGATGCCTCATTTCTACACTCCACCGAGCATTGAGGCTCATATTTCTCATCTTTACCCATCTCCCGAGCATCATGAAGAGTATATCCATTTAAGCGAGTTGTGTGTAAAATTTTCGATTGCCGATGTGCTCAAATGGCCTATTTTTAGGGAGTCGGCAACTAAGGGAGTGTTCAAGCTTCAAGGACTTCAATTAAAACACTTTCTTGGTTATGGATTTTATGGGAACGCAATGTGCGCGTTTCTAAATGAACCGGTACCTCCATAGGCGAAAAATTGGTTTATTTTCTGTCTTTTGTATTTATATTTCTTTTATGTTGTGTCGCTTTTCGAAGCCCTTTCGAGTTTGTGGGTTTGTAGGGAGGTGTATATAGAGTCCCCACAAAAAAAAAAAACTTTTCTTTTTTATTTTTGCTTTTATTTACATAATTGATCTCATACTTTCTTTTGAGCTTGATTTGATGTAGGGGTTGAGCAATTCTCAAAGTGTGGGGGTGCCTCGAGGAGATTCATGGAGTATTCATGGCTCGGTCTTCAAGTGAATCCACTTCGCGGGAGTTTTCTCTTCTCTCTTCTCTTCCATTTATATGCATTTTTATTTAAATGTGAGGTTGGGTTGAGTTTAGTGAAACTCATTTTGGCTTATTAATTATTGCACTTTGAATTATTGGGAAGAAGTTGAATGCCCCTATTATTTATGCTTTGATCATTTGTCTCTCCACTTTGGCGCTAGTTGAGTCGTGTATGCATTATTTTCTTGGATTCAATTTTAAAATTACTATATGCATAGTCGAGGATATGTTCATGATTCATGTGCTAGCTTCACCTCATTCACATCTATAATGCCCATTTTTGGAGGAAATTGTTTTCTGTTATGCTCTAGTAATGATTGTGCATGATACCGTTAGATAATCTTGAAATTGGTGTTTTGATGATTAAATAGCTTGGCCTGGGCATGTGTGTATGACAAGAGAATGATATAGGCCCTTTTTGACTCGTTTGTGCCATATCGACCTACCCATTTTACATTAATCCCTTGTGTTCCCGTTGACCTTATTTATAGAATGACGTCTGCCTAGAGCACACAATGACCCCCATTCGACTTCATTTTCTTGTACCTGCATCATCCTATCCCATGAGCCTATACACTATGTGATCACCCTTCAAGAGAGCTTGATTTGAATTATTTTATTTTCGGATGCTTGTTGGGAAGTGTTGCTTCATGGATGTATTGTGCTTTATTGTTGATGATGTTGGTGTTTGAAAAGTGTTGAATGGGGAAAAAGAGCCCCCTTGAAAAGCAAAGAAAAGAAAAATCAAGGGAGGCAAGAAAAAAGAAAAAAAATGCCATTGTTCTTTAATATCTCAAGGAGACATAAGGGTGGAGTATAATTGTTGTGGTAGTTGATACACTTTCTTCAACCCAAAGTTTAAAGTTTAAGGGGTTGTTGAAGTGGGTTGTGGTAATTTGAAAAAGTTGTGCTTTCATGAAGCAAGTCATTAGTGAAGACTTCAAATTCTTTGCTCTCTTGATTTGTTATCTTATCCTTCGCTTGTAGCCCAACCTTGGCCTAAACATTACAAGCTTTGAAAAGTCCTATTGATATTTCCATGTCATGGGTCTATGCCTTGTGAAATAAATTTAATTGCATTAGTTGATGGACTCTTTTGGTTTTTCGGCACAATGATAGTAATTTTAAAATTTAATTGCATTAGTTGATGGGCATTATAGATGTGAAAACAATTGAATCCAATAAAACACGATCCCATTAATTATGTATTGAGTGAGTGTTTGAGGATTGCTAGCTAGCATGTGAATCATTTCGTACATTAATTATGCATGTGTGTAATTTTGAGTTGATTTCTTAGATAGTAATGCATATGGGATCTTGATTGAGTGCCGCCTTCATTTCATCTTGTCCTCGAACTTCTCCATTATCCATATTTCTCTTTGCTCGGGACGATCAAAGTCTAAGTTTGGGGTTGTTGATAAGTGCAAAATTTTCCATCTATTTCCCCATATCTTGTCTCCATTTTCTATGAAATTTAAATGTATTTTGCCCAAAAAAGTGCATTTATTGTATTCTTTTGTATTTCAAATTTTCTTGGCAAATATTCAAGCTTTATAGAATCAATTCATAGCATTTTGAGAGATTCAAGGCAGCATGTAGAAGATTTGCATTGATAAAACCCATTCAGTCAACTTCCGTCAGAGGCCGTTAAGTGTTTCAAAGAGAAAAGAGGTTAACGGAGACTAATGGAGGCTAACAAAGGCTGAAAAAGGACTTGATTGGAAAGCCTGGGCAAGGAGGGACTTCGGCTCACTCCTTGGAAAGTCCAGGGGCACCGGAGCTCAGTCCAGAAGCTAGGGGGCAGCGCTGCATATTATGAAACTCCTCCTTTAATTGCTGTCGCTTCCTCCTAGTGCCACGTGTCCGCCCTAAGCCCACCATCCAGCCCAGCGACCCGCGTTTCTGCTCCTGGATACGGCCCCGCACCAGTCTAGTCCACTCCACCCTTCTCACCCGTTTCACCTCTCAGCCTGGCCCGTTTACCCATCTCTAACCTGCGGTTCCATCCTGCTGGGCTGCCCTACCTCCATGCCGTGACCCAACTCCTTTTTTCTTCCATTTTTAGCCCTTAAACCTTCATCATTTGTCTATTTTGCCCCTGGCTTGTCTTGCACTCTTCAGGCTCTCTTATAAGCCTTCAGCAGCCCCAATTTCAGAGGTAAGTCCCCTTGGTGAGGGGCAACAGCTTCCTCTTTTCTCCAAACCCTAACTTAGGATGAAAATCTCAACTTCCAAACCACAAATTAGTCCTAGGTGAAGGCTTAAAGCATCAAATCAAGGGTCAAGGGATCAAGATTAAGTGAAGTCAACCAAGGATTGTAACTTTAATCGGTTTAATTCTTCCACTTTATTATGTATTTTATTGTTGTAATTCACGGATTTGAACTTTTGTTAATCAAAAATTCTCTCTCTAAAAATTCTTTCTCTCTCTCTCGGCCTAGGGTTTGCGTCGCGCCCTAGGGTTTGCATGGCGGCAGCTATGGCTGCTCAGCCACCACCGCAGGATCTTCCTCCTAATCCTTCCTCTTCTACTTTTCATAAATCTTTTGCTGCTGTGGTATCTTCTTCCACGTCTAACACGTCTAACACGAACACACTTTCTTCTCTTATTCCTCCTTCAACTTACAAAGGTGAACCTGCACTCAAACTTTCTCCCAACACCATTGCTCTCCTTGCGAAGCCCTTTCATCATGCTTTGATAGGGAAATTCTCTCATGGTAGACCATCAATGGAGGACACACGCAAACACTTTCATACTTTTGGTCTTAAGACAGCTGTTACGATTGGCCATCTAGACGCGAAACATGTTCTGATTCAAGTCAATCACGATGACGATTATCAACGACTATGGATTAAGGACCAATGGTATCTTGGTCGCTACCCTATGCGTGTATTCAAATGGACTCCAGATTTTCGTCCAGATGTCGAAAGTTCAATTGTCCCGGTATGGATTTCTCTCCCTGGACTTCCCATTCATCTTTTTAATAAAACAGCTCTATTCTCTATTGCTTCATTATTTGGAAGACCTCTTATGCTTGACCAACCCACCACGAATCTCTCCAGACCTAGTGTTGCACGAGTATGTATGGAAATCGATCTTATAAAACCTATTCCAAATAGAATTTGGATTGATTGTGGTGATGTTTATCCAAGTTTCTGGCAGCCTCTCGAGGCTGAGAATTTGCCTAAGTATTGTGGCCATTGCCTTCGTCAAGGCCATATGGAGATCAATTGTAAGATTAAAAATCCTTCTGTTTTGGTTCGTGATCAACCTAGTGCACAAGTTTTGCAGCCAACGACCTCTCGATGGACTCCAAAAAAAGCTGGAACTGTGAAGCCTGTTGAAACGGGAAAACAAATTGGCTTTGACAAACAGCCCTCTCAAGATTTGCATAATACAAATCCTATTATTATCTCTGGTAAATTAACTAATATTATGCAGGTACAGGAAAATCATTCGAATAAGGTAAACCCCACAGTTTCTGGTTTGGTTGATACAAACACTAATCTAAATAGCAATACTCATAATTCTAATGATACTACTATGAATCCTTCTTTTGAAAAAGATCTGATGCATAGCTCTGTTGGTCATGCTAGTAAAACCATTACGCAGGCTCAGAATAATCATTTGAATGAAGTAAACCCCACAATTTCTGGTTTGGTTGATGTAAACCCCATCATTCTAGATGACAATACACACAATACTAATGCTGTTATGCATAATTCTGGTGATAATACTAACGCTCATGCAGAGGTTTTGGATGATCGTTCCAATCCTAGGATTCTTGACCAGGCTGATCTGATTACGAATTTGAATATGGAGGTGAATAACAATATTGTTGACTGTGATCTGGATAGGATTGAGTCACCCAACAGATTTGCAGCTCTTCTTGATGAACAAGATGCAGATAGTGCCACTGAATCAGAGGACGAAGTTGCTGTAGAACTTCCTGACTCTACTGTCCAGATTATGAACACTCTCAATTTGGACTCCTCGACTGCTTTGATGCACTGTAAGGCTAAACGTAATATCCCTCCTTCTAACATTACGACAAGGTCTAAGGCTCTGACTCAATTTCCCAGTTCTCATGTCTATTAATTTCCTGTTTTGGAACATTCGAGGCATCAATAACGATTCCTCTATCGGTCGATTAAAACGCATTATCAAACTGCATAACATCACTTTGTTTTCTGTTTTTGAGCCTATGGTTGATGCAGGACACCTTCTTCGTATTGCAAAGCGTCTGAAATTTAGGCTTTGCTTCTCTAATTCTCGAAGCTCTATATGGATCTTTATCAAAGCCGCCTATACATGCACTGTTCTTCATGATGCCAACCAACATCTCACTGTTCAGGTGAAGCATTTCAAATGGCCCAGCCCTGTCAATATTTCCTGTGTATATGCAAGCTGTGATATTCTAGATCGTCAAAATCTATGGACTGATCTGATCGACTTGAGTTCGGTTTTCAATTCTTCTCCTTGGATTGTTGGTGGAGACTTTAATATTATTCTTTCCCCGGAAGAAAAGTTAGGAGGTCAAGGTTGGGATCGTAATGGAGCATTGGAATTCCATTCTTGTATTTCTACTGCTGGCCTGATTGACTTAGGATTCACAGCAAAACTTCACTTGGTGGAACTCTCGGGCGGGCAATGCATCTATTTTACGATTGGATCGGGTTCTTTGCAATTCTTCCTGGCAACAGTTCTTCCATGATACATCTATCCGTCATTTAAGTCGCACATGTTCGACCATGCTCCTTTGCTTATCAATATCACGAAGGATACGCTCCTCATCCCTCTCCATTCCGGTTTCGAATGTTTGGACAGCTCACGGCGATTTTTGCCTCTCATTGAAGCAGCTTGGCAAAGAACCTATTCGGGGTCGCCCTATGTATGTCTTTGCTAAATGCGCTTGTAGGCAAGCTTTGAGGAAGTGGAATAAAGCCGTTTTGGAAATATTTTCTCTCATATTCAACATGCGAAGATGAGGTTCGGCGACTTGAATTTTTATTTGAAGCCTCGGGATCGGAAGACGATAGAGCAGCCATGAATCTTGCTCATGCTAATCTTCGGAAATCTCTTAAAATGGAAGAGAATTTTGGCGTCAAAAGCAAAGCTTAAATGGCTAAAGGAAGGCGAAGGTAACACAAAATTATTCCATGCTTCTGTAAAGCAATCCCGTCGCCGTCTTCATATACATTCTATTCGAGGATCAGATGGCCAAGAAGTCACGGATGAAATTAAAATAAAAAATCAAGCTATCTTGCATTTTCAAAAGTACCTTCAAGCTGAGCCTATTGTGGACAATGACAACCTTCTCTCTATTATCCCTCATATTGTCTCCGATGATATGAATAAATTGCTTATGGCCACTCCTAATATGGATGAGATTAAAAACATTATTTTTTCAATGGATGGTGATAGTGCTGGTCCGGAGACTTCAGGAAAATTCTTCACTTTCTGCTGGAATATAGTTGGGGCTGATTTCTATGAAGCTATTTTGGAATTCTTTTCCGGTTTTGATATTCCAAAAAGTTGGACTAGTACGCTCATTGTTACTATTCCAAAAACTGATCATCCGGAATCCTTCAGTGATTTTCGCCCGATTAGTCTTTGCAACTTCACCAACAAGGTTATCTCTAAAATCTTAGCTGCTCGGCTGGCTCAGGTTTTACCTACTATTATTTCCCCAAATCAAAGTGGTTTCGTTAAAGGCCGTCTCATTCAGGATAATATTCTACTCGCTCAAGAGTTAATGTCTCATCTTGGTAAGAAAATCTCTGGATCTAATATTGTTCGAATGGACATGGCCAAAGCTTTTGACAGAGTTTCATGGTTCTATCTTATCAAAGTTTTGCGGCGTTTTGGGTTTTGTGAAGTTTTTATAGACATGATCGCGGCGATTTCTAACAACCGGTTTTCGCTTTAGTTAATGGTACTCCCTCGGGTTTTTTTCATTCCACCAGAGGCCTTCGTCAAGGTGATCCGTTGTCTCCTGCCTTGTTTATTATTGCAGCTGAGGTTCTTAGTCGTAATCTGAATGAATTGCATTCTTCTCAACCTCATGTGGCTTTCTCCTCGGTTAGTGGTTGTCCTATTATCTCTCACTTAGCCTTTGCCGATGATATTATTATTTTCGCAACGGAAGTCTCTTTCCAAGCATAAAGGGCTTTTAACTGAATATGAATTGTGCTCGGGGCAAAAAATTAATGAAGGAAAGAGCGCTTTACGCTTTCTCCCAAAATGCTGTGATCGGAGTGCTTTGATATCTTCTTCTCGGGTTATGGCAAGAAGGATTTTCCGTTAGTATATCTTGGTTGCCCTTTGTTTTGTGGCCGCAAGCTTAAAAATATTTTGATCCTTTGATTCTTAAATTGCGTTCGTGTATTTCTACATGGATTGGGAATTTTCTCTCTATGGCTGGGAGGATTACTCTTATAAATCATGTTCTCCATTCTATTACAGCCTATCAATTGGCGGCCTTAGATCTTCCCAAAGGTGTCATTCGATGTCGAAAAATTATTAGCTAATTTCTTTTGGGGCGATTGAAGGGAAGCAAAAATCCCATTGGATAGCTTGGCATAGATGTTGTTCTCCCATTTCGAAGGTGGGATTGGTATCGCCCCTGGAGATATTGTTCGAGCTTATTCGGCTAGCATTTGGTGGCGTTTTAGAACGCAAGACTCTCTTTGGTCCTCCTTCTTCCGAGCTAAATACTGTTCTCGGATTCATCCAGTTCAGGCCGTATCTAAGGGATCTCATATTTGGTGTCGTATGATAGATGTCCGGCCCTTTGTTGAAAGAAATCTGCTTTGGCTTGTGGGTCGTGGTCATTGCTCGCCTTGGTTTGATAAATGGCTCGCCGGGATCTTCTTACCAAACCTCAAAACCGTTTTTACTTGTCCGAGAGCTATTTTGATTCATCCGAGTTAATCCTGCCGCTTCTCCTTCTTTCTTCACAAGACGTTCAACGTATTCGGGATCGGGAAGTTCTTTTTAATGATGTTGAGGATACTCCTTCTGGACTCTTTCTCCCAATGGTAGGTTTTCTATTTCTTGACTTGGCAATCTATGCGTTCTTCCAATCCGAGCATTTTATCTTCGAAGTTCTATTGGCATCGAAAAGTCCCGAGACATATTAGTATTTTCATATGGCGCCTGTTACAACGTAGGCTTCCTATTCATGAAGGTCTTCTCAACAAAGGCATCTACTTGGTTTCCAATTGTTACTGTTGTGAATCTGGAAACATTGAAACTTTTCATCATGTTTTCCTCTCAAGCCCCACGGCTATGCATGTTTGGACCCACTTCTATAGTAAGTATCAGGTGACTCCATGCTTCTTTTCTATCCATCAAAGCTGTTTATCTTGGTGGCTTCATTCCAGGAGTTCATTGGCTCATATTCTTCTTCCATGCTTAATTCTATGGCATCTCTGGAAGAACAGAAATTCTTTTTTATATGATGGGGTTGGTCGTTCTCCAAATGCCTTGGTGACTGCAATTCAATCTGATTTGGATAGTATTGTCTCTGCTCGATCCAAATATAGATTCTCTCCTCGGCTCAAAATTACTTTAGTTCGTTGGATTAATCCTCCTGTTCATTTGCACAAGCTAAACTCGGCTGGATCCTCTTGGGACAACTCTGGTCATAGTGGTGGTGGAGGCATTGTTCGTAATTCAAAGGGAGAATTTATTTACGCTTATTCATCCTTTTATGATTCCTCCTCTGCTATGATAGCTGAGGCTAAAGCTCTTCTCCATGGGGTTAAATGGCTCCAAGCTTCAGGATTTCAAGGTACCCTTATTGAATTGAACTCTAAATTGCTTGTGGATTGTCTTTTGCATGGTCATAAGCCTCCTTGGAAGTGTTGGTATATTACTCTCCGTATTTTGAGTATTATTAGAGCATGCAATTTTCAAATTGTTCACTGTTACAAACAAGTGAACACAGTTGCGGATCTCCTTGCCAATTTGGGTTGTGAATCTTCTTCTTCTTCAGATTATGCATATGCCCGAGAGCTTCCCCCTCGTATTCATGGCGCCTTTCTTCTTGACAAGGCTAACACCCCTTACATTAGGCGTTCTAAATAATCTTTTGTTATGTTCTTTTTGCTTGTTTGTCTTGTACTTTCTTTTTCGAGGTTAGGCTCCTTTGTCCTCCCATTTATAAGGGCAAGGCTGATTGTCCCCCTCAAGTTTGTATTATTTATTTATATTAATAAAATCTAGCAGGGTGCCGTCCCTGTTTCCCTAAAAAAAAAAAAAAAAGTATTTTATTGTTGTAATTTCTTGGGAAAACTTTGCTTGTATCTTGTTACCTTGATGATGAGCTAATTAAATTTATGGATTGTGATTGTTTTCTATGTTGAATGTGATGTTTTAATTTAATCTCTCTCTTTATTTGGTATACAATCATGTTAGGTTACTAAATTGTGGGCTTAATGCTTTTAATTGATTTAGTCATTAATTTATTGATTTAAGAAATGTTTGGATCCGCGAGAGCTACCTTACATTTCGGACCTAGCAATTTAGTAGTTGGTGTTCTGTGACACACATCGATAGCCTTCGGCTACCGGCATGACTTGTAGAAAAATAGAGAGAATATCTCTCTACAAAGTATTACCCATTATCTTGGTTATTATTGTGAGTTATTAATGCTTTTAATGGAGTCGCGAACCATTAGATGATCACTAGAATTATAGGGTAAGATGCGAGAGCCCGTCCTATGATTCCAAAAATCACAATAATTGTCTCTGTGATGCCAGACCGAGAGGTAACGAGCGTTCTTAGATAGTCATGGGGTGCTTGATCTATAATGCGACTATTCTTTCCTTGCTATAAGATGCGAGAGCCCGTAGTGGGGATTGGTAGCTAGACTTGCTATAAGATGCGAGAGCCTGTAGTGAATATCATCAACATGTGTCCGACTACCAAGACTTGAATTAAAGAAAAATAGAGAGAGTGTTAAATTAGACATTGACTAGACTAGAAATATCAAAATCCTATCTTTTTAACCTTGATTTGATGTTTCCGCCGTATCATCGTTTCCGCGTTAATTTAATTTACTATCTTGCTTTCTTTTTCTTTATTTTCTTTTTATTTTCAATTCTCATTTTCGTTAGCTCAGATAAAGTTAGGTGTGCCCAATTTTAGTACTTAGGATTTATTTCTAGCACTATCTCTGTGGGATCGATACTTGTGCTTGCACACTTTATTACTTGATACGACCGAGTATTCTTGCTCGTCGCGCATTTTACGCACATCACCTACCAAACACCGACCTTCCTCATCAGCCTATACCCCAGGTCGCACCTTTCACCTCACCTATTATCGCTCGCTCCCGAAACAACATCCACAAACCAATTAACAAACTCTATCTTTCTGCCTAACCAAACACCGAATTTGAACCAATATGTGTAACTCAAGCCCTCAAAGACAGCAGGTGGCGACAAGCCATGTCTGAGGAATATGATGCCCTCCTCAAAAATGGTACATAGGAACTGGTACGTCCCACAGGGGTCCCTAATATTGTTGGCTGTAAATGGATATTTAGGATTAAACGATCTGCTGATGGCAAAAGTGACAGGTACAAAGCTCGTCTGGTCGCCAAGGGATTCCATTAGCGCCCAGGAGTTGACTACCATGAGACCTTCAGCCCGGTGGTCAACCCCACCACGGTTCGCCTCATCCTCTCCCTTGCGATCAGCTAGGGATGGGATCTTCGTGAGCTCGACGTCAACAATGCCTTCTTGTAGGGAACCCTTACTGAGGAAGTCTTTATGACTCAACCTCAGGGTTTCGTCGACATTGATCACCCGCAGCATGTGTGTCGCCTCCGAAAGGCAATCTATGGTCTCAAACAGTCTCCCCGAGCATGGTACAATGAACTTCACCAGTTTCTCCTCGATGCTCGCTTCACGAACTCAGTGATGATACTTCTCTATTCATCTTCAATGAGGGTGGCATCACTCTTCTGTTGCTCGTCTATGTTTATGACATCATCATCACCGGCAGCGATACCAAGGCAGTCCAGGCCTTCATCACTGTCCTTGTTGTTCGGTTCTCGCTCAAAGACCTCGGCGACCTTCACTACTTCCTCAGTGTGGAAGTGGTTCCTCGGTCTACTGGGCTTCTCCTCTCCAAACGAGGTTACATAGCCGACCTCCTTGCTCGCACTAGTATGTCTGACGCTCGCCCAGTGGCAACACCCTTAGCGACCTCGCCAGTGCTCACCCTTCATTCGGGCACGGCACTAACTGACCCAACTGAGTTTTGAGCAGTAATCGGGAGTCTTCAATATTTATCTCTTACCCGCCCGGACATTGCCTATGTCATCAACAAGCTCTCTCAATTTATGCATAGATCCACCTCGAATCACTGGCTCGCCACCAAACGCCTACATCGCTATCTCAGTGGCACCATTGATCATGGCATCTTTCTTCATCGCTAGTCGCCCCTCGATCTTCATGCTTTCATTGATGCTGACTGGGCAGTAAACAAAGATGATTTTACCTCCACAAGTGCTTACATATTGTATCTTGGCCGGAACCCCATCTCCTAGAGCTTGAAAAAGTAGAAAACAGTTGCTCGCTCCTCAACAAAGGCCGAGTACCGAGCTGTTTCCGCAACAGCTGTTGAAGTATGCTGGGTTTCCTCTTTTCTAAGTGAGCTCAGTGTCACCTCCACGGGCCAACTCGTTATCTACTGTGATAATTTCGGCACTACAAATCTCTGCTCCAACCCAGTGTTTCATTCTCGCATGAAACATGTTGCCCTCGACTATCATTTTATCCGTCAGCAAGTTCAAGACGGTATCTTATGGATATCTCACGTCCCCTCGGCTGACCAGCTCGCAGATGCCCTCATCAAACCGCTTCCTTGCGCTCGCTTTCACCATCTTCTACTCAAGATTGGCCTCTCCTCCCGGAGGTCCAACTTGCGAAGGCATATAAGGGAATAATATCCATTCCATATTATTGTATCTTTGTTACCATATATGTGTAATTATATTTGGTATATTCTTCCCTATTAGTTAGGTCTCCTAGTTGTATTGTAACTCTTATCCTAATCCTTATTGTATTATGTTAACTTGTAAACCCTATAAATATGTGTTCCAATCAATGGAAAAGGCTATGCCATTATTCATAAAAATTATTATTCTCTACACCCAAATGAGTTCTTAACTCAAATAATCAGTTCTCTACATTGGGTGAGTTCCCAAATTTAAGTTCTTCAATTTTGAGTTCCCAAAATCTCCCCTTTGAAAACTGGTTCTTCACCAGATGGTCCACCTCCAAGCCTACTTCCAGACCACCCCCGTGAGAGCCACAACTCATTCTTTTCGGGCACGTGCAGCACACTTGCTTCTTTACGCATGAAGTATCCCTACCCTCTGCCCCTCCTGTCGACTGCCCCCCCTTATCCCACGGAAGCAACACTTGTCTCTCTCTCTCTCTCTCTCTCTCTCTCTCTCTCTCTCTCTCTCTCTCTCTCTCTCTCTCCTTTTTTTTTATTTTTCTTTTTTATAGTATTTGGCTTTTGTTTTAATTAATAAAGGAAAGCCATTTTTTTGCTGGAAAATATATTTTGTTTTTTACCTTTTTTTGAAAAAGATATCTTTTTTATTCTAAATATTAAGTATTTTTTTTTATTCCGAATAAGTTTAAATTTTTTTATTTTGATAAAGTTATTTTTTGAATTCTAATAGAGTTTTAGTTTTATTTTTGAAAAAGTTTTTGTTTTTTTATAATTTTGAAAAAGTATTTTTTTTTACTTTTTCTGAAAACAGTATTTTGTTTTTTATTTTTTCTGAAATTTTTTTTTGTTTTTTTTTTTACATTTTTGAAAAAAGTGTTTGTTTTTTATTAAAATTCTAGCCAATTTTTTTTTCATTTTAAAATTATTTCCTATCTATATATACATCTATAACCTCCTCATATTTTATATCTTCAACATACATCTCTCTCTTGTTTAGCCAGAATTTTGTTTTTCTACAATTACATATTTTTTTCAAGATGGATGATAACTCAGATGATTTTTTCAAACCGTTTTTTGATCCTTCAAATGTCGATGGAGGAGCAAATTCTCAAAATTCTCATATTCCTATAAATGCCCAGTTCTCTCAAAATTCTTCTACCCCACAGTACCCAAAATGGTTAGAATCGGAAGACATCCTCCTAGCAAAGGCATTTTTATTTTTTACTACAAGTCAAGATTCAGTACTGGTCGGTAGAAATCAAAAAGGGAATCAATTCTGTGCACGTATTACTTACTGACTTTTACAACGAATTATCTAAGGCCAAGGGAATGGTGGAAATAGATGTAAAGCAGTTAAAACCACGTTGGTGCAACAGGATTATATCGAGCTTGAATCAGTTTAATGTGATCTACAACGCATTGAAGAACGAGCATCATATCGGTTAGAGCATGGAAGACTTATTGAGTAATTCTTATTCAAAATACAAAAACGAAACAAGCCATTTGTATTTGAACATGTCTGGAGGACCATGAAGGATACTTCTCATTTTCAAAATCAATTAGACATTCTTCACACTGCAAAGAAGGCCAGGACATCTGGTTCAGAGGGACACACCCCTACGAATGTGGATGTAGAAGAAACTAGCGAACGCAGTCGTCCAATTGGGCAAAGAAATGTGAAGAGGAAAGGAAAAGGTAACGCTGCAACATCCGGCGAAAATGAGGTAGAGTATAGCGGAATTGCGGAAAAGTTGCAAAAATACACACAAGTAAGAAAATTTGAAGTAGAAGCTAAGCTTCTGCAAAAGCTATGAATCGATTTGCAGATGCTAAGATACTCACAGCCACAGCCAAAGCACAAAAAATTCAACATTAATCATTCATGGAGGATTTCAAATTTATGTCACAAGATGTAAGTGAAATGACCCAAGATGCATGTAAAATACATCAACACATGAGTGATGTGCTTAAAAACAAGTGGAGCCAATCCGGGTTTCATTTTTAGTTCAAATCTATGTTAGTTTTATGTAATTTTTGAGTTATGTAACTTTTTAATTTTCACGTATTATGTCATTCTCGTTTTTTAAATTAATCTATCAATTATTAATGTCATATGTGTCACAATTATTAATCTATGTGATAATGTTATTTTTCAAATTCTGATAAAGTTTTTTGTTTTGTTATAAATTTGAAAAAGTTTTTTGTTTTGGTATTGTTTCTAAAAAAGTATTTTGTTTTTGTACTATTTCTGGTAAATTTTTTAGTTTTTTTTACGTTTTTTGAAAAAGTTTTTTTTTACTTTTTTTGAAAAGTATTTTTTTTCATACTATTTCTGAAAAGTTTTTTCTTTTTTTACCTTTTTAAAATATTTTCTCTATATAAATATGTTTAATTAATACTATAATTAAATTAATTTATTCTTACGAAATATTTGAAATATGCAATAAATTAATTAAACTATAAAAAAATTAATTTATTTGAAAATTATAAATATAAATGATTTATATTTAAAAAGTACAATGGGTCCACCTAGAAAATAAGTCGAAGAATTAGGCATTGTGCGGTTGATTCTTAAAAAGGTCAAGTTCCTGGAAATTCTAAAAAATGTCAAGTTCCTGGAAATTCTAGTTAGCACCGTGGAACCCACCTAAGAACTAAAAATGGGTTCTCCACATTGTGGATGCCCTTATTGTCATCACTAATTTAAACACATGCTCTTTCGTATGCACATTCTCATTGTTTGATGTCACTACTAAGTATTCTTTCCGTTTCAAGCAAAGAGATTTTTTTTTTTAAGTCAACATGTGACTAAATTAAATCAAAATTTTACATACTTTATTAATGTATTAGGAATAAAATTTTATTAATTAAAAACTATCTTAAAAATATTATAAATTACAATTTTCATAACTTTATAAAAATTATTAATTTTATATTAATTATCAATTAAACTTTAATTAAATTGAACAAAAAAATCAAAAATAAAATGTTTGCCCGAAACGGTGGGAGTATTTAATAGCCCAACATTGTTAATGACTCCAACCTGCAAAGTGCATATCCAAAATATGTCACAATCAATATATAATAATACTTGCGTTACTTAGATAAATCTTACATTTCTGAAACCGGTAAAGTATTTTCTGAGGTCCAAATTGGACCATATCATGTTAAATCAATTAATCAGTGATAGTTCTAGTATAATTAAATGAGCCGAACTGAATGTGACATGACTCTTACAAATTTGGGTCACTACTTCAAATTGGGGCTTGAAATGAAGTTTTTAGTGGTCACAATTGAGATTGAGCTCGTTACTTCTCAAGTCTAACTCAAGTAGTTAATTTGATACTTAATCAAGTTGAGCTCAAGTAGTTTGTTCATTTAACACTAACAGGATCCTCTAATTTGTTCATTTAACACTAACAAGATCTTCGTCAATAGAACAGCGAGCGAGTTCAAGCAGCTCAATAAAAATTGAGCTTAAATTAGGCTTTGTTTACCCAATAAATCAAATTTGAGTTTAGTTATTAATGGAACACCTACATCGTTAAGATTTGTTAGAGAATTTTCCATCTACAAACACTCAACAGCTCAAGCAAAATAAAAAAACTCATGTCCCCTGCAACCCACTTCCATCGGAATAAACGTACTTTTCAACACCAGAAAGCCACCCTAGATCTCACTGGACCTGTTTTGCGCTATCAACAAGAACACATTGCCATGCATGCTAAACAAAGAGTGCAACACCCGAATTCCACATCGGATAGACGTGAGCAGCGAAGACTTATAAGGGGCCGCCTACTATCAACTAGCATCAACATCAACATCAGATGAATAAACCTGTCAGTTTAACTTATCCCACCATGTTCTACCTGTAGGTCCGTTTAAAAGATGCCAATTTAACTTATGCCACTCATGTTCTACCTGCAGGTTTGCAAGAAGCATCTCTGTAGTATTTCTTGCAAAGACTACTTGGGATGACTTTAGATGTAGAAAGATCCCTATAGAGTTTCCATATATCTATCTATAACAATAATAAGCATTCTCAATGTTCATATTGACTAAGATCCCTATAGGGCTTCCATATATCTATCTATAACAATAATAAGCATTCTCAATGTTTATATTGACTAAGAACATAATATACTCATCACTGACATGAATTCATCATCAACCAGTTTATAAACAACTACATGTTTTGAGCAATTATATAATGGTCTTTCATGAAAAATCCTTAGTCTTGCAGTAACGGGATGAAAGGAATTAGAGAGAGAGAGAGAGAGAGAGAGAGAGAGAGAGAGAGAGAGAGAGAAGGATTCACCATTTTCAGGACTTAGCTTATTTTTTAGAATTACAATGCTTTGATCTTCGCTTGCAAAAAAAGCTCCAACTTCTCTTCGTTTTTGCCAGTTTATGGATCTCCTGTTTCATGCTCTGACACTCCTTTTCAAGCTCAAAAACACGCTCTCTCACGTCTGCACATCTATCATGCGCATTGGAGAGCGCATGGTTAGAATTAGGATTTTGCGAATTCTCGACAAAAAACCAGCCCGAAATTGATGTACGTAGACGAAGCTGTTCAAAGAATAGGACTTGAACAACAACACGAAGAGGTAGCCTCTCATTCTGAGCTGCATGGGTGCTGGCTTCCAGTGAGAGCTTCTGGCAGTTCATTAGTCTGCACATTTGTTCCCTCTCCGAATCTGTAAGCCAAGGATGTGCCTGAAAAACTCAAACAGTGTGAGAATGATTGTATGGTAAGATTAACTTTTAGGTATTGTGCCCTGAATTTGAGATACTTAAGTTCTACTCTTTTTTCGATAAGATATAAATGAATTTGAATTCTCACGAAGCCAGCTGCTAGCTGTTACCTTCAGAAAAATATCAATTGCACGGTAAATGCCATCAGAAAGTGGTCTAGCATAATCGGGGATGGCAGCAGCAAGAGACTGAAATTTTGGGAATTTCAAATTAACATCAGGAGCCACATCAGCAAGAAAAGCATCAACGAGATTGGCCACCAATGTCATTGATGTCAAAGACTGAACCCCCTCCATCTCCTCTTCAACTATATAAGGTGAATTTATAGCACTTGCAGTCTGGTCCATCGACAAGAAATGATCGAGAATCCTCTGAAAACAATCGATGTCATACAAAGTCTCTACTGAATAGCCCATGTTAGGTATTAACAAATCATCCAATGTAGCTTGGTCCAACTGGGCCCCAACTCTTTTTTCCAAATTTTCTCTGCATGATGGACTTGCCTGTAAGACCATAGAGGTGCGAAGGAGCCGTATTAGAAACTTAGTTGGCATGACCCCTTTTTGGGTTGGAAGTAACTCGACAATCTCTTCAAGGAGTGCCCTTTGATCTGCCTCAGAAGGGGTGGATGATTTAGAATGGTTTCCATCATTAAAACTTGACTGCCTATTCATCAAGGGAATATATTTCTTAGCGTAGACCACGAGGGACCCAGCAACGGTCTCAGGTTTCATGCCTCCTGATTCAACAGCTTGGATTAAACGTTTATAGAGAGGTAAACCAAGAAAGGATACATCCCCGTACCACCAATTGTCGCCCATGGGCTGCGGCTTACTTGAAGTTGAAATTCCATTCCATATGACAGAGTTTGGTGTGTTCTCGCTATCATTGAGCGCCGCCACAGGCCAATTATATAAGCTTGGACTAGCACAAGCTTTTGTTGCTAAAGAATTAATGCATCTCGAGACAATATGAAGATCCTCCGCATCTGCAAGAACTTCTTCACAGGTTTCCAGTGCTTTTATTGTGTCTGTCCAGTTGTTAAAAACTTCGTTTAGAAAGGCTTCGGTTTCCTTAATGAGATTTCCCTCTCCGTAGTCCTCACTCATTTGGAGGTACTCTGCAGCACACCTAAGGCTGACTACATTCAACGCTGTGAGCTCTATTTTTACACCGTAGCAAAATTTTGCAACAAGTTCAAACGCTTTGGCTCCACCGGGTAAGTCATTCAGATGCAAAACAGAAACCGAACCATCCTCAACATCGTCAATAAGCTTTCCTAATAGCCCACTTCTCGACAGCAAAGGAAACTGCAGCACAAACCAATACATAAAATCTCGATATGGGCAAATAAAATAATTATAGAGGTGAAATTAACAAGCCAAACACACCTTATGGAGATGAAATGACATTTCTCCAATCTCGATGGTAACATCGCTTTGAAGCCCAGATGTACACTGCCTGAAAAAAATTGAACAAATTTAATGGAAGTATAGGAAGATATATCAAAATAAGCATAAACCCATTAGTATTAAAACTTCATACACTAAAACAGAAAAAGTGATGTAGTTTGTTTATTATAGAAGTGTATTTGAATGATGCTGCAGTTGAAGGACTGTTTAACCAATCATCTTTTACAGCATGAGAATAGATGTACGAAATTTCCTACTAAACTTTTCTGGTACTGTGCGAATGAGGGCTGTGTCAAATTTTCAAAATTTATAGAGTTGGATTCTTAAGCTTATGGAGAAATTTGATTTGACCTTTTTTGAAGTTTGGAGGAACAAGGGCCAACCCAACCAAACCCCACACCCCACCACATCCACTCACTGAGGCCCCTCACCATAGATGGTACCATATTCAACTCAATCTTAGAGCCCGTTTGGTCGTGCGTTTTGGCCAAAACGCAGTTTATTTACAAAAATTGTGTTTCAATGCTGCGGCAGAAAAGCTGCGTTTTAAAACGCTGGGATTTCCAGCTTTTTCCCAAAACGCAAGTTTTAAAATGCAGTTAGGAAAAAAAAGTCGGGTATTGAAGTAATATCCTAAACGCATTTATAAGAAAAGAACTAAGCTTTTTAAAACGCTGCATTTTTAAAACACCGCATTTTGTAAACGTTGCACCAAACGGACTCTTAGACTCTTATTCAACCTGGTCCAATTACAATAATCTAGTCTTAGATTATCTTTATTTTGTAAATTATTGTGTTTTCTTGTTTTGACCTACCATTTACTATAAATGCAAGAAAAGCTTTGCAACTAAGCAGGATGGGAAGGGTTGATATGGAAAGGATGACTGACATTGATGGAGGATGGGCTGATAGTTGAGAAGGATGGGCTTCATTCATGCCTTTCAGAAAATCTAACCTACAAATAGGATGTTGTATAAAAGTAGAAAACACACAGAACATACATTGAAATTTCTCGATATTGTTTTTCCTCTTTGAATAATCTCAATATATATGACAATCACAATTTAAATTGCTCTACAAAATGACTAAATGCAGCTAATAGCCCAATGATCAACAAGACATTAGCAAGAAAAAAGTTGAAAGAAAAATGAGCAGAAACTCACAATCTTGGTAAGTTTGGAATATATCTCATTTCAACTCTCTGCAAATCACTCTTTTAAAAATCTCTCTCTTTTAATACGCAATCATTAGTTATCATCATTATAATACAATGAACCATTACTAACTAGAAACCAAAAGGCTTGATTTGCTTAACTACTCGGCCAAATTTTGAGGCGCTAGCAGCTACGGCCTGCTGTCTGTCCTCCATTGTCCAAGTATTTTTTGAACTTTCGGCCACTAGGCCAATGCATGGAGACATGGAAGACATGTGATACCGTGATCTGCATAGGTTTTACCTATATGATATATAATACCAAAGAGTACCAATAATAGGCATGGACTTGGATGGAGCAATGGTGGCCAGGTTGGACTGAGATGCTCTTTGGGAGAGTGAATGAGAATGTCCCCGACAGGCTTTTGGAATTGGGGTTGTGGCAGAATGGTAACAGAGAGGATCTGGACCATATATTAGGAAACTCACGCGAATTAGTTCTACAAAATCTGGGACACGTTGCGAGCAATTGAGGCACATCTATAATCCTACATTGCCCGAGGGTTCAGTCCTTGACATATATTTGGGAGGTCATGCAACCAAGTCTTAAAGATTGTGATACCTAAATTTAAATTCAGTTAGACGAGCCAGACTGTAATATCCTGATAATGACCATCAGCAATCACAGGTACTAATCATATCCATAGACTTTTGGTTGGCAGTTCAACCCAAATACTTTTAGACAAATGGATAGAGGCATGTTTCTGCTCTACCATCTGTTTCAAGGAAAAACACGTTATGTCGGGAAACTGTATGGATGAACCACCGCTTGATTGTGTGCAAAATGTTTCGGCCAAAACTGTGTTCTCAAAAACAAAAGGCATTATGGATTTACGATTACGTTTAAATGCAGGTCAATTTCTGGCTACACATCACCCTCCCATAACCATCTAACGCACGAATATTTTCCTGAATAAAATGCTAGGGGTACCCAATTTGTATTTTCAATTTTGGATATCTCATAATATCTATGAAAAAACCATTAATTATCATTAGTTAGTGGCTTTGACTTGCACAACTCCAACCACACACCTCATGGGGTACTAAAAATTTGGGAATCTAATTGTGCATCCCTAGCATTATGCTTGTTTCATTGGACAGGATTACTAAATGTAGTTTACACTCTATGGGCTGCAAATTTCCTAGACAAAGCCCCAGCCCTACTATTAATATAACGACTAACAGCAAGGAGGTACTAAGAAGTAGGTGTGGAGTATGCTTGTGGAAAGGCTTTTCGAATAGCATCCCCCCACCAACACACACAAAGGGTTTCTAAAGTAGCTGCTGCCCGAACAAAGATCTCTAAAGAAACCAAACTCTAGGGATTAGTCTTCTTCCTCTCAACAGTCTTGAGTTGGCTTCAAATCCCTCCTGCCTAAACAAAGAAAGCCTCGTCTGGATAAGCAGTTATCAGCTTCATGCTATCTTCTAAAAACAAATTATAGGTGCTCTAGAGCCAATGTAGAAGTGGCTTTTGTTGAAGCAATTAAGTAAGGAAATTGTTTTATACATAAAAAAGATACAGAAAAACAGAAAGCATTAAAAGTGTTGTACGTCATCCCACCAGTTCATCGACTGTTGTACCATACAAAACTTCATTGCATTCTTGTTTTCCACAAAATCAAAAGCTGTTACTAACTAAACACTAGAACTACCCTTTGTTTCCAAATTTTAAGTGGTGAATTGACTTCAAACCCTTCACATGTTCAGCACTGGACTATGGAAAAACACTGAAGTTTTGCAGAAAAGCCCCACTACCCTAACCCTATCATGCTTTTCACAAGTAAGACCAAATGGCCACATTCATGCTCCAGGACACCCAATATGATATGTTCACATTGTAAGCCTCAAGCCCGGCTACACGTGAGTGGGTGTGTTGGAACGCTAAACTCACATCATACAAGCGCTGTAATCAAACCCCTTACAAGCCAATTAGTTTTTAGATGAACCCCCAAACTTTAATATAGTATATAATCTCTTCACACATGTAGGCCCAACAGCCCAGGTTCTTGCTCCACATCACCCAATATGTCCAAGGGGCATTTTGACACACTAAACCATCATTTGGGGTAAATACAAGGATTCTCATATATAATTATCTAGACTTGTATTTACCCTTGTGGTTTTATAGTTTCACCACACACCCTCGTGTGTCATTTGAAGCTTACAACATGAATGGCGCAGACGCAAGAGTCTGATCTGATGCCATATTAATATATGGGAGTCTATCTCAAAACCAATAAACTCGTAGGAGGCTTTTTGAACAAATAATTCTTAGACTTAAGTTGCTAGGATTGTATTTATCCGATATGGGTAAGTCTATCAATAAGTCCCCTCACGCTTAGCCAGACTTAAGGCTTACAACTTGAACATTTCAATTGGGTGGCTCAGCACAGATCAAGAACATAGACCATAGGGACTCCACATGTGAAGAGGATGCTCTCATACTATATTAGGTTACAACTCACATAAAAGCTTCATAGGTGTGACTTCACAAGGTGGTGCGATGCCCCTGGTGAGGGGATTTATCTCTCTACGTGTAGCAGTCACATGTGAGGGTAGTGTTAAGCTTGAGAGACACTATTGACTCCTCTCTAACAAGTTAAGCTTCAGACAAGTTAGAAAATTAACGTTGACCTTGCTTCTGAAGCTGGGAAAATATTTTCATAAGATCAAACAAAAGCCCAAACATAGTCTTTCTCTATGATGGAAACATATTTTAGTGCAAATCATATGAACCCTTTAGGATTGAGTCCCCACGTTTGTGATTGTTGGGCTTGGCCCAAGTTTAGTGGCAGCCTAGCTGCCCTTTCTCTAGTGAGCCCACCAAGCCCATTGCTTCAGTCCAGCCCTCTTCCTCCTTTGTGGAGTCCGCCACCTTGGTTGACTGGTCTCCCCCCCATGTTGACCGTCCCTAAACTTTAGCAATATATCTCTCCTTCTCTCCTCTTTGTTTGGTAGCAAAAAAGAGAGTACAACAGCAACATAACACATCAGAACGAAAAGAAGCAACAGTAGCTCCGTAACTCCATTGTTGACGATTAAGAGAAAGCGATTGATCTGATCTTTTCTTGTGTCACTGTCTGATCTTTATCTCCTTCTATTTCTTCTCTGGTGGTCTTGTTTCCTTTGAGAGAATAGGTGAATAGGAGTGTGTGGTCAGTGTTCTTGCTACTGTGAAACCTTCGCCGATGACGAATCGTTGCCGGTGGCGTGTGAGGGCTTTGAGTGTTGTCTGATACACGAGTGGTTTTGGTGGGTCTTCTCCCTTGGGTCTGTGTGCGGGTTGTTGCAAGAAAGTTCTCCGGTGGACTAGGCCGTGAAAGGGGACTGAGCCGAAGAGCTTGTAGCCGAGGTGTTAATCACCTGTGACGGTAAGTTGGTGATTAATCTCGCCGGCGTTGTTGCTCTTTTCTGTCTCAGTTGGTTTTTTCTTCCTTCTTTGCCGTGCATCTCTGTTTTCTTTGTGTTACTGACATTGTTGTTTTGCAGGTTACATAAAAAGAGAATAGTTACAGTGTAATTTTCATAGGGTAGATAAATTGCTATCCCCACCCCTTTTGTAATCCTTGAGCGTCTTGGTGAGATCATCTGGTGGGTTTGTATAGATTTTTAATTTTAAAGCTGTATTTGTACCTCTACTCCGCGTGCGCGAACGACGGGAAAACACAACAGTGATAAGTATTGACATTTACCAAATACTGCATATGAACCCTTTAGGATTGAATTCTTGGAAATACAAATTCATTCCTACTTATTCTTCTCAAACAAGTACTTAGAAAATGACACAATCCCCCCTCATAGTTCAAAGCAAACTAAGTTTTTATTTGTATATTGGTTGGTATGAAAAGTTATTTTAGCTTATTAAGTATTTTATTGATAATAAGACGTACTAATCTTCTAATAATCTAATATTAACAGCAAATTGATGATTAGCGATGCTAAAAAAAAAAATCGGTACACGATATTATAATTAATCCTGGAGCACCCAATTTGGATACTCAATTTGAGTATCTCATGATATCTATGAGAAACAACCACCAATTATATAGGTGTCATTAGTTAGTGGATTTGACTTGCACATTCTCAACTACACACCTCACCCAAAAGCCCAAAGAAGTATTGAAATTGACTATCGAAATCGTGTATCGGCAGCACAACTTCATTTCGTAGGTAGGTATCAATCATCAAAAATGATTGCAACATTCCTCTATTATAAGTAGTTTACTGAAATCATTTTAATTTTGGGGCTCTATAGCCAAAGCTGCCATGACTTTTGTTGAAGCAACTATACAAATAGTTATTCCAACATCTGTTTATTGATTTACCAATAAAACTTTAAAGGGTGAATTCACTTCAGACTCCTATGATCTTATTTATAAGAATTCTTAACAATGCACGATTTTTCAAAATCCATCGACTGATTGACGGAATCCTTCACATATTTACTGCTAGACACTAGTGAGACACCAAAGTTAGCAGAAGAGCCACTAGAGTTAGCCCCAATGTTCCACACATTTTGCTTTAGTTTGTTGATTAGTCGCCATAGGCCCACCACCCTGTCATGCTTTTCATCTTTTCATTCTTTGTTTTTGCTTTTCAAGCTGGGTAAATAGTTTCATACGATCAAACAAAAGCCTGAAAATAGTCTTTCTCTATGATGAAAACATTTCCAAGCCTGAAAATAGTCTTTCTCTATGATGAAAACATTTCCAAATGCAAATCCTTTCTATGAATCCTTATGTTTCGATGAAAATGGACCACAAATGACTTGTACGTGGAAGGTTTTCACCACAAAATATGTTAAACAAAAACGACTATTTTTCTGGATTTACTTGATAATTCCCAGCTTTAAGAAAATTACAAAAAGAAGATTAAAAAGAATAATAGGTCAGTGGGGCAGTAGTGACCAAGCACCAAGCTGTGGTGACCTTCTGTCAAACTCTAGCAACAAGCAAAAGCTCGAATGACATCTCGTGGTAGCCAGTGGAGGGCCAACATAGATCTGGAAAAAGACTATCTCGTCCCAAAAGTTTTTGAACGGAGCTAGCATGCATCTATGGAAATGTTCAGATCAACACGTATCAATACTTCCAAAGCAACTGGAGCTATAAGTCAATGTATAGATTCTCTTTATTGTTTGAACACTTACTTGGAAATTAAATAGCTAACTTGCTTTTGGAAGGGCGCAACCTAGCATCTAAAACGACAATCTACGAAAATATGGCACTATCGTCAAAGCCAATTTAGTTTATGAAATTCTAAAACCAATTGGTAACATGAATTGCTTCGGCAAATCACCATTTGTGCTATAGCATAGTACTAACCTCTAAATAGTCTAACTCAAGGATATCTTAAACAGCAACATGCTCAAGTGTGTAAGCCAAAATCAAGCCCATGATACAACAAAAGGCCCAGCACCCTCACGTCAAAACCCACAATCACATGCGTCGTCAAGAACAGAGTAAATTTTAAATAACCACATTCAAGATATAAATTGAAACCAAAGATCTAAAGAAAAAATAACAAAACAACACAAACCCATTTCATTTTATCGATTTAACACAACCCATTTCAATTGATTAAGTTGAAACAAACCCAATAGGGTAAACTAATGGAAATGGAAAATCAAGCTAGAACGGGAAAGAGATATGAGCGTGTGCTTACCAAGTTTGGCCTTCGAGGTGAAATGCTTCAGGCTTTGTGCCGAGCTGCATGCAGGCCATGTTTAAGTAACTTTTCGAGCAAATTTGACAAACATGGGGTGAATGGGCATAAAAAGATGGTGATTAAAGAAAATAATTGTGAACAGAAAGAAAGCAAATGTGGTTTCTCTTGTGATTTCTTCCATGGAGAGAGAGAGAGAGAGAGAGAGAGAGAGAGAGAGAGATCCGAGTCTATGGGGGCAGCGAAGGAGAAATGGAGTCAGTTAACTGAGTTTACGGGACAGTTGCAAAGATGTGTTGTTGGAATAATACGGGACGCCCTATCCCAACTGGGCAGCCGCACCAAAGAAATTTTAAAAAAATATTTTTTTCTATTACTCTTTCTTCTTTCATTTTTTTTTTCCGAAAGCTACGCTTCACTAATTTTTTACTTATAAATTTAATTAACCTTTTTTAAAAAATATATAGAGATTATCTTACTTATTTTTCCTGACTTTATTGAATTGTATATATAGTGTTCTTTACCTTTTCCTAATTAGAGGCACTGTACGGTTTAATTTTCCTGAATTGTATATACAGTGTTTTTTACTTATTTTTCCTGACTTTATTGAACTTTTTCACTGACAATCTTACCCGACTATGTTTGACAAGATAAAAACTAAGTCGTGCACGGTCTAATTTTCGCAAACACAAGTTCTAATTGTATAATTTTTGCTCACGTAATGCTATTTTATCACATTTTTAACGACAATTGAACGATTAGGTGCATTTCTATAAACGCTTATAAATAAAAAGAGATAAAATCTCGCAAAAGAATATAAGGTAAGGAGGCAAAACCCGAAAATAAATAACCAAAAGAGGGTTCATCATGCAGTCTTTCCCTTTACGATTACACCCCATCATTGGATCATGCAATCGATTGTTGTGGACTCACAGTCAATTTAGGAAAAATATATACACCCCCCATGATAATCATTTTCTAGCTCCTGTTAATCCCTTTTGTATAGTTAGTTCATCACAACCGACAGATATCATCTTCTACAAATACAAAAAACCAAAAATAGAGGATACATGAAATTAACTTGTAACAAACAATTCTTTTTCAAACTACATGACTATTTTATTATTAATTTTAATTTTGATCAAGAAAAAAACATAATTTTAGAAATTAAAAGTGGTATATACATAACTAAAGTATTTTATAGCGAATGTATGTATGCTTTCCAATATCATATGCTCCTTTTAAAGACAGTGTCATCACATTCACCCCACACTGGTTAGAACTCAGAACCCATATATAATCAAACAAACCTCACCCCTAATAACATTCCACAATTGACACCACAACCTCCTAGTCACCGTCACTAAACTTGTAATTAATATAATCACCATTGGTCATTTAAGATCGATCAGACCACTTCAACAACCCCTACTGTAGAATTGAAGCCACATTAGAAGAGTGTCGTTATAGCCATGGGGGGTACTAGTTAAGGTTTCATGTATATTAATATAGATTAGAGTATGTCTCCTGTGAAACCTTCTTACGGATACTAATTCGTAAGATGGAGCTTCACTTTCTTATAGCTCACCCCACACACGTGAGTCGGGTAAATACGGTCTTTTCTAAATTTTTACCTAAAGATAAGTAGATACGGTGGAATTCATTTTAATAGAATATAAGTATTTCGATTAGTTTAATCATTTAATATGAATATGAATGTTTCCTAACGACATTTGCTTGTCTTTTCCTTACGCTTTCTTAACTCAACAACTTTTAATTAGAGAGAACCAAAATTGTTAAGCTTGATATACGATTTTGAATATGTCTTTAATTAGTTAATACTCTCTTTATCCCAGAAAGAATATTAAAAAAAAAGTCACATATTTGACTTTTCAAAGTCTAATTTACCATTTTTCAAATCAATGTCAGACGAGGTGAGGTTATAAAAAATAAACATTCAACCTTTTTATTTTTAAGGGGTGGCTAGTGGTGGAGCCAAGGCTTCACAAGGTGTGAGGTCTCAGGTTCGATCATTTCCCATGCTCCCTTGGAGAAAAAAAATAAAATCAACCTCTTTAAATAATATAAGAGTACTTTGAATCTCATTTTTTTTAATTTTTGAAAAAATAAGTAAATTTACATCAAATTTTCAATTGAAAAGAAATCAAGTAAACTTCGAAAAGTTTAAACGCGACTTTTCTTTGGGATGGAGCGAATATAAAATTTAGAAAAATTAGTTACTTAACATGTTATCAAAATTCAAAATTCAATGAATAAGATCTCAATTATCCCGTTTACGTATAATAGAATATTGGTCTTGCTTGGATGAATGATTTATTTTGTGATTCGTGGTTTTTTATTTATTTATAATTTTGTGATAATTGAATCAAAAGGTGAAAAATATAATGAGAAAAAAAAATTTTAAAAAATGAATACCATAAATTCCAGAATCAATCGTATATAAATGACCCTTATGATAAATGAATACAAGTTTGCTTTTGTTCACTTTTACCCCTCATGTACTCCCTCATTTAAAATGTAGCACCAAACAAAGCAATTGGTAAGGGTTTGGTCCACACATAAACTACAGACGAGGCAACCAACACCATGAAAAGTTTTCCATGTTAAGAGCATTACAAAGAGACAGAGATTCGGCAGTCGAACTCGATTGAGCACACACAAAGACAGACGCGGGACAACGACAACCCACTACGTCACGCCCCTCAACCATTCCAACACATTTTAGGTTCTTGTGGTGTACTAACCCCACTCCCTATCTCTCCGTTTTGTTGTTTTCTAGTTGTCAATTTAACAAAGTGGTTTGAACTAATGCCGTCAATGGATCAAATTTTTTGATCCGAATTTGATTCGAGTCTAATGTTACTTAGGATTTGCACATTCTTCGGAAAAAAAATCACTTTAATGCAATTTTGGAGGAGGGTTAATTGTGGATATGAAACGGAGGAAGTATATCAATTATTAGACAAAAGAAATAATTAACAATTTATTTTAAATAAGCATAAATTTGTTTTCATATAAATCAACGACAAAATATAAGTTTGCTCAAAAGTTGACAACAAGAAGAGTGTGGAGTTGTTCTAGTTTTCATAGTAAATGAAGCAAATTACAATTACATGGATAAGAAGAAATCGAGGTAAGGTATTATGGATATAGGCCAAAAATGGTCATTTCATTAGGACCAGAAACCTGTCCTCCAACCAATAAAAACTAGACCAACAACAGAAGAGCATGTGTGTTCTGATTAAATATCTCATTAATGAAGGAGTAATGTATTTTAGTGGAAAGTTATGAGGGTACATCACTTTGGGAGAGGAGGACAGATATCACATCACAGGGTTTCAGACTCAGTAAGGGCAGTATTTACTTTGGACCCACACCCATACCATATCTCCCTCCATTACCATTGTTCCAAACTAATTACAACTAGCTAGTAGTTTAATCAGTCCTATATTAATTTAATTTAGGTAAACATTAATTAGGGAATTAATCAATCTGCTGTAGCCTCATCTCATTTTATTTAGGTATATACTCTTGGAATTGCAGCGGCGCGGTCGCATAGAGAAAATGGGCCTGCGTGTGCGGTTGAAATTTCTGGAATTGGTGCACTTGCGCCACTTGGGGTGGAGCAGTAGCGCCGACTTCGCTAGTTTGTGTTTTCCTTATTTGTAGGGATAGGTCTTGTATTCTATCTATAGGTTGTAATCCTAAAACGTGTAAAAAGTTGAAATATCAATATACAATAGTTTTTAAACTTCAAATTCTCTTTTCTCTTCCAATTCTCAATTGTTTGATAATTGTACGTTATTATTTGCTCTATTCATTATTTGCTTGCTTCCGCTGTTGCACAATATCATATATATATATATATATATATATATATATGCACTAATAATCAGCACTATGTATAATTGCTTATGATGTAAAAATAACCATAGCGTGCAACACAAAACAATTATAATGTACAGGTCAAAACTAATCGTACACCCGCGATTTGGAGGCCCAGTCGTTATGCAATTCAATTGTAAGTAGAAACGACGAAGACCAATCAGACCAAGAAGCAGAATTCAGATTGACTTCAAAGCTAACTAAGTAAAAACTGCATCGTCTCATTAAAGCAAACCCATTTCTCATCTGATGCATCTTCAAAACATTACAACTAAACAAGTTGTAGATTGCCAGGACGTTGCTTACGTTAACGATCTACACATTGTAGGGAATACGAAAACATGCTACTAGCTTCTTTTAAAGACACAATCACTCTCTTCGATAATAACTATAAGACACCCTGGAAAGAGAAAACTAATTATATCTAATGGGTGGGTCAAATTAACCTGTTAATCCCAATCCTAGGTTCAAAAATGCACACAAGGATTTGGACATTAATCTTTGTAATCACTTTCCTTCCTCTTTGCAGATGTTGTTGGCCTTCCGATGGCAAAAAGAAGCCTATTGTCACTATTATATAATTCAATGTAACAGAAGAACTACTTGAACTTCCCTCATTTTACTTTAATCAACACGACTTGTGATGGAATTACAATACAGTTTAAATTTCTAAAACGTTGTTGAAATCAGATTACACAACATGTCATTCTTACTATATCGACTTCACAATTGATTGATGTTCTGTGTTGGTAGTGGTTAGTAACTTTGTTGGTGGATGCACGTACCTTATACATTTGGAAATTTCCTTCTCTTCTGAGTTACTCTCCGTTCTACCCAAAGAGTACACGTTTGAAAAGTTTAATAATTAAGAGATATATAAGGAGTATTAGAGTTGGTCATAATTACAAAAACAACATTGCTAGGTTTACAACTAGTTCTACTACTATAATAACAACTATGTTTTAAAAATACACATGCACACATGCACTTTGCTTTCAAGGCAAAGTTATGACCAAAGTTGTAGAAATAAATGTAAACCTAACATTATTGTTACAAAAATGATGGAGTATAGTTAAAATGTTAATAGGATATGTAGAGGGTAAAATTGAAATATTTATGAAGATTGTAGTCATAATTTCTTAAAGTGAACTTTTTGAATGGAATATCTCAAAATAGAATGGTTGACTCTTTGCCTAACGGTGGGAGTATTTAACGGCTACCATTTTAATCAAAAGAATCTCACAAGAACCCAAGTGTTCATTCAAAGGAAAAAGTTATTAGTATTGAAACTATGTCGTCTCTAATCCTCTTCTTCATCAGGTAAATGCTTAAGCTTACCGTTGGCCACGGAGTACGGAAAATCTACGTTACATTATTTGATGCCGCAGAGACAATAGTTACAAATCAATTAAATAAGGCGTTGTTGAAGAAAGGTTCAAAATGCTATTAGATAGAGAAAAAATTGAATCAGCTCAGTCATTACTTTTTGCCTCATTTGGCAACCTTCTTTCTGTACCAATTCTTCATAGGAAGGCGCCCAAGCCAGAAGAAAGAACGAATAAAATGAAGAGCACTCAGTTGACAAAGTTCTTAGATCCGGTCACCGTAGTATTTCAATTACATTGTGTCGCTAATGGCGACATCCGGTCAGGCCCGGCCCTGAGGGGTGTCAAAATGGGAATTGGCCATGGCCCCTTATTTTTGGGGCCCCAAATTTATATACACAATATATTTATATATACATTATATATATATATATATAATGTATTATATTTGTAATATATTTTTTACATATATATACTCCATCTCTTCCTAAATTATTGTCTTTCTTTCCTTTTTTGTCCGTCCCAAAATAATTGTCTTGAAACTTTCCTTTTAATAACATCACTTTTACCATATTACCCTTATTTTTTTTCTATATTTTAATTATGGACCACATATAAATGGGTATTAAAGGAAACGACACACAATACCAATATTAATAATTAATTCTTAATCCGTATGCCGGTTCAAAAAAATCTATAATTAAGGGATGGGGGGAGTATATATTAGTTGGGCCATTAAAAAAAATTAGTTGGGTCATAAAAAATTACTTAGATCGAAGCCTATATAATATTAATTTTTTAAAACTAAAATTAATAAAATCATACTTGCGTTCAATTATGTGTTCCAAGAAAGATTTAATACATATACATTGAAAATGAGATTTTGAAAAAAAAACTTAATTTTGAAGACCCTATTGATGATTTTGCTTCTCAAAATACAAGAAGATCTAGATTTTCTTAATAATTATTTGATGCTTATTTTTTCTTGTATGTTTATAGCTTTCACATTTTTTTTTTAAATACATTGATGGATGAAAAGTGAAAAATTATTTGTGTAAAATTCTTATTTTTATGAGGGCCTCATTTTTTCTTTTGGCCATGGGCCTTCAAAAGTTCAGGGCCGGCCCTGCATCCGGTCACTGAATAACAACTCAGTCTAAGGATATTTTTGAAAAAAAATATTGTAATTCTGAAATTAATATTGACTACAAAACATCAGATAAGATAAATAGCGATACAAATTAATCTTACTCGTGGTCTACCAAAAGCCGAATGACTGTTTAACCGAGATAAAATAACAATTGATAAAAATGTCTACTTTTTCAGTACTAATTAGTGTTATCCAGCTTTGTTACTAAATTAAATGACCTCTAAAGCCATTTTGAATATAATTTTTGCATTGGCAAGAGAATAAATAACTCACATTCAACTTATTTGAGCAGGAACGAAGGAATGAGCAGCAAATACTTCAAGGACTTCAGACATTGTCGTCGAAGATCTGATACATTTTTAGCAAGGATTGCGAAGAACAATGATACAAATCGCATGATGGGAAAGAGGAAGTGGAAGAAGTTTTGGATGTCACATAGACATCTCGAATCTCTAATTACCATCGATCAACCTTTGAAGAAGAAAATTAAGATTCAGAGGTGAAGATCTTCTTAAGATATTTTGATTCATTACATATAACTAGATGTCACTATTTGTGAGTGGCGTGCATATTCTGGATCGGGTTAAATTGTATAAGCCACACCCCAGCAAGTGGGCATAAAATGAATAAGAGGCCCGGCCATTACGAGAATATATATATACCCCCTCCTTTGCCAGTCCAAGGTAAGTCGTACCCTACTTTTTATACAGTTTCCTATTTCTCCCCATGGCTAGTATACTGATTATCACGCTGAAGGGTTTTGGAGGAGACCCTCCCACCCCTCTCACGGTGTCTCTTTTACAGATCTAAGCCAGATATCCAAAAAGCCCAGCTACGACAACGATCGGAGTGGCACCCCTGGTACGCCCGATTTTCTATGTATCATCAATTGGTTCTGTTACCGGAAACGAGACTGCGATGCGCAGTCAAGGAAGGTTCCTACTCAGCAATTTTGTATCACAAAATCTCAGTTCAATTTTGTCTTAAATCAGTAGCTTCCAATTTGGGGAAATTCGGCAACCATGGGCTGAGGAAAAGCAAAAGTGAGGATCATTCTAAGTTCTATCAACAACTTGTTCTTCATCTTCTTGACCGAGCAATATGAGCCATAAAATTTGAAGAAATTTGTTAGTGTAGTAGTATTTGGTAGCTACAGATTGTCGTGAAGTACAAATCCAATGGAAGGCAGTATAATCTATTAAAAAATTACTCTTCATCTGGTATGTGAAAACAACCAATTTGCAGGTTTATTCATGGCCGAGGACCAATTGGGTCATGTATGTTTGTCAAACGAAACAACCTGGAGCACATTCAACTCAGTGGGGAATTTTTACGAATAGTTGGTGGGCACCAATGTTCAACCCATTTCATGCAAGAACCATACACAAACTCACAAAATAATTTTCTCTCGGCATCAAAGCAGTATCATGTTTAACAGGTCTCTCATGGCGTCATAATCTTCGCATAGACCCTTGAGTACGCACCCGTACATTCTAACGGGAAATTATCATGCAAGCAGATCCAGCATGCAGCAATTATTGGTAGTCCTTACGGTGTAGAAGCACGTGTATGACGTCGATTGCACACGCAGGTGGAGCAAAATAAAGCGTCTTGGCGAAGTCAGAAAGGCCGCCAGCAAAGAGAGTTGGTAACTGATCAAAGGAAATTATGTGCAAAGTGTCGAATACATGCGTCCAGTCAAGCGATGCTAGTGAAGGAAAAGTCACCGCCAGCAGAGCTTGCCGGCCGTCGAACAGAACCTTTCCGGATGGATCGGCACTATTAACCCACTACGCATTGAAAAACGACGTGTAGGTTACGTGATTGACGTTTGGATAGTTACAAACACATCCCTTCATCACTGGTCAACCACAACGTGGCACCTCCATTATTGAGAAGTTAAAACGTGGCCGCTCCACTATGGGCAGTTACAAAGTTGGCCTTCAATGCAAAGTAGTTACAGCTTGGCCCCTTTATTGCTGAACAGTTGCAAATGGATCTCCCCACTATCCTGCAAACTCCGTTTAGGTCAAAATTGAGCCTCACAGGTCGAGGTCCCTCACAAGTAGAGGTCAAAAACGAGCCTCGCAGGTCGAGGTCAAAAACGAACCTTGCAGGTCGAGGTCAAAAACGAGCCTCGCAGGTCAAGGTCAAAGTTCAAACGAACCTCGCAAGTCAAGATCAAGGTTCAAACGAACCTTGCTGGCCAAGGGCAAAATTTAAAACTTGGCAAGCCCGAGCACTGATACGAACCCCGCTCATCGAAAGCGAGACATCGAAACTTCGGGAGGTCCGAGGTGAACATGAGCAAATAGTACTCTTCACCCTCGAGATGACTTTCGAGGAATAAGGAGTAGGGGCTTCTGATGTGTATATTTTGGACCCGGGTTAAAGTGTATAAGCTTCACTCAAACAAGTGGACTCGAAATGAATAGAGGCCCGGTCCACGCGGGTATATATATACTCCCTCCTATACCAATCTAAGGTATGACATTCTTTATACAGAGAAAAATCTCTAGTATCTTTTCTCTATTGGCTATAGTGATAAACACGCTGGTGGTTTTGGTGGCGAACCCTCCCCGCCCATCTCACGGTTGTTTCTTTTGACAAATATATATGCCAGATATCTGACATCCGTGACACGACAACGATCGGCTCGGCACCTCCGGTGCGCCCAATTTTAGTATCATCAGTTCTTGCCCTCTCACGGTTGTTTCTTTTAACAGATATATATGCCAGATATCCAACATCCGCGACACAACAACAATCGGCTCGGTACCACTGTTGCGCCCAATTTTCTATGTATCAACAGTTGGTTCCATTGCTGGGAACGAGACTGCGATGCGTAGCCATGTAATTAAGGTTCCTACTCAGAAATTTTGTATCTCAAAATCTCAGTTCAATTTTGTCTTAAATCAGTAGCTTCCAATTTAGGGAAATTCGGCAACCATGGACTGAGGAAAAACAAAAGTGAGGCTCACTCCAAGTTCTATCAACAACTTGTTCTTCATCTTCTTGGCCGAGCCGTATGAGCCAAGAAATTTGAATAAATTTGTTAGTGTAGTAGTGTTTGGTTGCCACAAATTGTCGTGAAGTACAAATCCAATGCAAGGCAGTATAATCTATTAAAAAATTACTCTTTATCTGGTATGTGAAAACAACCAATTTGAAGGTTTGTTCATGGTCGAGGACCGATTGGGTCATATATGTTTGCAGAACGAAACAACCCAGAGCACGGTCAACTCAGTGGAGAATTTTTACGAACAGTTGGTGGGTACCAATGTTCAACCCATTTCAACAACCATATACAAACGCACAAAATAATTTTCTCTCGGCATCGAAGCAGCACCACTATCGCCAACTTTACCTTTCTTCATGTCATGCTTAACAGCTCTTTCATGGCGTCATCATCTTCGCATAGACCCTTGAGTACACACCTGTACGCTCTAACGGGAAATTCTCATGCAAGCAAATCGAGTAGGAAGCAATTATTGGCAGTCCTTACAGTGTGTAAGCACGTCTACAGCGTCGATTGCACATGCAGGTGGAGCAAAATAAAGCGTCTTGGCGAAGTCAGAAAGGTCGTCGACAAAGAGAGTTGGTAACGGATCAAAGGAAATTATGTGCAACGTATCGAATACATGCATCCACCCAAGCGATGCCGGGGAAGGAAAAGTGTCACGACCCAACTCGAAATCGTATGTGGAATCTCGTTCGGTCCGCGATGACAAGAACACAAACAGGGCAATTCCAAAATTCCTTTAAAAAAAAAGAAATGCAAAGTCATGTGAAAACCCAGTAATGCACGTGCAAGTTTTCTTTTAAACAAACAAGATCTTTAAAATAAAACAAAACCTCAACGGCAAAACAGCAAGCTGGAGAAACAACACATTAGCTAGCCACAATTATCCCGAGCTAACGAGCTCGGTAAAATATAATCTAATTCAGAGTACGCAAAAAATTAAAGTTAATAATTTACAAAAGCACGACAACCATGCCGGCATAACAAAAGAATATAACAAGTATCAAACGAGACAATTACCCAACAATACATCGTTTATATAATATGTACACCCTCGGCCTCACCAAAAGAAAATACAAGGCATCAGGTGCAACTACTCAAAAGGACGGACAACAAGCCAAAACTGAACACGAGCAAACTACGGATTCCTCGTCGGACCTTGATCTAAGGAAAACAAATAAACACGAAACGGGGTGAGTCGAAACTCAATAAGCTGCTAATGCAACAATATGACATGCTAGATGCAAGACAATAATATTAACAGTTATAACAGGTTATCGCATCATAAGACATTTTCAAGTCAAAACATACCACAAGTATAACATGTAACCAAATAACCTTATACTTCACGAGAGGCTCAACGATCGCCAACCGTCCCATACCAATTGGAAACCATGACCAACATTCACTTGTATAAGAAGCACATAAGGGCGTTAAGTAAACAAGTTTCAAAGGATACGGTGTCGAGGTACACCTCCGACCAAACCAATACTTCCAACCAACCAACTAATATAATACCAAATATCGAAGCCGTTGTTAACCTGCTCAATCAATAAACCAAATCCTGAATTCGAAGCCGTTGTTGACGTGCTCGAACCATAAACAAAACCATGAGTTGTAAACAAAGAACCTGTGAACCATTTTTTTTGTATTCACACATCGAGTGCCCCCGGTCCCTACAACCCGGCAAAATCACCACGGTAATAGTTTACCAAAGTCGCGGCTGTACCATACAACACTTGGCGCTATTCCCCTACCGTGGCCAACGGTAGGGCGAGGCCCGATGTATTGGCCTTCGACTATTACGTAGCCCCGGCTCAAGTAGAATATGTCATGGACTTAACTAAATGCTCAAGTAGAATATTTACTTAACATTTAAAATAAACGGTCATACTCCAAAGTAGGGAGTATACCTCAACAACAACATTCAATAACAATACGAATATCTCAAGTAGGTTATAAAAATCCCACACAACAAATAGCCAAGATATGAAAATTACGACAATTAACGTAATATTAATACACACAACCGGTGTAACCAAATTTACAAACAAATCACTCGAATCATCCAAGAATTTCCAAATCACACATGTGGTCTCATAAATTATGAAATCCTAACGAACTCCATTAGAGTCATTTTTGGTTTCTAATGAGTTCAAATTTACGCAAATCAATTATACTGTAAACTTAACAATTGATAACAATACTTTAAATTTCTAACATGTAAAAACAAGTCTCCCAACACATTCAAAAAGTCAACCACAAATTTAAAAAGCCAACATGGTAAAACATACCCAAAGATGATGATTTTTACATGATGTAGACACCCAGAATTCGTACACCTACATTATACGAATTGTCCAATAAACAACTGTTTATTTACAAATTGACTAACACATGTTTCTATGATTATTTCAGGAAACAACATACACAACGAACTGTCAACGTCCAACAAATACAACAAGCTTCGGTTAGATCAACATCAAGGGTCAAACTCGAAGATACAACAGGACTAACGACGTCCAACACACAAACAACCTTCCGTTAGATCAACATCAAGGGTCTAGACTAAAGATACACTTAGAAGGGCCAAAGTGCAAAACACAAAGCCTGGAAAAAGCCAAAAATAGGGTTTAGTGCGCTGATACACCCAAACAGGGTTTAGTGCGCGGGCACCATGCCAAGTGCGCCGCATACCAAACCAATATTTTGCCCCAGAAGTCAAGCCGCCGGCTGCTGAAGACTTTGAAGGCACTGAGGAAGCTTTGTCCAAACTTGGGCCAGAGAGTAAACTCTCACTTCCTCCCCTATATAAGAGCTCCTAGCTCCCCCACAAAACAGAAAGATAGAACTCCCTCCCAAGAGCTCACACACTACTCTCTCTCTATCAAGCCTCTTTTTGAGGAAGAAAAGAGAGAAAAAAAGAAGAGAAAAGAGTATTGACTCTCTCTCACCACACACAAAACGTAAGTCGTCCTTTTCTCGATTGGTAGCAGTGGAAGCATAACGGTCAGGCTACAAGCTAGCTTGATCCAGTATAATACAACGGCCTAGAACTTGGCCCGATTTCTGTAAAACGACAAAAGGTAACCCCTTCCGTTCGTTAGTCTGTATAAATATATAAAATAGATGTAATAAATATATGTAATTATTTTAATACATTTTTAATATGTTAAATACATGTAAAGTATATTCTGTAGATAACAAACTTGCGATAATTAAATACAAAGCATGCAAATGTGTAGAGACCGAAATGGCGAGTTGGGTGCATAAAACCTTCCCAACTCGTAACTTGGCCCCCGAACTCATAATCTAAAGTTTTTCTCCCGTTTACTTTATAAACGAGAGTGGCGACTCTGTTTTCAAAGATGAACATGTTTTTTCGTGTTTATTAAACCATAAAATCAAATAGAGGAAAGCCACATGACAAGAGCGAAAAGGCCCGAAGGAACCGATTTTTCCAAAAGCCGGATCCGGGGCGCTCACACATGGTTTCATCATTTAACAAGTCTAGGATGATAATCAATACAAAATTGGGAAAGAAAAGAGGTAGTAGCTTACCTCTTGAAGATTTAAGCCAAAGCAACCAACTTGCAAGCCAAGGGATGACTTCCCCTAGCCAAGAGCTTCACAAAGGTGGTGTTGGATTGCTAAATGGTTTCCAATTGCTCAAGATACAAGACTTCTCTCCCAAGAACTCTCACTCAACTCTCTCTCTAAAGCTCAAGGATGAAGGTTATGAATGAATTCACTTAAGGGTTTTAAGTGAAGCCTAGGAGTATAAGAGAGCCTGGTCAAGAGGGTCAAAGGTCGGGTTTAATCTCAGCCATTGGATGAAGATTAAATGGTCAAACAACTTAAAAGTTCATCAAACAAAATAACAGAGTACGATGCTATACGGACGCCTTATGAGGCCGCGTAGCTTCTATGCGGGCGCCCTGTGCGGCCGCATAGATTCCAGAGAGTTGGGGCTTTGAGCAAGCTCGCACAATGCGGCTGCATAGGGCTGGTTCAGGACAAAAGGCTTTCAAAGTGATTCCAAAACACCTCCAAAGTGATTCCAAAACACTCCCAAGTCATCCTAAGGTGATACCAACCTCAAAGCAAGTCAAAAACATAATAGAAACTCTTTCAAATTTCCATATAACAAGGCTACAAACACAACCCAAAACAAGTACAAGTGAATACTAAGATTCAAACACATAACAATGCCCATGATAAGTATAAAATCCACTAAAATTCAAGCATGATCAAATGAAAAGTATTTATGAAATGACAATGACACTAATAAGGCATATAAATCAAGTGTATGCAAATAATATGAATAGTATGGGTGTTACAAAAAGACACCGCCAGCAGAGCTTGTCGGCGTCGTGGAAGAAGAAGTAAAGTGGGATACTGAACTGTCCCAGATGAATCGCCACTATTAACTCATTAGGCATTGAAAAATGACATGTAGGTTACGTGATTGACGTTTGGATAGTTACAAACGCGTCCCTTTATCACTGGTCAACCACAGCGTGGCACCTATATTATTGAGAAGTTAAAACGTTGCCCCTCCACTATGGGTAGTTATAAACTGGGCTTTCAATGCAGAGTAATTATAGCTTGGCCCTTTTATTGCTGTACAGCTGCAAATAGATCTCCCCACTATCTGACAAGCTCCGTCGAGGTAAAAAATGAACCTCGTAAGTTGAGGTCAAAAGTTCAAACTAACCTCGCACGTCGAGGTCAAAGTTTAAACGAACCTCGTACGTCGAGGTCAAATTTTAAACGAGCCTTACAGGTCAAGGGAAAAATTTAAGACTCGGTAAGCCTGAGCACTGATACGAACCTCGCTCATCGAAAGCGAGACATCGAAACTTCGGCAGGTCCAAAGTGAACGTGAGTAAATAGTACTCCTCAACCTCGAGATGAATCTCGAGGAATAAGGAGTAGTGGGGCTTCTAATGTGCATATTCTGGACCTGGGCTAAATTGTATAGGTCTCACTCCAGCAAGTGAGCATAAATTGAATAAAAGGCCCGGCCCTTGCAGGAATATATATATACGCCCTCCTTTGTCAGTCCAAGGTAAGTCGTACTCTACTTTTTATACGGTTTCCTATTTCACCCATGGCTAGTATACTGATTATCACGCTGGAGGGTTTTGGGGAGGACCCTCCCCACCCCTCTCACGGTGTCTCTTTTATAGATCTAAGCCAGATATTCGAAAAGCCTAGCTACAGCAACAGTCAGAGCGGCACCCTCGGTACGCCCGATTTTCTATGTATCATTAGTAAGAGTTCCTTTTCGAGACAATATATATACTCAAATATCAAATGACATCTCCTTCTGGCTCTATTTTTCCAGATCTAAAACACAATTGATCGAACCTTAAACAACTGACAGAAGTACCAACTATGCAGCTTAATTTTTTTGTTTTGCAATTGGACCAGGGAGAGCCTCTCCCCTTCTAAAATCCCTTCCCTCCCCCTACTTCTGCCGCCGCCACACCCCCCTTCCCTTTCTCCCACTCACCCCATACCCAGCTTAGTAGAAGTTTGGCATTGCATTTTGGAAGGATAGAAGTTTAGCTATCAAAAGTTATTTTTACGTTTAAGTTATCAAAATTACATTTTGTCGGGATTAGATATGAACCTATGACCCAACTTTTGACTGACAAAAATGATTCTAACAAATTTATGTATTTGTTGTCTTGTCAATAATAACCTCTAATTAAGCGATATCAATTATAAATTTAAAATTTTCATAATTATTGATACTTAATAATTTTAAGGGAGAGGCTATTTCCACAACAATTTTTGCTAATCCACTACATTATTAATTATTACACTAAACAAATACTTGTTTAGACAAGACTACCTTTAGTTACTTGTTCATATTAAGTTTACTAGCAAAATTACTTTTCTAGTTATTTATTAATATTATTTTCTAATTCAAAACATATTAAATAATATTTGATTAGCGTTCACATAAATGACATAATTATTCTTTATTATCTTAATTTATTTTAAATATTTAATTAATTAAGTTCATGGCTGGAGTCATGTTGCATAATAGAAAATCTAATATCATAAGGACATTTTTTGTCAACCGAACTTTGAAAAAATATGTGATCTTGCTTACTGAAATAAAAAATTCACATTAACAATTAAAGGATATCATTGTAAGAAATTAATCTGACAGTAAAATTATATTGTGATATAGTATTGTAAAATTTTAATACCTTTTGTCTATCTATACCAATCGATTCTAAAATTTAAATTTTGAATTGATTGAAACCGATAATGAATTCAATATATATCATATTGCTATTATTGAGTTGATTTTTAAAATTAAATTAAATTTTTTTATTTTAGTAATAAAATATCACATATTTTCTAAAATTTTGATCGATAAATGCTTTTATGATTTTTTTTATAAAGAAACATAGAACGAGTCGTAAGCCTAATTGAGAAAACATATTTATTAAAGATAAGTATAAATGAAAAAAAGCAAAACTACCTTGTTTGTTGATATGTTAGGAATTAAAAGGTAATTTAAAAATAAGATATATATAACTCAACTTCAAATGACAAGTAATTAGTTAAGGGGTAGTTTTGTCCAAACATACATTAATTTAAATTCACAATTAATAATGTAGTGAATAAGCAAAAATTGTAGTGGAAATAGTCTCTCCCTAATTCTAAAACATAATATCTAGTTTTCTTTTTAATCTCTCTTGCTTTATATTTGTTGTTGGTTTGTTTATTTTAATTTAAAGTGAAACTTAAATTTTGATAATGAAATTATCTAAAAATTATAATACATTTTTGAATACATCAGTACATTTTTACTTGCATTTGTGCTATTTGATGAACAAGGGTATTTTAGACATTTTATTGCCATAATGAGCTTGAGATAACTAAACATATCTAAAATCACAAATCTAATCACGTTTACTGAAATCTCTTCTTAAGATTCACTTTTAAAGAATTAGAAACAATGTCAAATTGACCCTTAGATAGATGAGTAGAGCTTTAATATTACCAAACTAACCCTTAATGTTGACTGTCATACAACCTTTTTAAAGCGTCCACAACAGCACACTCCTTCAAGCCTTAAAAGCTATTTTAGAGTTTTTTTGCCCACCCTCAACCCCACATTGGACCCCCTATCTCTCACTCTTATCTCTAAAATGAGCTAATTCAACATTTTAATGTAGAATGTTATTTAGGAAGAATAGTGACTATATTTTCTCTCTCCCATTGGTCCTAATTCAAATTCCATTTGTTCTAATTCAAATCTCAATGTTCAATGAGTTATTTATTTTTTATATGAAATTTTGTGATTTAATTGAAAAGTCATTTCAACCACACAAAAATTTCTCACATGACCTTAATATATGAGAGGACAAAAAAATTAATGAAAATGTATTTTAAATAAAAAAATTAGAATATACAATTAAAAATATAAAATATTTCATTCCAATTGTGGTGGGAAAATAAAAATAAAAAAAGAGGAAAAATAGAATGGTAATTAGGTTTGTTAGTTGAGACGAGAGAGATTTAATTTTTAGATGATTGTATAGAAGGTACTTGTTGGGGTGAATTTTTTTTTTTTTTTTTTTTTTTTAAAAAGTGGCGAAACAAAAAAAGTGTTTAAAATGTAATATTGGGTATGACCGTTGTGGATGCTCTTGCATACGTATAAAATTAAACAAGCATTTGAGCATTTGAGCATACATGGTACATCATGCATGGATGGGGTCGATCATCAATGGAGTACATATATATAGTCGTATATGTCTCAAGCACCTTAAAGACAAAACCCACATATATTTCATGTGGGCCAAGGTTTTCCTCTTTTTGATTGTTATTGGTATGGGTTTTGTGTTGTAAAGTAGTTAGGGAGAAGAAAGGTCCATCAAGCGTGGGCTCATTTGTCACATTTTGGTCTGTATTTATGTTTTATAGTCCAATCCAACCAAACTATAAATCCCTCATTTTCAAGTAGGGCCCATTTGCAAGCTCAGCTCAGTCATGAAGCAAATGGTTCATTAGTCATTTTCTATGTGTGCTCTACAAATAGTACCCCATATATTATGTACATATATATATATATATATATATATATATATATATATATAGAGAGAGAGAGAGAGAGAGAGAGAGAGTGGCCATAGTTTTATGAAATAGTAATTATGTCTAGTCCTACATGGGCCTGGTCGGGTAATAATCATATGTAGGAAAAATAAGATTAGTGTTATTGTGCAATCATACGTGTATATAACTACTCTACATATGATATATGTGTGTATATATACTTAATAGTCATGGCATAATTGAGTTGGTTCGGCACTTGGATCAAGGTCAAATCAACAAACAAAACCTCAATTTTATCAAATTTTCGAACCAAAAGAAAACATGGAGTAAATGTCAAAATCAAAAGGCTAGAATTGAGAGAGAAGAGTAGTGTATGTTGGTGAGAGAGAAGATTGGTTTAGCCACAAAATGCGATGATGGTATAGATAAAAAGAGGGTTTACTTAGTGGCGGAACTTTAGTCGTGCTTATAGGGGCAACTACCTTTGTGAAACTACTTCAATTATCAATTACGAAAATGAGTTACACACACACATATTTTCATTATTTTGTGTGTTTAGAATTTATCTTACTTTGGCAATTTAAGGTGTGAAGTTCCAAAGTTAATAAAAGGAAGTTGACGAGATTTAGTGATTGCTTAGAGCCTCACTCCCCCTGCTGTTGGTCCCAGGGTCGAATCTCGTTGGGGGTCTTTGGGGGTTTAAGGTAGATTTAGGATATCAAAAAAAAAAATAAAAGGAAGTTGATTCATTTATTTGTGTCTTAAAACACGGTTTAAATGATGAATGGTTGTAAATTTGTTAAATGGAAAATAATCATGTATCTTGCACCGCCAATTTTCCATTGTTTTCATAGTCTTCTGTATTCAAATATTCTATCCCCTGAAAAATTGGCATTTGCAGAACACATTCATTTTCCCTTCCAATTAATAAACCTTCCATGTAGTCCCCATTTTGATATGAAAATTAAAAATAAATCTCTTGTAACAACATATGGAACTGCAAATCTTAAATTGCAAAACAAAATTGCTAGCTAGGTTTCCCACCTTGGTGACAACTTTGCTTTGAAGATTCACATACACTACATCCATCTTTAAGGCAAAGTTGTTAGCAGGGTGATAATTCTAAGTAGTAAACCTAGCATTTTTCACTGCCAACTTAGTATAAATTTTTATTTACATCATTTTTAGAGCCAAACTCGGAAACTGGATTGAATTCATTAATAATGAGTTAAGAAAACAGTAAGAACACATATGTTTTCTTAAAGCACTTTTACTATATAACTTGACTTACTAAAATTTAACTCAAACTAACTTGTTTCTAACATGATATTTATATCTGATATTCTCGTAAACTTTGAAACAAGCTAACAAGAATTGAGGCACTACAATAAAATCTCAAGAGACAAGAGGCTTTCTGTTTGATATTCACCACTATTAAACCTCAATTTAAAAAATAAGATAAAATTTAAAATTGGAGTATTGTTTTATCAAAAACAAGATGTATAAGTAATTGTAATAATTGTTTTGACAAATAACCATTTTTATTTCGAACCAAAAAATATACACCATTGTAGTACAATCTCTATTTCAACCTTAAAGATGAAGAACTACATAATAAGCCACAAATGCTTCAGAGAGTTCAAAATAATCATAGATCGGTGCTGTCAAATTTACGGTCAGACAAACGACAATCAAAGAATAAAAGTAAAGCGTAAAAAAATATCAAAAACCACCATTACGAAACCCGTAGAAGGGCGGACAAATTTTCAATATATTGTATATTATTGTAATATACATATTTTCCAATAAAATTAATACAAATTTGGAAAGAAAAGGGATACTAAAGGAAAATATGTTTGAGAAAAGATACTGTGTTGATGAGTTTTCCTCCCAATTCGTTCAACTCTTCAAGATCATGTCAAGGGCTAACTTGATAAGGATTGGCGATTGAATCCCTAAGAGATACTTTAGATAATAAGTGTGAGAGACGAATATCGATTGAGAATAAAACTTTTTAGCACAAAGAGTTTTTGTTTGCAACGAAGCCAATCTAGAGGTCATGTCCCAATTAAGAAACAACCATTGTCAAATTTAGAACTCTTAACAACTGCCGTAGTGGAAACAACATTCTAGTTGTTAAACTAGAGACCTAACCAGGTTCCATTTAAAGAGTTAAGTATAGTTACGACCTTAGTAGGTATTTACTTACCAATGACAGTGTCGGTAATATCGACTTTAACTATCACTATAGTGATGTTCAATGAACCAAATTTCCTTTTGAGCGAGGAAGGCAACACATCTATTTAATTTCTTTTTATGAAGGTGATTAAGTTTAAATTTTCAGTATTCAAATGAAATCAATTGACTATTGAGTTTATATAGGTCATGATAATTTATTATTTGGATTTTAGTTGTGAATATCAAGAATATAAGACTTAACTCTTATTCAATTAAATATTTCGAATAGATTAAGCATTTTAAGTATCAAGTCGTATCTAAAAATCCAACACCTCGTCTAGAACTCATTAAAATGGCTTTTTAGGCACTTATTTTTCAAATAATTATAAAAACATTTGTCTATGTATAAGTGTGATTAAGGTAGCTGATTCTTGTTGTCGTATACCAAGTGAGTTTTGAATCAAGTTGAATATTTATCTTATACTAGCCGAATTCAGTCAAGTCTTTCGAAACAAAAACATTGAGATCTACCCTCACACTTATTCCGTGACATTATACGTAGGACCCACCCCCACACACCAACAACGAATTAAAGGGTAAATTACAAATAATCCCCTCAACTATGGGTTGGGTTTGAATTGCCTCCCTCATCTACTAATTGAAGCAATATAGCCCCTTTCAATTATAGCATTTTCTTTAATCGTAGCTTCTATTTAGGCACTGTCATTTGACTTGACATAAAATGCCAACATAAAACTCATGTGACCATCTTGAGGCATTCTTTTTAACCATAGTGCACTTTTGATATTTTAATTGACTATATTACCCTTTTTGTTCTAAAACCCTCTTTGTACATAAAAAGGGTCATTAAAATAATTTCTTATCTTTATTTTGAATATTATGGTAAATATCAGATGGTGACATGAGTCTTTGGTGGACAAATTTCGTGAATTCAAACCACAGTGTCTAAATAGAAAGTGTAATTTAAGAAAATGTTATAGTTGAGGGGGTACACTGCTTCAATTGGTAGTTGAGGGGGGCAAATCAAACTTGACCTATAGTTGAGAGAGGTTACGTGTAATTTACCCAAAATTAAACAAACAATAAAAGGAAATTTAAAAACTGCTACGTGCTTTCCACGTGCTACGTATATATAGTGGAAATGCCACATAGCAAAACCAATTTTTTTCCCGCAAACAAAAGGGAAAGCAGTTTCCAGTTAACAACTAAACTAAACATACAGCCAACCTAAAACAAACCACTCAACCCGACCCAAACCATCCTTGGTTAACCGTGGTCAAGTTTAGGCATACCATAGTTAACTTTTGTCTAGTTAAAGTCTTTTGCCTTGCTTTTAGAGCATTACCCATTTGACTTACAACTTAACTATGATTCTCCTCACTACAAGATCTCGATATTTTCAAAATCTCACGATAAGAATAAATAAATTATTTCTTTATTTAGTTAAATCAATTTAAAAATTACTGAGGTGTGTAATAAAAGAGAGAGAGAGAGGAAGAAAAAAAAAAAAAAAAAAAAGGATTGCTTGCTTTAAGATCTTTGTTGTTATGCTGGCTTCTGAAGATACAACAGAGTTTCTACAGATCCGAAGAAAAAGGTAAGAAAACAATTTATATGTATATAAATAAATTCATAAATAAAAATCTTTAACCCAACAACAAAATCAAGTAAAAATACAGTGTAAGAGCAGTGTTAGTACTTCACATATAGATAGACATATCCAGTTGTGTATGTATAGATTATAGATACAGATAGGCCTATATATGTATAGAAGTTTATTGTGCTGATGGGTTTGGACTTTTTGTAGTGATCCAAAAGAGGGAGGTTAGAGAGAGAGACAGAGGGGGGAGGAGAGAGAAAGTAAGTGAAAGAATCAGTTTAGAAAATCTTTGTTGATGTGGTGAATGCATGAGTGTGTTCTTTAGTGTGTGTGTGTGCGTGTGTGTGTGTTTTATGGGTGTGTCGGTGATGGACTTGTTTATTGACTGATTGAATGAATATTTTTTATGGCAAGAGGGAATTGAAGAGAAACAAATCTTGAGATTGTTTGTGGGTTTTGTTCTGTTTTCTTGATTGAATTTTGGGTTTGATTTGTTTTGGGGAGGGAGGAGGGTGGTTACTGATATTTGTGTCTGTTCTTGAAGAGAGAGAGAAAGAAAGAGGGACATAATTTAAGTTCGGAGGATTTGGAGGCTGAATTTTCAGTTTTGGAGTGCCAAATTGTTGAAAGCTAGTTGATATTCAAGGAATTCGAAGTCGTTTATTGGTGTAAATGAGAGTCTATATGAAGAAATTTTGGTCATCAATTTCCTGATTCTGTTCGAAATTCGGGTACTTTTTTCTTTGTTTCTGTTTGAATGAATCTTTAGGGATTTTTTTTCCGAGCTGTTTATGGATATTCTTGGTGTTATTGCAGTTCTGTTCCTTTGCTAAGGAGACCTAAAGAGGTAAGCAACTTTAATTTTCTAGATTGAATTTATTGTTGTTTTTTGTTTGATTATGTTTATTTTGCCTGAAATTACGATTTTATTTGATTACAGCATTTACTGTGTGAAACTAAGCAGTCATCCAATTTAAGAAAGTTGGGAGTTATATATGAACTGAAGAGTTGTTTGGATTGTTGTTATAAATCTGTCGATTGAGATGATTACCTTTATGGAGTCAAAAGAGCAATTGAAGGATGATACTGAGAGGTGCTTAGATTCTCAGTTATGGCATGCCTGTGCAGGCAGTATGGTTCAAATGCCGCAGGTAAATTCAAAAGTGTTTTATTTTCCTCAGGGGCATGCAGAACATGCATCTGGGAATGTTGAATTTAGAAATTGCCCTAGGGTTCCCACGTATATCCCTTGTCGAGTTTCGGCCGTTAAATTTTTGGCGGATCCGGAGACAGATGAGGTTTATGCGAAAATTCGATTGGTTCCCCTAAGTGGTAATGAGGTTAATTTTGATGATGATGCAATAGTGGGAATGAACGGATCGGAAGGTCAAGATAAACCCGCGTCTTTTGCGAAGACATTAACGCAATCCGATGCTAATAATGGTGGGGGGTTTTCGGTTCCGCGATATTGTGCGGAGACGATATTTCCAAGATTGGATTATTCCGCTGATCCACCAGTTCAGACCATCCTTGCAAAGGATGTTCATGGAGAAACGTGGAAGTTCAGGCATATATATAGGGGGACCCCAAGGCGGCATCTGTTGACAACGGGGTGGAGTACATTTGTGAACCACAAGAAGCTCGTTGCAGGGGATTCAATCGTGTTCTTACGAGCAGAGAATGGGGATCTCTGTGTTGGGATCCGGCGGGCCAAGAGGGGGATTGGGGGTGGGCCTGAAACATCTTGGAATCCGGCTGGTGGGAATTGTATTGTGCCATATGGAGGGTTTTCTGCTTTTCTGAGGGACGATGAGAACCGATTAATGAGAAACAGTAATGGTGGGAATTCAAGCAATGGTGGGACTGGAAATGGGCGAGTGAGGGCTGAATCGGTAGTTGAAGCTGCAACCCTTGCGGGAAATGGGCAGCCATTTGAGGTTGTTTACTATCCTCGAGCAAGCACTCCTGAGTTCTGTGTCAAGGCTTCGCTCGTGAAGTCAGCTTTGCAGATCCGTTGGTGCGCAGGAATGAGGTTTAAGATGCCCTTTGAAACTGAGGATTCTTCGAGGATAAGTTGGTTCATGGGAACCATATCTTGTGTTCAGGTTGCTGATCCCATCCGCTGGCCAGATTCACCTTGGAGGCTTCTGCAGGTACCATTCTGTCTTCGAATGGTTATACTTGTTGAACAATGTCGGTTCTAGTCGGTACACTTGTTTCTGTTACTCTTTATGATATGAAATTTTTGGTATACTTCTCTTTCTATACGTAGGCATACATATATTGTATAATATACAAACCCGATTTCAGGGATATTTATTATAAGATGGCGAACCGTGGCGCAACATTAAGGTTGCTCCATTTAACCTGGCGGTGACATCACAGGCTTGAACTACTAAAACAGTTTCTCTGTGGTATGGGTTGTCGTAGACTGTCTACATTAGACCCTTCCCAAACCTTGTAATGCTGGAGCCTCGTGCACTGGCCGTCCTTTTACTCAATACCATTTCAATCTGTTGATGGTGATGCAACTGGCATGGTTTAACATCAACATTCATTTTATTGAATGTGTTTCTCATTATGCAGTATCTTGTTAGCTGCTGTCATAATCATGTCATTCTTGACACCATTCCATTTTTGTTATTGGTTTGTAGTTGTAGCCGACAAATTAAATGTTCTTTTTTGTCGTAATACCAATTGTCCTCGTAAAACCAATTGTCTTACTTAAAAGTGATATAAATTGCTGTTTGTGTTCACTTGATTGCATAATGCGGTGAACTTTACAGGTTACTTGGGACGAACCTGATTTGCTTCAAAATGTGAAACGTGTGAGCCCATGGCTGGTGGAATTAGTATCAAACATGCCCACAATCCACTTATCCCCCTTCTCACCGCCCCGGAAAAAGTTGAGACTTCCACAACACCCTGATTTCCCTAATCTCGACCCCCAACAAATTCCGGTGCCGACATTTTGCGGCGGCACCCTCCTTGGGCCCAGCAGTCCTTATGTTGGTTGTTTTTCCGACAACACTCCTCCTGCTAGCATGCAGGGAGCCAGGCATGCTCCATATGGTTTATCTTTATCAGATATCCACCTCAATAAGTTGCACTCAGGTCTTTTTCCCACCAGGCCGCCTCCCAATGTTAACCCAATAATCAACAAACCAAGCGGCAGTGAGAATGTTTCTTGCTTGCTGACCATGGGGAGTCCAAGTCCCACTCCAAGTTCGAAAAAATCCCCATCCCAGTTTTTACTCTTTGGTCAACCAATACTTACAGAGCCACAGATCTCTCTAACTTGTTCCGGTACTGGCAATAGTATCTCTGATGGTTCTGCTTCTGGTTCGGGGTCTGCACAGAACCAGCGTGGCCCTCCAGAGCGCTCGTCTTGTGAAGGACTTCAGTGGTACAAGGATAATAATCACCAAGAAACAGACCAGAACTTGGACACGGGACACTGTAAGGTGTTCATGGAATCGGAGGATGTCGGCCGAACTCTTGACCTTTCGTTGCTTGGGTCTTATGAAGATTTGTACCGAAAGTTGGCAAACATGTTTGGTATTGAAGTTTCTGAGTTGCTGAATCATGTCTTGTATCGGGATGTGACAGGTGCTGTCAAGCAGATTGGAGATGAACCATTTAGGTAAGAGTAATTGATTGCATTTCAATTTGCATTGGCCATATTGTTATTAAGTTGCGTTTCTAATTTCCTTTTACTCGTTTGGTTGCCATTGCAGTGACTTCGTAAAGAATGCGAAGAGGTTGAGGATTGTAACGGACTCTGGCAGCGACAACGTAGGAATCTAGATTCTAGAGCAGAAGGAAACTACATTTTTCAAATGTACAGCAGGATGACAAAAAAAAAAAATGTTTTCATCTTTGGACGTCTTTTTTGCCTTCTTGGAGTTGGAACCTTTTCTGCTAGAAATCCCAAAGTAGTTGTAATTTCTGCAAGGCTTTTCTGTTGTGTTTCTCTGGTCGTAATCCAGCAAAGTGGTTTTGTTAGTTCTAAAAAAAAACAAGCTGCGCCTTTTGCAGCCAGCGTATGTTCATGTTCAGGAAATGAATTGAAGTGAAAGCCTTGTCGATTCCAAATTGTATAGGAGACTATTGCCATGAGTACTGTGAGTTTGTGTTGAAGTAGATAGATAGATACATGCGAATAGGGAAAACCGATCAACGCGGAATTTCGTATAATGTGTGTTTAATTATAGCAAAGTGTAATGGTGTGTTGCATATATAAACACATTTTATTGAAATTCAAGTTTCGAATTAGTACTTGCTTTGAGGGAGGGAGGGAGGGAGATGACAGATATTTGCATGCATGCATGCATTGTGTAGCATTCTTTCTACTATATATATGATGCTTCATTGATTCCCAAAACATTTTTAGAAAACGTTATTAACTTGTGTTGGAGGTCGAATCGCATCCGAAGTCATAAACAAGCCTATTTGATCGAGAGCTAAATGTTTTAAGAAAATTAAATTACATCTGCATGTGCTAATTGTTTAACCAAATTCTATTAATCCATCAGTGAGTCAGAAAACTCACTGATCTAATATTGATCAATTGAGTCAACCTAGCTAACCTATAATAAATAATATTTCCAAAACATTGTGTGAAGAAAATCAATACCAAAATAAAAGGATGGTATTAGTCCACAACAAAAATCCTTCTTGTTGAAAGGTCGCTTTACAAAAGAGTGATCGGTTTTAATTATAAAACATAAGTCTACGTAATGAGGTCCATATATATATTTCGTGTACGCTATCGCTATAGAGAGAAGGAACAACAACAGTTGCGAATGTCTAATCCCTCTCTCTCTCTCTCTCTCTCTCTCTAACATTTAGTAGCTGTAGGTGTATGCATGTTTCTCTCTCTGTTTTATACTACTAAAACAAATCATAGCAAAGACAGACAGCATATTGTCAAAGGGTTTTTCCCTGCCTTCTTAATTAATTAATTAATAATAAAAGAGTGACACATGTATATATGACAAATCTTCAATGTATAATTTTTTTTATAAACTAAAGACAACGCAGAGGTCACATTACATGGTAGACCAATTTCTTATTTTCTTAAGTAAAAAAATAAAACAAACATTGAATAAATTCCCATTCAAGTGCCGCAGGAATTGGGCAATCTCAATTAAATTACTCAGTTAGGCTTTGAATGACCGTAAAGTATGGGAAATCATAATAGAAACTATATATATATACATATATATATATATATACACATATATATACATAGATATATTTATATATGTTTCAGATCTCTCTCTCTCTCTCTCTCTCTCTCTCTCTCTCTCTCTCTCTCTCTTTTGTTTGTGTTTGTGTTTGTGTGTGTGCGCGCGTGAAACTAAGCATTTTCTTGTAAATGGTATTTGCAAATTTGCCATGAAAAGTCCTTTTGCAACGTAGGTAGTTCAGGCATATTAAGATTATAGGATTGTTAATAAAATGTTATTTTATAATTGCGACACACCACAATATGATTATAAATAAAGCATTTGGTAACAAAAAATTAAAAAAAGTATTGACATAGGATGACAGTTCTAAAATGGAGTGCTCACAACAACCATAAGCAATACAAAGTTTGGGATTTACGACATTGTATAAGAGAAGTTATTTTGGGACTGTCACGTCATATCACTAGGTGACTTAGTACGATGCTCTAACCTATACTTATTTGCGTTAGTAGTTGTGAGGTGTCATATAATTACCCTAGATCCAAGGGTATTACTTTATTTTGGTAGAAGAACTCTTCCATATGTTGAAATATTTGTGGGAGACATTAGATAACATCATCGTAACTTAATTAACTGACTCACTGAATAATTTTTCGTTATACTATAGATGAATATATGACACCTAATGCATTCTCATCGTCTTCTCCCTATTTAAATAATGTATATGTGGGGTTTTAGTTAATAAAGAGGAATTTATTTATTGCAATTTAGATTTCATTTATATAGACATAATAAGTGGACGATTGCGGATGCATAAATACGTCTTACTGTGACATTTTTAAATTTTATCATAAACTACTTCCTTTTGAAAACAAAGTAATGAGTTTGAAATGTTTTCAATGTAACCAAAATTGTGTACAGTTCTGTTCATTTAAATTTGTACAGTGAACCCCTCACAAACCAAATCTCATTCAAAGTACTACTAGTAATAGGTAAATTGCTGTGGTACCCCCTTGGTTTGGTCAAATTCTAGCACTTACATTCTACCTGTCTCGTTTTCACCCCTTCTGTATGTTTTCATTAAATTGATTTCATTCAAGTAAAAAATAGATTTAAGAAAGAAATAGAGAAATGAGTGATTGTTTGAGTACATCAATTGAAATTATAATCCCCGTCACAGGTTTTCGAGGTTTCAACTCTTAGTTTAGAGCTTTTCGAATTCCAATGTCATTCTCTCACATATCTTGTTCGACCGCCGTTAAGTGTTGTGGTAGAAAGTTCATCACATCACTTTTGACTCTCCATCTTACCAATTAAACATGATGAATAAAGAGGCTCACCCATTTGACATACGTTCGTTGTTTGAAACCAGAAGAAAATCTCGCGATACCAATCGGCCTCTACCCCTTGACACTTCGACTCCGTCTATTTAAGCAATCAATAAACACAAGTCTTTATGCTTCTCCTTATGGTCATCAAACGTGACTTATTTTCATCAGTACAAGCGCATGAAATACAAATGTTTATCCATCCTAGACGCAATCTCCGCAATTGATTTCACCATCATGCAAGTCATGGAACTTGATTCATCTACTTATGGTAGCCTTATTTGGAAATACGTTGATTCTGGTTATGAAGAAGAAAGCATTAGGAAGAAGGTTGTCTTAGGAGTTTGTGGTCTTAAGTACTGTTACCAAAGAAGATGGGGAAGGAGATGTCATCTATCGTTATTGGGTTTGAATTGCTTTTCCTTTTTCTTTTTCTTTATTGTCAAATTGAGGACTTGATGAAATCAATTTAAAGAAAAATCCTAAAGGATCGATAGTTAGACGGGCCAAACCAAAAGGGGTAAGCGCTGAAATATTAAAAATCATAGGGGTGACATTGCATTTTGTCGCTACTAGTAATATTTGAACATTTAAATTTTCTAACACTTTAATCAAGTATCGGGATTAGGAACAAAGTTAATAATATTCCTCAAATTCAGAGAGACAGAGAAATAGACCAGCAGCAAACACCAAAAAGTCAAGGAGAGGTAACCATGGGTAAGGATGATGTCAATAAGAAAGAGAGCCAGCCAGTTAGGAAAGAAAATTAATTTAAATAGAAAATATTGTCTCTTTCCAAAATAATAATAATAATACTCCCTCCGTCCCTAAATTATTGTCTGGGTTAACCCGACACGGATTAAGAAAACTCAATTGACTTGATTATTAATATTGGAATAGTATTGAAAAAGTGTGTTGTTTTCTTTAATGCCCATGTGTATGTGGCCCATAATTAAAGTAGGAAGAAAAAGTAAGGGTAAAATAGTAAAAGTGTTCTAAAAAAGAAAGTTTCAAACAAGACAATTATTTTGGAACGGACGAAAAAGGAAAGGAAGACAATAATTTAGGGACGGAGGGAGTAATAAATATCACTAACATGTATTTTAAGAACATATATTACTATATGTGACTAAATACAGTGAGTTTTATTTCAATTATCACATGTTTTAATGTCACTAAAATAATTTTCAATACAAAACATATTATAAAGAGATTTGATATTACAAGCTTGAACTTATGATATTATTATAGCTTTAGTGTTAGTATAGTTGAATCAAGTCTAATTAAATTTATACATCAATTGATCAAATTTATTACATTGAAAGCAAATTTAATCCAATAATTTAAAATTTTAAGTAAATTTAATTTAACTATACTAATATTATTAAAAAGCTTGTAAAATACCTTACGTTCAAATTCGTAATATCATTTGTCGATTATAAATGGTTTGTAAACATTCTTCCTTAATTTTATTTTATTTTTCCTAAATAAAATAAGACCCACACGTAAGAGTGGAGCTGAGACCAACACGGTGTGATTAAGGTAAGTTGGTGGGAGTGGGACCAACAATTATAGGTTCACGTGCGGCAGCGTCAGCTTAACTCAGCTTATTTGGGTTGGAGAAAGCAGATGCATGTGTTGCGGCGTTTTGAAGCGCGTGTTGTTTTCTCCTTTGAATATAAATAATTTTTGTTGACCAAAAACACGCATTAACACACACTAATGACTTATGCGAGTATTTTAATTTATTTTTTAAAAAAACTAATGGTATTATTAAAATTCTTAATTTTTCCCGGAAATTTTATGTTGGAAAAGTAGAATAATGGAGCCGTTTGTGAGAAGAAAAAAAGAAATATAAGTTGTATTTGATGGAGACAAATATTAGACGCACTAAATGCGGTCCCCATATGCTAAACGCAGTCTTTTGAGAGCAAAATTACTAACTTGCCTTTGAAAAAAAAAATGTACATGCGCTAGCACCATGCGCATGTCGAAGAGGACATGTGCATGTTGTAGACGCATGCGCTTTTTTCTTTTTTCTTTTTAAAAAAAAAATGTCATAGGCGTAATTTTTGCAAAAAAATAAATAGCAAAACTTGGGGTAGTTTAAGGGACTCGATTTGGTCCGACATTCGTATCCGCAAGTCGTGCTTGCACACGAGTTCACTGGTCCGGATCTGAAATCGAACCGGAATTTGCACCCCCCCGGTAGGCATGCGCGAGAGAGAGAGAGAGTCTCTATGTTATACAAGTTTACTCCACACAAGAAAGGAGCTTGTATATAAAGTAGCTTTACTTTTGTTTTCTTTCCAATGTGGGATATTCAATTTCAACTCACATACTTTAAGCATTAATATCTTCATCATCCAAATATTATTTTGGACGAATAAATATACGATTTCGATGTTCACACAGAGTAGCGGACATTTCCACAATAAAAAGATAAGGGCAAGTTAGTAATTTTATAGAAAAAGCTGCGTTTAGCGCCTTTGTTAATATTAATAAAAATACTCTATCAATGATGTGACGTAATCGAAAAGTGATGTGCTAATACCAATTCTCATATTTAATTTAGTTTAATCTTTAATACAATTTAATAAACATCTTTCTCATTGGAATTACCTTATTCATTGAAAATAAGAGAAGAAAATGATGTATTCAATTTTTGTATAGACAATATTATAAGTTGTTGCGCTATACAACACCTTAATGCATTGAGGTGTTGTATAATTCAACACTTTAAGGTATTTTTTTGGTTTGTTCTTAATGTGATCCTCCCAAATACTCATCCAACGTGTTTTTCACGTCAACCTCAGGTGGGTTCTAAAATTCACGTTGACAGCGATTATTCGAAGTTCTTAGCCGAGGTCCCTTGCCAAGGTCTTTAGCCGAGGTCCTTGATACGATCTTCGCCAAGGATTCTCGACGAATCACGATTTCACGCGGAACGGAAGCTAAGATCAAGGAAGTTGAATGGAAGGTGACACCTCAACCCGATGAATCAGTCCAAATACGAACCTTGGCATGTACAACCGCAACCTGATAATTGAGACGACCACGAACCTTGGTATAAGGATTAACGCCACAATTGGTATGGAATCCCAATTAATAAGTTGAAAAGGGTGAACGCCAAAGGACAATCCTGATAAGTTCGAATAGTTCGCAAAGAACAAGAAGAATTGAAGAATTCTCTCAATTTAATTTAATCTCAAAAGTTGTGTTTTTTTGGAATACATAAAGAGGCCTTTAAATAGGGTAAAACAAACCCTACTAAACCCTAAAACATTTAGGAACAAATCCTTAAAGAATTAGGATAAATAATATTAATTTAATAACTAAAAAAGGACAACAAAATTGGACGGAGGACGGAGCTGCAGTACTACGCTAAGACTCTTTTCTGGAAAATTGCCATGAGTTTTGATTCCAACTTTGCTATTTTGTCAAAACAGCCCTTGTAGTGTCTACATAGTTCTTTAGTTGCTTCCAAACTTTGTTGACTTGTCAAAACACCCCCATAATCTCTAGTAACATCCAAATTGGCGCGAATCAAAGTTAGAAAAGTTCCTTGAGTCTGTAATTCATCGTTCACACGCTCCATAGGCTTCTCGCTCACAAGCTCACGAACTAATCCGCTTACTTCTTCACGAATCCTCTTAGCACGAGCTCTTGTCATTGGTCCGTTTGATATTTACATCGAACTCGGTCCGTTGTTGCTTCCTTGGATCTCATTAGTCCTCATATTCAAGTCTTCTATCAAGGCCACTAGTCGAGGTCTTCGGCCGAGCTAGACCTCGACCTAGCTCAACAACGTCCTTGTCAACAACGGGAATTACCACGGCAGCAAGCTTCCTCTTCTTTAACAAAAGTCAACATCAAGCACTCAATGCCCACCGCCTGTCAGCACTTAACCTGGAAAAGGCAAGACATTCTCATTGGAGGAAAACATTCCTTCCCAGCGAAGCTACGGCCGCATTAATGAGCTCCTCCACCTCCCAAGACGAAAACTTCTATTATCTGCTTTATTATATGCTTTATATTGACAGAAGGTTTGCCTCATTAATGAGCAGTCCCTTTCCAAGCATTCAAGTTTCGCTGACGGCGGCATTAATGAGCTCCTCTACCTCCCAAGACGAAAAATTCTATTATCTACTTTATTATCTGCTTTATACTGACAAAAGGTTTGCCTCATTAATGAGCAGTCCCTTTCCAAGCATTCAAGTGGCCAAATTCATACCATTTACACGCCACCTTCAGCTATAAATACAAGGTATCATCTTCATTTATGGCAAAGCCACATTTACTGCCAAAAACATACCAAAGTGTTGTCTATTTGCCTTTACTTACTTGCCATTAATACACTCTCATTTATTCTTCCTTTAAGTATTTATTAGAAGACTGTTAGCCTTAAACACCAACCACCTTCCTCATATTTAATACGGTACTGACTCTTACGCCCGAGGGTAATAGTCGGGTAAAACCCCCGACACCTAACAGTATTTTATGTGTTATTACTTGAAGTCCAGGCAGTCCACAACAAGCTTTTTGAGAATCGGGGCATCCTACCTGAAGACTAGCTGCACACGTGGATCTGACGTGGTCACCAGTATTTATTTTGGCGTGATTAGTTTGGTTCCGTTGCCGGGACTTGCTTTATAAAAACCAATAAATCTCAAACCAATCAAAATGCCTTCTTCTAAACAAACACCCACTAAACAGCTTCCTCCTACCACTGCCTCTATAGCACCTCAGCCAGAGCATCACCTTTCACGGGTTGCTGAACGTGCTGAATTAGTCTCTAACCCCATTCTGGAAACATCGGCTAAGGCTCTAGAGACGACGAGAACACAGAAAGTAGCCCATGGAGCAAGTAAGAAAAAAGTTTAAACTGGGAAGGGTAAAGGCCTTAATAGCGGATCGAGGAGAGAGAGTCTAAGCACAAGCAACATCGCCCCTGAGGTGGTTGCTCGTGCGCAGTTGAGGTACCCAGTCGAGAGGAGCCAAGGCCTATGACTCAGAAGGATTGGGACCGCGGCGAGCTAGAACATATCCAGAAGGAGAAAGCCTATGTCGAAAGACAAAGGGAGTTAGAAAGATGTGAGTACAAATTGGCTCACAGAGTGGAGGGTCCCCAACAAAATGGCAACCAAGGCGGTGGTCGCCGAGATGGTACACTCCTCGAAGGACCAACTAAGGGATCCCAAGAGCAATCTCATTTACAAACCTCTGGGTCCAGTGCGACCAGAGTGAGTGTCCATGAGAGGATGGGCAGAACAATTAAAGCGGCGCCCAGAATCAGTGTCCATGACAAGCTGCCTTGCGATAAAGGAGAAGCTCTCTCGAGGGGAAGCATGCACTTAACGATCTCTTATTCCTCGAGGTCGCATAGAGAATCGGAACGAATAAAAGGAGAAGCTCGGTTTTAGGGAAGGTCGACTTGCCAATCACGGTCACCTATACCGGAGAGGAGCGACGCTCGCTCTAATGCCACCTCCTACAAACACCGGAAGGGAGAAGACCAACCTCCTCGACCAGGTCATAAGAACAAGGCCACGATATCGGGAGGAAATGTACTCAATCAACTTCGGGAGAGGTTGGATGCCCTTGAATCGAGTAAGCCTGCTAGCAAACCAAGAGACCAGTTTGCCCCATTCTGCAAGCGAATTAGGGAAACCTCACCTGACCCGCACCTCAAGCTCCCCGCGCTCAAGTCATATGAGGGGAAGACAAATGCCAAAGAGCACGTTTCTAGTTTCGAGGCAAAAATGGGCATTTACTCGAATAAACTGGATTTGTGGTGCAAAACATTTTTAAGCACTTTTGAGGGCGTCGTGTTAAAATGGTTCGAGGAGCTGAAGAAAGGCTCAGTCGCAGATTGGCATGGGTTTAAGAGGTCATTTCAGAACAAATTCTCCGCAGCAGGCGAGCTTCTGAAAAGCCAGTTCGACCTTGCAAAAATTAAACAGGGCGAGGATGAGTCGCAGATTGGCACGGGTTTAAGAGGTGATTTCAGAACAAATTCTCCGCGGCAGGCAAGCTTCTGAAAAGCCAGTTCGACCTTGCAAAAATTAAACAGGGCGAGGATGAGTCCCTTGAAGCCTACCTGAAAAAGGTTTAAGGACATAGCCTAAGAGCTTTAGAACGTCCCTGACAAAATGATCATACTTTGTTTCGAAGCAGGAATCCAATCTGAAATAATGATACATAAGTTCAATCTCTGACCGCCCACTACTAGTGCGAAGATGTACTTAGCTACACAAAAGATCGGAGAGACAGAAATGATTATAGAAGCAAAGCAGAGGAAGAAGGGGACAGCTTCAGGTGTTAGTAAGCCCACAGAAATCAGGGAGAGTGAACCGAAGCAGGCCCAAATAAGGGCGAAGGGGAAAGGCAAATCCCAGAAGAAGGATGAGCTGACAGCTCAGGAGAGCTACACCCCATTGAACACAACCCAAAAAAAAAATCATTAATGTGCTATTCCGGGAGAATAGACTAGAGAGACCCTTACCGATGAATGAGCCATTTCGTCCTCGTAACTCGAATAGAAAATGTGTCTTCCACAATGAGAACAACCATAATACAGAGGACTGCATCCAGCAGAAAAGAGAGATTCAGAGGTTGATAGGCCAAGGTGTGTTGAGGAGATTTAAGTGAGGTGGTGGCTAGCAGGCATATCGACCAAAGGACCCTCCAAGGGGGAATAACCCTGCCGAGGAGGAGGTCGATGTCCATACAATACATGAGCACATGAAAATCATCACCCAAATCAAAAACACAATCCACAGCCTATACAAGGTGTTCAGTCTGTTCCCCCACAATAGTGAAAAGGGTATAATGTTCTACCCTAGCGAGTTGGCGACAAATCTAATGACTAAACAACAGCCATTAACACTATGAGTTCAAATTGGACGCCAATTTGTTAGGAAGGTATTGATCGATACAGGAACAAGGAGAGATATTATCTATTACAGCTGCTTCCAGGTGCTAGGATTTTGGGATGCTCACCTCAGTCCAAGCGGGGTACAACTCGAGGGGTTTACAGGTGACAAGGTCACTGTTAAGGGCATGATAACCTTCCAGGTTACCCTTGGCGAGAATGACCGCATCAGAACCGAGGATGTTACTTTCCTCGTCCTCGACCTAGCCTCTCCATACAATTTCATTTCGGGGTCTCCCACTCAGATTAAGTTTGATATGGTCTCTTCACCGGCTCACTAGAGGGTCAAGTTACCAATAGAGTAGGGAACAAAAGTGATAAAAAATGACCCGAGGAACACCCTCAACTACTTGAAGCTAGTGAGACAAAACCAGGAGAAGATGAAAGGAAAGTTAGTGTCGTCCACCTCAGAGAAGTTTTTTAAGGAGGATCAGATCACGAGGAAAGTACAGCTCGCAAGAGATGCGAAAGCTAAAAAATTGACAAAAAAGAGATAAACAACCGAGGATCGAGCCAATACCTCTAACCCGACTCCTGCAGAAGCATAGTAACTAAAGTGGGCTAGACTGCCCATCCCACTAGGAGTGGATGGCACAGATACTGATATGCCCGATCAGGTCAGGCTCGATCCGGTCGCTAGGAGAAGGGACGCACGTCGGGACGAGGTTATAGTCGTCGAAATCTTGGATAACCGTAATGAGCCTGATATACTAACTCATAAAGATCTAGACGAGATAGTTATAAATTTTGATCATCTGGGCCAAAAGGTTAAGGTGGGAATGGAGATACCTCAGGCAGAGAGAGAGGAGATTATAAGAATCCTTTAGGCCAATAAGGATGTCTTCGCATGGAAGGTCGAGGATATGCAATGCATTGACGAGGGGGTCATTGTACATAAATTAAGTGTTAACACAAGTATCACACCCATACAACAGCGACCACGAGTCTTTTCACCCGAGAAAAAGGCTGCAATTAGAGAAGAGGTTTATCAGTTATTACGAGCAGGTATAATAGAAAAAATCTTATATCTAACCTAGCTTGCCAACGTAGTAATGGTGAAGAAGACAAATGAAAAGTGATGCATGTATGTGGACTTCACCGACCTCAACAAAGTCTGCCCAAAAGACTAGTATCCTCACCCAAGAATAGATCAGCTCGTTGATGCAATTGCGAGCCACAGGATTTTGAGCTTTGTTGATGCCTATCCTGGGTACCATCAAATTCGGTGTGGCTCGCCGACCAGAGGCTGACTGCCTTCGAGCTGTGAGGGCTCTCTACTACTATGTTATGATGTCCTTCGGGTTAAAGAATGTCAGAGCCACATACCAGAGTAACCGAGGATGGTCAACAGGGTGTTCGGTGACCAGCTAGGTCGGAATGTGGAAGCTTACATCGACGACATGGTTATCAAGACGAGAGAGACTAGTCACGTTACTGACCTCAAAGAGCTATTTGACAATCTTTAAAAAAATAAAATAAAATTGAACCACGCCAAATGTGCCTTTGCGGTAACGGTAGGGAAGTTTCTGGGTTATATGGTGAATGCCAGAGGCATTGAGGCTAACCCCAAAAAGATTAAAGCGCTTGTGGATATGCGGGCTCCAACCTCAATATGGGGAATCCAACAAGTAAATAGGCGCATTACGGCTTTCGACTGGTTCATCGCCAAGGCAGCAGAGAAGAGCCTGCCATTTTTTAAAGTGCTGAAAAGAAGCAAGAAATTCTCCTGGAATGAGGAATGCAATAAGGCATTCACCGAGCTCAAAGAGTATCTCGGCAGCCCACCATTACTCTTCAGCCCGGCACCCACCGAGGTACTTGAATGTAGAGAAGGTAGTCTTAGCTTTAGTCGTGCCTGCCAGAAGGCTAAGATACTACTTCTAGGTCGATGCCTTAATTGTATACACCGACCTACCCCTGAAGAGAATATTGCATAAACCCAATGTTGCGGGAAGGATGATGAAGTGGGCGGTCGAGCTGCCGGGCTATAATATTACTTACGAGCAGTGAAAGGCGATCAAAGCTTAGATTCTAGTCGACTTCATCGCAGAGACATCATTTGTCAAGGATGATCCAAGCCCAACCTTGCAGAAAGAAGCGAGCACGTCAACAAAATCCTCTAGCTCACCTAGAAAAGGCGTGAAGTCTAATTCCTCTGTTCGGTCAGAAAACCATTGGACAATGCACATAGATGGCTCGGCCGGCAAGAATGGATATGACACAAGTTTATCATTGATGTCACCGGAGGGCGAGGAAATCAGTAAAGAAAATCACTTTAAGTTCCATGCATCTAACAATCAGACAGAGTATGAAACACTGGTCGCGAGCATTGAGTTGGCCAAAGAAGTTGGTGTAGAGCACCTGGTTATTTTCAGCGACTCTCAGCTCGTCGTGAAATAAATTTTGGGGGAGTACGATGTTATTAACCCCCACCTTACTTAAATATTACAAGTGGTGAGGAGATTGCGAGAAGGATTCAAGTATTGAGAGTTAAAGCAGACTGGCAGGGAAAATAATACCCGAGCTAATTACCTATCAAAGATAGCTTCTGGCGAGCTTGAGGATCTTATTGGAGGGGTATTGGTTGAATTTCTAAAATCACCCTCCATCAACAAGGAGGTCATTATGCCCATTACTTAGACTTTTAAGTGCTGGATCGACGAAGTCCAGGAGTACACTGAGTTAGGGATATTATTTGACGATAAAAACCTGGCACAGATTTTGAGAAAACGAGCTGCGAGGTATATAGTGATCGGTGGAGCACTCTATAGAAAACCATTCACCAAGCTATTGTTCCGATGTGTATGACCTAAAATAGTGGAAAAGCTACTCGCAGAGGTATACGAAGGTGTTTGTAGAGGTCACCCCAGTGCGAGGACATTGGTAGATCGGATCATTTTCCATGGATACTATTGGCCAAGCTTAAGAAAGGATGCTGAGGCATATGTGAAGAAGTGTGATAAATGCTAGAAGTTTTCAAATATTCCTCGCTTTTCAGCAGTTCTTCAGACTCCAATGGTCATAACCTGGCCATTTGATATGTGGGGAATAGACCTTATTGGTCCTTTTCCCAAGGCTAGAGGAAATTACAAGGTTGCTGTTGATTACTTCACCAAGTGGGTATAGACAAAACCACTAGCGAGCATAGCCGATGACAGGGCCATTAGCTTCGTCCACGACTACATTTGGTACTGATTTGGCTTACCCTGGGTGATTGTCTCGAATCACGGCACTTAATTTTTAACAAAATTCACTTAAAGCTACAAGCGCATGAACGTCAAACACTGGATGTCCTCGATAACTCATCTACAAGGGAATGGCCAAGCTGAAGTAGGGAATAAGCAAATATTACATGCTTTGAAGAGGAGCCTCGACGAGAAGAAAGAAAGATGGCTGGATAAGCTCCATGCGGTGCTATGGAGTATACACACCTCAGTGAGAGGACCAATAAGGAAAACCCCGTTCACCTTGGGCTATGGTTCCAAAGCAATGGGACAAGTTAAGATTGCCCTTCCTACTCTCTGAATAACCTACTTCAACGAAAAAACAAACAAAGAAGCTCGGGGGCTAGACTTAGACTTACTTGAAGAAAGAAGGCTTGAGGTGAGGATGAGGATGGTAAACTATAAACAACTTACTAAAAGCCATCATGACAAAAGAGTTAGACCGAGGTCTTTCTCAGTAGGGGACTGGGTACTCAGAAAGCTTGAAGCTACGGGGAGAAGCGCGAATAGGAACAAGCTCTCCCCAAATTAGGAAGGTCAAGTTACGGGCATGGTCCGAGAGGGCACATACCTGTTGGCAGAGCAAGACGGAATGGCATTGAAAAAATCCTTAGCATGCCGACCACCTTCGACGATACTACCAATGAAGGAAGCTTCCTTCTTCTTTGTACAAAACTTGTAATTTGTTGTAAAGTAGTGCATATATGTGAAAGTCTTGAATTTTCTTTAAAAATTATTTTGTTACTCCTCGTCAAATGCGAGGTTAGCCATGGCATATTCTTTGCCAAAGAAAGGGTGGAATCTTAAAGCTCTATTTAAAAGGTTGCTTGCCAAGATAAGGTGGAACCTTAGAGTTCTATTTAAGTTCCTTGCCAGACCAAGGTCTACAAAAAATAACAAGGTAGAACCTTAAAGCTTTATTTAAAAGGTTCCTCGCCAAGATAAGGTGGAACTTTAGAGTTCTATTTAAGAGTTCCTCACTAAACCAAGGTCAAAATATGAAAACTTACCCTTTGCTAAGGAAGTTATCTAGAGACCAAGTACTCTTAAAAACTTAGAAAATAGTTCGCCAAAACGAGGATGTTCACATCAAAACGCTGCGGCCTAGTTGCCACGTTTCAATCTTATTCTACTCGTTATATTTAATAAGGTAAATTAAAACAAGGGAAATAAGTAAAGACAAAAAGAATGAAGCAAAAGCAGGTCGCATATATATATACCTCGGCATAAACACCGGTATTCATAAAAATAAACAAAAGTAAAAATTATTTGATACAAAGGCCCTAGGCCTGATACAGCTCGACGCAACGAGGAAGAGCGAAATAAATTATTGGGACTGGTCAGCATCTCTGACAGCTCGACTATACTCATCCTAATTGGTCTTCTCTCCTTCGAACTGCCTTAGCATGAGCTCACCTTCAAAATGAGCATCCGGGTTCACCTTCAAGATCTTTACCACACTTTTGAGGTTATAATTGAAAGGAGTAGGAGGAGTCCATGGCCTTTACCCTTCTTGGCATCGCTGGCATGGAGAAATTCCAATTCCTCGGACTCGTAAGGTACTATTACGTAACCCCACCTCGCCTTTTCTCCGAAGAATTTAGTCTTGTTCCACTTCAAGAGGTCAGCCAAGGGTATGCCAGCATCAGCAACGACATGGAGCATGTGCTCTCAACCTCAGATGTAGTAGGGAATAAGGCTTCGGCCAAAGTTAGAAGAATCCTTGATGATTTGGTCGGTCGAGGGGACGTCCTTCGCAGCTATAAGCTCGCCTTTGAGCCGGGAAATTTTTAGCTTGGCCTCTGTTAACTTGGCCTTGGCTGCGTGAGTTCGCTGTTCCGCTAGAAGTTTTGCTACGGCCGTACCTTTCTTTTTCAAAGCTTGCCACCTTCAACTGCCTGCGAGCTTGCTCAGCATCCCATTTGACCTGCTTCGCCTCCTTCTCACTGGCAACAGCCTTGGCATGGGCATCATCGAATTTTTTCATGAAAGCCTTATAATCACTGGTCAACTTCAGGTGCTTGTTGTTCAGATGCACTTTCTCAGTCGTGAGATTTTTTATCTCAGATCGGGAACTGTTCAGCTCCTGGGCGAACAAATGTAGAGTAGAACCCATCTGGGAAAGAAATAATAGTTAGTAAATATAGTCCTTATTATAAGGATGGAGCTAGAAGAATGGAAATTACCACGCTCATGGCTAATCTAACCCGCCCAAGAACTTGTGCGGGGTTCATAGTCCCGAACTCATCAAAGACATCGTCATCCAAGCAGTAAAGGATGACGCCTTTTCTAGCAACCACGGTGTCCGACGACTGATCCATTTTGGAGATGTTCTTGAGGGCAAGCACATCCCCAATTTCATCACCAAGCTCGATCCCCACAGCTCGAATCTCAGGGAGCTTGAAATCACTCCTTAGCCAAGAAGCAACAGCTTCCTCGGCATCAAATCGAAGGCTGTCTGTCTGTTGGGGGCTCGAAGGCATGTACTCGGAGTCCTTCTCCCCGCTGGCGCCCTTCTCCTCGGTAGCGTCTTCAGATTTATAGCCGGTGGGTTCATCTAGGACAATCACACCCTCAGAATCCTCGTCGATCAGGCTGGCTAAAATGTATACCTTCTTCCTCTTGCAATGAGGTGGCTTACTAGAAGAAGGTGGCTTACCGGAAGAGGGCGTCGACCTTTTGGTGATCCTAGAAGGCTTCTTTTGGCTTTGCTCGGTTGGAGCCTAGCTTGGCACATCGGCCATAGGAAGAGTTGTGGTCTCCCCGACAGCTTCAACCTCAGCCAGGGACCGAGGAAGGTCGTCGATGGAACTTTTGTTAATCTCTTACAAAGCAGTAGAGAGAAGCCAAAAAATCATCGACCTGAAACATGGCTGTCAAAGAAGAAGATAGCAGTTAGTCAGAATGCATCACAAATTTGAAATGAAGTAACAGTGACAAGAATACAAGGGAAAAGATAAATTATTACTAGAGTCACAGCCCGCAGTAGTTCGCTTGGGGCAAAATAAACTATCCTTGCAAAATTAGAGGTCTCGGTGAAGGGGCCAGCCTGAAAAACTTTTAACCCTGACCACAGGGCAGAGAACCCTCACATCACCAACTTCCTTGCTCGACAATTTGGTTACCCGCAGCAAGGATTCACTATTTACTATAGCGGTCGAGTGAAAAATTCGCGCAGATGTCTTGCCCTCGAAGTTGAGGTTGCGCTTTATAGTGACCTTCGCATTTTCTTCGTAGGTAGTCAACTCGTCCAAGGAGAGGTCAAGAACGTCGAAAGCTTTGTTTGAGTGAGGAAACTCAATCCATTCCTGCACTCGACAAAGATGACCTTATCTACCCAGCGACTGACTTTGCTGGGGGTATCGGTGAAAAGCTTGACGTCGCAGTTCTTAGACTTGCAGTGCAGACGACCTTGAGTCTTGCCTACCAAGAAATAGTGGCGAAAGAGATTAAGTGTTGGCTCAAATCTGTGCGAACAAGCTACTACTATAGAGCACGACAACATCCGCATGGTATTCAGTGAGAGGTCCAGGGGGTGGGCTGACATGGTTTTTAAAAAGAGGCAGATAAAGGGGGGGTCGAGAGGCAATCACAGGCCAACTTCAAAGAAACTGAGGCAAAAGCCGACCTTGTCCTTCCTTTGTTAAAGGTCGGCTAGGTGACAGTCAGATTAGGGAAGAGAGGCCCGAAAGTCATTGGTTAGGTATTCAAACTTAGTCTGCCATACTGACAGATGGGTGGTAGTTGCCCCGAAGTCGGCTCAAATACCCATCCTATGTGTCCTTCACGTTGACAGCTATCATTCGAAGTTCCTAGCCGAGGTCCCTTGCCAAGGTCTTCAACTGAGGTCCTTAGATTAAAGTCTTTTATTGCAGTCGCTAGTCAAGGTCTTCGGCCGAGTTAGACCTCGACCTAGCTCAACAATGTCCTCGTCAACAACGGGAATTACCTCGGTAGCGAGCTTCCTCTTCCTCGGTAAAATTCAACATCAAGCATTCAATGCCCACCGCCTATCAGCACTTAACTTGGAAAAGGCAAGACATTTTGATTAAAGAAAGACATTACTTCCCAGCGAAGCTACGGCGGCATTAATAAGCTCCTCCACCTCCCAAGACGGAAGCTTCTATTATCTGCTGTATACTGACAAAAGGTTTGCCTCATTAATGAGCAGTCCCTTTCTAAGCATTCAAGTGGCCAAATTCATACCATTTACACGCTACCTTCAGCTATAAATACAAGGTATCATCTTCATTTATGGCTAAACCACATTTACTCCCAAAAATATACTAAAGTGCTGTCTATTTGCATTTACTCACTTGCCATTAATACACTCTCATTTACTCTTCCTTTGAGTATTGATTAGAAGACTATTGGCCTTAAACACCAACCATCTTCCCCATATTTAATATGATAGTGACTTTTACGCCCGAGGGTAATAGTTGGGTAAAACCCTCAACACTTAACGGTATTTTTTGTGTTATTAGTTGAAGTACAGGTAATCCACAACAAGTCTTTTGAGAGCCGGGGCATCCTACCTGAAGACTAGCTACACACGTAGATCCAACATGGTCACTGATAAATGAGTATTTTATTCATTTATTGGGTATTATTCGAGTTTAGATTTTACTAATTCTCGAGGTTTCTGTAATCTAATATATTGTTTTAGTATTATTTTGTAGTTCCAAGGTTTAAAGGGCCAATCAAGCAAATTTGGAAGACTTTGAAGTTTATTTAGAAATTTAGGGGGTCTTTATGCAAACTTTGGAAAGTTGAAGGAAAATCCAAAAAAATTGTTTCCCCCAATATTAGGGCCATCCGTTCCTTGTAATTTTTGAGTCATTTTGTACTTTAATGTCTTGTAGCCCTTTTCCCAAGTTATTGTATTTTAGGTAGGTACAAAATATCCCTTTTAGGCTTAGGTTTCGGGATCCAGTTTTGAGAGTCGTCTTTGAGAAAAACAAAGAGAAGAAGATTGTGACAATTCTTCCAAGATTCAAGTATTGTATTCATTACTTTTATCGATTTTATCTTCTATCTCATATGCTTAATTTTATATATTTTTTGAATGATATGGATTGTGTTTGTTTTATTATGAACTAAATTCATAAAGCTAGGTTTTAGGGTAGCCAATTCATGAATATTTAATATTGATTCAGTTAGGGTTTCAATTTGAATTATAATTGTGTGAGTGTATTTTCTTGTTCTTAATGCTTTAAAAGATTGACCATCTTTTAATTGATTTAAATCATGTAAATGAGACCGAGAGGAGATTTCATGTAATGGACTATGGGAATTTACACCGTGGATCTAAATTCATGCTAGAGATAGATGGGTTGATACACGCAATTAGCTATAAATCGTATCGAAAGCTAAGAGGATTTCACAAACCCTAATACTTTGTTTTCTTTCTAAATCTACCTAGAGATATGTAGGTTGTCAGTTAACAATAGAATTAAATATTGCTCGAGAGAGAATATTGATTAATTAAAGAAATTTCATTGTCGCACATAGATAATCAGTTGATACCCGAAGTCGTTTATTTATTACTTTGAAGTGAATTGGTGAACCTAGACCTAGCATTTTCTCTCATTGATATCTCTAAATTCTGTGATTTTTAATTGCTTTCTTTAGTTACAAATCACATCTCAAGAAATCGTTCGTCTAGATTAAAGCGAAAAATAATTGATTTTGATATTTGTTGCCAATCCTTTGGGTTCGATAATTCGTAATTTACTTACACTTATTACTTGATCTAGTGCAATACTTGCTAGTATTCGGTTTTGACCACATCAAGTTTTTGGCGCCGTTGCCGGGGATTGCGCTGAACAATTTCAGAATTAGTTATTTGTAACTTTAATTTAGATTTTATATTATTCGCTTGCGCTTGATCTTGTTTAGTGAGTGTTCTTGTAGTTAGCTACATAAAGTGATGGCCTGAAAGGATTACAAATGGGAGCCTCCGAGTGAGCCACCCTCTCTATCTTCGAATTCTACCGACGATGAGATTCTTCTATACAATACTTGGCTTCTTCAACAAGATCCAAGAACACTTCAAGATAACTACCGTAAACGATATGGTGTCGTTCTTATAAACTGGTTAGTTGCGTATGGGGAATTTGAATATCTCTTTCCTCCAATGCCTCAAGAACTTCTTCTAGTCGATTACACCGAGGAAAACCCAATAGAAATTGAGCCTAGCAAAGATCTCGTTCTCAATGACGAGAATGAAATTTTGTGTAATTTGGGTCAACCTCACTTGGAAGTGCCTCGATCTCATATTGATGTCATGGTGGAAGAACAAAGTATGGAAGCTTGCGAGCGTGAAGTGATCAATCAAGCTCTCGACCCTATGCCGAGTTTCCCTACCTTTGAAGAGTATGTTCATAAAGAGATGATGCAACCAAGCAAGCTTGAAGAGAAGGAATTTTTGGGAACAAATGAAGATTCCAAGGAACCAAAGTCTCACTTCGACACTCCACCGAGCATTGAGGCTCAAATTTCTCACTTCCACCCATCGCCGGAGTACATTGACGAATATATCCATTTAAGCGATTTGGGGGTGAAATTTCCAATCGCCGACGTGATCAAATGGCCTATTTCTCAAGAGTTGGCAACCAAGAGAGTGTTCAAGCTTCATGAACTGCAATTAAAGTACTTTCTTGGTGGAGGATTTTATGGTACATCAATGTGCGCATTTTTGAATAAACCGGTACCTCCTTAGAAAAAAAATCGGTAAAAAAGTCAATCTAACGATTATAACTTAGAACTATCTCTAACCCTTATCTCTTTGTATTTATTTGTTTTGTTTCTGAGTCGCTCGTAAGAGTCTCCCCGAGTTTGTGGGTTTATAGGGGAGTGTTAATAGTGTCACCCTCGCAAAAAGATTTTTCATTTTTGTGTATTTCTATTATTATTATTATTATTATTATTATTATTATTATTATTATTATTATTATTATTATTATTATTATTATTATTTGTGCTAATTTAATGGTTTTTGAAAATCTGTTATGGCATGAATCAAGGAAACAACAGGCTGAAATGGTGAATATTGAAAATTAGAGAGGGGCTGCTTGCAAAACTTTAAAATTTGGACAAAATTCAGAGAAGCGGGCAGAAAGTGTGCCGCTAAGACCGTAGTCTTAGCGCCTAGTCTATCCTAAAAAATAAGGGAGGGGGGGCAAAGCCCTAGTCAAACCCCCCTTCATCCTTCCACCCCGCACACAACCCCCCTCTCACAGAAACCACAGGCTAAGCCTCATTGATTCCGGCCACACAATCGCCAGCAACTCGCCGGTCGTTGTCTCTTCTTCGGTCAACCTCTTCAGCGCCTTCACCTCTCCCCGCACTCCCTCCCTCTCTCTCAACACACCCGCAAGTAGCACCCCCACACACATCAGCAGCAGCAGCTCCATCTCTAGTGCGTCTCTCCAGCGCTGGCGACCTACCCTCTCACCGTGTCCCCTACATCTTTCTATCGCAACCCACCGCAACATCAACTCTCCAGGTACGCCCTTCGCCGCCGACTAGACCTAGCGTTTTCTCTCATTAATATCTCTAAATTCTGTAATTTTTACTTGCTTTCTTTAGTAACAAACCACATCTCAAGAAATCGTTCGTCTAGATTAAAGCGAAAAATAATTGATTTTGATATTTGTTGTCAATCCCTTAAATTCGATAATTCGTAATTTACTTACACTTATTACTTGATCTAATACACTTGCTAGTATTCGATTTTGACCACATCAATCACCAGTATTTCTTTTGGCGTGATAAGTTCTCTTTGTATATGGCGTTACTCGATTTGAAATGAATTTGACTAATGTGTGCCAATGACACACTTCGTACGTAGTAAATTTTACCTTCATAAACACAATTTCACAAATTTTAATGCTATTTTAGCAAAGTTTGTTATTGCATTTTGGAGGTTTAAAACTGTTTTTGGAGTTCTAAAATGCTTTGGAGTGCGTATGGCTCCTAAAACCGATGTTGCATTTTAAGTTGTTATACGCAAAAAGACTGCGTTTAGGAGAATCGTCTGTGACCTTATTTTTACCAAAAGATCTAACAAAATTCAACTATTTGTTGTCTTAGTTATAGTAACCTTCATGTTTATACAATATTAATCATTGTCTAAATAATTTTGTTATAATTATTTATACTAATATTCTACGAGGTAATATTCAATTTTCTTTTTTACGTATCTAGCTTTATAAATATTTTTGGATTTCTCTCTATATATATTTTTAAATGAAACTTAAATTTGGATTATGAAATTATTTAAAAACTACAATATATCTTTTGCCTCTTATAAATCAATAGTACTCCTAATAGATTGCCTCAGAAACACAGAGTATTCAAGTTGATCAAATTAAATAAGAGAGTTAAAAACCACCGACAAAGCAATTGCAACTGAAAACACAAAGCGTACGCGCTCTCCTGATGACTGACATTAACATGACTTGGATCACGTGAAAGTTCCCAACAACGTTTGATCCACGCAGACTACTATTTTTCTCTTTCTTATTGTTCGACACAATTTTATCACCATTTTTATTCATTTTCTTCTCAACCGGCAATACCTTCATTCATATCGTTTTGGAATAGTGCTTGATTTATCGCGGACTACTTTTTCGATCTCGTTTGAATCCGTTGATCAAAGTCAGTTGACGAATCCTTGAGACATTAGATTCATACGTAGGTTTCAATGTTACATTTCCTGATCAATTGTTTATAAATATATATATATATATATGTGTGTGTGTGTGTGTGTGTGTGTGTGTAAAGATCGTTTATGGAAGGAGTCCTACTATAAATAAAACGAAAAGGAGAAGAAAAAGAAATCCACGAGTAGAAATCAGTCTAACTCCACCAACACGTAAACAAGGAGGGGCGGCCGGCGGGGGTTACCAATTTGTTTATAGCGAATTTGTTATTATTATATATATTGTATAAGGATAAAAAGAAACATTTTACTAAAAGTTAATTACAATTTTACGAAAAATGGTTAGTATAAAATAAATGTATTGATCCAAATTAGTTATATTCTTTTCAAAAAGATTAAGGATTAATACATAATTTGGTCCCTAAACTTTCGAGTATTTCCTATCTAGGTTCCTAAACTTTGACATTTTCTAATTTGGTACTTGAACTGAACTTTTGGGTAATCAGTTAGTCCCTCAACTAACTGCCGTTAGTTCAGCCGTTATTATTTTTTTTTTGAAAAGACTAAAATGTTCTTACATGATAATGACCGGGATTCCATATGGCCAAAAGTAGATGTTTACTTGGTTGTCAAATGGAATAAAATATTAAGATGAATAAAAATAGTAAAAATGATAAACATTTAATTTAAAATTTTATTTTCTCCATCCAAATAAAATTAATTAAAAAAATCATGATGTGTATTTACTTCATTTTGTTCGAAAATTGCAAAACATAAAATATTTATAGATTCACTCTTTTAAAAAAAATATCATTAATCAAATTTAATTTAATTTTTTATTTTAATTTCCTATTCCAATAAATATATTTCATATGAAAATAATAAAAATGCTATTTTAATTAAATAATAAAAAGAGGGAAATTTGAATTCGAATAGAGCAAGGTTTTGAATAACTTTAAACTTGTCAATTCTCACATAAATAAAATTACATGATATTATAATTAAAACTGTACATTTATGATTTATTCTTAATCTTTTAAGAGGTAGTATATATATATATATAAGTATGATTACCTGATAAGTTGGTACCATAAATTATAATTCTAATTCTAATAGAAAAAATAAACATTATATTTATTCTTTTAACCATTCTCCAACCCAAAAAATAAATATTATTTTCAATCGAGCACCGACAGATTTGGCACCTATTACTGGTGGAGTAGAAGCGACCGATGATACTAGAAATGACGAGAGAAATGGTGGGGTTTCTATGTAGGGCGGCGGCTACATCGGTGGTGTTGGCCAAGGGACAAAGGTGCAAGGCGGTGGTAGCCGACATTGAGGAGGTGGGTAAGAAGGGAGAGTGTGGAATTAGCTTTTACTTAACCTTAAACCCTAGAGAGAGAAAGGGTATGGGAATAGGACTAGCCACGACACAATTGGCCTGAAGGGATTCGACTTAACAATTTTTGCATCGCTTTCAAGCATTTCCCGAAACACATCATGATTTTTTTTAATTAATTTTTTTTTCGATGGAGAAAATAAAATTTTAAATTAAATGTTAAGCATTTTTTACTATTTTTTTTGCATCTTAATATTTTATGTCACTTGGCAATACAGTCAACATTCACTTTTGGCCACGTGGAATCTCAATCATCATTAGGTAAGGACATTTTAGTCTTTTCAATAAAAAATTAACGCCACAACGTCAGTTGAAGGACTAAGTGATTACCTAAAAGTTCAGTTCAAGTACCAAATTAGAAAATATCAAAGTTCAGAAACCTAGGTAGAAAATACTAGAAAATTTAGGGACCAAATTATGTATTAATCCAAAGATTAATCTCATAGTTTCACTTGTATCATTAAGTTCGAGCTAGACTCTAACTCGCGGCTCATAAAAATGCCCGTGAGCTGAGCTCAATCACAAGTTTTTCTAAACATGCCAATCTCCGAGCTCCTCGTCAAAAACTTAGCTCGAGCTAGGCTCGATCTTTAAAAATACTTGAACATCAAGCTGGCCAGTCTTAACTCATGTTGATGCGTTTATACGGTTATACCCCTATTTACGAACGCATCATCCTTCATTACTTAAAGCAAGGTGGGGTGCTTCGAAGTCCAAAATCCGATAAGCGTACAACTTAGTGGATGGGTTCGGGAAGGAATTTTAGAAACCCATTGGTTTTGAGACGGGTTTAGTTTACCATCAACCCGTCTTGAACCCGTCACATTTATATGACTAATTACGAAAAAAAAACCTACTTGTTGTATTAAGTATAAATTTATTTTGGCGTAACTTTAATAACAGTATTAAATGATTGTAAATTTAGTTATTTTGATTTATTCTTAAAAATTAATCTAAATTTACTATTACCTCTATCATTTTACTAATTAAAATATGTTGAATATGTTTTTTGCCACTTGATTCATAGATTCACAGGACGGGGCGGGTTTAGGTGAGACTGGATGAGTTTGGGAAATAGGAGTTTTGAATAGGAACAGAATTGAGAAATGTCAAATCCGTCCCAAACCCGCCCCCTATAGACAAGGAAAAATACTATATAATTAAAATAATAAAAAATAAGTAAAATAAAAGCCACAAAGGCTTATTGGCTTTTAAGCAATTTTTGTACATAAAACTATGCCTTTAAAGTTTAGTGCATAGCATTAAGGCTGTTTAGAACATGTGCCCTTCAACTTTTGTCAAAAAATAAATTCTCAGTTTGGGACAAATTCTTTAAATAAACACTTATATTGAAATTGAGTTTATGTTTGGCTCTACAGGTATAAGTTTTAGAATAATTGAAACTGAAAGAATAATTTTTGAGCTACGGAAATTTAAATTATTTTTTCAATTTCAATTTTAAACTTTAGAATTTACTACCTCCGTCTCAAAATAAACGATGTTTTAGATATTTGCACACAGATTAAAAAAACTTATAAAAAGACTGACCTAACATTATTTAAAAAATTGTTCATATTCTCAATGCATTGAAGACAAATGCTTTTCATTCCATTATAACTAACATTAATTAGAAAGTAATTAATAAGGGCAATATTTGCAAAATATGGATAAATTTGTCTTGAAATCCTATAACATTATTTATTTTGGGACAAATTTTTTTTTTTATCTAAAACATTAATTTTTTTTTTTTTGGACGGAGGTAGTAGCATCCAAACATAGCTGGAGAGTAATTATGTTTTTCTTTTAAGTTTTTGTGTATTGGCAAATGTAAATAAGTGGTCAAAGCACAACGGAAGAATCGAAAACACCCTTTCCCAAAGCCTTTTGTGTTTCCACAATTCCTCTTCTTTGTTTTCAGTACCCAAACTACATCCCACAACATATGGCATAGTTTCTTCCCAAGCTGATTACTAAATTAACAAAAATGTATTTAATTTGCATTATGCATATCCCATTCTTCTTGGGGTTTTAGTTTTGTGGCTTCAGAATTAAGTAAAAGAAGGGGGGATCTGTTTTTGGAGTGACATCAATAAGACAAAGCAAAGTTGTTTGTTTTGTGTGTGTATGTGTGTGTGTGTGTGTGTTTCTCTTTTTGAAAGATCCAAAGCATTCCCCCCACCAAAGCGGGCAGTGGGCACTTTCTATGGTACCTCCGGTCTTCCCCATCTCCATTCAATGTGTATGGTTACTTTGTCCTGCCAACTCCCACCTTGACTTTCAATCACTCAAAACCAGAAAAAAAAAAAAAAAAACTACTGTACTCCTTATATTACCATTTCAATTTTTATTTGAATTCTTGTTTTATTTATTTGTATACGATGTTTTTTCATTTTGTGTTGTTGCGTGTCATGATTGTTTTTCCGTGTTGTGTTGGAATATAATGACAGTATCACACTATTATAACAAATCGGTAGAAAAAGGTGGTGGCAGGATGGGTGAAAAACGTAAAAAAATAAATAAAAAAAATAATAGAGAAAAATCAACTATCCAAACACACTAAGAATGTCCAATCGACTTGACATAAGGGCGATTGAGATCGAATCTGATACATATGTGATAGAATCTTTCTAATGCATGTAATTCTCATGGTAAATAAGTTGAATTCTTTGTTGTGGAAGGTGTGATTTATGCACTTATAAATATGAAATTAATGATTCATAAATCATAATATCCATGAGAATATACAAAATGATTACAAACTTCTCTTTTGTGCATTAATTAAGGTATAGTTGTACATAATTTGTGATTTTACTCAAACTACTAATTTTGGAATACTTGGGTTAATTTTGTTATTGCCCCCATACTTATTTTATCATTTTTCCAACTCTTCTAACTTATTTCCAAATTTTGAATTTTTTGAATGATACAAAGTCTTATATAGAAGTGATAAGAAAAGTTTCGACCCGAAATATTTAAACTGGTACAGGTTTTTAAAAAGAATGAACCTGTTCCCAGCCAAAAATGTTTGACTGGGCTAGCTCTAGACATAGGTCCACTAGGCGGCCGCCTAGGTACCTCGATTTTTTCTATCAAAAAATGGGTTCATATTCTCACTTAATAGTCCAGTATATATAAATCATAAGGCACACATCTTAATATGTAATAGAAGACTCAGAATAAGGGCCTGTTTGTTAAAACTAAAAAGTAAGCTCTGAAAACTGATGTCTGAAAAAGTAGAGCTTAAAATATTAAGATATCATCTTTTGACTTAAAATTTTGGCTATTTTTAAGAGATACTTAATTTATTAAGTGATATAATACTGCATTATCAAACAATCTTATTTTTAATATCACTTAAAACTTTCCTAATTAAGCTCTTAATTTGGTTACCAAACATGCCCTAATTAATCTTATTTATTGAAGTTTTATCTCAACTATAAATAAAGTCACTATTCACATCTAATTTTAAAGCCCACGTGTAATACTTAGTCCCAAACTTTAATACATACATATATATATATATATATATATATATATATATATATATATAGGATTTGGTAATCGAAGTGATTTAGAAGGAAAAAAAAATTGAGAAAATACTATACCATTGAATCTTTCATTTCTACTGATTTCTAAAAAGATAAACTCTAACTCTTATATCTTACTATAATCTCTTCTTCTTGACTAATTTAAAATTTTGTTTGATTTTATTTTCTTTTTTGTGTTATTTAAAATCTGTTGCGAGATGATTATCTAGATACTTAGATTTTAAGATTTAATTATTTAAATTTTGAATATTATTTGTAATGAATGCTTATTTTATTAATTAATTAATAGTTTAAGTTTTAAATTTTGTTTGTTTAAATTGGGGCCCCATTTTTAAAGCTATCTTAAGGCCCCCCAATATCTCAGGGCCGACACTGGTGTTTGATTCCCTGTAATTGATGATTTACAAGAAAAAAATCATTTTTAGTGGCATCAAATTACTGGAGATAAGTGATAAATGCCAAAGGGAATAGGTCTAATGACATTTGAAAAATAATGACAAAACGTAATTCTATGCCTTTAATAACTATGATGGGACGGTAACATGTGATTTTATATTCATTATCCCCCATCCGAACCGCTTTTATTATTTTAAACACTTTCACCCCTTGTTTTGGTGTGACATGTTATGACTTGTGTCATCTCCAGATCAACAAAAACATGCCATGTAAGTAAGGGTGTTAGTTTTCAAATGCACTACCGACGGATGGTGGATTTTTGGACCTTCACTAGATACATTCTGTGGATATTGGTGGGTTTTTGTTTTTGATACTTGACAAATATTTCATCCTACATTTTGTTCTGCCGTCAAGTTCAGATTTATCAAATTCTCATTTACTGAATTCGCAACTCGCTTTTTCACTTGAAAAACTTTTGATAAACCTACAGACAATTTTTAATCAGTAAAAACCCATAAATTGTAGATTTAATTAGATAGATGCTAGATAGTTATTGTAAATTGTATGAATCTTATGCGGCCTCCGTACTAATGTTTTTTTGTAATTATCTATAAGAAAAAAAAATAGTACTACAGATTGTAAGAATAAATAAATATAATAATAAAAAGAAGAATAAATAAATATAATATCCATAGACAAGGTATATGATATATATATCATCTCTAGAAAATCTGGGGTGTCACTGGTCCTTTTTTCTGGGTGCAATGGTCAGATAACTGCGAGTACACTAGTACTAATGGGGTGGGCCCGTTTTGAGTATGGGTTACTCTTTCTTTTTCTCTTTATAAATAAACTGTCAACATTGTCAAAACGTTGGTCCACTGCCCCTGGGTCTGGGCCCATTACGACAGAGATACGCTGGTGATGGAGCTCTGCTCAGATCAGGCTTTCAAGTTGACCATGGGCTTTATGGGGCCCACAATGACTGGTTGATGATGATGGCCTCTACACGACCGACATCCAGACCGTTGAATTACTGACACGGTTTATCATTTTTCCTGACCGTGACATATCCGTTTTGCAAAACCTTGGCGGTCTGTTTGGGCCGGCCTCCTTTTAGCTTTTTACTTCCTCCAGCTTTAAATTATTATCTTATTTTATTCAATTAGTATAACACCCGTGCAATGCACGGGAATTTTATAAATATAAATAAAATATTTAAAAATTTTAATATTAACAAAATAAATAAATAATTATACTATAAATATTATAAGTTAATTTAAATAAATAATTAAAATATGAAAGTTAAAAAAATTAATAAAAGAGAATCACATAAATAAAATAATTTATAATTATAAAATTAGAAATAATTCTGAAGATATCCGGGTCTCAATGAGTATTACGAAATTTAGAGATACAATAACTAAGCTCTAATACCAATTAAAACAACTAATGCTTTGATACCAATAAAATAGTCAATTTTCAGGCTTAGATATAAAATAGTTAAGCTTTGATACCAATTAAGGGATAATTTCACCTCTGCAATGCATGAAATCTATATTAATATAAAAATTTAATATTTTAGTGAGTGCAATGTATAAAAATTTAATATTTTAGTGAGTGCAATGTATAAAAATTAAAAAATAATCAAAAGTAAATATAAAAAGATTACTCCAGACTTTAGTTGATAGACATTGCATAAGACACAATTGTAAAAATAAAAATAAAAATATTCCACATACACCTTACATTAACATTATAAATAATTTACTTTTTCGGAAAAAAATTACAATTTTTTTTCCATTTTCTAATATACTTTCATAGGGTTTTACTTATACTTTCTTCAGATTTGATGAAAAGAACCAAAAAATATTTTCATCTATTTTTTTTCTGATTGATCTGAATTTTTACCAATCGCATGGTTTCACTTAAAGCTTATGTATATTTTTCATATTTTTTTGTTATAAATATTTTGAATCTATAGAAATGAACTTCAATATTTTAGATATTCTCTCTGTCCGACTGTCCCGAATAAATGTTCCTAGTTGATAAAACTCAGGAATTAAGAAACATAATTAATGATATGTTGTAAAATTTGTTCTGACAATAATACCCATGAACATTAATTGAGTTCAACTTTTCTAAACAATTAGGTTTCTCAAAGATATACTATATTAAATGAAGCTTTAAGGGTATATAAAATTACTTATATTTTTTTGATTATTTACCGATCGCTTGACATTTGTTTTCTTATACCCCTGCTTCAAATTTTTAGAAAGGAACCAAAAAACAAAATTTTAAACCCGTATTTCTTTCTTAAAAATTTGCTTGACTCTCAAGGTAAGTCCAAATTTTATCAACTTTGACATTAACATATTCATAATGTGATCTGATTTTTTTTTTATTTTGACGTAAAATAAATGTGTTTATTTATTTATTTTATTTTTTTGTATCTTAAAATATATGATTTGAATAAATATTTTTTTATTTTGACGTAAAATAAATGTGTTTATTTATTTATTTTATTTTTTTGTATCATAAAATATATGATTTGAGTTTTTTTTTTATTTTGACGTAAAATGAATGTGTTTATTTATTTATTTTATTTTTTTGTATCTTAAAATATATGATTTGAATATTTTATCGATATAATGCCTTTTGCATACTAATTATGTGAATATTTTTTGTTATAATAACTCCAGATCAAATGAAATAGACAAAATTTGTAGGACTATATAATTTTCGTTAAAAGTTTCTTACGATGAATTCTTTTGTTAATATTAATTTGCTGAACCTATAAACTCAAAAGTTTAAAGGTCGCATAAGAAATCATTTGCAAAAGAACATTCATTGAATTGGGAATTGAAATCATCATTATATTGTAGACTAACTTTTGATGTTTTAATGTTGACCAACTTAAAAATTAGAAATTTATATTTTCAATGCAAGCACAAGTTTTCATCAAAACAAATTGGGTTCTAATTTTGGCAAGTAGATTTTGGCGGGAATTTTCCTTTTATAGACTCAATTGTTATTATATATATATATAGATTAGATACCCAATAACGTTTCATCTCCCCAAGACGTTCAAAGAATTTATCTTGGAGATGGTTCATGTATTTAGATTGTTTATTTATTCATTTCCCATTCAATTAATAATCTGTAATATATTTCAATGATTAAAAAATATTTATATATTATTTCATTGCAATTCGAATTTTGAGTAAAGCTAGAAACTATTCATAACTTTTTTATTTCCTTGCTGAATATAAATGCGAGCCGAAATGAATTGGTAAATATGGTATTTATCCAACTCATCTATTAATTTCAACATGTTCAATGATTCAGGATAAAGAAGAAGTGAACAGTTTATCAATTTATTTATCCAATTAATTATAATGAAAAACTCGAGGTTGTTTTCCCAAAGCATAAATAGGTTTTATACAATACAGAATAGTTTCCAATTTTGGAAAGTGCTTTTTGGCGGGATCTTTCCAGAATTGGACACTATTCTGCTTTTATATATATATAGATACACAAATCTAAAAAAAGTATGGACAAAATTCGGATCGACCTCTTTTAGATAATTTTTATTTGCGAAAGTCCACTTTAACTATTTTCGATCATAAAAAACACTTTTGTTGCGAAATATCATCTATTCCCTTAAAAAACACGACCACCCAAAAGAAGAAGGTGTGGATGTCTAAGAGAAGTCAAAATATAATGAAAAAGAGTAGTTGTTCATCGAAAACCATTAGCGGAGAAGTCATTGTTTAAGCTTCAGTGTGGCGGTGCCATAGTGAACTCGGGTGGATAAAAGGTTATCTTTCTGTTAGGCTCACTCCTCTCCTATCTTGATTAGTTCCATGCCAGATGATGTTAAGGGGATTGCACTCTGGTTGTGAATCTCGTAGCACCTTCAAATAGGCAGGTCGGGCAACACATACGAATTGCCAACGCTTCTTTTTCCAGGGCTTCCTTTCTACTAAGGCAATTTTTTATTGAAAATGCACTCGTGAAGTGAAGGGGTTTCTTGGAAATTGAAAGGGCAGGGGTAATTTTGAAACAAATAGTCAGTTTATCACTTAAAGTAGATTTAAGCGGTTAGAAACAATTATATTGTCTTTATGCGGTTGAAAATCTCATAAAGAGGACCGGCCCGCAATTTTTTCAAAAAATAATTGACTTGATTATTAATATTAGTAAAGTGTCTAGTTTTATTTAATGCACATGTGTATGTGACTCATAATTAAAGTAGGAAGAAAAAGTAAGGGTAAAATGGTAAAAATATTGTACTAAAAATAAAACTTTCAAACAAAACAATTATTTTTATATGAACAAAAAAAAGTAAGATAATAATTTAGGGACGGAGAGTGTATTATCTTTATCTTCTTCTTCTTCTTCTTTCTTTCAACTGCTTTTAACCAGAAATCCACTATGCACTTTTGGTGTGTGTACCATTTTGATTTCACCTCTTTCAAGTTAAAAATTATGGAGTACTTTTTTCTTTTTTTAAAAAAAATTTATGTTTCGTTGTCTCAGAAAAATATCTATTTTTTTATGCTTTTTATTTTGAAATATTACTTTTACCAATTTAATATTTATAATAAAATTTATTAGTTTTTTATTATTTATGTAATGAGTCAAACAAGACTTTTTTTAAAAATTGAGGCAGTATTACCAAAATATAGATCGATTTATCTAAAATTAAAAACTGAAACCGAAACTGAAACCAAACCAAAAAGCCAGTTCGGTCTCCAACTTCGGTTTTATACTTCCTCCATCTTAAAATAAGTGTCTCTTTCTATAAAAAAATGGTCTAGAAATGAGTACACATTTTATAAGTAAGTTACTAAATTCACTTTTATCAACTGTCATATTCCAATATACTATTTAAGTTCTATAAGGAGGTCAACAAGGATATTTATGTCAATATGTTATTAAACTGAGTTAAAAGTCAACTTTCTTAATTTTTTAAAAAATTAAAATAAATTGTATTTTGGATCGATCAGAGTAACACATTTGACACAACACAATAGTAAGTAAGCTTAAGTAACCATAAACAAATTGGTGAACATAATTATTATTATACATATACATATATATATATATATATGGGGAGTATTTTTGAAGTAACCATTGAATACTCCCCCATATATATATATATATATGAAACTTCAGCAAAGCGGGAAGCATATAAAGAAGCTTTAAGAGGCTTGTAAGGGAAGTTTTACGAGCCTTACAGCAGAAACTTGACGAAACTTACAAAAGAAGAAGTCTGACAAAACTTACGGAAGAAGCCTCGTCACTCTACTATAAATAAATAGAAGGCTCATGCTTTTATTTCAGTTAATCTTATAAGTTTTACTCCCTCCGTTTCAGGTAAAGAGTCTATTATACTATTTTGGGATATTTCATTTAAAGAGTCTACTTTTAAAAAATTATGTTTACAATTTTAATTATCTTTTATCTTTACTCTCCACTTGTGTTGTAATCATTTTGGTTGTATTTAAGTATTTTTGTAATTATAACAAAACTTAATGATATTAATATATCCCTTAATAATTAGACTTTTCAAACGTAAACTCTTTGGGTGGAACAGAGGGAGTAAAATACTAGTCATTCCTTTTTACTCTCTCCTCAGCTTGTATAATATACTACTCCTGAAATAAAATTATATACTTTATTTACATCTTTATTTCCTTTCTTGTATATCTTTTATAACACTTCCTTAATTTTTTAAGAAAATTAAAAATAAACTTCATTTTGGGTCGATGGGAGTACATAACACTGATAATAATTTTACACAGCACAATAAACTTAAGTAACCATAAACAAATTGGCGAACACATATATATAGCTTTACTTCTCTAAACCTTAATTAGCTCCTTAGAGCCCGTTTGTTCGCGCGTTTTGGTCAAAATGCAGGGTTAAAACACAGCTTATTCCTTAACTTAGCGTTTCAATGCTGCGGTAGAAAACGCTACGTTTTCAAAACGCAGCTACGTTTTAAAACGCTGGAATTCCTAGCTTTTTCCCAAAACGCAGATTTTAAAACGCAGGGAATAAAAGCGCGTTTTGACATAATATCCCAAACGCATTTATAAAGAAAAAAACCGCGTTTTAAATAATCTGCGTTTTAGAAACGCTGCGTTTTTAAAACACTGCGTTTTCAAAACGCTACACCAAACAGGCTCTTAATTTAAAGTTTAAACCTTTGTTCCAAAAGCTAAAAGTTGTCGGTTCTGGAGTTTAGCATGGTTTATTACGCTGTAAAAGTAATAACATTGGTTCAAGGCCCAAGCAATTGGGACTAAGTTTCTTCCCTTAAAATTTGGATATTTGAGGCCGAATTGTGAAGCCTGTGGTTAGCTAGTGGGCAGGTCTCAGTGGCCCAATTAAAGAGATATGGCAATGATGAAAGGTATTCCAGTGGCCCAAGTGCCACTGACAAATTGTACAATCCCTCGTGGCACAAGCGCTCTATGTGTTGTTAAAGCAGAGATGTTAATCGGGCTGGTCCTAGCGATTTCGGGTCAGTTATAGCGGGCTGTGGCCCTAACGGGCTTCGGGTTAGACGGTTTAATTTTTTCGGGCCACTAATATTGCAGACCTAACCCTAACCCTAGCTGGCTTCGGGCTAAACGGGCCACTAACGGGCAATGACTAAAAAATTAAATATATCATAAATATATCACAGTCTCCATAAAAAAGCTAAAAAAAAATTTAGCAAACAATAAACATAAGACAAAGTTCAAAGCCATTTTGGATTCAAAAACAACACAATGACAATGCTGAATTGACAATTCATTGCACCATTCAATCTATAATATCGTCAATCAAGTAAGCATTTTGGAGCATTGATTTCCAATAGACCACATTGTATAATTGAGAAAAATAATACTCCTATCAAAGAAAGAAAGAAAAAGAAACCCAGTGCAGCAACAATTCAGCGTTTGGAGTTATACACTGTCACTAAAAAGAAGACAAGAATCCAAATGGTAGGAACTATTAACTAAGCATAGTCAATAATTTATGGTCAAGAATCCAAAATTCCAAATGAAAAGAACAGAAATTACTTTACTGGACATAAATTTGTGTTACTAAATAGTCAATAATTTATAGTCGACAAAAGCTTATGAAAAGAGTTGAATCAGACCTTGGAAATGTCGCGGAACTGAGAGGGAATGTCGGACCGAGTTGCGGTTCTTTGGAGACGGTCAAACGGCCGGCGGGACTACGGGAGTGACGCCGTGAGGGAGTGACGTGACGAACTGATTTCTTGACACGGTCTGTGAGATGTGAGAACTGAGAGAGAGTGAGAGACGAAAGCGAGAGAGAGAATTCAGAGTATCAGTCTATCAGACCATGGTTGGCTCCTTCAGTCCTTCTTCCTTGCGAATTGCGAGCTTGCAGCGGCTTAAGGTAAGGACTTAAGGCTAGGGTTTTAGACAAATATGAAAAGTTACTCTTTTACCCCTCAGCCCACGGGCCAACCCGAAAGTCCGACGGGCTAGCCCGTGAAACTCACGGCCCTATAGGGTCAGCCCGTTTAGCCCGGATGTTTAAACGGCCCCAAAAAATTCAACCCTAACCCTGATTATTTCAGTTTAAACGGGTCGACCATACGGGCCGTGACCTTTTTAACATCTCTAATCAATACAACCGTGAATTTGATCTGACGTGACTATAGGTAATTACCACTTTCAATTACATGTGACATTTTTTATCTCTTCTTTCACATTCAATTAGAAGATACCGCTCCAATGCAAATGTGAATTTAATTCCATGTAGAATGGGTCTCACAACTAAAGTGAAGAGCGAGATGAGCTCTAGTTATTTTTTAATTTAAAAAATGATGACTAGGATGTCTCCACACCCTGAATGTGAAAAATTCACATTCTCATCCATAACGTGAAAAAAAATTTGTTGTCATGTCATATTCACAAGGCTTCTTCACATTTGCATTGGAAAGATTTTTTTTTCAAAAAAATGTCAATCCTAGGTGGCACCCCTTTTTTCACATTCACATTGGCATTGGAGATGCTCTTAGTGGTTTATTGGGTGAAATTCAGGCCAGTACCTTTTAATAAATTTTCAACCGTTTTAGTTCTCTATAATTGTTTCAAATTGAAAAATGACACTTTTATTGCGAAATATCATCTATGCCCTTAAAAAATACGGAACAGACACGCAATGCATCGCGATACTTAAATTGATGCACCGAGATGCACAAATTGTTGCATCGCGATGCATAAAACAATACTAATGCACAACATTACACTTGCAATGCATCAAAGTGTGCATCGCGATACACAAAATTGTACTAAAAAGTACTATTTTTGTGCATCGCAATGCACAACATTACACTCGCGATGCATCAAAAATTGTACTAAAAAGTACTGTTTTCATGCATCGCGATGGACAACTTTTATTTCTGGTTATGTTGTGAATACTAGGAAATTAAGATTAAATGAACTCTACAAGACACTTATAAAATCCTTGTTTCGTTGTGCCAACATTCAATGATTGCAAAAAATATTGATAAAACAAAGTCATAAAAAATTAAAATAAATTTGAAAATTATATTGATCTTGTCTTTTTAATATGAACTAGGCATGAAAAGAGAAAGAGAGAGAAAAAGATGAAGTTGTAGCAAAAATAAGGAAAACAATGCTTAAAATGTTGTTTAAGTTGTTACAGGATTAGTTTTGAAAAAATTGACTAATTTATCACTTAAAATAAATTTTTAAGCAGTTGGAAACAAAAAGGAGGGGGCCTAAAGCAGTTGAAAATCCTATAAAGGGGCCGACCCACAATTATTCCTAGTTTATTCTTATTTACTTATTTTATTTTGTAGATTTAATTTTAATTTTAATTCTTAACTTTTTAGTTTTATATTTTCTCTTTATATAATTTTCTCTTTCTCCTTTCTAGTTTTCTTTTTTGTCCCCAAGAGATATTTTCCCTCTCCCATGAACTCAATCATTTTCCTTGCATTTTTTTTCATTTTTAAAATTAATATTTTATACTCATTTCGTTCCTAAATAATTGTCTTCCTTTTATTTTTTTGTCCGTTTCCAAAAAATTGTCTTGTTTCTAAACCTTTCTTTTTAGAAAAATACTTTTATCTGTTTACCATTACTTTTTCTTCCAATTTTAATTATGATCACATGCACAAAGGTTTTAAAGAAAAGCATATACTATACAAATATTTATAATAGAATCAATTAATTTTTTTAATCCATGTGACCTGTGAGAACCTGAAAATTTACCTATTTTGATTTTTAAAAATTTAAACGAATTTGATGCTATTTTTGACATATTTTACTAAGTCAAATAGTTTACTCTCCTTTAAAATTTTACATTACTTTAAAAATAAAAAATGACATGGTAAATACTACTTATTTAGTTAACGTTTTTGGGTTAGTAAAATAATATTTTGTATGAAGTTTATATTGAAAGAAAAAAAAGAAGTATATATGCTAAATATTTTATTATAACTTTGGTATATTACAATATTATTTTCACATACTTTGACAAAGTTGATGTTTCTTTTGTTTCCACCGTGCATATCACATTATAATGAGACTCATGAAATGATTTTTGGTCAATATCTTAGCCATGCAAATGTTTTATATTATTTTGGATGATAAGAAAATTAGTATGTGCATGATTTTAATAACAAAAGTCAACGATAGTATTTGCTTGGTGTTGTTGTGCGGTAAAAGTCGAAGGATTCTTAAGTAGTAAGGCTTGGGATGGCCCCATTAATTGATCCTTGTAAGTTAGTACACCTCCTAGCTTGTGCACCTGGTTAGATGGAGGGATATATATATTAGTTCATTGATAAGTTATGGTCATTAAAACAAGGGTTAATTAGTTCTTTGACTATGGGCTATTTACTAGTAGTCTCTTAATAATTTTTTTTTTCAAATTTCAGTCTCAAGAGTATCAAAAAGTCACGCAGCTAGTCCTTTTGATAGATACCGTTAGTAAAATTTCGTTAAGTCAATCATGTGTGATGCATTAGCCATTTTTCAAGGATATTATGAGAAATTCTTTTTTCTATATATAAAAAAAAGAAAAATCAAAAAGTCCTAAGTTTTCTTCCTCATTCCCCCTCTCTAACAAACAACGAAGAAGCAGCAGCAGCAGCACAGACAAAGACAAAGACACAGCAACTCTCCCCATGCACTTCCTCCGCCATCTTCTCCGTTCATCTCCAAAAGCTCCGGCGGCCCCATCATCTCCCATAGATCCGAGAGTCAACCCCATCATCTTTTAAATATCATTTTAATATTTACTTGATTTATGGATAATTAGGATAAATATCATCTTTTTGAAAAAAGTTCCAGAACTCCGACCCAATTACAGTCCAGTAGTCCATCCCCAAATCGTACCAGCGTTAAACACTTTCTCGTTGGAGGATCTGACGGTGAAGAATGACCGGCTTGACGACATGTCTTTCCATTGAGTCCATCTCCGAGTCATGAACTCGTACATGAACACGTCGATGGCAAAATCGAGGGTTTTGTCGGAGAAATAAAAAACTAGGGTTTAGTTGGATCTAGTTAGATTTGATATCTATTCTAAGGTTTTGATTTTCCCCGCTTTGACTAGACAGTCGAGCTTTGTGACAAGTACCCACCTCTCTTCTTTAAGGTCATGACAACCTACACGATGGCGACCTCTGCCACTGTCACCATCACTACCCCTCTATACCGTCGTCGAAGCCCTTACCGAAACTGTCGCGCTCGCTGCCTCTCTCAACCATGGTTGTTATGGAGATGGAGAGATGAAAGGGAGAAGAAATGAAGAGTTGTGTGTGTTTGCGAGGGAGAGGTAACCGTAGTGCTCGCTGTCTCAGTCGTGTTATTGCAAAGATGGAGAGATGAAATGGAGAAAAAATATAGGGTTGCGTGTGTGTGTGGGCAAGGGAGAGGTGAGTGGAACCCTAGAATAAATGGTAAGTCATGATAGAGAGTTGGGTTGATTCAACGTCCCATTCTCAGAATCAAATTAATCAATTATTTATTTATTCAAATAACAATATAAAAATGTGTTATAATTAAATCTCACTGAGAAAAATTTTCCATAATACTCTTAAAAAATGGTATGTGTAGCACACATGATTGACTTAACGGATTTTTTCTAATGACATCCATCAAAAGGACTAGCCGCGTGATTTTTTGATACTTTTAAGACTGAAATTTTTATTTTTTTAAGGAACTAATTGTAGAAAAGTCCATAGTTAAAAGATTAATGGTGTGATTAACCCTTAAAACAACAAGAAAAGTACGTCTCTCGTCTCCTCCATTTCTCGAAACAAATCAGTCCATCCCTCCCTCCCTTTATTTTAGCTCCCATAAATTATATTTTGTGTACGATGTCAATTTAGTTTGCGATGTTTAAGTGTTTTGACGAACCGACTTCGTAGGGTCGACATGCTTGAGGTGTAGATCGATTCTATCGAAAAATATGATGTTGGACAGATGATTTTCGGTTTTAGGATTTATCTCATTTTGAGGTAAGAAAGACTATGTCGTACTGATTCCGAGTCAGTTTGATCACGTGATCGTCTTTCTAAAAATATCATGATTTATTGCTATTATTTCATCATGTTTATTAAATGAATTTCGAAATAGTTTGTTTATATTATTTTATGATTTATCGTAATTTGGTTAAAAGCATAATTATGTGAAATATTTTAATGATACTAGTCGGTCTCAGTGAACCCCATTACTACTATTGCTTATGAGTTGGTGGACTCAAATTTTGAGTGCCAACAATTGAGATGCATATGAGTTTCATATTTTGCCACTGAACCCGAGCCCAATAGTATACTAGACTGTGATATATGATTGAGCAGTTTGTTTTGATGTTTTGAACATGTATATCGTGTTTCGTTATTTAAACGTTGATTTGCTAAGGCATGATATTATTGATTTAGTTATTGCACATAATTTAACTCCATGGCTAAAGTGGTATTTGAATCGTATGTCTCCGTTCTATTCTGTGGTATTATGTATCCCCTACTTTGTTGGGCTCACAAACTCACCCCCACCAGTTATTTAAGTTTTGCAAGTTGGATTTGATCAGAGTGCACAGTTGAAGCGTGGCTAACCGCGAGGTGGGGTAGAGAACGAGCCTAGTGATTAGTTGATAGAAGTGATTGTTGTAAAATTTAGATTTTAATTGAGTTGTTGTATCAAGGTTGATATTTATAAGATTGACGTTTTTAGAAGTGAGTGTTATTTATTTTTCGCTGCAAGATTGAGATATTAGTATATGATTTTGAAAGCAGGTGGTGACTTCGGATCGTCACAATGACCAATCATACAGGACAATTATTTAAGAACGAGTGAGTAGTATTTTTTATTTCTAACCGTGTTTTCTCTTCCACTCTCCCCTTTCTCCACGTCTAACTTCCATTAATGCCCTTTTCATCTTGTCACATGACATCCTCTGAGGGATTGCAGTGAGTACTAAAACTGTTACGCTACAAAATTTCCTTCTTTCTTGATTAAGTATAGATGCTCATAATAGTAGATTTTCATATTTTTTAGAGATGGAGTAGATGTTTTTCCTTTCCCTTTCAAATTCTGAATGATATGCTACATAATAGGGCCTTGTGCTCCTCCCCTCTTCAAATCATTCTCATTCAATGGAATTTCAAGTTGACTACATCCGCATCTATTTATCTATCAATGACGATACACTAGTCTCCTCTCTCTAAATCCATTTCCAATTATTGTGATTTTGCTTTGAAGACAGAGTGTATGTATATTTTTAATGCAGAGTTGTTATTACAGTAGTTATAAACCTGACAATGTTGTATAAATATAGCTAATAATAGAATCAAGACAATCAACTACCATTTTATTTGTAAATTTGTGTGTACTAATAACAAGTGTCTTTAAACATTAAATACTTGGCTTCTATTATGCTAATGAAATCTTGTTAAACACTAGTTATCTTAAACTAATAGTTCCTTAGACTAATGTGTAATATGTCCATAATACCGACATAGTTGATTAATTTTTTGATTTCTTAATTAATAAATTATTTTTGGTATTTATCGTGTCAATACTTTTATGCTCTTCTAGCATTCATCAATTATGAATTACAAATTTCCCTATACAATTTTTGAGCTATAGAATAAATCTATGCAAAACTAGGAAATTTCTCGATAATTTAATTTAATTGGATTTTGAAAAATTGCATATCAGCTTATTTAAAAATATTAACAATGATTTAAACACATGTTCCCATTAAATCACTTTTTTTTTTATTCCTTTTAATACTTAAAATTATATAACTTGGATATAAAATATTTTTCGGCAACGATTCAACTTTTATTATACTTTATTTCGATTTTCCTAAAGAGCTTTTACAAATAGAACATTCAAAAGATGGGTAAATTACAAATAACCCTCGTAACTATGGGTTGGGTTCAAATGGCCCCCCTTAACTATCAATTGAAGCAATGTACCCCCTCAACTATAGTATTTTTCTTAACCACAGCTTCTATTTAGGCACTGCCATTTGAGTTGATGTAAAATACTCACCCAAAACTCATGCAACCATCTTTAAGTATTTTTTTTAATAATAAAGCTCTATTAGTATTTCAATTGACTATTTTACTCTTATTGCTCTAAGTCTCTCTTTGTACAAAAAGATTATCAAAAAAGCAATCGTTTATCTTTATTTTGAATATTATCATAAAAATAATACGTACATATGATCATGTGAGTATTAAATGGGAAAATTCCGTTGATTCATGCCTAAATAAAAAGTGCAATTTAAGAAAATGTTATAGTTAAGGGGGACATTGCTTCAATTAGTAGTTTAGGGAGGTAATTCAAACTTGACCGATAGTTGTGGAGTTCTTTGTAATTTACCCTAACAAAAATTAACGATTTAGGTAGCCGGTAAGTTATAAGATCCCAGCATTTGAATCAAATCTATGGTTCGAAACCTCACCACAGCAAAATCCGCATAACTAGCCAATCTCCATTCCGTCGTAACTCTCTCTCCCCTCTCTCTCACACACACACACACACACACACGAACTATGCAAATGGCCATGGATGGAGGGGGAGGAGGAACGACGCTGTCAGAAATATACCAGACCTCGAAGCGTTTATTATTGAAGAGCAGGGATGGGTTGGAGAGACTCGAGCGCCTCGAATTCTCCTCGGCCGCCGCCGCTGCTATGGACTCGCCCGAGCTATCGCTCACCGTCCAAAGAGATATCGCTCAGATCCAATCTCTTTGCATCGACATGGATCGTCTCTGGCGTTCCGTCGCCGCCAAATCGCAACGCGATCTCTGGAAAAGGTCCATCCCCCCGCACTCCCTTTATTTACTGTGATCTCAATTTTACCATTTCTACCGCATAATTGAGTCCGAAATGAGTATGTGGATTGTGATTTCTGATCGTGTGATGAAATAGAAGTGAATATGTTGTTGTTGCTGATAGATAGTAAGGGTTAGGGGTTTTTTTCTAAACATTTTGTTGTTATAGGTGCCTGTACATAATGTGCCCATTTTATATGGCATAGCGATTTGAAGGTGACAGGCGATAGATTTTCTTTTTGAATTTCTGAATCCAAGCATTCACTCAAATCGCACAAGCGCTACGCGGCACTAGTCTAGAATACTTTTTGATAAGTAATTTGGCTGGCTTTTGTTCAATATTGAGCTGGCAAAAGCGTTTCTGAGATCACTGTAAACTTTAATACTTTTTTATCAGCTCCTGATTACATTGCATTATAAACTGTGTAAGTTTGAGGACACAATTAGTCTATTCTGATAACATGTGGACCTGTTTGAGGTTGACTAGTATTTACATAATTGAAGAAGAGAAAGTTACAGAAAGATGATAAATGTACATTGAATAACTATTATATGAATGATAAGGAAGACGAAAACAGGGAAAGCATTTGGACCATATCAAATTCACATGCCTGCCCAATGTGTAGAGGAAGAAAACTTTAGGGCCAATCTACAAAAATGAAGGAGATATCAGAAGTTACATGAATGTAGGTGTATAAAATTAATGAAATATACAATGAACTTTGAGAGAGAGTCAAGAAATTGAATCAACATGCAGTCAAAAGTGGAAACCATTTAGTTTTTGAGAAGAAAAATTTATGAAATGATATAATATAGTTTTTGTGGACTTAGTTAAGGTATACAACTGAGTTCCGAGAGAGATTATCTGGGTATTAGAGAAGAAACAAGTTAAAGTTAGATCCATTGATGTGAAGACGGATATATATAATGGAACTAGGACAATAGTTAGAACTACAGCGGGAGAAACCTGTCAGTTCCAAGTTATTGTAGTACTAAATTATATCAACTTTAAGCCCTCAATCCTTATCCTTTCGCGTTAGATATGGATGGTTGCCTAAACATTATTAGGCATCGTGCATGTTATTTGCGATGGCATTATCCTAATTAATGAGATGAATGCATGATTACTGCTAAATGCAAAAAGTTGAGAGAAGCTAAAAAGTAAAAGAGTTTACCATAAACATAAATAAAATTGAGTGCATGGAATGCAGTTTTAGTGGTAGAAGGAGTATTAATGGAGACTCATATTGGTTGGATGGTCAAGGAATACCTCAAAGGGATCAATTTCGTTTTCTAGGGTCAATTATTAACTAAGAAGGAAAGGTGGGGATGATTTTAGTCACAGGATAAAATTAAAGTTGGGTAATGCGGAATGTGCTTGAAGTGTTACGTGATTCGCGTGTACTCCTTAAGTTGAAGAAAAATTCTATAGGACAACTATTACACTCACTTTCTTTTATCAAATATAGTTTTGGACAACAATGAAACAACATTCTAAGAAAATGATTGTAGCTGAAATGAGAATGTTAAAAGTGGATGTTGTAAAACTAATGATAGAATTCGAAATGAACACATTTGAGATATGAGAGTAAATTGTTTGAGATGGTTCGGATGCATACAACATAGACCATTTAGTGTACACTTGGAGGTGCAATAATATCTATATCAACAAAAATGCTAGTGCTCGAGGTAGAGGATATGAAAACTAACATGGACGGCAATCATTAAGAAGGATATGCTGATTTTATGCTGGAGCAAGGTGAATGGTGAAGTTTATTTAGGCCCAAGTAAATGGGACAGAGATGTAGTAGTGAGTCTTTTGAAGTTCTCTTCAATGACGTCCTAAATTGGTCACCAAACCGATATTAGTATTTACACTTTCTGCATAGGAAGACCGAAGCAGTACATTGGAACATGAAAAGCCGAAAACAGAAATGATTATGAAAAATCTTCCAAAAGAGGGCCTTAGATTGGTAAAACAAGTGTTTAAGATATAGAATATAGGTCTTTGGTAGTTTGCATGGGGATAGCTATGTTTCTTTACTGTTTTCCTCTACTTTTTGACTTTTGACACCAAGAGCTGTCTTCATTTAAAAATTTCCTTTATTATTAAATTGTTTCCAAGAGTACCAGCATAGAAACTTCTTCCTACTATTTGCAAACGCTAGTTTTATGTTCTTTAAAGGATGGAAATGGGAAGCTGTTCCATATACGCTGTACGTTTGGGACCTATGTTCTATGATATTACTTGGGCTTTTTCTTAGGGGAGTAAAACTTAGCCTTATGAATTTGGTTGTCGTTTGGTTAACTTTTCTAAACCCTTTTCTATTGAGTACATGTGTGTTTGTGTGTGTGTGTGTGTGTGTTGGTGGTGGTGGTGGTGTGTGGGGGGTATTTGAATTAAATTGTTCTTGAGCGCCCGTTATTAAAATGCAGTACCTCCTCTCACTGCCATAGCTCTGTTCTCCCTCTCTCTCAACAACTTTATGACCCCACCATGATTCTTTCTCTAAATCTTTCTTCATCTTAGATTATTTTCTCTTTTTAGGATTATTTATCTATTTCTAGATTGATCTCTTTCACCTTTTCTAAATGGGTCATTGCCGCCGTTAATGGGGAACTAGATTAAGGTTGCATGGCCCAAAATAGGGGGAAGCTGGCTTCCATCATTAGTAGCCCACTTGAAAAAATTGAAGTGCGAATGTAAAGTGAGTAGAGGCAGTGTTCTAGGCACATGGGTTGAGGAGGTGGGTCTTTGCCCCACTAAGGCACCAAGGTTTAGAGCTGCTGCCTGACACCTTAACTGTCACGTATAATGGTGTCTTCTTATGTGAGGTTGTCTTAACTGTAAGAGTTGGTTCAATGAGTCTGTGCAAGTGAGTTGTAGTAAGTTCATTGATTGATATGCTGTGCTTTAGTACTTGTACCTTGTCTATTGTACCAATTGTGTTATAAGAAAATTGCTAGTTGTATCAGTTTTTTCCACTCTTGATCCAACACCCTGGCAGATTGCAACTCTATGATTTTCCAGTTTGATCATTTTGGAATTGATCAAAAATGTCTTACTGAAGTAGTTTAAGTTTAACAAAGAAATTGTCACAAGAAAGTGGACTTTCTCTTTAGGATTTTGGAGCAACTGTTTTCAGTACTTCTTTATGAATTCTATAAATAATCAGTGATAGTAATTTACTAGCTTCTGTATTATGATGACTGTCCCGGTATTTAATCTTGGAGTATTCCAATGTGCCTTCATTAAAATTAATCGGGAAATACACAACAATTGAATTAGTTGGTATAACAAGTCTTAGCAAGGAGTCATGAAACTTTATATGCCTACAATACTGAGTGACTGGTGCAGGAGTTGATGCAGCTTCTACAAACTGAAAAGAATATTGCTACTTTCTTTTTCGGCCTTTTCTAATAGGAACTTTTACTAAACCATTGTTTTCATATGATCTTTTGGGAAGGAATGCAAGAGTTGTTATTATTCCACAAATCTGTTCTACTTTGTTTTTGTTTTGGAATATTGCAATATGATATCTTATAGTCTTTTTTATTGGTTAATGATAGTGATGCAATTATACTCGATTTTCTACTAAGTTGAAAGATGGTTAACAGCTGACAAGCTGAATCTGTATTAATTTGTAATGTAGAAAAGTGGAACAAGTAGCTGAAGAAGCTGCCTCATTGAAAGAAAGTCTGGATAAGTACTTCCAACGAAACCAGAGACGGAAACAGGAAGCTCAGGAGAGGGCAGAGTTGCTCGGAAGAGCTGTATGCATCTCTTTTGTCTCTCGGCATTTTAAAGTTGGTTATCCTCTGTTGTTTGATGTCTCTTAGTACACGTGATCCTAATAGATCTTCTTTCTATTCTAGAATGGGGAATCCTCTCATATTTTAAGAATTTTTGATGAAGAAGCTCAAGCAATGACGTCAGCCCGTAACTCATCCAGAATGTTGGAAGAAGCTACAGCAACTGGGGCTGCCATCCTTTCCAAATATTCTGAACAAAGAGATCGCTTAAAGGTATCTTGTACTCAAGTAGTATACATTCACATTCAAAGTATGCAGATACACATCTGTAAACATACGTACACACATTCGTTTTTATAATCAACAGTGTTATGTGCAGTATTGTTGGATTCCTTATGTGGGTAATCAATCATTCTGATACTTGACCTCCATTATACGTAAAAAGCCAAGTCAAAGAGGTTACTCATCAGTGACTTTTAAGTGAACCATGATAATCAAGTAACTTAACCCAAGAACAATGGAAGACACTGTGAAAAAGTGCCAAAATCATTGTGATGTCTGTAATTATGGTCCTAAGTTGTTACCAGAAAGTCTCAGTTTACCCTCTGCACCCTTCTCTTAAACTCATTCATGATCTGTTTGTTCGTTTACTCGTTTGTCTCTCCCTTTCTAATTTATAATATATCAAAGTTGTTACTAATACATGCCTTATAGGTAAATTATGAAAGTCAAACAAGTTAAATCTAGAACAAGGGGGAAAACAGCATGACAAAATGCCAATCTGATTGTGAAACATGTCATATGTTTTCCCGAAATTTGGTCTAGAAATTCTGATTCTCCTTCTACACCTTTTTAGCTCATTTATGATTTGTTTGTTTGTTCGTTTCTTTATTTCCTTATTTAATTTATGATGTTCTATCTATCATGCAATGGACAATTGAGACTGACATGAAAAGATAAATTTACTGCTTTTATTAGTTTTTAGAGAAGAGTATACCTAATTAGTTACCTGAAAACAAGCATCCTTTTGATATATAGATTGTTTATAAGTGTCTAACATTAGCTTGATCTAGCACTGTAACAACTCATTTATGTATAATTGTTACCTAAATCTGAATGTAACACTCTATTGTCTCCTAAGTAGCTTCTTGGACAGGAAAGCTTGCCATATTTAAATAGTACTTGCACGTCATCATTAGTTTTTATGATGAGAGAGATGGCAATAGAGTATTTTCAATCGACGTTTGTTTGTTCAAATTCTAGTTTATGAATGGTCTGGTGTGGTGATTTGATGGTACAGAATAGAATGGCTCCTACTGCCGGATGCAAGGGAGAAATGTGAAAGCATGTAGTGTTAGAAGTTGACTACTATGAGCATACTAGAATGCACGTGCTAACCAAGAAAATACGAAAATTAATTGTAGCTATGAAGATCGTGTTATTAGCTTGTAGTTGATGGCAGCCTATGAGGCAAAAGAACCTGTGTCCATATGGAGGTGGTTGCTTGATATTGGAGGTTTTGACATTTGGGTGAAGATTGTGATTATAGTGGCTTGTGGTGTTGTAATATGTTCTCAGGGTAAAACTAATACTGTTGAGCAATGAGCATCATAGGCTAAATATATGTCAATGGATGATACTGGGGTTTAATATGAATGAAGCTTTATGAATGTGTCAAATGAACGCTATTGGATGACCTTTGATTTAAGATGTGGTTGCAAGTTTGAGCTGATGCTTGTGGAAGTAGGCAATTGAATATATAAAGCAGAATATTTTAGAAAATTTCCTTCCCCTCAACCCTCGCGCCCCCCACCCCTTTTGCATTAGTTCACACTCATCCCTTTGAATTTGTCTAATGGGAAATCATTTTCAGCCTACTCTATTTTAACATAAACATATACTCCGTAAGTCAAAACTTTTTATTATAGTTTATCACTTTCATATTTATCTTGCAGTAAAACTACATCTTTTATTGTTCAACAGTTAAGAGCAACATCGTATTTCTAACATAAATATATACTCTCTCCGTCCCCCAAGAAAAAAAGAGTTATACTTTAAGTCAAAGCTTTTAATCTAGTTTTTCACAATCATATTTATCTTCTAATTGGCAGTAAAACCGCATCTTTTATAGTATAACACTTGAGAGCAACATCATATTTTAAAAGTGAGAAAAATTTTAGTTTTTCACTTTGATATTTATCTTCTAATTTGCACTAAAACATTATCTCTTATTGTATAGCAGTTAATAGCAACATCATATTCTTAAAAGTAAGAAAAGATTTTGAAAATGTTAGAAATTTATAGCTTAAATTTTGGAAATGGAACTCTTTTTTTGCAACAAGCTAAACAGGAACGTAGGACTCGTTCTATGGGACAGAGGGAGTTTTTTTTTTCCTACAATTTCACCAATTAAGACTAAATCGATGTAACTGGAATTTAGCGATGTTTTTATTCTAGCAATGATGGAATGCTAGCTTGGCCCCAGAACAAATTCGATTTCTTGAAAGATGTTAGTTTAGATATCACATTCTGTTCCGTTCTTATTTTCTTTTTAAACAAATTGAAGGGTAAGGCCAAATTGAAAGATGCAAGTTATGTGAAAACTGGACAGTTAATTTGTACCATATTGTGCAGTGAGCCAGTGACAGTTTTGGAAATGCACTTGCTCTTTGCTTCCTCTTTCCAGATATTTGAATGCAGGCAGAATAATTAATTTTTTTTTTCCTTCCTGTTTTCTGAGATTGGACTTTGCCTCTGTCACGAGCCACACAAAGGTGGAGAATAACATTAAGGTCTTAAAGAAGTTATCTTAGAAATGTGGTAACAAATCCTATCTGCTTTTGGTTCAAAGTATATTCACTGAATGAGAAGTCAATCCCCAGTTGAGTAGTCATTTGGCTGCATGATTAAGTAGGGAACAACCACCATAAGGTCTGAGGTTGCAATGTGCTCTTGTTCTTTTAGTTATATTACCACTTTTTATGATGAGCAGTTGGTTTAACATTGATTATGGTGCAGAGAGCTCAAAGGAAAGCGTTGGATGTGCTTAACACACTGGGGCTATCAAATTCAGTACTGAGGCTCATCGAAAGGCGGAATCGTGTCGATCAATGGATCAAATATACAGGCATGGTCTTGACAATCTTTGTCGTGTTTGCTTTCTGGTGGTGGTCAGGATGATCTGGGTTCATCATGATCTTGTTGCTGCGAGTGCAAGGCATAGTTGTTCTACGGTTTGCCTACTAAAAGACGGAAAGCTTTTGGAAAGCCATTGAAAAGATGTGTATAATGTTCATTTGCGGAGGAAGGCCGATATAGAACATTGGATCAGATCAGCCTATTTTGAGTTGTTTGTAAGAAAACATTTTAATAGAGGACAACATACATAACAAAGAAACATCAGAACTAATCAAAATTTTAGACAGCGCCATTGACATTTAATCTGTTACGTTTCCTTGTTTACATATTGTTGGCAGGTTTTCTTCGAAGTATTGTTGCTGCCTGAGTGTTTTATACACAGATCTTTATACTACGAATTACATGTTTTATGATTTTGAAAAAAGTAAAAAAATATACGTCAAATTTGTGTTTGAAAAATGTCCTATTTGACCAAAAAAAGTCAAACAGGACAATAATTTTAGGAAGGTGGGAGTATCAGGTATATAGTATAAAGATCTGTGTATGTTTTACACTAGTTAAGCTTATCTTTGAGCCTGCCTCATTTATTCCACGAGTCCAAAATTACGTTGAAATGTCTGATTAGCTCGACTCACATTGACTATATTCCTGAAGCGAAGACTCTTAAGATTAGTTTTAACGCATTTGGTGCAAAAGCAGGAGCTCAAAAGCCTCGGAACTGTTGAGGTATTTTTTAAGTACAGGAGAAAGTTCTGACAGCATGAATTCAAGCTCAAAACTTGTACTCAACAATGAATGTTTTTTTTCTTCCGTTTGTACCCAAAGAAAAGACAATGAATGCTTTGCTAGCTGCTCATGACTCATGGGCATAGGTGAAGTGTATTGGAAGTCAGAATAGCCAGCAAAAACAGCTCTAGCTTGCAGTAGGATTTTCTTCGACCCGGTGTTATTGGGAAGCCAATGACCAAAAATTCAAGAAAAATGACGGCGACACCAAGAACCAGCTTATAAAAGCCATAGCTGTAGCTGACATAAAGCGCTTGCAGTGGTTTATATTACATCTATCAAGATCGTTGCTTATAAGAACCGTGATGCCAGCACATGCACAGGCAGCAGCAAATGTAAGAGTCGATGTAATCTGCACAAAGAATAAACGAACATCTATAACTACTCATGAAAAAACAGTCTGTACTTCAGATGTATGTATCTATGTATTTCCTGGGTCGTATACTTTTTGACATCTACATGCTTGAGGACAATGTCATGGGGATTGTTGTCACATGAAAGGATGCATGTAGTAATAAAAGGGTGTGCAAGTAAAGCGTCAATCACCCAATGTGGTACGGGGATACCTCGTGAAAAACCAAACAAAAAAAATTGCTACATGAGCAAAGACTGGAGGCTATCTTGATGAATGTGGTCCTTTTGCAAAACAAAAAATTTTGGAGATTAGATTGGCCAAATATCTTAAGATCAAATATAAAGCTGGACTTCAGGGTGCACATGTAAGCACAAAGGTCTGCTGGAGGAAGGTCAAGCAGGCATGTCTATTTAAACACTTGAGATTTCACAATAATTTCCCCCACCCACACGCGATATAATATAGTTCTAAAAAATGCATCTCCATGATGGTCAATGAGTTAGAATTTGATAAAAATGACACATAACAAGGATGATTAAGTGTTTTTTAAATCAAAGGATTTTAAAGATAAGGACACTCAAGATGGGAAGGAGTATACACAAAACAACAAAAGCTCTCAATTGACATGGCAACTGCTAAGAAGGTAATCTTATGTCAGTACAGATAAGACAGGAGGGTAATGGCTGGAAGAGAAAAAGCTGCACTACAGTGACACCACTGGACATCATTGGCATCTAGGTCCATCGCACCAAAAAAAAAAATTGGCATCTAGGCGGGGCCTTTGTACATCTAATACATGCAGTTTATAAGCGATGGATGGACTTGACAAAAAAAGGTATTGCAATAATTTAGGGAAATTAATTACTACAACAGACTAAACAGTTTTGTCATGCACTAAATGAAAAGGCAGTTTCAATGAGACAATAAGTTTGAGTCTGCTAGGCAATACTATCAAGTGACCAACACATCTAAAAGCTTAAGTAGTTAAGTTTTTCAGAGAAGGCACAAAAACTTGTGTGATTCATGCTTTAACAGATACTTACCCCATCGCCAATGGCAAAGAAACTGATAACTCCAGGATTCCTTAAACTTCTCCTGACTGAAAGTGCATATATATCAGCAATTGCCAGTGCCAGACTCCACAAACTTTGTAAGCTAACAGCAGCCACAAGGTAGCTAAAGGAGGATTGAAAGAAAAAAGGAATAAGTGAGAAACGTATACTTTCTTGTAATCCATCTTGCATGATTTGCATCACCTTGTAAAGTACTCTAAAGGCAGATTCGTGCATTGAAAGAAATGAATATAGAACGAATACACCATTACCAAAGTAATGTCTTATGCTGTATTAAATCAAGTATGCATGAACTTTAAGCATTGCTCTATAAATCTTTTGAACACACATCTGAAGCATCTGTAATCTTCGCAAGAAACCTATAATGTAACTTTAAGCATACAGTCATATAAATGACATAAAACAAAGTTCAAGAAAGTCAACAATAATCCAACTTTCCCAATGAAGCAGGCAATTATAATCAACTCAAGAACTCTAAAGAGGAAAAGGCACTAGCTCAGGATGGATGTCATGAAATGGATGAGCAAACAGAGAAGGTGAGGAAGGAAGCAAAGACATGATCAAGGTTGAGAGCATGGCACTATACATATACGCAAAAATGGAGATACTATAATAGGAATAAGATAAAAGAAATAGCTATAACCATTTAAGCAGCAAAGAAGATTTTTTTTTTCTTTGATAAGCCAAAATATTTTACCATGTTCCCTACCCTTTTCTGTTCAGAGATTGTTTACATAGCCACTCCCTTAATGTAATTTGTCTTAGCAACTAAATGATATTGTTTCCATACTCGAAAGAGAAGCATGTCACATAAGAATTTCTGCACGTGGACTTTGTTCATTCAAAATTCAAAGAGGATACAGAAGCTTCTTATAGGTTGTGTGAAAGGAGTGTCAGCCAAGTGTCCACAGCTAAAACGTTAATATTTTGATGAGCTGGGGTAAATTGTGTGTGACACATTTATAAGAGTGTAAAAAGATTGCAAAAATCTGGCATAATAAGTGTCACAACACTCCCACTTTATACACATCCATTTGAAGTGGAGTGCAAAATCACCTCATTCACATTTTTTTTTCTCAATTGAATTCTACCAGTAACATAATAATGGAATCGTGACCTCACTAACTACTAACCAAACCAAATCAAACTGTAATTGCTAAGGGCTGAGATGAAGAAAAGGTACATATTACCATTCAGAGTTCTAGACAATCAGATAACAACCATATCACCTGGAGTATTAAGCACAGTGTGGGATTAAGCAGTTAAGGCAACAGAAGACAAAGAGATGCACTTCTTGCATATAATAAATCATAAAGTACAAGAGATACTGAAATGCCATGTGGCATCTCATACAGAGATGTTCAATATACACAACTATGAGTAATTAAGCATTTCCAACCTTTTCACTTTTCTCTTAAATTGCTAGTAGTATACGCACATGTGTACCAAGATACTATAGAAAATACACCTTGTCACATTTGTGGTTTTTGAATTGAATTTATGAAGCACGTGAACAATACCAAATATGAGAATAGCACACATTGTTGACAGGCCTAATTTTATATAGAGTAACATGGCCACACGAATGCATTTAGGTATATAATAGACCTACATACAAGTATTACATGAAATTTAAAGGAGATGGCTCACACTTAGTAAAAATCCAATCTATACTACGTTGAGAAAACAGCAGGGCGCATGTTATTTCTGGGTTCGCAAGTGTGCTTTTATACTTGACCACATACAACCACAGACAAAAAGAAAAGATCCTTAGTCCTTACCCTCGTATCCCCCTCCTTTCATAAAATTGATGGAACTTTCTAACTGAAAATCTGCTAATAACCCTATATAAATATCAACTAAGAAAAATTTTGAATTTCATTTACATGTCCCCCCGTTTGCTAAAATTAATATAGACATTGACTTTCATTTTCCTTAGTTACTACCATGTAGTTCAATCAGCATTAACAAATATTTGGCCAAATGTTGGTCAGAGTCCACAGATTCATCCAAATGATCAAATTAAGAATGAAATTCGGGTGCATCAAATATCTATTCTGTAGTATAAAAGTATCCAAGAAACGCTGATCTATAATAGAAACCAAACCTTTGAATATTATGTGCAAACCTGAATTGAATAAAACATTTAATTTTTCATAAAACCTCACATTTCAATTAGTCTCATCACGTTCTTTTTATTGGTCATGTCTTGAATGTTACAGAATCCTTAACGCGATCTCCCTGTACTTAGCAATTACATAAATTTAAGATTCTGGACAGCTCATAGATGTGTCAGACTCGTAGATAGGAATCATTACACGAATCACATAAGGGATGCTGAATTGAGTACTTTCTGAGCTAAAGAAGCAGGCTACACCTAGTGGAAAGTTCTCAAGCCACCAAAAATTAGTTGATTCATTTACATCCTGATGAATATATAACTCGTCCACTTTATCAAGCAAGCTAAAGCATACATAAATAACTGAATCCAGATCACTGAAATCTAAACAAGCAAAACTAAGAGAAACAAAGATGGTTAGGATAACTAACAATTGCTACTTTCTTTTGTCAGCGTTGCCCGTTTGTTCTTCAATTTTTCCCACTGACTTAGTAGAACATAATAAATCCTTGACAAAACAATTCGTCTTCTCTCGTTTGAGCCCTCTGCACCTGATTTTTCTTTCAACTTTTTATTGCGTCTTAACAATCATTGACCCCTCTCTTCTTTTTTCTTTCTTTATTTTTTGACACAATGAATTTTTGACGAAACAATTCCTCTTCTCTCGTTTGAGCCCTCTGTTTCCCGATTTTTCTTTCAACTTTTTATTGCGTCTTAACAATCATTGACCCCTCTCTCTTCTTTTTCTTTCTTTATTTTTTCGAAACTTTTTTCATCTGAATTCGGTGAATTGCTTCACACTACATCATGCTGGTTTTCCACCACTGCCTACCACCTTGCTAGAAAATATAAGCACCATCCAGCAACTCATCCATTAACACACAAACATAATTGCATAGCAGCAAATATGAGTTACAATATTATAGAGAAAATCTATTCTCCTTCAGCTACAGTTAATCCAATGCTTCACAAGCAGTCAGTACGTATTTACTTTTCTAAAATACTTGATTTCTACTGCTTCGATTTCACACTAAAAGATCTGCTACCTCACAAATGATTGATTACCACACACAGAGTGACACACAGATTTTTTGTTTTATTTTGCTAAAAATTCTTATTACCTGAATACTACAGCTCCAATTACACATTCAAAATCTGAAATTAACAAATTCTTTACCAAGCGGATTCTTAGCACACACAGTCGTGAACCACACAGATAGATTACCATTTCTAAATAAATACATGCGTGTGAGTGTGTGGATTTTAATGGAGAAGAATGAATTACCAAAAGGCAGTGACGGAAGGAAAATCGCTGGTAGTGGCCATGACGGAGAGAGAAATGGCGGCGAAAACAAATTGACATAGACGCAAAGCGAGACCACACGGCGTTCCAGGCATGCCTTGTACATCCTTCATTCTAACTCTTTGTGGCGCAGCGTTAGCGCCATCCGTCAGAGGCGGTGGCGCCTCCACCGGATGCACCGCCGGCCTGCTCATACTCACTGCGACTCCAACCCGCCCCCCAAACTTGAAATTACTCCAAAGTACAAAATTGTTAATTAACTACATCTGTATTTGTGTTTTATGAATTTAGTGATTGTAATGATGAATCACGAGTGCGATGAGAGAGAAAAAAATTGGAATTTCAGGTTAGGTGAGAGAGAGAGAGAGAGAGAGATCATAGAGGCAATTGTCCTGTTATGAATAGCGTGCCGTGCCAAAACGAGCTGCGGGGGAATGTTTGGCAGCCCCCGCAATTAATTAATCTAAGTACTTCATTGATGATAAGTGTTGGCTGAATCTAGGGTACGTGTACAACATAGAATTTTTGCTTGACCGATAACTTAGATATATATATACGGAAATTTGCTACTATTTTCTAAATAATAACATAAACAATCTTATAAATTTGTTATTTTTTAAATAGTGACATAAACAAGTTTGTAAATTTAATCTAACGATATAGAGATTTAGGTAAATTTGAACTACCAACAATAATGCTAAAGCTTATAAAAATACTACAAACTCAAGCTCGTAATATAAAAAAAAAAAAATTTCACAATTATTCTTTCTTTCAATTTTTTCAGCTTCTCTGTATCTCTTTTATTTTTTCTGTAATTATTATAAAACAAATATTTTAAATTTAAAAACCAATGTAAAAACCTATATATCAAAGTAATCAAACACACCCTCAAAGAATCAGTTTAATACGAAAAAGAGTCTCCGCTTTAAATGGACCATATGAAGGTTTTCTAAAGTAGAAAATGTATCCACCTCCTCAATTTTAAAGTCTCTTATTAATTCTATACTATAAAATTAATGATTTACCTGTAAATTGTTAATGATATATTTAACATCGTAATTCAGTGACTTATTTTCAAGATTCTGAATTTAAAATTAAAAAAAAACTGGTGAGATAAAAGAGAACAAAAGTCGAAAATCATAAAACCTAATCATTAAATCACCAAAGAGAATAAAGCCTAAATATTTTTTGCCGTTGATTCTGACTTGCTCAAATTTGATTTGTTAATTGAAGTACTCCCTCCGTTTTAATTATTATCTTGTTTGATCCGGTATATAGATTAAAAAAAATAATTGACTTAATTATTAATATTAGTATAATGTGTAATTTTTCTTAATGTCCATATGTATGTGACCCATAATTAAAGTAGGAGATAAAGTAAGGGAAAAATAGTAAAAGTGATGTCCTAAAATGGAAAATTTTCAAACAAGGTAATTATTTTGGGACGGATAAAAAAAAAGGACGACAATAATTTAGGGTGGAGGAAGTAGTTAATAAAAATAAAGTAGACCTATTTACCTGCCCACCAGTCAATATAGATAGCATTACTCAGTTTTGAATAATCTATTTTCTTTATCAAGTAGAGCTTTATGGTGCATTTAGGATATGTTGTTTGTTTTGTGTTTTTGCAAGTTTTCTAAATTTTGTAATGATTTCAGTGAAAAATAATGATAGATCAATGAGTGGAAAAAAAAAAAAAATCGCATAAGAAAACACACCCTTAATAACTTGATAACTTTTAACATGAAAAGGGTTAATGGTAATTGGTAAGTGTTTGTTGTTATAATGGAATCTAAAACATGATCCAAGTAACCAACTTATATTGAAATGCGATTTAAAAAAAAAAAAAATCAAAGTTTGATGATAAAAAGAACACTAAACAAAGTTGGTTATTTTGAGCTTCGAAAATTCGAAGGCGAAACAAAACTCTTGACAAACTACAACTCCCTTCGTTCTAAGCAAAGATTTCACTATATTATTTTATGGAAAGGTGATGTGCATTGATGGAGAAGATTTGTCTCTTCCTTAGAATCTGTGCGGATCTCTTGCCCGTACCTTTTTTGGCATTCAAACCCTACCTTTTTTGGCATTCAAACTTCGCCTCTCTTTCTCATCTTTGTGACAGTGCACGACGCACACTTCTCTCTCTCAACCTCACCGTTGCCGGCCTTTCTCACCGGCCACCGCTGCACTGCAGTCTCTCTCAACATGGTAAGCTCTACATCTCTCCCTTTCTCTCTCTCTCTCTCGATCTATTTCTCCTCCTCTACTCTCGATCTATTTCTCCTTCTCTCCCTCGATCTATTTCCTTCTCCAACCTTGTCGTCGGCCCAGCTAGTACGGCCAAGCTCTTCCCCTTTAGGTCCTCTATTTCGGTATCGTTCCCCTCCTTCTCCCCCTTTTTCTTACAATAACTTTTGACCTGCCAATTTGTAATTCTCAACCAAGAATTTAGGGTGAATACTTGAAAGAATTTGTTATTGTAATCTTTTTGTTATTACGCAAGATCCTAATATGATGAGTGCTTTTACATCTCCCTTGGCTTAAATTTGTTTTAATGTGAGTGTTTTTTTTTTTTTTGACTTCCTGTTACATAGTTTTTAAGTCTGCTTCTTGTGTTCTTATGCCACATAGCCCCAGTGAGGGAAAAAGTTGCGTCATAGTATTTTCGTTGGTGCTTTGATCTATTACTAGATTTGTGTTTGTTACACATGATTATAACTCTTGGCCACTCTCCTGAACGTAATTAATTTTTAAGAATGAGAAGGATATCTTCCTTGATGGTTGAATATGTCAATTGCAGTAAGAGATGGGATTCATGGGAAACTTTAGTATAGCATACACATGTATGAAAAGTAACACTGCTAGAAAGAGTAATGCCATGAGTACCTAAAAAGTACCAAATTTTTTGCACCAAATGATGTGTCAGCTGATGTGGTAATTGATGTGATACAAAAAATAAATTAAAAATTATAATTAATTCATCACATCATCTGCCATATTAACTGATACATCATTTGGTACAAATAATTTGGTACTCTTTAGGTACCCATAGCATTACTCCTGCTAGAAATCTAGGAACCCTTACTTGGAAAGTAGGGGAGTCGAACTTCAGAAATTGAGAATTTCTTTTAGCTATCACATTATGTTGCAATGGTATGTGATTCTTTGAGAGAAAATTCTATCATTTAGAGTTAGCATTTATATGAAGGGAATCCTTTTTTCTTTTCATAAGTTATATAGATGGATCTTGGATGGATCTTTCTTTTTTTTCCTTATTTTTTCTAGAAAAGCAATATGTTTGATTCGGAGAATGAAGAATCCCTGGTACATTTCATTGTTATGGTATCTTTTGTTGTAATGTTGTGGTTAAATCTTGCGAAATTGATTATATTGTTGATCTAACTTCTGGGGTTCATGGGATTAAAATGCACAGAGACACTGATGTAAAACGTTTTCTTAGTACTGATTGAGTTCCATACTCCTTAGTTTAAGTATATGTTGTTTCTGGTCTGTTGTTGTCCCTTGTATTAGTCTGATGAACATCACTAAACTAATACCAAATTTAAAGCTAATGTTAATGTTTGAATATATATAAAGTTATTAACAAGCTCTTGGTTAATGTTTGAATACAGGCTTGGTGGATGGATGGATAGTAGGGGTGTGCAAACCCGCCCACCGACACGCAAAGTCCGCAAGGCCCGCAAAAACCTAGCCCGCAATGTTTTCACCCCTGCCGGGCTTGACAGCTTGAAGGCCTGTGGGCTCGGGCTGAGATCGGGCTCTTACTGTTCTTCAGCCCGTTAGGGCCCGGCCCGGCCCGTCTCTTGCAAAACTATGTCGTTTTGTAATATATATATATATATATATATATTTAAAACTCAAAAAGTCAAAACCCATTTACTCTTTTATCTTCTTTCATCAGTTCATCATCAGGTATTTAGAAATCCTTCATAAAATTAACATTTAGAAATCCTTCTCTGGAGCTAAGTGTTATACTGTTATACATTTGGAAATCCTTCTCTGGAACAATGGAGATGGTTGCTTGTATGACAATTCTTTTAATCTTGAATAATTGGGCTCAGAAAACTCCATGGCAAATTGGTAAAGTGGTAATGGATTAATGGGCTGAAAATAATTTAAAGCCCAAAATGTAATAGGTATAATATTTTCAAAATGCAACATTTAATTCGTAAGCCCGTCAAGCCCGAGCCCGCTCAATGCCCGTTTAAAGCCCGCAAAAGCCCATTAATTTAAGTCCGCACAAAGCCTGTTATGTTGGGCTCTTGAAATTGAAGCCCGCAACTAAATGAGCCCATACCAGGCTTTACCAAAGCCCGCGGGCTTTGTGCCCCTCACATTGGATAGCACTTTGATGCATGATAAGTTCTTGTGTAACCTGAAAGATTGGAAGTGGCACTTACGCTTTTAAGAAAATGGAAGTTTGGAAGACTTCTTCCTTTCTTTTTAATTCTCAATTGCTATTAGGACTAGAGTGAATTTAATAAGAAAATTATTATTATTTACCTATATTTTGATTGAATTATTGTAATTTTAAAGTTAATTTTTTTACTTTCAATTATTTAGTTTGTATTAAAAGTTTTTTTTTGCTATTTAAAAGTTTTTTTTTCTTGAAATATTTAAATAATTAAACCGTAGAACTGAACCAAACCGATCAGTTCGGTTTGGTTCTGTTTGAAGTTTGTGACGGTTCGGTTGCGATTTTGGCTCAAAGCGAACCACTTTCACCCCTAGTTTTTCTAGTTACTCGTATCAGTATGTGTATCATAAAGATGCATTTTCTTCTAGGACTATGCTATAAATACTTCTATTTTTAACAAAAACACTCCAAATATAATTTTAAGGAGAGTCTATTTCTATTATAAATTTTACTTATCCACTACATTAATTATTAATGGTTTGACAAATTAGTTATTGTCATGAATTACAAAAACGGCCTAGTTCATTTTGATACGAAAATTTTCTCAAAATTATGCGTACTTAATTGTTATGGTGTATGTCTAGAAATGAATTGTAATATTAAAAACTGTACTAGAGTAATAAAATTTTGCGAGTTAATCATAACAAAAACACCAATTTTAAATAAAAGGAATCTCCTACCGTGAAAATTTTAACAATCCTTTGTTTAAAGAATTTTGGAAAATTCTCAATATTCTGGAACGTCAGAGAGAGAGAGAGAGAGAGAAACAAAGTTAGTAGTTTGTACTACAAGACAATCTTCACTTGAACATGTTAAGTGATTTGCAAAGGCAAACTAGAAGAGAGCATACCAAGCCAAGCCATACATACAACAACTTGCACTCCCTCCTCGTATTCCCCAAGACCTGAAAGGAAACATATTCTAGAGACTCAACAGTCAATCCTTGGATAATAAGATGTAACTAACTCTAAAAAGCTCAATTACCTAAGTTTTTGCTCTTGCTCGGGATGTACAATATTTTCCCGTCATCTCACCAAATGTGAAGTTAAAAGTCTGTTATCAAAAAGTTCCAGGTGACATGACATCTATGTATGTTGCATGCTACACTTCAACTTCTCGGATTCAAGCTCTTGTTTTAAAGCCTCAACCCGCTCAAGCAAGCCAATGTTCTCCTAATAATGTTGCAAAAATTGGAAATGTATAAAATGGACAAACTGATATGTAAGTAATGGATAATGCCAACTTCAGACTTTCTTCCCCATTATTTTTCCGAGAAAGAAGATGATGTAAAATAAGAAAACAAATAGAGAAAAAAATAAAAAACAAAAAAGAGACCAAAACTCTAAAATAATAGTTTCAAACGATTACCTTTTGCAACATCTCCAGTTTTTTTGTCATGCTGGCGCGGCCCTTCTCCTTAAACTGTTAAGGAGACTTCTATCAAATGTTGATATGAACCATACCAAAAATGGTAAAAACTTTCATTATTAATAATAAGCAAATGCATATAGACACAATTTAGCATTGGTATTATTAGCCTTTCTTTTTATTCAAAGTACAGCAGTAAACTGAGGAGGTTCCTGTCGGGTATGTCTGAGCTCGAGCCGAGCTTTTCAATAATGGAAGTCGAATCTGGTTGGGCTGCCAAACTCGACCCAAGCTAGTGCGAGCGAGTCCCTCGCATTATCCAAGCTCAACCAGAGGACTGTTAGCGAACCAGTCAGTGACAGGTCGAGTCAGGTGGGTCCGGTTTTGTTTATAATCAGCTTATAACCATGTTCTAAATCAGACCGAAATCAACCCAAATTAAGGTTTAATACCAACTTATAAACACTTTTAAGCCTGATTAAAAATAAAATAAAAACGTCTTAAGCCTATTAGAAAGAAAGAAAGAAAAATTCCTTTGGCCAACCTACCTTCCTACAACCCTAATATGTTACTCGTATATAAACCAAGTATCTGAAAATATATTAATTCACTTTTTTCTTTCTTTGTCATTCTTCAACAACGGCTCTATGAAAAATCAAGCTAACACAGCAGGAGCTCATGCACCACCACCACCACATGTCGTAGTCCTAACACCCACTGTCACACCACCAACACCAGCTGTTGTAGTACCACAACCCGCAGGTGGACGACTACCAATCCCACCTGCAATGGCAAGGTTGTGGAATCACTATGAGTTGATCACATCAACTCAGTTTCAAATCGTCATAGAATATATCACCATCGCTTCCTATTGTCTAGGACAATTACTAGAACAACCTTAATTCATCATCACAAATTTTTTCGCTGTCGCCGCCACCATGGGCTATTCGATTAGACGTTTGAAGTAGTTTCGATAGGGAATTTATGTAATAAGGAAATCATTTTCCACCTCTTAGAGTTATGACTTAATAATAGTTTTTGTAATTGATCATTGTTGTTATCGCATTAAACCTTTATATATTAATTGTTGTCATATTCCTCTGTAGCAATCATGTTTTGCAAACATCCTCACCATCTCCTCACTAGTTGTTATTTTGGTTTCAGTGTACTTTTTCATCGTATATGTTTCATTCTATAGCAACCAATAACAATTCGTGGCCAGACAGTGATTAGGTTGCAAAGTACGGTCACCATAGAGGAATACGAAAACAATTGATACATAAAGACCTAATGCGATAACGGCAACATAGACAAAAGAGGTCAACAATGATGAAATACAAAAATCATTATGATGTCATAACTCGATGAGGTGGAAAATAATTTCCTTATCACATAATTCCTATCGAAACTACTTCAAACTTCAAACTTCTTTTAATCAAACAACTCTTGGCAACGGTGGAAAAAAATTGTGATAACGAATTAGGGTTGTTGAAGTTATTGTCCTAAACAATAGGAAACGATGGTGGCATACACTATACCTGGAGATTCGAAACTGAATGATATCATCAACTCATAGTAATTCCACAACCTTGCTATTCTAGGTGAGATTGGTGGACATCCAACGACTGGTGATGGTACTAGTACTGCTGGTGGCACTAGTGCGACGGCCAGTGGTGCTAGTGCATGAGATTGTGTCGAGTTAGCTTGATTTTCCATAGAGCCGTTCTTGGAGAATTGAAAAAAAGAAAAAAGTGAAGTAATATATTGACAACTCTACTTGGTTTATATGGCAAGTAACAAAATAGGGTTGGAATTAGGGTCACTGGAAATTAGGGTTATAGGAAGAAATTGGCTACCGAAGGCTTTTTCTTTTGTTTTCTTCTACTAGGCTTAGACGTGTTTTTTTTAACTTTTAAACAGGGTAAAAGGTGTTTATAAGCACCTTATTGAACCCTAATTTGGGCTGAATCTGGCCCGATTTGGAATATGCTTATAAGCAGATTATTAAACCCAACCAGACCCACCCAACTTGACCCTTCATGGCCAGGTTCGCTAAGAGTCCTCAGGTCAAGCTCGGCTAACTCGAGGGACTCGCTTGCACTAGCCAGGCCAAGCAGCTTGTCTCGACCCGCCTCAAGACCCACAACCTGACTTGACTTACATTATTCAAAACTCGAGCTCAGCCATACCTGACTCGAACCCCACCCGTTTACAGCTGTCATACAAAGCATTCATAACATGAGCAACTTCCTCACATTTCCAATCTTTAATGACCCTCTCCTAAAGGGAGGAGTCCAACACATAATATTCCCAAGTCATACACAATCAGCCACCGCACGGTGTCTATTAGCAGCTGTAGTAAACATATTCGTGAATCTAATGGATATCAGCTCCTGCAGCCTGTTTCTACACCTAACTTATCACAATGTTCATTATTCTGGCACTAACCAAGGAGGAACTAAATAATTCCAATGACAAATTATATCCATGTAGAAATATGCTTAAAATGCATCTCAATGCCAACAAGCGATTGCTCCTAATAACACTTTTCAGCCCAGGGGAAAAAGGTACGTAAGACAGAAATAAGAAAACTAAACAGGCAAACGTTGTCTTGGTTTGATCCCAAGGACTTTATCAGAACCCGAAATCATATTTCATGCATTTGCCAGGGGATCACAAGGACGGTTTTGCAATTTACATTTATAACTAATGTATATGCAGTCATCGTGAGGAAGAAGAAAGCTGGCTGAGTGATTACCTCCGCCAATTCCTTAACACACTTTTTGGCCCTTACGACCTCCTCATCGTATTTGAATCTCCACTCTGCAGATTCATCCATAGCTTCCCTATTCGCAAGGTCAAACTGCTTTCTACAAGAAGCCAACAAGCAGATGCGTCATTTAACAGAAACTGCAATCGAAAGTATAGTACGGAACCAACATTCAATGAAATATGGAATGCTTGTTTGGAAGCCACAACATATCCTTACACCAAAGGAGCCCAAGGAGAATCATGTCAGCTGTAAGTGAACATGCATCATGTACACATGAGAAATTCCAGCGGACAGTAATGCCTCTCTCGAGTTCGCATTTTCAGAGATACGAGAATGCATACCCAAAAGAAGGAACTTAAACCGATCCATGTATGCTACTTTCAAGCTTCTAACAACTAAAAGGATTAAGTAAAAAAATTCACTCGATTTTCAGTTGTACCATTAAGAAGTTACCAAACAATAAACATGAGCAGCACCGTATCATGAGAAGATATATATACATATCACACTCGAAAGGGGTGAGAGTAAAAGTGAATGGCTCGATATTCCTTGGTAGCACTTATACTTAGATGGGGTATATATATGTGCTGATTTATGAAAGAGAAGTTTGAAACCAACTCTAGCCATGCCCAAAACAAACTTCATTATTGGCAGTGTTTAGTGCATCTCTTTATAACCACATTGAGCTTTAAGCTTATTATGCAATTACTTGTAGTCAGCACCCAGTAGAACTTAAATAAGCTGGATCTAGCTCCACTCTTTGATGAAAGGGCCCAAAAGCTTCACCTTACATATTTGCTGAAATCATGTAAATGCCAACACAACCATCTAAATATACAGACTATACTTGCTTTGCCACAGTTATATGCTGCAAAATGTCACTCAACCTCCTTTCTCATTCTAGTAATTTCCACATCATGAATTTTCTAGAACAAAACAATCACTTCTTTAAGTAAGCTACAGAAACATGTACCAAACACTAGTTTACAGAATAACCCGTTCTCTAATTGTTCTGAAATGTTAAAACTGCAACAAGGGCAACACTCTGAGTTTCAATTATCTAATCACAGTCACTAAAAAATATATTTGAAGAACAGTTTATTGCAATATCTCATTCCATTTTAAGAATTGAGTAATTAGCAAGAAGTAGTTTAAGAGTACAACAAATCAACATAAGATAAAGGCAACCAATCTTTAACTTGATTACGAGCCTGTATCATCAGTTCTCGGGATCAAAAGTAAACTACAAGCAAGTTAAGGATTCTACAGCTGTAATTTCCATCAAAATTACGAAATGGAAAGAAAGAGTAAGTGAAGGGGGGAAGAGGGAAGAGTACCTCAACAGTTCGGTTTCATCGGATGAAATCCGGTAATCGATAGTCCAAAGTCTGAAGTAGACGGCGAAACCAAACGTCATAGCCAACGTTAACCCTACCAACACCGGTCTTCTCGTTGTTCTCATTCTCCCCCTCTTTCTCTTCTCCCGCAGGCTTAAATTACAGGAAGAGGACTGACTTGACTAGAGCAAAGCAAGGAAGACTTTGTAACCACTAAAAAGCGCACTAAATTTCTATGAGTTTCTAAAAGAAGTAGACTAAGAAGGGCGCACTTATATTTGTACGATTCTTAGTTTTAAGAAGAACTAAAGACAGCAGGGGTCAGCAGATCGGCCCGCAACGTCGGCAAGGCCCGTTCCAACAATTTGTACAATAGTATAGGGCTCTTAATGTCATAAAGGCCTGCGGACTCAGTCTGTACCAGGCCTTCAGTTTTCTTGGCCCGTTAAGCCCGGCCTACATGATATAATGGTTTAGATTTTTTTGTATAATAATACAATTTACAGGATCTCTAGCATTAACAATTTAAGAAGTGTTTGCATGTTTTGATTGAATATGACTTAACAGTGTATGCTCATTAGTTAAAAGTTAGGCTAATCTTCACTTGGATGTCGATCCTGTTGTCATAGTTTCCCTCTATGACGTATTAAATTACATGGTTGTATTGTGAAATAGCATCGTTATTATTTGCAAAGGTTGTAAAAGAAAATAAAATAACTGTGATCGGAACTTCTTTTCAAATCGTAGAAAACATCTACACAAATCAATAATATAACTTTTATTGGAGGGTGTTAGATTTGTCACTATAAATTGTAGTGTTCATGTAATGCCCCAAATCTGCATCAGTTAGATGTGAATCTTGTGTGCATTTTGAAAGATGGTCAGTCATTATCAGTTTACCATTAGGCATCAATTTTTCATGAACTTTTGGTTGACTTTGTGGTAAACTCTAATTGATTCAGGTGCTTAGTGGCCAGTGCATAGGTCATGCGTGACAGACCGAGCTTTGAACTCGTGTCGTTACAGTTCATTTACCATACTAACTCTACATTTCTACTATACCTACACTATTTCTCACAATCTCCACTCAAACACTTTGGCAGTGAATTGTTAAGCCTGTTAAACAAGAGCCCGCTTAATGTCTATATAAAGTTCGCAAAAAGCCCGTCAACTTAAGCCTGCACGAAGCCTGTTATATTGGGCTTTTAAAATCAAAGTTCATAGCTAAATTGGCACATACCAAGCTTTGAGCCCGTGCACATCCCTACTTTTTTTGTTACCAAAAGTCAGTCAATTTCTAAACAAGTAAAGTTATAACATTAAAAATATATATATGACTTGTCAATTAGAAATTTTAAATTGTCAACTAGAAAATTGAAGGGATTATTTGAATTTTGGTCCCCTTTAGATAATTTGCAATCGCTAAAGTTCACTATAATTGTTTTAAACCAGAAAAGGATATTTTTTTACAAAATATCATCTATACCCTTTAAAAATACGGAACAGTGCAAGTTGTGCATCGCAAAAACAAAAAAACAATGCATCGCAACACAAGGCGATACACATAAAACACGGAAGCCTACACTGTGTATCGCAAAAACAAAAAAATGATGCATCACAAACACAAGATAATGCATAAATTACATTTTTCCACTTGCGATGCACAACTTCCTAACATGTACGATGTGAAACATGTACCCATTACAACGTCTGTCAAACCACAAAAACAAACTAACCCTCTTCACTTTAAAACCACAATAATCTTCACTCCAAACGGAGCAAAAAATCTTAAAATCCTTCAAAAAAATTGAAAACATTATGATATTCTATTGGTTATATTCCAAATGGTTGTTGCATCGTCATTCAGAGATGTCCTCAACCTTCAACAAGTTTGTAGGATGTTTTACGATACTTGAATATCAGGTTAATATTACTGAATATATTTTAGTAATACTAACTAACCCTCGACATTCAGACCACAAAAATAAACTAACCCTCTTCACTTCAAAAACACAACAATTTTCACCTCAAACGGAGCAAAAAATCTTAAAACCCTTCGAAAATTTTGTAAAAACTTTTGAAAACATTATGATATTTTATTGGTTATATTCCAAATGGTTGCTGCCTCAACCTCCAACAAGTTTGAAATATGTTTTACGATGCTAGAATATCAGGTTACTATTACTGAATACATTTTAGGGTTTCAAAAATATTTTTTGAAACTATTTTTGTACAACATCCATCCGCTGCACAAACATTTTTTCAACAAATCAATAGGTTGTGTAACATCTACTACTATTTACGGATGATCAGTGAAGTCGTATCTAAGTTCTAAGAAGCACTGACACATATCTTTTGGTAAAATCTTCACGAAAAAGTTAGAATTTTATATGATCTCAAGTACGTAATACATTTTATAAATGTAATTTTTGTTTAGCACTTCTTGAATAGAGTGAAATATGTATACAAGCATTATATTTTTCGTGTTATTCCTCTTTTTTTATGAATCTGTACTGATAAAAATTGTGTAATTTCTATATTTTTAAAATTACGTCTGCGATGCACACGTTTTGTGTATCACGATGCACAAAGTTGTACTATAAAAAGTATTATTTTTGTGCATCACGATACACAACCTTTATTCCCGATGCACAACTTTTATACTTTTTAGACTTAACAAAGTTTTGTGCATCATTTAAAAACTCTTTCAGGTACAAAACTCTTTCAGTGTAAAAGTGACACTTTTAAGGTCAAAAGTGACACCGTCTTATACAAGTTTATGTTCGATTCATATTCAAATCCTTTATTATAATCTCAATAATATTTTTTCGTACGCGAGGTGCACTCGATCTGTTTCAATAGGCTTGTAAGCAAATTACTTTTCATTCTGCTTGTTTTGTGGACCTGGTTTACGCTAAATTTAATTTTACATTTGTGTTGATACATTTGCAGTTCCGTATGCTTACTATGCGCGTTTTGTTGCATTTAAGGATCATGTATAATGTGAAAGATGTCATTTTTTATTGCTAAGTAGAAAGTTTGACCCGACTTTGGTGTTGATTGTATATTGAGATAGTTTTGCAAAACTAATCGTTAGTTCTATGACCGGTGGGAGTAGTGTTTTTTCCATGTCCCATGTTGCGGGAATGCACTCCTTTGAGTAGTATTAGAGAGCTCATTCGACGACATCGAGTCTTTCTGTGTAACAGGGTAGGGTCACTCCATGTACATAGACAAGATTTTCATATTCCATACCACCAAATTCATACCGCAGAATGTCAATTGTGTGCTATGGATTGTATTATTGATAACAATTGTTATTATAGTTTACGATGCATAAAAAAATATTTCACGAAACACAATTATACTGAAATAATACGTTATAATTGAAGATGCACAAAATTATACTTGACGATGCACATTTCTTAACACAAATTATACTGAAATAGTACTGTTATAATTGATGATGCGCAAAATTATACTTAACGATGCACATTTCTTAACACAAATTATACTGAAATAGTACTGTTATAATTGACGATAAACAAAATTATATTTGAAGATACGCAATATTATACTTGATAATACACATTTTCTTACCACAAAATTACATTGACGATGCACATTTTTTAATACAAAAATCACAAAAATATATAGGTAATACACAAATTGCACACATAACGATGCACAATTTACATTTAAAAACGGTATTTGTTGTTACAAGAGCAATTTTAGAACGAATAGTTAATTTATCACTTAAAATAAAATTAAACGATTGAAAACAATTATAATAAATTATAGCGATTGAAAATTGTCTAATAATTTTTCCATTTGATTCCACTTTCAAAAATACTGGGCCGATGTAATTTTTCCATTTGATTCCACTTTCAAAAATACTGGGCCGATGTTAGGTGGAGACGGCCTTCTAACACTAAAGCCACTCAGTCTCTGCCCCAAATTGGTGAGGGCGCAACCTAATTAGGCTGTGGACGTGGGAACAATATTACTACATTCATTCCTTAATTATTATTTTATTTGATTTAGCATACAAATTTAAAAAATAATTGATTTAATTAGTAATATTAGTATAATGTTGTGTATGTAGTCTATAATTAAAGTAAGGAAAAAAGTAAGGGTAAAATAGTAAAAATAATGTCCTAAAAAGTAAAGTTTTCAAACGAGATAATTATTCTAAAACAAATAAAAAAATAAAAGAAAACAATAATTTAGGGACGGAGGGAGTATTTCGTAGAATATCTACAAAATTCTTATAATTTGTGAATAAAAAATTATATTCTATCAATTAATTAAACTTGAACTATGTCCATATGTTTGGTACATATTTCGTATTCTCTTTATTTATTCAAATATTATAAAACTAAATAAATAAAACCACAAATTACAAAAAGAACATCTTTTCAAACATGTTACATTCACACCGTCCATGATTGTAGACATGTGCCAGTGTGGTGTCGAAGTTTTATTATCAAGATTAATTCCTTGGGAATCAATTTACGCACCATATGTAATATAAAAATAAATCAAGGAACTCCCCTTCCCCTTGATTGTTAACAATCTTAACATACAGACTAATAATTAGACTATTAAGTAGTTTCAAAAAGGCACAACAACAATTATTGTATAGTTTTCTTCCACATCGGGATCGAACTCCCTTTCTTTTATTCTTCTTTTTTCTTTTCATTCTCACTAGTTATAGAGTTCGTGTGCTCCGCACGGATTTAATTTAATTTTGATATTAATTTATACATTTTGAAAAAAAATTATAGTTATTAAATATAGGCACTTGTTGACTTAATGTTTGACCAAAATTAAGTATTGTCATTATATACAAATTGGTGGTCGTTTATTATAATATTTTATTTCAAATTAAATATTTTTTATTAATGGTCAATAAATATATTTTTTGTTTCTATATATTTTTAAGTATCCTTTAATGACTTGGTCAAAAAAAAAGTATCCTTTAGTGAAATCAAATTGTTGGGTTTATTTATTTTTTTGTTTCATCTTGCACTTAAAAAAGATATTTTAGACATATTTGAAGAATTTTTACAAAATTAAAAATAAAATATCAACTTTAGGACATATTGAAGAAAGATAACATTTTTTGAATAAAGGAGAATTATATAAGGATTGAATATAATTATATTTTTTATAATAATTTTTGAAGATAATTCAACGATTAGAAAATGTTTAGTTGGATACTATATTTGTATATTTTTGATACACTATCAGTGTGAAAAAGAAATTTACAAAAATATAAATAAAATTTTTTTATGAAATGATTTAGATTTTTGTTGATATGTATCACATATTATAGACATTATTTCAAGACATCTTAAATAAGAATATGAGACTCATAATTTGACATGAATAGAGTAACATTTATAAAAATAAAAATTGGTTGATTTATATTATAAAATAATTTATAGAATAATTTAATATATTTTTAAATCCTTACATATAATATAAATAATTAGTTGAGTTGATTTAATGTGTATATTCATATTTAATAGGGTGTGGGTTCAAATCTCATTGATAATATTATTTGGTTCAAAGTTCTTCTCATATTATAATTAGAAGAAGAGTAATACATATTGTAAAATCTATTATTAGTATGTATAATTATAAGCTATTGACTTAGAAATGAAAAGTCATCTCAATTCATTACTTGGAGGCTTGAGAATTGAGAGAAATAGAAAGGATGGTGAGGTGGTACAATCATAGGCCTCCTTACAAACTTTATATATTTATATATATATATATATGCATTAAATAACTCACCTACTTGTATTAATTAACTCACCTACTTGCATTAATTATATTTTTTAACTAACCATTAAATCTTAGCCATTGATTTTCAATCCAATGGTTGTTATAATAGTAACCATTGATGGTTATATTTTTGAAGTAACCATTGAATATCTCCCCATATATATATATATATATATATATATATATATATATATATATCAGCTATGGCAAATCCAAATTTGATTTGTTAAGAAATTATCGGATTCAGATCGAATCAGATTATTTCTCGGATATTTCAAAGCTCAATCTATATCCTAAATTTTTGAATTCGGATCAGATTCGAATTTTTTCGAATTTTATTTGACCCTCATAAAATATTGTATACAAATAATATCAATGTATTTTTTACTCAATCAAATGTTAAACAAATATGAAAAAATTATGTTCCAAACTTAGACAAACATAAACGACAATGTTAGTAAGATACTCCTTCTGTTCTAGACAAATAGTACACTATATTATTTTAGGATGTTCTACTTAAAGAGTCCACTTTTAAAAATATGCTTACTAATCACCATAAAACTTTTAACTTTACCCTTCACATGTGGTACAAACGTATTAAGTATGCTAAAATATTTTTGTAATTATGTCAAATTCTAATACTACTTATATATTTCTTAATTATTAGATTTTTCAAACTTGAACTCTTTAGGTGCAACAGAGGAAGTATTATAGTGCGCAGAAGAATTTATATTTTGTTGAAATATTAATTATGAATGACTAATAGCTCAGCATAAGTAACTTTTATATGTATAATATAACTATATTTTTATATCGGATTGAATCGAAATACCCTTAATCCAAATCCAATTTGTTAAGCTATCGAGTTATTGGACTAGGATCACAATCAAATAATCGAATTGAAAAACTCAATCCATATCTTAAAAATTACATCGGCCTCGGATCAAAGCCTTAGGCTCAAGTATATGATTTCCTTTTTTGTCTTATTTTTCCCATAATAAGTATAATTTCCTAGATGATTTTTTTGTTTTTTTAAGACAGAAAATCGATTTATTGCGTTTACCAATTGACTTGTGGTTGTGGTACCGTCATAACTTACCAGACGAGTTGAATCTACTAAATGGTGTCATTCGAACCAATAAATGAGTAAATAATGAGTTTGTTTTTTTGCCTTTAATCTACTAGTAGTAATAAGTAAAAAGTCCAAAGACATGAATACAAGCTGTTCATGTACGTAATCAACTGATTCAACTCACACAATTAGGATAAATTGCTGATCAACTAATTAAATGGAATACTTGACTCATCAGAACAGTTATTCGAGAGTTCTATTCTGGAAATGTTATATTGGAAAATAAAAAAAAAAAGAAGATAAAAGTTTCCCATGTATTTTAGCTTTGAGGAAGCCCTTTCTATTTGAAAATCTGAAGTCAATGTTTGATTTTATTTCAGAAGTAGCAACTAGCAACGAATACCATACCATACCATACCATACCATGTTTGCATTATTGGCAAACAAGAACCAATTAAAATAGAGAAATGAAGGAAAACAAAAAAAAAAAAACAAAAAAGGGGGGGGGGGCAGACTTGTCATTCAATATCACAAAGAGTAGAGAAAGACGTTGTAGATGGATTTCATTTTACTTCAAGGGTTGTTCTATTCTATTCTATTCTAGCTAAAACTCTCTTATAATAATTAGCTAGCCTGTTCATATCTTACCTACCCAAGAAACGACTCTTTACTTCATTTTATCTTTTTCTTTTCTTAATTTCTCTCGATCGAAAAAAAATGTTTATATATATATTCAAGGCTTAAAATCAAAACTTATTGTTAATGACCACCCCAATCGACGAACCTTTATTTCATATATCCCACACCTCCGATCCCTCGATCCGGAATAACTTGCAAACATATTTCATGTCTTGTTAGTTTTTACATCAGCCAAATTAGCAAATTCCAAAATTAACATTAATCTTTTTAGAACTGTAAGTAATGAATTCTCGATCGGCATTCCCTAAACTGACGTTAACTATTCGTCGACAAGGTCGAATAGATGTCAACTCACAAGTAAGTTTCATAATCGTGACAAGGTCAAATAAATGTCAACTACACAAGTTTCATTCGGAATATATGAATTTAGAGGATACGGAGAACTGAGTTGTAGCCTTGTTGTGGAGACTGTAAGTTTAACATGCATGACGTACTAAATCATTAAGTCATGGGATTTTTCATTTTTCTACAATCTCAATGTCAGAAATTACAATCATGTGAATAATCCTCTGAATCAAAGTCAAACTAAATGACATCCCAAAAACCAGAGGATTCAAACACACACCCCATCCCCATCCAAAAAAAAAAAAAAACAAAACAAAAAGTAGTAAACCCATATATAAATCAGTTAAACTTACCGATCTAATCTTCAAAACCAGTTTGTTTCCAAATAGCATTTCTGACCCTACTCAAATCTCTCCCTTTAAGAGTTCTTCCAATCCCTTCATGCACAGAAAAGGAAGCAATTCTAGTCCTTGCTAAATACTCATGTGGAGGCAACCTATCCTCCTCATCTTCATCATCATCTTCAAAACTATCCATCTCATCATCATTCTCTCTCCTCCCATTCTTGTACTCGTCCCGGAGAATCTTTGACCAGTCCGGTACGTTCACCGGCAGTGAAGTCCCGGCAATGAGTTTTTGCTTCTGATGATCACCCCTATTCTTCATCAGTGGCTTTCTCGAAGACCATTTTGAGTTGGGTAGTATTGATTTCTTGGTGGGTTGATCATGAGGTTGGAAAACTGCGTCGTTCGAATTCCAAAGATCGGATTCGTCGAATTCGAAGGCGGGATCATTGGTGATTGGGGTGACTCTCTGATCTCCTCCACCTCCTAGATAGAGGAAGTTCTTCGTTGCAGCCATTACAAGAGGTAAATGTGGGGGTTAGAGAAGAAGTGGTGGTGGGTTTGTTTTTTCTTGTGTTAATTGGTTTGTTGGCTTTGTTTTAGTCTTCCTTCTCTCTCTCTCTCTCTCTCTCTCTCTCTCTCTATTATACCAATGAAGTGGTTTCTCAAAATTGATTGGGCTAATGGGGTTTATATAATGGTGTAACGGATAAGCTCTGTTTTCAACTTTTTATGCCACCTAATAAAGTTACCATATTTTTGGTGAAAATTAAGTAATGAAGAAGGTCTTGTTAGAAAGTGGCATCCTCACCTTCTTATGGTGAGCCCTCTTGTTGATTTTATGGACTTTTTTTTTTTTTTTTTCCTTTTCAAATTGAGGCTTATGTTATCACATCATAGCCACATTGAGCTTGCTTATGGTTCCAAAAGTACAAGACTTTTTTGTTGCACCCGCATTTGAATCCAGAGAAAGTCAGAAACATAGTATGTGTGAATCGATCACCAAGATATATTTTGTATTTTACCAAACTCTATTGAATTTTACTTTGAGCACTAAAACTCTATCATGTAAGGTTGATTGCAATAACCTACTAATGAGATTAACAACAAAAATGAAGTATACTTTTGTCATTTGATATGATCGTTGTAGTTATATTTAGCAAATCAATTTAGTACCATGTTGCAAGTTAAATTTCTACATTAACCTTTTATTAGAATGGTGAAGAAATTTTCGCTAACATGTCTTTGTCAAAAAGAAAACATTTAATAAATTGGAGAAGTTTCTAGGGTTATGCTAGTCCCATTCCGACTAATAATTGAGCCATTTTAGATAGTATTTTGTTTTACTTGTACACAATTTCTTTTGCATTGTACATTTATTTCAACTTCTAATTACGATCTAGTTTTATTCTTCTCCCTAAATTATCGACTTCTTAATCGCTTCACTAACAGGTTTAAAACAAATCTTTGTATATGGATAATGTTTCACTTTCGACAAGGCAAACATAAGTTGTGCGAGGCACGAGTCCAACCTTTAATATTCTCACCATCATATCAAATAGAAAGCTAGATTAATGATCATTGTAATAAGAAAGTTTAGCAAAATACTTTTAACATTAACAAGTTTGGACGCAGTTAGATATCATACAATGACAATTAATATAAAAATTACTTTGAACTTTTTCAACACCCCCACCCAACATTTTCAATTCATATACATCTGGCAACTAGGAAAATTGAATATAAACTTTTAACAATAAAACATACCTCCTTAATTCTACTTCATTTCAATTATAATGTCATTTTCAACAATGTAAACCTTTTGATGCTATATAGGAATCATTGATCTCCACTAAGTAGCCCATTGTAAATAGGTGAGATCGACCCCATTCTAGCCTAGCTTGTACTTATAATACTTGAAATAGTGATGATTTGTAATACGGTTCCTCCTAAATTCTTATGGGTTTATCCAATAAAGACTTAAGTAAACGTGGACCAATGAGATCTCTCAGTTCAACCACTCATTGGTTGCCCATCAACAGATGAATTCTTTGCCGGGCCCACCCGACCTATCAACGTCTCATCTGGACCCGAGTGTGCTTATCACGACACGTCATGTACGAAAATTTTCCTTCTTCACGTACCGATTTAATAGCGACCGGCTGCCTTGACATTTTTGCCCGTGGCTTCGTTTGAATGGAAGAAATTTTATGTTGCGTAAATGTAATTTTTAAGAAAAATACAGTGACGCAAAGTCAAGAAATTTAAAATATATTTTCCTATACATTTTTTAATCGTTTAATCAGTAATTCCTACTAGGAAAATCGCGGGATGAATAATACTTGAAATGTCATAATATCACATTAAGAAAGAATTAGAATCGAAGTCCTCCTTTTACCACTCTATACTATATTTTCCTATACAGGCTTGATTAACATGAGAGTTGCAAGAAAATACTTTCTTATTTTAATCAAAAGAATTATGCTTGAAGAGTCTTACGATAAAAAAATACTCTTTCCTATATTATCGTCTTATTTAATTTTTTTGGTTAAACAAAATATTTTTTAAAAGCAAATTTGATGTATATATTTTTATTTTTTTAAAATCATAAAACACATAATTCGTAATATTTTAAAAATACTACAAATTATGCGTTTTATAATTTGAAAAAATAAATATACGTCAAATTATATTTGAAAACATTCTGTTTGATCATAAAAAAAAGTCAAATAGAATGATAATTTAAGAACAAAGAGAGTATATAAAAATTTCATGTTTGACTTGACACACAAATTAAAATAATTAATTGATTCAATTATAAATAATAACATGTTATACCCATGTGTAAGTGAGACCCACCGTTAAAATAATAACAAAATTTAAATGCAAAATCGTAAAAATAACTTCATAAAAAGTATTAGAAAGTTGACATTGTTTTAAATAAACGAGAAAAAAAAGAAGATAAAACTCTTTTTTAAGAAGGGAGGAGGGAGTAGTATTTTTAAACTTGAAGCCATTACGAGAAGAAAATGTGGGTTGTGTGTGTGTGTGTTTTGAGAGAACTGAGAAGAAATGGGTTTGTTGGCTTTGCTTTAGTCTTTTCTTCTCTCTCCACCTATGAAATGGTTTCTTCTCAAAATTGATTGGGCTAATGGGGTTTATATATATAATAACGTGGACCAATGAGATCTCTCAGTTCAACCTTCTTATGGTGAGCCCTCCTTATTTTTAAGACATAATAATTGGTTGCAATAACCTTCGCTTCCCCCGACTCCCTCCTTTTTTTTTCCTTCTAACAACTTTAGCACATTAAGTTACGATGAATTCGCTTATAAGACTAAAACTATTATTATGACCTGTATGCTATTTCTCGCCTAAGAATATAGGCTAAGTTGATAATATTGCGTATATAGATTGCTCTTAAAAATATAGATTGTAATTTTTACCAAATTCTTACAAAATTTATTTGGACCACTAAATTCGGTCCCATATATTTGTTGCAATAAAGCTTGCCAATAAAGTCAACCAAGAAAATTGACGGTTCTTTTGTCATTTGACATGATCCTTGTAGTTAAATTTTTTCACTTAAACCTTCAGTTGGTTTTTATTTTATTTTATTTTTATGACAGCTGCAGCAGTTAATAATTAAGCATTTAATGTGACAAATGATGTAACTTTTCATGCAATATAATCCCTCCAATCTCAAAAAGTAGTTCATCTTTTCTTTCTTTTTTTTTGTTTGTTTCAAGAAAATATTTTTCTTATAAAAATAAAATAAAATTATAGTGTAAACTCTTCAAAGTACAACATGTAAAGCAATATTTTTAAAAAAATTAACTTGTAAAATAAGACTAGTTTTTTTTTTTTTTTGACGGATGGACTATCTAATTTAGAATAAGGCAAAACACATAATCGGACCACTGTACTTTGAGGAAGGTTGTAATTCGACCACTGATTGGTTGAAAATGTTATTTGGATCACTGTACTTCAGTTATCTTGCAAGCGAGCCCTCCAGCACGTTAATTTTAAATGAAATCTCTATTTTATCTCTGTCTTCATTAAGGAAGATGAGGACGAAGACAGGGGGTAAAATAGAAATTTTATTTAAAATTAACGTGCTGGTGGACTCGCTTGCAAAATAACTAAAGTACAATGGCCCAAATAATATTTTCAAACATTCAGTGGCCGAATTGCAACCTTCTCAAAAGTACAGTGGCACAATTGTTGTTTTGCCTATAGAATAATGAAAAAACGTTTGCTTACGTGTCTCTGTGAAAATGACAAATTTTGTAAATTGGAAAAGTAAATTATTCTTACTTCTTAAAAGGCACTTTTATTTTTCTCCCATAAATTCTTGTCTTGAGTTTATAATCGCTGCCTAAAACAAAACTCTGCCTACTCATAACATAATGCTTCTCTTTGATAATCTTGGAGAAGCACACTTAACTAGGAGTGTTCAGTATTTATTTTTATCCAAAAATTAAATTGAAAAATCGATCGTTCGAACCAAACAATCAGAAACCGAATTCAAATTTGGTTTTTGGTTTGGTTGACAAAATCGAATTCTAATATGATTTTTGGTTTGACCTTTCAAACCGAAAATCGAATTAAAAAAATATATATTTAAAATATATATTATTATTAGCTATATAAATAATTATTACACCTTCAAATAAAATAATTATTAGATATGTTATAATAATAAAAATAATTATTAGTTCTTTAAAAGAAGACTACTTTTGTCAAGAAAGTCTAACGCAACCCTGAACACTAATGCAATTTGCGTCTAATGACTAATGAGTAATAACTTTCTTTTCTCTTTAATCTAAATGGGATGGGTTAGAGACATTTTGTAATTTGCAGAAATAACACAATTGACAACTCAAACAAGTTTGATGGATGTTTAATGATAGAAAGGCCAAACTAATGTGTGGAATTCAAGACTTCCTTCAAGTTCGAGTGACTAAGTATATGTAATCTTACATTTTTAATGACATTATGTAATTTTGTTAAAGTTTTAATATTTGCTTTGGATGTTTTTTCATTGTTAAAATATTTAAACTTTGAATTTGATTGTAGTTCTAACATTTGTTTGGTTTAACCGAAAACCAAATCGTACCGAACCGAAAATCGAATTTAAATTTGGTTTGATTTTTTAATTTTTTATTTGGTTTGGTTTGATTTTCAGTTTTAAGATTGAAAGAATAAAAACCGAACAATGGATTAAGCCTAGAATCCAACCGCTACATTGGCTACATTGGAAAACCATTCAACTCTACTGGATAGTGCATCGTAATAAGGTGAGGCTGCCCTCATGCTAGACTACCTTACACTTTAAATTATCAATAATTGAGGGGTTTCTTTATATGACTTTGTTAGGAATATGCCTGTGAAACAGCTGATATATATGTTTGCATATTCCAACACAGTGATTTACTTGTTCCCATTACAATGCATGTTTCACAAGTGGCTAAAAGGGCTGCGTACTAGTTAGTGTGGCAGCTTGATGAAACAATGCATAGGTCATTAGATTAAGAAGTTTTTGTACATGTCCGAGTCTTTGTCCTAGCAAGAAAAGATGACTACTCATATGGATTAGCTTTGCTAGCGCCAGCAGACATGTCTACCAGCAATGTCTCACCAGCAGACATCTCTACCAGCCATCTCTTATCAGCATTCTTTATCACAGCAGTTTACATCGGCAGATCCAAGTATCAGCCATGCTCTTCATCAGACAACTGCAAAGAAGCTGATTATTCACAAGAGGAACATCGGTCGTTGCTCAAAGTTACAATTTAAAAATAGATCCGTTACAAGATCTTCCTGACAGCTCAAGATACGCATCGATGTATGTGCTTTAACTATTATTCAGAAGACATTTTCTCTTTAGTGTATTGGTTCCAGTCTCCAAGGCTACATTCTATAAAAAGCCAAACACAATGCGCTATATCCCAGGCATGCATGTCACGTCCCATCCTGACAAGCCTGGATCATGGATAGACTTCAAGACAAAGCTTAAACAGAAGGTCTTTGCCCAACAGTCCACACAATGCACTCTGATGCATTAATGATCCAGATCGCTAACGGGCAAAAACTCATCCAAGCTCCAACAACTACTTCATCTTCTCCAGCCTATAAAAGAAGACTCTCATTCTCTCATTCAAAGAGTGTTGGTGGCTGATATTGTTCTTAGTGCTTCCAATCTGCAACAACACTTAGAGTGAGAAAAATACAAGTGTTAATAAACACTTTGTGAGAGAGAAACCTGAAATTCCTAAGGCGAAGAAGCTCTGCTTGATCAAGAACTTCGTTCTTGATTTGAGTTCTTTCTTCCTTCGAAAGACTCAGTCTCTTCAGTTGCTACACTTCAAATCCACAGCTAGAAACCAAGCTTCCTGTAAGTCGTTGAAGACTGATCAAGCATGAAGATGTCCAATGAAGAACCAGAGCCTAATAATCCATACTGCATTCATATTGGCAGACTTATACAACATTATAAAGGCTGTTGATTGTGCAATGAATTGTCATCACTCTTGGCCGAGTGCTCAGCACTCAGTTGTTCAAATACAAGTTATTTGAACAACACCTAATATTTTTTTCTCACAACAAATTTATCGAGTTGATACTATAGGAAGACAACTTAATAAATATTAACTATGTCTTCCAATGTATTCTCGATAAATTTGATTTCGCTTTCTTAATCTCTCCCTTTTCTTTCCTAGGAGATTGTTAGGTTAGAGAGTCTAGGTTGATGTACTAAGCATGTTTGTCTTTGAGCGAACCTCTGCTGAATTTTAATATAAAGCATATTTTGTTACACTCAGCCTTTACTTGTCTTTCCTGTAATTTATGATATATATCTTATTCCATCTGGTTGTGGAAAGTAATTGATGCATCTAATACAAGATTTTAGTTTGCTGTTATGATAAACATGTACTTATTTGTTTACAGCTGCTTTAATTTTGACTGTTATACTTATGCTACTTATTCTTCCGCTGCTCAAAGTCTTCTATACCAGCTAAGTATAACAATATCTTCCTATCAGCCATCCTTAAAGTCTGCTGATGAATATTAGCTGATTCTACTATATAGGCTGTGTTGCTTAAACAAGAAAGATGACCTATTCTTATTAATAATTCCACCATTATCTTTCCACATAATCTTTAAATTTGATGAAATATTTAATAAAGGTCATATAAGTTATTCACCCCCCCTCTAGCCTATATTCTGAGCACATCTTCATGGACCTAACGGACTTCGTCAAATACTCAAAGATCTTATGTAACTTCTATTATTCAAAAACATCTTTTAACACCTTTTTCAATTTAAAAATCTCAAAATATCATTTTTTAACAACTCACAGGGTCGTTCAAACGGCACATAGGGTCGTTCTAGGATTTGTTCGAACAACCTTTGGGTCATTTATGGGTCATACTAACGACCATATGGTCGTTTAGGGGTCGTTTGAACGACTTTAGATTTAACGAGTCCTTCGAACGATTTGTAAATGTACCCCCAAAGGAAAAATAATAGAGCTAGTGTGTGTAAAAAAGAATAGAGAGAGAGAGAGAGAGAGAGAGAGAGAGAGAGAGAGAGAGATGACATACCAGTGTTTCAATGGCAGAAGGAAGGAGCGGTGCTTCAATGTCAGGAGGAAGGAGAGGGAGAGAGAAAGAGAAAAGGCGTGAGAGAGACAGATTGAAACATGAGTTTTAATCAGAATATTTGAGAAGCTTGTTTCAATTGTTGATCAAAAGTCGTAAGGTAAAAGATAACTAGTCACGTCAGAAACTATAATTGATATATACCACAATAATTAAAGTGAGGCGTTGTAACATGGTTGCTCCAAATTATTTTAAGGTATTATCTGCAACGGACATTAAAGATTTGAAGTAACTAGGGCCAGTGAAATCTGTTGCTCAACAGTCAATTCAAACCACTTATTGGTTGCCCGTCAACAGATGAGTTCTTTGACGGCCCCTACTCGACCTAATCAACGTCTAGTCTGGACTGAAATGTGCTTATCACAACTATGGGCTGGAAACAGGGGGTTGAAAATATGCCGAGTCTGTCAAACATTTGAGTATTTAAATTTATTTGATAATTTTGGCAAATTTGAAATGGAGTTTAAATTTGGTTAATTTATTCTTGAATCAATCTTAAGACAAGTTTTTTATGAAGTCGAGCTCGAATAGCTTGATATTTTTCAATAAAATTATCAATTATTGAGTCAAGTTTGGATTGTTCAACAAACTTCAAATTTGTTTGAGCTTGATTTGATCATCTCACGAACCAATCTTTTTATCAAAGTGAACAAGTAGGCTATTCACAAAAAGTCATTGTAGAAAGAAAAATAAAGTTGTTCGCGTACAGGTTTTGTCGCGATCCGTAGGCATGATCTTGTGTTTCTCGTGATAGATATTTATGCGAATGTGACCTACACAACTAATGGTCTATTATTACATGTTGACTTCACTATATGGAAAAATGAAATAGAATACTTACTGATCAAAACCTTGGCTGATCTCATTCCTAAACAATGCCAATCGAGATTCTTAAAATCTGTGTATATTTCCAATTAAGTTGATTGAATTTTATGAAATTGTCGGACCCTCAAATTGTTTCTTTTGATAATTATGTAGGACGAATTGTTTTCAGTGACAGTAAATATTTTCTGGCATGCATGTTTGTATAAAGTTAGAGAATAAACATGCAATGCTATTCTTCCACATAATAAGTTAGGCTTTCCTCCATATAAAAATTGCAATAAAAGGTCTCTTCTCCACATCACTCTAGGTATAGTATAGGGCAAGAATTTATTGACTTTGTTTAACAAGTGTCAATCATTTGAAAAGAGAAGAATCTTTGTAAATATACAACCAAGTCTGAAAAAAGTGTTCTCAATTGAGTGTTTGTGTGGATCACAATTAATTAGATAAAAAGCTATAAGTAAATAGTAATCTCTAATAATTGTGCTAATAAACAATTGTTTAACTCACTATCTAATCTACCCATCTAATAATATTATGTGCTACAAATTCACCCTCTTGTTACTATCATCTTATCTACTATATATTTTCACAGGAAATTATAGTTGATTTATCATCTTAGTCTATTATTATTGATGGTGTCATTTCATATCATACATTAATTTAAAATATATAGCTCATGGTTACGTAACGTGCTTTCTCTTATTTAAATAAGGAGTTATAAACTTAGTGAGATCGAGATAGATTGATCATTACATTGTTTTGCCTTAATATATGGATTAAAATGTATAAAGAATGATTAATCAAGTGATCAATGAACAATGATTGATATTTACGTGTTAGAAAATGAATTCATTAAAAGCTAATGAAGTGATTAATAGTAATGAATGGTGTTGGGGAGCGTGTGGCATGCTTTTGTGCCTAATTTATAGAGTTTCGTATAAGAAAGTCAAAAGATGAGTGTGAATTGAGATTTTGATGTTGGTTGCTTTTTGAGGATTTCCTTATATAATTATTTTCTGGTTGTTAGGTTAGGAATATAAATATTAAATTTAAACATTATGGTCATTTTTCATTATAGTCTTTTACCAACTAGATAGATTTAAAATGCATGCATGGATTTCGTTTATTTATTCTCTCCCTTTTTTATTCCTCAATACAGTTATTTCTCGCATTGATAAGTTATTCAAAAAATTTAATAAAATTCTTTAGTTGCTAATACTCCTTCCATCAATTTTCATTATTGTGACGTAAGAAATACTCCCTCTATTTCAGGTAAAAAGTTCACTATATTATTTTTGTATGAATCAATCAAAAAGTCTACTTTAAAAAATTATACTTACTTTAAAAAATTATGCTTATAATCTCCATAAAACTTTTACTTTACCCTCTACTATGCAATAAACATCTTAACTTTGTTCAAATATTTTTGTAATTATAATTAACTCCCTCCATTCCGGATAAATGTTCCTACTTTCTATTTTAGGATGTTCCAACTAATATTTCTAAAAACTTTGATCTAGGTATTCTCTACCATTCTTCCTAATATACCATTAAAGCTTAACACATTCTAAAAAAACTCAATTATTTAAAATTGTTGAACTCAATTAATGTCCATGTGTATTATCATCAGAACACATTTTACAGTATATCATTAATTATGTTTCTTAATTCCCGTGTTTTATCAAAAGAAACATTTATCCGGAACGGAGGGAGTATCTCTTAATTAGTAAATTTTTCAAACGTGGACTCTTTGGATGGAACGGAGTGAGTATTATTTTTGCAATATCTTCTTTTGCAACACTTATAGCAATTATGAGCTAGACATAACTTTATCAACTAATTCTTCAATCTTTAAAAACATCTTTCACTTGATATTGATATTATGTTTGACTACTCAATGCTAAGTTAAAGAATTAAAATTAGATGAACAATTTGAACTCCATAAAATTTAAATTATTTTTCTAATTTCAATCTCAAATTCTGAAATTAAGCTTCCAAATATAACCTCTAGAGTTGATGAAGTGAATAGGGTTTAACATACCTCTATGCCAAAGTCAGTGGATAAGGTTTCATTCATGTGCATATAGTCATTGATCCCTCGTTCTTTTATATAATATATATATATATATATATATATATATATAGCACATCATCGTTGAGTTCAGAAAAATAAAAAAAATTATAATCCATTAATAAGAAATGATAGTGAGGTGGTCGAAGTAATTGAACAGGTAATTGGTCCAGGAATGGATGGATACGTGAAAAGAATGGTATGTAGAAGCCTTAAAAAAAGGAGTTAATGACCGATGCCTTTGTTGAGGCATTTACTTGTACGGCTCGACTTAAACAGGAGAGAAGGAGATTATTACAAAGACACGTGTTATCCTCAATGTTAGTATTATGACAATATTTTACCCTATTTACTGAAGACTCACCAACGTAACCCACCCCAATTTTATTTGGTAAAAACATAAAATAAGTTGATAATTAATTAAAGTAACAAAATTAAATTCAAATTTCAGGTTATCTATCTTGATTCCATATACATTGGGAATGCATCCAACTCGTAGACTCAAAGAATGAAAAAGGGTGACAAGTAGGGGTGAACAGATTTTTTTAAAATTGGACCGAATTAATAGAATCAGATCGAACAAAAAAAAGTAGACTGAATCAATACTTTTTGTTTGGTTCTAACTTTGACTTTTAGTAGAACTGATCATTTAGTTTGGTCGCAATTTTAAAAATTATAGATTGGTTCTGAAACAGACGGACCAGACCAATGTATATTATATATATAATATAATTATATAATATATATATATATAGATATTAATAATTAAAAAATATAATTGGTATTTTCTAACCGTAACCCAAACCCTAGGTATGAAATAATACTTAGTGATATTTTTATTTTTCGTTTACACACAAACACAGACTTGATGTTGTCGAACCTATATTTTTTTATTTTAGTTTATATTACATGAACTGGATTGTAATTTATGGCTCAAACATTTTTAATTGTTGAATGATCAATATACTTTTTTTTTCTTTTGTGACCTTGTTTGTATTTTTAACGTTTTAATATTATTGAATGATTTTTAATTGTCGTATGAAATATTAGATATCATTTGTTTGCGAGCTTAAAAAAAAGAAGGGTTTATTCCCTAAGAACCGATAAATGTGCAGGACCGAACCAATTAGAACCGGACCAAAGTATTGGTTCCCATATATATATCTTGGTTTGGTTCTGGTTCCGAAATTTTTAAAAACCATATTATTAGTCTAGTTCTAATTCTCTATTTTTTTGACGAAAAATGAACTAAACTGGACCGTGATCACCCCTAGTGACAAACGAGACATCATAATTGAATCAATGAAAGATGAAGTGAAAGGAAGCAATAGACCACTCGGCATTTTGAACAATCTCGTATGAAATTTTGTATGAAATAATACGGAGTTTTCTTCTTCTTCTTTTTAGAAAATGATATATATTGTACTTACTCAGTCTAGAATAAGATTTTTGTATCTTTATTTGAAATTCTAATCCCGGCAGAAAATTGAAATATAATCATGTATATAAAGGTGAAAAGAAAATTGAAGCAAGAAACCAAGAATTGATTTTTGTATTGATTGAAAATAAGAAATCAGAAAACAAACGTAAATTTTACAAAAGCCTATCTATCAATATATAATATAAGGCTATCTCCTAATTCTTAAGAGACAGGGAGAAGGAAGAACTCAAGGGCCTGAAAATACCATAATGCCCTTAATGAAAACAGAATAAACTAACAAACTACAACCAAGTCCCTGAACTTTCTATTGTAGTCATCTTGCGAATTCTTTCAATTTAGAATTTGGTTCTCCATATTTAGCACTGACTGGGAATTTGTTTTGCTGAATATTCAAACTATTCAACCTCCTTTTACCCTCAATTTCTTCATTACTTTCAACACCCTCCCCACAAGTTGTGGGTGTGTAAATACTTACAATCCCCAACTTGTAAAGAAGATTCCAATGCAAAGACTTCCTTAAGAATTTAGTAAAGATATCTGCCAATTTATCTTTTGTGGAGATTTGTTGAAGAATAATAAGACCTTTATATATTGATTTTCTCGCGTATGAAGTGAAAATCCAACTCGATATGCTTAGTCCTTGCATGGTAGACAAGATTGGAAGCTACAGCAATAGCTGAAGAGCTATCACAGTGCATAGGAATTGGAGTGGGCAGATCTACTTGAAGATCCTTGAGAAGACTATGGAGCCATATAACTTCACAGCTGGCTGTGGCTAAAGCCCTGTATTCAGACTCAGTAGATGACCTTGAGGTGACAGATTGCTTCTTTGAGTGCCAGGAAATAATAGACTTCCCTAGTAGCATACAAAACCCTGTAATGGATTTTCTATCATTTGGATTACCAGCCCAATCACTGTCACAGAAGGCTTGTAAATGAAGTTGGCTAGAAGAAGGGAAGAATAAACCTTGTTCTGGTGAGCTTTTGACATATCTAAGAACCTTGTGCAGAGCTTTCAAGTGAGTGTCCCTTGGAGTTTGAACAAACTGGCTTAAACATTGGGCTGCAAAGGCCAAGTCAGGCCTTGTGATAGTTAGATATAAGAGTTTTCCCACCAACTGCCTGTATTCTGAGGGGTTGTCTAACATGTTGCCTTCATTGATGAGGAGTTTAGTATTGGGGTTAAAGGGTATAGTAAGTGGCCTGGTATTTGTGAGCTGTGCAGAATTCACCAACTCTAAGGCATACCTTCTTTGATTTAAATGAAATCCATCTGAAGATCTCATCACTTCAATTCCCAAATAATATTTAATGGGGCCAAGATTCTTGATGCTGAACTTGTTATCAAGTAGCTGCTTGAGGGAGTAGATGGTAGAAATGTCATTACCAGCCACAAGTACATCATCTACATACACCATTACAGATGTAAATTTAGTGCCATTCTTGAGAGTAAAGAGGGAGTAATTTGCAAGAGACTGAGTGTAACCAAGATCAAGTAATGTCTCAGTTAATTTAGCAAACCATTGTCTTGATGCTTGTTTTAATCCATATAAGGATTTCTTTAACTTTCACACTTTTGCTGAGTCCTGTTAAGATTTGTGTCCAGGGGGGAGGTCCATGTAAACTTCTTCTTCTAATTCACCATGAAGAAAAGCATTGTTAACATCTAATTGATGTATTTCCCATCCTTTGACAGTAGCAACAGCAAGAATGGTCCTTACAGAGACCATTTTAGCAACATGAGCAAATGTTTCTGAGTAATCTATTCCTTCTGTCTGACTGTATCCCTTGGCAACCAGCCTTGCCTTGTATCTCTCTATACTACCATCTGAATTATATTTTACTTTGTAGATCCACCTGCATCCAACAGTTGTCTTCCCTTGAGGTAAGTTTATAATTTCCCAAGTACCATTATTCTCAAGAGCAGCCAACTCTTTATCCATAGCTTCAATCCACTTAGGATCTTGTTTGGCTTGTGAGTAAGTCTGAGGTTCCTGTATGTGGGATAAGTTGTTGACATAGGATTGGTTAATGGTTTGAGAAGGGTGTGATGGTTCATATGTTTGAAGGGATTTTGAAGTGACAGATGAGACAACATAATCCTTCAGTTTGACAGAAGGGATATTGATTCTGGTGGACATTCTGATAGGTTGGAGTTTGGTGAGATCATCTGTAGCAGAGGTTTGATTGCTGTCTTGGAAAGTATCATTATCTCTGCTCTTTGAATCAACTTGAGTGGTATCACTAGGGGTGAGCATAGGTTGATTGAAATCATGGTCATGGGACATGTTTATGTCAATAGAGGGACCAGTGGAAGCCCTAGGACTAGGGTTAAGGAACGGAAAAACAGATTCATGGAATATGACATGTCTACTGATGAAAACTCTTTTGTCAGCAAGGTTGTACAGAATGTATCCCTTTTGTTCTGCAGGGTACCCAAGGTGGACACATTTGACAGATCTGGGAGCAAATTTGTCTGAAGAATGTATGGAGGCAAAGCATAAACATCCTATTGTTCTTAAGTAATCATAGGAAGATGTGGTCTTAAAGAGAATTTCATGTGGGGTTTTGTAATTGGCTGCAGTTGTAGGAATTCTGTTTATGATGTGAGTGGCTGCCAAAAGGCAGTATCCCCAGAAAGATATTGGGAGCCCAGACTGAAATCTCAGGGCTCTAGCCATGTCTAGTAGGTGTTGATGCTTTCTTTCCACAACCCCATTCTGTTGAGGGGTTTCTACACAGGAGCTTTGGTGGACTATTCCAAGGTTGGTGAGAAAGGGAATGACTTCTGAGTTATAAAACTCAGTACCATGATCTGTTCTACAAAACTTGACAGAGGTTTTGAAGTGATTTTGAACATAAGCATGAAACTGTTTAAGGAAAGAAAAAACATGAGTTTTAGTGCACATCAGATATGTCCAGACACTTCTGGAGTAATCATCAATAATAGTTAAGAAGTATCTACCCATTCATGGTGGTTTTTCTGTACGGCCCCCACAAATCACAATGAATGAGTTCAAAACAAGCATTGGTTTTGATAGTACTAAGAGAGAAGGGTAACTTGTGTTGCTTAGCTAATGGACAAACATCACATAAAGCAACTGGATTTACAGCATTTTTAGAATTGCACAAAGTACTTAAAGGTACAATTTTCTTAAGAGTGCTTAAAGAAGTGTGGCCCAACCTTTGGTGCCAATTAACAAGGTCTTTATTCTTTGAAGTAACAGACAGAACATTAAAGCTGAAAGGGGAAGGGGATTCAGCATGTAGAAGATAAAGCCCTTCATACAATTCACCAATAGCTATGGTCATCATCTTCTGTTGGTCCTGGAAAACACATTTGGTTCCAGTAATGTGAGTATGACAATTGGTTTGAAAGGTGAGTTTTGAGACAGATAGGAGGTTAAAATGAAATTTAGGAATATGGAGGACTCCTTTTAAGGTAAGATCAGGATTGATGTAAACACTACCCATGTGAGTAACACTCACATTATTCCCATTAGGTAGTGAAAGAATGATATGTTTTGTGAGTTCTGTAATATTGTGCATAATAGACAAAGAAATGCATATGTGATCTGTGGCTCCTGAATCAATAACCCAAGTGTTAAATGAATAGGGGTTTTTAAGATGATCTGAAGTAATACCTGCAAGGTGTGTCATTCCACAAAATTTTTGGCCAGTTTGACTACTTGAGCCAGTGTGGTCTTCAGGGCTCTCTTTTGCTTTGAGAACGGCCAAGACATGGTTTAGTTGTGTCTGTAGCTGCTCAAGACTAGGTTGTCCTCCAGTAGATTTACTCAGATCTCCTGACTCATTCCTTTGGATTTGCATGACTTTGGGATTCCAACCATGTGATTGATTTTCATGATGTCCTGATCCAGCACTCAAGTTGTTCTCTTTGTTAAGTCTGCCCTTGCTGGCAGGATGACCAGGATGTCCAATTGGAAAACCATGAAGTTTGTAACACTCATTCTTGGTATGTCCTTCCCTATTACAGCAATTGCAGAAAATACCCTTTTTGAAGGGTGTTCTGCTATATCCAGATTTGGTTTGTTGTGAAGATGTGGAGAATTTCTCTGAGTTTCATTGGATTTGCCCTGTTTGGATAACACTTGCAGCAAGAAGATTGTTGTCAGGTATCTAACCTTGTCTTTGAGTTTCTTCTTGCCTGACCATGTAATATGCTTCTCCAATGGTAGGTAAAGGCTTTATCCTGAGTATCTGTCCCCTTATGTTTAAGTAGCTGTCATGTAAACCCATCAAGAATTGCATAAGATGCCTTCTTTGTTCTCTTTGCTTTTGTGATTTGTTGGATCCACAAGTGCAAACACATGTACAAGCTGTAATAGGGTCCAAAGCAGTGCTTTCATCCCAGTATCCTTTTATCTTGTGGTAGTAAAATTCTACTGAACTTGCACCTTGTTCAAGTCTATGTAAGTCCTTCTCTAATTGAAAGACCCTGTGGCCATCAATGTTGGCAAATCTTTCTCTTAATTCCCTCCAAACAGAATTCGCATTGATCACATATTTCAAGCTGTTGCTAATTTCTTCTGTGACGACATTAAAGATCCAGGAAATTACCATGTCGTTTGCCCTGGCCCATATAGTGGGAACAAAGAATCTTTTTTTTCTGGGATCTTGAAGCTTCCATCCATAATTCCTAACTTGTTCTTTGCGGATAATGCAAATTCGAGGGATCGCTTCCAAGAACTGTAGTTATCGCTAGCGGTTAATTTAGTGGCGATGAGAATCAATCCTGGGTGATCATTGTTGTGAAGAAACAAAGGATGCATATTGGAATCAATGACAATTTCCATTGTTCCAGTTTTGGTTTTTGAACCAGAGGTTTCGTCCCCCATGGTTTAGAAGGAACACGGTAGGGCTTTGAAGGTGTAAACAGATGATCTAATGCTCTGATACCATGAAAAGAAAATTGAAGCAAGAAACCAAGAATTTATTTTTGTATTGATTGAAAATAAGAAATCAGAAAACAAACGTAAATTTTACAAAAGCCTATCTATCAATATATAAGGCTATCTCCCAATTCTTAACAGACAGGGAGAAGGAAGAACTCAAGGGCCTGAAAATACCATAATGCCCTTAATGAAAACAGAATAAACTAACAAACTACAACCAAGTCCCTGAACTTTCTATTGTAGTCATCTTGCGAAATTCTTTCAATTTAGAATTTGGTTCTCCATATTTAGCACTGACTGGGAATTTGTTTTGCTGAATATTCAAACTATTCAACCTCCTTTTACCCTCAATTTCTTCATTACTTTCAACAAAAGGAAAAATGATAAGATACGATTTTATCATAACAATCTAGATGTTATTAGTTAAGTATCATCTCTAACAAATTTGATACTTAACATCTCGAGTGAGATGAGGAATTTATACTTTATCTTCTTTCCAATAAAATTGGACCAAGAGTACTAAACAGTTCGTCTAGTTTATTTATTTCCAATTTCAGTTTGTTAATGATATACTCATTTTGTTCCAGGCAAAGAGTCCACTTTCTTTTTTTAGAAGTCAACACGTGACTAAATCAAATCAATATTTTACATACTTTACTTATGTTTTTGAAAATAAAATTTCATTTATTAAAAACTAACTTAAGAATACTATGGATTATAACATTCATAATTTTGTAAAAATAACTAAATTTATGTAAATTATCTGTTAAACTTTAATTAAGTTGACTCAAAAAAGTCAAAGTGATTCTTTACCTAGAAGGGGGAGTACTTGCTTAGAGACTAGAAAAATGAGAATGGGGAGACCAAGATATTTTTGTTTTTTCAGGGCAATGAGAATTTGAAGCAAGGATACATGGTGTGTTTACGAGTAGGCATCAAATTAGTGGAACGATTTATTCAAGTTTACAGAGGCCCAGAGGTTGATCTAAAGGTTGAGAATATTTTGAGCCCAGGAAGAGAAAACAAAGAATAGAAATGAGAGGCGTATATCGGCTAGCTTCCATACCTTTGAGAGAAAGACCAAGCCAACATACACTCTAACATCCATAAAGAAATCGAGCACAAGGAAGCATTCTTACCAATAGAATTGATGTAACATAAAAAATTCGGCTTATTTGGGGTGCCGAATCGATCGTTAATTCTTTGCATATTTTATGATTTATGGCTATGAGTTGTCGGATCTGCAAAAAGAACCACCGTGAGAGGGGTGGGAACAAAACTCTCCGACGTATTCGTTAGTCTCTTGGTCATGAATAAAAATAATTTACCATAGATTTAAGAATTTTGGGATAATATATACTTGGGCTCCTTTCATTGCTAGCCCACTCGCTTAGGCCCATTTTCCCTGTAGACCTGTCTAAAGTATGTACATCAAGAATCAATACAACGGGAAATGGTCAAGCTTGATGATCAAATACGACTAGAATATATTTAGCTCGAATCAAAAGAGTTTGAGATGATTTTAATGAGAAAGGAATATGTAATCTACATCGTATAATCAAAATCAAATCCTAAATAAGAGTACATAAATCTTCGCTTTCCTTGAAATCCATTTCCAATATCCCTCATAATTTTGGTAGGCCACAAACAAAAACCCTTGGGTCGAGTTTGAGAGCTAAACCATAAAACTTGCAGGAAATTGCTGGCCGGTCCACTTTCTGAAACTTTTTTTCTCTCCAGTCCACCTTTTTTTTTTAACCGTTAAAAGACACTTTGAAAATTTTCTTTCTAAAATGCCCTCAACAACATCGTTGTTTCAGATTTGAGATTCAAATTGATATTTAAATGATTTCATGTTGTTAATATAGTCTTTCCCCATGTTTAGGTATCAATTTCTATGCATAGAACACGAATTTGATCACAATTTGATCAAATTTAAATTTTTTGAGTTCATCCCATTTTTCTTTGTTCTTGGACTGTTTTGGTCACTTTAATCTATGTTTTAAGCTTCAAATTTGTTTAAAATCAATCTCATATTGTTATCCTAACTTAGTACTATATTTGTGCATAATTTTTCTACAAAAAAAATATTATTTTCAAGATCCAAATCGAGCTTGGCAGTGTGCTGTCCGAAAACAGAGGGAGATGTTCTTGGACTGATTTTGAGACTTTAATCAATGATTTGAGTTTGAATTTTGTATAATATCAATATCATATTGTTATAGGAAGTCAATACCATGTTTGTAAGTAAATTTTCCAACCAAAAACAACTATTTTGATTGATTTTGATATTATATTAAATTGGGCATCGGGATGCCTTAAATTGAGCATCGGAATGTCTTAAATTGGGCATCGGGATACCTTAAATTGGGCATCGGGATGCCTTTAATTCGCCAATCGCAATATGCTGGGCAACGCAATGGGGATCGACCTGCTAGGTCCGGTCGCAGGGTTGAGGGACAGCATCCCTCATGGGGGTTCGGAGGCAACGCCCGAAAGGTAAACGAAAATCAAGTTCCCTCTAGCGGTTGAAATTCAAACGATACCTTTGTTGCTCATCGCGATGCCTTGGTTGTTCATCGCGATGCCTTTGTTGCTTATCGTGATGCTTTGGTTGCTTATCACGATGCCTTGGTTACTTATCGCGATGCCTTTGTTGCTCATCGCGATGCCTTGGTTGCTCATCGCGATGATTAACCCACGCGATGTCTTGTATTACTCATTGCGATGCCTTGGGTTACTGATGCGCTCGTATTTTTCTTTCATTAATGGCATAATCGTATTTTCCCTCCAAAAATACCTTTTTTCAATTTTAAAAAAAAGATCAGTGGAATGGAGCGATTACAAATGTTGAAAAAGGAACCGGCATGTAATTCACCCTAAAACTTGCAACACGAACATAGCCCAAGAGGAATTTTAGCATTTCTAATACTCTTCATGAAAAGCCTTGAGTCGAGTCTGGTCCAAGAAAATTGCAGCTCAAGCCCAGCCCATAATTGCTAAATCCCCCAATTGCAAAAACCCTACCTATATCAGCCCTTAAACCACACTAGTGTTCCTTTCTCGCCTGCCGCCCCCTCCAACCTTCTCTCCCGGCCTGCCCTAGCCTCATATCGCCTCACCGCCGCCAAAATGCCGCCAAAATTCGACCCCTCACAGGTCGTCGACGTCTACGTCCGAGTCACTGGAGGTGAAGTCGGAGCCGCGAGTTCACTCGCTCCCAAAATCGGTCCACTCGGTCTATCCCCCAAGAAGATCGGAGAAGATATCGCTAAAGAAACTGCCAAGGACTGGAAGGGTCTCCGCGTCACCGTCAAGCTCACCGTTCAGAACCGTCAGGCTAAAGTCTCCGTCGTCCCGTCCGCCGCGGCTTTAGTTATCAAGGCCCTCAAGGAGCCCGAGCGCGACAGGAAGAAGACCAAGAACATTAAGCACAGTGGCAACATCTCGCTTGACGACGTCATCGAGATCGCTAAGATCATGCGATCGAGGTCGATGGCGAAAGAGTTGACGGGAACGGTGAAGGAGATTCTCGGGACTTGTGTTTCGGTTGGGTGTACTGTTGATGGGAAGGATCCCAAGGATTTGCAGCAGGAGATTGCTGACGGTGACGTGGAGATTCCTCAGGATTAAGGAATTAGGGTTTGTTTGAGGTTTCTCTCTTTAGTTGATTAATCTTGAAAAACCTGTTTTTATTTTATCAGTTGACGATTTCTGCCAAATTTTGTTGGATTTTTAGTTTTTGATACATGCCTCCGTTTTATTTGATTATCTATGAGCTTGAATGAATGAATGATATACTTGATTACGGAGATGTAATGAACACAGGTTTGAAGAAATATGCTTCTTGATTCGATAATGCATTAGCTTTGTGTAGTTTGCGGCATTTGCTTTGTGCGAGTTTGCGGTTGATTTTGTGAAATTTATCGGGTGATATGACATTTAAGGTTCTGGTGATGTGTAGTTAAAATGAGGTCTTTTCTGATAGCATTGACCTGGAGTCTAATTTCTCATTGCTTAGTTGTTCCTAGACACTCCTTGTTGTTGATGTGTTTGGTTTGAAAAATGTGTACTTTGAATTTTCATGGTGAAGCTTGAGTTGTTATCAAGCTTGATGTCAGGCTTAGAGTCAACTTACAGTTTTTGTATTTGTTCAATTAGCTTTTTATAGTTACAACTGCTTCTACTGCCCCGGACCTTATGCATTTAACTTCTCATATGTGCCTTTGTGATTTGTTAATGCTACAAACCATCCATCGAGACGGTGTGGTTCTTATGTAGGTGGGCATGATGCTGGTACCTAAGTGACAAAAAAATCCTGATACTTTTTATGTGATGCAGTCTTTTCTGGATGGCTCATTAAGTTTTTGTAGTTTGGATTGTTGGATGTGGATTTTCTATTCGTTTTATGTTGTTTAAGTTCATGCTTCCAAAGGAATCCTATACGTGCATGTGTGTAGAAATGTTGATATGTCACAGAGTTAAGACCCTAATGAGTGACGTTTATTCCATCCATTTTATTACGATGCTTAGAATTAGATTGCCCTACATTCCAGTCGATTTGCTGTCCTAATGGACGAAAGTCGTGTTGGCTGAGCTTGCTATTGGTTTCTTTGGGATATTCTGAATGTTGTCTTCGCAGTTTTGATTTTGCTTTTATGGTAGGTTAGTGCGTGGGCATTTGTAGTTCACATGAATTTCTTGTTAGTAGAAGGATAGTGTCAAGGCCATAGGTCTAGATACTGGTGGAACTGTCTACTGTCGGCTGATTGAAGTAGTTCACAGTGATCATGTCGAAAGGTTGTAGTAATGTATCACTTGATTTTGTGGAAACAGGGTTTGCTTTTGTGATATCTGTTTTTGAACTTTGCTTTGGCTCATTAACGGTCTCAAAGCAGTGAGCTAGTGGTTGCCTCAACACAGGAATTTGCATCCTGTTAAGATCTAATATTGAACCATGGGGTTTTGCAGTTTTGCTTGTGTGTTTATCTCCCCTCCTGTGGAAGCATTGTGTAAATGTTGAAACTTTTTTGTTTTGGTGAGGATGTATGGTGGTCCATTGATGTCAAGTGTAATGTAATGTACTTGTCTCATATCTGTAGGTAAAACATTTTTTCAGCAGGGAAATAGAAAATGGAGTAACGCAATGTGAAAGATTTAAGGTTTTTTTTTTTTTTTTGTAGAAGGAAAAAAATTGTAAGTCAATTGGAAGCTTGAGTAAGGAAGGGAAGAATGGGAGAAGTATGGTAATTTGGAAAAGGTCTGGCTGGGTGAAAGAGGGGGAGGTGTGGGAGAGTGGGGCAGTGATTGATTGTGTTTTTTTTATAGTGTCCTTCCAAATGTGGAAGGATGTGCTTCTTGATTGCCAAGAAGAATGTGATATTTAAGTTCCGGTGTAAATTTCTCTTTTGGATAATTCCAAGTCTTGAACTTTTGTCCTCAACATAAATGATGATCCAAACTAGTTGCAAGGGAAAGCCAGCAAAGTAATTTTTTTGCAGTCGTAAAAAGTTACTCCCTTCGGCCTAAAATAAGTAACACCTACTGATCACTGGTTTTACCGGCCTAAAATAAGTAACACCCACTGGTTTTACCGGCCTAAAATAAGTAACACCTACTGATCACTGGTTTTACCGAAATGAATACGCATTTAGGATTATACTTGACATAAGATAATCCACTTATCAACCTGTTTTCCTCGTCAAGTCATTCTAAACGTTCTTTCCTTGTGATACCTTTTGTTTCGAGGTAGTTGGTTTTCTATGTGAAAAATGTGTTCATGTAATGTTTTGTGCAAAAATCTACAGAAAATGCCAGAAGGAGATGTCCATGTGTTCATGTAAAAATTCTCGCCTTTCTTTAGAGGTTGTTGGTTGCATATTGTTTGTGTTTTTGCAGAATATTCCTTTTCTTGTTACCAGGCTCGGTTGATTGTTTAAAATTTGTTGTTGTCTTTTGACTGGGGACTGTTTTGTTGTTAACCCAAACGTTGATTTTGGGCCTATTGGTAAAATTTTACAGAAAAACTAGGCGTCCAAGAAAGTCATGTCCAACCAGTAAGTGGTAGTCTATAGTTGCAATTCCCTTCATGAAAAGGTTAGTAATAATTGTGGGCTGGTTCCTTTTTTTCAATCAGTTTAAGATTATATATTTATTTTGAATTGAAAAAGTTCAGTTTAGTGGATAAATGATTCAATTATTTTAAAAGTATTCTCGTAACAATCTAAACAATGTTTTAAGCATTATCTTTCTTAAAATTTTCCTATAAATTCTCCATTCCATTCTAACAATTGTTTACTTTTGCTACAGCCTTCATCTCTCTCTCTCTCTCTGTTTTTTTCATGCCCAGTTCATCATTAAAAAATAAAACCAATCAAACAAAGTTATATAATTTTCAAATTTATTTATTTTATATGTTTGTTGTATCGAAATAATGTTTGCCAATCTAAAAATACAACGAAACAGGGTTCGACCTCCCCCGTCAGGTCGTAGGGTTCACAGGAGCAACGCCCCTCGTGGGAGTCGGAGGCAACGCCCTCAAAAGGTAAACAAATTTTTAGCTCCATCTCAAAGTGAAAATTCATGGAAATGTGACTCTTTAAGGGTGTCTGTTACAACAGACATGTTTTTAGGGAAGAGATATCTCTCTTACAATGGTAAGCAATGACATCTTAATATAAAAAAAAGAAAAATTTTGTGTATCGGAAATAAAAGTTATGCACCAGATGCACTAAAACAGTACTTTTTAATATAATTTTGTGCATCGCGGTGCACATTTTTTATGCATCGCAAGTATAATGTCTATTAAAAGTTGTGCATCGAAAATAAAGGCGTGAAGGTCAAAATTATGGGTGTGACGCACACTTTGAATTACGATGCATCAATTTGTGCATTGCGATAAATCATTCGTTTTTAAAGACATAGACGACATTTTACAAAGAAAATACATTTTTTCGGTTAAAAACAAATATATGATCTTAAACTAGTTGAAAACAAATATATGACCATAAACTAGATGAAAATTACTCAAAAAAAAAAAAATTGGGTTGTATTTCGCCCAAAAGGTTATGATATTCTCCAAAACACACCAACCCCCGTATATAAAGGCCCACGGAAAGTAATACAAACACTCAGCTCATCACATTCGAAAGCAAAAGAACTCCTCTCCAGAGACGTCCATTTTTGTGGACTTTCTCAAATCTTTTTCATTCTTTCTTCCCAAAAAAGAGGAGAGAGAGCATCTTCAACAACTTTCTAGTGTTGACTGTACAGGGTAAGCCTCTGTTCAGGTCTTGTGTTTTCTGAGAGGTCTTCGAGGACCACATTGTCAACTGAATTGACTTGACGCTCCATGATAAAAGGCAAATCACGAAGCAAATAAGGTAGAAGCTGTGGCAGAGGTTTAGAAAACAAAGGGATCTTGAATTGGACCATTTATGCAATTAAACTGTGAAGAATCGGTGGTTATTTTGTCGGTAGAGGAAGATCCAGGTCAAATGCAGAGCAAGTACTACAGCAAACTAGCAGGCAAACTAGCTCACTAAATTTTGCTAAGTATTTGTTAGAATAAACTCTATACTATTATTCATCCGGAATAGCACTATATTACTCCCTTCGTTCCACCCAAAGAATTCACATTTGAAAAATTTACTTATTAAGGTATACTTACTCCGTCCTTAAATTAATTTCTTTCTTTTTTTTTATCCGTTCCAGAATAATTATCTTGTTTAAATTTTTTTTTATGATATTACTTTTACTATTTTATCCTTACTTTTCCCCATATTTTAATTATAGACCACATACATATAAACATTAAAAAAAATTACACGTTACACTAATATTAATAATCAAGTCAATTATTTTTTCTTAATCCATGTACCGGATCAAACAAGACAATAATTAAGGGACGGAGGGAGTATATTAAGGTCACTGAAATTGGTCATAATTACAAAAATACTTAAACACAACTAAAGTGATTACCACACAAGTGGAGGGTAAAGATGAAAGATTATGAAAATTGTAAACATAATTTTTTGAATGTAAACTTTTTAAGTGAAACATTCCAAAATAGTATAGTGGACTCTTTGCATGAAACGGATGGAGAATAACTTTAGGTATAAATTCATAGTTTCTTTATTGATTCCTTGATAATCCAAAAGATAGACAACATATATGGTAATTGTATCAGGTATTTTTACATCATTTATCTATCTACAATAGCAAGTGTATTTGGTTTTTGACTATATATATATATATATATATATATATATATATATATATATATATATATATATATATATATATATATATATATATATTCAACCCCCTTTCCCTGCTAGTTAGTTAATGCATTTCAAAATTACTAATGTTACGTCAGAATCCCATTTATATTACTCTATATTTTTCTTCTTTTTTCCTTTTTTTAATATGAAACTTTATATAGTTGACTTGGGGTTGCTATTCAAGCGCTATTAATACACCCCTTTTCTAAATAAATCTCCAAATTGATAAAGATAAAACTCATGTACAGCTCATATAATTATATTACCCATGTATAGCATCTTCTATTTATGGTCTATAATATTGTCAACTGCTGTATCCTAGGTAGGAGTCCTAAGTTTAACTTGTAAATTAGTCTTGTAATTGTCTTGTTAATTAGTCTTGTAATTGTATAAAGCTGTGATTTATTCATCAATAAAATAACTTTTCTTCACTATTCCATATGGTATCAGAGCAGTGTATCCTTTTCTAATCCTTTTTCTCGGTCTTCTTCCATCTTTCATTCTCACGACCTTTCTTCACTTTCTTTTCATGGCACCCATCGATGATAGTGCCCTCATTCCTAACAAAGACGAACTCACCAAACCCTTCATCATCATCTCCCTCAATCACATTCTCAAACTCACTCCTACAACCTACACTTCTTGGCAGACCCAAATTGAAGCAACTTTTATTGGTCATGACCTCTTCCAACACCTTGATGGCTCACTTTCCCATCCTTCTCCCACTATTACCACTGATAATATATCCAGTACCAACCCTGCACACACCACATGGCGTCGTCAAGATAAACTAATTTTTTGGGGCACTCTCCAGCACCCTCTCCCCTAATCTTGTCCTTCTCATCTCTTAATGCCAAACTTCTCACGATGCTTGGCAAACTCTCGCCAAAACCTATGCTAATCCTTCCAAGGGTCACCTTAAACAAATCAAAGATTGCCTCAAAAATATCACTAAAGGTACTCGGTCTATCACCGAATATATGCACGACATCAAACTGTGCTCGGATCAGCTTGCATCTCTTAGTAGCCCCCTTGATGCTGATGATATCGTTGATCGTGTTCTTAATCAACTTAATGATCCTGACTATGAGAATGTTCTCAATGCCATTCACAGCCGTGATTCTCCCATATCCTTTGACGAATTACACGAGAAACTTCTTAACCGAGAACTCACCCTCAAACAAAAATCCTCCTTGTCTTCTCTTTACCCCGCTACTGTTTACTATGCTGCCAAAAACTCTTCCAAACACTGCCCCTATACTCCTCCCTCATCCTCCCCTGGCCTGCTCCCTACACCTTAAGTCCAACCCAATAATTCCCGAACGTCTTTTCGTCCCTTCCAAGGTCACTGTCAGTGGTGTCGTCAATCCGGCCTATGTAACTCAGTGTCCCACATTCCGTAACCAATTCCCGAATGCCACCCACCATCTCCAGCCCCCAATTCCACTGCCCCTACACATTTTTCACCCAACCGTTTCTCTATCAAGCACTTCCAACCACAATACCCACCTCGAGCTTACACGGTCAGTGCACCCGCACCCCCCTCAACTGGATGGTTACTGGATAGTGGTGCCTCGCACCACATAACTAATGACTTGGCTAACCTCTCTTCATACTCCCTATGACGGCAATGATCAACTTCTTATTGGTGATGGTTCAGGCTTACCGATAGTCAACACTGGTTCTCTTTCCCTTCATTCTTTTTCAAGCTGTTTTTTTTCTTTCTAATGTTCTTCATGTTCCGTCTGCCTCTTGCAATATTATCTCCATATCTAAATTCTATCATGATAATAATGTCTCCATCACATTCTCATCTAATTTATTTTCTGTGAAGGACAATCAAACAGGGACAATACTCCTCCATGGCCATACTAAGTCCGGCATCTATAACTGGCAATCCACCGTTCCCTCCATCGCTCCGACTGTCAACTCTATCTCATTATCCCCTACTCTTGATTGGCATCACCGCTTAGGCCATCCATCACACTCCATTCTCAAACATATGAGTTCGATGTTCAAACTTTCAATTCCGTTCTCTACTTCTTTGCACTGTAATGCTTGTGATTGTAATAAAAGTCACAAGTTACCTTTTTCTCAATCAACTCTTACATCAAATGGACCTCTTGATTTAATTTTTAGTGATGTTTGGACATCTCCTCTCTATTCTTATGATGGTTATAAATACTACGTTATTTTTGTCAATCATTTCACTAAATATATATGGCTCTATCCTCTAAAGAAAAAATCCGACACCGAAATTATCTTTCTTCGTTTTAAAGCCTTAGTTGAAAAATACTTCACCCGTCCCATTATAACTCTCTACTCCGATAACGGTGGTGAATATGAAAAACTTAATACCTTCTTTGCCACCAATGGTGTCTCTCACCTCACCTCTCCCCCTCATACACCTCAACACAATGGCTATTTCGAAAGGCGCCATCGCCATATAGTTGAAACCGGTCTTTCCCTTCTCTCCCATGCTTCAATGCCTCTCAAATATTGGCCTCTAGCCTTCTTTACCGCGGTTTATCTTATTAATCGCATGCCTACTCTAACACTCTCTCTAAAATCACCCTTCTCTAAAATCTTTGGTTCTACACCTAACTATGCTAAATTACGAAGTTTTGGTTGTCTATGCTATCCTTGGCTCCGCCGCTACACATCTCACAAACTTGACCCTCACTCCAAGCCATGTATTTTCGTTGGCTATTCACTTACTTAAAGCGCCTATTACTGCCTTGACCCTACCTCTACCAAAATATATGTTTCTCGCCATGTCAAGTTTGTCGATACATCCTTTCCCTTCGCTCAGTCTAAAGGACCCTCTTCATCACCTACCACTACCAACTCTGATACGTGGTGCAATGTTTCTATGCCCTTACTAAATCCTCCCAAGCTGTAGCCTACTGCTATCCATACACCTGCCACTCCGCCCACTTTAAATTCTTCAACTCAACCATCTTCGAACCTCCCCTCTCTGAGTCCCACTTCTGATCCACCCTCTCTTTCCCCCTCCTCCCCCTCCCGTTCTATTGTCACTCGCTCCCACAACAATATAGTCAAACCCAACCCTAAATACAGTGTCAGCTCCCACATTTTTGCCAACTCTCTTGAACCAACCACGGTAGCTCAAGCTCTAAAAAGTCCATCTTGGACGAAAGCAATGCAATCTGAACATGATGCTCTTCTTCAAAACCATACTTGGGACCTTGTTCCTCCTTCTCCTTCGTACAATCTTGTTGGGTGAAAATGGGTATTTCGCAATAAATACAATCCTGATGGCTCTATCGACCGACAAAAAGCTCGTCTTGTAGCTAAAGGATTTCATCAACGTCCCGGTCTCGATTATACCGAAACTTTTAGCCCTGTTGTCAAACCCACTACGGTTCGAGTCGTTCTCTCCCTTTCCGTGTCTCAAAATTGGACTCTTCGTCAAATTGATATCAACAATGCATTCCTTCAAAGGTCTCTAATGGAGGATGTATATATGGTCCAACCCCCTGGATTTATTGACCAAACCCACCCCCATCATGTTTGCAAGCTTCGCCGAGCTCTCTGCGGTCTTAAACAAGCCCCTCGGGCTTGGTACACTGAACTTAAACAATATCTTCTTAGCATTGGCTTTGTCAATACAATTTTGGATTCCTCTCTCTTTATCCTTTGTCAGTCTTACTATCTCATCTATCTCCTTGTCTACGTCGATGACATTATTGTCACCGATTCCGACCCCGCCTTTGTCGACACATTCATCAAACAAATCTCTGCACGATTCTCCCTTAAAGACCTTGGCTCTCTATCCTATTTTCTTGGTGTCGAGGTCCTTCCTCACCCCCAAGGTCTTTTTCTTAGCCAACAAAAATATATTCATGACATACTTCAAAAGGCTAACATGGACGAGGCAAAGCCAGTTCCCACTCCTATGGCATCCTCTTCCTCGTTATCCCTTCATTCTGGCTCTTCTCTACCTAATCCGCAACCATATCGTACTCTTGTTGGAAGTTTACAGTATCTATCCCTCACTGATGCTGATTGGGCCGACGACAAAGATGACTATGTCTCCACTACCGGTTACATAGTATATCCTGGTCGAAATCCCATCTCATGGAGCTCCACCAAGCAGCGAACTCTAGCTCGTTCATCTACGGAGGCTGAATACCGTGCTATAGTTGCTACAACTGCCGATGTTCTTTGGGTCATCAATTTACTCACTGAACTAAGTATCTCGTCATCCGCTCAACCAACGATTTTCTGTGATAACATGGGTTCAACTTATGTTGCAGCTAACCCGAAGTTTCATTCCAAAATGAAACACCTTGGTCTAGACTATCACTTTGTTTGGGAACATATACAACTCGGTACTCTCCGTGTTTCTCACATTTCCAGCACTGACCAACTTGCCGATGTCCTCACCAAGCCCCTTGCTCGTGCTCCCTTTCACACACTGCTGTCCAAGATCGGTCTTACCCTTCGACCGTCCTTCTTGCGGGGGGGATGATAAAGATAAAACTCATGTACAGCTCGTGTAATTATATTACCCATGTATAGCATCTTCTATTTATGGTCTATAATATTGTCAACTGTTGTATCCTAGGTAGGAGTCCTAAGTTTAGCCTGTAAATTAGTCTTGTAATTGTCCTGTTAATTAGTTTTGTAATTGTATAAAGCTGTGATTTATTCATTCAATAAAATAACTTTTCTTCACTATTTCATACAAATATTTTCAACTTCCCTAAATACTAACTACACCCCCTATTTTACCCCTTCCCCTTCCCGGCCTTCCTAGCTTCCCTCCTCCCTTCCCTTCCCCTTCCCAGCTTCCCTACACCCCTCTCCTTCCCATCTTCCCTCCTCCCTCCCATCTCCGCCACTTCCATTGCCCCCAACTATACTCAGACACACTAACTACACTAAAAACCCTTTAATCCAAAAACTCACTTCCTAATTTGAATTCTTTTAGCATAGAGGGGGAATTCAGCAAGTTGCATTTTTTTATTAATTTTCTGGAGCCGAACAATCTAAAATGCTTTTATTTTTTTTAACCTAAAAAATGAAAAATACATAAGGTCATTTAAGTTAAAATTTATAATGATATTTTTGTAATATATGAAGGGGGTGTACTTATAGGTTTGGGGGAGGTTGGGAATAACAACGCTCATAATAAAACCTTCATGTCGTCTCGGGTTGGGGCAGCATTTGCATATCGAATCAACGCTTGTTTTCCTATAAATCTTAGGTAGTGTTAGTGGTTAGATCTGTTTGATTTTCTTACCTAAAGTTACTCTTGGTTGGTCTGCCTTCGAATGGCCTAATCTCAGTCATTTAACTTCTCGTAGTTCAAATTGTAATCCATGTTTAGAATGCAAGGAACTATCTTGGAGCTGCTATGTTAGTCCTCAATACATATCATTGTAGTTTAAGAAATTGTCATAATAGGACACAATGTTAAGAAGCCTGTTTCCTTCTATGAACTTAACTTTTAGGATTGGTGCGAGAAAGCATTAATGGTTTAGATATTGAGCTTGGTAAAGTTTGGGATACTTCTATGGAAGCTAAGATGTACCATTTTTTTTTAATTTAAAATTTAGGGTATTTCCAGTTGATCTATGAGGCATTGTTAGTCTCGAGAGGGGTGGTTTGTGTTGATACAATAAGTGCATGTGCCATGAGTACAATTAGGAACCTACAATATCTTGCCTTTTGTCAAAATTATACTTAAACCCATTCATTGCCGAATGCCGAAAGCATTTACCCCAGTAAATGTCCATTCTAGTATGTTTTATGTCCCTTGGTTTTTCCAACACAAAGTGGGAGTCATTTCAAGCTATAAAATGTAGTCATTTTCGGACATTTTAGAAGAAATTTCCATCCCAAATTAAGCTCTACCACAAAAAGATTTACCACATTCTCCATAGGCATTCTAAGACCACCATACTTATATATACAACCCCTATATAAAGGCCAATAGAATCACATAAACACATCCCCACTCAGAGCACCTCCAATGGGAGGTTTATAAAACAACTTAAAGCTTTATCAAAAGCTTTAAACCATTGTAACCTTTCAGCGCATAGGTTGAAGTTTTTAACCGCTAGATAACTATGAACCGGTTTATCTTGTCCACCTAGATTACTTTTTTTTTCTTTTTTTAATGCTTGACAAACTAGCTGTTTAAATTGGGAAAGAATAAAATATTTAATAGTGGGTCCATGCCATAAAGCTTTTATGTGTTTATGTATAGTGGAGAATACCTTTATAGAGAAAAGGTTTATAAGTTGATGACGTGGCAGGAAGGATAAACCTTTTAATGAGTTTATATTGTTGTGGATGCTCTGAACACATCGCGAAGAAAAACAAACACCATCTTGCAAAAAGTAACATATACTTCCTCAACCCCTGCCTGCCTTTCTTTCTTCCCAAAGTTTACAAGGAAGAAAGAGAGTGACGGTCATTGCTGATTTTCAAGAAAAAAGTGTTGACATTTATCCTTAAATAATTGAATGAACTCCATGATTAGTGCTATGATCTACTGCACAACCCCATGATTTACTCCACTCCATGATTAGTGTCATGATCTCCTCTACTACTCCATGATTTCCTTCGCTCCATGATTTGTGTAATTGGTTCGTTCCATATTTTCTCATAGATGTATCCTATAAATACCTTGTAATTCTTAGTTCTAAACATATGAATGAAACACACATTTCTTCTCAATATGGTATCAGAGCCGGACAAGATTCGGTAAACCATTGCAATCCAAACCCAGAAACTCATCCCATAGCAAACCACAAAACCCAGAAATTATCAAACAATTTTTTTTTCTTCTCTCTTCAAAGCAAGACAAACAAATCAAACACCAAAATCAGCAAAAAAAAAAAAAAGGAAAAAACACAGCCATAAATCTCATACCTTCGTTCACGAAGAACTCTGCAAAAGGACTTCCCTCAAATTGGTGTCTCTGTTCAGATTCGGAGAGACGTGGAAGCCGTCATCCACACTGTCAACCAATTCTGCGCCAAATTCCCAAACAACGATAAGTCTTTAATCATACAATTTTATTTCATTTTTCGTTTCTTCTCTCTGTTCATATTGTTATTAATTAATTGCAAAAAAAAAATGAATGACCAAGTTAAAGCTTCTGCTATGATTTCGCGCCATCGACCCAGTCAAGACCGGCCCAAATCCACCAATACTAAGAATTTCAATAGTTCAGACAAACCTACATACAAATGCACCCACTGTTTTGAACTTATTGGATATCCAGATTGGTGGGATCCAACACGGCACCGAATTCCAAGCAATCATCTACTGCAGCAATTACTCAAGCAAAAGAATTTGATGCCACTCCTACATTCGTTGCTTTAGTAACCACTATAAACACTGAACGTAAGGCTTTAAAAATTTTTGCACCTGTTTTGAATATGTTGGATGTGATGGCTCGATGTCCTGGCAAGAGGCCGACGCCCTCCGAGGGCGTCCGCATGGAACACTGGAATTTATGCGGCCGCATAAGGCGTCCGCGTAAGGATTCTGGAAATCATACGGCCGCATAGTGCGTTCGCATGGAAATCTTGAAAATCGTATGCGGCCCGCATAGCGGCGGTTTTAGGGTTTACTGTTGTATTCATATAAATAGTTGTATACCTAGAACGTTTAAAGGTGTGAGCCTCTAATAAAATTTCGACAGTCCGTTGACCCCAATCTCTCTCTCTCGATTCCCAACTGCTTTTGTGTGTTGTTTTGTCAATTGCTTCCGCTACGTTGCACAACAGAATAGTTCATGGATGATTGATTCTAGTGCTACTGATCATATGACATTTGATGTTAGACATGTCTCAACCCTTTACCCATCCTCCAAAAATTGTATATCCACAACCAATGGTAATACCACTCCAGTTATTGGGAAGGCATCATGTCTCACTAAAACTTTACATCTTGACTCTATGCTAGTTGTTCCCTCAAATTATAACCTTTTTTCAGTCTCTCAACTCACCACTACCCTGTCTTGTATTGTCATTTTTTGGCCTAATTATTGTGTGTTTAAGGATATTCAGACTCGACAAACGATTGGTTATGGTGGTAAGAAAGGGAAGCTGTATTACTTGGACCCTACGTCGGGAACTTCCAATAAATTGCAACAAGCTTTAACAGTAGAGCGCATGAGTTCATCCAAAAAGATAGCTGAGATTTGGCTCTGGCATCGATGTTTGGGAACATGCGTCATTTGGTTATTTGAAAAGGTTATTTCCTAGCTTATTTTCGAATTTAGATATGTCTAGCTTCAAATGTGATGTGTGTGAACTGACAAAAAGTCATCGTGCTTCATTTCCTTTAAGTTTAAATAAAAGTCCAGTTCCTTTTATGGTCATTCACTCCGATGTTTGGGGTCTGTTAGTCCCGGTAGGCTCAAATAGGCTAGGATATACCCAGGTCGTACGGTTTGGCCTAATGAGGAGGCCAGTGAATTCGGTGTGTAAGTCCCAACTGTTGGGAAGTGACCTGGTACGTCGAGGTCTTCAGGTTGTCTAAGTCGACCTCGCCATGGTATGTCTCAATCTCGCTCTGTGAGCGACCTGGGTGTCAGCCACCTGGCATGCCTTGTCATGTTTGTTTAGCGCCACGTGAGAGGGCGTTGGGCCAAGCCCGTTCAGTACTTGTTGAGAACTGGGATCTTGAAAAGATAATGGCACCAGGCATAGGGTTTTGAGGGATTTGAAACGAGTTTGGGATTCGAGGGATTTGAGACTTGACCAGTTGGGAGATAACCATTTTAAAAATGGGAATTGAAACTGAAACTTGGTTTTTCTGGCTTTCATTCATTTTTTCGTTTCCATATTTCTTGCTTTCAAAGATGGCTTTGTTGGCAAATGACTGTGTGGATGAAGATTGGAATCGACGTCCAGACATGTCCAAGAAATTGCAATTTTATTTGTAATTTTGACCAGAGTACAAAAGCCATTTGAATCTACGAATTTTGTTCAAAATTACAATTTTATTGAAAGAATTTTTTTCAATAAAAGAACCCAATTTTGCAGCAAGATATGATACAATTAAACTCATCAATTTTTTAGGAGAAAAGAGTGGATCCAAAAATCTTCAAATGAGATCTGGTAATGGAGAAAGGCCGGAGATCTTAACGAAGCTGGGTTTGAAATCTCAGCGACATTGAAAAGCTTGGAGACACATGCTTCACCAAAAATTATTGTCTCCTAGATGAGGAAAAAACTCTAATGCAACTGACTCGGATCTGTGTAGATCGACCAAAAATCAGGCAGATTTGGAAGAGAGAAAAAGAGAAGGAAGAGGAGAAAGAAGAAGAAACCATAGTAAATTGAGATTGAGATTGATTTCGAATTGTAATTGAGATTAAATCGACCAAAAATCAGCTCAAGATTTGAGAGGATGGCAGCAACAGTGGCCTTGTGTGTAAGCGCGACCTGCGGAGATGAATGTCGCACCAAATCGAGCCAGTTAGTCTAGCCCAATCAAGCTCTCTTCCACAGTTTGAGAGACAACAATTTTCTAGCAAGTCCCAAACTTTGCATATTGCTTACCTGAAATTTCTTGGCCTTCGTATACTCTCTTGGTGATACAATTCGAACACAAGCACGAATGTTGAGGGGCGAATTTGTCTTAAGGAAACTATGACAACACAGGCCTCGGATTCTCTACACGTAGACTTTATGTTCATTTCCTGTTTTGTATTTTTCGTTAAATTCCAATTTTTGTTATTGTGTTTCCAAAATTATTGTATCTATTTACTAACAGATAGAACATCATAAATTAAATAAGGAAATAAAGAAACGAAAAAACAAATAAAAAACATTAATAAATAATAATAATAATATAGCTTCTTGATTAAATAAGTACTTAGAAACAATAAACAAGTTTGTTCTTAGAATAAACACTGGGTAATTACTCCGACAGTAATTAGCGTATTTCTAGTAGTGTCATTCGATTTTACCCCGCAAAAGTCCTAACTAATCTGCTAAATTCCTAAGACAAAGTACTAGGGGAAAAGGGTAAGATAACATTTTCCATGGGAGAGTATCAGGGGAAATAGTTGTTCGATTTTACCCCGCAAAACTACTAACTAAACTGCTAAATTTCTAAGATAGAGTATCAGGGGAACGGGGTAGGATAACATTCTCATAGGCAAACAGAGGTCAGAGGAGGAGGGGAGGCCGGGTGGCTCAGTTGGAGAAGCAATTTCATTTTCAGCAGTAGCATTCTCCATCTCTATTGGAGAAGCAGCAATTTCAGGAGTTTTGGTAGGAGTTTTGGAAGAGGTCATAGAAGCTGCAAACATCCTTGCAACATCAGCCAAATTTTTCAGAAGATATATGATCTTCTGAAGATCTTGACTATAGTCGATCTGCTCTCTTCTTCCTTGAAGAAAAGTTTCTTAAGTTTAGCAAAAATTCTATAGAAGAGCCCCCAAAGAACAACCCATTTCAAATAGACATCGAAGTATACGTTAACCTCTTTATTTAGGTGTTTAGGCTTATAAATTTCATCCAAAGCCTTAAGTTTGGTAATAAATGGCTCTAGGAATTGGACAAAACGCGGTGGAAGTGGGGGGAAACACAATGGGAGTTTTGGTGATGGTGAGGCAGAACATTTGAATGTTAGAAGTCGAGTCTGGGTTCTGTTAACACCACGTATCCCAAACAGAGGGGTAGGGTTTTGAAACGAGATTGGGATTGGGATTGGGATTGGGATTTGAGGATGACTTGTGAAGAGTTGGGATATAACTAGGGGTGAGCATAATTTTTTTAAAAATTGGATCAAACCAGTAGAACCGGACCGAACCAATTCATTGGTTTAGTTCCGGTTCTGGTTCTGAATTTTAGTAGAATTGGTCAATTGGTTCAGTCCCGATTTTGAAACTTATCAATCGGTTTTGGGACCGGACTTGACCAATAGCTATTATATATAATATAATTATATATATATTAATAAATTAATATTTTATAATTTATAATTTTTATCCCTAACCCTAAATATAAATAGTAAATTTCTATTTTTTTTTCTTTTTTACCATAATATTCAACAACAAACTTTTTAATTGTTGAATGTGCTATCTTTATTTTTTTTTTGTCACATGAACTAGATTGTAATGCTATGACTCCAAACATTTTAATTGTTGAAAGTACTATCTTTATTTTTTTTTCGTTTTGTTAACTAGTTTGTATTTTTAACGTTTTACTAATGAAATGTTCTTTAATCTTTGTATCAAGTATTAGATTTTATTATTTGTTTGTGTTAAGCTTTTAAGAACCAAAGTATAGGTATGGTTCTGGTTCTCATACATTTTTGGTTGGTTCTGGACTAGACCAATGTATTGATTCTTATACATTTTGGGTTGGTTCTGGTTCTGAAATTTTTTAAGAACCGGAGTTTTGGTCTGGTTCTGGTTCTTTATTTTTTTAGTAAAAACTGAACTGATCCGGACCATGATCACCCCTAAATATAACCATTTTAAAAATGGGGTTAAAAATCTCACAAATAATTTATGAAAACAGTACATGTCAATATATACCAAGAAAACCTAGACTCTGAGAATCAATCCCACCTCCCACCTCCCCTCGCCACCCTACCACCACTAGAGTTCGACGCACTCTCCTTGTTGCATTACTCGAAGTGGAAACTGCATTGTATTCGAAATGATGTGGTCCCCGACTTTTGAACCTCCTGGGATTAGACATGCCCATACGGTTCAAACCGGTGGTTCCGGGTCTGAACCGCCGGTTCAAAACAAGCTAAATCTTTGAACCTGAACCGCACCGTGAACTGTCGGTTGAGGGTTACGATTTTGAACCGTGGGCCGGTTCACGGTTTAAAACCGTAATCTTCAACCTTTTTTTTTATTTTAAAATACCATCTTTAATCCTTTGTAGACTTTATACAAACTATTTTTTTATTTTTTTAAGTTACCAAAAGTATTTTTTTAATATTTTAAGTTAAACTTTATAATTGTAAATAACCAAAAGTATATATATATATTTTTTAAATGGACTGTATATTTCAATAATATAGGGAAAAAATAAGGGTAAAAGAAATAATATAGGGGGTGTATTTAGTATTTGAATAAGTTAAAAATAAAGAGGGGGTATATTTAGAAAGTGTGTGTATTTAGAGAGGGAAAAAAAAAGGGTGGCAATAGCCCCGCTCTTTGGAACTTTGGGTCTTGCATATGTGGTTGATTTTTTGCTTTTTGTGTTTCTATGTTCTTTTTTTCTCTCATTAGTTTCGAACCACAAAATGAATTATATATACAAATTGAGTCTATTAATCCACCTGTCCTAAAAAAATAGTGTTCCTTCTATTTTAATTTATTCCAAACAAAAAATTATAGTATTAATTTTTGAAAGAAACATATAAAATAACATTCTTAACTTGTGAATATTTTTACGTGACCAAGGAGTATTATTTTAGTGTCCTATGTACCTAATGGGTTCCTTATTAAGAATCCCGCGTAAAAAAGGTTTTCGAAAAAATTGCACGTACTTTAGTTGATATCTATCAATACGAGTCTTGTTTATTGGAGTAATAACTTTTTCGTGAGTGGGAGATTTGAGAGAAAAGACACCAAGTAGAGATCAATTAGTGAAGTTAGTATTGCAGCATGTTAGCCCCCTTTACAGGAATTCCTTATCCAAAAAGCTGTTTTCAAACAGATTCAATTCGACAGAGGTAATTTAGGATTTATATGAAATTTTGAGAGAGAACTTAGATACTCTCCTTGATTAATTAGCTAGCTTAATTATATATTTCCTAACTTCAGTTTTCAGTATAGCCTTGTGATTGAGAATCCACTCGAAACATCTTTCATTCAGTTGGCTAAATTTTCTACTTCTTAATATTTGTATTTGTATTTGTATTTGGTTTCAATCGTGCATGATTTGGATATCAAGAACCAGATTTTAATTAGCATTTTTTTTCCATCGATTTTTGATGAAAGATTACTCTCGCTTTCTTTCGTGCGTACGAATTTTTTATGGTTAATGATAGAGTGGTCATCAGTAACCAAGTGAATTTGATGAAATGTTAATCTGTGATACTTTGATGTAGTCTTTACTATGCATGCATTCTTATAAGAAGGTTAAATCATCAAAAAAATTCTTTATTTATTTAGTCTACTGTAAAATTTTGTACTTGCACTTTCTTTAGAAAGTTGACATGTAGTCAAATTAGAAAGATAGAGGCGAAAGAAAAGAATTGTGAGAGAGAAAAATGGGAATTAAGAAATCCGAGATCATTGGTATGTCAGATCTTCAATGGAATGTATCTTAAGCTAATAATACTCTATTATATATGATGATTGTACAGTGAAGTTTCTCTTTTTTATAGCCTATTCCGAAAAAAACAAAGGGAACAAGGGAAATAAGAATACAAAAAGAACAATTTTCTCTGTAATTCTCCAAACAACTTGATTACGTAATTTACATTCTTGTACTTTTGTCAAACGAGAACGTACTCTGGAGTTTGAAGGTCAATTTCATGCTGCAAGGCAGGAGGAGCTTGAGATTCGTGAGTCTAGATCTTGTTTTTTCTCCGGCTTGCTTGACCAAGGTCTTGAGGAAGTGACGGAACCCTCAGCTTCAAAAAGCGTGTTATGGAAATAGGGAACCTGTGGAGATGAGGAACAGTATAGACTACCTCATCTCGATAGTAATGCAGTAAGTAGATCGATGAATAGAGAGGGGGATGTGTTGAGCGATGCATGGAGTGGTAGGCCTACTAGGCAAAGGTGTCGTGGAGTTTTGAGTTGCGATTGTTCTGTTTGACATTCTTCTTCGCATTTTGGCGCCAACTATATATGTAGAGCCTTGACAACTCTGTCGTTGAATATTGTTGGCTTCATGCTCCAGCCCATCTGTTTGATTTGCACAAGAATAAAACCATAAAAATGCTGAAGACTAGGATAAGATATGGATTAGTTAAAATTTCACCTGTGTTACTAAAGCATATAGAGGAAGAGTGACATAACTGCAAAGTATTTGCGTGCACGATGACCCTGATTCTTATTAAATGTATTAGTTGCAATATTCACAACTTTACTAACGAGTTAGAGAACAACTCACCCCAGCCCATTGAGATATTCTAATGATAAAATCTTCTCTTTAAGCGTGGAAGCAAGACTTTGGTACGTCCGAATTCCAACTACGAAACAACAAAGAGTAAACCCATGGTCGTTACAAGGGAAAGTAGCCAGACCTCGGGCTAAAAAAGAGAAATGTTTAGTTTGATTGTTTTTGCTTACCCATGACCATGCAAAGATCATTAAGGCCAGCTGATGAAACGCATTCTGTATAAGAGCACAAGGACGAGCACATGAGAGATCAGAGAAAAAAAAAATGAAGGGAGATCGAGATAAATATATATACATATATATGTCATCTGTATAATTAATGTTACATTTCTGATTAGAAGTACCTGAAAGAGGACAAAGTGGATGAGGTAAAGGAGGAGGCCAGGGCGTTTGAACCAGAAGAGGTCATCGGCCGGTTGAACTACCGGGGTTCCCTTCACTAGTTCTCTCTCTTGAATCCTCAACCCCATCTTGGTAATTATCACTTGTAGCTTTGTCCCAACTAATAAAATAATCTGCAGAAACCATGCATGTCAAACATCTGATCAATCTTTTCTCAATGTTCTGGATCCTTGAGAAACATGGAAGGATTTCGGGAGCTGGAAAGCCGATGCTTACCATTAGTGGGATAAAGGGTAGCCATAGATAAGATTTCCATCCTGTTCCAAAAACCAAACAATGTTAAATTTAACGTGGTAGAAGTAACCAAGCACACACAAACACACACATAATTATCTTACGTACCGTTCAATACTGCAAGGAACCATATTGTTGGACTGCAATTTAAATAGGAAACAAAGTTAATACCTTAATATATATGGAATCACAAAATGCTAAGTACACATGAGCTTAAAGAACCTTTCAGTTATCCCGAACGAACCCTTACCTGATTACTACAACTTCTTTGAAGTCTTCTTCGAGTGATCTGTTGATGTACTACCTTAGACTTGCCATTGGAGTGGGTCCTACAAATTAACTAGTCTAAACCTCCGTGGCAGCCAATTGACCATGAAACACTAGGATATTAAGAGCGTCACAGTGAGACCCCCAACCCACCCCCTAAACATTCTTTTAGAGTCTTTTACCCTCCCCCTACTCCTACAGTGGACACTCCACCCCATCCCCTTCCTCTAAAACCAACTAGTTTACCCTCCAAATGTCGAATGTCTTTTAACATGAATAATAACATTTTTTTGTCTCCTGCTTCCCTTTTCTTCCAGTTCCTTCTCCATTTCTTTTCTCTCTCCTCCCCTGCCCCTCACTTTCACACACACAAAGAAAGATTTGTTCCCTTCTCTATTAATATTTTGGATCTAATGTAGTAAAAAGAATTAAATATACTATTGAAAATGGAAAATTTTAATGATTGTTGTAGCTAAATTATTAGTTTTGTCACATATGTGTTTTAGATAATTGAAATTGAAATTATGAAAATATAAGTACTATAATTTTATAGAATATAAAATTTAAAATATTTCATTCCGATTGTGCTAGAAAAATAAAATAAAAATAGAATGGTAATTAGATTTGTTAGTTGAGATAAGAAATATTTAATTTTTAAAGGGTTGTATAGAGAGTGCTTGTTGGAGTGAGTTTTTTTTTTTTTTTTTAGAGTGTTAAAAAAGTGAAACTTGAACGAAAAACTAGGTGTTTAGAGTGTGTTATGGAGGGTTATTGTTGTGGTTGCTCTAACACCTCCTAGTCATGACTCACTCGTGCTACCAGGTGACAGCTGGGAATGTACTTGGGGACTAAGGAACATGTAGTGTAAATAGAAGTGTGGGAGAGATCTATTCTACTCTCTCTCTCCCACCAAAAGAGTCCATATTTAAAACGTATAATAATTAAAAATATATTATTATCATTGAAGTTAGTTATAATTACAGAAATACTTAAATACAACCAAGATGCTTATAATATAAGTGGAGGGTAAAGATGAAAATGTTATGAATATTATAAGTATAATTTTAGACAGTTGACAAAAATAGAATAGTAGACTCTTTGCCTAAAACGGAGGTATCACACAAAAATTATGCAACCGTACTCTCTTCCATTCTCTCTCGGGTTATCATTTAGGTTATTATTTATCGCCCACGTTCTTGATAAGTGAAACACTTCTACACAAAAGCATAGTAAAAGAAAATGTTGCTCAAGAGGTAACAAAAGCCTAGTAAAAGAAAAACTTGCTTAAGAAGTAAGTTACTAACTCTCTTCTACTCCCTTCGGCCTTATTTATAAGCAAAAGTAACCAACTTCACACAGATTAAGTGTTAAGTTAGTTTAATTGTCTTGATTTTATATAAATAATGAGTTATAATTATTGAAATACCCTTAAGAAATTTGCTAGTCTCATTGGAAGTTGTGTCTAGGGAATGTGCACTCATCTTGAAAAATAAGAGAATTAACAAGGGGTATTTTTGAAACAAGTGTATTAAATAGAGTTGAATTTGATGACTTTTGTTTATATTTAAAGCCAACAAAATATGCTACTTTTTTGCTTATAAATAAGGCCGGCGGGAGTACTTAAAATGTATACATGATAAACTAAAATTAGTCACATGCTATAGTAAACAAGTAGAATATGTATTATTTGTTGGTACATGATATGTGATACTTGTTTGGGATAAATAAATGCTCCAAGTAAGTAATACTAAAAATATAGGGCGATGCTATGAGTCGCCAGAATTACCCAAAAATTAGTAATGACTCAAATAGAGTCAAATATGATATAATAAAATTACATCAAAAGTAATGAAGTGATATTTGGTAATGACTCTAATGGGGCAATTATGATTAATGAGTATATATGAAACTAGAAATGCACCCGCGCGGTGCACAGTCCATATCAATATAAATTAAATTATATAGTAATTTTAATGCTAAAAATATTAATAAATAATTATAAGGTAAATATTATGAGTTCAATCTATAAAAATTAAAAAATAATTAAAATGTAAGATTAAAAAATAAATTAATAATATAAAATCATATTAATAAAGAACAAAGAAATCATGAATAAAGAATGACTAAAAAATATACAACTTAATAATACACATTTGAAATTATAGTAAAAAAATAAGTACATTGAGTTAGAGACAAATTTTTAGTTAAATGCATTCTCTTATTGGGCATGACAATAAAACGGACGTTCAACAATTGTTCAGACAATTGGGGTTGTGAATGACGAAAATGGAGACAAATAATAGTTTCCTGTAATCCGTAATGAAGTGTTTTCTAAAAAAAAATTTGTTTAGTATTTAAAATCTATATAAATAAGAACAAATAAATAAAAATTACTCTACTTTCGTATAGAATCTCGGGTCAGGGTATGACCAAACACCCCAACGAGGTCGACTTGTCATGCAGGTTGGCCTCTTTGAGGCTGACTGCCAGATGGAGTACTCTTCAGGTTGGATTTGGATGAATCAGCAATGTCAGGTCTCAAGTGGGTCCTTGAGAATATTCGAAAAATTAAGATAGTGTAGGGTCTCATCAGTAGCCTCTTATTTCTCGAATGTAAGGTGTCATCCGATCCGGAGCGAGGAATAATCATTGTTGGTCTTTTAATAGCCTCCTTGTTCAAACTAGGCGCGGCGATTGGTGATGAAGTTCGCTTGTGAGGGTTTAATTACCTCAAAATGGCAAGCTATTGCGACTTCTAGACTTGCGATCCTTGCAAGTTAGTCGACTTGGTTGGTAATTAAGATGTTGATCGGTGGGCCAGCTAGCAATTGTGAAGATTTAAAATTCTCCATAATGATTGAGTCTTGGAGACTTGAGCCATTTCTTTGGGGGTGTGACTCATCATTAGCGTCGGTTACAAGTGACGGCTAATTAATGTGGTTAAGAACATTAAAAAATGTGTGTCCTTTCGTATTCAAAACCGTTCTTCAAATGTTGTTATTGTTTCATGCTAAAACAACATCGAGTTGAGGTCCGCGAGTGAGAGTTTTTGGGTAGACGCGGCTTGAGCCTAGTTTGTATATAGAGGGTTTTCAAACTTTTCACTTTTACATTTCACAGTTCCTTTATATATAGACTTTGGCGCCTAGGCGATTTCCTGCGACAATTCTTCTTTGAAATAGTCTGCTTTTCCATCGATTCTAGCCATTTCTTTCCCTTTTTGCTATGTGGGTTATTCGCCTTGAGTTCCTTTCCTTTTCTAGCCATGATTCCAGAGGATTAGGTCTAGATTGGAGCATTTTTAAGCTATTTTTCTCCTTTTTAAGGTTTTTTCGTTGTTGCCCTGTTTTAAATCCTGTGATTTTTCTTTTTGAGGTCGCTCGTGCACCTCGTTAGTGTAGCTTGACACATAGAGGATTAGCTCAGAGTCCTTTGAATCTTTTAGGTACCTTCCTTCTTCGTCTTTAATATCCGTCTACGTACTTAAGTATTCCCATAATTTCCTACACTCGGCCTATAAATTTAGAAATTACCTGCTAGGTGCAAACCACATAAATTGAAACCGATAAATTGTCTCGAGAGCAAACTTGGCTACCATTTAGGCAAACTCCTGTTATTACATAATCTTTACGCGAGCAACTTTTTTCAAGTAAAAGACATAATTTCTTATTCATTATTTTCTCGATCTTTTATTTGATATAAAATTGTTTATCCTACAAATTACTTTAGAAGAATGACCCTAAATGGGACATTTGAGCGACTAGCAATACTTGATCGTACGTTGAGAATAATTTTCAATTGGAAATGCTCTATTTTATAGGTTTTAACTTATCATCATTAGATTATTTCGTTAAATGACATGGTGCAATTATTCTCATAAACTACAAAAACTTGATAAAATATACTACATCTGTCTCAAAATAAGTGTAAGCAAAGTCTTCTTGTCCTAAAATAAGTGTCGTTATATGATTTCAAGAAATATTTGTTCATATAATGTCAAAACTATCCTTATTTACTACTGTTAAATTAAATGCTGTACAAAGAGGGTTATTAAGAAGAAAGAAAAAAATATTTTTTCAGTTTATCTATAATAATTGAGCTTAAATAAGAGTAGATCAGTCTTTTTGTAAGTTTTCTTAACCAGTATGTAAATTGTTAAAACAAAACTTATTTTGAGAAGAATGAAGTAGAATATAGAGACTTTGGTAGTATTCTAGTTATTTCTGGTTACACCATTTAAACAAGCTCTTAAAAAAAAAAGCGGCTCTGGGTATGCACGTGGCAGGAAATGGGTGGCTAAAACAATCTAAGCAAATGTGGATCAAGTTGGATGGGCGGTGTTGGTGATGTGTTAGAAGAATGATGTATGATTGATGATGGTCGGTTGGTGTGACTATAGAATTAGAATCATAGTGCTCCTTTGAATTGACCGTCGTCCACTCCACACCCATAATCGTCTTCTTTGGGCACTTATCAATAACACAGCCATAATTGATAGTGTTTAATTCTTTTTCGAGCTAGTATAGTACTACCAGTAAGGAATATGTATATCATTCCATACTATCATTTGTTGATTAGTTTGATGATTAGGTAAATAACAACTAAAAACTCTCCTTATTTACTACTATCACATTAAATGTTGTACAAAAAGGTTATTAAGAAGAATGAGAAAAAAAAAAAAAACTCTTTTAACTTATCTATACTAATTAAATTTAAATAAGGATAAATTAATCTTTTATAAATTTTATTAATTTGTATCTAAATTGTTAAAATAACACTTATTTTAAAATGTACTACCTTCGTTCCAAAATAACTATCGTTTTAGCAAAGTTTTGTTGTCCCAAAATAATTGTCGTTATAGGATTTCAAGAAACATTAGGCCATATTTTGTCAAAATTACCCTTATTTATTACTCTCATTAAAGAGAGTTGGTAAGAAGAAAGAGAAATATATCCCTACAACTTCTCTATAATAGATGAACTTAAACAAGGGTAGATGAGTCTTTTTAAAAGTTTTCTTACTCCGTGTGCAAATGAGATAATTACAAAATAAACCTTGTACTAGTTTCAAGATTTCAATTTAAACCATGTATTTTTATTTTTTGCAAATTGAACCTTCACCTAATTTTTTTTTAATCAAAACCTTCCGTCAGGTTGCTGTTAGATCAACTGACGGAAGGATGACTTGGGATCCACGTGACTCTAACATAAAAATGGCGGGAAAATTATTCCAAAAAAATTCTTGTATTATTTTATGATTTCAAAAAAAACCTTGGTTGTTAACAAATTTTCAAAAAAAGTATTTTAAAAAGAATCTTGTACAATTAATATATTTATTTTTTATTTTTTAATAAAATATCTAATATTTTCTAAAATTTTAGTAGACAAATGCTTTAATAATATTATTTTCTTATAATGGAACACGAGATGCGAGTTATGAACATGATTGACTAAATATATTTATTCTGAAAAATAAAAATAGAAAAATAATAAGTAAAAATTAATCACTCTCTAAAAAGAAACACGTAACAAACTACTACCTCCGTCCCAAAATAATTATCGTTTTAGAAACAAGATAATTATTTTAGAATGGATAAAAAATGAAAGGAAGACAACTATTATTGAACAAAAGGAGTATTAATATTCATAATAAAATTAGTTTATTTTAATTTGTGTATCCAATCAAACATAACAATTACTCCGTAATATTTAGGAAATGAAGAAGTACTTTAATGCATTGCTGTCACACACACACACACACAAAAATTTAATACGTAAAACAGAATAATACTTAAAAAAAAAAATAGCCCACAGTTATGGAGGTAGTAGTTTAATACGTGTGAAAATTGCTTTTTAAATGTAAGCTTTGGTCAATCATGCTTAGTCTTAAAAAGTAATTTGCACACGTAACAAACTACTACTTCCATAATTGTGGGCTATTTTTTTTGAAGTATTATTCTGTTTTACGTATTAAAAAGTTTTTGTGTGTGTGTGTGTGTGACAACAATGCATTAAAGTACTTCTTCATTTTCTAAATATTACAGGGTAATTTTATGTTTGATTGGACACACAAATTAAAATAAACTAATTTTATTATGAATATTAATACTCCTTTCGTTCATAAATAATTGTCTTCCTTTCATTTTTTTTTCGTTCCAAAATAATTATCTTGTTTCTAAAATGACAATTATTTTGGGACGGAGGTAATAGTTTGTTACGTGTTTTCTTTTAGAGAGTGATTAATTTTTACTTATTATTTTTCTATTTTTATTTTTTCAGAATAAATATATTTAGTCAATCATGCTCATAACTCGCATCTCATGTTCCATTATAAGAAAATAATATTATTAAGGCATTTGTCTACTAAAATTTAGAAAATAATAGATATTTTATTAAAAAATTAAATTAATTTAAATAATAATATTTTAAAATATCGATTCAATAATATATAGCAATGTGGTTTGCATTGAATTGATTATAAATGATTTCAATAAACTCAATATTAACTTTTTATTTCAATGATCAAAGATCATAGTTTATTATGAAAAAATATTAAAGAAACTACTAGGGTTTATTTTGAAAATATATTAATTGTACAAGGTTCTTTTTAAAATATTTTTTTTTGAAAATTTGTTAACAACCAAGGTTTTTTTTTAAATCATAAAATAGTACAAGGTTTTTTCTAGAATAATTTTCCCGTCATTTTCACGTAAGAGTCACGTGGATGTCAAGTCATCCTTCCGTCAGTTGATCTAACAACAACTTGATGAAAGATTTTAATTAAAAAAAATTAAATAAAGGTTTAATTTGTAAAAAATAAAAACACATAATTTAAACTAAAATTTTAAAATTAGTACAAAATTTTTTTATTTAAATTACTAATACGATAATTATTTTTCGACGGAGGTACAGTGCGTAGAATAGACGATAGAGACTTGGGTAGACGTTAAACAAATTAGAGAGACAAACTCTTATCATTGGTTCCTGGCAAATGGCGGCTCCGGGTATGGACGTGGCAACAAATGGGTGGCTAAAGCAATCAAAGCAAATGTGGATCAAGTTGGATGGGCGGTGGTGGTGATGTGTTAGAGCGCTAGTGTATGATTGATGATGATGGTCGGTTCGTGTTATTATAGAATCATAGTGCTCCTTTGAATTGACCTGTCCTCCACACCCATTTTGATAGTGGGCCCGCCAAACCCCTTCCTTTTTTAAGCCTATTTATTCCTCTCGGTAGGTATTTTACTAAATTAATTTCTTCATTCAAAATTCAACAATTGCCATTACCTTAGTCTAAACCGACTCTATGAGAAAATAGAAGAAGTACTTTTGGCCCCGTCTACCTTATGAGTTTTGATTTAAAACTTGATTTAAGATTTGATTTTGATAATTTAAAAAAAAAATCTCTTTGGTCCCACAATTTTTTTTCAAAACTTCTCATATTTTTTTTAATTATTATGAAAATAAAAAATAAATTTTAAAATCAAGTCTTAAATCACAACATAAGCAATGTCTTTGACTTCTTCAACAGTCATCAATAACACAGCCATAGTTGATAGTTTTATTGTTTTTTGAGTAATACTGAAATAATTAAACATGTTATCCTTAAGAATTGTTTGATTACCATAAAGGAATATGTATACCATGCATTCCAGACTATCATTTGTCGATTAGTTTGATGATTAGGTGAATAGCAACCAAAAATATGATTTCTTTTTTTCATTTAAAATGGGATTTTGTAATTGCCATGACTCTAACATCGGTCTGATCCTTGTCACGCTATTAGTAACAGAAATCGGCTAAATGAATAAAATTATTGTAAATACATTATTGGGGTTAGATGATATGAATCACAAGCTCCAAACTATTTTACCATGTTTAAATTTCATGGCCAATACCTGAAAAATAATTTTAATGTATAGGCCAAGCATGATGGGTGTGTCCTGCATCATCCGATCATGTGAACTAAATTGAATTGTATAAAAGTTAGCCTTAATGAACCAGCTTATCAAGCAAGCTAATATATATATATATATATATATATATATATATATATGATATCAGCAGTAGAAATAAGTATACTAGTTTTAGATAAAACAAAAAAGAAAATAAAAAAGTGTTTCAAATTATGTGAATGTAACACTGTTTAGAGAGAGAGAGAGAGAGAGAGAGAGAGTTGGTGGTGAAAGGAGGTTTGATCATTCAATTTTGGGTTAATTATACCATTAGTCCCTTGACTATTAACGATTCCACAATTAGTTCCTTAAGAATTTTTTTTCAAATTTCAATCCTTCGAGTACCAAAAAGTCACGCGGCTAGTCCTTTTAATGGATGCCATTAATAAAATTCTGTTAAGTCACCCATGTGCATTGCACATCCCATTCTTCAAGGGTATTATGGGAAATTCATACTAAATAATTAAACAATAAAAAAATTAAAACCTTTAATACCTTTTTCTATCAATGTAACCGTCTCCGTCCTCGTCAAACACCTTGAATGCCTTGGTGAGATCTGCATCGTCTTGCTTATCTCCACCGCATGCCGTGGTGGTGGTGGTGGTTGCCTCATCTGCAATCGTTTGATCTAAGGCATCTTGGCCGAAGAAGAGGTCGTTGATAGATCGGTGGAGGGCCTTGAAATCCTAGAAGCGGAGGCCCTGATTGTCAGGCTAGATATAGGATTTAATTTAACCATGAAATCTAACTCGGACAGATCGGTGTCGAGGCCGAGGCTTACAAGGGCTCTGTTGAGCTCGTCGACGGTGATCATGCTGTCGTGATTTTTTTCAAAGACATCGAATAGACAACGGAGGCGTAAGGAATTGAGGCGATGACAGTAAAGAAGGCAGCACTAGCCACCAGAACAAAAAAGGAGGCGCCGCCACTCGATCTCGATTTCTATTTACTATTCTCGCATGCTTTTCAATTCTCGCTTTGGTTTTTTTCTTCGGCTAAGGCAGCCTCTTCTCCAATTCTTCAATTGGTCAGGACATCTCTCTATCTACACACATCTTAGTCATTGTGATTTAATTTGATGAAATTAAAAAATTAAGGCACAAATTCTCTGTGTTTATCCATTCTTGACTCCCATGGTGAACTATTTTATTCTGAAAATTAAGGTTTGAAGAATTGTTGAAGAAGATGACAAGTAAAATTTTAATTTTGCCCTTATTAAGTAGCGCCACCATTGTTTGAGATTGAAGGAGTTGCAGAGGAACTCTTCTTCGTAGGCTAGGTCTTTTGTGTTGGGGTAGAGCTCTTGCAGGATAATCGATATGACTCCTGTTTAGATCTAAGGACATGGGTTTAGGGGATTGAAATTGCAACTGTGATTAGCAAAATGGGGAGAAGTTAGGGTTTCATTTAATCTTCTTTTGGATTTGGTTTCGATTGATTGAAGCTCCATCAAGGCTGCAATTTGAGCTCAGGAGGAACTGTGTGTTTGTGTGTGATTGTTGGGGCAGACTGTCCAAGAGAGAGAAAGGTATTAATTTTTTAATTGTTTAATTATTTAGTATGAATTTTCCATAATACCCTTGAAAAATGGCATGTGCAACGCACATGTGTGACTTAACAGAAATTTACTAACGGCATCCATTAAAAGGACTAGTCACGTGACTTTTTAGTACTCGAAGGATTAAGATTTGAAAAAATTTCTTAAGGGACTAATCGTGGAGTCGTTAATAGTTAAGGGACTAATGGTGTAATTAACCCTTCAATTTTCCAATCTATATATATATATATATATATATATATATATAATAACAATTGAGTCTATAAAAGGAAAATTCCCGCCAAAATCTACTTGTCAAAATTATAACCCAGTTTGTTTTGATGAAAACTTGTGCTTGCCTTGAAAATATAAATTTCTAATTTTTAAGTTGGTCAACATTAAAACATCAAAAGTTAGTCTACAACATAATGATGTTTTCAATTCCCAATTCAATGAATGTTCTTTTGTTGATGATTTCTTATGGAACCTTTAAGCTTTTGAGTTTATAGGTTCAGGAAATTAATATTAACAAAAGAATTCATCGTAAGAAGCTTTTAACAAAAATTATATAGTCCTAAAAATTTTGTCCATTTCATTTGATCCAGAGTTATTATAACAAAAAATATTCACATAATTAGTATGCAAAAGACATTATATAGATAAAATATTCAAATCATATATTTTAAGATACAAAAAAATAAAATAAATAAATAAACACATTTATTTTACGTCAAAATAAAAAAAAATTAGATCACATTATGAATATGTTAATGTCAAAGTTGGTTGATAAAATTTGGACCTTGAGGAAGTCAAGCAAATTTTTAAGAAAGAAATATAGGTTTAAAATTTTATTTTTTGGTTCCTTTTTAAAAATTTGAAGCAGGGGTATAACAAAACAAATGCCAAGCGATCGGTAAATAATCAAAAAAATATAGGTAATTTTATATACCCTTAAAGCATCATTTAATATAGCATATCCTAGAGAAACCTAATTGTTTAGAAAAGTTGAACTCAATTAATGTTCATGGGTATTATTGTCAGAACACATTTTACAATACATCATTAATTATGTTTCTTAATTCCTGTGTTTTATCAACTAGGAACATTTATCCCGGACAGAGGGAGTATCTAAAATATTGAAGTTCATTTCTATAGATTCAAAATATTTATAACAAAAAAAAAATGAAAAATACACATAAGCTTTAAGTGAAACCGGTAAAAAATTCAAATCAATCAGAAAAAAAATAGATGAAAATATTTTTTGTTTATTTTCATCAAATCTGAAGCAAGTATAAGTAAAACTTTAGGAAAGTATATCGGAAAATGGAAAAAAAAAATTTGTAATTTTTTTCCGAAAAAGTAAATTATTTATAATGTTAATATAAGGTGTATGTGGAATATTTTTATTTTTATTTTTACAATTGTGTCTTATGCAATGTCTATCAACCAAAGTCTGGAGTAATCTTTTTATATTTACTTTTAATTATTTTTTAATTTTTATACATTGCACTCACTAAAATATTAAATTTTTATACATTACACTCACTAAAATATTAAATTTTTATATTAATATAGATTTCATGCATTGCAGAGGTGGAATCATCCCTTAATTGGTATCAAATTTTATATCTAAGCCTGAAAATTGACTATTTTATTGGTATCAAAGCATTAGCTGTTTTAATTGGTATTAGAGCTTAGTTATTGTATCTCTAAGTTTCGTAATACTTATTGAGACCCGGATATCTTCAGAATTATTTCTAATTTTATAATTATAAATTATTTTATTTATGTGATTCTCTTTTATTATTTTTTTTTAACTTTCACATTTTAATTATTTATTTACATTAACTTATAATATTTATAATATAATTATTTATTTATTTTATTAATATTAAGATTTTTAAATATTTTATTTATATCTATAAAATCCCCGTGCATCGCACGGGTGTTATACTAGTTGTTCATAAAACTTTGAGAGTGAAAATAAATCAAAAGTTAGTTTGTTGGGGGCGGCAAAGAAAAGTGTTAATTTAAATAGCCTACCTCAACAATCTCCTCTGAGTCCTCACTTTAAATACTTCTTCTCTCCAACCCCAATTCATCAAACCCACAACACTCACTCACTCGCAAACACACACACACGCACTTGCATACTCTCTCTACTAAGTCTAGCAAAAGGAAAAAGGTCAAATGGCAAAGGACATTGAGGTAGGGGGTGGATATGGTGCAAAAGACTACGAAGACCCTCCTCCAGCTCAGCTCATCGATGCAGAGGAACTCACCAAATGGTCATTTTACAGGGCTATCATTGCAGAGTTTGTAGCCACTCTCTTGTTCCTTTACATTACTGTTTTGACTGTGATTGGTTACAAGAGCCAAACTGATCCAACCACGAGCACCGATGGCTGCGGTGGCGTCGGCATCCTCGGCATTGCTTGGGCCTTCGGTGGCATGATCTTTGTCCTCGTTTATTGCACCGCCGGTATCTCCGGTAAGTACCTCTCAGAATTTAAAGCATGATGGCAAAGCAGTATACTAATCTGTTAATTCGTTGAACATTTTCATAACAGTTTTCTGTTTTTATCTTTAAAAAAGTAATTAGTTCATTTCAGATATATAAAAAAACAAAATCCTTTGATTTTGAACGATTATAACGTTTACCTACTATAGCTCAAATGGGTAACCAAACATGCGTTATTTTAATAGCTTTGGTAGGTGAAATTTAAATTTTTATTTTATAAAATGAAAATATATAATAGTTCTGAAAACGAGATAAACAAAATGCACATCAATAGCATTGCCACTCGCAAAGGCTGTTCAATAAGATATATAATTTCTTTCTGAAATAAAATTCTTAAGAATCATCTGATCAAGCAATATGCACTTTACAATTGATTTGATATATATATTTTATTTTCAAGAATCTGGGGATTGTAATGATGATTTTGGCTTGAAATTGCAGGAGGGCATATTAACCCTGCAGTGACCTTTGGCCTATTCTTGGCTAGGAAGGTGACTCTGCCCCGGGCAGTGTTGTACATTGTGGCTCAATGCTTGGGGGCTATCTGTGGTTGTGGGTTGGTTAAGTCTTTCCAGAAGACTCACTACAATACCTATGGTGGTGGTGCCAATGAGCTCGCCGATGGGTACAACAAAGGCACCGGATTGGGGGCTGAAATCATCGGCACATTTGTTCTTGTCTACACGGTCTTCTCTGCCACCGATCCCAAGAGAAACGCCCGTGATTCTCACGTACCCGTAAGTATATATACGCACCTGATCACAGAATAGAGTATGTTTGACTCTAGTTTAAGTATTTTGGAGAACATGAGAATTACCACACACAAAAAATAAAAAATAAATAAAGAAGAAGAAGAAAATAAGTACCATAAAAATAAGGAACTATCTAAATACTAATAAAATTTAGTACATGAACAATATTGTTTTTCCTACGCTGATCCTGTTAATGTTGGAACTTAAGGTATTGGCACCACTTCCTATTGGGTTTGCTGTGTTCATGGTTCACTTGGCCACAATCCCAATTACCGGCACCGGAATCAACCCGGCTCGTAGTTTCGGAGCTGCAGTGATCTACGGCAAAGACAAAGCTTGGGATGATCAAGTATGCCTTTGTACAAATAATATAGCACTCTATTCCTAATTTTTCATGTACAATTAATGATAATTTGCACTCTGGTTTTGATTTTGCAGTGGATTTTCTGGGTTGGACCCTTCATCGGTGCTGCCATCGCTGCTTTCTACCACCAATACGTTTTGAGGGCTGCAGCAGTTAAAGCTCTTGGATCCTTCAGGAGCAATGCCTAGAAAACTTGAAGATTTTGCTCTTTGAATATATGGATGGCTGGAAGAAAACCGGGTCAATGGACAAGTTGTAGATAAGGATCTCAATTGTGTGCATTTTGGTCTTGGGCCTTCTTTTAAGTGTGCCCAAAAGTTATCATTTTCCACCATTTTCCTTTTTACCCTTTTCTCCCATGTTTATTATTGGTCATGGTGTTCTTTTGGCACCAAATAATAAAATTTCAACAAGGGGATTTGTGTTAATACTATTGAGTATCTCTTTTGTTCTTTCTATTAGAATTAGATTATCATTGTTAGTTTATTTTTTTCCCTAAAAGGAACTCTCTCGACCCCATGTTTTTAGAATTCATGGTTGTAGCATACCTTAGGTGTCTGAGAATTAACCCATTTGACTTGATTCATTATGTGAATATGTTCTCGAATCCTAGAGTACATCAAGAAGTTGGTCTCTAATCACACCAAAAAGAATGATATGTTGAGCACCATGTGTAAGGTTTGGAGAGAGGTGGTGGTATGGAACTAGATATCTGGCTTCAGAACATAACATGAGAATATAAATAAATAAAAGCATCGTGAATGAGAGATGGGGTTTGTCTCGACTCAAACCCTCTGGTGTGAGAGTGAGAAATGTCACCAACAGGTGCTTTATTAAAGGACTAGAACTGGAGAGATTAACTAGGAGGCCTTATTGGTAAGATAAACGGTACCAAAGAGAGTTACGAAAAATCTAGCATGCTTGGGAAGCTATGAACACTACGACTGGCCTACTTAGGTGGAAGACTAAGAAGCCTCTCCGTAAAGGGACCATTGCGGTGATTAAAAAGTGGTTGAAGGTGTGCAAATTAGGAGGTTGTTAGAGGCGTACCATGCTTCAGAATACAGACCGTGTCAAAGAGTTTATACGATAAAGTATAGGGTTGATTGTTGACTGTTAGATATACTTGTTGTCGTGTCTCATCAGCTAACGAGGAAAGATTATGACGTGTCTGGACTAATCTACAACATTTAGAATGCATTTTGAATTTGAGACAATTCGCTGGTCGGTGTAGGGCGACCTCATTATGTTACTAGTGGCACCTTGGCGAGGTTAACTTGTCATGTTGGTTGCCCTCTCAAAGGTTGACTGCTGGATAGAGTGCTCTTCTTATCAGTAGCCCCTATTTCTCGAAAGCAAGGAGTCATCCCTAGAGCGAGAAATAATCCTTGTATCTATTTGGTCCTTTAATAGTCCCCTTGTTCAAACTGGGTGTGGGCTATAGGTGGTGAAGTTCGCTCGTGAGGGTTTACCTTGAAATGGCGAGCTATTATGACTTCTAGACTTGCGAGCATTGCAAGTTAGCTGACTTAGTCGGTAAGATGTTGGTCGCTGGAAACTGGTAGTAGTGAAGATTTAAAGTTTTCCAGAATGATTGAGCCTTAAAGCCTTGAGCCGTTTCTCTGGGGACGTGACTCATCATTCGCGTCGGTTATGAGTAACGACTTGTTAATATGGTTAAAAACATTTAAAAATGCGTGTCCTTTCGTATTCAAAAAATAAATGTTCCTCGAGTGTTGTTGTTGCTTGCTAAAATGACATCGAATGAGGTCTATGAATGAGAATTTTCGGGTCGACCCGACTTGAGTTTGGGTTAGTATATATATGGGTTTTCAACTTTTCAATTTTTCACTTTCACTTTTCATAATTCCTTTATATGAAGACTCTGCGCTTAATTAAGCGATTTCCGGTGACAATTCCTCTTTCAAACATTTCGCTTTTCCATGGATTCTAGCCATTTCTTTCCCTTTTTGCTCTGTACGTTAGTCGTATTGAGTTCCTTTCCTAGCCTTTATTCCAGAGGATTAGATCTAGATTTGAGCGTTTTTAAGCCCCCTTTTTTTTTTTCCCTTTCTAGGGTTTGTCGTTGTTATTCCATTTTTATCCAATGACTTTTTCTTATTGAGGTTGCTTGCGCACCTCGTTAGTATAGCTTGACACACAGCAGATTAGCTCAAAGTCCTTTGAATCTTTTAGGTACCTTTTCGTCTTCAATATCTGTCTAGGTACTTGGGTATTCCCATCATTTCCTACACTCGCCTACAAATTTTGAAATTAACTGCGAGGTGTAAGCCATATAAATTGAAACCGGGTAAATTGTTTTAAGAGTAAACTCGGCTACTATTTAGAGTAACTCTTGTTATTACATAATCATTATTCGAGAAACTCTTTTCAAGTAAAAGACATAATTTTATATTCATTATTTTCTCTATCTCTCATTTGATATCAAAATGTTTATCCTACAAATTACTTTAGAAGAACGACACTAAATGGGATATGTGAGCAACTAGTTAATAATGCCGAAGTTTGCACCGTAGTCCTGATGAGAATTTGCTCTGTTAAAATAGCTAGCCTGAAAACAATAACAGAGTTACTGCGCAGGGGATCCCTGCAAAGTCCCTCCGGTGTGAGAATTAGCACTGTTTATTAGAGAGAGAATAATGTTAATTCAGGGAGCAAAAAGTGTATAGTTGCACGTACCTTATACTATGTCTCATAGTATTATTTATAAAAGAGTGGCGTTTTCGGGCTGTGATTGATGAGATCGGATGTCGTAGTTTACGGTCAAAGTAGCATATCCGTTCTGAACTTATCAATAAATCGGGGATAATTTCGTGATGTATTAGGAGATGATTCTGGGTAATATATGAAATGTACTGCAATTAGCAGCCCGCACGAATGCGGCCGGTCATAAAGCTACTCGTCCTAAAGCAGCTCGACTGATGGGCTGCTCGCCCAAGCAGCTCGCCTGCCCATGCAGCTCTTTCAATGTCTTGGTATTTTGCTATTTGTCATTTTTATCCTCAATATAATTTTTGGGTAGTTCACTAGTAATTCTCATTGCAGAGATACGATGGAGACTACTAAGATTAGAGTTACATAGGATTTAGGTAATAATTGATCGTATGTTAAATATATTTTCACCAGAAATGCTCTATTTTTATAGGTTTTAATTTATCATTATTAGATTATTTCGTTAAATGACATGGTGTAGTTATTCTCGTAAACTGCACAAACTCGACAAAACATACTATCCCGGTTTCAAAATGAGTGTCGTTTTAGCAAAGTCTATTTATCCCAAAAATAAGTGTCGGTATAAGATTTCAAGAAATAATTTCTCATATTATGTCAAAACTATCCTTATGTATTACTCTCAAATTAAATGTTGTTCAAAAAAGATTATTAAGAAAAAAGAGAAAAATATTCTTCTAACTTATCTACAGTAATTAAATTTAAATATATATACATTTAGTTTTTTTGTAAATTTTTTTAATATATGTACAAATTGCTAAATTAATACTTATTTAGAGACGGTTAGGACGGTGGGAGTAGATCACAGAGGCTTCCGTATCTCGTATTCTAGAAACTCCAATTAAACAAACTCTTGAAAAAAATATATATATTAAATAGACAAGCTCTTATCATTGGTTCCTGGCAGATGGCGATGGGAAAAGTGGCGGCTCCGGGTGTGCACGTGGCAACAAATGGGTGGCTAAAACAATCAAAGCAAATGTGGATCAAGTTGGATGGGCGGTGGTGGTGATGTGTTAGAGCGCTAGTGTATGATTGATGATGATGGTCGGTTCGTGTGATTATAGAATCATAGTGCTCCTTTGAATTGACCTGTTGTCCTCCACACCCATTTTGGTATTGGGCCAAACCCCTTCCTTTTTTAAGCCTTTAAGAGCTATTTATTCCTCTCAGTAGGTATTTTTTGAGTAATACTAAAAATATTATACTTAGGAATTGTTTGATTACCATAAAGGAATATGTATACCATTCCAGACAGACAATAATTTGTCGATTAGTTTGATGATTTGGTGAATAACAACCAAAAATATATGATTTCTTTTTTTCATTTAAAAATGGGATTTTTTACTGGCTATGACTCTAACATCGGTCCCATCCTTGTTACACTATAAGTAAAAGAAATCGGCTAATAGAATAAAGTTGTTGTAAATACATTATTGGGGTTAGATGATATGAATCACAAGCACCAATCTTTTTTCACCATGTTTAAGTTTTATGGCCAGAACCTAAAAGATACTCCCTCCATCCCCAAATTATTATCTTTCTTTTTTTATCCGTCCCAAAATAATTATTTTGTTTAAAAATTTTTCTTTTTAGGACATTACTTTTATCATTTTACACTTATTTTTTCTCCTACTTTAATTATGAACCACATACACATGGGTATTAAAGAAAATTATACATTATACCAATATTAATAATCAAATTAATTATTTTTTCTTAATCTGTGTGCAGGTTAAACAAGACAATAATTAAGGGACGAAAGGAGTAATTTTTAAATGTATAAGCCAAGTCTGACGGGTGTGTCTTGCATCATCCAATCAAGTGAATTAAATTGAATTGTATAAAATTTAGCCTTAATGAATCAATTTATCGAACGAACCAAAAAAACAAAAATAAAAAATGATAGTAGCTGCAGAAAATAAGTATACTAGTTTTAGATAAAACAAAAAAGAAATAAAAAGTGTTCCAAATTATGTGAATTTAACACTGTTAGAGAGAAAGAGAGAGAGAGAGAGGGGATTGATCATTCAATTGAGTAATGTTAAATGCACCTAAAGTATGCACCAAATATATCACAATTACCTTTGATATTTTCTGATTGATTAAATAATTTGTAGGCCCTACTAGTTAAAAGTATCTAACCAACCAAAAGATGTCAAAGTGTAATTTTAGAGCATATTTGGTGCACACTTTAAACACATAACATTACTCATTCAATTTTCCAATTGTTCATAAAACTTTGAGAGTGAAATAAATCAAAAGTTTGTTTGTTGGGGGCGGCAAAGAAAAGTGTTAATTTAATAGCCTATCTCAACAATCTCCTCACTTTAAATACCACTTCTCTCCAACCTCAATTCATCAAACACACTGCAGCAAACTCTCTTTCTCACTCACATACACGCACGCACTTCCATTCTCTCGGTACTAAGCCTAGCAAAAAGAACAAGGTCAAATGGCAAAGGACATTGAGGTAGGGGGTGGATATGGTGCAAAAGACTATGAAGACCCTCCACCAGCTCAGCTCATTGATGCAGAGGAACTCACCAAATGGTCATTTTACAGGGCTATCATTGCAGAGTTTGTAGCCACTCTCTTGTTCCTCTACATTACTGTTTTGACTGTGATTGGTTACAAGAGCCAAACAGATCCAAAAACGAGCACCGATGGCTGTGGTGGCGTCGGCATCCTCGGCATTGCTTGGGCCTTCGGTGGCATGATCTTTGTCCTCGTTTATTGCACGGCCGGTATCTCCGGTAAGAACCTCTCAGAATTTGTTGAACATTTTCAGAGCAGTTTTCTGTTTTTATCTTTAAAATAAAAAAGAAATCCTTTGATTTCGATCGATTATATACCGACTATAGCTCAAAAGGGTAACCAAACATGCGTTATTTTTATAGCTTTGGAAGGTGAAAATTAAATTTTTATTCTATGAAATGAAAATAGATATTAGTTCTGAAAACGAGATAAACAAAATGCACATCAATAGCATTGCCACTTGCAAAGGCTGTCGAAACAGATATATAACTTCTTTCTGAAATAAAATTCTTAAGAATCATCTGATCAAGCAATATCCACTTTACAATTGATTTGGGTATTTTATTTTTATTATTTATTTTCAAGAATCTGGGGATTGTAATGATGATTTCGGCTTGAAATTGCAGGAGGGCATATTAACCCTGCAGTGACCTTTGGCCTATTCTTGGCTAGGAAGGTGACTCTGCCCCGGGCAGTGTTGTACATTGTGGCTCAATGCTTGGGGGCTATCTGTGGTTGTGGGTTGGTTAAGTCTTTCCAGAAGACTCACTATAATACCTATGGTGGTGGTGCCAATGAGCTCGCTGATGGGTACAACAAAGGCACCGGATTAGGGGCTGAAATCATCGGCACATTTGTTCTTGTCTACACGGTCTTCTCTGCCACCGATCCCAAGAGAAACGCCCGTGATTCTCACGTACCCGTAAGTATATATACGCACCTGATCACAGAATTAAGTATGTTTGACTCTAGTTTAAGTATTTTGGAGAACATGAGAATTACCACACACAAAAAATAAAAAATAAATAAAGAAGAAGAAGAAAATAAGTACTATATCTAAATACTAATAAAATTTAGTACATGAACAATATTGTTTTTCCTATGCTGATCCTGTTAATGTTGGAACTTAAGGTATTGGCACCACTTCCTATTGGGTTTGCTGTGTTCATGGTTCACTTGGCCACAATCCCAATTACTGGCACCGGAATCAACCCGGCTCGTAGTTTCGGAGCTGCAGTGATCTACGGCAAAGACAAAGCTTGGGATGATCAAGTATGCCATTGTACAAATAATATGGCACTCTATTCCTAATTTTTCATGTACAATTAATGATAATTTGCACTCTGGTTTTGATTTTGCAGTGGATTTTCTGGGTTGGACCCTTCATCGGTGCTGCCATCGCTGCTTTCTACCACCAATACGTTTTGAGGGCTGCAGCAGTTAAAGCTCTTGGATCCTTCAGGAGCAATGCCTAGAAAACTTGAAGATTTTGCTCTTTGAATGTATGGATGGCCGGAAAAAAATCGAGAGAGTGGACAAGTTGTAGATAAAGGTCTCAATTGTGTGCATTTTGGTTGGGCCTTGTTTTAAGTGTGCCCAAAAGTTATCATTTTCCACCATTTTCCTTTTTACCCTTTTCTCCCGTGTTTATTAATGGTCATGGTGTTCTTTTGGCACTAAATAATAAAATCTCAACAAGGGGATTTGTGTTAATACTATGGAGTATCTCTTTTGCTCTTTCAATGAGAATTGGATTGTCATTGTCTGTTTTGTTTTTTATTCCTAAAAATAACTCTCTCGACCACATGTTTTTAGAACTCGTGGTTGTAGCATACCTTTCAGATGTATGAGAATTAACCCATTTGACTTGATTAATTACGTGAATGTGCGTTCCCGAATTGTGGAGTATGTCAAGAAGTTGGTCTCCAATACTGAAGTATGTTGAAGATATTACCACTTAACGGAAAAAGTGAATGGAGGAACAGTTCGAGAACAATAAAATTGTGTAAGAACGAAAAAAAAAATGCTCTAACAAATTGATCCTTTACAAATTTTTAAAACATTTTTCGTAAACCGGTTCAAAATGAAATCTATACAAAAGTTAACTAATAGCTAGTTCAAAACTGGACTTTAACAAAAACTTGATTTCCCAAATAGCCCTTTATGCATGAACGGAATGTCTAGATGTTTATTGGGCGTGTTTGGCTTCCCAGAATAGTTTTGGAGTATTGACTTTCTTTTATCTTTTTCTTTTTTTAACAATCATTGAAGAAAAATTGGGAAAAAAAAAAAATTTGGTACAAAGATTGACTATGTTCGGCTATTCAATTTCAAGCTTTAGAATTGAAATTAGATGAACAATTTGAGCTTCACGGAATTCAAATTGTTCTTCCAATTCCAATTCCAATTTTAAGCTCTGAAATTAAGTATCCAATGTCATGCCCTAAACCCACAGTAGGACCAACGGTCTAGGGGTGACCGGCCGCGACCCACTAAAATGATTTTGGGTTCCGCAAGGCCTTCCAATTCAATTGCGCAGCTCAAATCTAACAACTCCTTAATAAAAACTAAACCGCAGACAATGAGGCCCATTATCCTATTAAACCAATCAAGTCCAAATGAAGTTTCCAAAATAACAATTATTTAGGGAGTCAACAGCTCCTTACAAAAATCAAGTCCAATTGCACGAAACAAAAATTACACTATAACAGAAAACTCCCGAGCCATCCACTAAGTGGTCCCAAGCCGTCACCGACATTAATGATCTGCAAAATGATAAGGAGTGAGCTCACAGCTCAGCAAGATACTAACAACGCTATCTAGAGGATCAAGCACGTATTTCGAAAACAATAATTCTACGAAAAGTCATAAAAAGCATTTCAAATCACATCTTTCATAAACGACATTTAAAGCGTTGCTGAGCAAAAACATTTACTTTGAAACAAGTCAGTGACACTATCGTCCCATACCGATAGTATACCTAACCGTTTTGTCAAAAGAAGTTCACCAAGTTCAAACAGTAATTTCCAAAAGACTTTCGAAAACAAAAATTGGTCGAAGCTAGTCGATTACACCACCGTCCCATACCAGTGGCATGACCAACTACTCCACTAAGCAATTTCAATAACGTTCCATGGTCTTTGTTGACTACGACTACAGTACAACCCTGTAACACGGTGTCGATAATTGTCGCAGTACAACCCTGTGACGCGGTTCGATAATGTCGCAATACAACCCTGTGACGTGATTCGATAATTTCAGAGTTCGATATGTCTACCTAGCCAGTAGAGTAGACGGTTCAGAAGTTTCAATACGTAGTCAGACCATCGGTTTCTAAAAGTTTCATAGTTCACAATTCTATAACAAAATTTCAATGTCAATAAACAATAACAAAAATTCAAAAATCAAATTCATTTCAGAGGCTCATATGCTTGATCCTTATTTTGGAATATTTCAATACATCACATTTTTGATAAAATATAAAATCAATTTCACAGGTTTATTTGAAACAAAACGATGTAGCAAAATATTTTATTTTTCGATATAACGAAGGGATGAAAATAAACTAGATAGAGTAGAAAGTCCCTTACGTCAAATTCGATACAAGCTAGTCAAAGGTCAAAACAGTACTTCCTCCCAATCGCTATCATCGGCACCTAATTTCAAAGACAATAATATTTCGTTTAAGTGACAACACATAATCAAGGGTTCACTAGGCCCATTTGCACTTATATGGGTCTGTTTGTCAACTTCCAGAATCTAAAGGTGATTCTCAACTTTTCCATTAGTCTAGGCTTGTAAGTATATGAATTACAGGGACTAACTTGACAGCATCTAAACAAAGGGGAGTCAAATGTCAATAATTAAAGGCATGGAGGCGTTGATTGCAAGTTTAGTCATCTTCTTCACCAAAACAAAACCAGCAACGTGCTGGTGCTATTCGGCCGAGAGTACAAACATGGTTTTCTCATCTTTCTTTCTTTCTTTTTCGGCCGAAACCTCTACTAAGCTTAACTCAATTCCAATTTCCTTTTCTACCTATAATCTGTTAACAATAACTTGTGTAATCTTAGAGTCGCAGATTACTTACCCGACCAATACTTTCGTCCACAAGTTTCCTTCGACGGCGCTCCGACAATGCTCCGACACTTAACCGCTCTTCCACCTCCGTTCAAGGTTCAACAATGGCAATTCTTTTCCACTCTTATAAGAGAGTGGTAGATTTAGAAAGAGAGAATTCACTTGGATAGAAAGAGATCTAGAGAGAAATGTAAACAACTTAATTTTCCAATATTATTGATTCACCTCTTAACTAGATACTAGCCAAGTATATATACTTCATGCCTCTGATCGGCCCTGTACATAGCAATCCCATAAACCCATGACACTATTAATTATTCTCATAACAATTAATATTTACTTTTTCCGTCCTGGATAAATATTCCTAGTGGATAAAACATAGGAATTAAGAAACATAATTAATGTTGTATTGTAAAATGTGTTCTGACCATAATACCCTTGAACATTAATTGAGTTCAACTATTTTAAATAATTGAATTTTTTTTGGATGTGTTATATTAAATGAAGTTTTAAGGGTATATTAGGAAGAATAGTAGGGAATAGGTAGATCAAAAGTCTTTAGAAACATTAGTTGGGACATCCCAAAATAGAAAGTAGAAACATTTATCCGAAACGGAGGGAGTCGAAAACAGAATAGTGGATATTCAGGTTCCAATGTGAAGCGCATTTAAAAAGAGACGGATACGTCATCTGAAATCGGAGGCTGAAAGAGTATCCCGGCCGGGATGTTGTAAAAATGCTTCTCATGCATGTCAAATTTTGAGTTACTCAAATTGAGTTTAAGAGTCCGTTTGTTCGTGTGTTTTGGCCAAAATGTAGGGTTAAAACGCAGCTTATTCCTTAAGTTAGCGTTTCAATGCTACTTTATAAAAAGCAGCGTTTTCAAAACGCAGTTGCGTTTTAAAACGCTGAAATTCCTAACTTTTTCCCAAAACGCAGATTTTAAAACGCAGTAGGGAATAAAAAGCAGTGTTTTGACATAATATCCCAAACGCATTTATAAATAAAAAAGTCGCGTTTTAAATAATCTACGTTTTAGAAACGCTGTGTTTTCAAAACACTACACCAAACGGGCTCTAAGTCGGTATGTATACTCAAAATTCTACGTTGAAGTATTTGTTATCCTTCTATTCTTTATTGATTTTTTGTGAAATAAGATCGTTGAATCATTCTTACAATGAAAATTAAAATTTCAGTGAAAATTGATATTTGTAAAAATAGAGATAAAACATTAAGTCATCGACTTTTGACTTAAAATTTTGATTGTTTTTTATTAAGGATACTTAATTTATTAAGTAATGTAATATATATTGCATTATCAAATAATTTTATTTCTAAACTCACTTAAAAAAATTTAAATTAAACTCTTAATTAGATTATCAAATATGTCCTGAGCGTTGCTAATAAAATAATTTTTTGTCCTTAAATCTTGACCATCTTTTATTATTCTTTGTGCAGCCCCTAGTATAGTTAGTGTGACCCAGGCAGGATATAACATACAAGTTGTGCTCAGGAAGTGACAGAAGTGTGTCTAAGCAGGCCGAAAACTGCCTGCATGACAACCATGTTAATAACTAGGATTCCTATATGTTAAACGAGCCAAACTTGACTAGAGTTTGATTCCTATACTAAACGAGCCAAACTTGAGCCTAACAATTTTAAGCTCGACACAATTCTATTGAACTAAGTCCATGGCTACACCTGACATTCAAACGGGTAAAGGCAAGGTGCAAAAGAGTCGTAAAAGCAAATTGATTTCGCTTGATATATTTACAAGAATCTTATTACTATATATGTTAAAAGATCTAACTACTCAAGCTCGACTTGACAAGTGAATGAGGTGAATTCAAACTACATTCAAGCTCATTTTAAAATGACGAGCCAAACTACTATAGAAAGTCAAACTTAAATTGGCTCGGCTCATTTACACAGTATTTTATTTTATTTTTGAGGAGCACAATTAAGCACATTATTTGTGTCAAATGTGTATGCATTATTCCAAACTTGTAATGAAACCAGGAGTTGTTCCCTTGGCATCAGAATCATTCTCATTCTATATATTACAACAAATTAATAAAAATAAGGCTTAAATTGCAATTTAGTCACCTTACTTTGACAGAAAATTCATTAAGCTCACTCTACAATTCTTTTTCTCAATTTCATCACTATACTTGGCATGTTGAGTCAATAAGCTCACCGCGCTTGACTTCTGTTAGTTTTGTTGGATGGAGGGTTGTAAAAAGACCAAAATGCCATTTACCTTATAATATTTTGATGGCTTAAATCGCTATTTAGTCACCCTACTTTGACAAAAAAATGCATTAAGATTAATAGTATAAAATTTTGTGTATAAAATATTTAAAATAATCAAATCAGTTAAATAAGTTATTTCAAATATAATAAAATAACATAATTTCATACTAATTCTTAAAAATATTAAATTAAAATTAGGTTAACTTATCAGAATTCTTAATCAAAATTAATAAAAGATTATGTTGGTCTTTTCTAAAGCAATAAATTCTTTAGCTTGACTTCTTTTTTTATATAAAACTAATTATATTAAACAAATGCATTAACTTATTATGAGATAGTTATTATTGTAGAATAAAGCAAGCTTAAAATATTATTATAAATTATTCATAAGTAATTATCGATATTTAAATAAGGGTTAATGACACCACTAGAAAAAATATGTTAAGTCAATCACGTGGTACATGCCATTTTTCAAGGGTATTATGGAAATTTCCTAAGAAATTTGATTATAACAAATTTTTATCTTAATCTATAAGTATTAGTCATTTATCTCAATGTAGTTATAATATTAAATATTAATGTTGATTTAATTAGGATTAGTAATAGATTAAATATTAATGCTTTAGTAATGACATTTTTGGGTTTTTAGGATAATTAAATATTAATCTTTTTTCCTAGTTGCTCAATTTTTGGATTTTTGTTTGTTCTTGGTTGCAATGAATTTTAATATTTTAGTAATGACATTTTCGGGTTTTTAGGATAATTTTAAACTTTTTATTCAAAAATTAGGATGGAGTAATGAACTTGATATTTATGTCTAAGTGCAGTGATTAAATTGATAGTTATTAGTAAGGATATTTTTGGAATTTAAAAAAAATAGTAAGTTTTTCATCCAAAAATCTGGATGAAATGATTAACGAGGGATTTATGCCAAGTATATAGTGATGAAATTGAGAAAGAAAAATTGTGGGGTGATCGTAATGAATTTTCTGTCAAAGGGTGACCGAATTGCGATTTAAGCCTAAAAATAAAAATAAGGATTCACACTGATTGTTTTCCCCGACATAATCTTGAATACCAATGTTGTAAATATGCTTGTACCCGCGGGATAATTTTAATCTCCCATGTCATGAATGCTTTTGTTTAGGGAGTAGTTTTAAATCTGCAATTAGACAATTAATGGTGTGGGCTTCCCTATCAGATTGATTTACTATCAATCTTCTCATGTGGAATTTATGTATAGAGTGGGGCAAGATGCAAGGCTTCACAACTATATTGATTCTCATTTTGGGCTTCTGACTTTGCTGCTAATCAAGTTTTGTGTCGTCGTCTTGGTATTTGAATACACACATGAAAAGCCCTATTCGTCGATACTTGGGAGATTATTGACAACTTTCATCGATCAATGGCTCACTCAGCCACAGTGGGTACGTAATGAGCTTTCTTTTTTGATTCAAGGTGATATATTCCCTTCGTTTGCAAAGAGTCCATTATATTATTTTAGAATATTTTGCTTAAAGAGTCCATCTTCAAAAAAGTATGGTTACAATTTTTATAATTTTTTATCTTTACTTAGATCTTATATTGTAATTATCTTGATTGCGCTTATGTATTTAATTTTATAATTATAACTAAATCTAATAACATTAATATATCACTTAATAATTAAATTTTTCAAACATATACTATTTGGGTGGAACGGAGAAAGTATATACCTTACTTCTAACTCAAACCCATTCCTTATACTATCCTTGCTTGTCTTATGTACGTCTTCATCGTTAAACCTCCTTATAATTATTGGAAGTAAGGCGACGTCGGATGATCAAAGCATCACCTTTTCTTTTTATTAATTTTTTTTTCTGGGTAATCAATTTAGAGTCCGTTTGGTGTAGCGTTTTTAAAACGCAGCGTTTTTAAAACACAGATTATTTAAAATGCGATTTTTTTTTTATAAATGCCTTTGGGATATTATGTTAAAACGCAACTTTTTATTCCCTACTGTGTTTTAAAATCTGTGTTTTGAAAAAAAAACTAGGAATTTCAGCGTTTTAAAACGCAGCTGCGTTTTCAAAACGCTGCTTTTTCTACCGCAGCATTGAAACGCTAAGTTAAGGAATGAGCTGCATTTTAACCCTGCATTTTGGCCAAAACATACGAACAAACATGCTCTTAAACAAGCTGGTTGGTACTTTTCATGAATCCCGTAGTTTGTCTTGTTGACATTTTTAGCAAGTAGGTTTAGTTAGAGTTTGTTTTGTGCAGCGTTGAATGCGGCACGTTTTTAAAACACGGATTTTTTAAAATATAGTTTTTTGTTTTATAAATGCGTTTGAGATATCATTTCAGAACACAGTTTTTTTTCTTGACAATGTTTTAAATCTTGCCTTTTGAGAAAAAAGCTGAGAATTTCAGCGTTTTAATACGCCGTTTTTTCTGCTGCAATAGTGAAACGCAATGTTTGCAAATAAACTCAGTGTTATTCCTGTCTTTTGACTAAAACGAGCGACCAATCGGGCTCAAAATCTCATTTGTCTAGCAGACATGAGACAACTAAGATTTGATTCTATTATCACATAGATTAGCCATCAAATCAAATGTTGTTAGGTTCATACCTCGAAATGAAACTTTATATATATATATATATATATATCTTTCTTCCTTTTTGACCCAAAAAAAAAAAAAATCAAATCTGATAAATCCTTTTAACTTGGAAGTATTTGTTGCAAAAGTAGCTGTCCAAGCATCCCAAGGGAAGCTTCTAGGTTCCAGTCAGAGAAAAAAAAAATCTAAGATTAGATTTCAGCTATTCAATCCAACAGATCACATGCAAGCGGTCAAGCGGATGAGCAACTCAAGGACAATTGTGTCCTAGTTGTCACCATTTTTCTTTGATTTCCGTATCCAAATCCACTCAACAGACTCTCTCACACACACGCGCACACACACACACACGCGAGCGCACACACAGAATAATCAATTACTCCCAATGCTTAGATCATGGAGTTCCTACAACTAACAAACAAACAAACAAAGTTAAGAGGAGACAATGTTAACTTTGTTACTAATAATAGAAATAAAACTCAAAACCAGATTATAAATAGCATTTTTTTTTTTTTTGGGCTAAAGATTTACTTAAATTTCTTCAAATATCACATATGTATCTCAATACGAAGCCATCGCCTTCTGAAATTACATGAGTGATCGACGAAAAAAAGCTCGTGTGAATACAATGTCACTCCAACGTTAATAGGTCATATACAAAAGGTCACGCAAATATATTGTTCAAGTTTTAACTTGCATCCAACAAAATAAACTGAAGTATATTGATTGAACTTTTTCCTTTTTCTATGATCTTTTACAAGGTGTCTCCAAACCACATTGAGTTTGAGACTAATTTTCATTCATAGTATTGAGTATGCCGCTATCCAAATAAAATTTGTACCTGGTATTGAATACAGAATATCTCTCTAAATAGATTACTGAATTCATGGATAATTAGTCTACTAAGCTAATTTATTGAGTTTTATTGATTAGACTATGACCGCAATGAAGAGATAGAAGTTTATTTATAAGAATATTGGAATTGTGGAAGAGCCCATTGTAATTGACTCAGAATTAGGTCATGAGTTATATAGGGCACATGGGACTAGAAGATTGGCAAAATCAAATTCTTTGGAGTGAACCTATTACAATTGGTTTCTGTTCTACCATGATTGACTATTTGTGGATGTGTGTATTATCAGTTAGGTCATGCATTTAAAGTTGTAGAAATGGTTTGGAGAGAGAGAGAGAGAGAGAGGACAGACAGGCTGTCTATGCAACCACGTGATGGATCCATATGGGATTACTGGGGGCCATTTTAGAAGCAGCACACTATGACAAACCATTTTGGGAAATTATGAATTGGGGGTTTAATGATTTAGGCAAGTTATTTTCATTCTTAATAATGTATTTCATGCGTGTGTTACTCCCTCCGTTTCGGGCAAAGAATCCAGTTTTGACTTTTTTTGATCAACTTAGTTGAAGTTTGACCAATAATTAACATAAATTTAGTGATTTTTACAAAGTTTTGAAAGTTGCAATCCATAGTATTCTTAAAATAGTTTTTAATTAATAAAATTTTATTTCCTAAAGCATAAGTAAAGTGTGTAAAATTTTGATTTGATTTAGTCACATATTGACTTTTAAAAAAGAAAAGTGGACTCTTTGGCTGGAACGGAGGGAGTTTTTTATTTGTATATAATTTACCAGGGGCGGATCTAATGTTTGTTTGAGGGGGGCTCAAGCCCACCCTAAAATTTGCCAAAAATATGTAGTAGTAGTAGTGTGTGTGTGTGTATATATATATATATATATATATATATATATTTATTTATTTATGTAACACAAACTACACACCAACTCTCTCACTCACTCCACTCTCCACACACTCTCTCTCTCTATCAATTATCAAGTCTTCAAAAAATTATGCACTCTCCACCCACTCTCTCTCTCTATATCAATTATCAAGTCTCCAAAAAATCATGCAGTACTCATCTAAAATCTCTCTCTCCCTCGGTGCCCTCTCCCACCAAATTACCAAAAGAGACAACAAACATTTACATTTCCGATCTCTCCTTCCCTCGGCATACTTTCAAACTCTTGTAGTTAAACTCTTTAAGTTTTTAGACTTTGATAGTTTGATTATATGAAAAAATGTGATATATTTGCATGCTAAATTTGTAGCAACTATTTTTAGATTTTTATTTTTTGTACACATTTTAGTCCCAAAATGTTGACATTTAATTGAACTCTTTAATCGTTATCTTTACAATATTTCAAAATGTAATTTTTTGGTGTTTAATGGGTAAGACTCATTAAGTCACCAACTATATATAACTTCTTTTTTCGATAAATGAAGTTATTTTATAAGGTTATTACTGTTTACAATATTTCTTAAATACCAAGTCCACGTGGTGCTAAAATCCTGGATCTGCCACTGTAATTTACTAGTACTCTACTCATGCGATGCACGGAATGTACATTAAAAAAATTATTATAGTGATTCAAATGTATAAAAATTAAAAACATTTAAAATGTAAAGATAAAACAAAATTATGAGAGAGAAAATAAGGGATTTTTGAGAAATTATAAAGAGAGACCCGGCCGTAGGGAGAGTAAGGAATTAGGGGGGAATCAAGGAGTTTTTTGAGAAATTATGTGTTGTTTTTACTTCTATTGAATTTTTTCCGAATTTATAATTGAAGTCTTATATTTTCAAGACATGACTTGTCTAATCAAAATAAATGAACTTTTATTTTTCACGGCAAAACTTTCGACAGGACATTTTCATTTTGGGAGACTATCATATTTTTAGGCAGGAAAAAAATTAATATAAAGTTGTTACTTGGTAACAGTAAATTTTATTTTAGTAAAGTTAATAGATTTTGCTTTGTGTAATGGAGGGCATTGATAAGAAAACATAGTGAAAATTGTGGTATTTTAATACTCCATCCATTTCATCCAAAGTGTTCACGTTTAAAAAATTAAATAATTAAGAGATATATAAGTGTTATTAGAATTAATTTTAATTATGAAAATAATTAAACACAACTAAAATGCTTACAATACAATTGAAGGGTAAAGATGAAATGTTATGAAAATTGTAAGCATCAATTTTTGAAAGTTGACTCTTCAAGTGAAACATCACAAAATAAAATAGTTAACTCTTTGCCAGAAACGAATGGAGTAATTTTTATTCATAATTAGAAAGAACAATAATTTAAAAACAAATTAAGAAACTATAAATGGGATAACGCAACAAGTAAGGTATATTCTCTTCAAATTCATGTTCCCTTATAAACTGAAGGAAGACAAGAGTTGTCAAGGAGCATGTGCAGTGCACAGCCAAAGAGAAATTAACCTAAGATGAAACATTTGAAAAGCAATAGTAGAATAAGAAAAGTACAGCCATTAATTGATATGAATGTACTTTGGCAATATCTGCATGTTAATTTATGATTTGAATATTTGCTAGTTGGTACCTGTTACAAAAATCTAGTGGGCCACTCTCTCTATGCATCAAACCTACTAGTAACATTTAATCTTGAATTATTAATCAATAATTGAGTACTTTCTGTAATGGGGCAAGATTATTTTGTTTGCATTTCCAAACCTAGCTAGATCACTAGATGGTTGATAATAAATGAAGAATGACATGGTAAAATCACTATATTTGCGTATAGATTTTGATAATTTTAGACAGCCGCAAAAAAGTACATTCAAAAAAGAAATATTTTTTGAAGGGGTTGATCTCCATTTGCTACATTCAAAAAAGACCTAATTAACTTGGGAAAGCAACTACTAATTGACTTTAGGAACCTTAATTAGACCAAGGCTATACATTGGCCAATTTTGAGAAGAGTTACCAAACCATGCAGTTTAGAGGGAGTACGTAGGAGCATTACTATCTTGGCAAAACCTTAGACAAGACCATCTTATGAGTACTTTTTTGTAAAACGTATCTCTCTAACCCGACTTACCGTGTGTTGCTGGTTGAATTGTAAGAGAGTGGGACTTCGTCTTACGAATTATGATCTGTAAGATAATCTCACAAGACACCTACTCTACTATCTTTGGGCTTCTTGATTCACAGATTCATATCACAATATCCAACTTAATTAAATGTGTCCTCTTAGTTCTAGCTAGACAGTGGAGCCCTAACAGAAGAAGTCTCTATTGTTTTTATCCACTCTATTGCAAATTAACCTAAACGACAGAAGATAGTAAACTTAATTAGTACTCCCTCCGTCCTTAAATTATTGTCTGGGTTGATTCGGCACATGAATTAAGAAAACTCAATTGACTTGATTATTAATATTGGAATAGCATTGAAAAAGTGTGTTGTTTCCTTTAATGTCCATGTGTATGTGGCCCATAATTAAAGTAGGAAGAAAAAGTAAGGGTAAAATAGTAAAAGTGATATTCTAAAAAGGAAAGTTTCAAACAAGACAATTATTTTAGGACGGACGAAAAAAGAAAGGAAGACAATAATTTAGGGACGGAGGGAGTATATCACAGGCAAGGATAGCCAGTTGCGTTAGTGACGGAATTAATAAAAATGTGTCTACCAGCCAAAGACAAGGTTCGGGCTTTCCATTGACACAACTTCCTACTTATGCACTTTACCAAGAACAAATTTGAAATAACCCTTAGAAACTTTTTTATAATTACCCAGATACATAGAAATATTTTTACTAAGAGGCTTTCCTAGCTATGAGGAACATTATCAGCCATATTTATCTTAGATTTCTGAAAATTGATAGTTTAACCAAAAATTTCATATATATAAAGTGTTAAGAATATCAAACATAGCATCACAACCAAATTGTTCACCCTATATATAAAAAGAAAAAAGTCATTTTCAACATAGTCTGAACCAGAAATATAACTACTTTGGGAAGGGGAGATATTTCTCAAGTAAGGGTCTAAGTCAATTAACCAACAATTTACTTACTACTCCCTCTGTTTCTCCTAAAAAATTCACGTTTGAAAAATCTAATTATTCAGTAATATATTAGTGTCATTGAAATTAGTTATAATTAAAAAAATAATTAAGCATAATTAAGATGATTACAACCCAAGTAGAGAACAAAGATAAAAAATTATAAAATTACAAAAATAATTTTTTTAAAATAAATTATTTAAATAAAATATTTCAAAATAGTATAATAAATTATTAGCACAAAACAGAGGAAGTACTTTGTAAGAAACTTACATAGACTAATGGGACAAAACTCGTTGATAAATTCAGCAATATCTAGTTTCCTCATTAAATAGTAGGAGAGCAATGCTCATCTTCTTTTTAAATATAAAGCAACAAGACTAGGCACATTTAAATTAGAGTAATGTTATGGGTACCTAAAGAGTATTAAATTTTTTATACCAAATGATGTGTCAGCTTATGTGGCAGCTAATGTGATGCATTAATTATGATTTTTAATTTTGTTTTTTGTACCACATCAACTGACACATTATTTGATATAAAAAAATTAGTATTCTTTAGGTACATATAGCATTACTCTTTAAACTATGGTACCGTCTCTCCAACTAGTAAACACATTAACAAAAAAATTATTCCAACCCATCATCATAAAAAATCCAGATATTATCAGTTTTAAGGCTCAAATTTTTATTTTTTTTTCCTTCCGACGAGGTCAAAAGTATAAAAAATTAACTTGGGTTCCTCTCACCATTAGTGTGTCAGTTAGCCCTAGATTTTTGGAGCCAAAGTTGTTTTTTTTTTTTTTTTTTTTTTTTTTGGACAAAGGGCAAGTCCAACAAGGGGGTCAAATTTAAATTTTGATACCTATTGAAGGTCTTAGTATCTTCAATAGTAAAAATAAAAAGTGCTAAATTTTATTTTAGTCCTAAGAAAGATAGCAAAATTGCTTCCATGTGAAGGACTTCATCAAATTTTGAATTTGATTTCTATGGACAAAGACTACCATTGGACTTGTCTTTAAGAGTACCAAAATTTGTTCTTGAGAATAGTCTCTAGCTAGTTTGAATAAATTGCGTGAGACATGAGCATCCTAAGAACTTTGTACCCCTTGTGAAGAGCTAGCTACATTATGAGTATGTTGGTCTTTTTTTTTTTTTTCCTTTTTCTTCAATTTCAAAGAGGATCAATAGTGGTTCCCCACTTACCCCCTGGTGACTCAAACTCACGACCTATCGGTTGTAGGTGAAGCGTCTTACCAACTACGCTGCACTTACTTGTCATGAGTATGTTGGTCACGTTTGCAATGTTAGTATGTTATACGATTGTCAAATTGATATTTCACATATAGTACGATTGTAAAAAAATTGTTTTTTAATAAAAAATACAGTTGGGGGTGTAAATGAGCCCCGCAAAGTCGAGTAATGGATTACCATGTTTGACTCGATTAAGTTTAGCAAGTGCTCACACTCGGCTCAAGCTCGACTGAAAATTATAGACTCGGGCTCAAGCTCAATTATAAATTTTTTAGTTAGCTTTGATTTGACTTGGTTGGACTTGAATATAGAAATACTGCACTGAGGCTCAAGCTCAACTCAAAATATTTATAATTTTTTTTCAATGAGCAAAATGTGAACCATTAATAAATATTCCCTCCGTTCCACCTAAATAGTTTACATTTGAAAAGTCTAATAATTAATAGATATACGTATCATTAGAATTGTTTATAATTACAAAAATATTTAAGCATAGTTAATATATTTATACCACATATAAATAGTTAAGTTATAAAAATATGAAGATTATAGACATAAATTTTTAAAATAAAATAGTGAACTCTTTAGAAAGAAAAAGTAATTGTTGAGATACAGGAAAAATACCAAAAAATAAGGTACATAGGACAATAGCCCCCTCACTAATTATAGACTATGGCACAAGAAGCCATGAAAAAAATAGTATGTGTAAAATGGATTTACAATTTTTGCAAGAGAGAAATATGGGGAGGGAAAAAAGGTAATTGATTGGCCATTAGTTTTCATGACCAATTCCAATATTTTATAATAAAAAAATCACCATTTAACTACACTATATATATGTAACACCCTGAATCCTCCTACGTGGGATTTGCTTATATTATGTGTGATTTACATGTTAGACTTGTTGTAGTAACATGTTAGTTGAATTATGCTTTAGTTCATAATTCCGTTTCATACTTATAAGAATCGTTAGATTAATTATACCTTAATATGTGATCCATGATATCGTTAAGGTGTGTTATAAGTGTCGTGTAATCACACCTGGGAATGGAGAAGTGATCAAACCTAGGAAATAGAGTATAAAGATGTGGGACTGGACTGTGTTGATGTTGCACGGCCGTGTGCCTTTCCTTGGCACGGCTGTGCGTATAGGGGACAGAAATTCCAGAAAGTTTTGCACGGCCGTGTGCCTTTCCTTGGCACGGCCGTGCGAGAGTGACACAGCCGTGCGAATTTCCTTGACGCGGCCGTGCGAAGTCGGACAAATGGGCACTCTGCTCGTCCGATTTTTGTTCTTTCTTGGTTTTTAACATCTTTAAGTGGTTTAAAATGCTCAACCAAGCCCGGGATTGGACCAAACACTTACCCATGGTATTAATAACATAACCCAACCCATTTCCCCTCATTCTTTCTTCCTCCAAACCAGATTTTAGAGAGAGAGAAAGAAGAGAGAGAGTAGAGAGATAAATCACGATATCTTGAGCGTTTGAAGTCGAATCGACGATCCGTCTTCGCCATAGCGTAGAGGGCGACGAGGAGAACCATTCTAACTGAAGGGATCGTCCGATCTATCGAGGAATCACCACCCCATCTCTTCTCCCACGTTTTAGAGAGAGAAAGTGGTGTTTCGAGAGAAAGAAAGCTTGATTCGGGCTTGGATCGAGTGTGAGTTCGACGATTGGACTCCGTAAAAGCGTAGAGCTCGTCGAGAAGAGTATTTCCACCATAAGCCCTTGATTTCGTGGTGGATTTGCGGTGAAGGTAAGTAACTATAATGTTTTATGTGTTTATGAGTTGAATTGGAAGAGTAAAGCATGTAGGATGTGTTAACGATGATTTTCGTGACTTTTTATCAGGAGAAATATATATAATTGTCCCTACGAATGATGTTAGGTTATACTTCGTTGCTTGCTTGATTTAAGGATTTCGGAATAAAGAAAGAATTGATGAATTATTGTTGAGTTCGTAGACTTCGAATAATAGAGACTCGTAGAGCTTGATGTTGTTGCTATTATTGTTGTAGTTGTTGTGTTGTTGCGGTTGTCCTGATAATCATTATGTCGAGTAATAGAAACTCATTGAGGTTGAAGTATACTTGTGTATTATTAGTTGGGTTCCGGCCGTAATGTCGCTGAAGACTTGTTTAATTTAATTGTACTTCACTATGTTATTCTTAAGTTTGAGTATATCGAATCATTGAAGTTTCGTCGTTTACGCACTAGCGGTAACCTTATGAAATTGTTACGAGTAGTAGACTCTTCGTGCGTTGGGCATTGCAATTGATATGAGTTTGTAGGGACAATACTATGGCTTGTCCCGACATTTTAAATATTGGTAATGACTTTAGCGGAGTCAATATGAGATAGTATAATTGTACTTAAATACTGTACATACTATATACTAGTCGTGACTGACTCTGGCGGAGTCGAATATGACGTAATAAATAAACGTCGATTATTGTGGTAATTTCATTAATGTGTATAGTTGACTCTACGGAGTTGAGTAATGGGTAGTATTAATTCCTACATGACATATATTAATTCCCTACTATGTGGGATGACGAAATGACGGGTTCATAACTTAGTGAAACTTTGACCTTGGTTGACTTAGTCAAACATTAACTGACTACGAGTTAAATCGAATAAAGTTGAAGTATGCAGCGATAAAAATATGTGATATATTATGATGCGCATGAGACGGAAGATATTGTGTGACGATAGGATACTTAGAGATCCTTAGTTTAGCGTAGCTATTACACCTTAATTAATGGTTGTAAGTACGAGTAGACTTACCTACATGGGGTTATGAGTTTGCGTACATGTGAGAAACATGTTACCTTATTTTGGGATTAGGGTGAATAGCCTATTCTTGTGTTATATAGGTTTCACATTATGGACATTGTTTGACAGTTGATTATAAGGTATAAATACCTTACATTGGGGTTTATGTATGTGTCTAGCTATCACAAACACTGTTTGGTGGTTGAGTTGTACAATTGGCCTACCTTGCTTATTTTCTTGTTTTGTCTATATGTTCAATGATTACGGACATGTTGTGATTGTTCTAGTATGAGATAGGACAATCATCCTACTTTGATGATTGATTGTGTGTATAGTATTTACAAGCACATTGAGTTGATTTGATGTGTGATTCAAAAGAACACATGATGAATTGTTAAGAATGACGCGAAGTTGGAAGAAAGAGAAATAATATCTTTCATGATGTGGTTTAATTAAGTTGCATTCATGTGAACACAAAAATGCTAAGTGATTTATGTAACTTGTATACGTTAAATATGATACATGATCGTTATGGTATATAAATGTTATTACCATGTTATTCCTACTGTTGAGCATCATGCCATGTCATATAGTTGCATGTGATAGCTTGTTGATTATTGGTCAAGTTAGAATAGTACCTTGACATGCCTTTGGGTCGAGATGTTAGGTAAGCCGTAAGTGCTACTTAGACTAGCAACATGTAGAGTTTTGGTTTACTGTTGCATTCATACTCATAGCATACAATACATTATAGTGGCTTACGGGGTCTTTTAGACTCACCCTTATTGTGTTAACTCTTTTAGATTGCAATCGAAGGACGACATAGTGCGATCGGTGAGACTTGCGGGTGCTGCAGATTGATCTTTGGGTAGTTGCTCTCCGGAGCCTGTGTATAATTATGTTTCTTAGTTTCTTAGTTCAGTAAGAACGATGATTGATGTAAAGTTATGTAAACTTTACTTATGGGTAACATTGTTCTGTAACTCTTTTAATGTTGTATTCTTTTGGAGCCGACACTTGATGTCGAGCCGTTTATTATCGTAGTTTTCTCGAGCATGTTAGCTCGCGAGTATTTGGTGTTGTTGTTTCTCCGGCTCAGTAGTTAGCCGTCAAGGTCTATTGTTAGGGTTTCTATTAGTATTGTTCTTCGGCTTGTGTTTGGCCGTGGAGATTTTCTAGTTATTGTTTTGTTATTCGAGTTTTTAAAATTCAGGTTTTTATTAGTTGTGGTTTTCCGCTGCATAGTTTTGGTTTTGAGCTCGTGTAGCTCGTTCACTTCTGTGGACTTTAGTTGTTTCCTTTAGTTTGGCGCACCGAGTTGGGGTTTAATACCGAATCTCGAACTCGGGGCGTCACAATATATGTCTACTATTTACAATGTTCTTGGGGTATAACTCGAGAGTTTTCTCAGGCCATATGAGCCGAGCTGGGCCTTGTAATCCAAACAAATACAAGCTAGGCTCGTTAAACGTATAAGGTTCATGAAAATGTTGAGACGAGCTCATGACGCTCATAGTTAGATTGATTTAAAAAAATCAGTCTAATTTTAAGTTTTGAATTTGACTCAATTTTTGAATGAACGTGAGTCGAGCCAGACTTTACCAAGCCGGTCTCAAATAGAATCTAAATAGTTTGGTTCATTTTACAACCCTAGATATTGTAATAAAATTGTGAACTCAGGGCCAATTTGTGTTAATTCATCAAAACTAGGGGGTTGCAAACACCTCTTTCCTACTTTGGGTAGAATGACAACCATGAGCACAGGAACATAACAAGAAAAGTCGTTGACCTCCTCTCTCTCTCTCTCTCTCTCTCTCTCTCAATAATAACACTCTTTCTGTCGCTCACACATATGCGCGTGTGTCAATATCAACACAATCACCGGTAAGTAAACTACCTTGCCAATACTAATGGTCAATGACTCTGTCACCACTGTAAAAATGGCGACTCCCACGTTCAGTCCTCCTGGCCATCTCCACAGAAACAACTATTACACCATCATCAATCAACTTTCAAAACCCAACCAACGACCCTCCCCTTTCCCTCACCCCATGAATGTACTCTGTCTCTGTCTGTACTTCCTAAACCCCATCAATTCCCGTCGATTCTGTTAACAATGACTAAATTCCCCAAAACCCTTTCTGGGTTTTTCAATTCACCCCATTTCCTCCCCATCCCACTCCTTATTCTCTCCATTCTCATCAAATTAGCATCTGGGTTCGGATCAATGGGCCCCATTTCTGCTGCATTTGGTGAAAATGGCTTCTTTTGTGCCATTGATGCTGGTGGCAAACAAGAAGTTATATGTTGGGGAAAGAACAGTAGCTCTTTGTCATCAAATGCAGCAGTTTATTCCACCAATGTACCTCCCATGGCTGCTCTTGCGGGTGGCAATGGGTTTCTCTGTGGCCTTTTATCAAACACCTCTCAGGCATACTGTTGGGATTCTGTTGATTTTGGTTCCAGTTCTGATCTTGTGCCTCAGATCTTTCAAAGTACTTCGTATTCGTATATATCTGCAGGTAAAGATCATGTTTGTGCTGTTAGAGGATCGTACTATTCGAATAACGATTTTGGTACCATTGATTGTTGGGACATTATTAGAGATTCCAATAATAACAGTTTGAGGTCACAACAGAGTACTCTGTTCTATAATCAAGAAATCAATAATCTTGTGTTTCAAGATGTTGTTTCTGGTGAAGGGTTTAGTTGTGGTAGTGTCAGAGAAGGTGGGATCAAATGTTGGGGCCCAAATGTACCGAATTTAGGGCGTTTAAATGTATCTGACCATTTTATTAGTTTAGCTTCCGGAGTAGATACTGTTTGTGGGGTTTTAGAAGAAACTGGTGAGATCAAGTGTTGGGGCAATACAGATTCATTGTTGAATCCTCCGGATGGAGTTGGGTTTGTGTCGTTGGCAGCGGGTGTTCGACATTTTTGTGGGATTCGACGTGATAATCATGGGATTCAATGCTGGGGGAGCTTTAATTCATCTGCTATTCCGAAGGTTTCTGGTTCTGGGTTTTTCGCAATAGCTTCCTCTGATTTTATCATGTGTGGTATTAGGGAAGATGATTTGGTTCTGGATTGTTGGTTTGCAAACGTTTCCTCGCCGTCTGATTATGATCCTCCATTGCAGCTGTGTAGTCCAGGATTGTGCACTCCTGGATCTTGTGGTGCAGATGAGTTTGCCTTCAATGCAAGTCTTCTCCATGAGCCAGATTTAACTAATTTATGTGTTCGGAAAGATCTGAAGATTTGTTTTCCTTGTGGGATAAATTGTTCTGAAGGATTCTTCCTTTCAAGCCCATGTCGCGAGAGTGCTGATCGAGTATGCACAGCCTGCTCTCTTTGCCAGAATAGCTCATGTTGGGACGTCTGCAAGCTTCAGTCTTTGCCAGAAATGCAGCAAAAACGTCAAAATCAATTTCATAGATTAGTGCTCATAGTAGCCTCTTGTGCTTCAGGTATCATATTAATACTACTTGGCTGGTGCCTTTTGCCCCGTTTGGTTGGGGGAACGGACAAAGATGGGAAAAGAAAACAGTTTGGTTTCTGCGTAGGCAAGCCCGAGAAGGAAACTGATGGGATCACTGATACACACCCTCCCGTGTCCATGGCTCCATGTCCTGGACTTGCTCAAGTTTTCCGACTCTCTGAACTAAAAGATGCTACTAACGGGTTCAAGGAATTCAACGTGCTAGGCAGGGGAAGCTATGGTTTTGTTTACAAAGCTGTGCTTCCTGATGGGAGGCAAGTGGCAGTAAAGAGGGCAAATGCAGCTACTATAATCCACACAAACAGCCGGGAATTCGAGATGGAACTCGAGCTCCTTTGCAGTGTTCGCCACAGCAATATAGTTAATTTATTGGGTTACTGTTCAGAAATGGGAGAAAGGCTGCTTGTGTACGAGCTCATGCCCCACGGGACACTGCATGACCATCTCCATGGGGGCCTCTCACCACTCAATTGGAGTCTCCGGCTGAAGATTGCATTTCAAGCTGCTAAGGGGCTCGAGTACCTTCACAAGGAAGTTTTGCCTCCAATCATCCACCAGGATGTTAATAGTTCGAATATTCTTTTGGATGCCGATTGGGGGGCCCGGATTTCCGATTTCGGGCTACTTACTTCAAACGAGAGGGACCCGAACGGAGACATGAGAATGGATGTTTACAACTTCGGGATTGTGCTGCTTGAAATTCTCAGTGGGAGGAAAGCTAATGACAGAGACTGCGTGACCCCTAGCATAGTTGACTGGGCAGTGCCCATCATTAGACAGGGCAAGGCAGCTGCCATAATTGACAGATACGTGGATCTACCAAGAAATGTCGAACCACTGCTTAAACTTGCTGATATAGCAGAGCTAGCTGTAAGGGAAAATCCTAGTGAGCGCCCTACTATGTCGGAATTAGCTCTATCATTAGAGCAACTTGTGAAGGATGGGTTGACATTATAGTGTCCAAAAATAGAAGCTTTCGGTGAGTACCTCTCCTGCAACTGTAAATCTGTCATGAGCTTTTTCTTACACCACTCACCGCTCTCCTCTTCAATAAAGATTCTCTTTCAACTTTTTCTTTTTCTTTTTTTCTCAAAAGTGAAGGCGATTTCAATTGTGCTGCCTGCCTCAATTTGTTATTCTGTAAGTTTATACAATAATTTTTATTCTTCTGTAATCATTGGATAGCTGCAATTCCTATTCAAAGGAAAAGGTCTCAATTTGCAAAACGGTATGAATGGAAAATTTAATTGAAGAGAAGATTGTTTTTTTCTTTGTTATATCCATTAAGATGACTTTCATGTTTTTTTCTTTGTTATATTGACACTAAGATAACTTTCTTCTGTTGGTAAAGCTCTAATTCGGGAAATGAATTAAAAGACCTCGTTATCTCTCTATGCATGTGTTTGTGTTAGAGAGGGAGAGAGAGATAGAGAGAGTTTTGTGTCTTACAGGCTTTCTATCACAAGTCCTCAATCATAAACTGAAGCTGCAAATGGCATCACAAGAATATAGTTGAGGTGATGGCGATCTTTGGGAAAGGTAATGTCATCTACATGCATTGAGTATTACCTTATCAAACATTTTGCAATTCTTTTCTCATTGTTTGATTCCTTGAGTTCTCCTTGGATGTTACTAATAAGTATTTCCATATAGAGAAAAGATTCAACTTGAACATAATAAATATCGGCTTGCATTTAGGTATGGCTTAAATACCAATTTTGTCACTCTACGTTCTCTCAAAATTCATTAAACTCACTTTACTTCTTATTTTTTTCACACTTTAATCACTCTACTTGGACTGGAGAATCAATAAGCTCACTCAATCAATGAGCTTATTGATTGAAAAAGTCCAAGTAGAATGATTAAAGTGTGAAAAAAAAGAAAAAAAAGAAAGAAAGTAAAGTGAGCTTATTGAATTTTTGGGAAAAGTAGAGTGACGAAATTGGTATTTAAGCCTTTAGGTATTTTTAGCTTTATCCAGCCCTTCCTTTTATCGGTAAATCATGTTCATTTGTGGTATTAAACTGAACTGATAGTGCTAAAACTTGGACTTTACTTGTGCAAAAGGTAGTTTATAGAGCCATCTTTAACTGAAAATGAAACATAAAATGCTCTAATTCCCGTTGCCATAGTCTTCTAGAAAGGAAACCATAATCTTTGCACAAGACCGCAAAGATGTCTCCTCTTGTGCCTGTGGCAGAAACTTTATATATTGTCTACATGTTTTAGGATTCTCATGTTGATCCTGTGCCTATGAACATATGGTGCAAAAGTGAAACTGTACTTGACCTATGAAGTAGGTTTTGCACTTTTAAAAAAGAATGTACGAGTGCACGTAATTCCTGCCATTGCGCCATTGCAGGTCTAGGAAGGGTGTAATGTACACAATGTTAACCCTATAAGCAGAGAGACTGATTCCGTAGTTCAATCCCCTCACATCTAGGTCAAGCAACCTTACCTTCTTGCACCAAGGCTTGCCCTATATAACACTTTGAATAGTTTAGAAAATTTAGAGAAAGGCGGGGCAGTTGAAGATGGTGCCACTTGGATTTCAGCTGAAGCTTACTTATAAATTGTAAAACAAGTTTGCGAAAAATGCATATGTATAGAGACTAAACAGCTTAGCTAGGTCAGCTTCTAGTGAATTCTGAATTCCGTGCATTGGCTAAGAAATGGATTCCTGTCTTTGGATTTTTTTTCAATCCTCTTAAGATTATCTATTATAATTGATTATTTCCCCCATCCTGGAACTTCTTTTTTCATTTTAAGCTGATTTTTTCATGATTTCAAGCCAATATGCTTCTTCTCTCTCTCTCTCTCTCTCTCTCTCTCTCTCTCTCTCTATATATATATATATATATATATATATATATGTATATGTATATGTATATATATGTATATGTATATATATGTATGTATATATATGTATGTATATATGTCCCACCCCGCCCTCTCATTCCGTCCATCCATTGTGTTCATGTGGTGGTTGCCTTCATGCTCGATCCAACCATGTTCACTTCACATTTAGTTGGGGCACTAGAGTCTAGACATTGTAAATCCGTGAGATTTATGATTGTGATGCGTAGTGGAGAGTGCCTTAAGGTCATTAATATCGTATTTGCTTATAATGCTATCCTACATAAAAAAGAATTCGTGTGATTGTTCTGAATAGACATGAACATAATAGAAGTGTTGTTGACAACGGTCATGATGCAGATATTTGTCAAACTAGGCTTGTATGTGAACAGATTGAACCATAAACATCGATTAGGATCCTCCTTTGTCTGTGCATGGTGTGGGTTGGGGAGGGAGGGTAGGGGTGGGGGCCGGCTAAATGGACTTCACTTCTTGAACCAACTTTCCATTTTAGAAGGAACAGCCCAAGTTCTGACATTTAGCCAAGAAACTATTAACGTATTGTAAAATACTTAATTCAGTGTCGTCCAAAATTCTGGTTTGGTCATTTTGAAATGGACGCTTGGATAAAGGGTGAGGATATTTATCCCATAAGTACAAGGATATATGAAAATGTTGGTTGATGATTGCTTCGATAATTTGAAGAAGTAATCTTCATTTGTTTCTTAGATGATTTGGTGTATCTCACCAAGATAAGAAAGTCGATGCGTGGATTCATTTCAATATTTGAAAAAAGCTTTTCCTTTTAGGAATGAAATTATATGATTTGCATAATTATGTAAATCAAAAAATTATTTTACTAGTGGTGAGCAAGAAATTCTCGTAATCAACTTCACTATATCAATTCAGCTGCCATTCTCTGAAATTAAATATCAAATATGTCAGATTGAAAGAAGCATGAGTTGAGGGTAGAAGAATACACTTTTCAAACTGAGATCATTCTTTTCTTTCTTGGTTTGCTTTTTGTTACACAATACTTAAAAAGCACGGGAAATATGGGGGGATGCGTACAAGAAGCTGTTACTGTGAAAGAACACGCGTAAGCAGATGGGAATCGAAGTCATCCGTCTTCCAAGCACTTGTAGACAAGTTAGTTTCAGAAGAGGAAAAGAAAGATGCTTGCTTTTTCTGTCTTTGTGTGTATGTCTGTGGGTGGCATTTGGGTGATTCCCAGGCCTACCTCCCACAAGTTTAGAGAGCGAGAAAAATATGTAGGGGAAGAAGATGGTTCATTCAAGCAAGTAGTTTCTTCGGCCGTTTTCGCTTTATACTGAATTGCCAACACAAAAGGTGGTTGTTTGTTTTCGAGCGTAAAGTGAGGAAAAAAGGAAGTGGTGCGGATGAGTAGTTTTGTAGAAACCGGGAGCTCCTTTTTCTATAAATGCTACCATCGGTTCTAGTTGGCTTATGATATAGTTGATATCTTTGATATATGCTAATTTGTGGTTCTTCCTTGATGCAAGCAACTCTGAAGATCTTTGGTTCACTTCACAAATGAGAAATCCATATAAGCATAGTTTATGAATTTATAAGGTATGCGTATTCATGCATATGATAATTGTGTGCCTGGCTCCCTGTATGCCATCTACAGTGTCCATCAATAATCGGTGGCTGTTGTAGATGGCATACGAGGGGCCATGCATGCGATATCCTTGATCATGTGCATCTCTCTCTCTCTCTCTCTCTCTCTCTCTCATGAACCACTGTCTAAGATGTCTCAGCATGATGCAGACTGGCAACACCATATCTGAACGAAAGGACCGTTGGTCCTTTTCGCAAATAATTAGAGCATGTAACCAGATAAAACGCCTTGACCTGCAGGCTGCGTAACTTCACTTGAAGTTCTTGAAATTCATTCTTATTCTGTTTCAGTCAGTAGACATTGACCTTGGTCTTAAGAGAAGATCCATGGACAATGCATAAATGTTGATTAACTTTAGCATTTATTTGGAGTTAACAACGTTACTGCCCCGAATGTTTATTTGCCATGTTTTGATAATTTTGTATGGACGCGTTGAGGATCTTGACAGCTCGACCTTGTTTATTACTCACAAGGACCTTGACCTTGTGTTTGTTATGTCCAGATCAGGCTGGAATGGAATGACCATTGACCAGCCAATTCCTGCGTTTAGTTGGGTAAATTGGATGGAATGGCGATTCTCCTTAGGGCGCGGAATTAGAATTTTTTTTCTTTTTTTTTTTTGTTTTTTTTGTTGGGGGGATGGCGAGTCCACCAAGAAGCATTCCATCTGTCCATCATCTGTCAGCAGTGTTTATGGTAACAGCAGGTCATATTCCAGATATACACAAAATTAATTCTTCAAAGGCAAAATTTTGTACACTAATTTTACATGCACAATTGGTGAATGGCAAGGATCCTAGCTACCGGAAAAAGGGTATAATATCTTCACAATCCTAAACCGAAAAACTGTGAGAAGACTGTTTATGATTTATTTTTACATCCTTGAGATCAGCCACAAATCCAGGTTGCGATATCTTCATATCTCCCATTCCTATCTCATTAGTTAACATCTTGATGGCTAAAGACATTCTTGGCCGTTGCTTGCTGGTCTCTTGCACACATAGCAGGCCAACCTTCAAAAAGCGGTCTGCTTCTTCCCTTGAAAAATCTCCATTCAATACAGGATCCACGAGCTGCAACAGGTTATTAGCATTGTACATTTCCCACGCCTGCACACAGATGTTATGTTGATTATGCACTCCTTGTCGCTTAATTTACTAACTCAAACAAATGTTTATGCAACAGGTTGATTAAGAGAGCTGATTTTTGTAGGTATGTTATGCATTTTGTCATTTACTTGTTTAGACGCCAGTTTAGGGAGTTGTTATCTGTCCCAAACTTTTGTGTACAATTAATTTAGGGGAAAAATGACTTTTGTAGTTAGAGTTACTAGTTACTACTATATCAAAACCATTTTTGTTTAATAGCATGTGAACTCGAACAAATTTAGAAAATGCTGCAAGTGAAAAATGAAGAGTGAGTATTTTGCCTTGGGCCTTTGAGTACAAGAAAAATGCTTGTTTGAGTAATTCTTTGATTTTGGTACCTTATCAACTAGGTATCGCTCTCCCAGTTCTAAATCAAAATCCACAACCGCCCGTCCACTAACAACTTCCAATAGTAGTACTCCAAAGCTGTAAACATCTGATTTTCTTGTCAAATGTCCACTAATGGCGTATTCTGGAGAAAGATAGCCTCTAAGAAATTGGAAGAAAATGAAAACCAACGCAAAACACCCATCAGCAGCACATCACTGAAAGAAGAATGAACCAAGACTGTCACATAGTCATGGGTAAATTCACTTACATGGTCCCGGCAACACGGGTACTAATGTGACTAATGTCATCCCTAAATAGCCTTGAAAGACCAAAATCTGAAACTTTTGGATTAAAATCCTGATCAAGAAGTATATTTCTGGCCTTAATATCCCGATGCACAATATGAGGATTGATTTCTTCATGAAGATAGGCAAGTCCTCGAGCGACTCCAAGTAAGATCTCCATCCTCCTCCTCCAGCTAAACTTAATCCTCTTTTGCTCTTCACCTATTAATCAACAATCAGAAAAACCTCAAAATTTCCGAGGTACTAACAAGGTTGAAATTTTTAGATTAATGAACATTACAAATATAGAAAATTACCAAGAAAGGCATGCATGAGGCTGTTGTTTTCCATGTGATCATATACCAAAAATCGTTTTGCTCCATCAACACAACATCCACGAAGAGTAACGAGATTCTCATGTTGTATATCAGACAGGGCAGCTAACTCAGATATAAATTCCCTCTCACCCCTCATCGATTCAAATTCAATCGAAAGAACTTTTATAGCCACAATAGTTCCATCTTTGAGATGACCCTTCAATATATAATCCAACCAAATAATTGAATTTCAGAACCATAACAAAAGCAATGATGAAATAAATTGCATTATTAGGATTCAAGAAGTCAATGGTTTGTTAAAACATCACCTTATAAACAGTGCCAAATCCTCCCTCTCCAATCTTGTTGTTTGAATGAAAACCATTGCTAGCAGATTTTAATTCATTATAAGAGAATACGCGAAAATTCTGAGCAGCTTGTCCATCTGTGTTTGAAACAGGTATCAATTTTTTTTTTTTTACATGAACTCTTGGAAGATGCAAACTTCTGTTTTGGTTTTTTAAACAGCAAAAACTGTTGAGCAAATAAAAGAAAATACGAGTTTGGATTTACCTTTTCCATTGTTATGGATAACAAAGTTATCTGATGTAAAGCAGAAACAATTTGAACAAGAAAACTTCATGTTTGGACTCTTCTTCTCTATGCTTCTCCTTATCTTGCCTTTAACTTCTATGTTTCAAATATTTCTGGGTATTATTTGTGCGTGTGTTAGAGAGAGAGAGAGAGAGAGAGAGAGAGAGAGAGAGAGAGAGAGAGAGAGAGAGAGAGAGAGAGAGAAGGAGAGATGGATCCATCATATAGACATATGCCCTTGTACTTTGACTACCTGTAGGACTTTGATTTTGTTTGCCTTTTTCTATGTGACAGTCATGGAGAACAAGTATGTATGACAAATTCCAAATTATATCCTAAAATAGGATTTCTTGATTTGATTTATGCATTTAATTTTCAAGGGTCATTATCCTTGCACTTAAACCCTATTGGGTGCAGAAATGAATTTCGAGAAAAATTACTTGCCGAATGTATCATTTATCATTTCTGTTTGGTGTAAGATTGTATGCATCAGACCCATTTTCGGACCTTGCAATGGCATGAACCTTCTTCTACACTGCCCTTTATCGTAATTGTTAATGTTATAATGGTGACCCTTAAAAGGAAAGATTCATTTAGTGAAGTTAAGTAGCTAAAAACACAAATTTGATGATTTGATTTCTACATTTGATTTTCAAGGGCCATTATCCTTTGACTTGGATCAACTTAAAACCCACCCACCCTACGAAGGGAAGAAGATTTAATGAAATCGGTGAAATCATTTGTTTATCATTTGACACAATCTTTATAAAGAAAATGAAGACCAAAGATCGAGCTGCTGATGCTAGTCATCAACCAAGCAGAAGGAAGACGTAGTCTTGAATTCTCATTCATTCTACTGGCGCACTTTCTTACCCGCCGGCCTACTCATTTCTCTATGGGTCTTACTGGGCAGCTGCCTTGATATACTAACTTATATAAATAGTTAGGGCGATTCGTCGCATTCGCAATTCTCAACAAGACGAGTTAGGTCAATAAACGACATCTTTTGCTTATTATATATTTTTTTTCTCCTAATCCAATCCATTGCTCCATCCATTTATGCTTATTAACTTTGGGGACCATCTCTAAATATATTTCCTCTGAATCACTTTTGAACCTTCTCATAGTATGAAAGAAAGCTGAGTAGTTTGTTTTGATAATTGTTTAATCCCAAATGGTAATAGAAAATTACGTTCACATTTCAACTAACCTTTTGTGTTTTGATTTATGGACACTGTTATTGACTCTTAGAAATTAAAAATTCATAATCCATCTCTATAATCAACTCCAAGAACTTTGAGGTAATGTTGAATGTCATTTTAGACACCAATCGCCCAATTAACAAAGGTAGAAAAACTCGTATTTTCCAGGGGAGGATAGCCCATAATTTGAAAAACTGAGTAGCTAATTGATCATCAAGAAGTCCAAACAAACCTTTGGGAGAAAAGCTAAGGGGATTTAAGGAAAACGTTGAGGCTTTGAGTTCGAGTATCCCTAGGACTCGTCCGTATTTCTCAAGAGTCCACTAGGTGTGGCTCAGGGAAGATAGATTATCTTTGATTGGTCCAAAAAAATAAATTTATTGAACTGTACATAAGCTGACTCAAACTATCACCTTACCACTAAAAAAAAGACTAAATGTTAACACCCAATATGTTTGAATGGCCAGGCCCAAAAACTCATTCTGCTAACTTCATCAAATAGTTATTTTGGCAATTTCGATAACACTTCTCCAAGTCCACGCAAACGAAAAGGGGGTTAATACTAATGCCCCCTCAAGCTTGGCCGTATCTCATGCCTACCCAAACCTTTGGAAAATTGAGAGGGAGACGACTATTACAATTGACCGTTAACAAAGGGTATTTTGGTAGTTTAGCTAAGCAAATGAATGTATCGATTTAAAAGACCCTCCTCCCACCCCCCAACAAACCCCAACTCACCCAAAATCCTTATTCTTGCTTTGAACTTTTGAGTGACCAAAATCCTTAGCAGAGTTCGAGAAGACAATGAAAGGTCCGGTAAAGAAGTACATGCGGAGGGTAGAAGAAGGCGATCTCCAGCCTATCAAGGCTAGTCTTGGTTTCCCATCAACAAGATTGTAAGGTTCCTATGAAAAACAAATTGGCTCAACGTGCTTATGTGCTCCCATTTATGTGTATCTATTATAAAGGAGAATACTCAACAAGATCCCAAAGTTAGCAGGATCAGAATGAAGCCATAGTATCAAAGTGGAAGGTATCGAGTGTCTATTTTATATTCTCAAGGGGTCTGATGTAATATGTTTGCCAGGTAGTTAAGTTTGTTATATGTTGATGTCATAGTACCGCCCAAATTCAAATATAAATTTGGGGATTTCTTTGTAGTCTGTAAGAGTAAGAAACACAATTTGATGATAATCAATTTTCTTGATCATTTTGTTCCAAATTAACAGTATCCTCTTTTTGTTTGCTAAGAAAAATACGAAACTTGAGTGAAAAACTAATGCTTTTATCCTAATGCTTTGGGAGTTTTTACGGATTTTGGTAGGTTTCCATGTTTGGTGACTAAGAAATCATAAGAAGTCAATGGAAATATGGTATTCCTAGGGATGACAGGAAGTGTAGTTGAGGGCATGGCTATGTTTTTTTAAGTGTATAAGCATTAAAATACATTGATTTCTGTTATGAAAACAGCCAAACAAGGAATATTCCTAGGGAATGTTAAGACTTGAGGTCTCCCTACGTATTTGCCAAATGTTTGGGGGCAGGAATTGCTATTTGGTCAAACCTTGGGGCATGGCATTAGAATCAATCAAAAGAAGAAGTTCTCCATGGAGAATTGATATTGAATTGGCAAGTCTGACGGTCTCCAATCATTCGTTGAATTCAATATAGTTGCAGTAGACTAGTATATAGTAAAGAAAGAAGGACAACTTTGTCACTTTCTGCCCCATCTTGTAAGCTTTTGAATTAGACTACAGTTTCTCAATTGGAGGGGGTAAAAGGCCTTTCCATGAACATCATCATTTATTTTAGGCTTAAATCTTAATTTGGTCACCCTACTTTGATAAAAAATGCATTAAGTTCACCCAACTATTTTTTTTTTAATTCCATTACTATATTTGATATGTTGAGTTAATAAGCTAACTGACCTTAAATTCAGTTAGTTTAGTTGGATGAAGGTCTGCAAAAAGACAATAATGCCCTATAATTTTGAGACAATAATCCCTGTAATTTTGAGACAATAATGATCGGGAAAGGGAGTTTCGGGTCGGTTTATTTGGCTACTTTGAAGACAATAATGCCCTATAAGTATGGTTCTGGTCATCTGGTGGAACCCTAGCTGACGTGATTGAGAAATCGGGATGTAATGGGTTGCCTGAATTTGAGGTTAGATACTATACTAGGTCAATTCTTCGTGGGCTCTGTTATATTCATGATTGTGGTTATGTTCATTGTGATTTGAAGCCTGAAAACGTTTTGCTTGTGGAGAATACGAGAAAGGGTGCTGCTGATTTTAGGGCGAAGATTGGGGATTTGGGTTTGGCAAAGAGGGATAATCAGAGCAAGAAGAAGAAGTTAGATCCTTAATGGAGAGGAACTCCAATGTATCTGAGCGATCAGACGTCACTTGCTTCGGGTTCCGCTCCTTGTCATTCATATTAATGGCAGTTCCTTGACCTTCCTTCTTCTCATATGGGAGCTGGGACTCAAACAATTCCTACTTTAAGGGCTACGGCCTTCATTCTTACACCGGGGAAAACGAATTCTTAAATAAGAGTCTCTGAGAACGAGGGCCTCGGTTGACAGATTCTTAGGCTCAATCTCAAGTCTCCGTCTTTGCCTGACAGTTCAAGGGAGAAAAGTCAGGCTCGTCTTCTTTCTTTTGTTATGTTCTTCCTATGACTGTTTGAAGACCTTTTAAGGCCCTTGATTCTGGTGAAATGAAGAGATTTGGAGATGGGCATAAAAGAAAATAGATATTTAGGCTATCGGGAATGGGCGATTTCAGGGTTGCTCTACTGGACTTTCGTAGTATACATCACTTCGCTTGGATGTGATGGACATTGTTGTGGAATTGAAGAATTGCCGACGGCAAGGCTAGGGTTAGGGTTTTGAAAAGGGACACGGATTGAGGGTGGGAGAAATCAGTAAGGGTATTTTTGAGTTTCACAAATTTTATTAAGGTTTTTAACCAAAAAATTAGATGGAGTGATGAACGGTCAACAACATATCAAGTATAGTGACGAAATTAAAAAAAAAAAATTGAAGAAGAAGTAGGGTGAGCTTAATTCAATGTTAGCTAATTTAACAGATTCTAGCATGTGCATGACACATGCCTTGCATTGAATTTTCTAGAGACAAAAATACCCCACAAGTCAGTAATCTTCATATACCCTTTTTTTTTTTTTTTTTTTAAAGAATGAAAATCCACACCTTTCATACTAGTACCTCAGCTCGTTAATACGTACAAACCAGTGTTTTGCAGAGATTTATAGCTAGCCTAGCATAGGATAGGAGTATTATTATTTAACTAACTTGAGAAAGGATTTTTAGAATGTAATGTTGCTCCCTCCAACCTCAAATTATTGATTAACAAAATTGCTACTAAATTAAGCTAACGAGGAAACACAAAAAGGTAGTCGATTCATTCAGCGCAGGAAGCATTAATAAATAGAACCATTCATTCCCACACCAGCAGCACCTGCCGAGGACCCCTCAAAATATGCAAATTTAAGGGTTTCAAAATCTAATCCCAATATTACTATTATATACGTTCATATTTCCTTAGATAATTCTTAAACTATCTATTTACTCATTTCATTTAGCTCATTACAATTTTATATTTTTCCATTTAATCCATTAGTGATTTCATACTTTTTTTTCTTTCATCGTGATCACTTTATTATATGTATAAAGTTTATAATTTTTTTTTTTTATTATTTTTCCATTTAGTCCATTAGTGATTCCATTTAAAAATACGCAAATCAAGTTTTGTTAAAGAAAAAAAAAGGCTCATAGTAAAAGGAAAATAATACAGTCATTCTCCATCATCATTAAGCACTTCAGTTTTTCACAAATGGTGAATCTATATTTTTTATTAAAAAAAATAAAAATGTGCAGGTGATTCATTGATATGGCTAATTGGCTCCATCTATGATCGAGATTCAAACTTCCCCTGCTTCTCGATTTTGATATGTGCGTTCTCACTGTAATTTTATTTTGCTTCCATTAGTGATACCTTTTGTTAACAATTTCAATGAAAAAAAAAAAAAAAAGAACTTTTATCAATTTTTCTTTCTTAATGTTTATAATATTTTTAGTTGTTTTCTATATATTTGATTTTAGAAAAAATTACGGTCCGGTCCTCTTTTTTGAGATTGTCAGCCGCTTAGGTCCATTATATTTGTTTTCAATCGCTTAAGTTCTTTTTAAATTATAAATTGACTATTTGTTTCAAAACTGTCCCGTAACCTAAACAAGACAATTCTGGATCTGGATTCTAAGAGCTCTATTTTTCAACGCCCTTCCATGGCGGGTGGTTAAAAGGACCATTTCTAGCTTGCAGTGACCTTAGTGGCTACGACTCAGACCGTTCATATCCACTATCAAAAGCTGAAGATGGAAATTACTAGAGGCTGACCGGTAAGAGAAAGAGAGACTACTTCATTTCCACCTCCCCATGCGGCATGAATGGCCTAAGAATTTTTTGTCAAGGGATCGAGGACAGATCAATTTGAAGGTCCTCGTTGACTTTATTAAGAAAAGTGAATTTAGGCTCAATCTTGGTACACGGCCTTAAATAAGGTAAGGACTTCGCCCTTCACGCTCTCTCGTTTAGTGAACGGGGTGAATGGCTTTTTAGAACAATTTTGTGCATCGCGCACAAATCTGTGCATCGTACATAGCGTGTTGTTTCGTATTTTTTAAAGATAGTATAGATGACATTTCGTAACAAAGGTGTTCGTTTCCGATTTGAAACAAATATACTGGACTTTAGTAGTTGAAAATTATCTAAAAGGCAGCCGCCCAAATTTTGCTTATGACTTTAGTTCTTGATTAGAAAGAATCAAGGGTCCTGAGTTAAATATTTGGCCTAGGGCCTTCATAACACATGGACTATCAGCATAAAAAATTAGAGAGCCGCTAACGCAGCCCCCTATACGCTAAAAGCAACCCCTCTCCCTTCTCCGTGAAATTACTAACTTCCCCTCATTTATTATAATGTACATTTTTTTTAAAAATAAATTTTGAAAATGCACCTGGACCAGGTGCATGTCCAGAAGGACATGCATTTGGCAAGGCACATGTACAATTTTTTTTTTTCAATTGTTGCACTTTTACACCCTAAATTTATAAAAATTGCACTATACCCCCTTAAATTTGTTAATTTCGTTAAATTGTTAAACTTAATAGAAATTTGCACTACATCAAAATAAAAAATTTAATGAAATTAACAAATTCAGGGGGGTAAGGTGCAAATTTTCAAAAAAATAAAAAATTTGTTGGACATGCGCCTGGTCAGGTGCATGTCCAATTCTTTTTTTTTTTTTTTTGTAAAAATGTATATTATAACACAATAATAAAGCAAATATATATATATTTAATACAAAATATGTCAAAAACATACACATTAAAAGACGAAGGCAATCTAGTAATTTCGCAGGAGACTGCATTTAGCGTCTATGAAAAAATATCTTACTTAAACTAACCACGTACAAAGTTTTTAAATTCAAAAGTTATTGACAGAAAAATGCACAAGTAGAAGAATTACTAGTCAAGTCAACCCTTGAATCTTTGACCCCGCTTTGCTTAATTGGTGCTATAATTTAACTCATTTAATGACTGAATCATTCATTTGGAATGTGGAAATTTGGCCACATGCAATAAGAACAAATTCCAAAAAGAAGTTACTTCGTATTTTATTAACCTATGATGAAAACATATCTACGCGAAAATAGAGTGATCATGATGATGAAAGAAAAAAATACGAGTAACAGAGAAAACGTAACTATGAAATTGACTTTATTATTTTTTTCGCCCTTTCTCAGAAGTATAAGACTTGGTCTAGTTATTCATTAACTTTACTAAGCATCTCCAATGCTCAAAAATTCTTACCCAATTTTTATCTGGGTCTCACTGTCACCTCCCCATTTTAAGAATTTTCCTCTCTAAAAATTTAACTTCTCAATAGTTTTCATTCTACCCTCATTCTTACATGGGTCCACTACCAAATCATCCACTTTATTTACACTACTTTGTATTTTTAAACTTTTCAAACAAATTAATTTATTTAGCTTTAAATAATATATTGCATTTTCAAATATTTCGTTTAAATAAATTAATTCATTTATAATTTTAATTTAATATTTAAAAAAATAAACTACTTCGTTTATAATTTTAGTTACATTTTTGCATATTCAAAATTTTCTATTAATCCGTTTATAATTTTAATTAATATATTACATATTACAAATATTTTTGTAAACAAAGAAATTAATTTATAATTTTCATTAAAATATTACATATTATACAAATACTTCATACAAATAACAAATACTTCATATAAATGGAGATTGGATGATGTATTTTAGAGTGATAGAAGTGAAATGAATGGAGATTGGAGGATGTATTTATAATAGGAAAATATAAGTCTCCATTTTTAAACAAATACTTTTTAGAAAAAGTAAAATGATTGCTTTTAAAAAATCAAGTGGAAACAATCAAAATTCAAAGAAAAAAAAAAAGGATAGTGGCCAACAAGTGGGGCAAAGCCGGCAGGGTAGCCTTCACGCGCCTGAGCATCGCGTGAAAGGCATGCACCCGCCAGCTTCTCTGCGTGCGTCCCACTTTCTTCTCCCGCGGTGGCCATCTCCCATTTTCAAAAAATTTCTTATTTCACCCCTTGGAAGAATTTTTTGTCCGGCTTGACATTTTAAGAATCTCTCCCAATGGAGATGAATTCTTATCCTCTCTAAGAATAGAGCATTGGTGAGCTCTAATGCGATTTGATAATAGAATTTGGCTAACATATACCCTACTATTAGAAAACGGTCTGATCAATGGCAATGACACTTTATTCATGAAATTTGGTCTCTCTTGTTGAAACAGACACACCATTCCTGAAGGGTTTTGGATTTCCTTCTGTAAAACCCGATAATTGGCTCGCTGATCATACTCAGGAATCACATTTGTAGGCAAAATTACTAGGGAGATACAGTTTCATTCAAAGAGAGCAATTTGCATATGGATTTTGTAATCACATTCTCCATCACAACATTACCCTGTGTTCATGCCGCAACTTTTAACTTCGGAGGGCGACTATACCGGCACCATATACCCATAAAAAGATCATACTGGCACTGAAAACCAACCCAAGAGACTCAAAAGAAAAAAATCCAAAAACCATTTTGTACTAGGTAAGAAAAAGCATAATCTGATTCCATTTTTGGACTCTCAATAATTTCCATCCTAACAAAAACTTAAGAACAAATCATACAACTGTTCAAGTACATGGATCAAAATTTTCCATTCTTCACAACGAGGATTACTTTCTTCTAAGGACCCAAATGAGTTTCTAACTAGCAACTACTAGTATATAGTATCTAACTAGCAAATCTAAGCCACCAATATGACAAATCTCAGTTAAGAATGTAGCTGAGTTACTTGTGCGCATCAACTCAGATTGAACAAGGCCCCCAACAAAAATATACTGCTTACAGTTACAGGATTCAATTTCACTCTTAACTGTGGGAAGACTTCTTCCGAGTATGGATAGACATATTAGGCCAATGTAAATTCCGGCTATGGCCGTCGCTTCCGGTCATCTTCCTCATCATCAGAGTCACCACGCTCACGGAATCGTGGATTCTTCTCCTGTTAAATTAAAAGGAGTACTGGTCAGATGAGAATTGCCAGTATAAACAAAGAAAGCTGCCTGTGAAATTTTTTTGGAAAATGCCAAGGATCCCAACAAAAATATCTCAATTATAACTCGTGTTACACGTGTGATTGGGAAGTCGGTGAACCCGGCCCCACGATAAGTGTTCTTGTGCCACATGGCTGACTCGTAAGTTGGGAGTCAAAGTGATTGTTTTGGGATCTAACTTTGTCCTTCAGGATCTCACTCCACATTTGTTTGGAATTCATCAGCATTTTTCTGCTGCTCACTTCGGAGCAAGAAGTCTATGGTTCCCCGAGCATAAACATACCAATCAAAAGAAGAAAAAGAGCGTAGCATGCGGACACAATAGATTGAGAACTATCTATCAACAATTGAGATCATGGATGGCCATACCATTGATCAAAAGGTGTCATTCGCATTGGAACGGAGGCATGCACTTATAACACGTCCCTTTTCAGTTCGACTAAGCTAGCAATATTTTACAAAAAAACATTTATGAAGGAAAAGCTAAGTTTAAAACATTACCGGCCGGGAGTCGTGATCCGAGTTTCTATGAGATTCATGGTCTGAACTCCTCTTTGAAACCTCTGGCCCGTGGCGATCGTGGCGATCATCATCCCGATATCGCTTCCGATGGAAATCTAGACTTGCATAAATGCTCAAAATCATCATACTATAGAGTAAAAACAATTTAGTTAGGCATGAAAAGTCATTCTTTATAGCGCCAGTAATACCTCTACCCTGTCGCTGAAATCCCCCATGACCATGATGATTTCCTCCATGTCTTCCATCTGCAGGATATGAAAGTCAACAACTGCAGTGAACAAAGCAATTACACAAAGCAAAACAAGCAGCAGAGTTTATGTAACCCAATGTTGGTCAGAAAACCTAGGGGCGTCCCAGTGGTGGAAGAGCCCTACAGAGTGAGATGTCATGTTCGATTCCTTCCTACACCACCTTAGGATAAAAAATAATAACTGCAAACAATGTGTTGTATGTTCACATAAATAAGTGACCGAGGGCATGAGGCTTTTCACTTTCCAACACAGATGAACAACAGGTTATAAACTAGTGTGTCATTTACTGTATTAACAATAAGCACTTCATCATCTAGTGAAATACACATTTAACCACATATGACAGTTGAAAAAAGTAGCGCCAACAACAAAGCTCAAACTCTGCAAAGGATATAATATTAATACACAAAATATCACAACAAATTCCCCGAGTCAAATTAAAGGCTTAATTGTCAAAAATTCCAATTTTCCCTATCACGTCTCCACTCTCTAATTATGTAGCCACATGCAACTTGTGGCCCATATCAATTTATATGCAATCGACAACTTATAACTCAGTTTCTCAAGGCTGGTTAAGAACAGATTGCAGAAACATTTAATAGTATTCTTCACAAAAAAGTTCATTTTATGCAGGATGCACTTTAATGCCAATGCAAACAAATCAAATTGAAAATATGATACTCTTAAAGTATAGAAAGTATTGAAAATATGCATTCCTCTTTAGTTTGTAAAAAAATTCAGAAAAGGGACACTCGATTAGAGACAGAGGGAGTAATATTTTTAAGGATTTAAAATTAACTCGTAAGTTATTGAGTTGAATAATTCTTCACAATACCTAAAAAAGGAAGACATGAATGACATGGATTATGAGCTTACAATGAGGCTGAGGCTGAACAGCAGGTGGGAAAGAGCCCAATGATCCAACACCATAATCTACTAATTGTCTTTGTGCTTCCAACTCTTTCTGAACCAGCTTTCCATAACCACCTCTACGTATCGACCGTTAAGGAAAGTTGAAGCAATCAAAACTTATCTTTTTCCAAGTATAAATCAAAAACTAGTGGGGTAGCCATGTGTTTTTCCAAAAACCAATGGTTTAAGATTTGTTCACTACTCCCTCTGTTTCAAAAAGATTGTCGTTTTAGGGTTGTGCACACGTATTATGAAATTTTGTAGGTTGACAAATATACCCTTATTAAAATATCTTTAATTTTTGTGCTAGAAGTAGTTGACAAGATAAATTAGAATGAGATAACCATTGGGAGAAGATAGAGTATTTAATGAAGAGATGATTAATTGTTGAGAATTGGGAGAAGACAAGGGTAATTAGGCAAAACATGCATTACAAACCTAAAACGACAATCATTTTGGAACAAATTTTTAGAGCTAAAACGACAAACATTTTGAAACAGAGGGAGTGCAATTTATTTATTTTTTAAATAATAAAAAAAAAACTTTCACTACAATCCCTTTAACGTGCCAAGAGTTGACAAATAAGCCACTTGGAGGGGGGATAATTAGATCAGCATGGAAACTTATCCAAGAGATGGCATTAACCCAACACAATGGTTATTACAACAGTACGAACCTGACCATAAAGTCAACCTGTGAATTTTTTCCTGCGGTTAAGCTATCAATTTGTTCTTAGAAACAAGATAACATGCGGCACAAATCCTGTCACAGGTAAGGAAACAAAAGCTTGCCTAAATAATATATGAATGCACGTTCACAACCCTGGAGGCAATGCAACTTCAAAAATTATTAAACAGTGCGTAAGCAATATACAAATAACACAAGCACTAGATCATATAAAAGATGAAATTGGGATTTCGGTAGGGCAGGGGATTGGTTAAGCAACAGAATTAAAATTTATTTTCTTATGTTCAAATGCCAAACTGACAGCAACAAAACTATATTGAAAGGATATCAGGATCGTAGTCGGTGCGATATTCATCCCTCACCTGAAGAAGAAGAAGGTATGAATCAGATAAAAGAGGGCTAACATTAGAAAGTTACTGAAAGGAACATCACCTGTTCACCACTTCGAAGAAGGCATGAATCAGACAAATTAGAGGGCTAAAAATTTTAAAAGTCACTGATAGGAACATCACCTGTCCACCACTTCGACCACGTCCCCATTGTCTTCCTTCTTGAAATCCCCAATCAAAATCCACACGAATAGGACGATCATCAAGAATTGTCCCACTTATATATTTCACTGAATCTTCAGCATCTTCCCTGGAGTAGTACCTGGTAAGAACGAAATTCAAAATTTAATGAATCCGCATCTTTATTTCTCTTTTTCAAAGAATATTTTCAACAAGAAACTAGATGGTCCCAGGAGTGCTATCATATCTATGAAGGATGAATAAAGCAATTTGCCAATAAGGTACATCTATTATTACCAAAATTTCAATTCAACACGATTGAAATGACCAGATTCATACACCAGTCTCCAAACTACATAACTAGAGTAGAAATGTAAGGGAACCCAATGGGCTGAAAGTACATAGAAATATTCATACTTTCTCCCATCAACTTCAAGGTAGATTGTCAGCTATAATCTGGGAACACGGTTGGTGATTGTCCTCTTACTTTCATGGATCTTCTTTGCAGCATGTTCTTCTGCAGGTGATTCGCTCACCAACAATTCGTTATCTAATTATCTACATGCACACATTACATATATAACTGGTCGCTTTTTTGCTCCCTTAGTCCTTCAAAGACTTGGCACATAACATCCGTATTGAGAATATATGACACACTACATCTTGACCGGAAAGATAGAAAGGGGGTTATGTCAAGCTCCTACTAAAACCCATGAAAATTATAAAAAACTATAATTTGGAAAATATGGCATGATAGACACAAGGGGATATGAGTATTCAAGTTCATAATCTGATGACAGAGTCGGTAACAATAAGCAAGTATGGAACCTGCAGACTTGAGACTAGTAACAGCTGATCTGCAATTATATCATTTTTCAGACTTCAGAGCATGTTACAACCTCTAAGAGGTCAAATGGTATTTCTAATCTCAAAATAAGGTAAAACGTCATCCACATCATACAATGCAAATGCTAAGGAATAGAAGGCTACCATTAACAGCAATGTGATGATGGAAGGCCTAAAATTGTAAGAGTTCAAAGTGGCAATGGATATTTTCGGTACGGTTAACAAAACAATGGCCATTACCAGTGAACTTACATGATAAAGCAGAACCCACAAGGAGTTTTTGAGTTCTTGTCCAAACCCATAACAATCTTTTTTATTTCTCCAGCTCGAGAGAACAACTCATAAACTTGCTCTTCTGTAGTATAAAAGGACATGTTGCCAACATAAACAGTGATTGAAGTCTGGAGTGCATGCTCAAATTCTTCTTGCGACCCTGGAAACCTTCTGTCGCGATAGGCTGAAATCTTCTCTGGATCCTAACAATGAAAAAGGCATAAAGCACCATAAAAACCAAGAACATTACTACCATAGAAACTAACAATCACGGATAGCGAACATGCTCAGTTGGATCATAGTTTGAAAGGCAAGTACCAGGAATTTCTACAAAAAAAATTGAAAAAGTCAAGGGTAAAATTTTTGAATACTTGGTTTTTATGGTGCTTTATGGTTGAGCCTACTGCAAAAGTTTCTTTAGGCTTGGTAAATTTATTCTGCCTTAAACACCAAATAATCTTCCTGTAAAAGACACATTACAGTCTTTTCTTTTTCCTTTTTTCTTTTCCTTTTTTTTTTTGGATTTGAGGGGAGGGCAGAGACGACTTCACAGAACACACAAATTTGCAAGCATAACCTGATTAAATAAGCTAATAAGTTTAGTTAATTTATTTCAAAAAACCAGCATGGATTAACTAACCAAAGAAAGAAGTTACTCTTAACAATTCTTCTGCTACGATCCCCACTATCATGCGAGCACTCTTAATAAGACCCCACAGCCAAGAGTTGCCAAAAATAGAAATCATGCTCCCTCAACTTCTTGTCTCGCTAAGGGAATGTACACTGAACACACCCCAAGATCTACTTAAGTACATAAGGGAATGCATTTCCAAACAGTTGGGTAAACCTAAGTTAAAACTGTACTTCACTCTGGTGGTGTTATTCAGTTGAATTCTTGACAACTTGTGGGTTTTTTCCCAAGTTCGAGAGGGCTTCGTCAAGGGGATCCACTCTCTCCCTTCCTCTTCATAGTAGTAATGGAAGCTCTAAGCCGGATCCTAGACAAGGCAGTGGCAGGTGGTTTCATAAAGGGGTTCAAAGTGGATAGTACTACGCCTTCCGGGCTGATCTTCTTTTTGCGGATGACACCTTGGTTTTTTGCGAGGTCAAGAGGGCTCAACTCGGGTACTTGCGTTTGGTCCTGCTCTTTTTCCAAGTAGTTTCTGGATTAAAAATTAATATATCTAAATGCGAGATTATTCCGGTGGGTCTGGTGGACAACTTGGAGAATATGACTTCGGTTTTCGAGTGCAAGGCAGCTTTCCTTCCTTCGTCTTATTTGGGTCTTCCGCTGGGCTCGCCTTTCAAGAATATTGATATGTGGAATCCGGTTCTTGAAAGGGTTGAGAGAAAATTAGCGGGATGGATGAGGCAGTTTTTGTCTAAAGGTGGGAGGCTGAGTTTGATTAAGAGTGTCTTGAGCAATCTCCCCACTTACTATTTGTCATTATTTTCTATCCCAGTTTCCATGGCGAAGTGAATTGAGAAATTAGAGCGGGATTTCTTATGGAAAGGACGCGGGGAAGAGAGGAAATACCACTTAATAAAGTGGAACACAGTTTGCTCTAGCATACGAGAAGGAGGCCTTGGAATAAAAAAATTAGAATCTTCAATTGTGCGTTGTTGGCAAATGGTTGTGGAGGTATCTCAATGAAAGAAAGACCTTGTGGAGGTTAGTAGTGGTTGGCAAGTATGGAAAGGGGAGTCATCATTGGTTCCCCAAGGAGATTTCTACTTCTCATGATTCGAGTGTGTGGAAGAGCATTAGGGGAGGGTGGGTCCATTTCAAAAGATTTATTTCTTTCGAGATTGGCAATGGTCGTCATGTGAGTTTCTGGAAAGATAAGTGGTGTGGAGACTCGGAGCTGCAAAGATTATTCCCAAGGTTATTCGATATTGCGTTAATCAAAATGTTTCGGTGAGTTCGGTCCTTTAAATTAATGATGGCTTGATGAGCTAGAATCCTTTGTTTAGTAGAGACTTGCAAGATTGGGAGTTAGGAGAGATTACTCTATTTTATTATCATTTATGTGCCTTCAAGGGGCAATCGTATGGGAGAAGATAAAGTGATCTGGGGAGGGACAACTATCAAGAAATTCTCGGTGAAATCCCTTTATTTGTTAATGGAAGGTCCTGCGGTATACTCCTTTCCTTGGAAGGAAATTTGGAAATCAAAGGCCCCATTTAGGGTTGCTTTTTTTTGCTTGGGAGGCTGCGAGGGAAGCTATATTAACCGGGACAACTTGAAGGCCCGAAAGAGAATTCACATAAACTGGTGTTACATGTATAAAAACGAGGACTGTGAATCATCTTCTTTTGCACTGCTACTTGGCCAGGGAGGTTTGGAGTTATTTGTTTCTCTTAGTGGGGGTATCGTGGGTGATGCCTACGTGTTCCCAAGATGTTTAGAGGGTGGTCTTTGTACAAGAAAAAAAAAAGAATAGTTTTTGGGATACTGCTCCGTTGGCAGTATGCTGGCAGATCTGGAAGGAAAGAAATAGCAGGGTTTTCAACAACATTGAATCTGATATTGCTCGCATTAAGGAGAAAGTTTTGTGGACCCCTCGCTTTTGGTGCACGGAGGGAGATTCGAGCTTAGGGGATTCTTTTGTAGAGATGATGGAAAATTTTTCTGTTAATAATTTTTTTGTCTAGTATACTTCATGTGTACAAAGGACGCGTCACCTGTTTTGACGCCTCGTTTTTATTTCATCGTTATTACTTATCAAAAAAAAAAGAGCTTGTACAATCTAAAATACTAACAATGAATCCAAGTACAGGTGCATATGAGCAAACAAATAAAATTAACAGTCTTACTGAACAAAGAATAGGAGGGAGCCCAAAATTACCTTGAACAACAAGGCCATCACGCTATTCTGAAAATGAAAAGAGATAAGATAGCGTTAATGTCAAGAATTTGGTCATATTCATAAGCACATTTATGTTTCTCCTTTACAAAAATCATATATAAGGATTTTTTTGTACACATATCTACTATGCAAAACTTGGAAACGGAAAAAAATGTTCTTGTTCAGCTTCAATGAGAGAATGAAAAGAAATATATTAGTTAACGTTAAATCCTATATCTTGTGCCAAAAAATAAGAATAAAACCCAAGGAAGATGCATGTTAAGAAATGGAATTAGCCATAACTGATTACTTGTATATAAGAATTTGTATCCAAATTTTCACATTTCCAAGTTGGTGTTTACACTGCATAAACATAATTCTAAAACCAAACCAATATGTATACATCTGTCCATATTGACAGTAACACTAAAAGATGCTTTTTTTTTTATAAGTAAACAGTAACACTAAAAGATACCACAATAAAAGGCCCAAATATCTATAAGCCAAATAATATAAAGAAAACCTAGCATCCAATATTTAAGTAGGCATGAAAATGTCATCTGAATGACAGCAACAGAAAAGAATAGCATAAAAAAACTTTCAGGAAAGCATAATCCGTCATGAGGATTATCAGTCCGTAAGTGAGATAATTTAAACAGCACCGTAACTACTAGAGAGCTAATAAATACTCGCTTCTACTTTTATAATAAAAGGCTAGACTATTACATGTACTACATGTACTTTCTGAGATATGATTTTCAACCATTGTAGCATGAAAAGCATATTAGTTGCATGCAAGCACACAAACAACCTGTCAGTTCCAAAGGGAATTCATCACGCTGGCTTAGTCATGAAGAACTAGTCAGCTAAGAACCACTGACACCTCAACACGAAATTTTCAAAAAAGTTCCGACACGCCGAGGGACCATTACATATAAGTATATCTATAGTTTTTATTATGAATACTTATTTGACAATAATAACATAAATGGATAATATGTTAACAAATAATAAGAAGATAAAGAAAACCTAACATTGTTACAAACAATAACACGAACAAGTAACACAAGCTTACCACAGACATCACCAGAAGACATTCTAGAAAAACAATATATGTTTAATTAATTTACGAAAATAAAAGGTTTGAAAGTAAAAACCAGTTGAACGACCCTAAAATCAACAATAATTTAGCAAGAAAAGACAAATCGGACCTTGAAAGTAACCCAAAAAAAGGAACATAATACTTCTATTACAAAACAAAAAGGGCAAGTACCAATGTTCGAAAAATCGGCCTAGGCGCCCCCAAAACGCCGCGCCTAGGGCCAAATCGGGTAAAAAATCGCCAATGAAAAAAATTGCCGCCTAGGCGCCCGCCTGGCCGCCTAGCCAAATTGCATTTTTTTTTTTTTCAAAAAACAGCATCGTTTTGGTTTAAAAAAACAGGAAAACCTAAGTTAAGTAAGTTTGTTTTCCATACTTTATATGTTGTAGTATTGTTATTTTGTTTTAAAGTTTAAATTTTGAAGTTTGGAATGATACTATTAAATTTGGTTTTAATTTTTTACTATTAATCTTGTAATGTGATCATTATTTTAGTTTATTTTGTCATATTTAGTTATTTACTATTGTTGCAGCAGATATTGATTATTGAATTACATTTTAATTTTAACTTTTAATCTTGTAATGTGACTATTACTTTTAGTTTATTTGGTTATATTTAATTATTAATATTGTTGCAGCAAGTATGGTATAAACTTATAGTGTAATTATGCCTCAATTTCTAGACCCCGCCTAGGCCCCGACTAGGCCCCTAGGCGCTAGGCCCTGCCCTGGCGCCTAACGCCCGCCTAGCGATTTTTAGAACATTGGCAAGTACAGAGCCCTAAATGATTACAGCTGATTGAGAAGACATTTAAAAACAAGATTTGACCAAACCCAAAGTAAAAAAGTGAGTAGATATACCTTCTTTTCCTATAAAAGGAGCTGAGTAATCAATTTGAAGAAGAAAAGCCTTGGAGTCGCCTGGAGAGTCGCCCTCTTTCAAGCTCTAGGTCGCAATACGAGAAATAGCCTAAGTCTGCGATTTTGAGATTGGAGCCTACGGAAAGGAAGCGAGTTAGGGCGTCAGATACTATCGGCAACAAAGAAAGGACATCAATGGCCGCCTTTCGTCTCAATTCAGTCGATGAGGAGCTTCAACTCCCACTCGGCCCTTTAGCTTGAGGGGGAAAGCAAATGCCAGCAATTGAAAGAGGGGTTGATCTAACTACAGCAACACAAACACCCCTCCCCCCGCCTACCCCTAACTACATACCGCCCCTTTTTTGGTTAAGAGATTATACTGCACTCAAGTATTTAAAATTAAAATTTACCCGAAACATTTTATTATTTTCACTCTCTCTCTAAAAATTTGGTTTCTCTCTCTATTTTGAAATTCTCTCAACTCTCTTTGAACATTTTGATCAAAAGAAGGTATGTTTTTGAATTTTATTCTCTAAAATTGTATTTGTATTACATTAATTAAATATTAATTGCATTTTAATACATTAATTAATTCTAATCGCATTTGTATGATGTTAATTAAATTTTAATCGCATTTGTATTACGTTATTTAATTTTTTATTGCATTATGAATTTTTTTTAGACACTACACTCCCATAATCAGCAACAATAAGGCATGCTTTGGAATTTACAATATGAATTACCAGGCACATTAATTCAATAGGATAAGATGAACCTCAAGTCTTTGTTCAACAATTATTCGTCTTGTTTAAAATGTACTGCTCACTGAATACTAACAGAAAAAGGCAGTGACTATCGTTCTCAACAATTCACAACCCCCTCCCCAAAAAAAAACGCACACACACATGTCCTTTCCTTTCTTTCTTTTTCGGGGTGGGGGTAATTTCGAATTAATTATCATTGTGAAAAGAATATACTCAAAAAAGAAAATAAATTGCAAAATGAATAGACATACTTTCTGAAATTTCAATAATTAAGAATTCCATTGACAATAAACTTTCTGATTTTGAAATATTCATGAATTTGTTTGGTTATCTCCTTAGCTCAAATTTTAGGACAAAACAAAGCGTAATATACAAAGTTAACCTTCACCTAATCTTTTACCAGTATCAACGTAAACAAGCAAATTGAAGTGCGCATTTCATTTTTGGGTAATCCTACGGAAAGCAAGGGGCAGTAATTAGGGGTTCTGAAGAGATTTTAGCACAAGTGAAAGCTTACTCGTTGAAGCAGATCGATCTACACGTCGGCTAGAACTACGGCGGCAGTAGAAGTGACGATGCGGTGCGACCTCCGAGGAGCTACGACGGAGGGCGGGAGGAGTGAGAAGTAACCTTGCGAAGAAGCGGAACGAAGAAAGTAGCTATAGAGCCGTAAATTGCTTATTGGGCTTTGAGAGGTAGCTGAAAGAGGCCTCAGGAGTCGCCACCCATCAAATTGGAAATACTATTGTCTCTTTGATTTGAATGGGCCTCTTTTCTACTCCCTCCGTCCTGAAATTGTTGTCCTGTTTGACTTTTTTTGGTCAAACAGGACATTTTTCAAACGCAAATTTGACGTATATTTTTTTACTTTTTCCAAAATCATAAAACATGTAATTCGTAGTACTGTTTAAAAAAGTAAAAAAATATACGTCAAATTTATGTTTGAAAAATGTCTTGTTTGACAAAAAAAAATCAAACAGGACAATAATTTCAGGACGGAGGGAGTATTTTTTTTGTTTTTTTCTTTTCTCTCTCTTTTGTTTGATCAAGCCGGCTCTTTTGGGTAGCTTACGTCCACCTTAACTTAATTTATCTCCCGAACAAGTTCGGTGACACAATCGGCATGCTTAGCCTATGCATTTAAGAATTATCTCTCATGTGTTACATAAGAACTGAATCCGAGTACATAGCCTAAAACGAGTTCAAACTACCCTTATAATTGATTTTAATGGGCCTAAATATATGCGTTAACATTAAATCATTAAAAAATTGTACTATCTTCCTCTAGAAGTCACTCTATAAAACAGTTACTTCATCTGATAAGAGTGACGTGGTGTGACGTACGGATCGTATAGTAAAACTTAGCTGATGATTTTATTGTATCCTAACTGCTTTAGATTTAGGGATATTGTTTTGTTTTCATTGGTTGACTTGTTCATGTGTTCCAATACGAGGAGTACATCACACCACATCAGCAATTCTCACCAAATAATTTTTCTTCTTCTTGCATAAGGAAAGAGATATTTAGTTTAGGAAAGTAATTTTAACATATGAATTTAATTTCTTACAGTATTAGTTTATGAAAGAAATTTATCAACTCAAATCGAATAAAATAAAAATAAATAGTTATCATAATATAAATGGATATTTTAGAAAGACAAATAATCTTCAACTTTTGTCTTAATTTGCACAATATAACAAAGTGACCCTCTCTTTTTGGCATCAATGGAGTAAATCATTTATCGTAAAAAAGCATTTTTAGTTGGGACTAATGATGTTAGAGAGAGGGTTTATGATAATACATGAGTTAGTTCGAGTTATAGCTGGATTTGCTCGTGAGACAATCAACCAAGAATAAATTCTCATGACCAACTGTAAGTCTCTACTCGATACAACTATAGCAAATTCTTAGACGTAATCCTATAAACTGAGTATAATAGGTGTGCCCTTCAAAAAGAAGAAGTTGAGGAAAGGTCTTGTAATAGCTGATGGTTATAGCTACTATGGTGGTGGTAACGGTAACGCCAACTAAAAAAAATGAAATAAAAAATTATTATTATTTATTCCTTTAGTTGTAACTAGGAAATTTTCACTATAATGATGAAAATGCCCTTGTCATGAACAAGGCAAACTCTAAATATAGTTTATGCATTCATGTTTAATTTTAGGTTTAGTTCCTTTACTCATAAATTAATTCTTGTGATTTCCATTTAATCAATTTCCATCCTTTTGAATCAATAGTGTAAGCCAATGGACAAAGTTTGATGGACGTTTGATTAAATAACTAAACATGGAAATATAGGGCTTGTTTGTTAACCATTTCTATTTCACATTTTTTGTTTTTATTTCTAATTTTTGATGAAAAATATAAATAGAAATAAAAATGCGTTTGACAACCATTTCTATTTTCGAGAAACTAAAAACGTTTCTCATTTTTCTCCAAATTCTAGAAATAAAAAAATTTTGTTTCTCGCAAAAGAGAAACAATTCTCATCGAAAATACAAAAGGTCAAGATCAATGAAATCGGGTCTTCGAACTTTGACACAATAAATTCTCAACCCTAATTTTTTCCTCCATGTATGTATGTAGATCCACTTAAGGCAAATAATAAGGCCAGGGGGGGTGAAAAGCCTTATAAAATCTTTTCGATAAAATTTAAAACATTTTAAATCTTAGGTAGTAGAAAAGCGATTTTTAATAAAACAACCAACTGAACAATGAAAATGTTCAGTCAAAAGTTTGGCCGATGAACAGTTGATGGTCGATTGAAGCAATGAAGCAAAGACTGACTAAAGCATTAAGTAATAAACTACTTAAAGCTTTGGTCAGTTTGGTCAAATGAAGCAAGCAGAATGAACACCAAAAGTAAAGTGGTTTACAGTGTGAAAACTGCTACGTCCACTATCAAGTTGGTCAAACTTGAATTTTTGAAATTCACTAATATTAATAATCTAAGTGATCACTAACGGATTAGTGTACAACAAGGACCAATGAAATTTATGGAGATTGTATGTTACAAGGAACAAACAATCTCGTGTGTTACAATCAATGATCTCTCAATAACTAAATAGTTGGGAGAGATTCAATACAATGATTGAACTAAAAGAGTAAATACAAAGAGTGTGAAATAACAATCAGTAATCTAAGTATTTTGCTTTTAATGAAGTTCCATAAATTTTGAGAGTATTGAGTGCTTAAGAATTTCTGAGAGACTATGCAGTTGTTAAGGTCACCGTTTTTCAATGCATCTACGGCTTTAAATAGGCAGGGATAGAAAGGTTGCCGTTTGACACATTTTAAAGTCTTTGACCTCTCATTTAAAGTTCTGATGTAGAGCAGGTCAAGGACGGTGAACAACTATTCCTCGAGCTTTGTGTTTATCACAGAAGAGGTAGGTAGTACTTGTCATTTCATTCTGAAATTCAACAAACAACTGAAAATAGAAAGTGTGTCAGGATACTCATTTAATGGAAAGCAAAAAGCATGTTTGAAAACAACACACTAAGTACTAGCACAATTTCACAATGACTTCGTTAGCTTATCACGGCGGAAGCTTCCGTTTAAGGATCAGTAGACTCTCAAAGAGATAAGATAAGGACATATAAAAGTCTGTTGTCCTAATACACATATATCAACGAGTGATTTGAAAAATATCTAAGTCTTTATCTGATATAAGGCAGAATCATCTTGACTGAATTTCAAAAGAATAAATCAGTCATCAGTCATCAGTCATTTTGGAATAACTGACCATGTGATCAGCCAGTAACAATTAAAAGGCTTGGCTGAGAGATTCCTAAGAGTAGAATGGTTTTAAGTAAATCATACATAGATCATAGAGAGGACTAATAATGTGTGTGTGTGTATATATATATATATGTGTGTGTGTGTGTGTGTGTGTGTGAGTGAGTATGTACATATATAGAATTGGGTTTTCAAAAGAAAAATAAATAAGCTTAATACTGAAATTAAATAATGAAAAACTAGAAACAGTAATTAAAAGATGATAGGTACTTACAATAATAAAATAGAGTCGGAAGAATAGAAAATATAGACCCGAAGAAGTGAGGGATATCATGGTAAAAAGGGTCTCGAATAGTGGTGTCTATAACATCAAACAGTAGCACCGGAAGCCACCCACGGTCGTTGTTTTTGTTGGTGGTGGGTGCTGCTCGCGGTGTAGATATTGCAATCACAGTAACAAGAGATGATTTTGGAGGGATGATGATGATGGTGATGGTAATGATGATGACGATGATGATGATGAATTTATGATATGTAAGCAACTAATGGTTGTGGGTCTCCATTTCAAAGTCAATACAAGAGTCATGTAATCAAGTAATGGTTAATCTATAATTCTTCCTCTAAATATTATTGCTATGAATTAATTTATTTTTTGAAAATCAAATCAAATCATGAATCCATGTATGTATGTATGTATGCATAAATATTAATTTTTATTTTTTATTGACAATTTTTTTAATAATAGATGAAATGTGAATTATTATTCTACGCCTTTTAAGTTGGATATAATATATGATGAAGTTATAATGTGTTAATAGTTTTGGGAAAAGAGTTTAACTTTGTGAAAGGAAAATGTTTGGCAAATATGATATATTTCTAGAAACAGAAACAAATTGAAATAAAAACAAAGTAAAATATAAACATGTGAAATAGAATGAAGAAACAGAAATGTTACCAAACACTGTTATAGCTACTCCCTCCGTTCTACTTGAAGAGACAACGTTTCAAAAGTCTAATAATTAAGTGATATATAAGTAATATAAGAATTGATTATAATTACAAAAATGTTTAAGCATAATCAAAATGTTTATAGTATATGTGGAGGGTAAAGTTAAAAGGTTTATGAAAATTGTAAGTATAATTTATTTAAAATGGACTCTTTAAATAAAATATTTTAAAATAAAATAGTAAATTTTTGCTGTAAAGGAATTGACTATTAGCTAAATTGCATGGACAATTTTTGGAGTTTGCCTAAAAAGATCGGAGGTGCTTGTCACATGATTGGTTAACATGAAAATGGACATAGAAAATAGAAATAGAAGGAAGGACCCAAATTGCTTAAAAGTGAGGTCAAACCAACCAGATTGATGATTTTAACAGTAAATGACAAAAGTAGAAAACGCAAATGTAATGGCATATTGTAACCCTAGTAGGATACTCTCTCTCCGTTTTACATAAAAAAATATATATAAAGTGTCTACGTTTAAAAAATCTAATTATTAAAAAATATATTAGTGTCATTGAAGTTGGTCATAATTACAAAAATACTTAATCATAACTAAAATGATTACAACCCAAGTGGAGGATAAAGATGAAAGATTATAAAATTATAAGCATATTTTTTTAAATGAACTCTTTAAGTAAAACATCGCAAAATAGTATAATAGACCATTTGCCTAAAACGGAGAAAGTATATTCTAAAATTGGTACTAACATTTTGGTCACTTATGTCCATGTTTTCGCCATATGGTCATCAATAAAATAATTTATGTAATTCGGTGATTAATGAGTTTTAACTTTTTTTTTTTTTGATATCATGAGTTTTAACATTTTGAAAAACGTTGAGATGGATAGTAATTTTAATTTTATACTCCTATGTTTTATATTAATAAAATTCATGTGATCACCGTTCAATTCATCTCAGCATATTCAACACATTCTTTATAAGGCCCCGACCCTACTTCATTTTCATTTCGCGTGTAGTCACTTCATACCGGCTTAAAAACCCTTTGAATACGAGATAAAACCTTTAACCTTTGACGTATAAGAAATATATCATGCTTGCTAAAGTGTGACGTGTTAAGTTGGGACCCTTGGGGGTTGATTCATGAAAGTGTGGTCATGTTTGATAAGTATGACATGTTAGTCTTCCTTGCGGTTGTTCCGGATCGGATCAACGTTTAATCACGCCGTAGTTTTGTACTCGTTTGAGACCATCCTTGATACCATATCGTGTGTGTACACATATGTACATCACTCACTGTGTCAAGCCTTACCTTGATTTAGACTCACTCTCGAATGGCAAGCATGTTAGTCTTGTGGTTAATTCGTAAGTTGAGTTGATTCGAGCGATGTTTCGCGTGTTTATCTTCGTGCACCAATGCGGGGCAATTTGGTTGAGTTTTGAGAGTATTTCGAACTTGATTGGGAGTTAGGATTATTTGGGAATACTTAGTATATATTTTGTTGTGACCATAAGATAGAAAGTGATACACTCAAAGCATGGATGCATGCTTAAACTCGGAATTCTGTTCATCCGAACAGTCTGTGGTAATTTGGTCATATCATTGTGTAGAAAACTCGGATTGGCAAACTGTTTAATTCTGTGTAAACTAGACTCGAAGAGCTTTCCAACGACACCTTATTCGCAATTTTTGAACTTGTAGATCATCCTAGGCACGTCTTTAAAGTTGACTAAAAATCAGGCCCAAAAGGCCCAATGACTTGCACCCTAGCGCGACTGTACGGACAGTTTTGTGTGATTTTTGGGTTTTGTTGACTTTTTTGGGTTTTTATGACTTTGACTCAACCTAGAACGTACCAAAGACTTGTTGACCAGCCTGATTAACTTCTTTAGATCATAGAGTGACTTTAACTTACTCCCATTTTTATCTTTTTTCATCCATGGAAGCTTAGTGAGTGTGTGTGGGAGATTAATGTGAGACTAGTGTGTGCAAGTCATTTCTTCACCATTCAACCAACAAATCTTCAATCCAAGCACACCATTTTGAAGGTTTTGACTACGGGATCACTATCCACCAATTGCATGTTGGTTTTCTTGGAGTGAATTCATCACAAAGTAAGTAATTATAATGTTTTATATGTTTATGAGTTGAATTGGAATAATAAAGCATATAGGATGTGTAATTGTTCATCTTTGTGTAATTTCTTGAAAGAAATAAGTAATTAATCATTTCAAATGATATTTTGTTAAGTTGATAATCAATGGTTATGTGTAAAGCTTGAAGTGTTGGTAACATGTAAGAAAGTGAAACACATAAATTTCAAGTTAGTTGCAGTCCCTGTTTTGGGCTATTTATGTGAAAATTCTGGTACTAATCAACTATTAGGAATTTACTAAATTTTGGATATGTTATTCTTATGTATGTTATTTAGTTCTCTGTAATTTTTCATAAATATTTGAGGTCAGGAAGTATCTCGTTTATGTTGTGTTTTATCGCTGCGCCGAGTAAACTATTGCTGAAAATTCTGGGTATTAGATCTAACTTCAAGTGGCTGATTCTTGATGATTATAAGTCCAAATGAGGTAATTCAAAGTGGTAAATTATAGTTCCAGATGTCTAGTTTTTAAATATGTAATAATTGTAATATTTAGGTTTTTGTGGAATATTTGGTGAATTTAACGGTATTGTTGCACTGTACTAGAGAAATCAAATTGTGTTAATAGACTTTGTATAATAGCAACTCGTTGAGATTTTTGTCGTTAGTTTACTCGCTATAAATTTGTGAGGTTGTTTTGGGTAATATATATTACCGAATAATGGTGTTGAGGATAGAATGGTTAATTAGGGATGATACTACTATTCATCCCGATGTCTCGAATATTGATAACAACTAAATCGGAGTCAATAAAATATAACGTTATAAACCGAACCTTTATGCGAATTGAACACTAGTCATGATTGACTCTAGCGGAGTCGAATAGGATGTGACTTGTAATGAGTCATGATATATATAGTACACGACGATAACGATATATGATAGGTTATACTATACATGAGATGACATATCGTGTTTATCATTCCAATACGGACGATGTGACTTGTAATGAGTCGTGATATACATAGTACACGACGATAATGTTACGCGATGGTTTATGCTATACATGAGATAGAGTGTCTCGAGTGATTATAGGATACTGTAAAAAGATACTAAGTTGAGTATTATGGTTATGTATTATTTAATGGTTAAAAGTACGTGTAGATTTACGTATGTTGTGATTGTGAAGTCTAGCATTAGCAGACTTAGATAATTCGGTTGAGTTGTACAATAGGCCTACTTTGCCTACTGTCTTGTTTAGTTTATATGTTCTGTGATAACGGACATGTTGTAATTGTTCTAGTATGTGGTAGGACAATTATCATACTTTGATGATTGATTGTGTGTTTAGTATTTACAAGCACATTGAGTTGATTTGGTATGTGATTTTAGAGAACACACTTTGATTTGTTGAGAATGACGAGTAAATATCTACTTGTGCATTGCATTGAGTCCAGCTGGCATTCTTGGTAAATGAGATTCGTGATCGCTATGGGTTGCCGTACCGGTTCTCACACACCTCACCTGTTGGCCGCAGGTGGGATGTAGCCCCACTGTTGTAGCAATACGCATGACTTTGGTTTGCTAGTAGAACCCGATGGGACCGGGGACGTCGATACTACTTATACGAGTATCGAGGCACGTTTATTTTCTCGTGTATTGCAGGAGCAACGCGAAGTTGGAGAAAGAGAAATGATATCCTTTATTATATGTGGTTTATTTACAAGTACTTATGTGAACATCAAGGTCCTATGTGACTTACGTGAATTGTATATCAATGATGATATTACATGTTCAATTGTGGTATATAAATGCTATTACCATGTTACTATTATCGCTTGAGCATTATGCCATGTCATGTAGTTGCGTTAGGGTCTTGGTTTACTGTTGCATTCATACTCATAGCACCCAATACATTATAGTGTCTTACGGAGTCTTTTAGACTCACCCAACAGCCTCCGCAGTTTGCAGGTTAAGTTCCAGCGCAGCGAGTCTTGAAGCTTGGAGTTAGCAAGATGTATTTGTATTGTCATTATCTTCTTATTTCTTGTATTATGAGATCGTGATGTTCACTAAGTTATGTAAACTTAGTATATGGGTAAAAATAATTGTATTCTTCAGATTTGTATTTTGGTGCCGACTTGTGAGGTCGTGCCGGTTGTTGTACTTTATTATTTTGGATTTCAGACTCGTGGTATTATAGTATTATTGTTTCTCCAGCTCGTGTATTTAGCCATCAAAATTTTTATTGTTGGGTTTATTTTAGTGTTGTTCTTTGGCGTATGTTTGGCCATTGAGGTTTATTTAATTGAGGTTATTGTTTGAGTTTTTAAAACTCACATTTTTACTTGTATTCCGTTGCATAGTTTTAGTTTGAGCTTTCGTAGCTTCTTTTTATCAGTTGTTTCAGTTGTCCTTGGTATTTTGGCGCACCGAGTTGGGGTTCAATATCGAACCCCGGACTCGGGTCGTCACATTCTCATCAAACACAATCCAATAGGAACACTCATTTTAGATCGAGCGGTATTCACTATAATCTTTCTTGTATTTTCTACGGTTAAACAATTATATTAGAAAATGATGAATGCTACAACTATCAAAAATCTACACGTATTTTATTGATATTGTTTTTAAAACTCTTAGGCTCCGTTTGTTTCATGGAAAATAATTTTCGGAAAACATTTTTCTTATTTTTCGGTGTTTGGTAACATTTAAAAAGTTTAGTCAATGTAAGATCTTTTACAAGTCAACGGAAAATGAAGCCTTCTTTTTCAGAAAAATGACTTACGGATTTAATTTCCATAAGTCATTTTTCAAAATTTGTTCATTCATATTTTCTCCTAATATCACCTTTGCACATTTGGATGTGCTATATTCATTTCTAACTTTTCTTTCAAGAAAAATAATCGTAATATTTTGAAGTGATTCTATGAACAAAGTTTTATTTATATAACATTTTGTTGATATTATCAAGATTTATGAAAACTTTTATAACATTGAAAAATATATTCACATTCGTCCCAAAATAAATGTTCACTTTTATTCACGATCACAAATAAAAGTAAATATTCATTTTAAGACGAGAAAATAATAATAATATTACAGATTCAAGTAGTTGAATTCCGAAAATATTTTAACTTGATATTTTAGATAGAAATTCCAAGATAGAGTAAACACGTTATATATTTCAGATATATATCCTATTTGAGATCATAGAATTTTTAATTTGAGGCTAAAAGTGGAGCTTAATATCACCTTTGCAATACTCAATTTTAATAAATACTCCCTTTCGTCCTAAAATAAGTGTTCATTATTTTATTTCGGGACATCCCACAATAATTATCTTTTTCTTTTATTTTTCTTTTGTTTTTGAAAAGTGTTTTCAAGTCAATTATTAATTATGTTATTGTTATTTGTGAAATTAAAAAGTAGATGAACCTCCATTGATTTGATACCATTAGTGATAATTGGGGGTTACTAAAGAAATTATCTAAAGTAAAAAACTTTTAAAAATAAGCGTATATTTAATAGGGGACAATAATTTTAGGACGAAGGGAATATAACATTTTATATGTATTCATGATATCTTTTCGTAAAAAATTTCATGTGTTTGTCAAACAGCCAAAAATATTTTTCGACATATTTTTAAAAGATTTACTAAACGCCTGAAAATAGAACCTTTTTATTATCCAGAAGCTATTTTCCAGAAATTATTTTCCAAAAGTTATTTTTCTTGAAACAAACAAAGCCTTATATACAAATATGCAGGGAAGGTACATAAATTCATCGCAATGTTTGCACTTCTTGTCCTCTCCCTCTCTCTCTCTCTTTCTTTATATATATATATATATATATATATATATATATAATTTTATTTTTTTGAGAAAGACTGTTCTAATTTTTATACTTCAAGTAATTGGCGTGTCACTTAAATTTAGCGGTGACAATTTGTACCCAGGTCTATTTACACGCCCAGACCGTCCGCATTTTAGTGGGTATGGGCATCCACAAATTTTAAAGAGCAAATTCCACAATTCGTTCCTGTACTTTTTGCATTTTTTTGTATTTGTCCCTGTACCAAATTTTTTTTTTGAGACCACCCTTGTACTTGAACTTTGAGCATGATTAGTCATTCCGTCAAATCTCATTAACTTTTTCCCGTTATGTTAATCACGTGCATTACACGTGATTTTGCCCGGGGTAAAATTGACAGTTCCTAGTTTCTCTCTTTCCTCTTTTCAATCTCAAATCTAATCTGAAGATTTACCATTTTCTCTCTCTTCCCTTAAATCCAAAAACCTAAAATTAAATCTTCATTCTCTCTCCTAAAAATCTAATCCACATAATAGATTACATGTAAAAATCATATTTTCAGTGAAAACGAAGCTTCATGGTCTCGCTTCCTAATTTTAGTGCACAGCCCAGCGAAGCTTCATGGCCTGGCTTCATGGATTTGTGTTTGAATCTTCCCACGATGCACATACCGTTTGATCGTTTCGCCGCCGGTGACCTTCAAGCTAGTCGACTTAAAAAACTGTCGATGACGAGGCGAGAAAGCAGTCATGACGGCATTGGCCCGAGGGAAAATAGAGGCAGAATGTCGGCTTCTCGTACCCTGCGTGAGGACTCCCTGCGAGATTTGCCACTGTTCAAGCCACTAGGATGCAAAAAAGAAAAGAAAAAAAAGAAGGAAGCAACTGCTACAGTGATGGGTGATGGTGGGTTGGAAAAGAAGATGGTGGTGGGTTGGGGAAAAAAAATTATTTGGTTTTAGATGTGGAGCCAAATTATATGATCGTTGCCTTCAGAATTGGAGATTGTTGTGTGACTGTGAAATTGTTGCTTTTAGATGTGGATGTTTGTGTGTGTGTGTGTGTGAAATCGTTGCCTTTGGAATTGAAACCTTGCTACTCATTTGAATTCACTTGTGTGTGTGTGTGAAATCGTTGCCTTTGGAATTGGAACCTTGCTACTCATTTGAATTCACTTTGTTAATCAATTGACTCTAAAATTAGTTGAATTATCTACAATGAGAAGCACCGAATTAGCTCAAGTATTAGAGCTGATGATTTTTGCGAAGCCAAATTATTTTTTATGTTATTTTCGGGGGATGATGATGATGACCATGATGATTTTGGTGGTGGTGGTGGTGAGAAGAGAGAAAATGATGAATTTAGGTAAACAATTAAATTCACAAATGGTCCCTATACCGAGACTTTTTACACAATTGGTCAATTCAATGTACTTTTTACATTGAATTGACAAATTTACCCTCGTTAAAAATCACGTGAATCTCACGTGTCAATACTTAACGGCTAAAAATGGATGGAACAACCAATGATGTTTTTCAAACCAGTACAGGGATCAGATGTGCTCATGAGAGACGAATACAAAAAAATGTAAAAAGTACAGAGATGAATTGTGGAGTTTGCCCAATTTTAAATGGCCATAAATAGAAAGGCTTCAAAAAAGCAAATTGCACCATTAGAGCTCCCTTCCCTTATGAAATATTTAATCGCTTAAGTCTATATTTATTTCATTTGGTTAAGTCCATTTTAAGAGATAAATTAGTTATTTGTTCCAAAACTGCCCCCGTATCAACATATTACGCTTTTAAATGTATTTTTGTGCATCGTCATGTGTGTAAAATGTGTATCGTCAATGTATTTTGTGACTTTTTGTATTAAAAATTGTGCATCATTTGCCACGACAAGGATAAGTGTGCATCATGTGTATCGTCAATGTATTTTTTTTTTGTTAAGAAATGTGCATCGTCAAGTATATTGTTGTGCATCGTAAAATATAACAGTACTGTTGTTTAGTTTTTTGTGTGTAAAAAATGTACATCGTTAAGTATAATTTTGTGCATTGTCAATTATAACAGTACTTTTTTTTCATTATATATTTATGTATCGAGAAAGGGTTATTATGTGCATCATCAAATGTACTAACTGTAAATTTATATTTTTATTCCCAAAATTACCCTTGTAACAATCTATCACGTATTTTTTAGTTGTGTGATTTCCTTGATTTACTCCTTTCAATCTTGTATTTATCTCCATTACGATTTGTTACTAAAATTCTTATTCATATCAACTTGAAGAAACTTAAAACATACCAAAACAGTTCAATATCGAAATTCATTTTGAAATCGAAATCAATGAATTTAACAAACCAAACTGCTATCATGTTGTTGTTGAAATTCTGAGGAAATACTATTGTTTCGTCAATTTTAGAGAATTTTGGTTTATTTGAGTTAATCGAATGTACCAGAGGTAAATATTCTAATTTTTAATCGGATAATTGTATTTTGAAATACACTGTAGGATCACATAACAATTGTTATTTAACCAACGAAGAAGATTTTAAAAACATGTTAAATAAGAATCCCATCAAATGGTGAATCAACAAGAAAAATAAAGAAAATAATATGTAGTAGATGTCACAAACTTTGTAACCATAATTGTAGGTCATGTCGAGAGGCTATACAAAGTTGATTTTTGTTATGTTGTATTTTTTTGAAGTTCATTTTTGTATCTGTTCAAGGTTGATTTATGTGCATCGTCTTTGTGTGTAAAAATATACATCATCAATGTAATTGTGATTTTTGTGTTTATAAACGTGAATTATATGCATCGTCAAGCATAAAATGTGCATTGTCAATTGTTGAACACATCCATAAAACTGCATATAAAATGTGTATCATGTGCATTGCGATGCAACAAATAACACTCTCTTTTTTTGCATTACAAGTGAAAGGTATTTGTATTACGTCTTTTTTGTTTTGCGATGCACATCGTGGGCTTCTGTTTATGAGCATCATTTTTTGTGTTTGTGATGCGTAACGTGCACTGTTCCATATTATTTATGTGCATAAATGTCATTTTGCAACAATAATATCCTTTAATAATTGAAAACAATTATAGTGAATTTTAGCGAATGAAAATTATATAAAAGGGACTGCCCGAATTTTGTCAACTTAAATTGGTAGCTGGTTTCAAGGATTGGTGCATTTTTGGTAATCGGATCCATCATGGCAAGATACACTAAAGTCTTAATTTAAGGGCCCAAAAAACTTTTTTTTCTTTTTATTTGCAAGTGGAAGCCACTTTTTTATTAAAATAAAATTGTTATTATTAGTTTATTAGATCAATTAGATAAGTGTTGGGGGAAAGCTGAAGAACACTTGAGCAACTTTAATTGTGCACAATCGCTTGCCCAAAGGAATATGTTAATTGGACCCATTGCTAATTTATCCAAATTTCTTGAGTCCATTTGACTTTATAGTTCTTTTCTGACTTTTAGGTTTTATTTTTTCCTTTTTTCTTGAATTTTTTAATAATAGAAAGAAAAAGTAAAAGAGAAATAGAGAAAAAAAGTGATGAATCAATGAAAGAGAAAACCTAAAACTTTAAAAAGACTCCAAATTTTTTGAGCCAAACATGGTCATTGAATTAGATAGATGAATATAATAATAATAATTATTAAGTTTATTTTTACTGTCCAAAATTTAATTAATACTAATTGTTTTAAACAAATATTTCCAAAAACAAGAATCAGTGTACAGAAGAAGATAAGAATAATCTGAGAAAATTATTTGTAAAGACAACGACAAGTTATCTTTCCTTTTCTTTGGTGTTGATTTTTGCTCCTTTACTTTTATAGATAAAGACAAGAATATCTGCGACATTTCTTGTTTTTTATCCCAAAAAAGGAATAAAAGAACTAGTAGAAGATAAAGTTGTTGGACTACGAAGCCTACGATGCTACTTTTATCTGTTTATATAAGGATTAATACATCATTTGGTCCATGAACTTTTCACCATTTTCTGATTAGGTTTTTAAACTTTGACATTTCCTATTTTGGTACTTAAACTGAACATTTTGGCTTTCAATTAGTCTCTCAAATGACGGCCGTCAATATAAACGTTAAATTTGTAATAAAAAGACCAAAATGTCCTTACCTAATGGTGACTGGATCCTACGTGGAGTAAAAGATAACATGAAGTTCACTGGGGACTCTCTTCTTCTTTTTTTCTTAATTATTTTCTCTCTCTCACTCTCTCTCTCTCGAAAAGCGCTCAACAATTCATATAAATCAAGAGCGGGCTCTGCCATAAGGAATTTGATGTCAACACTTAGATAGAGATCTTGCTGTAAACACAAGAAGTACACGAGAAATTTGGAATCAGAGCAAGGAACGGAACTGCCATAATTACAGAGGAAGGAACGGAACTGCCATAATTACTCTCTCTCTCTCTCTCTCTCTCTCTCTCCTGCTCTTATCTAACAAGTCGCTTCCCCATCACAAACCCAGCAAGTCCACACGATGCACAGGGTTCCGGCATGCTTTAGTGTTCAATTGGATTTCATCAATTTGTGATTGAATTAGATCAGGGTTGGAAGCTCGATCTCTTCAAATCGCCCCAAGTCATTCTCTCTTTCTCAATTTTTTTCATCGCGATTTCAGATCCGGGTTTAGAATCGTGATGACATCGGTGAATGGAGTGGTTGTCACCTTGATTCATTTATTAAAAGTCGGTTATTCCTTTCACGTGTTTGGTCGGAAAAAGGGAAAGGTAGGTTAATGGTAGGAAGAAAATGTAGGGGGTCTATTTTTCTTTTTATTATTGGTGAATTTAGCTTCAAATTGTTGGTTCATCAAAATGCTACATTTCAGGATTTTTGAGAGGATTTAATTACATAGAGTTAAGACTCAGATTCGGGATTTTGGAGATGGTTGATTGGATTTGAAGTTTCTACTAGTCTTTTCATTTCTTTCTCTTGCATCTCCTTATTATTTTTCCATCAATCAAGGGAGTAGCAAATTCATGTATCGGGAAGATGATGAGCAAAGAGCATTTCTTTAAATCCCTTTCTTTCTTTTTTTCCTTTTTCCGAGAAAGATGCTTTTTGTTGAAAATAAAAAAGAAAAAGAAAACAAAGGTAATATATAGAGAAAGTTTAAAAATCTAAAATAAGCTAATCCAAATCTCTCACCTATTTGGTGATAAGCATGGTTAATACTAGTATTTCTTTTAATTCCTTTTCTTTTTCATTTTATATTTTCCCTTTTAGCCTAAGTAATCCATCTCAGCATAATTGTCCACGTGGAATCCCAATCAACATTAACAAAGGGCATTTTAGTCTTATCAAAGAAAAACTAATGCCTCAACTGACGGCCGTTAGTTGAGGGACTAACTGATAGCCCAAATATTTGGTTCAAGTACCAAAATAGGAAAAGTTAAAGTTCTAAAGCCTAATCAGGAAATGATGAAAAGTTCAGGGACCAAATGATGTATTAATCCTTTATATAAATAAGGGTAAATTATAAATAACCCCCCTCAACTATGGTTAGGTTTGAATTATCCCCTCAACCACTAATTAAATTAATATGCTCCCCTCAACTTTATCATTTTCTTTAATCGTAGCTTCTGTTTAGACACTGTCATTTGAGTTAACGTAAAATGCCCACGTAAGACTCATGTGAATCATCTTTAGGCATTTTTTTAAATCATAGTGTCTATTTAGTATTTCAATTGAATATATTACCCTTTTTTTTCTAAAACCCTCTTTGTACATAAAAATGGTCATTAAAATAATTTATTATCTTTATTTTGAATATTATAGTAAAAGTCATACGTACGGATGGTGACGTGAGTTTTTGGTGGATAAATTTCTTGAATTCAAACTGTAGTATTTAAATAGAAGGTGTCATTTTAAAAAATATTATAATTGAGGGGGAACATTGCTTCAATTGGTAGCTGGGGGAGACAAATTAACCAGACCCATAGTTGAGGGGGGTTATATGTAATTTATCCTATAAATAAAATCAAATGAAATTTCCTTAAAAGAGAATGTATCTAGGATATTGAATTTAACTACAGTATATATATATATATATATATATATATATATATATATGCATGCTTTTAGTGATCACCAAAAAAAAAAAAAGAAACATTAATCTTTTGAAGTTTTATTTAGGCAAAATGTACATTCGGGTTATCGAACTTTTCGCAAAATTGCAGTCCGGCCACTGAAACTTCAAAACTACACTTTGGGTCATTATACTTAAATTCTGATGCATCCATGCCTATTTTTCGACAAATGTTAGAGTTTACCGTTAAATTGTTTTGAAATATCCATTTTACCCATGCCTTCATCTTCTTTTCTAATTTGAAAAAAAAAAAATCCCAAATTGAAGAACCGCCCTCTCTAGATTTGTAAACATCCTCCCTCCACTGCATACATCAAGCCCTACCCTTAGCTTTCGACGACTAAACATTGTGATATCTTGATTTAGATAGAGAATGATAAAGGGCGATCTGATAGCCACTCTTAAAGGATCATCCTTCCACCGGGTGAACCCCGTCTTTATGTATTAGGGAGGTGACTTCACCAACGGGAACGACACCGAGGCGTGCCAATCTATGGATCGAAGTTCGCCGACGAGAACTTCATCAAGAAGCACACTGGACCGGGAAATTTTTCGATGGTGAATGCGAATTCCGAAACAAACATATCTCAGTTTTTCAGACTAACTTCTCTTCTTTCTGCTCCATTCTAGAGCCGAGAGAAGAATGCACATTCCCTATCCTAATCGAGTTGCTTAAAGATTGTGAGATTTGGATTGGCAATAACAAGACTATTATATTAAAGTAAAGTAAAAAGATTGGTTGTCTTGATCGAAAGGATATTCTCTTTCTATGGTAGGACAGATTTGTCTTTTTTCATATGTGTTGAGAAGGTGAGCTGGTTGGACGAAAAGCACGTCGTGTTTGGGCAAGTCGTAGAGGAAATGGATGTCGTTAGGGCGATTGGGCAGATTGGATCTAGTGGTGGAAGGACCTCGAAGCCTATTGTTATTGCTGACTACGATCAACTCTAGATTGGATATGATTCAAATGTTAGCTATTAGTGATGATGATCTGATTTCTGTGTTTGATTTTAGGGCTGCAGTGGTGGTGTTATATGTCGAATTAGGGTTTCTAATTTGGCAATCATGGATTTAAAATTGAACAAATTTTTTGCCAACTTAAGAACATCGTTCAATGCTATTAGCCATGGATTTGAAAGGATTCGAATCACCGGAATGAAATCAACAAGTTGTTGGGCTTGATTTTCTCATTCTAGTACAAGATTGACTTTACTTGGTTTTGATTTGGAGGAATTGCTATGTTAAATTTTGTCGAAGGGATTGTTGTGTAGAGAGAGAATTTTGATGGGAAAAATCAACAACAGTGCAAACATCTAGACAAAATTATCCTTTAAAAACTATATCATCATTAGGGAAATTTCATCTTCATCTTGATCATCGATTTGAGATTCTTTTTTTCAGATTTGAGAGGATAAAAATGATGTTGAGAATGAGATGACTCGATTACCCAGGCATGAGGCCAGTTCCCTCTGGCCCCCCGCGGTACGGACTATTCGGGATTTTGGATAGCATGCGGCCGCATAGTGCGTCTGCATGAAACACTGGATTTTAAGCGTTCGCATAAGGCGTCCGCGTAAGGATTCTGGAAACCTTGCAAATCGTATGCGGCCGCATAGCGGCGGGTTTTAGGGTTTTCTATTGTATCCATATAAATAGTTGTATACCTAGAACGTTTGAAGGTGTGAGTCTTTAATAAAATTTTGACAGTCCGTTGGCCCCAATCTCTCTCTCTTCTTTGTAATTGATCCTATTATACTTTGTTAATTTGTTTACTAGTCTTCCGCTGTGGACAACAGATGAAGACACGGGTAAAATGAATATTTCAAATTAATTTAATGGCAGACTCTAACACCCGTCAAAAAATGAGCACAGATGCATCAGAACTTAAGTACATTGACCCAAAGTGTAATTTTAAAGTTTCAGTAACCGGATTGCAATTTTTGCAAAAAGTTCAATGCCTCGGATGTACCTTTTTTCCTTTTATTTATTTGGGCTAGACTTATTAACGAGCCTTTGCATGCCTTTCTTATAGGTGGTTAAGTTTTTCAGAAAGAAATAATTAGGTTCAATTTCTATATTATTTGGAATATTTTTTGATGATTTATTTTAATTGACGTGCTGGTAATTTAAGAACTTGGATTTTTTAATTGTCCCCAATATATTATTAGGTGGTTACCCGACCAGAGCTTCATCCACTTAATTAAATCAATACACATTAGTGATTGTGATATGCATTACTACTATTCTGATCGGTAATTTCTTTTAATTTATTCTTGATCTTTTGTGGGCGTTGGGAGTTGGGGGAGTGTGGTTGGAAAGAAAAAACACTAAAAATTAACTAGTTTTATTTTCTTCCAAAAAACAACTTTGATAAATAGTTTACGAGGCTTTTTTTTTCTCTTCATTTTTTCTATTTTAAAGATCATGCTTTTTTTCAAATTTTATACTCTGTTATTTAGTTTGTTTGACTAAGAGCCTGTTTGGTCGTGCGTTTTAGCCAAAATGCAGTGGTAAAATGTAGCTTATTTACAAAAAATTTATTTCAATACTGCGGCAGAAAAAATTGCGTTTTTAATGCAGATGCGTTTTAAAACGTTGGAATTTCTAGCTATTTTTCAAAAAGCAGGTTTTAAAACGAAAAATAAACAACGTTTTGAAGTGATATCCCAAATATATTTATAAGAAAAATGCTACATTTTAAAAACATTACACCAAATGAACTCTAAGAGAAATAAACCATAAAATAAAATTTAAAATAGTCATCTCGGGGAAAAGTAAAGGAAGCGACCCGTTCTATAAGTTAAATGAAAAATTCTTCTGAGCAGCGACTAATTTTGGTGAGCAATACCGGCAAGTTGTTTGGTTCTTCAAAGACACGTTTATTTATCAAACTTTAGATACAAAAATGTCTGAACTAAACTATTCATTCACTGATACACAATTTTACAAAAGATTACCAACAACTTTATGTTGACTCGTTGACTATTTCATGTTGACCTCTTTTTCAAATATTGACAAAAAATTCCCAAGATTGGGAATGAATTCTTTAGAAAGTCAAGTTTTTGGTCAAAGTTGCATATAATTCTTCTTTTATACTCCACGATTAACTTATATTCACAAACATTTCAACTAAATAGAGTTTTGTTATTTACACCCCCAAACTTCCAAGTATACCCATCCTCTAAGTTTACACACCCTCTAAAAAATTGTGGTATATATCAAGTACAACCTTTTGACTTGATAAAACAACTTATATGACCTTTGACTAAAAATTAACACAAACTTCCTATAATACCCCAAAGCCCTTAAAACCTAACTCAGTCTCACTCTCTCTCAAATCTCGGCTTCCTTTCTCAAACCACAGCCGCCTTCCTCCCTTCGTCGTCGTCTCCCCCTCCCATCTCCAACCACATCGTCGCCGTCTTCCTCCGTCTCCGACCACATCGTCTCCCTCTACTGCCATGAATCTTGTAAGTCTTCCTCCGTCTTCCTCCCATCTACTACCATGAAGCCCTATCTTTGTCTTCCTCCCATCGTCTTCCTTTGAATCGTTTAAACGAATTCGTAAACGAATCCGTGAATCGTTTAAACGATTCAGTTAAACGACTCCGTGAATCGTTTAAACTATGTTTAAGTCATTCAAAAAAGAGGGTATTTTGGAGTTTTCAAATAAAAAGAGGCCATATAAGTTATTTTGGAATAAGTTAGGCCAAATAAGATGTTGGAGAGTTTGACTAGGCCATTTGTGAAGAAACCCCCTCTAAATTGTAAACCTCCCTAAATACTAAGTACACTCTCCAAATTTCTCATTTTACCCTTCCTGAATTATTTTGAATAAACATGTTATCCCTACTAAGTACACCCCTTCCCTAACTCTGGTGAGACATCCCCAACCCATACTCCTACGCGATTACTTCCATAGAATAGGAATACAGTGACCAAAACGCAAAATGTTGGCAGATCTTTGTTCCCTCCCACTCCCAAATCAAGCTAACCGATGAAAAGAAATAAAAGAAACACAAGTAGCCCTACACCACACAATGTCTGAACAAAATTTAATTATTTAAATATCACTTGTTTTGCAAATTGAATATTAAATAGTTTTTAGGGTTAAGTTAGCTATGAATTTTTTCGCAATTTGAATATAAAATTGGTGGTTTATGTAAAATATTTTGTATTTTAGGTTGAAATTAGAAGAGACTTGGATTTGTAATGTTCAGACATGGTTGATTGAACACTTTTAGTGGTGTTCGGTCATTACCAACCGAACACCTTTAGAGATGTTCAGTAAACCACTCAAGACGGTTAGTCACAACATCTCTAAAGACATTCCGTCACTGTCGGTCGAACATTCCTTAATGTGTTTTATACGTACTGGCCGAATATCGTGTTACTAGAAAATTTGTATGTGCTTCAAAAAATATTGGAAATTAAGCAAAAAATGATAAGAAATACTTATATTATTTGTCTCATTTACTTCTTTATGCTTCATGTTATAGGCCTGTTTGATTTGGCTTATGAGCAGGTGCTTTTTACTTATGACTTACCATAAGTTATTTTTGAATCGTTTGATTTGACTTATGGGGAGATAAGTCATAAGTCATGTGCAAGCTACTTAAAGCACATGTGAGGCCATAAGTTATAAGCACTAGGCATGATGCTTATTTTTACTTTTCAAAAACAAGTAAGTCATATTTTTTAGTAAAACTTTCAATATCCCAAGATTACCCCTAATAATAATAATAAAATAATAATAATAGTAATTAATAATTAATGATAATAATAGTAGTAAATAATAATAATAAATATAATATTAATAACAAATAATAATAAGAATGAATAATACTCATAAGTATTATAATAAATTATAATAATATTAATAATAAATTATAATAATAGTAATAAAAATAAAATAATACATAATAATTTTAATTTTAATAATATTATTAATAAATTTATAATAATAAGTTTAAAATAATAAATAATAATAATAATATATTAATATTAATAAATAATAATAGTAATGCATAATAATTGTAATAAATATAATAATAAATAAATAATAGAGAATAATGATAATAATAAAAATAAATATTAATAATAAATAATAATAAAAATAATAATAAATAAATAATAATAATGATGCAAAGAATATTTAATGATGATGGTATTTTAGTCGTATATTTTAATTCAACACTTTTTCAGCTTATCAATCAAACAGTCACACTAATTTAAGAAAGCTTATCAGCACTTCGAAAAGTTAAATCAAACAGCATCAGTTGAGTCATCAATCATAAGTTATCAGCTATAAGTTATTTTTTTATTAGCTAAAAACAGGCCAATTTGTAGATGATTGAAGGTTTAGGGTTTGGAGAGAATTAGAAGATATGCTAATGAAAGTGTTGAATGTGTATTATAAGAAGATGGTAGGAAAGTATCAATATTATTGATAGGTGTACTTATAAATGTTGAAATCAAATAAAATAAAGATCGGTGTACTTAGTAAGCCTTAGGGCAATCAAGTCATGTTTTACAATGACAATTTAGTAATAATTGAAGGGGAGTATACTTAGAGGTTTTGGGGGTGTGTGTGTGTGTGTGAATAACAAAAACTCTTTAAAAAAAAAAAGAGAGAGAAAGAGAAATGGAAACAAATATTGCGCGGTGTGAAATAAGTACCTTCTTAAGCATGAAATAATTGTGTGTAGAAATTAATTAATGTTATAATTATGTTTCAGTGGAACTTTACGCTATCCCATTAGCATTTTTCCCCGTACCCAAACCCTCATAAGATTCCTCTGTTCCACTTCCCTCCCATCCATACATCCCTCTTTCTCCTTCTTTTTCTCATTACACACCTTTTCTTCTAGTACCTACATATCTTTCATCATTTCATTTCACATACCCACCTCCCCAATTCCTCTCTTTCTTCAAATCAAACCCTAAATTTATTTTTTATCTCCCCTGATTTGATCATTTTTCCTTCCTTACTTTATTGGGTTTCCCTTAGTTTCTCATCTTGCTGCCAAAAGATAATTATTAATTAAAGAAAACCCCCAAATTTTCTTTAAAAACGGGGGAGTTTTCTTGAAATTAAACCCTTTAAGCTCCTAACAATTCTCCCTTGAATCTTTCCCAATTTGATATTTTTTCTTCCCTACTTTTCTGGGTTTGAAGGAAAACCCCCGAATTTCTGTTCCAAACCCCTCAAATTTGAACCATATTTTTAAGAAAATACAAAGAGAAAGACTCAATTTTGATTAACACATGATCTTTCTTTGGGTGTTTTTGAGTATTTAATTTTGTTAAATTTTTTTTTTAAAAAAAAACGTTAATCGATATGGGTAATGCCGGGAGTAGTAGCGGTGCGAATGAAAGGCGGCGACACCGCCGGAACCACCCACCTCCGCCACCACCGCAACAACCCCAGCCGGAGATAACCGCCAACCGGTATGTTTTCGCGGCTGCCACCCCATATCCGTCTCAGTACCCTAACCCTAACCCACCTTCCTATTATCAATACCCGGGTTACTATCCACCACCACCGCCACCGGCTATGCAGGTGCCTTTGCCGGCACCGTACGATCATCATCACCGTATGCCACCACCGCCGCCACATATGGACCCTGCCGGGAACTGGGTAGGTGGAAGGTACCCTTATGGGCCTGTGATGCCACCCCCTGCACCGTATGTGGAGCATCAAAAGGCTGTGACTATAAGGAATGATGTTAATATCAAGAAGGAGAGTTTAAGGATTGAGCCTGATGAGGAGAATCCTGGAAAATCCCTTGTTTCTTTTACATTTGATGCCACTGTTGCTGGCAGGTATAATTTCTATTTTGGTTTCGATTTTGAATTTTTTTATTTTATGCATAAGACATCTTAGTAGTCTGTATGTGTCTTGCTTTTGTAGAAAAAAGTTCCAATTTTTCTTCAGAGCGGTGGCATGGGGGTGGTTATTTGTTTGAGCTAACATAAGATATGAATTGATTGATCATGTTGTTTGGTGCTTGATGGGTTGTAGCTAATTGGGGTGTTTCTGTAACAGCACAAAATTTTCGGTATTGGAGTATTTATTTCCTATGTGAGGTGTTGTGGTCCAATTTCCTTGTTATCAAGGTGATTTGAGGGTTTTATTTGAGGAAAAATTGACCAACGTGCTTGTTTGTTTCTGTCGGATTAATGGGTTTTGCTAGTTTTGATACTGTCAATAAATGTTGTCTACTTCTGTAAGTATTTCACGGCAAAGTCTTTTCTTGTATAAGTTTGACTTCTTGTGTTGATGGCTTTGAAGTAGTCTCAATGGTGCAGAATTATCCGTAGATTTACCTCCTCTGGTGTAGGGTAACGGAAACATTGTTCATGGAGGTTATTATCCACACTTCCATTCCATATTATGACAAAGTTAACTATTTCAAAGTTCTCTAGAACAACATTGCTACATCCCACCAAGTTTCGGGGTGTGATTCTTTCGCTCTACTTGTAACTCGTGAAGTTTACAGGATAATACCCAACGGTGGTTAGCTCGGCTGAACTCAAGTGAGGGCAGTTTGAGCCCTTATGAGTTCCAATGAGGACTTTTATGAACCCTAACTGCAAACATGTCAAGGAAAATCGGAAATTTTTTTGGATTGAAATTAGGAGGGGCGGGGTGGGGAAGAAGGATTGCTTACATCCGCTTGGTTTTGTAGCTATAATCACTCTCAGAAAACCGATCTAGCTGCTTTGTCAATAAGGTGCTCAATTTCTTTTAGGATGACATCCACGTTTGTCTCCTTGTTAAATATATCTCTTGTAATTTGTGTTACAATGTTTAACATGGCAGCAAAGTAATCTCTGTTACTTGGATCATGTAGTTAAACTTGACTAATTGATCACATCCTTTTTTGTATGTTTAAAGTTTATTCGTTCATTGCCAAACAATAGATTTTGTAGCAATTTTGTGACAATTTAAGCGGTGCTATTGTATACCAGGTGGTACTTTTCTCCAGGATTTTTTTTCTTTGTTACTACCCGAAGTAGTTGGGACAAAGCTGAGTTGAGTTGAGTTGTTTGTTTGACTTCTGTAGTATGCCAAATGCTTTTTGTCTTACTTATCTTTATTTGTTTTTGCGTAAATCACTCTCTCTCTTTAGCATTTCCGTTGATTGCATGATGCTAAATTCTAAATTTCTTTGTTCTTGTTGCTTGTACAGCATTACCATCTTTTTCTTTGCAAAAGAGGGGGAAGACTGCCACTTGACACCAACAAAGGAGAGTTTGCTGCCACCTGTGACAGTACACTTCCAACAAGGTTTGGGCCAGAAGTTTAGACAACCCTTGGGAACTGGGATTGAGTTCTCAGCCTTTGAGGAGGCAGAATTACTTAAAGTGGGTGATATGGACGTGTATCCTTTAGCCGTGAAGGCCGAGGCAACCCCCCCTAGTGTATCAGAAGATGGTAACTCTGAGCCTGGAGCCATTAACTCCCAGATAACTCAGGCAATATTCGAAAAAGATAAGGGTGAGTATCGAGTTAGAGTGGTGAAGCAGATCTTGTGGGTGAATGAAATGAGGTATGAGCTGCAGGAAATTTTTGGGATTGGGAATTCGGTTGATGGTGATTTTGATGGAAACGATCCTGGAAAAGAATGTGTTATCTGTCTATCAGAACCTCGTGACACAACTGTCCTTCCTTGCAGACACATGGTAATCTCTATGTCCCTCGGTATTGTTTTATTTACTCCCTCCATTTCCCTCAAGGCGTCAAACAGTCGTGTATTCCATGACTGAAAGCAACATTTTAAGTTACTTTTAAGGATTAAAATATAATTTTTAATAAAATTTATTTGTAATGTGATAAGGGTAATCTCGAAATTCATAGAATTATTGTTAGTTTCTTAAGCGGGACCCTTTGAGTGGAATGTCCGAAATTGAGCAATGCTCTTTGAGCCGAACGAGCAGCCCTATTTTATTTTCTGAATTCATAAAATCTAGTATTGTTAGTTTTTTGAGCAGGACTCTTTGAGTGGAATGTCCCAAAATTGAGAGCAATGCTCTTTGAGCGGAACATGGAGAATAGTTTACGAGCAGCCCTATTTTATTTTCTAAATTCATAAAATCTAGTATTGTTAGTTTTTTAAGCAGGACCCTTGAGTGGAATGTCCTAGAATAGAGAGCAATGTTCTTTGAGTGGAACCAAGGGAATATGTTACGAGCAGCCCTATTTTATTATTAGTGAAATATCCTCTTATGTTCCGTTCAAATAGTCCTACTCTCTATTTAGGGTTGTTATTGTCTTTGATTGAGATAAGCTAATAAATTTTTTAAGTTTCTAAATTTACCTATATTATATTATGCTTATAGTTAGAAAACTATTATAATTCTTCAAAATAAGGGTATATTTCAGAAGTCGACTTTTTGAATGAAACGGAGGTAATATGATCTTGGGCAGTGAAGCATGAAGTTCAATAAAATTGCTAATTGACATTCCTTTTTGTTTGTTTTACTTTGTGCAGTGCATGTGCAGTGGGTGTGCTAAAGTTTTGAGGTTCCAAACGAACCGGTGCCCGATATGCAGACAACCAGTTGAGAGGCTTCTAGAAATCAAGGTCAGCAACGCAGCTGAAGATTCATAGAAGGGGGCTTTGTCCAGGTTCGAGAGACACCGATCAACCACCTAAGACGTGATAGGTTTCAATAATCCAAGTGGAAACCCTCAATAGTATGTTGTTTGCTTGAAATACTACACGGTTTTTACTATAGTTACCAGTTCACTGGAGGTGTTGAAACCCGATACACCTTTTGTAATGATTTGTTTGGTGCGTAGTGGCACATCCCAAATATTTGGTCGTCTGAATATATACATATATAGTATATAATTGGCTTGCTTCAGAATCACAGATCTGGATCGTGATTATTTTGATATTCCCTTTTGCCCCTAGGAGTTTATAGTTTGAAGTATCCATTGCTCACGTCTCAGCCTACCGTTCAGACCATTCTACAAGGTTACTAATTGTAGAATCTAACTCTCTGGATAGGTTACCAAACCATTCTAGAAGGTCCATAATTGTTGAATCTTAGCTTTCATGGTACGATTCTGCGACTTTCTTTCTTTTGCTCATATTGTATGCTGCACTGGTATAAAGCTTTACTGGTGGTTTTCCAAGTCTTGGTAATGTCAGCTACATGCAAGGGCTCATTTATCCAGTTTTGAATATGTTCCCTGGTACCATGTTGTGAACTGTATTTCTCCAGTTGTTGAATATGTTTCGTGGTACTGCATTCTGAATGGTTTTGATCATTTCAGTGGACATGAGGTCCTTGTTTCAGTCCTAGTAGCTGGATTATGTGGCAAATATCAGTGCTAACTTTGCCTTCACAAGTGCTAGGTTACTATATTAATTCTAAGAGCTTTGGCAAAAAATCTATGGCTTGATTCCACGGTGACTCGAACCAACCAACCCCACTTGTTCCAGGTTTAAGAAATCTATGAGCGAGTTCACTGCCTCTCTTTTGGTGTGGTAAGTTTTTAGTGTTATAGGTGGTATATATATCCTTATTTCCACCACCAACAAAAAAGTCTTGCAATTCTCGGTACTCTCTTATTAGAGCAGAGCGTGCTGATACACCTCCCAAACCTCAAGCCAGCCGAGGAGGAGGTATTTAAGTTTGGGACTATGGGTTTATATGTTATTTTGATCTAATCTGAATTAATATGATATCTTGTTCTTAAATAAATGACACGTATAAATTTTAATCTTCTTAAGCATTAATGGGTAATTAATTGGGAGGGGTGGGCAGAACGAGAGAGCTGTCGGCTGTGCGAGGAAGGTGTGAACTAAAAGCTTCCATCATACAGTAGCTTATTAAAATCTTTTGACTAAAAAGATCTCAACCAAAGAGCTGTCGGCTGTGCGAGGAAGGTGTGAACTAAAAGCTTCCATCATACAGTAGCTTATTAAAATCTTTTGACTAAAAAGATCTCAACCAAAGGAGAAGACGCTACAACTAAGTATTTCCCCTAAAAATAATTTGACGACCACCAAGCTATAGCTTCAGATTCCAATGGCATTCCCCTTTAGATGTTTAATTATTTATTGTTACAATCTCATTGATTGATACTAGTCTTTTACACACACACACACACACACTTTCTTTATGTTGGGAAGCAAATAATTGGATGAGCAAGATGGAATAATTAAGCAAACACAATGATATCTTCTTGTACAATATTGAGATGAGATATGAGTGGGGGAATATGTTGATGAGAATGTACCTCGTCGAGTCTTTGATTTGAAGCACTAAAAATCATCATAAAGAATAGAATAATGTGGCTGATCACATGCAGCATGCCAGCATATCTAGTCTAGAAACAATCATAAAGCCTTTTGTTAAAGATCATATTCTCTTGGACTCTGGCCAACTTGGTACTTTAATTAATTGGCTAGACCATGTGCAAGATTTAGATAGGGCCTTAAATAGATGAGGATTTGAATTTGATGATATAGGCATAATTAAGAAGATGATCAGATGGATCTATTAACAATATATTTTTTACCTCTATCTATCTCTATGGTGGGGGGTATATTGTAGAAAATTGAAACTCTAATGGTCTCCTTTTTCCATGATAGGTTATTGTTCAGATAAGATAACCAAGGATTGACACAGTGGATCAACTTCAGATCACTTGCATGTTCATGTTGTTGTAGCTGTAGGTTCAAATCTAATACCCCTTATTATGTAGCTTATCATCATTAGGAACCGGAAAAAAAAAAAAATACATCTCTTCATATTTTACTTTGTTAAATTAACAGTTGCACTCACACAAATATGTCTAAGTTTGAGTCGCTACCCTTAACTACCAATTGATTCACTCTCTAAAACGGAAATGTCGAAATAACCCATGTACCCGTATATTTCCTTTGATCACGCCAAAAATGACGATCTTGCCGGAATGAGGTTGTCACGTCGTGGCGACGATACCTGAAATCATGAAAGATCATCGTGTGAGGAGTTGGACGTGCTCCAACTATAACCCTCTGGCGTGAGAATAAGTGTGATGATTGGGAAGATCCCAAGTTGTTCAGGACTGGTTTTAGGACAGTTAATGATGGTGAGGATTGCCAATGAAAAAGAGAGTAAATGCACAACCTTGAATGCAAGAAGAGAGAATATCACATAAGAGTATTTGCCAGAGAGATAAATGTTTACCTTAGAGAAGTATTTATAGTGGGGCAAGATGGTGAAGGCAGGGTGGTAGCCATTGGTTAGGGCCAAGTTGCGGACAAACCACTACTTTCTCTTGTCAAATTAACTGTTTGCCCAGTATGATGGCGTCACGGAAAGGTCTCTCACGTCTTTAGTTAGAAAGTTGGTAGAGTTGGTGCAAGTCGATTGACGCTAGGTCAAGTCTCATTTAATGTGCTAAATTAGCTTGGTCATTCACCTCGGGGCCGTGAAGAGTCCTCACTCGGACAATCCTGGTCGGTGGCCGGTATTTCGAAAAAGTCAACCTCGTGGAGGTCGATCATCGCCATGTCTGCTCCGAGGTCTCTTGTCTAACGGGAATCCATGGTGGTCGATTGGTGGCCCACATTGACGCGGTCGATTTAGGTATGTCCCCATTACCATCAATGACATAACCTAAATAACTTGGCAACAAAAAGAAACCAAATCCAAATCAACCTAAATTAATTTGTCGTCACTGATTTGAGAGTTTTTATTTTGTTTTCCTTCTGGCTTGATGGAGAATTAATTTGCGTGATCACAAAGTAATTGTTTGAAGTGTTCGGGGCCTTATTTTTATTTGATTTGCACATAATATAGCCCAGATCTTAGATGTCATTTGGACTTGTGCTGCAGCTGGCAATTATAAGAGTTTGATACGATAAATTTTCAAGTTAACTCCCCTACCAAATTATTGTTGTCGTAAGGTTGTTGCATAACAACTTTGAAAATGATCAGACAAAGGTTTGAACTAGGAGAATTAATTAGGCGATAACTGATAAGTAAGAACATATGGTAACTACAAAAACAATCACAAGTCAAATTACAATCAACTTTAGGGGATACAAAATAAACTGACCCAAACAGTGGAAAAGAAAAAACGAACAATTAAACGTCATGAAAAACTAAAGAAACAGCGAAGTTAAAATCTTGTCTAGGCAACTCCCTACTAGCTAGAAAATCAAATAAGCAGACATTAGAGTCTACTAATTGGGGGTGCTTTGTAGCCCACAAGAGGCATGATAGTCGGCATCAGAGTAAAAACTATGACAAGGAAGGCAGAGAATACTGAAACCGAAGAACATGGGCTGCTGCAATAAGTATGCATCATGGTTGCCCAGTTGCTGCTGTAATAGCCCCCTTCAATTCGCTCAATTCATATGAAAGGTAGCTACTTGATAGTATTTCCGAGGTAACTGAACCAAGAAGTTCTAGAGAAAACTTCGTAATAGTTCCTTAATTCTGCACAGAGGAATGCCACGTTGCCACATCTCTTGGTTCTGAGATGAGAAGACTAATGAAATTAAGCTACACAATCTGTGAAGTAACTGAACTTGTATTCATGGGATTGTTCCCAGCTGGCAATGCATTAATTGGCAATGGTAGGAATTTCCATGAAGCTCTTGGTTTACTGGATGATCTGAACTTGATTTTTGATGGGCTCAATAGTGTTACATACAGGATTGACTGATTTGATGGATGATTCCCTTCATCGTCTAGCTTTTGAAGACCAGTGGTGGTCACGGAGTTTGGTGGTAGAAGACTCAAGTAACCTAACTCGAATAAATGTTCGCATTTTTGAGTGCTTTCCCAATTAGTTGCCAGATGCATTGGAAAGGCAAGATCAAGTACTTTCAACGCCAACGAATGTACACATTTATCATCCTCAGTGTTCCTAGACCATGCAAGCAGTGATTTTAGAATGAAGAATGGAAGTTGGTTTTCCATCTGAGGTCACAAGTGAGAGCTGGAATCATCCATGCCATCGCAAAAATGAAGTCATTAGTCATCCTCTACATGAGAGATGCCCACTAAGATGGTGGAAGGGAGGAATATTGATGAAGCAACCATCCAGTAGCATCATTTCTACAAAGTCGTGACTGCACATGATCGACTTTTTGCTGGTAGCATTTTCTGCAGGCCTTCCCATTTTAATCAACTTTGCCATTGATACCCTAGATTTCTGGCAAAAGTATCCTTCAATCTGGGGAGGAGCTGTGGTTTTCGAACTCAAATAAATTGTCCTCGCCACGATGGTAAGGACCTACGGATACAAGCTCGGGTTGTTGGGCCGGAATTCCTGCAAGTTCTAGTACTTGGGAGGAAACTTGTAGGTAGATATAAATAAACCATCTGGTTGCTCCATTTTGTTTCTTGCATCAGCCTTCTCTGTGCAAACGTCTCTCTACAATATTTATAGATTAATTTATCAAGCGGTACTGGAAAATGAACTACAAGATGTGAGTCCATGTCCTTTCAAGCCAGTCCACAACAGCCTCGTTGCTTTGGGGTTGGGGCGTCATCTGCGGATTTGCCTCTCTTGTTTGTGGGTTGATGTTTCTACTGATCCTTTTTCCTTAATCTTGTTAAGGTTGTTGACTCAATTCGGGGTTGAGTCATTTAGGGATGTTTCTGCTGATCCATTTTGTGGGTTGATGTTTCTGCTGATCCTTTCCAACTTAGTTTCTGCTGATCCTTTCCAACTTAGTTTCTGCTGATCCTTTCCAAGCATTGGCATATACAGTAATATATCATTCTGCGAAAAAGTAGGCCTATTTAATTTCCTCCACAATAATTTGACTACCATGAAGCTACTAACTAGCATTTTATTGAATTGACCCTTCCTTTATACTCCATCCGTCCAAAATGGGTATGCATTTTTGTATAAATTTATTAATTTAACCTTTGTCACTTATCATGTCTTAAAGTAGACTTCTAATGTTGTATGGACACATTTAAGGACATTAATGTACATGTGCTGCCAAACTTTTCCAAAAGTCAACTTCCTTAATTTTAATAAAAATGGACATGTAAGTATTTTTAATGATTATTATACAATCTCATAGATTGTCTTTTTACTTTTCACAATTATCACGAGAAAATATTCAATGATTTCAAAACACTACGTTATATTTAGTGATTCTAGGACTACATTATTGATGTAATATTTTAGAATTAGTAAAAAGTCATAAAATTAGTTAAACTGAACATATTTCTTCTCATTATATTGTTGTAGTACGTACTGAATATTTCTCAACCAGTAGTCTTCTCTCCCCCCTCACTCACACACACACACACACACACTCACTTTTCACCAATCTCAATGATAGCAATTTACCAGCCAAAAACCTTCATCTTCCTCTACGCACACTTAATTTTGAGAAGCATATAATTGGATGAGCAAGTTCAAGTAAGCAAACACAATTATTTCTTGTACAACGTTGAGGTGAGATATGAGTGGGGAATATATTGACTCTTTTAAGTCTTTTGATTTGAAGCACTAAAATCATCATAAAGAAGAATGTGTTGACTTGAGATGCACATCTATAAACAATGATAAGCCTAGCTAGTAGTGGAAAGATATTCCAACTCAGGTATATATAAACAAGTCTTTTGTTAGCTCATAGTTTCTTGGACTATGGCCAAGCTGGTGCTTTAGCTCGGCAGTCCATGTGCAATATAGAACCTTAAATAGGACACAATACATCACCTTTGAAATTCCAATGGCTTAAAGGTGTGGTCTTATTTGTTCCCTATACCTTGGACTCGGACTCGGACTCGAACTCGGACTTGGACTCGGTCTCGGTGGATAAAGTTCAATTCAGCTACTACAAATGTTTGTAGCTTTGAGTGTTCGTTAAACGGAGATGCCAAAATTAATCCGATCTCACAGTCTCCCGTCTCAAAGGAAATTTGTTCCCTTTTCCAAAATCGTTCTTAGCATACTCTGCTGTCTACCAAGCCCTCTTACATCGCGTTAACAAATAGGAATACTCCTTAGAGCCTGTTTGGTGTAGCGTTTTCAAAACGCAGTGTTTTGAAAATGCAGCCTTTTTAAAACGCAAATTATTTAAAACACGATTTTTTTCTTTATAAATGTGTTTGAGATATTATGTCAAAACGTAACTTTTTATTCCCTACTGCGTTTTGGGAAAAAGCTAGGAATTATAGTGTTTTAAAACGCAGTTGCGTTTTGAATACGCAACTTTTTCTACCGCAGCATTGAAACGCTTAGTTAAGAAATAAGCTGCATTTTAACCCTGCATTTTGACCAAAATGCACGAACAAACAGACTCTTAATTGTAACCACCATTCCATCCTCGTATGCTCTCTAGCTCTTCGCCTTTGACTCTGTCGTAGCCATCCCAGTCTTCTCGTGGTCGTGCATATCCCATCCGTGCACCATCAGACAGATTAGATCGGAATATTCTAGCTATCACTAACATTATGATCAAGCAATTCCATGAAGTAATTAGTTACTCCCTTCGTTTCATCTAAAGTGTTCACGTTTGAAAAGTCTAGATATTAATGGATATATTAGTATCGCTGAATTTGGTCATAATTATAAAAATATTTAAGCACAACCAAAATGATTATAACACAAGTGGAGGGTAAAGATGAAAAATTATAAAAATTGTAAGCATAATTTTTTGAAAATAAACTCTTTAAGTGAAATATTCCAAAACAGTATAGTGGACTCTTTGACTGAACGAAAGAGGTAGCATTTTTCGCCTCAAACGATCCGAGGCCCATATCATCCTTATTGTTCTTTTTTTGTTTTTTTGGTTTTGGTTTCTACGTTTGTTTAATATAAAAAATATACTCCTATTTTTTCTTGAAAGGGTCACGAGGAGACTACAATAATTATAAAGAGGCAAATGATAATGATTGACGCTAAACGCAGCCCTCTCCCATATAAAATTACTAATTTGTCCTTGTTTGTTATAATGTATATTTTTGCAAAAAAAAAAAAAAAACACGCGCATGGTGTAGGCGCATGTTTTTTTTTTCAATTATTGCACTTTTACCCCCTAAATTTATAAAAAATTTCACTATACCCATTTCAATTTATTAAATTCGTTAAAAAATTTAACGAAATTAACAAATTTAAGGGGTAAAGTGCAAATTAAAAAAAAAAAAAACATGCGCCTATACCATGTTTTGGACATGCGCATGGTATAGGTGTATTTTTTTTTTCTTTCTTCCAATTATTGCACTTTTATAACCTGAATTTGTAAAAAAATGAAAAAAATTCACTATACCTCTTTGAATTTGTTAAATTTGTTAAAAAATTTAACGAAATTAACAAACTTAGGGGGTAAAGTGCAAATTTTCAAAAAAAAAATTGTTGAACATGCGCCTGTCCAGGTGCATGTCCAATTTTTTTTTTTTTGTTGTTAAAATATACATTATAACACAATAATAAAGCAAAAAAAATATATATTTAACACAAAATATGTCAAAAACAAAATTATATTTAATACAAAATATATAGAAAACATACACATTAGAAGCAAATAACTAAACAAAAAAATAAAATTTAACACAAAATATGTTAAAAACATACACATTCGAAGCAAATGAAAGTGAGAGTTTTAAGTTAAATATTTTTTATATATAAAAGACGAGGGCAAGCTAGTAATTTTATAGGGGAGGGGGCTGCGTTTAGTGCATTAGGGGGGCTGCGTTTAGCGTCTATTTTTGACAAAAACCATTAGTCATATGAGTGAGACTAAGGCTCCGTTTGTTTCGCAGAAAATAAATTTCGGAAAACACTTTTCTCATTTTCTAGTGTTTGGTAACATTTGAAAAATGTAGTCAATGTAAAAAACATTTTATGAGTCAACGAAAAATGAAGCATTTTTTTCAGGAAAATGACTTACGGACTTCATTTCCGCAAGTCATTTTCTAAAATTTGTTTATTTCAATATTCTCCTTGTGTCATCTTTACACATTTGGATGTGCTATATTCATTTCTAACTTTTCTTTCAAGAAAAATAATCACAATATTTTACCGTAATCGTCTTTGAAGTGGTTCTATGAACAATTTTTTTTTTTATATATCATTCTGTTGATATTGTCAAGATTTATTAAAAACTTTTATAACATTAGAAAATAATATTCTTGTTCGTCCCAAAATAAAAGCTCACTTTTATTCATTATCGAATAAAAGTAAATATTTATTTTGAGACAGGAAAGTAACAATAATATTACAGATTTAAGTACTTGAAATCCAAAAATATTTCAACTTGATATCTCAATTAGAAATACTTAAATAGAGTGAACCTGTTATATAACACACACACACACACACACATATATATATATATGTCTATATATATTAGTTGATTTAAAAATTTAAATTATTTTCTTAATATCTTAATTTTTAAATATAATATTATACGGAATAAAATCTTTAGTTGAAGAGTACATGAAACTTCTAGTATAATGTTTAAAATCATAGAATTTCTAGTTTAAAGCCGAAATTGGAGCATAATATTACCTTTGCACTACTCAATTTTGTTTGTTCGCGCGTTTTGGCCAAAACGCAGGGTTAAAACGCAGCTTATTCCTTAACTTAGCGTTTCAATCTTTGCGGTAAACGCCGCGTTTTAAAACGCCGGAATTCTAGCTTTTTCCCAAAACGCAGATTTTAAAACGCAGAGGGAATAAAAAGTAGTGTTTTGACATAATATCTCAAACGCATTTATAAAGAAAAAAGCCGCGTTTTAAATAATCTGCGTTTTAGAAACGCTGCATTTTTAAAACACTCCGTTTTCAAAACGCTAGCTACACCAAACGGGCTCTTAATAAACACTTTCTCCATCCTAAAATTTTAATAAACACACTCAATTTTAATAAGTATTCATTATTTTTCGTAACATTTTTCATGTATTTGTCAAACACCTGTTAATATTTTTTATCATATTTTTAAAAAAATTATCAAACACCTGAAAATAATTTTCTTTTATTTTTCAAAAACTATTTTTAAAAAATTATTTTCCTTAAAACAAACGAGTCTAGCGTTGTTTTAATGAAGTCCACGTTTATGGAAGTCCAAGAGGGGGAAATGTGTGGTTATGGTGGTGCAGGGCTATAAAATGTTCAGTCATGTCGAAGAGATTCAAACACGAGGCATAGTTGTTAATTGTTATCGGTTCTCTCTCTCTTTCTCTCTCTCTTTTTGTAATTTACCCTGTTTCATTTAGTTAAGGTTCTTAAATCCTAATCTAGTACTCCCACCCTTCCTTAAAAATGAATCATGTTTGGCATTCAACACGTGGACAAAGAAAAGTCAATTGATTCAACTATCCATAGTTTTATAATTTAAATCAAGGTTAAAATGAAATACCTAAAAAGGAAGAATTAAAAAATGCAACATTTTTTTATACCAGCATAAAAAGAAAGTGAAATCTTATTTATCGAGAGGAACGGTGGGAATAATAATGTTTTTTAATGAAGTTGCCCTCTCATAACTTAAAACTCGCTTTTACTAAATGAAGGCGTCCAATCTTCAACAATGTCCATTTATAAGCATAATGAACTTGTCATATCTATACCTTTTTTTTATTCTATTTCATTCTTTCTCTTATTTGATGGTAACTAACTATATATGGTGTGTGCTAATATCTACGGTTTTACGGTGAAATTGAAGGTATCTATGATTTAATGATAAAAATAAGTCTATAATAATTTTTAACTTCTCCATTGTACCGTTAATATTACTATCAGTAGAATAGAAAGTTAACATTGAGTGGTAAAATTCTTAAACTGTGTATAGAAAAATCATGTTCGCATCATAATTGGCTCTATGATACATCTTTTATATTAAAGACAGTTTTTCAACCAAATGCTAACTCCTGAAAATCGGGTAAAGTAAGTCATGAGGCCAACTTCCAAACAAATTGCCTAAGGCTGCGTTTGAATACCCAGAAACTGAGGAAAAGAAAGGAACACAAATAAAAGTTTCCTCAATTTCTTGTATCTAATGCTCGTTTGGTCGCGCCAGAAAAATTTGGTTACCATCATTACTATTTTCTTGCTGAAAAAACTTTCTCAAAAATTGCATTTTACATTTTTAGTAGGATTTAGTGTCGTGGAAAGCTTTAGACCAATGTTTTTGTAGTTTTCATGTTAACTAAACACATTCAAGATAATTTCTAGCCATTTTCCATTGCTTCACTTCACTTCACATTACTATATATATATATATATATATATATATATATATATTTTTTTTTTTGGGAATTATTTTTTCGAACAAGTTTCCAGAGCCTAAATAACATTAACAATAAGAAATCAAACCAATCAAGATAACTCTGAAATGCATCTAGCTAGTCATTGTCATTTTGGATTTCTGTGCACCAAACAACAAATAAAAATACTTAAATGATAAAACAAAAGAAGTCAATTTTTGTTGGGGATAAAGAAGGATTGATTTGATAATGACAATAATATTATTTTAATTTTGTTCTAATCAACCTCCACCATCTTCTTCTCTACGCCATGGTGGCTGCAAATTAAATTTGGTCTCATCTCACCTTACATGAAAATGACAATTAAACTAGTTACCAATATCCTAAATACTGTATTTTGAATGATTTCACATTTTAAAGTGGACCTTAATCACGCTACAGTTAAGAGTTGCATTATAAGATTTCAATAGTTTCAAGTATCAAATAGCACTAGCAAATATATATCCAAAACCAACTAACTAACTAGCTAGCTAGTGGAACAACTACTTGCTAAAGCAATTGACTTTGGATTAATTAACGAACACTCGCTCCTTTTCTTTTCAGGCAAAGAGTCTATTATACTATTTTGAAATGTTTCATGTTAAAAGTCCACTTTCTAAAATTATGCATTCACTCTCCATAAACTTTTCAACTCTATCCTCCAAATATAGTATAAACATGTTGAATATGTTTAAACATTTTTGTAATTATGACCAAATTCAATGGTACTTATATATTTTTTAATAATTAGATTTTTTAAACGTACACTCTTTGGGTGGAATAAAGGAAGTAGTAAACACACACAAATGACGTATCCAATAGTCGTTTCTCCATAATTTGCGATTTGTGAATGGCTAATTTTCTATTCAAATAATTGCGAAAATATGAGTGCAGAACCTGTAGAATATTCTTATGTGGTGGTACATTGGTAGAGTTAGGGCTTCACAAAGTGTGAGGAATCTGATTTTGCTTTGCATATCAATAATATATATATATATGTATATATTCTTATACAACTTAATAAAAATTTAAGAATATTTAATCATAAATATTTATTTTTATTGATGATACTTTGAATAAATAAAAAATTTAATTACAAACTCAGAAAATGAACCTTTCAGGGATGTGAAATTTATTAAAATTAACCTATAGTGTGTAGGTTATAAGCTGTTAGATAGGGACCCAACAATATGCACCATCAGGGCATCACAAACCAAACAGAGTGACAACAACATGCACTCACAATATTTTAGGTAACAAATGCAAGCGGGACAGGGACCCAACAATATGCACCATCAGGGCATCACAAATCAAACAGAGTGACAACAACATGCACTCACAATATTTTAGGTAACAAATGCAAGCAGGACGACTCGAACCCAAGACCTTGCCAAACCGGAGCTCGATCTGTGTTAAGTTACCAACTCATCTAAAAATTTAAGCTCTTAAATAGGGACCCAACAAAGTATATCAATCTCAACAGATTTAATTTATCTTTTTATGGCTGTGCCTCCATGTTACGATTAATAATAACTATAATCAAAAGCAAGATACAAAAATATTGAAAATTTTAAGAAATTGATTGAAACAAAATTGTACAAGTCTTTTAGCACAAGTCAAACATTATAAAAAGAAAACTTTTAATTTGATTTACATATGGAAAAATGATATATACACATTTGAGAAGTGATAAACTGAAATGTATTGAGCACAATGATGGAAGAAATGACGAGATATCATCGATCAATGAAAATGTACTAAATCAACAGCATTTCTAATATAGAGCGTAAAGTTGCCGACTCTACCTGAGCAATATTAGATTGGTATTTTTTTAATTGGTTAGTAATATCATGTCATTGATATCGTCATTACACTCAATAAGTACTCATAATACACACATTAACTTAATGTACGTGAATGGATTTGAGAATTACTTCTCATATTCTAGCAGTAAAAATTAAACACATCCTAAATAAATAACCTAAAAAACCAACTTAGGTACTACTCGGACTAAACCTTATAGTTGTATTGGTAATTACCCCAAAAAAAGTTGTTTTAGCATTTTGTTTTTTGTCTAAAGATAAGTGTCGTTATAGAATTTTAAGAAATATTTATTCATATTCTACCAAAACTGTGCTTATTTACTACTCTCATTAATTAGAGTTGTTAAGAGTAAAAAAAAATAGTTATGCAACTTATCAATAATAATTAAATTTTAATAAAGGTAGATCAGTATTTATGTAAATTTCTTTAATATGTATACAAATTGTTAAAACAATACTTATTTTGGGAACTTAGCATTTTTCACTTCAAATACATTACTGGAAAAAAATACTAATATTTCTACTCTTTTGTCCCCGCCACATCGCGCGACGGCATTGTTAGTTGGCCCACTCTTCGCTGACCTTATGCCTCTCGCCATATCTGTGTGACTGTGTGTGTATGTGTGGGTAGGCACTTGTCAATTGCCCTTTCGGTGTCTTTTCCAGCTCCTGAGGTTTTTGCAGGGTTTCGCCATCTCTAATCACATTTTATTTTTCAAATTTTTATTTTTCATATATCTATTTATGGTTCCCTCTAATGATGTATACATAAACCCATATACATTAAACGTATAGTATTAACTTATCAACACAACCATGGAACCTGTTGAGGAGAAATCTTCAGCTAAAGAGACTGATGAGGGTATTTCTGAGAACATCCCAATGGATACCCGGCCTATTCAGAAGGTACTGTGTGTTTGAGAGTGTGTGTTTTGGGTATTATAGCTCCTGCGATCATGTATGTGAATTAGAACTGATTTGGTTCAAAAATAAATTTATGGGTAGTTGATATTATTACAGAGTATTCAAATTTCTTGATTTTAATCTGGGAAGTGTGTCCGTGTGTTGGGTATGATAGCTTTTGTTATCATATATGTGAATTAGTACTGAAGTTATGGGTAGTTGATTGTTCAAGCATTTTCAAGAATATATATATATTTTTAAATGTGTTAAGACATCAGTAATTTCTTTTGGGTTTCTTCTAATTTACTTGCTTGAGATCCATGAAGCTGAAAATTTTCTTAGGTGTCTTCTTATATATGCATATCCATAGTGTTCATGTTGACCAGCTGACTTTTTAACCTTTCTGCGCTTATGTGTGCGTGCAATGTTCTAAATATTATAGCTTTTGTGATCATATATGTGAATTTATACTGATTTGGTTCAAAATTAGATTTATGGGTAGGTAAGATTATTCAAGAATATTCAAGATTCATGATTTTAATCTGTAAAAATACCTTTACTGGCGACTTCATCCGTGTTCCTTCTAAAATTATTGCTTGTTTGAGATCTATGATGCTGAAAAATGGATGGCACTTTAGTTGCTGAGCAAATTCAGTTACCTGGTCCTTGTTAATTTGTAGGTGTCACCCTACACATGTATGTATATTCACACTGTTCACCAGATTTAACAATGTTTGAACAGTAGTTACATACCTTCATTCAAAACCCCCATGTCTTTACAATCAGTTTGGATCTCAGAATTTATGAGTTAAAAGCCTCTTTATGAAGACAAATCTAAATATTCGTAATCTCAATCAACTCAAAATTAAGTATAATATTGAGATCAAGTTTGACCTATAGTTGCAAAAGCTCATGTATTTTTCCTTTGAATTTTCATTTCTTAGTGTGTTTCTTTCCCTCAGACTGCGATCCAAACAAGATTAGTTTTGCATCCAGTAGGATTTAAAAAGAAAATGAAAATTTTATGCTAGTTTATAATTCTGATGTTCCTCAAGGCCCTAATTTTGTACCATAAAATGAAAATCTATGCTAGCCTTGGTATTCTTGCTGATATTGCCTTATTATACTAAGTAATTTACTGGTTATGCAATCATTCATTTGCAATATGTAGGTTGGAGACTCTAATGAAATAATCGAAGAGGCTCTATCCAGTCAACATTTGAAGCGACAACACCTAGTTCTGGATGTACCCAAAAGAACAGTCGAGACATCTACTGAAGATTTTGTGAGAATAAACATGCCATCAACACCATCCCAAACTCCCAAACGAGTGAATTTTTCCCCATTACCTAGCCCTAGTTATCCCAAATTCAACGGATCATCAAGCCCCCCTTCATCATCTAGAGTGAAGTCATCCATGAAAAGTTTCATTCCTAAACTAAGCTTCAAATTCAAGAACCGGACTTCAGATATCGAGAAAGCCGCGATCTTAGCTCTTGGAGGTTCTCCATCAGAGATACCCATGAAAACTTCGATTTCAAGAACATGGTCTCTTCCGAAGCTTTTAACACCCATAATGAAGAGAACATTGTCATTACCGGGAACTCCTATTACACATTCAAATCCAGAGTCTATGCACGGAAGAAACACAGTTGAAGAACTAAGTACATCTGTAAGTATCAACCTTTTTATAGCTTGGAAATGGATACAAATATTTTCTCTTTTCTTTCTGCTTAGTGAATGGATAGGACGGCCAGTGCACGAGGCTCCCACCACTCTGGGGTCTGGAAGGGTCTAATGTACGTAGACCACTGCGCAATGAACGGATAGAATATTTCCATATACAAATTCAGTAGTTAGAGACCGTTGCCAAAGAAATTTTTGATCAACATTGTGTAAATAGTGTCTAAAAACTATTAAATATAATATTTTGCAGTCTCGGTTCTGTTTATCCACCTCTTTACTTCAACCTAAAATGTTCATTGCTTTACAGAAAGCTTGGAACCAGCATCTTATGCATCGTTCACGCTCCGTTCCTGGTTTTTTAAACAAAGATGGAAGCATAAGACAGATTGATTCTTTAGGTGGTGTCTTTCGTGTAATTCCAACCACTCCAAGAATGGCAGAAGCAACTGTTCCGAGATCAAATTTAATGCTACTGGTTGATACTGGTATATTTGTTCTCCTTATCTGCTTCTGTTTTTACTTGAAAATGTCTGAGCATTAACTTGATTTCTTTCCTATATTACCCTTTTGATGTGCGTTCTAACTTTAGGAACATTTCACCGTGATAACTAGCCTGCACCTTATGTTAGCTTTGTTTTTCAGATGAAAACGATAATGACGGAGGTGAAGACATTGCAGAAGAAGAAGCTGTATGTAGGATCTGCTTGGTCGAGCTAGGGGAGGGTGCTGATACCCTTAGGATGGAGTGTAGCTGCAAAGGGGAACTTGCCTTGGCCCACCAAGAATGCGCTGTAAAATGGTTTAGCATCAAAGGTAATAAGACATGTGATGTTTGCAAAGAAGAGGTCAAGAACCTACCTGTCACCCTTCTTAGAGTTCAGAATTCTCAAAATCCTAATATGCGAGGAAATGGAACTCTGAGCACTGATGTTCCTCGGTACAGGCAAGTGATTGATGCTTTCTCTTGAAATTCTGACTCAAACAAACTTCAACCTCTTTCTTGTGTTATGTTCTTGCTTTAATTTGGTTTATTGAATTCGTCAACTTATTTGACCCTCGGGACAAATTCGCCTGATTGCTGTGCAAATTTTGACAGGGTTTGGCAGGATGTACCTGTCCTTGTCATAGTTAGCATGCTCGCCTACTTCTGTTTCTTGGAGCAACTTTTGGTAAGTAGAGGAGCTATGAAATTCAGCTCTTTAGCCTAATGATATTTGAAATACTGATGATCACGTGCAGGTCATTAAAATGGGTTCCGGTGCAATTGCCATATCTCTGCCATTTTCCTGCATATTGGGTCTCCTTGCATCAATGACATCAACAACTATGGGTATTCGGATTTACTTTCCTGCAACCTAACCTTCATATCTAAGCTTGGCTTTAGAACATTACTGACTTCTGCAATTTATGCTCAGTAACGAGACGCTATGCCTGGATCTATGCAGCCATTCAGTTTGGACTGGTGGTTCTCTTTGCTCATGTTTTCTACTCAAAGGTAAGGAACATTTCTAAACCAGTTGTTCAAATGAGTGCTTAAATTCAATTATGTGAAAAAGTTTAATGACTCAATACCAATATGATTGCTGAGGTTCCTGTCTGATTTAAAATGTTTCCATATGATTGTGTGGGAGCGTTCCAGCTTCATGTGCAGGCAGTTCTATCGGTTCTGCTTGCTACATTTGCGGGGTTTGGAGGGGCAATGTGTGGTACTTCCATCTTCTATGAACTCTTGAAATGGAGGAGTGGATGGCAAGCTTGGTCAAATCAGCAGCATGGTTCTCAGGATGTTACACAGCCTCAACAGGCTATGGAAACTGCTCTTACATTGCAAACTGATTCCCACCAACAAGAAAGTCAAAATACAGCCTCGGGGATTGTGCGATAACAGCTGACCTGGAATTATGTTCTTGCATTTGTTCGTCCTATAATCTTGACCATAATGTTATGGTTGTAGAGTTGTGTGCATTATCAATTGTTTGGAATGTTAGAAAGTATTACGATTAGTTATTAGCAGAACAAGAGTTGTTTCCCGCTTGTAACAGTCTCAGTTGTTTAGGAACTCCTGTCGAATTCAGCATGAATGATGTTCTTATTTATAATCAATTTATTCAATAATTGTTTATAAATTAGGCTCCATTTGTTTGGCAGAAAATGATTTCTGAAAAATGTTGTCACCATTTTAAGGTGTTTGGTAACATTTGAAAAATAAAGTCAATTTGAAATATTTTATAGGTCAATGGAAAATAGCCCATTTTCCTTGAGGAGTTCTACCTTAAGTCGCTTTCCAAAAAGGTAAAAACGCGTTGCCCAAGCATTCGGGGTTCCAAAATCGAGAATTTCAATTTTACTTCCTCTCCCCTTGGAAGTTGTTGGAATTTTTGAAAACTCTCTCTCTCTCTCTCTCTCTCCTCCCTCTCAAGGTCAGAGTTAAAGACTTCTCTCACAGTTAAAATTCTATGATCATTTTCCAAAATTAATTTTCCTTTTAAGCAAGCTGAGCGTTAGTTTCAATTAGTTGTGAGCTTAATTGGGATTCAACCATGTGTTCTAGTTTCTTTAACATGTTTAAGGGATGGAAAATGAATTTAGGACTTAACGAATCGAGCCAACTTGAGAGTTGAGCTTTGGCCTTTTTTACTTAAGGGTAGTGCTATTCCTACCCCAAAATTACTTAGTCTACCCATTTACTAAGTCTACCCCCCTTCAAATATTATACCTCCTATATTACTAAGTATACCCCCATTTTTTCCTATTTTACCCTTTAACAACCTATTTTTTTCCAATTCAACTTCAACCCATCTCTTTCTCTTCTTTCCCCCTCTTCTTCTGTTTCTCTTCTTTCCCCTTCTCCAGTTCCTTCTTCTCTCCATCCCTGCCCCTCTCCCTCTCCCCCTCCTACTCCTACTCCTAGTACTCTGCTCCCTCCCCACTCAAAGCCAGATTGATTACGGATGATAAAAATGAGACTATAGTGGTTTTGACATCCAACAAATATTTAATATTTATATTTTTCTTTTTACGGTAAGCAAATTAAATACTCTCGCTAATAATGGAGAGAAATATTCAACCCATTTCTATTGCTTTCTTGAAACACACATTTTGGTTAAATTTTTTAATAATTTTTTGAATTTTTTTGAGGATACTGCGTAGTGTGCGGCACCCCCTTGCCGCACACCCTAAGGAATGTGCGGCACTGGTCCGCCGCACATACCTTAGGGCGTGCGGCTGTCCGCCGCACATACCTTAGGGCATGTGGGCATGCGGCCGGGGGTGCCGCACAGTATCTTAGTAATTTTAAAAATTTTAAGGGTAATATAGTCTTTGAAAATTGTGACAATTTTGTAATAATGATAAGGGGGTATACTCAGCAAAACGGGGGGTGGGAATAGCACTACCCTTTACTTAAGTCGAGCTTTGGCCTTGTTATCAACTTTGACCTTTTTACTTAAGTTGCGCTTAACTCAACCCAAGGTCAGCTCAGCCCTGTTATTTATAACTTGAACTCAAGCTTTACTCAAGCCAAGAAGCGAGCTCGACTCAATTACTTTACGAAACAATCCGTACAAAAGCTGAAGTCAAAAGAATATTCCAAATATTAGAGAATATATATACTGTAATATGTTTTTGGGATAAAGTGCACCAGCAGTCCCCAAAGTTTGGGCTTGTACACGACCAGTTTCCAATCTTAACTTTTGCTCACCACTAATCAAAGTATATCATTTTTGTACATTGTTGGTCTGTGTGATGGACGATAATAGGGTTGGGATCGTTAAGTGAGCATGTGCTCGCTCATGTGATTTTTTACGAGGGCAAAGAAGTCAATTTCAATTTTATTTCGAAGAGATTTTCTGTTTGTGTAATATATACAAAAATAAGAGGGTCATCTGAAAATTTTACTACCCTTAATCACCAAACCCTGCCTATGACCACTATTAATTTCGCCGGGTCTGCGTCTCGTCGGCGAATTCCTTCATGTCGTTTTTGACCGGTTACACCGACAATTTACAACCGTCGATGTCGTTTGGATTCCAAATCACGAACACATCGCAGGTGTCCTCCGCCCATAGGCTGCCTCTATCGTCGTCCTCGTTTAAGAGGAAGTGCAGTTCCATGGACGACTCGCACACCAAGTGCGCGAATTCTTCTAGACACTGCAATTGTTCAAAGGAAAAGAAAATTTTTATATCGTAATCATAATCAGAGTAACTAGATTTATTTACTTATTCGATTTATGCTAAGTTTGGTTCACTTTTAAATTGTTGAAATTAGGAAATCGAGGATGAAGAGAGTGGTTAGAGTGCCGGCGATAAGTATGAAGATGGTGGACATACCGCCGGACGATTATTCTTCCATGAACGCTGCTTCTTACTTGTCTAAATTACCAACCCTAACTCCACTGTTAGACTCTCATGTCCCTCGTTTACCTCTTTCAAGCCTCTTAAATCCTTGCACACACCATCGCCCGATCTCAAGCTCAATTCTCGGAACCTTAGCTCCTCATTTTCGTGTTTTGCTGTCACCATCTCTTCATCACACACCAGACTCCAACGCCTCATTTCCCAATTCCAATCTCTCATCGAGCCAATCGACTGCGTGAAGCGCTTGATACACTACTCTAACCTTCTCCCTCCCTTAGATGATTCGTTCAAGGTTATTGAGAATCGAGTTATGGGGTGTACGATGCAAGTGTGGCTGGATGCGAGAATGGATGGAGTGGGTAGGATGAGGTTTTTGACACAGAGCGATTCCGTGATTACTAAGGGGTTCTGTTCTTGTTGATTTCGGTCCTCGACGTGGCGGCGTCGGAGGATGTGTTGGCTTTGAAGACGGATGATTTAGGGGATTTCTTTACGAGGATCGATCGCTATTTGTACTCATAAAATTTTTGACTACACCCCTTAATAAAAATTATAAAAATGTTATTATAAATTTAGACATAAATATTCTTTTTTTTAAGCTGTTTGGCATTCCTACCGAACATTACTATGGGTGTTCGGCACTCCTACCGAACATTACTATGGATGTTCGGTAGGAGTGCCAACACCCATAGTGTTGGTGTTCAGAACCGTCAAACAAACTGTTTAAAAAAAGGTGGGCTGTGTATTGGGGGAAGGAGGTGGGGTGGGAAAAGGAGGAGGAATGTGGCGGTTGTGTTGGGGGAAGAAAGGAGGCACTGTGTTGGGGGGAGGAAGGAAGGTGGCGCTGTGTTGGGGGTGGGCGGAAGGAAGGAGGTAGTGGAAGGGGGTGGTGTGTACTTGGAAGGAGGAGGATGGGGTGAGATGTGTTTAGGATGGGGTGTATTTAGTATATTGAGAAAAATATTGGTAAGGGTAGAATAAAAAATTAGTAGGGGGTGTACCTAGTATTTTGAGTGATTGAAAATATTAGGGTGGAGTGTACTTAGTAATTGAGTGTACTAAGCAATTTTATGGGTATAAATAGCAATCCTCTTTCTTTACACTACATATGTGGAAGACAAGAGTGTAAAATTTTTAGATGACCCCCTTGTTTTTGTATATATTACACAAACATAATAAAGAAAATATCTCATTTGAATGGAAATGGATTTGACTTTTTTGCCCTCATAAAAAATCACGTGAGCGAGCACATGCTCACTTAATGGTCCCAACCCTAATGCCGTCCTGCAAAAATGGTATACTTTGGTTAGTCGTGAGCAAAAGTTAAAATTTGGGACTGATCTTGTAGAAGCCCAAACTTCAGGGACCGCTGGTGCACTTATCCCTTTTTTTTTTTTTTACCAACCTTATTCGAAGATGGCAGTTGGACTCATTTATAGCTCAGGCCTAAACCATGTCCAATCTCGATCCAAACCAACATGGGTCAAGCCAAGCTAGTCCACGTTCCTTTAGGATTTTGCATAAATCAAAGGATGTAATGTAATATGGGGAACAAAACATGAATATAGGATGTTGGAGCTGAAGGGGTAAATCAGAAATTAGATTAATGATCAACTTCAATAAAAATGATACAGGAAACCACTAAACAAGCCTCTATAAATTACACATTTTGAGGAAAGGACTCCCAATTATTTTTGTTAGTCATTTTAATATCCTATTGACAGCCCTTTCATACTTACAAGGTAAAAGGGCCACTCTCTTATCTCTTCTAAACTATGCCACCAATTCCCAAGCTGTACAGTGGATATTGTTGGCTAATATCACACCACAGCAACTATGCCGTGCTTTGCCAACTCCAACTTGACTAAAGAATTGATGAATGGCCATACAAGCCATATAAAAACTGCAACTCCACGGAAAACAAAAAAAAAAAGAAAAGAAGAGAGCTTGTTTTGGCTCGTATCTGATGATTCGGGAGTCATTATTATTGCCTGTAACTCGTACTGCCAACTTTTCCCGGCAATAAAGGCTTCTCCTTCAAACCTGTGCTCAAAAGAGAATCAGGATTGCTTGATTGGATTTCAGAATAAGCTGGTCTCACCCAGATTTTTATCTGCCCTTCTCGACACACAGTAAGGACAGATTCTCGAGTAAATATCAAACCAGAGAGAGGTTCAGTGTGAACCCGGTGAGCGACTAGTGGAGAGAGCTTTGGGACGTCTCGCATGCTTGGAGAAGGTTGCAAAGTGCCTGCTGGGGAAGCACTGTCCCAATGAGATGACTGACTTCCAGTACTGAAAGTGGGGGACCCACCAGAAGCGCGACGAATGGGGAATACAAGCTCGTCGATTTCTAGATCCCACAGAAGCACTTGTGTGTCCTGCAAAATATAATATAGTTGACAAGATACAAAGAAACGAACGCCAGAAATTTGAGCAATGAAAGACGGATTGGAAGTAAAAAGCGAGGATTTAATATTTGCACCCCTAAAAAATTGACTCGAGGTAACATATTGGTTGATTTTATAAGAGATTCTCAAGCAACAATTTACATTTTCGGATGTGAGCAATGATGGAATCATAAATTTTATTTTCTTTTCTAAAAGAAGGGAATCCTAAGAATGATGCTTTGGAAAATAAATGAGAAATAATGAGAAAAGATTGATTTTCTCTTCATAGTCGAATCGGTGCCTGCCTAAGTTATGATCTTTCGAGATTTGGTCTTAACCTCACAAGTCTTCTCCTATCCATAACCCATATCAACATTTCATGCTTTGCAGGTCCCATCATGAGTCATAATGGCTTCTTATAAATTGAAGTCTCTTTCCATTGAGAATTCACATAATAAAAATTGAATTGCTCAAAAAACTGAAAACCCTCAATAGCAGATCATACATGTCCCAAAAATAGATTGAAACAGTTCCAAGATCGAATATCTAACAACATCCACATATATGTCACCTGATTCAATGAAGCTTTACCACAAATATTCAAGGCCTGCTAGTTTAATTCTTCTCGTCAATTTTCACAACTTTTTCTTAACCATCCACACTAAAAGGTCCTTCATTCTATTACATCAAAGGCTTCATATGTCATTTCTCACAACCTCAATTCAGTTTGAAACATAAAACTCTTCAAGGAGGCATAAACGGGATAAAGTTTACACATCATAGACCGTCTTAGCTACCTCCACTCCCTCCGTTCCATAAAAGAGTTCTACTGGTTTCATTTGGTGCAAATGAAGAATCACATTTCTTAGTTTAAGCTATAAATTTTAATTGTTCTTACTTACCAAAAACTTTGTGTTGCTCTTGCGTATCAGATAAAACATTAGTGCAATTTAAAGGATATATATGGAAGTGAAAAACTATTATTAAAAAGTTCACTTTCCAAGCAGGATGTTTTTTTTTTTTCCCGAGATGTAAGAGTATGATCTCATCAGAGCATTTTCTTTTTTGCCAGTGTAGCATTCTAAACAGTGAGGTATGCATGTACAGTAACTAGTTGTATATTAATGTCCAACAAAAAAGCATAAGGAGCACAAACTACGTCTACGACCAAATGGTCTCCTCGGTCTCCCTTTCCCAGAAGACAAGGCTCCACGATGCGGCTTTGTGTCCCAGAAATCGGAGGTAGTTTTCATGGTCCAAACCATAACGCCCAGGTCACCACAGCACTCTTAAATACTTAAGTTCAGTGTAACCTCACCAAAGATCGGTTTATATCCCTGCTCGCTCCCTGCTTATTCTATCATTTCACTAACCTAGACATGCTAGACACCGAAGACTTGTTATCTTCTAACATTCCAACATAGCAATAGGTTGCCGAGATAATTACAATTCAACCATATCTATTAGACGTGTCAGCAACGGCACTATTTACCTCTACCATGTAGTCAGACAGGATAACTGAAACCAATTGTAGCTACCACTCAAAACTGTCATACTAGGAGTTCAAGGCTGAGAAAGGAACACGAATATCACTCTGAAAGAAGAGCATCACCTAGATGAAAGAAGACTTGATTACTGAACCAGCAGCAGACACATACCTGACCAACAGAACCAAATCGATACACGACACTCTCCCCGGTACCATCTGCATTTGGTGCCGTCCAATATGAATCAAAGGCAACTCCACTGACCTGCCACCCTCCAATAGGAAATGAGTAATGTAGTTATGACAACGGAATAAAAGTTAGAAAGCTTACACCAGTTATTGATAAATGCTTACCCAGGAGTTATGCCCTTCGCCCCATGCTACAATTTTCCGCTCTTCCATACTCCAAACTTGGACTAGGTCATCTTCGCCTCCAGTCAAAATGTATTTTCCATCCATGCTGTTGTTTTATTTGTTGTCAGTTACACTTGTATTGGAAAAGAGTTAATAGATATCACAAACAGAAAAAGGAAAGGGAAGATTATCATTTTATGGAAAACAAAAATGAGGAATATACATAATGACTGAAAACCCCATTAAAATCTTATAGAGGAATCAAAAAATGAGCTTCTCACCTCCAAGCACAACATAATAGAGCACCATAATAGCTTTTCCCACCACATATAAGTTGTTCACTTTTGAAGTCAAATACTCGTAGATAACCTACAACCAGTGGTTGGCCTCAGCTACCCAATGGTCAAAGACATAAAGAAAGAAAAAGCCATCCTTAAGATATAAAAGATGGTAAATTAAGACTCGTACCATCCCTTCCCACACTCGCAATATAGGTTCCATCACTTGAGAAAGCAATGCTGTTAATTGAGCCTTGGCAAATATGCCATCTAGCAATAGGATTCTGCATAAAGAATGCAGGAGTCAAACTCAGGAAGATTTATACACTAGTACTCCCTTCAACTATACAAGTCACTATGATATATAGGAAATAAAGTAAAGTAGTGTAATGAGAATGAAAACCCAGTTATGAGAACATTAAAAGAATGGAACCTTTTAAACAGTCAGCTACACAGCAAAACTTCATAACAAATTAAGAAAATAATATTTACTTACACAATTTCAAACCACATCTTTTCACCTTCATCAATGATAAATGATGTGTATCCCTGTGTAACACCCTGTTCTTTAATGTTCCATAACTTATTTGAGCCTATTCAAAAAATATATATATTGCATTTCTAGGGTTAAAAAATAGGAAAAAAGAAATGAGTGTCAATTGTAAATGGAGGATAAGTGGAAATAGGTTGAATTGAACAGCCCTTATCCTAGTGCCACAATATTGAATCTAAAGTATTACATCCTATGAGATACCATACAATACTCCATCCCATTTGGAGAGTCTCTTTTCACTTTTATTAATGTCCCATCAAGAGAATCCTTCTCCAATTCGAGCTTACAGTTACCGTCATAATTAAACCCGCAATTGTAAAAAGACAAGCTAGGACTTAAGAAGAAATTATGTAATGATCACTATCAATAGCAATAATGTATTCCAAGAAAAATATCACTTTTTTAAAATGGGACTCCTCAAATGGGATGATGTCATGATGGGCACACCTCTATCCTGAACTATAGGAAAGGTACGAAAAAAATAATGTCTGGCATGTCCATAGGAAGTTTAAGGCCCTCGTTGGCAGGGAATGCAGTAGGTACTCCAGCTGACCTTAGAAGGATCTTGTTAGTGGAAGTGATCATAATATAGTTAGAATGGAATTTCTTGGAAAGGATTCTACAAAAGTACTTGAAACAAAAAGGGGTATTATTACAAATACGATTATGTGGAGAACGTGTCATGAAGTGTTTTCTTTAGACATAATTTTCTTATGGCATATGCCCATGCATCAACATTTGCAGATACTGTAAATGATTTCTAAACCCATGGAATGTTATGAGGTTCAAAGTAGAAATGTAACTCATTCTGTATCTGTGTACTTTATAATAAGTTTGGAAAGCGAAATCAAGTTTAGAAGGGATTATTGAAAGTTGAGCTAGAAGATTGATTTATTCTATAAAGTGGATTATGAATTGTGCTAAAATAAATTATAAGAAAAGAAGATTATATTGATAAGAGAAGAAAGTTACGAAAGACAGGCAAGAAGGCCATCCAAAGAAAATACATAAGAAAAGGGAAAAAGCTAAACTCTAAAAATTAAGGCTCTCCAGTCCTGCTGCATAAAGAGATAGGAACTCCTCGATAACCACCCCTCACCAAGGCCCATAAAGAAGCTAAATAGACAACCCTATCCCACAACGTCTGCCTAGACATTGACCGATCATTAAATATTCTTAAATTCCTCTCAAGCGATCAAGCCAAGTACAGCACAAGAAAGCAATACCCCACATTTTATGGATTAACTTAATATTTGATCAAACTTTTCTAAAATCTCTTCTGAAGTTGAAACCAAGCTGTGTAAGTTTGTCAGTCAGATATTGTTCCATCCCAAGAAATACAGCATTATTATGTTAGAAAAGACATACCAATGCAAGATAGTAGTTATGACTCTGCATACAAGCATACAATTGCAAAGAAATGAGCTTTTAAAGATTTATTCACACTTGGGGGATGAAAAATGGATACAGTATACAAGTTACACTTTAGAGGAGATACTGCCATGCAGGCACCAAATGATATTAGAAACCTGTCACACATAATTTTTTTCTCAAAAAGATGAATTCTCCTCGATTGCACAAGTGAAAAATCAATTTCAAGCATAGCATGAATGTCTAAAAATATGCAGAAATTTTCAGGGGTCTGTAATTTGTAGAATATTTTTATTCAGAACACTGACAATTTTCTAATTAAAGACACCAAAATTTAGCATGTTGTTTCACCAACGAAATCAAGATGCAGTAACTTGCTATATGCTACCTAAATCTGCAATAATGTGGACTAGTATAAAGGAGGTGGAAGTATATTATTGAAGCAAATGGAAACTAGGCCTGCAATACAATACATAGGCAAGTATTGAATTCTTCAGTTAAGAAAAACTGTTTGCTTCTTTGATCAATGTTTACTATTTCATTTATACAAATATCGTGGAGCACATAAAGAAAGAACATTTCCCTATAAGTATACAGTTTAAACAGTACCTTGCTGTAGCGAGCATGCACAACAGAAAATTGAGTTTGATCCTTGATGACAGGGAAGGAAGGATCGCCAGAACCATCTTTGCTCTAGAAAAAGGTGGAAGTAATTATACATATATTAGTCCCCAGTGGCCACCGTCTAAATGAATGTGAATTAACAGCAGACACAACAAATGTTTCTATGACTTGCCTTCTCATAAATGTACATATTTCCATCTGCATGAGCAACAACAAAATTGCCATCGCCGTTAGGCACCCATGCAGTACTAGTACAGCGACTGTTCAAAGAAAGCATAAAGCTTGATCAGACGAGAAAAAGAAAAAGAAAAAAGCAGACACTCCTGTGTAGCTCTAACATCACACTGACAACGGATACAACTCATGAACTTCCATAAACAGCAAGGAATCTCACACAACTTGTACACATTTCTCAAAAGTAATCTTCATTTCGTACGAAGTTAAGCAATTTGGTTCAAACTATTCACTCATTTTGTACACATGTAAAATCAATAAGAATGTTTACAAACCTCTACACTTCCAATAGCGCCCACAACAGCCAATTGAATCATCATTTAAAGATGATAGTAATGTCTCGTGCATATGATGCAGGAGCTATAGAATCATGATAAAAAAGTTTCTTGCTGTATGTCTTTTGGTCTTCAAAAATATTGAAGTTTCGGATGGTCTAGAATCTTCGTCTTTTGGGTCTTTTAGCAGCAGCTTTTCACAATTAAGAGTATTGAAAGTGTTACAGACCAAGTTCCTAGTCCTACGAGGTTTGACTATGTCGTCTTGGGACTGCGAGAACATTAACTAACGATCTTTGACCAGCAAGAAAGGGAACTTTGACATTCAAAAAAATTATCATATTGCTGGGACTTCTTCTCCTCTAGCATACTTAGGCTCTCCTGCTGTTTACAGCTTTACTAGCAGCATATTTTGCTGCATCAAAATAAACTTCAACAGGAATTGAAGCTTGATACTGCCCTCTTTCTACCACCTGAGTTGCTTATGATCTTGCCACTGCAAGCTGAAGGAGCAGAACATACTGATTATGGTTGCCAGTTGTCCATAGGTTATTTCCATGCATGAAGAATGACGATAAATGTGAAATCATATAAACTTATTCTGAAATATCATAACAGATTATTTTGTCACCATCTCATCCTCCGATCACCACATATGACACTTGTAATAACAGAAACTGTTATGCGTCTAATATCTACATCGTATCAAACACCGGATTCACAACATTTTCCCTGCCCCTTTCTTTCACTGCAGATAGCTTAACAAGTTACAACATACAACAAAGTCAAAAGTTAAATTGAGAATTGCAAAAAAGTTTGATCATTGTTTTAGAGCAATAAACAGCCAGCCCGTGACTCTGATTTTCACACGGAGCAACTCTCTGGACTCATTATCCTACGGTTAGTAATGTTATAATGTCCATCGTGTTACAAAGAAAACATATATGCAATGATACAATAAGAAATGTGTTTCTAATCAAGCCAAAAATAGTACGAAACCAGGTAATAGCACAAGTCATTAACTCTGCAAATGGAAAGCTTGTTCACATACTTACTAGTCATCAAGCTAGTAGAAATGTTATATTTTTAATTTATCAGGGCCGTGGAACAGTATAAAGCACTTGACAGCACACAAGGTAAGACGATGAGTATCTGACAAGATACCCTTGAGGGAAAGAGTAGAGAAAAACCAAAAGCTAGCTACATTCCAACATGAAAGAGAAGTATATTATAACAAGAAATCTGAGAGAACTGAGTTAGGTCTTGCCTATTATTAACACAACCATCTTTGTTATAATGCTGGGCTCCAACAAGCTTCTTCCCCACATCTTGTAATTGTTGCCTTAGAGACACTGCATAAACTACATACACATAAAGAAAATTAAAATTCACAGATATTCAATTTAGTTGGCAGAATGTCACTGCAAACACACACACACACACACACATACACAAACTTACCATCTCCAGAATTCAACCCAATGAGCAAATCATGTCCATCTCTTGCATCCGGATCAAAAGCATGGGAAATGGGATTTGAAGTACTAAAATGTATTGACTTTATAGGATCCTACAATGAACAATAAAACTTCTCATATTCCAAAACCAACAAAGATTATCCAGAATTCACTTATGCATACACACACTGGCAAGCTACCTTATCTTGAGAATTCAAATCACTGATGAATATTGCATCCCCGACATTGAATATCAAATAAGTTCCTTTTCCATCGAAATTCGAATTTGTCATATAATTATTTGAACTCGAAGTTCCGAGAGATCCAACTTTGGTAGTCGCACTCAAAGACTTGCTGCCACCATTCCCTCCAACAAATCCAAGTGTCCTACTCCCATTTCCCCCACCTAAGATCTTTGCAGCTGCCGATCTCATACCACTACCAACACCAAGACTTGATGACGTTGGCGTTGAAGCCTGCATTGGCTTATCCTTGAGATGAGCAAGAGTTACCTGACAACAGTCACCAGATTTCAACTTCCATGCAATTTTGATTCCCAAACTTTTAACAAAGAAATTATGTGAGATCCCCACCCCAGCACAGGAATAGTAAAGAACCCATATCTTCAATATCAAGAGGAATCCAGGTCAGCATCACATTTAGAGAGTCTTCATTTCTATTTAAAACTTTTTAAAGAAGTTACTGTTGACAAAGCTTTGAGAATAACTGAGAGCAAATGAAACCAATATACTGGAGAAGAGTTAATATTTTAAGAGCAGTTTTATTAATAATTAACTAACTTCCAAGAAAAAGATCAATCTTTTCCCATCTTGAGATTGGGTAGTGGTTGTTCAGAAAACCCAAAATATTCCTTACCAAAGATCACAGGAATCACATTGTTTTCAAAACAATTCAGACTTATACTTGTAAAACTAGACTTTTAGAGATTGTGTGCATGCGCATGGTTACATATGCTCATCAAATCAGATTTGACAAGTAAAACTAAACTAAATTATCAAGTTAATGAATATTAATAAACAAAAAAAAACCAAATTTTGATCTTATCATATATTTTTAAGGTCCTAGGTGGACCTGAGCTGAGGCAGTGGACCTATGAGAACGAACCTACAAAAAGTATGGGACTGCGTGCGGTGTTCTATTGATTGTAGCTTTTCACAGAATGATCAAGTTCCTAAACCTTTTAACAATGACAAATCAATTGGCTAGAAACTAACCAATTAAGAGCTATTTGTTTGAACCAAAAATAAAAATTAAAAATGCCACCATGCTATTATACAGTTATAATTTGAATCTTCTCCCCTTTTGATGGTAAACTTCAACATTCAGATACATGGATTTAATGCAGTAATACAAACTCTAATATGAAATGAGAAAATAAAAAGAACCCTGCACCTGGATAATCAGAAAGATGTGATCGCCTGCCTAAAGTAAAGCTAAATTAAAAAGAATGCCAGAGTGTGCATTATATAATAATCTGCGGTTAGTGCTGGGCTATTTGCGGTTAGTGCTGGGCTATTTGTGATGCTAAGATTTCTCAGCTGGGCTATTTGCGGTTAGTGCTGCTATTATTTCAGTTAGCGTCGGGGTTACGGGTTAATATTGGGAAAAGCAAAATTATTCCAGTGGCTGAGGTGTACAATATTGATGGGTTGGCTTCGTTTTTTGGGTGCAAGGTGGCGCATCTTCCATCGAATTACTTAGGTTTGCCTCTTGGAGCCCAATTCAAAAACAGAGCAGCGTGGAATCCGGTTTTGGAAAGATTTGAGCAGAGGTTGGCGGGGTGGAAGAAGCCGTTGTTATCAAAAGCAGGGAGACTCACTTTGGTGAAAAATACGTTATCCAGTTTACCCACTTATTTCCTTTCAGTTCCAGTGTTCTACAAATTGTTAGGCGGATGCTAGGCGGCAGAAGAGGGCCTAGCGCCTTGGGGACTAATCGGGGCCTAGAAATCATGGCATAATTACACATTTACACTATAGATTCATACAATATCTGCTGCAACAATAGTAAATAACTAAATATGACCAAATAAACTAAAAGTAATGATGACATTATAAGATTAATAGTTAAAAATTCAAAACCAAATTCAATAGTACCATTCCAAACTCAAAAGTTTAAACTTTAAAACAAAATAACAATACGACAATTCTTCTCTTTATCATTTCAGCAAACACCTTAATTACATACCCATACCACACTGTTTATGCCCCAAATTATACCAAATTCCAACAACTAAACGAGAATCACAACATTCTTACAGCAAAACAATGTCAACAGAGTAATTCAACACAATGATTTCAATTTTTTATTTCATTTTTTATTTTTGGGAAAAATGTCTAGTTGCCCAATTTGGTTCATTTCTCGGCGTTCGGGGGGCGCCTAACCCAATTTTTAGAATATTGTTCTGCTAGTGATTTCCTCTTTTGTCAAAAAGTGGATTGAAAAGCTAGAAAGGAATTTTTTGTGGGAGGGTCGGGGGGAGGAGCGGAAGTATCATTTGGTGAATTGGGATTTGGTGTGCTCCAACATTAATAGAGGTGGTCTTGGAATCAAGAATTTGAAGCATTTTCGGCTGAGTAAGTGGCTTTGGCGATACAAATAAACATGGTTTGTGGAGGAAAGTAGTGGTGAGCAAATATGGGGGAAGGGAAGCACATGTGGTTTCCGAAAGCTATCTCGAGTCCATACGGGGTGAGTGTGTGGAAAGGTATTCTTAAGGGTTGGGAGCCTTTTGTGAGACAAATTTCTTTTGTATTAGGGGCTGGCTCTAAAGTCCGATTTTGGAAAGATAGATGGTGTGGCGAGGTGGAATTATGGAGAGCTTTTCCAAGCCTCTACAGCTTGGCTATGGAAAAAGATTGTCTTATCAGTTCAGTTGTGCAAATTCAAGGTGACAGGGTAGTTTGAAATCCCACTTTTCGGAGATATCTTCAGGACTGGGAAATGGAGAATTGTGCAAAAATTTTTGAGACTATTTATTCCCAGCATATCGAGGCAAGCAGTGAAGACAAGATTCGGTGGAATGGAAATAGTTTTTATTGTTTACTCAGTAAAATCATACTATCTTACCCCCTTGGGGAATGGCGGGGATCCTTTTCCGTGGAAGCCAGGGGAGATCTAGTGCTCCCAGAGTGGCCTTTTTTGCATGGGAGGCATGTCATGGAGCTATTCTTATGAGGGATAATCTTCGTCGTCATCAGAAAATATATGTCAATCGGTGCTTTATGTGTAAAGGAAGCAGAGAAAGCGTAAATCATTTATTGCTTCATTGCCCGGTGGCGACGGCTTTGTGGAGTATGATCTTCAGCCTCTTTAGCCTCTCTTGGGTCATGCCTAGATGTGTGAAAGAGATGTTTTTGAGCTGGTCGTTATATAAACGGAGGCGGAGAAATTATGGTTGGGAGGCAGCCCTTTTGGGTGTAGTTTGGACAATTTGGAGGGAACCTAATGGCAGGGCTTTTGACAATCTTGAACTGTCGTTGGAGCAGCTAAGAGATAGACTTTTGTGTACTTTGTTTTTTTGGAGCTGTGAGACAGAGCCTCAACTCCTCCCTCCAGTAATGCTTTTGTAGATTTTGTTCATAGTTTTAACTTAGACTAGTTGGGCTGTGTATACTTCTAGTGTACAAAGGATGTGTCACCTGATTTGACGCCTTTTAGTATATATATTCTTACTTATCAAAATATATATATATATATATATATATATATATAATCTGCACTTAATCTGTACTGAATTCAAAAGAGCAACACGACCACGAAAATAATATCCTAATGCACAGTATGATATCCTAATGCTTGAACATTGATGCTACCATTCTTCAATTTATTTTGGAAAGGTGTATGCACAGAGTTGGTTGTCAATCAACAATCACCAATTTGTTCTTTGCTAAATGATGATGTACAATCAAGAATAATCAAGATGACTTAGATCTGATGCCAAGCCAAAGCTTACTGTCACAACTACGACAAATCCAAAAAGCATATATATTCCTACCTTTGAAAGTTTTTGTGTCATTGTAAAAGTTGTTGTCTTAACTGCCTCTAAATGCAAGAAGATGCTTAGCATAGACCATTCAGCTTTTGGGGCTTCCCTCTATCATCCATTATGCCTCCATGGCCTCATTGAGAGCTTTAGGCTTTGAAAAATGTGACTCCACATCTAGCGTTTCTTCTAGTTCATCTACATTTTTTTATTTTTTGATAAAAATCTCTACCTCATCAACATTTGTCCCTGCAAAAGCCTTTTGATCCAACATTCCACCAAGATAATGAGTCTTTCATCTCCTTTAGGTAATTTCACAAGGACTCCATTTGCTATACGTTACTCAAAGTGGGTTAAAGTATTGCAAACCTGTTCAGGCAGAGCAAACAAAAATGCGAGCAACAAATCTTTCACGCAAACGGAAGACATGACACCTTTTGTTCCTCCACTATGATGGAAATGATTAACATCTCACCTCTACACCATCCAAACCATCCTGTGGTGATTAACATCTCACCTCTACACCATCCAAACCATCCTGTGGGGATCTCTATAACTAGAAAAAAAAGTCTGAAACGCAGGTCATAAGAAGCAATGCCGACCTATTCTTCAAACATACATTTGCTGCTATACCAAATGAATTCTAGTTTTCATTGCTTGTATGCCAGATCATCCCTCCAGTAACATTCTGCTGAGGTTTAGACTCTGTATGTGCACCAAATTATGAAGCTCAGAAGGCGAAGAAGATAAAACACTCACCCATGCTGGAGGACTAGCCCCAGAGTCCAAACAGTTATCCATGGTACCAAGCTTGGAAGATTCATGCCTTTGCATCATGATTTGACCAATCAGGTATGGTAGGGATTCGTCCATAACTAGAGTTAAATAAATTAGTTTCAATCATACAAAAATCAAGAGATCCACAATCCCAACTGCTATCCAATGGCATAAGCAAGTAAAGGTTTCATTTATCCTTACAAGAACAAACATTCCAGTATGGAAAAAGAAGATATAAGTGCTCCAACATCTACCCAATCACACAGATAGCTCAACATCTTATCTACGTCAATTTCTAGGTTACATAAGAATATAGGAGTTCTTTTCAAGCAATAATTCAAGTTCTTGCATCATCATTCATCCAATCACTTCAATGGTCAGCTTGACCACAATGTCCAAACACTTCAATGCACGTCTGGATCACATGGTGACAGTAAGCTAAAAAATTATCTTCGCATCATACTTTGGTTCATCATCCCCGCACAAGAGGATATTTCCAATCTTTCTACTCATTCCTTTATAGCTACAGTAACTTGGTTGCTTACTTGCTTTCATTCGAAGAGGCTCTAGTATTATTTCCCATCTGCAAGTTATCCAATTGCCAAGTAACCTCTAACCAAAAAATTGCTAATTCGAAAAAGTAAAACTTTATTTTCCTCCAAAAAATTGATATTTCCAATACTTCCTCTGTAATCAATTAGTCCCTCTCAAAGAATCGTACTTTACATTTTTGGGATTTACCACTCAGAGAATCTCATTTTGTAAATTATGTTTGTACCCTTATAAAGTTCTAACCTATCCCTTGTTTATGAACTAAACCAAATTGGATACAACAAACATTTTAGCATAATGACTACCATTAAATGTTAAATACTTGGCTTTTCATAACGTAAACTCACGAAGAAAGGGAAGGGGTGTGAAACAAAAAAATACAGCCGATCCTACATCTAGCCATCTACCAAATCACATAAAAAAACTCACCAACTAATCCAATTAATCCTCTAGGTTACCTAACAGCTGAATTTCAAGTATTAATTACTAAAAGAAAATTGAGGCAATTATCGAAGACAAAAGTGTGATCTTTCCAAAAATTCCTTTCTCTCAAAGAATCCTACTTTCCTTTTTGGGAAGTTCCACTCAAAGAGTCAATTGGTAAATTACACTTATACTCAATAAGGTTCTAACTTTACCCCTTGTTTATGAAATAAACTAAATTGAATACAACAAAGGCTTTTGCTATAATGATTACTTAATGTATCTCTTCAACACTCAACATTTCGAGATGTGAACTCACTCAAAACGGGAAGGGTACTAAACAAGAAGATACAGGTGATCTCATACCTGGTCATCTACCAAATCATACAGATAATCCGCCAACAATCAATTTTTAGGTCACCAAACAGAAATAATAAAGCAACTACTAATAGAATATTTCAACAATAAAATCGAGACAAAAATGTGATCTTTCTCAAAATTGGGGCAAATTACTAAGTAAAAAAGCACTAGGGAAAAAAAAAAAGAGTACCTTACCTGGGTGACAGATTTTCCATGGGCATAGTGAAGGAGACCAGCAGGATGAGTCTTCTCATACTTAAGCTTATACCGGCCTTCAGGAGTTTTGAAATACGTCTTCAACCCAGGCGATTGCGCGTTATTTCCGGCAGTAGACGACGACGACATTATCGAATTACTATTGGTCGTCGAATTGAACATCGTTAATCAAAAAAACTATGACTGTATTAGCAATTACACATTTGTAAAGTGTAATTCGATCATGACATTGTAAAAATTAGGGTTTTAGAGTAGAATTAGTAGTGACAGGCGATCAAATAGAAGGTTTTGGTTTGGGGGAATTGGAGCTAATGAATTGTGGGGCGTTGTAATTGGGAGGTTTGTCAGTGATGGGGATGATTGAATATTTGGGCGCTTTTAGACGACAGGATTAACGGTAGGAAAAAAGTTGTTTTTTTTTTCTCTCTTTCCTCCGGCGTTCAACGTTGGTTTTGTGTAAATATTGAAAGATTGCAAATATGTTAAATTCTTGTACGGTACAAGTTGTTTCACTTTAGTAGCGAGACTCGAACTTAAAACTTCGATCATACGGCTAGTATGCAATCGAATTGATTTGAGCTAGCTCGTGTAATCTTATACAACACAATATAAATGTTACTATTACATAAATAGTACTCCCTCCGTCCTTAAATTATTGTCTGGGTTAATCCGGCACACGAATTAAAAAATTCAATTGACTTGATTATTAATATTGAAAAAGTGTGTTGTTTCCTTTAATGTCCATGTGTATGTGGCCCATAATTAAAGTAGGAAGAAAAAGTAAAGATAAAATAGTAAAAGTGATGTTCCTAGTTTCAAACAAGATAATTATTTTGGGACGGACGAAAAAAGAAAGAAAGACAATAATTTAGGGACGGAGGGAGTAAGACTTTTCAAATTTATTGTCTTAAGAATTTTGGGAGCATTAATTTGATTTAAACAAATAACATATTGAGATAAAAATGTTCAAATATTTTAGATGACTAATTAAAATAGAGGTACATGATATAGTTACGTTCAGTTGCGATGGGCACATTAATTAATGAAAGTTGCTATTAACACTCTCATAACCTTTAAGTACACCTCTTACATATATTATAAAAATGTAATTATAAATTTAGACCTAAATATCATTTGTTTTACTAAGTACACTCCCTTTTTTTTTTCATTTCATCCCAAAAGTTCTAAGTATAACCCCCCAAAGATTTTTTAGTACACCCCACTCTTCTCTCTTAACAAATTCATTCTTCCATCAAACAACACAAACCCCATTCATCTTCTTCCAAGTTTCATCAAACTCCAAACCCTAAATCTCAAAAAAGACATCTACATTGCTGCTAATGGAGCAAGAACAAGTGAAAGTGACCAATTATATAAGTATTTTATTTCATTTCACGGCTTAAATTCCAATTTTCTTCAATTTTTTAAAGCACAGACAGATTAATTTGGGTAATCGTGTTCGGTCATGGGCTACCGAACACCTTCAGGGTTGTTCGGTTAGGACTGTGGAACATCAAATGGACTGTTCGACACCCCCTACCGAACACTCTGAACTACATTCAGCTAGTGCCCATAGAATACAACTCATAGTGTTCGGTAGGGGTATCGACCAGTCCTTATGTTGTTCCATAGCCCCCTACCGAATAGTGTGATTTAACCTTTTGCTGATCAAGTTTTGTAATTGTTAACAGAATTCAAATATATTGTCTACGGAGTCCAGTGTTATTGGCCCTGGAAAAAAAACATATCATTCCTTTTGAACACAATACTGAAAACAATATTGAAGATATTATTATGAATTACGCTGACGTGTTCACGACGCATGAATTGTTTTCATCTCGTGATAATATGTTTGATTGGGGTGCATGCTAAGGGAAAGGAACAAGACATTGTGATACCAGAGACGCTAAACGCAGCCCCCCCTAATGCGCTAAACGCAGCCCCCCTCCCCTGTAAAATTACTAACTTGCTCTCATCTTTTATATATAGAAAATATTTAACTTAAAACTCTCACTTTCATTTGCTTCGAATGTGTATATTTTTGACATATTTTGTGTTAAAAAATTTTTTGTTTAGTTATTTGCTTCTAATGTGTATGTTTTTGATATATTTTGTGTTAAATATAATTTTGTTTTTGAAATATTTTGTGTTTAAAAAAAAAATTTGCTTTATTATTGTGTTATAATGTATATTTTAACAAAAAAAAATTTTGAACATGCACCTGGACTAGCGCATGTTCAACAATATATTTTTTTTGAAAATTTGCACTTTACCCCTAAATTTGTTAATTTCGTTAAATTTTTTAACAAATTCAAGGGGGTATACTGAAATTTTTTCAATTTTTTACAAATTCAGGGTATAAAAGTGCAGCAATTGGGGGGGGGGGGGAATTGCGCCTACACCATGCGCATGTCATTTTGGACATGCGCCTGGTGCACCTGGTCCAGGCGCATGTCCAAAAGAACATGCGCATGGTGTAGGCGTATGTTTTTTTTTTTTTAATTTGCACTTTACCCCTTAAATTTGTTAATTTTGTTAAATTTTTTAACGAATTTAACAAATTCAAGGGGGGTATAGTGAATTTTTTTCAATTTTTTACAAATCTAGGGTGTAAAAGTGCAACAATTGAAAAAAAAATGCGCCTACACCATGCGCATATCCTTTTTGACATGCGTCTGGACCTTTTTGGACATGCATGTGAGGAGAAACATGTTTTCCTATGATTGGGGAAATGTGTTTCTGTTCTTCTAATGATACTACATTCATTTCCTTCACAACGATGCTCTTTTTCTCAATCTCCTCCTCAACTGCTTCCTCCAAATTCCTCATCCCAATCATCTTCATCATCGTCGAATTGATACCTATGGGCCAAGTACCATTGTTGGACTTGCCCAAATCTTCTTTACAAGTTGTATACATATGGCAAGTTATACTTCTTCATAAAATTGGTGAACCATAGTGTATTACCCGAAACCCTTTCGTTGCTTAATGACATTTTGATTACCAAACACAATATATATATATATATATATATATATCCTTTAAAAAAGCATCAATTCACATACCCGAACCATGCTAAGTTGCTAATTATAGGTACAAGTATGCAATTTAGTACAAATAACATATAAGTAATTGAAATTTAAAGCTTTTCAATTATTAAACAAGAGAAAAAATTACCTGATGTAAAAAAAGTGAAATTGAAAGAAAACCTGGGTAAAATTGAATGAACAAAGTGAATTAAGAAAGTGAAATTGACCAAGCAAATACAACAAATCTGGAGTGTTTAACCAAACAAATACAATAATATGGTGTACAAAAGTGAAATTGAAAGAAAACCTGGGTAAAATTGATGTAGGGCACATGATCTTTAAAGCCAACGTATTTAACCGATATGAATAGTCTTCGGATCTGAGAGTGACGATGAGTTTGATGGCCATAGAAAGGTTCATCGGTAAGTTTGCTAGAATAGAGTACAGATCGAACGATGGAGGAGAGATGAAGAGCAAGAGCGAAGGGAAATAAACTGATGGATTGGGGATTATGATTTAGCGTATAAGTTAGGGCTTCTTGCGACGGAGTGAAATTCAGTTGCAGATCGATTAAAGGAAAAAAACGACGTTGTTTTTGCCATGTTATTTTATTTATTAAAAGTTAAAATATAAATATTAATATTGCAACTGAACTTGAAACGGAAACTTTGAAACGAAAGTGCATCGGTTGCAATATCTGTTTTTAGTTTGGCGCTATATTTCCCTCCAATTATTCCCACGAAAATGTCTTGCGCCTGAAGTAGTTTCAGTCGTAGAGATCGTAACAATTTTCATTGCACGTTAAATCGGTTGCAATTTCAGTTGCATGTTTTTTAACTTGCAACCGAACTTGATTTGGTTGTAATTTTTCGTTTCAGTTGCCCCATTTTCTTGTAGTGCTAATTAACTAAGATACTTTTAACTACTAGAAGACTAATTAAAACTCTAATAAAATTTGAATAAAATCCTAGTGAGAAAAAGTAAACAAAACACATTTAAAAGTCAAAGAATAAAACAAAGGAGTAAGTCACAGCCAAAGGTCTCCTTTGAAGGAAGGAAACACGGTTTCCCCTTCTTTCACACCTGGCAAACGGTTTTTTCTTGCTTTCACACCTTGCACACGTTTTTGGATAGCTTGGTGCTTCTAGAACTCCTTTACCAAGCTGAATTCTTTCACACGGTTTGGACAGCTTTTTCACATGGTTTGGATAGCTTGTAACAAGTGGAACACGACTGGAATTCATCAAGGTCTCTAGACAACACGGCTTCAAGGTGTGAACACACTTAGAAAACACATTTTTACACTTGGTAAAACACGGTTTTACTCTTTGTAGACATCAACCACACGATTTTTCCAAGGCTAGTAAAACACGTTTTAACTCCTTGTGTTCACACTAGGAACACGGTTTTAGGCCTCTTGTGTTCACACTAGGAAGACGCAGTTTTTCATTTCTTTAGGCAGCAACAAATCTTCTAGAAAAACTCCCTCTCTTGGGCTTGAAGTGTCTGCACAAATCTGGGCTTTTCAATTGTCTTTTTCCATGCTTGATCTCAGACTTGCAAAACAAGGCTTGCCAAAGCTTTATTTATTCTTTTAGCTCTTGACCTTGTAATTGGCCCATCCTTGATTTTTAATGGGTCATTAAACTTGCTTAATGGATCCTCATTGGTGTTGCTTAATGGTCCTCCATCATTTTCCAAAGGTCCTCTTTATGGATAGTACTTACAAGACAAACAGGTACAAGTTACCTTTGTTGGAGATTGTTGATGTGACGTCGACACATATGACATTCTCTATTGTAGCCGCTTATTTGGAGTTTGAGCGTGATTGTTGAATGTAATGAAAATAACTGAAAATATAAGTATCTTACCTCCAATAACGTGAATATCCAGCTATCTATTTAATCTCTACTCGAGACGCTTGCCCTAGCTGTCTATACAGAAACGCTAGAGTTGCAGCCCCAGGCATACTTATGTACGCTGGCAAGATCAGCCAAACTCTAAGTAGGCAGTGTTGACCTGAGTCTCACTCTTATCTGTGAAAAGAATGCAACCCAGAGTGTACAACAGATATGCTCTGGCTGAAAGCGCACATGCAACAAGATCTTCAGTTGCACCATCTTCCTGGAATGTCTCACGCAGTCATTCTAACTTTAATGATGATCCTCTGGTACCCTGCATCCCAATCATTGCCTCAGAGTAATGCACTCTCAACAAATCCCCAACCTCCTCGACTGTATAACCTATACTCCGCCCTAAAACAACTAGAATCCCAGTCACTGAAAGTCCTGTAAGACAATACACATCATCGAGTGTGATTTTCATCTCTCAAAAAGGGCATGTGGAAAGTATTCCTCTTTGGATTCCACCGTTCCACAAAAGCCGAGACTAATACTTTGTCCACCTCTTCATACGAGACCATAGACGCCGTAAGCTTTGAGCTATTGACAAGATTCTTCATTTGCTCACTAATGTGATCACGAATTACGCATTCTTCCAAGTTCGCAGTATGATTCAAACATTTCAAGACCGCTCACTCTTCCCTATTCCAAATCGATACCGCTACATAATCCTTGAAGGTAGTCAGCAACGATGGAACTTGTGGCCCACCAGGAAATGGGGTAAATGCCTCTTTTTCTTCATCCTTCTCATCCTCAACACCGCCTCCTCTTTCATACTCATAATCATGAGAGGAGTGTTGTTGTTGTTGTAGTAGTAGTTGTTGTTGTTGTGGTTGTTGTTATTGTCTTTATCTCCTTTTTCAAGCAGTAGGTCTTCTCCTAGCATATGTTTGTTCTGTACATCCATAATCAGTATTAGATTGATCTAATCAAACAACAAGGTAAACAAAAAAAAATCAATAATGTCCGGCACCCCCTGCCCGAACACTCTTAAGGCATTCGGCACCCCCTAGCCGAACAGCCTTAAGGGCATTCGGTACCCCCTAGCCGAACAGTTTTAAGAGTGTTCAGCTAGGGCCGAGTGTCGAACACCTTTAAGGTTGTTTGACTAGGTGGTGCCGAACACCCTTAAGGGCGTTCGAATATGCAGTGCCGAACTTCACTAGCCAAAAAATGTCAATTTTTCCAACAAAATTTGCTTTAAATCACAAAATTTGAACACCAAAATGCAAAAACATTGGAATGTAACTAAACCCTAACAATAAGTTAACATATAAATTGCAAAAATATAACATTTAAACCTAAAATGAAAGTAAAGAGAAGAGATGTGAATACCTATGCGCCTTTCGGACATTGTTGATGTTGAAGTTGCTACACTGCTGTAAGAGAAGAGGAAGATGATGAAGTTGTCATTAAGAGGAGGTTGTCATTATCGTTATCGTTGCCGAACTGGGGTGGGTGTTTCAATGTGTCGGGAGGGAGGGAATTAGAGTGTGGGTTTCGGGCGGGTGTTTCAATATGAGAAGGGTAGGGGTGTACCTAGTAGAGTTAGTTAATTTTGGGAAAAATATAAGGAAGGGTACAATAGGAAATTAGGGGGTGTTTTAGCTTTTTGGGAGGTTGAAAATATTAGGAGGTGTACTTAGTAAATGGGTGTACTTAGAGATTATGGGGTGTTAATAGCAACTCTCTTAATTAGTGCCTAGTTATGCTCATTAGTAATGAAAAATGATACCCATACTCTTTATTTAACGCTTGTAGAAAAATTTTCTTTCTTAACTATCGTACTAATTGAAAAATATCTATTTGATCGTCGTACTTTCAAATTTGCAATGTGATGATCGTACTTATAATCTATCTAAAGGAGGAGGAGGGAGATGGGAATACTCATTGTCTAAACAAATTGCCACAGCTGGCATCTAACGCTTCCACCGGAGCCAAATCCTAGAGAGAGAAAGTAGAGAGAAGGCGGAGTCTCTTCTCTCTCTCTCTCTCATCATCACTTCCATTTCTATGCATTGAAGTAAGATTTTATTTATTCATTTATTTTAATTCTGGCATCGTCGTACTTTCAAATTTACAAATGTGATGATCGTACTTATAATCTATCTAAAGGAGGAGGAGGGAGAGGGGAATACTCACTATCTAAACAAACTACCACGGCTGGCAGCTAACGCTTCCACCGGAGCCAAATCCTGGGGAGAGAAAGTAGAGAGAAGGCGGAGTCTCTTCTCTCTCTCTCTCTCTCTCTCTCTCTCTCTCTCTCTCATCATCACCTGTTTCTATTGATTGAAGGAAGATTTTATTTATTCATTTATTTTAATTCTGGCAATAACATGATGTAAAAAAAATAATCTTTGGCGTTATTAAATTGCTTTTGTTCTTTTTCAGATCAAATTAATTTTAGACCAATTAAAAACAACAAGAAACAATTTCCACTATTATTCCGCTAGCTCTAATCACTATAATTAATTGTGTATCTATCAATATAAACCATGGAGCAAAAATTAAGAAACTAAGAAAAAATATTTATTATTGTAATTCCTGTCTGATGTGATATTGCTAGTATAGGAGTATATAATTAGAATAATGCTATGGGTACCTAAAGAGTACCAATTTTTTTTGTACCAAATGATGTGTCAGCTGATGTGGTACAAAAAAACAAAATTAAAAATCATATTTAATGCATTACATCAGCTGCCACATCAACTGACATATTATTTGGTGCAAAAAATTTGGTACTCTTTAGGTACGCATAGCATTACTCATATAATTATATGAACTAATGAATAATACTAAATTTAGCAATAAAAGTGGCTTAAACGTTGGCACCAACCAATCAAGGTCGATCAAGATTACCAAATCAACAACATTCAATGATAGTTTAAGGGTCGTTTGGTTAAATCTAAAAATTAAGCTATAAAAACTAATGTCTGAAAAAATAGTGCTAAACATTTTAAGTTATCACTTTTTGACTTAAGATTTTTGTTATTTTATATACTTAATTTTTTAAGTGATGTAATATTGGATTATTAAATAATCTTATTTTTAAAAGAGGATAATTATGTTTTTGACCAAGTACTATGGTCGGGGAGCAGAATTGACAATCGTACTCTCAAAGACCCACTTTTGCCCCATGTACTTGCATAAGTTGGAAACAATTAACACACCCGTTATCTGTCCATCAAAAACTTGACGGCCGTCTGACGGCCATCCAAAAAACTTGACGGCCATCCAAAAACTTGACAGCTTCAAACTATTTCACCTTGTCTGTATTTTCTCTCAAGACCCTTTCATTGCTTCCCCTTATCTATTCGACCCCCCAAAATCTCTCCTGGTGTCATTTCCTACCCATGCCCTGTAATCCTCATATGTACGGACTATGCAATTTCACTTCCATTGCGGTGGGCTCCCAGTTCTACGTTCTCGGTGGGTCGCTTTTTGACATGCGGTCGTATCCGCTTGACCGTCCCTCCCCTTCCTCGTCCGCCTTCCGGTTTGATTTTGGTAGACAGTCTTGGGATTGTCTTCCCCCTATGCTCAATCCTCGTGGAAGCATTGCATATGCAGCGATCCCCAATTCAAATCAAATTCTTTTTGCCGGTGGTGGTTCCCGGCACAACATGTTTAGTGCAGCTGGGAGTAGGATGAGTTCAGTTGGAAATGTAGGATGTTGGGAAGAATGAGTAGGTGGCATTGGATGGGATGCCTCAGTTTCGAGCTGGTTGTGTTGGGGGTTCTTGGTGGCATTGGAAAAGTACATTTGACCGTCAAGTTTTTGGATGGTCGTCAAGTTTTTGGATGGCCGTTAGACGGCCGTCAAGTTTTTGGATGGGCAGATAACGGGTGTGTCAATTGTTTCCAATTTATGCAAGTACATAGGGCAAAAATGGATCTTTGAGAGTACAAATGTCAATTCTACTCCCCGACGATAGTACGTTGATCAAAAACATAATTATCTCTTTTTAAAATTACTTAAAATTTTCTTAATTATGCTCTTAATTAGTTTAAGATATAGGCCCCAAGTGATACAAAATGAGGAAACTGATAAATAAAAAAAATTAACTCGAGTCACGAAACTACCCACTTCCATGGTCGTTGTTGAATGATATTCCATTCTTTCCAAGCCAAAAGTCTACTGTACAGTTTACTTTAAAAAATTATGCTTACAATTTTTATAAAACTTTCAACTTTACCCTTTACATGTGGTACAAACGTATTAACTATGCTAAAATATTTTTATAATTATGTCCAATTTCAATACTACTTGTATATCTCTTAATTATTAGACTTTTCAAATGTGTACTCTTTGAGTGAAACGAAGGGAGTATTTTATCTTATAATTTATCTAATAACATTTCCTTCTGAAGAAAGGATCACATGATACAAAAGTCCTTTAGAACACGAGGACCTCAAAATCACATGATAAGTTTCTTCTGATATGAGAAAAGAATTAGTCTTGCAAGATTGCATGCATCTGTCAGGAAATCCAAGAATCTGTATATTTTGATTTTGTCCATGCTATAGTTCTAATTAATGGTCAATAATTGCGCACATTCCAATGCTTTGGTTTGAAGTTATAAATTAAGAAAAGAAAATAAAAAATTTATGTAAACCAGTGTCTGCTACATGAACTTGTGATATAATCCAAAAAGGCCTTCTCTATATCGTTCAACCAATACAAATTCTGCAATATTGATGATGTTTTCGCAATATAGTAATTTGTTTTTTTCCCGAGCTCCGGAAAAGTGTCCTAGATTATCCTTCTGCCCATGTACCGGTCATAAGTTAGTCAACCTGATAAACGATTACTTGTCAGACCATTGAGAAAACACAAAGGCCATCGGTCAAAAATGGAATCCACCAAATCCACCACCAGGAAAGCCCCCTCCCCCACCTGGGAACCCTCCTTCAAAGTGAAATGTGAACTGTTGGCCCCCTCCTCCAAAAGGATTGAATCCACCGCCACCCATATTCATACCCTCCTCGATGTCTTCCCCGCGGTCATACCTTGTACGTTTATCTTCATCCCCAAGAATCTGCAAATAACACTATAACCATGAGATATACAAGCTCAAGGACACAGTACGAGTGTTTATGTTCAATAGCCCGAGCTGCTCGAGCTTGGTTTAAAGCTCAACTTGTTTTGGGTCGGGGATGAGCTCGAACATGATTTTAGGTTCAAGGTATCAACAACCCCAGCTCCATTCGGGTATAATGAGCTCAGTAATCAAAAAATGTGTACTACAATGTATGTATATTTATACTCCATGTGATTTATAGTATATCTTTGACTTAGGCTCAAGTAAAGCTCCAAGTCGGCTCATTCATAGTGTGTTTCGTGTAGTAATTGAGTTGAGCTCCAAAATAGGCTCCTTGGCTTGATTAAAAGTAAAATAGACGAGCTAGAGTGCTTAAGAGACTCGGCCTGGTTCATTTAGAGGCCCACATGCAGAATCTTCAACAAAAGTTTTTTACTTTAGTTTGAGTGTGAAACATTCATAAGATAAGGGAAAAAGAGGGGGGGGGTGTTGGGAGGAGAGAGAACCTCATAGGCAGCAGCTATTTCTCGGAACTTGGCTTCTGCTTCTTCTCTATTATCTACATTCTTATCAGGGTGCCATTGCAAAGCTAGCTTCTTGTAAGCTTTTTTAATCTCCGATATAGATGCGGTCTTTGAAACTCCTAAAATCTTGTACCAATCCTTCCGCTGGCTCAATTTCAAAGCTTTCTCAGCCTTCATCAGTGTTTCACGAATGTTCATATCCTATAAAATCGGCATATCAGTTTGTGAGTAGTAAGTTACAAATATTAATACACCCTAGCAGAAAGAGGGAAGATATTGAACATCAGAAAGCTAAAACACAAAGAGTACAGTCTAAACAAGTTCATAGTACAAAATCAATTATGATTCTTTTGCTTTGAGCAATAAGAAACCAACTATCACTTCACCAACGAGAACTGAAATGAACTAACTGAGCCTTGATAGTATCTGGCTCAGTTTGCTAAAGCTTTTATTTGTTCAAGCTCGGAGTGGTTCTTGCTTAGCTCCCCTGATGCAGGTGTTAGTTCAAGTTCAACGAGATAGTTACACTGGATGGCATTGCGACCCCCATTTGTCATTCCAACCCAAATTTAATTGGAATATTCATAATTTTTAGTTATTAGGAAATTAGGAGCGCTGTTCTTGACTTGCTTTTGGTTTGAGCATCAGTTATTTTATTGCTTGGGAATTACGTTGTCTGGATGCAACAAACCTCTTCTTGTTCTAACAACACATATTGGTATAAAATGAAAGGGGTTGTCGAAAATATTATTTTATCTACACTTGTCTTTGTAGGTGTGCTTGGCTCTTGGCCTTTCCGTGCTGCATAAGAGCACTAGAGCAAAAAGTCAATCCAATAATTGTTAGAATTCAACACCTTCTGTCTCTGATCCCACATCAGTTGCCAATTTAGTGGAATGGCTCACGGGAGAGGTTCTGATTAGGAGTTCAGACACTCATACAGACTCAGTATTTCAAAATGTTAGGCCCAAAATGTGGAAGTAGAAAGCACAGCCAAACTCATGGCCAACGACAACTCACTACTTCCAAGTGTTCATGAATAGTCATCATCACTCAGTCGACCAAATTATGAACCAAAATGATACTTCCTCACAAGAAAGATCCAAAAGCACATTTGGGTAATTTGGGTATACTTTGGAGTATCTCTAGCTTGTTCAAGTTCCCACTAGTCTATTACTCCCACCGTCCCAAAAAACGTGTCCCCTATTCCATTTTGGGAAGCCCCAAAATAAGTGTCCTCTTTCCCTTTTAGGTAAGTTTTTCTAAACCAATTGTCTATTATATAGAAAAGAAGTGGGTCCCACTGATTTTAATACCACTAGATAATAATATGCGGGCATTAAAGGAAAAGTACACAAAGTCAAATGCTTTCTTTAAATCCATGTAAATTCAATAGGGAACACTTACTATGGGACGGAGGGAGTTATTAATATTATTATTAAGTTTTCTCGTATTGTGGCCATCACAATAACATGCAACAGACGGTCAAACCACCTTCACAACAATTAAAAGTCAGCATACACAGCATGCTTAGAAGCTACCAGATTTGCGTGTATAGCAGTCAAAAGGGAAAACTCCGTTGGCCGCCAACAGGCTTTACCAAAACATTACCAAAGGACATGCAAGCTTCCATAGAAAGGCAAGTTGATTAAAGTTGTCTGAAGTGATGTGACTAAACAAAGAAGAGAAGCATATAAAGTTCTAATATGAAGCCCGTTATCTTACTATAAATATTCTTTTAAGTTGAATAATCATTATGATTGTTCATAAAAACCAACAATCATAATCGATGAGCACATTGCAGCATGGCAGCATCAGTAGAAGCTACCAAATCTACTTCTATAAGCAGAACAGGGGAAAAAGAATCTATATTGGCCAGTATTAGTTAGTCCTCAAGAGGCTTTACCACTTGATACAAGATTCCATAGAAGGATGATTGATGACGTGACCAAACAATCAAGAGAAGCATATAAAGTTAGATGTCTAGCAATTTACTTGGAAATTTTTTTTTTTCCAAAAAACTTAATAAATAGAAAAGAACGTCAACTTTTCCAAATGAATAAGCACTCACTAATTCTGAATGATTGCCATGATGTTAGAGCCAACACCTTCTATGAAAATAAACTTAAGATTACAGCATACTATCATAACAGAATGAGTAGGAATAATATGAATGCTACAGCTTTTTATATGAAAGACTAACCTGAGGAGATTTTTCAGCAGCTGATTTTATATCTGCCACAGCACCCTCCCAATCTTCTGTCAAAAGCTTGGCTTCACACCTCTGAAAAGTATGACTCCAAATTAATTACTCAATACTCTCAGATAAGCTTACAAAAAAAAAAATATATTCAGATTAGCTTTTCGGCATGGGCTACACCTCCATTTTTCAGTCTTCTAGATGAATATTACTTCGATGCAAAGGTATGATTAGGAACCTTTACAGTGCTTTTGAACAGAGCAGCTTTTAACTTCTTTTTCCTAATATACATAATAATAAAAAAAAATTAAAAAACTGAGGCAACAAGAAATATCGATACAGAACCTGAACTAAAGCTTCAATGAGCTCTTCATCAATGTTAAGTGCTTCTGTACAAGTGTTTACAGCATCCTTTCCCCTACCAAGCTTAACCAAGACCTTACACAAACCAAGATGAAGATGCACATTATGTGCAAGATGATTAGGGTCTAAAGCAAGGGCTGCTTTGTAGTCTTCCACCGCAACTCGTAGCTTACCCTTATTTTCATTATCTTCTGCCTGCATAAAAGTTGAGATTTGAGTACAGCCTAAAGTTACACTACAACATGTAGTAAACTTGATGGGCATATAAGCCTTGTAAAAGCTCGCTAGCTTACACTTTTGGTCTTCTTCAGAAGATTTTTCAGTCCAAAGTATGCTTTCTTCAACTCACCGTGCTCAGGGTCTAGGCGAAGACCTTTCTGATAATGCCTGAGAAAACATTAAAACCTTCCATGTCAAAGCTAGGTATGAGTAAAGTAGCTGATTTTATCAAAGTTCTGGGATTTGTTTGGTTTATTGTTATTCCCTATTCTCTTTTATTCTCTTAACATTAAATAACTTCAGGTCAACAAACCTGATAGCTACATCATGATCAGCCAAGTAATAGTAGGCACGTCCGCGAAGCAGTAATGCTTCCAGATTATCCTCATCCTCTTTAAGTATAAATCCGGTCTCAGAAATTGCAGCTGAGTACTCTTTAGATGCTAATAATAAATTCACCTTAAGCATTTTGGCCTGCAACACAGGAACAAAAAGGACAGAATGTAAATTTTGGAAATCCAACATCAAGCTAAAGAAACAAGAAATGAAATGAAAATGGGTAAAGACATGCTTAAATAACATTAGACTAAGTCGGTACCTTTGAGCATGCCGGAGAAAAAACAAGTACAACCTTATCAATAAATTCCAAAGATTTTGTATAATCGCCTGAATCAAAGAGACTGGTAGATGTTTCAAGAGCACTCTTGGCCTGATACAATTGAGAAAGCTCCTTCTCCACAGCTAAATTTCCAGGTTTCATTTCAAGAAACTTTTTGTAGCTTTTCTCCGATTCCTCATATCTACATTAGCCAAAAATTGCCTGAATCATATATGCTTCTAATCAGGAACTAATGTGTGTGAGAGAGAGATAAGGGGAGACGTGAAGAGAGGAACAGAAAGGGGGTGGGCTGATAGAAGAACCTTATTTATCCTAAAAAACCAGAATTAATTTCTGGAACATATGGAGGGACAGTAACTGCTTTTCTTTTAAATAAAGAAGCTATTCAGAAATCAAGCAAATGTGAAATATTTAATAAGTTGAAAAGCACAATAAATTTCATAATGACATGAACTCTGTATGGATAACCAATCTCCATTGTTGAATGCCGTGACAGCATGGACCTAACCCTCTCCTGTTGAAATGATTATGGAGACCACCTTTACACAATGCATTGGTTATAACTAGGGGTGGCAATTTGGGTATAATGGATTGGTTGGGTTTGGGTAAAACCCAAAGTTATCCATAAGCTTAATGGATACTTTTGGGTAGCACCCAAAATTACCCATTAATCTTAAAGGATTATACCCAAAACTTATCCAATACCCAATAATACACAAGGATATTACCCATTAACCTCTACATTAAATTTTCTTTAAACATTTTATCTTTTGTAAGAAAAAAAATGTTTTTCTTTATCCTTATTAACACTTTAATAACAAATCCCATGTTTGTCCCAAAATGAGTGTCTATTTTTGAAATTTTATTGAAGAGAAATGAGATAGTAAGAGATTGGTACCTTAAAAGACGTTTTTTTTTCTTTATTCACTCTATCTTGCGCCAAGCCGATCAAAAGATTATTTTGGGCTACTTCCAAATGATATTCATTATTGGGTAACTTATTGGGTTGTTGGATAAAAACCCAACCCGTTATAGTATTGGGTACTTATCAAGTTACCCATTTAAAACCCATTAAAATATTGGGTACTTAAATGGTTAACCCAATAAGTTATTTTTAATGGGTAAAATGGATGGGTTAGTGGATTGGATAAAAAATTTGCCACCCCTAATTGTAAATCAAGGGGGGGGGGGAGTGGTGGGGACGTTTTAGACATCTAGTAAATTTTGAAGGACAAATTATAACTCTTACTCCCTCCGCCCCGGATAAATGTTCCTAGTGGATAAAACACAGGAATTAAGAAATGTAATTAATGATGTGCTGTAAAATGTGTTCTAACCATAATACCCATGAACATTAATTGAGTTTAACTATTTTAAATAATTGAGTTTCTTTGGAATGTGTTATATTAAATGAAGCTTTAAGGGTATATTAGGAAGAATGGTAGAAATAGGTAGATCAAAAGTCTTTAGGAACATTAGTTGGGACATCCCAAAATAGAAAGTAGGAACATTTATCCGGGACGGAGAGAGTATTAATTATTCTGACGGAAGATTGTGATAGACTGATAGGTTTAGGGCCATATAGCTAATGTTTGCTGCATCGCCCACATTATCTTTGACAGCTCATTTTAGGGCCTAAAGGTGCCTTTAGATGTAAAACGCATACAAAGATACAAGCTTGTTAGCATGAAAGCCTCCAAACTTGTGAAGATTATCTGACAACTTGTTGAGTACAAGTTCTGCAAAGCTAGATCGACTCTATGATCCTACGAACTCAGATTGCATTCTGATAACAGATTTCCGTCATTGTGATGATTGCATGCTGAATCCAATGTCAAATTAAGCAACTCAATATTCTCAAATAACTAACAGATCTATAACCTAAAGGTTAACAAGTGGCAAGCAAAAAGAACTGAGCGCTGTTAGAGAACAATACATTCCCTTATTAAAATAGAGAGTAACAAAAAATTCAAAAGAAAAACCTGCACAACTGACGAAGGATGAATGCTCGACGCCAGTATGCTTCTGAAAGTGTTGGATCCGCATCTATGGCAGTATTAAGATCATTAATTGCCTCGCTATAACGTTTCACCTTTATACTTTGTGAAACTCTCTCAAACAATTCAGCAGCATCACCAGGCTTCCCATCTGCAAAACCATAATAATATAATACAAAGTACTATTAAGTGCCACTAAAATCTCAACAGGCACGGGAAGTTAAGCAAACATTAACGGATTCAACCATTCATGCAGCTAATATTCCTGTTTGGATCACTCGAAGTACCAATAACTGACACAAATTCACTTAGAGACGAGAATCAGCAGAATCAAATAATGAGGAGTTGGGGGTGGGGTTTGGGGGGGATCGTTTCAACTCAAATCATTCTTAGTCCCAACTACTTGACACCATTATTTGCACATTCAAAAAGGAGCACAGTTGTCCAAGCGAAAATTTAAAGGTATCCTAAAATAATAAACTTCCTGGATCAAAAGCATAATTCAAATTGTGATTGGTCATTCACCAAGCGCTTACTAAGTAAGCAAAATCATACCATGACTATACAATTCAGAATCAAAATTGAATTTTTTTTTTGAAGGGTGCCTAGTACTAACAAAGTAGTGATGGCAATCGGGTGGGGTTTGGCCTGTCCCATTTCCATGTGGGGTATTAAAGGAATCTCATATTCCTGCACAACTTGTCGACATTCTAGTTTAAATTAAATATCAAACTCAAGGTCACTATAGCTATATAATTTACAAAAGGGTGGGTATGGCTTTCTCATTCTACTTAGGGTACAAAGACCTTTTCCCCATCCCAACCCATTCCCGTTTTTTCAATTTCCAATCCTGGTGGAGGTGGAGTCTGTTACCATTCCAACTCAAAGTAAAATGCCATCTCGAGTCTCGACGTTATCAAGAAAAGCTAAAACTTTGACATCGTTAATTATGGAGTGACAAAATGAGCAAGTAAGAATGCAATTTAAGCTAAACCTAAATGCCTCAAGTTTAGCGAAATACAGACAATTCCAAATGCTGATTGCCCCATAAAATTATTAATGCTGATTGCACCATAAAATTATTCCTACAGCTACCAAACAATCAATCCCTATCCTACGGTACTCTTAATCATCAACAGAAAAAATCGCATCTTTTACCACAAAATAATTTTCTTTACGACATCTTACAAGCTTCAATATTCAACACACAGCTAAAATTAGATCCCCATAATTCATATTTAATTAACGAATAGAAACCAAACACACACACACACAAAAGCACACATTGTAACTGAAATCAATTAACAGAATGTTAAATTACCTAGGGCGGAGACGAGTGGTTGGAGGAGGAGGAGTTGGCAAGCAAAGACGAAATGCAGGATGAATATCATGAATACAAATCCCCTCCACGCTACCAAATCCATGGCAGTCGCCAACTTCAGCAGCTTCATCATCACTGTTCTCTCTCTCTATTTCAAATCAAATCAAAATCATATATAAGCATATATATATATGTGTGTGTGTAATATTGTCTGTATCTATATGTATACGTTATTGTGAGCTTATATGAAATCGGATTTGGGGATTGTTTTTTGAAGGAACCGAGGAACAGGGGAGGGGGGGCAGGTTTTCTTTTGTTTTTAATCCGACTCCGAGGGTAATAAGGTTTAGCATGTCATTCCACGTTACATGTACCAATTGTTGGATTACACTTGTACTGTGGGCTCACTTGTGGTTGTGTTGCCGTTACCATATCAAATCAGCAACTGCCACATAATGAACTACTCCTACTTTTCTATTTCGAACGCTCTTTTTATTTTTACATTTTAGAACATCTCCGATACTATAATTTAATTTTTCTTAAGGGACATATTTAAACAACATGACCTTTTTTATACATCATTAAAAATATAAAAGATACAAAGTCCTCTTTTTAAACATGTTCCAATACAATATTTCTTTTAAAAAATTATTTGATTTCTTTTAAAATATTTTTTCAAGCGTGACATTATTAAAAATAAAAATTAGATGAAAAGATATTTTTTAGGTGACCCTCTAGAAACAGAGGATCACATAGAGAATGTCTTTCCAACTAAATAACACATTATCTCCATCTCAGGATTAGAAGTTTGCATTGGAATTTTTTTTTTTTTGAAAAAATCTATCTTTTTATGTGTTTAGTATTTTTTACTAGATAGATGATTGCATTGGAAAAGCTCTTATTATACTATTTCAATTGCCTTCTAATTTTAAATACGGTATTGATCTTACATGTCAAGTGAAAAACATGTAATTCCTGTTGACAGGATCCTCCCAAATATTCATTACACGTGTCTTCCACATCAGCTTCGGGTGAGTCCTGAGATCCCTGTTGGCAGTAGAAACTCGGGTCACAGAGTGCACAAGGTTGCTCGTCAAGGTCCTCGTCATGGTCCTCGTATGAAGTCTTCAGGTCACAGAGCTGAGGTTGTCGGTTTAGCCAGACCTCGGCATAATCCATTAATGGCCTCGCCAATGACGAGGTCGCCTCTAGAGCAAGCATTGTTTATCCTCGGCACAGATTAACATCAAAACATTAAATGCTTACTGTTTGTCAGTATCTAACCTGAAAAAATCAAGACATTCTCATTGGAAGAACACATTCCTTCACCATGAAGCTTCGGCGGCATTTATGAGTTTTCCATCTTCCCAGGAAGGAAGCTTCTATTTATCTATTTTATCCTGACAACAGCATGGCCTCATTAATGAGCATTTACTTCTCAGTAATCAAGTGGCTAAATTTATATCATTCTACACACTACCTTCAGCTATAAATACCAAGTATCACCTTCATTTATAACTAGGTGACATTTACTCTAAAACACACAAGTGTTGTAAAACTTGCATTTACGCACTTGCCTACAACACACATTTATTACTCTTCTTGAGATGAATAGAAGGCAGTTTGCCAACTACCTTCCATACACTCAATACACTTGAAACTGACTCTCACGCCGGAGGGTAATAGTCGGGTTAAACCCCCGACACCCCCTAACGGTTGTTTTCTTTGTTAAACAGTTGTAGGCCCAGTCACCCTGTAATAGCTTAGTCCCAACTAAAAAGTCTTTTGAGAGCCGGAGCATCCTGACTGTATACAAGCTGCATACGTAGATCCGACGTCGTGATCACCGATATTCATTTTGGCGCGATCACCCGTGCATTTTAAGATCAATATATGAAATTGAAAAAATTAAAGTTAAAGTTTTTGACTTCTATAGTAGAACTGTCTCGTAAACGTGGAGTAATTAACACCTAATTCACATATCAACTATTAAACAAAAAAAAGAAAAAACCTATACCATGCAAGTATTTATTAAGTACATTTTTTTGAACAAGATAGAAGTTATTCCTATTTTAGAAGAACAAGTGATATTTCTTTGCTTTTGCATTCTTGGTGACTCACTGGCCTTTTGTTTTGACATTGGGCTTTATTTAAACTTGCTTCTTTGTAAGCTCAACTGCGTAGGATTGTTCTTTAAGGCTGCAGATTTTCATTTTTTTTTTTTTGCTCAAACATAGGTAGACACCCACCTATTCCTAGGATAAAACATAACATACGTAAAAGCATGAAAAAAAACTTATCTTGAGTTTTCTTCTTTTTTAGGTCTCATATAATTAGGAGTCTCAGATCTCATACAAGGATTCTCGTTAAATTTCTTGTAAATGATTGCCCTTTGAAAGGTGTAGCATGTATTATTTACAACTTCAACCTAGAATGTCATTGGTAGTTTTGCATCTGAAACATAGTTATTCCTACTTCAAAATTAATGTTCTATTCTTCCATTTTACAATTCCATATATTTTGTAGAGGAGTACTGTAAGTAAGTAAGAGATAGGTTATGTTGTATGCCATGCTCGTCACGATAAACATTAACCAATTTTCTACGTACCTTGATCACTTCTAATCATATTAATGATGGAGACGCCATTCTCATTTTCTCACTAGCTAAATAGTTGATTAAATTGAGAATAAATGTGATTTTTGTAGGCCAAAAGTATAACTAAAAGTGTACCTAGAAAAATCATTAACCTTATATAACTAGTGTATATCATTTCCCTCCCATGCTAATGGTTCGTATTAACCCAAACTAATCCATATGGAGTTGATATGACTAAGCCTTTTGCCCCAACTGTTGACAAATAATTTTTTTTCCCGTAATTCAAGTATTTGGCAGATCTCAAAGTCAAGTTCAGAGACAAAATTGTATATCGTGGTGCTATGTGGTTGTATCCTGCATCTGTTTTCGGTTGGGTCTGGTGTTTGTGACCATTGCTGCTATTTATTCTGAAGTTGTTTTGGTATGTAGACTAACACGGCATGCTCGGTGTTTGTGACCATTGCGTGCTCGGTACTTGTGAGCGCAGGAGTATGATCTTCCTTCAAAGTCTTGCTACTTGATCCAACTGACGTAGGAGGATAGCAATCGTGCTCATCAGGGGATTAGTTGATTGTAGTTACGTCAGACACAAGATAGCCATCACACTTAGGAAAATCCTGTATTAATTGTAATGGTTATTGGTTAGGATGAAAGAAAAAATCAGCTTTTATTTGGTTTTACTTTGATAGAAACTTGATGTACAATAACATTAGTATATGATCAGAAGATGATTAGCTTTTTAGAGCTTCACGAGTAGCCATTAACCGCAAGTTTGTCAAAGAGTATAATGAATAATGCTACATATAGCTAGAGAACATATGATCAAGATGTATATATAAATATATAATAGATCTAAAATGGCATATTGGCATTGGAATGTGAATGATGCAATGTAACGGGCGTAGATTCTAGATAATTACCATGAAGCAGAAATGAGATGGTTTGAAGTTTTCAATCATATGAACAACTATGTGTTGAAAAGAAATGATGTTCAAATTATATACTTTCTAACGCTTGTGAATCTTAAGAGCGAGTGATTTAGTTCATTTAATTAACTTTTGTTTTGGATGTATATCTCGGAATCAAACGTGTGCCTGCACGTGTAATCATGCACAGTAGCTGAAGCTTAGGAGCATTTCAAGATTGAGCTATTTTAGCCTAAGTGTTCAAGGAGATTGAACTAGTCTTTACTGTAAGATAAATTTTACACTTTTGAACAGGCATGGGGTTGTTTATCAATTCCCACTTTGATGTATTTGGCCTTCTGTACATACTTACCGTCGGTTCTAATATTTTTGCATACATACCTAGCTAGTACTCTCTTCAGCTTGGTTATTCGTCTCTGCGGTGTGCTGCAATCTCTAGCAAAATTCACAAAGCATGCAACTTGAATTAACACGAATACTTTTAGGCGATTGTATGGTACCACTTCCCCGCACCGTACATTAGGTTGCTATATTTGCCTATTCCTCTTGTTACTGTAGTATTTTCCTCCAGTGCAACTGACCAATTTAATAGAAACATAATAGTAGAAGGTTAAGCTGTTAGAGTAGAATGCCCGGAGCTCCAATTTGATTGGATTTTATTCTACGTGTAAGACAATTTTATTGGAATTTATATTTATATAAGAAGGCATTTCTTTATCTTATATTTTTATATTAAGTGTTTATAAATATTTAATAAAGTCTTTAGACCATTTTTTAGCTATGGGGCATGGTTGCGCATTTGATGGTAATCATGGAAAATGCTTCTAAGGCTTTGGTTTTAAAATTGGTTCTAAGTCGGTTTACTTTTCAAGACAAGGACATTGAAAAGCCTTGTGAGACTTATGCGTATGATGCGTGTTCGTATGACGAGGATGTTGCACTCCATTAATATCAGCGTTGTGACACGAGTGCATATATGCAGGTGCTTGTTAGAGAATAAGTTTACTAAACATGACCCGTTGGAAAATTTTAAATGAAAATTTCAATAGTCAAATTAAGAATTTTCACGTTGTGATAGTACATGATTAGTCCTCGAATTTGAGGTACGATAGTAGCCTTGTGTATATCCTATAACACTTTAATTTACTTACTGATTGCTTGACAATCGCAATTAAAGGGGTATTTTGGGTATTGCACTGGTGTGCATGGAGGTTAATCAGTAGCCAACATAGAATTTGACACTTGTCAGATGATAATTGAATTTCCTGTGTTTTTCATAGTTCATGATTCGAAGACCTTGGGCAAGGCATGATGAATTTGATTCATAAATGAATCACTGGCACTTAAAATGGAATCACAGTTATTAAATCAATTGGATTTTGACTTATAATCCATGTCCTAGATTTAATCGAAAAATTAGATGTCGAAAGGACCGTACATGTATGCACTCGCAATTGAAATAGGTTTTCTCGCTATTTCACCTACTGCTAGACATTCGTGCTACTTGCTAGGTGTTTCCACGATTTGTAGGTTCTTGAAATTAAGGAGTTAATTTCAAGTATATTAACTAATCGGATTATTTAATAGAATTAATTGTTATTCATAATTTACAAAATTATTGTAAGTCTACAACTAGCATTAGTTGTGAACCTAAAGGGTCATACACTGAAAATGGAAGGATTTATTTGTTCAATCAAGGATTATTCCAAATTGTTGGACGCAGTTGATTAGTAGAGATTAATTGATGGATGAAATTGATTCGATCAATTTAATTAAATTTGGGCTCGGTCAATTAATTTAGATTAATTGATGAAATTTTATTAAAAGTCTAAACCCAATATTTAATTAAGCCCGTTAAGAGAGCCCATCTTGTTAATTTAAAAGAAATAAAAATGAGGGGTTGTATTGCTAATATTAAATAAATATTATTTTAATAAGTCAATATATGGTAATAATAATATTACCATATCTTCTGTTAAAGATTGTATCTCTTCTAAGCCAAAGAGGCTTGGCCCAATAGGCCCATTTGATTTGTTCCATTTGATTGGTTTGTTTGTAAGCCCATTTGGGTATAAATATATATGTTTGTAATAGGATCAAATACACCAATCAATAACAATTTTACAGTTTCTCTATTTTTTCTCTTTTAACTGTTTTTCTCTCTTCTCTCTCTCCTTGTTCTGCAACAACTTCCACGCCTCCGGCCACCACCGTCTATGGTGGTGGTCCGGCACCCTTCACATATAATACAAAATTAACATGGTATCAAAGCCATACATCCGTTCCAAATTCGCTTCCGCAAATCACAAAATCCATTCGAATTTGGAATGGATTTTGAAACCCTAACCTTCTCTGTAACTGCCCCCAAATTCTCCGACGCTAAATATCACTCCCAGATTAACTCTGTTGCAATTTTCTAGTGTTCTTGCACATTGTATTCCTCCCTGGCCAATCCATTCATGAAACCCCCTAATCTTTCGGAAAATACGAACTCGCCTTCTTCATCTTCGCTATCTCTTCTCTACAAACTCTAGAATTCTAAATCTCTCTTCAAATCAGTGTGTTGTTCTTCGAAAATTCGAAGGCTTCTTCGATTACTTCTTGATGATGATGACGGCATCCTGATTCTCCTCATTGGGTTTCTCTCTTCTTTGTTTCTGGGTTCGAACATGGCATCAATTGAAAACCCGAATCTTAATTCCTGAAACGGCGACGTTGACGTCATCGGCGAGTCAAAGGGACATTGTCAAAGGGGAAACTAACTGGGATAGAAGGAATGAAGACGAAGGTCTTGGTATGGGTTAAGGTCACCAGTGTGGCTGTTGAGAGCTACAAGTCTGATAAAGTATGGTTTACTGCTGGCGTGAAGAAATCAAGGCCCAAAGATGCTTATGAAATGCCCTGTAATGCAATCAGAGTAGAAGACTTTTGCGTTTTTTGTGGCTTTGTGGATCTGATCGTTTGACAACGGTGGCGGCGGCGGTGGCTTGAAAGCTTGAATTCAATCGACAGCCTGCAAGTAAGCTTGAATTCAATCGACAGCCTGCAAGTAAGCTTGAATTCAATCGACAGCCTGCAAGTACTTGCGGTTTCTTCCGTTTGCTTTTGTTTAATAAATCCCGATCTTGAGAGTCTAAACCCAATTCTTGTTGATCTTGACGGGTTTGGAAAATTTGAGGATTGTTATCAGTGGGTTGTTGTTTGTCCTTCTACGCCAGTCCATCTTGCATTACTATACTGAGATTTCCCCATCATTGTGCTTCTTTGATTGATCTGAGTATTGTTTTGAATCACCGAGTTGACTCGGTTGAAGATTTGGTTGCCCTGAGTTGACTCATCCGAGTCGGATGAGTCACTCAACTATTGAGTTCAGAAATATTTGCTGAATTTCTTTGATTACTAAAGTCAAATAATGACTTGGTTTACGTATCTCTTTGTGGACGGTATTCGATCCACGACATTTTGACTTCTTGGATAAGAAGATGTTTTTGAGGACAAAAAAGTTCGATTTGGGCTTCTCCTTTGTCTTATTTCTGCCAATTATTCGAGTAAGCTTTTCGGGGATTGGCTCCTGCTTGGGCTTCTCAACATTATCTACTTCTATAGTTGTTCAGGGTGATTCGATTTTTTGGGCTCCGCACAACCTGCTAGTCTTCGTGTCGAAGATTTGTCTCTATTAGGCCTAAGAGGCCCGTTTGATTGCATCTCTCCAACTCGTACTCTTTACAAAAGTTGCGTGTACGAGTTGAGGGGGAGTGTTAAAGATTGTATCTCTTCTAAGCCAAAGAGGCTTGGCCCAATAGGCCCATTTGATTTGTTCCATTTGATTGGTTTGTTTGTAAGCCCATTTGGGTATAAATATATATGTTTGTAATAGGGGTGTAAATGGTTGGGTTTGGTTCGGTTTATACCAAAACCACAAACCGAACTGCCTCCTATCGGTTACATTTTTTTCAAACCGAACCGAACCGCCTGAGACTCGAAACCGAACCGAACCGAACCATTCGGTTTGGTTTGGTTCGGTTCGGTTTTATGGTTCAAAGAAATTTATTTTTTGATTAATTTTTTTTTCAAAACCACTGAAGAGATATTGAAAAAGAAAAAGTCAATGTCAATTTTCAAATATTTAAAAAGAAGAAGAAGAAATTTGAGACTAATTTCGTTAAAGTCGAGAGGTATCTTACGATGGTTAAGAGTATATTTTGGTTCTATAAAGTGTGAGAAAGAATATTAGAGAGGTGAAGGGAGAGAACTAGATGAGAGGGACAATGACAGACTAATGGTGAGGGACGACATTGCGTTGAGGTGAGAAAAAAAGAGAGAGGTGAGAGACAAAGGCGTGAGATTACCATCTTTACTCTTAGGTTTTTAAGATTTCAGTAAACAATTCAAAATTTTCAAGACAAATCAAATGACTATTAATAACAAGAATAAGATTATATATATACAAGAATATTATATATATATATATATATATTTAATGGTTTGGTTTGGTTTCACCCCTAAAATCACAAACCGAACCAAACCGATCGGTTTATAAAATTTGCAAACCATGACCGAACCACCCTAGTCTAAAACCAAACCAAACTGCTCGGTTTGGTTCGGTTTCGCGGTTCGGCGGTTTAAATTTACACCCCTAGTTTGTAATAGGATCAAATACATCAATCAATAACAATTTTACAGTTTCTCTATTTTTTCTCTTTTAACTGTTTTTCTCTCTTCTCTCTCTCCTTGTTCTGCAACAACTTCCACGCCTCCGGCCACCACCGTCTATGGTGGTGGTTCGGCACCCTTCACACATAATACAAAATTAACATCTTCCTTCTAATGAATCTAGACACAACTGTGTATACATTAGTTATAGTACACATTAGGGTTTTGATTTAATTAGAAGGAGTTATATTAGAATACAATAAGTAAAAAAAAAAAAAAAAAAAGACCGTTTTGTGATCTTTTTGAAGTAGAAAACGGCTGGCCCCCTTATGCTGAGATAATCATCTTTGATATTCTTCCTTGAGTTAGAGCCCGTTTGGTCGAGCGTTTTGGCTAAAACGCAGCGTATTTGCAAAAAATGTGTTTCAATACTGCGGCAGAAAACGCTGAAATTCCCAGCTTTTTCCCAAAACGCATGTTTTAAAACGCTACTAGAAAAAAAAAAACGCTGAAATTCTCAGCTTTTTCCCAAAACGCATGTTTTAAAACGCTACTAGAAAAAAAAGCTGCGTATTGAAGTGATATCCCAAACGTATTTATAAAGAAAGACCTCCGTTTTTAAAACACTGCGCTTTTTAAAACGCTGCTTTTTTAAAACACTGCGTTTTGTAAACGCTGTATCAAACGGGCTTTTATTTATTCTCTCAAGCAAGAACAAATCAAAAACTCCCTTTTGGTTTTATATTGTTAAACAAAACGGATTAAAATTGCTAACGAAATTTTGATTCGGTGATTCCGTTCGTTCGTGTGGACTATCTTTAGAGGAGGGGCGTGTGGACCTCTACGAGTTAAGGATTGAAGATTTTGCCGGTAATTGATTGCCTCCACATTTTCATCAAAAGGAAGCTTTAAGGAAGCGTTTTCGGTAAGAACCCAAAACTCTTCTTTATCACTTGCACAACATGTGCGATCGTTAAATCGCTATGTAAATCGGGTGCTAATGTCTAACGTATATTGTATACACATTTTATAAAATTTTAAATTTTACTGTAATTAACCCCGCGATATAACAAACCCAACATAAGCAAGTCAATTTAGTCATGCTCATACTGAAATTAGATAAAAGTTGGGACCGATGTGCAGAAGCCCACGTAACCATTCCTCAAATCTGTTTTTTTCCGTATGTCACTTAAAACATTTGTATTATCCAGATTAATTAAACTCGGCAAACATTACTATATTGATTATTACTTATAAATGAAAAAACTTAATAATGCATATACATACCTTAAAATCTAGATGGAAAATGAGGTTTACAATTGAATCAAATAGCTGCAATTTAGCAATTCAACCTTTAAAGTTTAAACTATCGATGCAACAAAGATCTGTGAAAACTCGCGGACTCAAATAGCTAAGCTATGAATCGATTCCAACGGAGTTGTTGTTGTTTTTTTCTTTTTCGCTATTGCGGTATCGAGCAACGACCAAAGAAGAGCAGAAATTCTCCTGCAAGATGTCGCTGCTTAGGACCAGAACCTTTGAATATTTTGTCCCACCCTTGGGGTCACTTTTTTCTACACCTCCATTTGATATAAGAATATAAGATCCCGCGAAACCTATATAAACCTTATTCCCTGTTCGACCTCCGAAATTGAAACCTTAAACACCTCCGTCGCTCTCCGCCTCACCGTCGTGTCTGCCCCCTGCCTGTATAAAAAAATTACTATAAAAATGGCTGTAGAAGGAAATCACGCACCCGTAGGCCCTCTTCGTAACTTAGAGCTCCGTCTCCTCAGCTGCACTCTCCCGCCGTCCTCGTCGTCCGCCGTGGATTCGTCAAATCGCGCTCCTCCTCCAGTACCGTCGTCCAAGTACGAGACGATGTCGTGTAGTGATCATCATCATAATAATCTGCATTCCTTGATTGAAGACGTGCTTACATTAATAGAGTCTGGACACTACTTGCGAGCTCTATCCTCCGATGCCTCCCGATCAATCTTCAACTTTGACTTGTTCAAGGAGGCTTCCTTCCAAGATTATTCGGCCAATCGATTCTATTCCGAATTCATTATCAACTGTGCCACATCATTCATCACTGGTGACGGCGATAATGTTGTAGACAAGAGTTACAGGGCGTTTCTAGTTATGATGATTGCTGTCGCAGCTTTTCTTTCCTTCACTCAATCCAATTTTACTGGGTAATCACACTATCAGTCTCTTAATTGATTTATTCCTTCTTTCACTCATTATTCACCCTGTTCCAAACCTAAAAAAAAAAAAGTTGGAATTTTGATTTTCGAACAAAAATTGACAAGTAAGTAATATAGTTTTATTCCATAGAGCTCATTAAAAGTTTATTAACTTGTTAAGTATCAATCCTAAGAAAGGTCTAATAAGTTGACTTTAAATGAGATTATCTGTTTTGGGACTGACGGAGTAGACTCAATTCATATATTTTGCAGTCCAGTAGAGAGTTTACCGGTGATGCCTTTGATGGGGGCATTGGCATTGAGGGAGGAGGGAGGTCCTGGTGGTGGTTGGGCAGAGTGGGAAGCTTGGGCACGCAATGAGTTAATGTCGGCTGGTTCTCACTTGCGTGGGAAATTCTCTAATTTACAAGTACGTAACTGTTTTCTGTTTCTCTTACTTCTGTTTACTACTTTTGTTATGCTCGTTAGTTGTTATTGTTACTCTATTGCTGCTTCTTTTGTTAATATAGTTGTACTTTTGTCAATATAGTAGTACTTGGCAGTGGCCATAAAAATGTAGTTATGTAAGAGTAATGCTAGAGTTACCAAATGAGTACCAAATTGTGCACAAAATGATGTCACATCTTATGTGTCATCTTATTTGACATCTTATAGGCTCTACTTTGAATATAAAGTGTAGCCAACAAGATGATGCATAAGAAGCCACGTCATTTGGTGCCTAAAATTTGATACTCATTTGGTGGATGTAGCATTACTCCCTTTAATAATTCAAGTTATTGGTTTAGGGTGGTTGTTATTGTTGCTTAACCTGTATCCTAAAGTTTCCTAAAAGAAAACATAATCATTCCCCTTCAGAATGGCAATGGCAGGAGAAAATGGGGAATACTCGATCCTCCCTCTCTCCCAAAGAACGAGTCATACCTTCCTCTTTCGGGGTTCTACTCAGAGTTCCTTTTGAAAAATTAAGCTTGCAATCCTCATAACGTTCTAATTTACTCCTCATGTATGAAATAAACAAGTTGGTTACAGCATAAGATGGTTATTGTACTGTTACTTCCCGAGGCAATTTTTTTTTAATCTTAAATGAATTTGGAATCATGCAATGGTTTTGGCTGGAAAGTCGTTATCATCCAAAAAGTTTTTTTCCATGGACTGTAATCGTAAAGTTGTTGACTTTTTCATTTCATTCTTCACCCCTACCTTATATAAGCATATTGCTTCGATCAGATTTCATTATTAGATACCTCTATGTGCTTAGCTCTGAAGCTATGCTAGAATTTTTGGGCTTAGACTTCAAATTTAGACGCTCCATCAACAAGATGTCTAGGTCAGTGTTAGAGGAGAAAGTTGTTAGTCTCCCACTAAGTTTCCTTTTCCCGATCAATCAAATCGGAATTTGCATTTGATTGGGTAGTCGTGACCAGTCGATAGAAGTAGTTAAACACTGATATTTATTGTTTCAAACTATCTTTTGGTATGAAGAGCATTTTTTTTGAGATAAGATGAAGATGTACAAACAGGACATCTCTAGGTCCTCCAATTAACAAAAAGGTGGCAAAGAGAAAAGATATATAATCCTGAATTGCGGAGAGTCCTCCAATCTATGAGAACACTTAAATCACAGCGCTGAAGTGACTTTAGAAGGCCTGGCTCCACAACCTAGAGTTTAGCTAAGGAATGTCAACAACAACTAGAAAGGAATGTGTTGATTCTTGAAATTTGTAGTTTTTCTCTTTGTCCAAGTCCTCCAAAATACCTACAAAGAAACCCCATTCAAGAGTCTTCCTGTGTTTCTCGACCTAGAATCCCTTAAACTTCAGATGATGCGTGTAACCGTGTAGGGAAACCCCATATGGCTTCTCAGGATCCCTTAACAGTGACAACTGAGAATATGAAGTATGGAAAAATATAAAGTGAAGTGGGGTTGAGCACTGTTTGCATGCATACTTATCACAACATCTAGCTTGGGATAGCCTATAAATATGAATTTCCCCTTTCCTGGGCTCAATCAATCAATACACATAGGATGTACATAAAATAAGCTGGAGCTATGAAGGAACCAAAAATATAGTAATCTTTACCCTATAAGTTTATGGGAAGGCAATGCTACAAATGTTAGCAGTTAATTCATCTTGTTATCTGTTGACATATGCATCTGTCCTTCACAATTTACTGAATAACGTATAAGTATGTGTTGGGCTTACAACAACACCAAGCGTTATCACAGGAGATTGATATCCTAATCTTATTATGAAGACATGAGTCAGATTAGCATCACTTCCACTTTGCACGACTTTAATTGGCCTAAATGCTGGTTATAAATAGATGGATGGATATTTTTCTTGCTCTTATATTTTATATGACTTTTCTTCTTTATTTGATGTAAGCCCCTCTGTGTTTCAGTATATAGTGTTCGCGAAGATATTGCTGATGAGGATGAAAGATTTATCATTAGAAGGAAGCTTTGAAACCATTTATGAAAATAGAAGCATCTCGTGGTGGTTGGCAAGGCTCGTATTCGGTCAACAGAAAATGCTGGATGAGAACTCTTCTTCTTTGTTTGTCTTGTTGAAAGTATTTACGTCGGAAAGTTTACATCATTTTGATACTTTGGAAAAAGTTCAAAGTTACTGGGGTGCTAAGTTACAGAGAGAAGAAGCTCTGACTATGGTCTCCATGCTTCATCTAGAAGTGGGAACAATGGAACTTACTTATGGGCGGGTTGATTCTGCCAGGTGAGTCAACTCATGCAAAGTACAAAATTGGAAACATAGTTGAATGTTTATTTCTTCGCGAAGTCTCTTAGTTATTCATTCTAAATGCAATATCTTTGGCCCCTGCATGATTTATCATACCTTAGCATTTCTTATTCTAGAGTGTTTTAGATCTATAATGTGCTTTTACATTTATAGAGTTGTCCCTCCACATGTGGCCCCTCATCGTGATGGCCATGATGGTCATATGTTCAGGGGGAGGTGGAAGGGGTTATCGAGAAAATTTGAGCACTTGCATGCATCACTGGAAAATTTTGGTTTGCTTGATGACATAATGATATTGAATATCACGATGATCATTGTCAAGGCTCAAGACTAAAGATGATGATGAGCACCAGGACTAATAATTGTCCCTCAACTTTACACTAATTACACAAACAACATCCATTGCATATATGCGTCTTGTTGTGTATTAAGTTTGGTGATAAAGATAAGAAGATTTTATCGATGCAAGGTAGTTCTGCAGTATTAAGGAGCATTTGGATGGAGTGAGATTCTAAGATTTGGGATTGGTACCTCCTGTTAGGTTGTTGGAGGATAGCCTTGTTTATTTTGCGTTGGGTGCATTTGGATAAGGTCTTTGGGCATGGGAATTTACTTTGAGAAGAGATTTAGGCTTCATTTAGAAATCCCTTGTCTGTCTTGTACAAAGTGGGTAATTGACGAATTGCTAGAGATTTCTGATCAGGGTTTTGGGATGCAAAAGAAAAATGATATCCATCCCCAATCCTTTATTTATGAGCATGACGAATGCCAAAATCGTTGAAATTTGACATAAAATTTTTTTAATGGCAAAGTGGCAGAGATCAGATTTTCAACTGTCCCTTCTAATTGGACTCTCCCTTGTCACTTATCATCGCATGAACATCATCATCAGACCTCTGTCAGGATCTTCTCTCACCATGTCAATTATCAACTATTTCATCAACTACTACAAGCACTCCGATCTCCTTTTATTTTTCCCCATCATCAAATGTCCCTCCTCTACATCTCTTCACTTTCAAAGCTTTTGCGATCTTGTTTGTACATCTCCAGCCATGTATATATGGTTGTGCAGATGTGAGTCATATGACTTATCTCTTTTGTCTACATGTCTGTCTATATAGACAGAAGATATAAGTCACATCGACACACACACACATATACTGACACATTATGCCCTCGCATAGTTGCCTATGAACAAGGAGAACCGTGACTTGGGATGTGCTAAAGTACCCTTGTGTCTTTTAATACTTACCCAGAAAGTTACTTATTAATGATGAGATTCGAAAAGGACAGAATTTTGAACCTGGTATCAATACCGAACCCAAACCTGAACCTACACCCAACCCCACAAAAAGAAGAAAAGAAAGTGAATTGGAACATTGTGCTTGCCTCACTTTCCATTCTGTGATGGTGCAGGGGCTGAAATGCTTGTGTGTTGTGATCATATAGGGTTTTCCCGTGAGATTGCTGCATTACCTTAGGTTGTGCTAGATTCTTACTATGCCTCTGGTACTTTTGCCAATGAAATTTAATGGGAGTGGGTAAGAGGAATGATTTCCTAATAATATGTCCTGTGGATCCTTTTATCAGTATGTGGGAACTGAATTGGTTGGGCTTTAAGGGTGTGGAAGATTGTTGTTGGGGTAAATGTGCTTACATTTCATTTCTCAATCTTTTATTTGTTGGAATCTCTTCGAGTCTCATGGAGTGGTGTTGGTAGTAAGGGACCTAAGGGTGATACTCACCTCCATTTGGAGGTTTTGATTCTATACCTTGTGATAAATAGCCGTGGATTATTATGGCATGCCTTCCTCGTTTATCTTGAATATATTTATCTCTTACATAATCAGTCGACTTCCACCCTGACCTCTACCGCAGTACATGTATTGTTTACTGAGATACCTATCTGCGTCAGGGTTCATTTTCAGACAGCTGAATCAGCATCTAGTCTCCAGTTTTCTTTAAGTGGAGCTCTGGGATATCGCACAGTGCATCAGGTATACTATTTTGAGGCACTACTTGGAAACTTATCTAGAAAGCTGCCACTTTGTAGCTTTGTGACGGTTTTCCTGGATGCAGGTGGAACCCAAGGCGCAACTTTTACTTGTTGCAGGCACAAGTGCTATAAATGGCAGTGATATATGCCCTACAGTTGACATCAACCTTCCGCAAAATGTTTCTACACTTAGCAAAGATTGTTTGCTTGGACAAGATACTGAAATTTTTGAAGCTTCTGATGTCTTGATGATCCCTAGATTCGTAGAAACTAATAAAAGTTCTGCAATTAGAGCAGAAGGTGGTAAAAATGGACCTGTCTCTAGTTTGACGACTGTTCAACAAGCATTGATTTTAGCACAATGTATTTCTATTGAAAAGATTTCTCGGCAGGATGATATGCAAAGTAAGCTTCCTGAATTTTTGAATTATATTCTATTTATTGTTGTTCTCCGATTTTATGCAAAGTGGACTGTTTTATGGAATTGTTTGAAATGTATCACATTATCAAGTGCCTTGATCCTCCTTAATTAGATATAGAACATTATTGGTGGTTCATCCAGAGAGCAACATCTTGCTTAGCAGGTTTATTTTTTCTAAATGTTGTTTTTTTCCTTTTGAAAAATTTATTGGATATTATGGTCTACGCCAAGACTCGAAGTAGCTTATGAAACTACCTGATCTTCTTGTGATCCACAAACATTGGACTGGATTTTTGACTATGGAGAAGGTACAGAAAGAAAAGAAATACAAAAATTGGTCTCTTTGAAAAACATTATCTTTTATGCCATGAATATCGACTATGTGGTTTCCAGTATCAGAATATTAATTGGATATAGCTGAGTACTTGCATCTTTTCCTCATAACTATGCTTTTGTTTCAGGGTGGGAAATGGCCCCGTACATAGAGGCAATTGATTCTCAGCAGTCGTCGTGCTTCATAGTAAGTAGGCCAAGTTCATCTCCTTCCAATTAATGAAATCATTATTGGCCTCAGTTCTGTTTAATATTTTGTTGTATTCTTATGGAATCCTTAGCAGATTGTTCTGTTATTTTGGACTATTACAAAATTTATGGAAATTGCACATGCCAAGCATATATGTTTCTTCCACCTACTTTTTGACTGTTCTGCATGAATGTATGCAATAGGCCCTTGGATTTACGAATCTAAGAAGTGGGTTCTCATTTTCCCTTTGAATGACTGATCTTGTGTGGAGAATACTATTAGCTTCCTTTCATACCTTTATTTTTGCTGGTTAACTTGCTTATCTGTTCATTATCTGTGAAGAGATTTGAGCACCGGTAGCGGTACTAGTTTTGTTGGAGGCAGTGAATGTTTCCCTTAGATGATCCAACAAAACAAGGTACCTGTAGTTTACACGGGGGGACCAAATGATATATAGTGGTCTGATTAATGTAAAGTTTGACTATATTTCTCTGATAAGTTAAGGTTACATTATTACTATGCCTCATATATCTGAAATAGATCAGCCTCCCGTTGCAAGACGTTCTACAATTCTCTTTTGTTCGTTTGCCTTGTGATTTTGAAGTGATATGTATACCCCCTTTCAGGTCCAGTTTTTCTGTGACATATTACGTATCCGATGGGAGTCAAACCGCAGTCGCACAAAGGAGAGGGCTTTGCTTATGATGGAAAAACTGGTATGATAATCTCGTTATCATGATTTTTTTGTTGATCTATTGACCAGCCTTTGCTTACGATGGATAACCTGGTATATTAACTCCTTGATATGCTTTTTTTTTGATCTTTTGAATCATCTGTTTTTTGTTTTATTTTTTGTTTGTCTTGTATTTGGGATTATGCATTCCACAACAATCACCTTATTCATAGAAGTCCATGGCACATATGTATTTCTACAAGATAACGAAGTCGATCAGTTTGTGCAGTTGAGATTTTGGGACCAACTTCTGAATTGATTATTCTATCTCCTGATTATGGGGATGTCTCAAGTTGGATAGCTAGCTAGTTAAGGATAGGGACTTTGATGATAGGGGTTCTGAGGAGCATGTATGGATTCTCAAGGGGCAGACACTTTGGGTCCTTGTTCTGGGGCTCTAATTGGCAATGTGGGGTGTTTGCTGTCCTTTGGTGCATTTGGAAGGAAAGAAACTCCAGAATTTTTAGGGATTAGGCATTGTCGAAGACGCTGTGGAATTGAGTTGTTTTTGGGCATCCCTTAGGGTGCTGGCCAGGGTAGCTTTCCATGGGGTTCCATTAGCAGAGATTCGGTGTTTATGCTTTCCTGCTCTAATTTTTCTTGTTCCTTGTATTTATTGTTTTCCTTTTGCTCTTAATTTGATGGATTTCTCATCCTTCTTTTATTCTCTTTTATTTAATCTAATCCAATTCTTTTCTGAGAAAAAAAAAAGTTTTACCCATTAGCAGAGAAGGGCAAACCACTTCCTAGTTTGATATGGCTATCAAGGAAGTTGAAGATAGGAGAGGAAGAACAAACGATAACATTATTACTGATGAAGGTTTTGTCTGGACATTTGGATTAAGTTGAAAAGATTCTATCTTTGGAAAAGCTCAATCTTGAAGCTGACTTTGAGCTGGTTCTCCACGAACTTTGGATGGAAGATTGCAGGAGGCTCATGGATTTGTCTCCTAATGGAACTATTTAGATGGGATTAAGTCAGTGAGAAAAGGGCTAGCAGTATCTGTGTCTGCATGTGCGTGATGAAGAGAAAGAACTTGATTCTCTGAGGCGGAGTATAGGTGGCGTGCTTCGGCTTCATTAAGTTGAGTAATACATGGTGCTAGGAATTCAGTATCCTCGAAGCAACTTTCTTTCATAGGCAAAAGTAATTGCTTAGAGTGAGTGTACTTGGTCTTTGAACAGGAAATGATGGCAAGACTAATGCCCACTGAATTTTAAGTTTGCGAACCAGAAATGATTTCCAGATTCTGTAAGGTTATTGGTGTGTTAATGTTTTGCTTTCTGAAGTACAGCCAGTGGTAACAAATGTTTTGCAATTTGATTGTTGTTTTAGGCTTGCTTGCATAGGGGAAAAATGAGATGGCTTGATTGTTTTAATTGTGAAAAATGACATTGTGACTTGGTAGGACTAAAATCATGCATAATGGATAGTTTAATGACCAAAAAAACTACAGCCTAGCACACAAGCTATTTTGCAATTTCAACCAGGTGCAGTGATGACAGGTATTTACTATTAAAAAGGTTATCGTAGATTCTCATTCAGTCTGTGCTTTTTTGCTTCAGATCCAGCATATTGGTGAACCATTTCCTGGAGTTGCAGAAAGGATATATGTTTGTTATGGTGTTCAGGTCCCCAGTATACTTGAGCTGCGAAGGTATAGTATCTCTCTATACTATCTATTTAGATTTCTGTATATAAAAAGGGTTGTTAATTTGCCACCTTGGACTTAGGTAGTTAATTTCTTTCATAATTCCTGTACATCCATCGACCAATACGTCTATAATAAAGTGCACACTTCTCATATTCGTTAAGTAGGAAAGAAGCGGAAAATGTACTATTGCATCTTGTATACTTCATCCAGCAATGGTTCTCCCTCCTCTGTGGTTTTAGTTTTCTATAGTCAAAGGTAGCACCAACCCCTGCCATTATGCATGAATTCCTCTTGATTGGCGCATATAACTGCCTAGAGTGAGTAGTTCATTCAGGGGAGGTGCTCTGCTGGCATGATTCACAGATAATGTGTGGGTTATACGGGCTGCTTCTAATGCACTAGTGCTCTGGTAGGTTTCAGATCTGTGTTAGTTAAATCAGATGCAAGTATAGCCTTAGCTGGATGTAGCTTATGTATAAAATAAATTTCGAATAACATTTCTTGATTCCATGGCAAGACACATTTTTACTGCTATTGTTGTTGCGCAAATCCTATCATAAGGGTCACTCATATTATCACTATGAGGGCCAGATGAAATTTGGTGATCACTTGAGGTGATTGGGACACCTGCACTGATGCAGGAGTCAGGACACATGTCTGGGCTGTTTGCCAACTGTAAATAGGATCTGATTATTAAGGTTTTGGGTTTCTGAAGTTAGGACTCAAAAGGGTTTAGCATTTACAGGACTAAAGGGGAAAGGAAAACAAAAGGAGGAGGATAAATTAGGAGATAAGCCTAGGCATCACACCCAATAGAAAGATGCATCACATGAAAATACAGCACTCAACTTGTTTTTTTCTATTTTGATAAGTATAAAACACTCAAATATTCTCCATTCATTAACTAACTGCTGAGTTCAGGGACTACAGTTCAATATATAAAGAGTGGGGCTATTAACACCCTTTTCTTAAATACACCCACCATCTTCATTTCTAACCCATCTAAATACTAAATACATACCCCCTATATTTTCTATTTTACCCCTCTTAAAATATTCCCTCTTAAGATACACACAAATTCCCTCTCTTTTCTTGCACCCGCACCCCCCCAATTGAACTCATATGGATCTCCCCATTGAATATCATAGCAGCAGCAACAACTCTGAGCAACACCAACAAATCCGGGGAAAAAAAAAAGAAAAGAGGAAGAACAAATGAAGTCAACACCTACTTACCTCCGATTGACGGCGAGCAGCGAACGACAAAAACAAAATGGAGACAAGCAGCTCACTCACTCTCACCTCTGAGCTTTCGATTATCTTCTCGAGCTCCGATGTCTCTTTGTGAGATCAATTAGCAACAAGGTCAATTTAAAAAAGAAAAAAAAAAACCGAAGTGCAAGAAGGAGAAGATATAACACATACCACAGAGGCAACACTCCAAAGGCACTTTCACTTTCCTCTAATTTGGTGCTGTTTGGCTGAACATCAAAAGACTGTTCAGCTAACCCTAACCGAACAAGCTAGTGATGTTTGGCTAGCCCTAACCGAACAAGCCATGTTCGGCTAACCCTAACCGAATATGACTGGTTTGTTTGGTTAGGGCTAGCCGAACATCACTGGCTTGACTAAGGGGGTGTATTTAGAAGGACTAAGGAGAACAAGGTCCTTTGAAATGATGACATTTTTAAAAGAAAGGGGGGTGTATTTAGAGGTAAAGGGGGTGTTAATAGCCCCACTCTATATAAAAAAGGATACGACTTGGGCCCCAAGCATTGAATTCTGAAACTAAATCTAGCAGCCCACACAACCCACAAGCTTTGCCTCGAGTTCTAAAAATAAATGTGGCAGCCCCACAGTTATAGTCCTAAGACAAATTACATAATTGCCCTTATTGAAGAAACTTCAAGAAAAAGACAATTGGAACCAAGAGATAGTTAAGAAAGGCAAAACCAATAGACTAGTAAATCTCCCAAAGCTCTAAGTTGAAATGCATTTATCCAATCTTTCTTGGGCCTCTTTAATTGCATCATGCACATACCTTCGGATCACCTTGTTTTGTAATTATGTTTTTGGCAGGAAAGGTTTTTTTTTTTCCCCATATAGTAAGAGAATTACTTAAGTAGAGATTCCATTGTCATTGGCTCTGTATTAATTTGCATTCTTTCCTTCTAGGTGAATATCAGATGCAATAATGCAGTTTGTATCTATTTGAATTTTATATAACTATGACCACGTCATTATGATCTCACAGGACACAAGATAACCACTTAAAGTTGTTTGGCATAACTATGATCACACTACAATATAATTGGCCTACCTTGTAATGTTTTGGTTTATAATATCTGATGCATTACCCTATTTTATCTTGGGTCAACACATTAAAATAATACTTTCTCATTTCACGTTTTTAGGAAATATGGTGATCTTTTGGTGCGTTGTGGCTTGATCGGCGAGGCAGTTAAGGTGTATGAGGATCTTGAATTATGGGATAAAGTAATAGTTTGTTACAGGTATTGGGATTGTCGCTGCCTTCTAGAAATGACGTCTTGCTACTTGTTGTGTTCTCTGTTTATTTTTAGCTATTGACTTGAGGGTATCATGACAAATTATGATCCATGCAGCTTACTGGAGAAGAGAGCTGCGGCGGTAGAGCTCATTAAGAGACGGCTATCTGAAAGCCCAAATGACCCAAAGCTATGGTATGTAAGTTTGTTTTTTTACTCTTTATTCTTCATCTTTTTGGAACAAAAAGATACTTTGTTGATAAGGACAACTGAGGACATCCAGCCTTCCACTAGATAAAGCTCCGCTGCAAACAAGAAGGAAGAATGGAAAAAACAAAATGAGATTATTTTGTATTGTTTATGTTGCTTGATCAGAATGTTCAGTTGTATTCTTTTTGCTGATAGTGATCCCAAGTTTCTTAGAGCAATCATATGAATCTGGACGGGGTCGTAACCTAAAACATATGTGATCTAAGTTTGCTTGAAATAAGTCGTGTTTTCTTATAGTTTTACACCATATATAGAGTTTGAGAATAGAGAAATTTAGTTATCGTTAATTTACCTCGAATTTGTTAAATTTTAGGCTTACCAGCATCTGTTCCACTAATCGTCAGCTTGGGGAATGCATTTGCTACCAATAGCGGTAGATTTATTATTATTATTAAATTTTTTGTTTGTTGGTGTTAATGATAATTGTATGATTTTGTCTCTTCAGGGCAATATAATATATTAATATATGCAGTTCACTGTTTGAGACTTGTTAGTGATTAATGACACTCAGAAGGTTCTCTTGAAACAGATGAATGAGGGATTGAGATGTTAGTTCAAAAACAAATTTGTGGTCAAATTGAATAAGAAATGCCAAAACATGAGAGGGATTATTCCATAATATGCTATAAACTAAGCTTTCTATGCTAAAATGAGAATCGATAAGTTTGGCATCACCTGTATGGTTGGGATTCTAATATCAGGGATTGGTGTCCTATGCTAGTCCCTGGGAACTTGTTCAAAAGGTCTTTATTTGTTTACAGCTCATGTTCGCTTCTTCATTGGGAATGGCTCTCGGCTTCGCTGTTGAGGCATTACTGGGCTTTGGAATGCTCCTATTTCTACTCTATATCCCACTATCATTGGGGGATACGATAACATCTCTTAGGATTTACACCTTTTTTTTTCTTCAAAGTTTTAATGATAGAGAGTTAGTTGATCTTGCTTCCTTCTTGGTTCAATTATCTGTCTGAGAAGCAGATGAACAGATTTGGATTTCGACCGTACATCGATTTTTTCTTCTAGATCCTTTATAGCTTACCTCATTCATTCTATAAATCCATCTACGTCCTCAGTTGTGGGTTTCATTTGCATATCCAAGGTGCCTTTTGAATTTAACGCTTTGGTTTGGGCTCTAGAACGAGGCTTAATACTAGTGACTTCCTGCTGGTGGACATGCCTCACAAGGTTATCTCGACCAACTTTTTTGTTCTTTGCAGACAACATAGTGAATCCAAGGATCTCCCTTTTTTGCTTTGCTCTTTCACATGGAAGATGTTGGAATTGGAGGGTTTTTATTTGTCCTTTCTGTGGGTTTCGGCGATGGTTTCAGTGGTTGCTATTTTGGACTTATGTAGAGATTGGAGGGTTGTTCTGAGCTGATGCTTCAGCTCTTCTCTCTCTCTCTCTCTGTTTTTTCTTCCCCACTAGCTTCTAAGTGGACTGCTTCTCTGTGTTTCCTCCTTTTCTCTTATGATAGAACTTATCTTATCCCCCCAAAAAAAAAAAAAAAAAAAGAAGAAAAAAAGAAGAAGAAAAAACTATAAACTAAAGTCATGCGATGCAATCTGAATGCAATATGATCAAGGATAGAGGGTGAAAAGAGAAATTCTGAAGTAGTACTGGGGAAAAAACTAATGAGTGGTGTTTTATTCATGCACACACTCTTTCTGAAATATACCAAGAAAACACTTTATAAAAACTTGAAAGGCTCAAAAATTTTAATTAAAGGATATAGTCCTATAAGGATTAGGATACGCTTCTTAATTTGTGCCTTGCCACTTGTTGTATTGGTTCCGTATGTTTGCTCATACTTTGCTCCATTTACTAGAGCTTACTGAATACATTACCAAATGCCACACATGTGATACTTGTTTAGATTTGGAGAAATTTTATCTGTATCCTTTGGTGGATCTTTGTAGTTTAGTAGTGCTTTTACTCAAGTTCCATTTCTTTTGTTACCCTTGCAATTTTTGAATGATAACTCAGCAAATCTAAAAAGTGATGACCTATTTGCATTACTATTTATCATAAAGAATCATTTCATTGTCTAGGTGTTTTCTGGGTGATGTCACTAATGATGACTCCTGTTATAGAAAAGCCCTAGAAGTGTCAGATAACAAGTCGGCTCGAGCAAAGGTGATCTGAGTAACAACCAGCCTCTGCTCTTTGGTCTTATCATCACATTTTTCAAGTCCTTAATCCTCTTTTTCTTTCCCAATCTTTCGTGCAGCGATCTCTTGCTCGCAGTGCATGCAAAAAGGGTGAATATGAGACGTCAAAAATACTATGGTGTGATAAAATCCTTGTTGTTTTATTTTTTATTTTTACTTTATTATTTAACATACCAGGATTCAGTGGCTTTCTCTTGGTTTTATGTTAACAGGGAGTCTGCAATGGCATTGAATTCTTTATATCCAGATGATGGCTGGTTTGCACTTGGTTATGTTGCCTTAAAGGTTTCCTGCATTATGTTGATTTTGAATCATTTAGGGTTTGCCCTGATACATGTGAACATCTTTCAAATTTTATCCGTTAAATGCTGAAAGTTTTTCTTGTTCATCATATTGCCTTGTGATTCTTTTCTCTTTTTGGGCTTACAAATGTCTCCTAATACAGACTAGAGATTTTGACACGTCACTGGATGCATTTAAACGTGCTGTTCAACTTGATCCAGAAAATGGCGACGCTTGGGCTAATATCGCTTCTTTGTATGTTCCTCTCTTTTCATAGGATCTTCTTAATCTATTTTCTTACTTTTGTGTATATATATATATATATATATATATATATATATGTTTGCTATGGATCCACTAATTTCTGAACTGTCAGGATTTATGACAGACTATTTCTTAGAATTATTACCTGCATTTTTACTCTTGCTCTTCATATAAGCAACTTGTTAAGTTACCAATTCATCCAAAAGCTTAGGCTGTTAGAGAGGGACCCAATAATGTATATCAAGCCTAACACTCCCCCTCACGTGTGGGGCCCAGCAATGTATATCAAGCCTAAGACTCCCCCTCACGTGTGACCCGTCTTCATGTGGAGTCATAAACAAACATGCCTCACCGGGGCATCACAAACCAAACACATTGCCAAGTTGCCAACACATGTACTCACAAGATCTTGCCAAACCAGAGCTTTGATACCATGTTAAGGTACCAACTCATCTAAAAGCTTAAGCCATTAGAGAGGGGCCCAACAATGTATATCAAGCCTAACACAACTGATGTAAGTGGTTTGCGTGAAAGCTATTTAATGCTCTAGCCAAGTAGACAACCTGATTTTTTTGATCCAGATCTGTCTAAACTATTAGCTGGTGAACTTGTATTGAAACCCTTAACTCCTGCAACTCAACTAAAATACTCTAAGGACCTTATAATTACTCAATAATAATCCTAACAATAATCAATGAGCAATCTTTCATTTCTAATTTATTTGATTATCAGTTCGGCATCATTCTTATGAACATTTAAGAAAACTCGGGCTTGAGCTTTGTAATGATGGAAATATGAAGTTGTGAACATGGAGGCCTTCGCAATGGCGAAACGAGAAACACTCATTAGCATCAAGCTGCTTAAATCGAAAAATTAATATGATGAGGATTGCCAAGTCATAGATATATTTAAATTGCTTGGGCCATGAGTATAAAGCACAAGCGCTGCATCCTCTTTTTGTGGGCCTCACTGTTTGTATGCGGCTTGTTGAGCTTGTTGAAGGTGCTTGAGATGTTTATCTGGCTTATTTGTTGTAGCTTTGGCTTTAGGATCCTCTTGTGGCCTGGCATGAATTGATGGGTCATCATGTAGTATGCGTGCGGCATTTGTTGGTAAAACGTTGGGCGTAAAGGGTGTGTTCACTTATTCAATTAAAGTTACGATCATAGAAAAAAACTTCCTTTTCGTATGACATATAGCATATCCATATGAAGCCAAAATATTCTGTAGTAGAACCCATAGTATCTAAGATTGAGGATGAACTCACATGCAAGTTTCAGTTCGTCAAGCCTCTTGTTTGAAACCATGTTGATGAAGGTTTCCTTCTGAACAATAACCTCGGGAACTTCTGTTTGCATCCAACAGATGCATGCTAACTACTGGATCCTTTCATCTTACCCATGTGTTATGACAAAATTCCAGACGAAAGAAACTTATAGCAAGGACTTCTCAGCTTATATAAATGCCAAGTTGGTTCAGGAATAAGATCAATGAGGTTTTAACTCTCCCCAGTTTAATTTGGAAGAAATGAACCCAGAAACAGTCATTTAAGTCAGTTCACCCTCTACAAATTGCTGTGAATTGGCACTGGGGTGTATTTTGTGCATGTCTTAGACCTGTATCAGCAATGCATGGATACGACATACATTGGCGATAGTAAAAGTAAAACCACATTCAAAATTGCCCGGAGAAGATTAGTGTTAGAAGGATCACTGATGAGAGATCACTATCTGGTTTAGCTTCTCTTTGAGTCAAGATGGAGGCTTGGAAATATTGAATGTTGACATATAGAAAAGGGTGGAGAAGGGTTTAGGCAGCGATGGTTGTGAATAATAGTAGCTATCGAGTCACTGGGACTGCTGAAATTGATAATGGGGAAGTGGAACTGATAGTGACTGTTTGGAGGTGTAGAAGATAGAATGAAGATGGCTGATCTTACAATATAGTTGAGAAAGGAGAAGCTATGATGTTGTTTTCCTGTGGTTTCATGATATATGTTGGCAAGCGTGTTTCTTGATGACAATTGGCAAAAATGATTGTCTTAATCAAGTATAGGTGGGGTTTCTATTATCCGTAATAATGATGAAGACCGTCAAGTGTAGTTGCAGTGTGATGGCAACTTTAGAAAAGGGGACATCTCTTTGGCTCTCAATCTGGGCTTAGTATGGACAGGAACATTATGACGATGGCGAGACTGTGATTCGGCGGAAACAATGGGGAGGGTCTCAGCGATTAGGATGGGATAGCTGTTAAGGATTATATCAGTAAGTGAGGGGTTTTAGTGTTGTGACTCCATTGATGATTGTGAGTGGCATTAATGTTAACTATATGAAGGAGTAGAAGATAAAATGTAGAAGAATGAAGATGGTGGATTTGTGTGATCAAGCTCACAAAGGGAGACTGAGGATGCAGTTTTGCAAAGAGACCTTGGTTGGTATCATCGACATCTTTCAGTAGAAAGGTTATTGGAAAATACAATTATTTTATCTGAGAAAAAATGGGTTGCAAATATGTAAGGTGATGACAGAGCTAGTTGAGTGCAGTTTGTGGATTGTAGAATGATAGTGGGTTGCAGAAAAGGACTTGTTTCAATGAAGGAGATCATAGGATCTTGCTTTTGCTATGATACCGATTCACCCACTATGAAATGAGAGGGACTCAACACTTGAGGTGTTTTGCAAAATCTAATGAGGTTGATCACCAATTTGAAGGACAAGCTTATTCTCAATAACTAGGAGAATGTATACCAAAAAAAAAGGGCAAACTACACAAATGGTTCGTCTAGTTTATAGGTTTTTTGCATTTCGTCCCTATACAATTTTTTTTTTTGCTAGTCGTCCTTGTAGCAACCAATTGTAACGCAATTGGTCCTTCCGTCTAGTTCCGTTAGATTTTGGCCGTTAAGTCCAGACACATGCCTTTCATGTGCATTTGGGGAAGGGCAAAATTGTCATTTCACTTAAAAAAGTACAGGGACCAACCCATGATATACTAAAACTTTGTGTAATATTAGAAATCCAAAGGGGTCCAACTGAAAAAGAATTGCACTGCCTTCACAATTCGCCCATTGTCGTCTTATTCGGTAATGAAAAGCCTCCATTTACATTCTTAGGCATCATTTTTCACCAACGATTTCACCGACGAAACACTTGCCCGGAGATAAATTTCTTAAACAACAATTATGTTCATCTGAAATCCAATATATTATATTATGTTCTTTAATTTTTCATTTTGCCCTTTTCTTTAACTTTATAAATCCCCATCCCCTGTTTATACATGTTCATCTGGGCATCGCACAGCGAGAAAACACACACATACATCCACATATAACAGGGATAAGAGAGAGAGAGAGAGAGAGAGAGAGAGAGAGAGAGAGAGAGAGAGAGAGAGAGAGAGAGAGAGAGAGAGATTTTACAAGTGTAAGTGGTAGGAGTAGCGAAACTTAAGTTTTTTTCACAACCATTAGGGCCAAAGATGTAAACTTGGAAAGTGGAGCTGTCAATAAGCCAGAAAGCAAGAAAGTCCCCAACTTCTGCTTTGGTTTCTTTAACAAAATCAAGCCAACCCTTGCCAAAACAATATTTTTCTCCATTTATTTCAGTCTTCACTCTCCATTTTCATCCAAAATGAGTTTCGAACTGCCCATTCTCTTTTGTGGTGAAACCATTCCTTCCAGTTCTATGTGATTGAGAAGGAGAGAGAAAGTTGAGGGGATTTGATTTGATTGCAAGTGTTAATTCTTTTCTGATAACAGATTTGGAAGAAGCTCAAGAATTCAATGCAGCAATTATTGTTAGGTAGAATCACTAGTCAGAAGATTTGTTGTAGAGGCTTTTACACAAGAATGGCAACACCCATTAAGAATGTGCAGATCTACTCTTTATAGTCTATGACTCTATGGCATCTGTTAATCCAAAAGTGGAATTTGGAGTAATTCAAATCGGGGGAGAGAGAGAGGAGAGACCACAAAGGGAAGGGAGGGGAGGGAGGGGAGGGGTGGGTTGGGTAGAGAGACAATGGTGGGTGGTGCCGACAGGGTGGTGAAGTGGTGGTGGGTTGGGGATGAAGGAATTAGATGGTGGTTGCTTCCCTTTCTTTGAATCTCAAGTGAAATGGGGTAGCTCAATTGTTGACCGATATTTATGTTTCAAGATTGGTCCTTGTACTTTCCAAAATGAAATGATTATTTTACCCTTCCCCAAATGCATGTGCGAAGCACGTGTATGCACTTAACGGCCGAAAATTAACAGAAGTAAATGGAAGGACCATTTGTGTTAAAGGTCCTCAGTTTAGGGACCATTTGTAAGGTGTAAGGACGAAAAGCAAAAAACCCATAAACTAGAGGGACCATTTGTGTAGTTTGCCAAAAATTTTTTTTTTTAACTAGGAGAACATAAATCCAGATATGAATCTTAGACACTGGCGGGGGAACTTGTATAGAAAAACTAACTGATGTGACTTGGTTAACTGATTTAGGTAGGGATTGGAGAGTGGTGCTCAATTAACTGCTACCTTTGGTTGCTTTCATTTGCCACGTCACTCTTGGTTCTTGTGCTTTTTCTTTCTTTACTTTATCTCTTGGTGGACACATTGTCCATCTTCTCCTATGCGTCTATCCTTCTTATCTAATATATACTTCTTTTATAAAAAATAAAAGAATCGCCCGAAGCACCTAATAGAATTCGTATCAAATACAACAGAAACCAATAATATACAAATAAATGAAATCCTAAGTGTAACCTATGCGTAACCCTTTATAGGCAATGATAAAGTCTTGAGTTTCCTTTAAATTAAATGTGTATATATATATATATATATATATATATATATATATATATATGTCATCAGGCAGGAGTCACTTTCCTCATTTACATTCACTAAATCTTGTGAGGTGCTGCTGCAATATAAGTTATCCATACTACTTTCAAGTTTTTGTTTAACGTGAGTGCGAATTTGTTGTTACTATTATTTGATTTTGTTATCTTAGGTCTGTGTTAATAATCAAGCTTCTGTTCACTGACCTACTGGATGGTCTCAACCCATTAAGATAGGCCATTGTCTCTCACAAGTGAGGGGAAATAAGGTTAAGTTAGAGAGTAATGGATCAGAACTAGAATTAATAGTAATAGTATATCCTTTTGGCAGTCCATATATGCTGCTAGTACTGCAAGTTCGTAAGTGTCCACCATGTGAACTTAAAAGTCTTCAAGACCAGGGCACTCATAGTAACTACTGATATTAGCCAGAAAGTTTTGAATTCCTTTCATGAAATTTGACTCCTGTTCCTTGGAAGCTCTTATCAGTTGACTTATTTACACGTGGAATGTCCCTTACAAGCACGGGGCACTTCCTTCCCAAATCAGTTCAACGTGAGACTGCGAAGTGTTTAGCTAGGGCCATACTGTGGTAGTTATTCACAAGGAGATGTGACAATTCAAGAGAGGCTCCATCCATTATTTTCCATGAAAAGAGATAGCTTCTGCTGGCTGAAATTTAAGGATGTCATCTACTCAACCCTCCTGAAATCTGATTATTGATATCTCATTGAGATACTGGGGAGATTTGAGGAAGAGGTTAGTTCTAAGCCTATATTTTAGAAGAAAACCTACCTCGAAGAAGTAGACATTCATCCGTGAACCAAATTCCCCATTCTCATAAAAGAATGTGGGACCAGCAATTATGATGTTGAAATTGATGAAGAATCTTGCAGACCCTGTCCGTGAGTCTTTCATCGGGAACATCTGAATCAGTTAAGGGAAATGTTATCTTTAAACTTAGTGCGGGTTCTTCTTGTCGCAGACACCAGATAAGTGGGGCAAATGCCAAGTTGAGTTGAGCAGGTGATATTTGTTTATTTTCCTTCCCTATTTCTTTATTCTTTTGACCCAGAGTAGTTTCTGCCTAGGCACCTGTCAGCCTCACTACCTTGCGAGCTTTAACACCACACAAACATTGAAAAATGCGATGAATTCTTACTCTACGTGAAAGGATTGGTCCGATAGCGACATGGAGAAGAGAATTGGGAGGCAAAGGAAGCAAATCATTGCTAAACAACAACTGGGTGGTTCGAGACTCTTTACAAAGTGGGATTGTTTCTAAAATGAGTAGCTGCTATTGACTATCAGCTCCCCTGAGGCATGAATATGCCGAATCAATTCAATAAGCCTGTTTTTCCGTGTGTTCAATTCTAAAATATGGGAGTGCCCTGAGGCTACCATGTATCAAAAAGTAGCCCCTACTTTTAGTCTGCTAGGCATGGGCCACAAGTTTCTGTAGCCAGAAAACTTGCTAGACATTAAGAATACTCCAAATTTTGCGTGTACGTAAAAAACCAGTGGCTATTTTCCTTATCAACTGAACAGAAAGTTCTAGTTTCAGCCTTGTGTTTTGTGAAGCAAAGTGCTTCAGCGTTATGCTTGAAGCAAGTACAGCTGATTCGAAGTGCACAGGGATGCAACTTGCATTCAAATGTGTCATGTTTGCCGGCATGAAGAGAAAAATATGCTTCTTCCATGCCATTCTGTTTTGCCCCACGTCAACTTGTGCCTTCACTTTTTGGTCCTTAGGTTATTTTTCAAATACGAACAACTCAGACTTTAACCCTTTTCAAAAAAATAAAATAGAATAAAAAAAATAATAAAAAAACTATTTTAAGCACTTAGCATTGTGAAAGATGTGAAATAGTTGTATTTGTTTCACCAGACTGTTGTGCTCTATTTATATCTTGGTGTGGAGTGTTACTTGTGAATATGTTCTATAAATGTAAAGAACTATCTGAGTAAAACCAAAAACCATGTTAATGGGTCTAAAGTCATATTTCTGGCACTTTTTAGTAGAAGGTATTGCAGATAAGAAAGCTCGTACCAAATAATGAATATGGTTTCTAGTTTTCAAGCCTTTGTGATGTTTGATTTGTATTATTTTTTTCATAATTAGCAGATAATAATATATTTTATCAACTCTACAGGCTTGTGATGAAGAATAAAAACAAAGAAGCTTTTATTGCTCTCAAGGAAGCATTGAAGTTCAAGTTCGTATCCTTCTGTTTCCTCTCTGCCTTTCTCTCTCTTGTCCATGTTTCCCTTATACTGTTGTTATGTGGCACTAAAACTTTGCATGACTGGCTGCAGGCGGAACAGCTGGAAGCTGTGGGAGAACTACAGCCATGTTGCTGCAGATATCAACAACTTTGGTCAGGTAATAAAATTCATGATTGCTTATTGCCAATTTCCTCTCAAAACTCGATTGTGGCCTTCATTATGGTCAAAGTTTTAGCACCCTATCCCACATTTGGCAAAGCAAAAATAAATGAGAAAGTGAGTATACAAGCTCACTCTCATTTATTTTAAAATAATTAATACTCTGTTCACGGGTCGAATAAAATTCCTGATGAAGGCAAACATCATTATAGTAACTATATGTAAGGACATAAGATATCAACTGTGGAGTAAGTTATAGTTTAACTAAACTATTGCGCATTCATGGAAAATATAGGGGATTGAGGATAGATCATGACTGAATATAAGAAGTTGTGGTGTAAGTTATAGTTTAACTAAACAAATGTGCATTCACAGAAAGTCTAGGGGATTGAGGATAGACCATGAGTAAGAATAAGAAGTTGGTGTCGAGGTGTATGAACAAAAGTAGAGATGTTACTTTTGCTAAATAAAAAACATGAAGGCCTAAGAATCTAAGAAAGATAAGGCAATTAGCCATGGTAGAAAAGCTATTTTAAGTCGTTCATTGAGCACAATGTGGCAAGTTGTTTGAAGACAAATATAATAATAAGCTTTGGAAAGTGAACAATTGCTTTAGTCAAGATATTAAAGATCATTATCATATTAAAATAGCATGATAAAACATAAGGGCTTCTGGAGAAGGCAGAATTGCTTTTGGTGATAGGTGGAGAGGTCTTGGTCCAGCGGTTGTTGGAACTTTTGCTTGACTGGTATGTTTGTTGTCAATATGTCTCATGTTATATGAGCTAGTAGTTTGACCCGTCTGTTGATGATTTTATAGCCTATGATATGTTCACCAGAAATCCTTCTTGTATCAATAGATCTCTCTAAATCAAAAATGTTCAAGCACCTTGTAAATTAAGTAAACCAATGATTACAGATTCAACAATAAACTGCCTTGTGTCCATAATGTTTACAATCACCCTTTTCATAGTTACTGTATTCCCTGGTCATTTCTATTCAATGTTTCAGTTTCTGGTTCTGATATAAGCTATACTTATTCATGGCATTTTGGACACTTAAACTAGCATGGCATAGATTCGCGCAAGTGATTGTTTAATTCTATTTGACAACAATGTGATGATCCCAATGCAGGCAATGGAAGCTGTAAAGAAAGTGTTAGATATGACTGACAATAAAAGAATTAATTATGCAATATTAGAGAGGGCGATGCAAGAGATTGAAGTGCAATCTAAGTCTTCTATGACTACCAACAATCATCATGATAACAGAGACATTTGTGATAAATATGATGACGGTAATGATGGTCTGTTGACGTGTTCAGATTTTGGCTTGGCAAGACCACAGGGAGATGGACTTTTGATGGAGTTGCTTGGGAATGTCTTACAACAGGTGCCCTACCCTTGAATGATTTTTGTTGTTTGCTTTCAGAATCCTCTAACAAGTGCCTTAAGGGAACTTTTAAGGATCTCTTTTTCTTCTGGAAAGTTTTCATATTGGAATTCACGATAGTGGCACTGAAATTCTTAGTATTTGTGAAATGAGTAGGACTATAGTTAAAGCAGGATCCTGAACAAGTGCCTTAAGACACTTTTTAGCATTGTCCTTTGTTTTTCATCTTCCTTTCTTTAGTCTCCCTTTACCTCTATTCTTTTAGCTAGTTTGCAGGTCAACTATGGTTCTTGTCATTTTCATACTCTTTCACTCTCTTGTTTACACTATCACATGCTTTTACATGTGTTTACTTAGGTCTAATGCATATAGGGTCAAATATATGTCTATCTCATCTTTTCTGCTTTTTGTTTATGTTTTAATACGTCTCATTCACTTTCTAATTGAACTGATATGTATACAGAAATAGAATCATACTTGTACCCGCTTGTTTTCTGCCAAATTTGTGATCCTAGCTTAAAAATGAATCGATTTACTTCTAGACATTCTTAAACAAAAATCTGAAGTAAGCATGAGTCAAGATCCTTAATCAGGATTTAGTTTGTTTGAGTCCATCCCATAGTAGTGGGTAGCAGGGAAAGACAGTCTGCCGCTGGTCAATGGGTTTTAGGGGGATACATAGCTTTTCCTGACAGAAAAGATAATTATTTTCAATTTTTGTTTTCTGGACATCACTATTTATAATTAGTGTTTCTTTGCACATAGATGGAGAACAGTGGTGGGGGAGCTGAAACATTGGGATTACGTGCAAGATGGTACAAAGTCAAAGGGGATCTTACAATGTGCGCTGAAAAACTCGTAAAGCAAGTTAGAGCATACCAGGTATTGCCTTTGCGATAATACTTTGTATGGTGTAGTTTGTGGTCGGAGTTAACTACACTTGAGCAGCCTACGTGGACGAAGAAATCCATGCAAAAGTAGTTTGAGTAGTCCACAAACCCTATTGTGTGCTAGAGAGCAATGGATTCTGCTAACAAGTGCCCCTATTGCTCTAGTTAATAATCCTAATCTATTGTCCGCATTGGGAAGCAACAATAATGCATTGGGGAGTGTTTCCAATGCAGATAATTTCTTAATTAAGATTACTAAGTAGTGCCACAAGGGCACTAGAGAGCAAAACCCTCACATTATATTGCTTACTCTATTAGATGTCGTTATTTAGATCATGTTAGATGTACTGTTTTTAAAACATGTTAGTTACTTCAGAAACTTTAGTGGCTGCACTTGATCTGAATGAGCCGTAAAGATCTACCTCAAACTTTCATTTTTTCCACTTTTTCATTCTTTCAAGTATATGACACGGCAATCAAATCAAACATTAATTACTATGACACTTTTTAGTTTTATTGATTGGTTGTGAAGCCTTACTTTTTCAGTATACACACTGGTCTGTCGTTTATGGGATGGATATTATTATTACTACTACTACCACTACTTTCGTTAGCAGCAAACTCGGTTATTCCTACCGTTGGTATATACACTCATACACACCCTTGAAGTTCAGTTCCAAATGTCAGATATATGGTGGGTTATGGTGTACGGGGGTCCAGTTCTAGGAGTCCTGCAGGATGGGGTTACTCCTTTCTACAATTCATTCCCTCAGCCTTTTCAGTTCATCAGTTGTCTTTGTGGGTTCATGCTCTGGTTTCTTGCTCATGAGCTGTTGACGGGAATTACATAGCCTGGAATTGCTATAATTAAGGAACCTAAATCATAATCACTCTGAAGAGCTTACTACCTGCCTTATGTTCTGTAAGATATTCCAATTCATTGTATTCAGATCCCAGATCCCTGGGATCACTCCTATTTGTCCTTGTATGTCTATTTTGAAAGTGATTGTTTTTGAATATGTTGCAAACATGTGGCCCATATAAAGCTTCAAACCCTGCATGTGTTATATGGTGCCAGACATTTTGATTTTTTTATTATATCGACCTTTGATGGTGATTTCTGTTTAGAGTCTTTAAGGTCTTTTAGGAAGCTTGGAGGTGCTCACATTTGGTGGTTTTGAGGTTGCTTCAGAAGTTGTACTTGGCTTTGGATTTTTTTGGGAGGTATCTTCCTTGGACATTGGATGAAAAGGAACGGTTGAATCCTCAAATTTATCACATTACCTAGAGCTAGGTGTTCCCTGTCTTCTTGGCATCCTTCTGCTGTTTGGCCTTGAAGCTTTTCGGGGCATTTCCTTAGAGACTAGCAACTTATGCTTCTCTGTTTCACAGAAACAACTGTGTCCTTAATTATTTGCAATCCGTGCTGGTTATAGTCTTCCCTGCCTTTAGCATTGCTGTTAATATTGGTGTTGCTGTTCTTCCCAATTGGCATTCTTAATGGTCTACGGAGTTGTATGTGTCCAAACAATTTTATCCAATTTTTATAATTTAACTCCAACCAGGAATGCTTTTTGCTTGATTTTCTTTTTCATTTTTCATTTCTATAACTTTTCTTAGTGTGTCTGAGGTGAAGATTGCACAACAAAGACGAAATAGGTTAGCCTTTGAACTTGTATTGAAGCTTGAAAGTGCATAGGTGATGTAGGTGTGTCTAGGCTAGCAAAGCTGATGAATAAGATTATGGTATTTTAGCTGGCAAAGATAACGATGCTTATTTAGCCTCCTTATGGTCTTCGGATATGGGGGATTTTGAGGGAGTCGATATCTTCTAGATCTTTGTAGGAATTGGAAGCGTACTTTTCAGTTTGCTGTATTGCTCTAGTTCTTTTTTTCTTTTCTTTCCTTTCATTTTTCTTGATCTCTTTGATTATTATCAGGTCCTTCCAATTGTTCCTTTGCAGATTCCCTGTTCACTTTGTGCATTCTTCTCTCGTTCTAGTTAATAAAATCACTGCTCTTAGCACAGACCAAAAAAAAAAAGGAAAGAAAAGATTGTGATGTTCAAGAGAATGCCTGATGACTGGAGGAAGAGCAATATAGTTTCAATTTGCAAACATAGGAGATATTCAAACTTTTACAAATTATAATGGTACAAGAGCAATGACTTAAAACAATGAAACTTAGGTGTAGAATTGTTGAGAATACTCTAAAACCTGAAACATTGTATCCAAAAATAGGAAGCTGTGGACAGAGAAAAAAGGATTTGCTTGTGGTCTTTATCAAATTAGAGAAGGTGTATGTTCGAATGCCTAGAGATGATTTGGTGGTTATAAAGAAGAATGAACTAAAACTGATGCACAGTGATGTGATCAAGTAGATGTTTTTGGAGCTATGGTTATAGTTAGAACCTCAAGAAGAAAAACTTAGTCAATTCTTTCAATTATGATAGGAATACATTATACATAGAGGACCAGCCGTATGCCCTTATCTTTTTCCTTAGTGATGGATTGATTTACTAAACATATGCAAGAGGAGATACCGCAGGGCCTATTATTTCCTGTCCTTATTGATGAGTTGAAAGCGAGGTTTAATGCTAAGATGGAAAATTTCTCTGGAACTTTAGAAGTAAGAGTGATCAAAGTAAGTAGAAAAAATGTTATGGGATGCGACTTTAGCAACAGAACATGATAAAGTTTGATGTCCAAGAAGTACCACAAATGGGTCATTCCATTATTTAGGCTCATTATTTATTAAAGATGGTTAAGTGGGATATTATGATAGTTCTAGAATAAAATTAGGGTGGGTTTATGTTAAACATGCACACTTGTAAACCTTTAAGGAAGTTTATCAGACAGCTAGTAGATTTCCCTTATTTCATCGTGATGAATATTGGACAGCAAAGAACACCTTGATCAAAAATGAGTTGTATCTGCAATGAGAAGGCTAAAATGGATTTGCTGTGGAACTAGAAAAAATAAGATTTGTAACTAACAAATTTGTGGGATAACAGAACTGAGAGGATCATAAGATCTTTACAGTATCCTCCTGTTCATCTGTACTAAAACGAGGTGAGTTACTTGGCTTCTCTCTCTCTCTCTCTCTCCCTATGTTTCTCTCACAACTCCCCTCTCCCTTCTCCTTCCAGGTTTCCCATGCCCAACAAATGTGTACGCAAACTGCCTTCCCCCTCCAATATTCTCATCTCCTTTCTCTCTCTAAACTGCCTCGCTCCTCACTTGTTTTCTCACTCTACCCAATTCCACATGATTCCCCCTATCCCTATTTAAATTAGGTCTGTGATTATTTTGATTTTATTTTTGCCAATCATGAATAATGGAGCAAATGAAATAGATTTGTAATTTTGAATTTGAATCTTAAATTTTACATTTATGGATTAAAATGGATTTGAATTCAAGTGGGAGAGTTTCGTTGATTATATCAAGGTTGAAGTAATTAGAAGCTTATTGCTTAAAATACATTTTGATTTGCAGTAGTGGTGGTGGGAGTTGGTCGCGGTGGTGAAACCTTCTGGAATGGCGGTGGTGAAACATAGTGAGGTTAGTGGTGTGGTGAAACCTGACGGGAGTGGTAGTGCTGGTAGCAGTTTGCGGTCTTGAAGTTGGTAGTAGCGGTGAAACCTGGTATGAGTGGTGGTGGCGATGGTTGTTAAACATAGCCAGGTACAGAGGGGTGGCGATGAGGATGAAGAAGAAGAAGTTAAATTACTTTTTTCTTTAACAATTAATTATATCATTTTCCTATTTTACCCTCATTAAATGATCACGTGACAAGCACATGATCATTTAACAAAACTTTTTAACGTCATCCATGGAAGGGACCAACTGTGAGCAAAAAAGATGAACTTTAGATCAGGCATGAGCAAACTCTAAGTTTAGGGACTGTCCGTGGAAAACATTCAGGTACAGGAACGTTTTATGTGGTTTACCCTAAATATTAAGAGGATTTATTTCTTATGTTTCTCTTTGTAGTATTCATCCCACGGAGACATGGGTGCATTTGTTGACTTCTCTGAAGTGATTTGGTAGCTGCTTAAAGTCTTAATGTCCCGGGACTCCCGTCAAGATGCAGTCACATGACCGATGTTTTTTGTTCAAAAGCTTCAAGGATATATAGATCGTCATCTCACATACTTGCTCTCTCTCTCTCTCTCTCTCTCTCTCTCTCAGGGAACTAATTTGTGGCATGATGGAGATCGCTTTAAGAAGTTTGCACAGGCTTCATTGGAACTCTGTGAGGTGTATATCGAACTCTCTTCTCGTACTGGTAAACGAGAAGAGCTGACCAAAGCTGAGAAGCACCTGAAGTACACAATTAAACAGGCAAGTCAGTTTGTCTTAGGTTCTTATGATTGACATCTTCGATATGTGTATTTTGCTCTTGCTGTAGGCAATGATTAGCTTCATGGTGTAGATACACAAGCATTTTTAGTGATCATAAAAGCTCTGGCTTTTGCAAGTATATTTAGCTTAATTGATGAGACTCATTTTTGTTATTTCAGGCTGAGCACTTTTCATTTTCAGAAACTGAAGAAGTTAGGGACCTTCAGGCTTGTCTTGACAATGTTCAAACAAGATTGCAGACTAGTTTGGTGAATGCCTCATAGAGCTCTTTGCTGCTTCATAACTTCCGCGTCCATATGAGAGTGCAGATCTGCTGACTAACACATTAGTTGATTTACAAAGTAATACATGCCTGTTCTTTCTGGTATCCAAAAGAATAAGCATGACTTCTGAGGACAGATGCAGCAAGCTCCCAGCCTGGGAGGGAGAAGGTACCGAGAGGTAGAATGGCCCATAGAGGTGTATGAGGACCGAGTGTTGACTTTGGGATTGACAACAACAGAAACAGAAGCTATTCCCCCGTTACATGTGGAAACTCTGGCAGTCTTTTTTGGGTTTGACCCTGACGTTTTATGTAGTTATTATTATTCTGATACTACTACGTCCTTTTAAGTGTTTTCCTATCATTATTTTCTATATGAAGACTATGGCATGGCATCCATGTCTATGTATAGTAAGTAAGATATAGCTAAAGGGGTTAGTGAAGGATGCTCACAGGTAGGCTAGAGATGTAATCCAGAAACAAATGTACACTTTTGTTTCTTAATTTATAATTATGGCTCTTGTTTTGGGATGGTAAGAATAAATTTTTTGTGTACTTTGTATACCGTTTGGGGACTTTAGTGTAAAGGTTTTTTTTAATAATGTCACCCGGTGCAATTTTCAACGAAAGAGGAAATGATTTTTGTCTTTAATTTTAAAAAGAAAGAAAGAAATGGGATGAAAAATAGTTATTCGAAACGGAGCCATTACATTCGAGATAATACACTTTAACGGACATAGACTAAGGTGGCTGGCTTTTTTAGCTACTTACAATTTTATTAAGGTGAGTGCTATTAACACCCTATTTTTCTCTTTATACACCCATTTTTACAATACACCCACAATCTTTATTTTACACTAACATAATTACTTAATACACACCCTTTATATTTCCTATTTTACCTTTCTTTATACATCCCTTCTCTCTTTCTTCCACTCCACTCTCCCAATACACATGCACGGCAACCCCCACCCCTCTAATCCACAAGCAAGGCAAGAGAAAGAAGAAGAAAACAGGAAGAAGAAAGAAGAAGGAAGAAGGAAGAACAAAAAAAAAAGGTTCTTCCCCTCCCTTATTCCCCTATTTTTTTCGTACCTTTCTTTCCCTCTCTTCTCAAACCCGCCGGAAAAAAATTCCACGATTTCTCCATTTGACCATGGTTGACCGAACAATCAAGTGTTGTTCGGTTAGCCCTGATATTCGGTTAGGTCTAACTGAACAACACTCGGTTGTTTGATTAACCATGGCCGAACGGAGAAATCGTCGGATTTTTTTAAGATGATGGTGGATTTGGGAGAGGGGAAGAAGGAAAGAAGAGAGAGGGGAGGGGAAGAAGGAAAGACTGGAAAAAAAAACTTGGGGGGCGGTGAAGAAGAACAGACGAGATTTGTGAAGAAAAAGGAAAGGAAAAAAAATGGTTGGGGGGGGGGACCTCAGCTCCAGCACGTTCAGGGAGAGAGAGAGAGAAGGGGGAGGGGAAGGGAAGAAGAAGGAAAGGATAAAAAAAAGAAGGGTAAAAGACATTAACGTCTTTTTAAATAATGATATTTTTGTAATTAATTTTTAGAGGTGTATTTAGAGGAAAATTAAGTGTTAATAGCGCTACCCTTTTGTTAAAGGTTGGGTATAATGTAAATTATTTGTAAACTAGCGGTAAAGAAATGCATAGAGGAATTTGAAAGAAACGAAAAATATGAGGGGGGAGAAAGTAAAAAATATTGGGCTGATCCACCACTCAGCTCATGTGTGTAATACTGTATTGTAGTGCCATTCAAGGCTTGCCTTGGAAATTACAGAGGCAGGCCCAGAGTTAGCTTAATTGCTAGAGCCAGCCCATGTAAAATTTGAATCACTCTCGTCATGAAGCCCTGAACGGAGACGTCAGATGTGTTCGTACTCTATCCGTTTTAAAAAATATATATACATTTATAATAAAAGATACTCCTTAAATTATTATTTTTTCTTTTTTTGTCCGTCTCAGAATAATTGTTTTGATTGAAAACTTTACTTTTTAGGACATCACTTTTATCGTTTTACCCTTACTTTTTTTCCTACTTTAATTATGAACCATATACACATGGATATTAAAGGAAATTACACATTATACCAATATTAATAATCAAGTAAATTATTTTATCTTAATTCGTGTGCCGGGTCAAATAAAACAATAATTAAGGGACGGAGGGAGTACTAAAATTTAGTGTAATTTTTTAGGGTATGTGCAAGTAGAGCTTAAAATTTGATTTGTCTAATGAAACATTTTTTTGTAGTTGGGGAAATGAGTATTATTAAGTAGTTTCGAAGCTTCTTCAAACTAGCATTGTAGTCTGTGGATTGAATTAATTAATTATTTACTGTTTAATTTTTACATGATTTTCTTTATTCATGTCTATTTGTTGGCAGTGGAAATAAGCCAAAAGACCAAAATTGCAAAGCTAAACAATCATTTTGCAAATGTGAGCAAGATGATATTTCATAAATATTTGTCCCAGGTAGGTTAGGTAAAGGGTTTAATTTGGGAGCTACTGTATAAGAATTGTCACAAGTGTATAGTAATCACTGTTATATATATATATATATATTTTTTTAAAGTTGGTGAGGAGGCCTATGAGTTTGCCACCTTAACTATAGTTGTTAAATCTTCATTCTTATGGCTTGACCTTTTGAATTCTAGGGAGGATGTCATTAGCTAATAGTCTGAGCTAAAGTACTATATGTATGATATTGTGGTATATAATATTCTTCAAATACATTAGAAAAACTTTAGATATTGGCTAGAAAATGAAAAGAAAACAAATTAATGTTGCCAATGAGATTAGAACCCAAAACATTTTACATATGAATACTCACCTTAAACCAACTCAACCATTTATTATACATAATTATTAAAAAATACTATATATTTATCATAGCTAAGTGGGTCACATGACCTATGTATTATCTTATCTACTTATTTTGATTAGTATTTTTGTGAAATATCAAAATATGTATTACAATTTTTTTCAGTTATCCCATCTATAGTGCATTTTTTTTTGAATTATAGTTTTAATGTCTTAAATATTTTTTATGCAAAGATCTAAATATTATTGGTACATAAAATTTCTAAACTTTTAATTGCTATCTCGATCCAAATAATTATAAAAAATATGTAGTTAATTTTTATTGTTCGATGCAATAACCTCGTACTAATTAAAGAAAAAATCTTTTACGAGACTTCTAATTAAACAATGAAGTTTTAAAATCTATTATAAAACCATTTGGAACCTATAAACTTTCCTACATATGATACATCAATTTTAAGAGTCATATTGGATTTGGTTTGTAGTTGTTAGAACTCAATGACATGATAAGACAAATATGATGATAAACTCAAGATAGTGAAATGTTACTATGTGTCTGAGTTGCTTCACAAACAAATTATTAGCTACTTTTTTGTTATACAACGCAAAAAAAAAATATATATATATATATATATATATTTGAAATACGATAAAAAAATGTCTATCTTATGAATGAGTTGATAACTAATTTCATCTCACACATGGGATCGAATTTTGACCCTTTGCTATCTGAGGTAAGATATTTAAGTATTGTTGTTGTTGACAAATTAGTTGCGTAATTCCGAGTTTTCATAATTAATCAACTAAAGCCAAAAACAATAATCCAATGATGCACCAAATGAATCATTAAATAGTCAAATTAAATAGCTTGGACAATCAAGGTGAATAATAAGTTATTGATCTAACGATTGAATTGGAATTGAAGGGGAAAAAAAGTATGAATGTGAGAGTGTTATCAAGATGCATGTTAAAAACAGAAGAAATAAACTAACTGTGACAGATTTCTCGTAAAAAGCTTACAAGGCTCGATCGCTATATCATAGTATCATGTAGTACGTCAGTGTAGTGGTTCCAACTTCGAATAATTAGTTACACGTACTGCATTATGTAGTTGTGACTCATAATAACTCATTAGAAAAAATTGCATCATTTTGTAGGTCTTATTTCATATTTCCATAATGTCGCCGAAAAGAGTTTGCACCCAAAATAAAATAAAGAATTAACTGCGTTTTAGGGTCAAATATTGGCATGTTGCTGAAACTGAAATCGGGGATCTTATTAAAATACAAAAATGTGTCAACGTTGAAACCTAAAATGTAATTAACCCTAAAATAAAATACATTACCTACTTAACATTTGTTACTATTGACTAAAAATATTTATTATACTACTAAAAGAATGTCAAACTTGTAAATTTAATGATCAAAGTTTTCTGAATAATTGAGGTTAATAGTAAATATGTACGGCCTTCACATAAACTGAAATTTAAAAAATTGGAAAAAAATTACCAAGAAAAATAAAGGTATGTAATATGTACGAGGAGACGCATGTTAAATATACCTTTCAAAAAACTGAATGGCCGCTCTTGTGTTTTATGAACTAATAAATTAACCATTAATAATATTTATTGTTCCCAATCTCTAACATCACTTATCAAGCAACACTCATAGTCATAGGACACACTCCCATCCCAAAGTCCTACTCATAAAGTGCAATGGAAAGTCAAATAAACTTTCCAATAGGGAGCATTAACAGTGCCCTAACCTAACCCTAATAGGGTTCATATATTCAGCAATAATCACCATGAAAAAGGTAACCTTTTTAGCTTTCTAGGAATTCCCTTTACCAATCACATGCAGATTTGATAAAAAAAAAAAAAGTGGTAATTGAGACTACAACTTTGGATACCTGAACCACAATGCAAATCCATCCACTTTCCAAGAACCCTTGTTTCTTTTTATTTTTTATTTTCACTTTTAGACCCAAGAATTTAAAATACATTTGACCTTAATTTCCAATGTAGATGTAGATTGCTTTTTAACTCTTGAGTAACTAAAAAGTTCCCCTTTTCATATATATATATATATTTTTAATTAATTTTATTTTTCCAAGTCAACAACTCTAGAGTTAAGACACAATGGAAAGAATGGCGCTAAATGCAGCCCCCTATACGCTAAATGCAGCTCCCCTCTCCCGGTAAAATTATTAACTTGTCCTCAGATATGTATGTTTCGGATATGTATGTTTTTGACATATTTTGTGTAAAAGGGTCACGGCCTGTAGGGTTGATCCGTTTAAACCGAAAGAAACAGGGTTAGAGCTCAATATTTTTGGCCCGTTTAAAATCAGAATTTTTGGCCGGACCGTTTAACCCGCGACACGTTAGGATTGACCCGCGAGGTTTCAGGGTTAGCCCGCCGGTCCACGTAATATGAATTAGGCTGTAAAAAATTTAGGAGATACGTAAAATAACCACCATAAGAATAAAACCAACAACCTTCTAATCCAAAGTCAAAACACATTTATCCTTTGCACTACTGGTCTTCTTTGTATATTTGTGAATAAATACTGAAATATAAACAAAAAATTTAGAAAGAATTGCTAAATAGAGCTATTACAATATTTATTTTGAGAAAAATAAGTTGAAAATTATAACATAGCGATATAAGAAAATGTCTAGTTTATATTTCTTATGAAAAACATAAGAAACTATCTAAGTTATGGGTGGTTTATCGATTCACTATTTTAAAATATTATTATATTATATCTTTAGTTGTGACCCGTTTAGCCCGAAGCCCGCTAGGGTTAGGTCCTCAATATTAGTTGCCCGAAAAAACTGAACTATTTAGCCCGCGGCCCGTTAGGGCCACAACCTGGGCTAACCCGAAACCGCTAGGGCTAGCCTGTTTAACATCTCTACCAATAGGGCACAACATTAGCCATCACAAAATTATAGTTGCACCTGAAAATTAAGGATAGGATAATATGGATTAGAATTGGTAAACTGACTTTAATATTGGTGGTCATTAAGGGGTGGCCAATGGTAGAGTTGGGGCTTCACAAAGTACAATGAGGTCTCAAGTTCAATCACTTCTCACGCTCCCTTATAACAAAAATATATATATATATATATATATATATATTTAATATTGGTGGTGTGTTTAAGCTATTATTAAAAGTTGAATATTAAGGTTAAATAAATAATGATTATCAATTTACATAGTAATTGAAACTTTTTTTTTTGTCAGAAATAATTTTTCGTGTACTGACAATGATGGCATCTCACACTATTTTTTACTACCCCCGTTTTCTTAAATTATCGTTTTGATTTACTTCTTGATCAAACATGATATTTTTTAAATATAAATTTAAATTGTATATATATATATATATTTTTAGTTTTTAAAGACATGATTCGTAGTCCTTTTAATGAATGGAGATATTTATACCAAATCATGACATTAATGCCCAAACAGACAAATAGAATGAAGTAATTGGAAAAATCATATGTTTTTTTCTAGTTTTGACCAAGTTAAAATTCTCTTTCTCTCTCTATATATAATCATTTAACATTCCAAAATTAAACCATACAGCCCACGTTAAAGTTAAACTTACCATAAAAAGTGTCTTTAACAACAGAATTCTCAGCCCACGAACGTTGACAAAAACTAGCCAGGGCCGGATAACTTTGACGGAGAGTCAACGAATTGCTTTAGATTTCTGTGCTGTTCAATACTCATTCAGAAATAAATATATATATATATATATATATATATAAAGAAAGAAAGAAAGGAGATAAGAGTCCCACAATAAAGTTAACAGACCAAAGACAGAAAGAAAAACAAGAAGAAATACAAACAACATTGCATGGGTGAATGTGACTTCTTGTCAAGTCATTTTCCAACACACATTAGGACCCACCGAGAATTGGACCCACTACTCTTTCTTTGTCTCCCCAACCCCAAATTGTGCTCCATGCCCAAATTACTTCCATGGTTGTGTTATTGATGAATGAAATACACTGTATTATCTATCATAATACTTTAATGTTCTTGCACTCTCACCGTCCCTTAATTATTATTTTGTTTGATTCGGTATATATATTAAAAGAAATAATTAACTTTATTATTAATATTAGTATAATATTTAATTTTTTTAAATACTCATATATATATGTGGTCCATAATTAAAGTAGAAGAAAAAATAAGGGTAAAATAATAAAAATAATAAAAGTAAGGGTAAAATGATAAAATAAATTATCAATCTTATCTTCATTCCACGTATTGGTATGACTTTTATAAGAAAATTTTTGGGCTCGAGCGATAGAGAATGTCGTTGTGTTAAAATTTAATAGGAAGAGTTTTTACTGTACTTGTGATCTTATTCGACGCGAAAACTAGTTTTGAGCCTTGTGCCTGGAATACCTTGAAAAATAAAAATAAAAATAAAATAAAAAAGTAAAAAACAAACAAGGTCTTAAAAGTGTCATGATAAAATTATTCTATATATTACACTCTCATGATACATTAGAAATTAATCAAGATAACAAACAACAAATGAACACATCTTATAAGTGATTGGCGGCAAATTGGCTCAAACCCATAGCTGAACTAAACGAGGCAAACTTGATTAGGTCTTGTGGCAAGAATGGCCGGCCACCTTCTCCTCCCATACCCAAAAAGTCTCTTGTTAAGCTGTTTTCCATCCCACTCAACCCCCGGTGCATCTTCATTATTGCCATCCCTTCGTTCTGCGAAACACTAGCTTGCATCATAACTTCATGATGAAGATTACTCGGTTGAGTGCCCGTAGGTGAAATCATCGCCGTTGAAACTTGTTGTATTTGATCATTTCTATGCTGAGCTAGATGATTATTGACCAGATTTGTCGCCGAGGAAGAGGAGGAGTTCATGAGCCCAAAACTTGTACCAAAAAATGATGGGTTACTACGTGTCGAACCCATCTGGGCCGCCTTCTGAAGAAGCGCGGTGGCTGACATGGGCCCCGAGGACTCAGGTTGATGGGTTTGGTTATCATATATAGAAGCTAGGGTTTCCTCTTTAAGACCTTCCGGCAAGGGCGACAATGATAAATTCGGCAACTGGTTTGAATTTCCAAAATTACCCATGGGAGATGAACCAAAAACATTGTCAGAGGACATTTGAACCATATCAGCTAAACCCGCGGAGCTTGATGACATATTGTAAAGATTTGAATTGGAACTCAAGTCAATGGGATTAAGGTTGAGTTGAGAATTTGCTTGATCCAACCAAAGTGACAATCTAGGCTTGCTTTGATCTCGAAAATCAGATCGAAAACCCGACCCAAATTGAGAAATTCCAGAAAACCCATGTTGGAAATTGGGCTGAGGATTAATAACAGTCTCACTCATACCATCATTTTTGAAGCTCAAGTTATTAGTAGCCACAGAAGTGAGCCTAACACTTTCTTCAGCCAATGCATCACAAAATGCCCTATGTGTGATAAAACTATCCTTCCTGTACAAGAATTAAATGACAACCCATTTTTAGAATGTGTTCAATTCAACTTTATCTCCTTAAATTCAACTCTTTTTCCTTGTATTTTTCTCATTAAATGGCACTTATTTCAGACAAATCAATAAATATTTCTGAACAAAAACATAGATTCATACTAGGGAATTAAATTAAATACCTGGAAAAGAGTGTGCCACAGTCACACTTGTATTCTCTAGTCCCACAAGTCTTGGAATGAGCTTTCCAATCACTTTGAACAGCATACTTCTTTGAACATTTCTCACATTTCCATTTCTTTTCTCCATGTTTCCTGCTGAAATGCTTCTTTATTCCAGTGAGATCGCCGAGGGCTCTAGATGCGTCGTGGTGGACGCAAGTCTTTTCCGGGCATATGTAGACCTTCTTCTTGATTTGCTCTTTGTTATTTCTTTGCTTTAGTTTCCACGGAAGGTTGTGGCCTCGGCGATGAAGCTGCAGATTTTGGTCCCTTTGGAACCCTTTGTTGCAGATTTCGCAGACGAAACGATTCGTCGCCATTAGGGTCTTTGGTGAAAGTGCAATAACCTCAGCATCTGGATCTGGTATATAAAAGATAAGGAAACGAATATTAGGGTACAAATGAATAATTGTAGACATTGCATTCACTTTTCTTTGATTTCTTGAAAAAATTTACATGAGCAACCAATATTCAATTTTCAGGCAAGAAATTCCTATTTTCACAGCTCATATGAACAGAAATAGAAGTATCAGTCAGTATTAAACTATGAATTGCCTAAAAAAAAGTGTTTTTTAACAATGAACATACCAAAGATTGAAATTAAAATGTTTGGACAACTAACAACCAGTTAAATAAGACCGAAATTCAACAACCGCAGCAAGAAGGTTTCAGTGAGAACTAATACTCCATTAATTAAGTATAACTGTAAAATTTTCAAACTCATCCCAGTTCACATGTTAAGCTAATTTTGCTAGAATTTCAATTCCAATGCATTTTCATGCTCTAAAAAAGAGTGTCACAAGAATTCTTGAATAGCCAACATCTAGACTCACTCACACACACACACACACACTACTTCATGTGGATATATGTATATGATATGTATGTGTTTATATATATATATATATATATATATATATATATATATATATATAGAGAGAGAGAGAGAGAGAGAGAGAGAGAGAGAGAGAGAATGAATTGGCTAAGCTTAAGGTAGGTACCTGGTGTGCCAGGCAAATTTCTCTTCTTCTTGAGATTGGAGTTTGGTTTAAGGTTAGGGTTTGAGTCAACAGGTTCTTGAAGAGGTGGAAGGCCTCCTCCTTTGAGTGAAGAAGGAAGAACAGGAAACATCTCACCAGACATCATTTGCATATCTTAATTAGATCAAACCTTAACAAAACACTTGTATTTTAGCTAGCTACTTAAACAAACAAATTTCACTAACTTTCCAAAAATAAAGAGAGTAGAAAACAAAAGTAGTAGTAGTAGTAGTAACAAACTAGAGTTTCTCAAGAAACAAACAGAAAGATTTTCTTGGTTTTATTCAAAACAACAAATGAAAACACAAAGGTTTGAAACTTTGAACCCCAAAAAACAAAAGAAGATAACAAAACAAATAATCTAAAAGAAGTGGTTTAACACAGAGAGATCTGGCTGGAGTGAGACCTTTGTTTTTGATTTCTAAGAGAAAACACCAAAAACCATGAAAGCTAAGGAGAGAATATTTATCTCTCTCTCTCTCTTGCAGGATTTGTAACTCTTTCTTCTTCGTCCTCTCTCTTTTTATCTTAAGCTTAAGTTTTTCAAAGTCGGTCAGCCATAGATTTAGCAGGTGGGGGCCACCCCTTTTCTCTCTCTACAAGGGTGTTATACATATATATATATATGTATATATATATATATAATTGTATGTATGTATGTATATCTGTATAATTGGCTGTATGCTGCTTGTAACAAGAATGTGTGGAGTTGTGTATCATTTTTGTAGCTTTTCGACCTCAAAAATTCCTATTATCAACACCAAGGTACTTAAAATATTGGAATACACACATACACACATGCACACTTATAGAGAAGGAGAGAGAGGACGAAGGAAAACAAAAAATCAAAATTAGAAGGCTTAAATACTAATTTGGTCACTCTACTTTCACCCAAAATTCATTAAGCTCACTGTACATTTTTTTTTTCACACTTTGATCACTCTACTTGGTAAGGAGAATCAATAAGCTCGACAAGTGCAACTTAATTGGTAAGACGCTTCACCTACAACCGATAGGACTATTGATCCTCTTTTTTTTTTAAAAAAGAATTAATAAGCTAACTTAATCAATGTAAAAAAAGGAAGTAAAGTGAGCTTATTAAATTTTTAAAAAAAGTAGAGTGACGAAATCTATATTTAAGTCAAATTAAAAATATCCCTTCCAAAAGGGAGAGTAAAAAATATCATAGTGGGTAAACCTACTGCTGCAAATGAATCGAGCCGAGTATTGATAGTGTTTGGCTTGGGTTACAATATTTTAAACTAGTTTATACATAATTTAAATTTATTTGAAATTGTGTTATGCAGTGCTCGAAATGAATTGAGTTGAATTGAGTTTTGACTGTGTTTGATTTAGGTTACAATATTTTAAGCTAGTTTATACTTAATCTAGATTTATTTGAAATTGTGTTACGCAATGTTCACGCTAGAGTTAGGTCTCATCTCTCAATTATTCGCAAACAAATACAGAAAATATAAACAGTAAAATTTGGAATGTCATCACTCCGTACCTCAAGAACTAGCTGAGTTTGAGCTTGCTCATGAATAACTATGGTCATCTGCAGCTCTAGGCTCTAAGAATTTAAAGAAAATTTCTTATGATCATAGAATTTTTTTTTTTCAAAGAATTTGACTTCCAAATGCAGATTTTTTAAAATGAAGTGGAGGAAATATCCTTTTACACTGATAAATTTGTACGTTTGGATGTTACTTTTCTTCATCTTTCGGCACTGTTTAATTGAACTTATGTTAGAAAATGGAGTATTACATAAGATTATAACATTAGTACCCCTTGACTTTTCTTTTTTCATTCTGTATTTTATAATTAAACTTAGAACATATTATAAATAAACTTATTTTATTACATAAGATTAAACGAAATACGAGAAGTTCATTGACTCAAAATTAGTACTCATATAAGAATATTATGTTAGGATCTTGTATTCAGGATAGTTTTGATTATATTAATTAGGTTAGAATTAGTCATCAGAATTCCTAAATTTACCATGTACAAAAAGTTTTTAAAAAACAGTCATCACCAGCAATAATGGAAAAGTATTTATCTACCTTTACAGGTTAGCTACTAATTAGGTATGCATCTACAAATTAATTGTTCAAGTGTTATGTTATATACTCAAGACTTGCAATTATTCCAAGAAATAAGCTGCTAATTGATTCTGATATGATTTAACCTTCTCTCCAGAAATTAGCTACCTCATCAGGAAACAAGTAGCTATCCACATTTAGAGCTTGCATTTCAATATAAGCAACTACGGATTATACTATAAATGAATGGAAATCATATGAAGTTGTCTAGTATTCAAGTCTTAGGTACTTGGCTACTCTCAACGGATCGGAGGAGGAGAAGTCTGTTATTTTTCACCAGAAATAAAATCTCATTCACTAAAAATTACATTAAGATCTACTATGAATACAACTTTTATAAATTTGTAAAGGTTTAATTCTTACTTTGCCCACCCTACTATTCACAAAAATCCAACAAGCTCACTCTACGTTTTTTTTTTCCAGACTTTCCTAACTCTACTTTGCAAAAAGTTTTACGTTAATCACTCCGTCTGATTTGTTGGATAAAAATTAAAAAATCTACAATATTTTCAAAAACCTTAATCTACACTTACTAATACCACGTGTGAGGCACGTACGTTGTCTCTCTCTCTCTCTCTTACCTCACCCCCATCTACCTCTCCTTCTCCAAACCTTCCGAACATCTCTTCTCCAAATCAACAACATTTCCACGCAACATCTCCCCCTCATCCTTCAAACATTTCCACGCAACATCTCCCCTTTATGGATATATGGTCTTCACCACAGCTTGTGCTATTTTGAGTTATTCCAAAATGGAACTTAACAAAAGAAACGAGACTATTCTATATACTCTGTATCAGACCAATTCATACTCTATTGCTAGGCAACTGAAATTGACTCACTGGAACTTTAAAATTCGACCTTGTTCCATCTTCCTGCTTTTGGTTCTTTTCTCTGAACTCGCACAATGCAACATAGTTCATTACAGATTAAAAAAAAAAGTGGCTATAGAGGAAAAATGAATATTCTAGGACGTAATTTTCGAGATCAATTTAACTTGGGGTTCTCAAGCCCTGATATTCTGTATCTTCCTCTGCAAACACGGTTGTTGGATGTTGCCAAACACAAGACGAAAACCCGAGCATTAAGCCAAACGACATTTTGATTTGACAGGCCAAAAAGAAACCTTGTGTCAGATTACTCTTACTGCTGGGTCAAGAATTGAACCAAGCCAAAAAAAAAAAATGCCACTGGAACACTCATCAGCAAAGAATTGCCTAGGAGCCAGAAGAAAGGACTGTTATCTCGACAAAAGATGTTAATGTGACGAATTTGTTATAGAAGTGAAGGAAGCAATTACAGAATAGGATACAATATTATTGAATGAGTAGTGACAGTATTTATACTAATACAAAGACTAATCCCAAGGCTAAACTATAGACTCCTACCAAGAATAAGAGTTGACAATATTACAACCATAAATAGATTATACAAATTGATTTACATGAGCTGTACATTATTGTTATCTTTATCATCCCCCCGCAAGATGGTCGGGCGAGAAGCAAGACCGATCTTGGACATCAGATTTTGAAACGAAGCACGAGCAAGAGGTTTGGTGAGGACATCTGCAAGTTGATCACTGCTGGAGATATGAGAAACATGGAGAGTGCCGAGTTGAACATGTTCTCGGACAAAGTGATAGTCGAGCCCAAGATGTTTCATTTTGGAATGAAACTTCGGGTTAGCCGCAACATAAGTGGCGCCCATGTTATCACAATAGATTGTTGGTTGAACAGAAGATGATATACCCAGTTCTGTGAGTAAATTGATGACCCAAAGAACTTCGCGGTGGCGGCGATGACACGATATTCGGCTTCGGTGGAGGAACGAGCTAGAGTGCGTTGCTTGGTGGAGCTCCAGGAGATGGGATTGCGACCAAGGTAGACAATGTAGCCTGTAGTTGAGACATAGTTGTCTTTATCACCTGCCCAATCTGCATCAGCAAAAGCATGAAGGCTTGGAGAAGAGTTACGGTGGAGTAAGATACCATGATGTGAGGTGCTTGCAAGATAGCGGAGAAGACGTTTCAAGGCCAACCAATGAGAATCAGTCGGTTTGTGCATATATTGGGACAGGCGATTGACTGTGAAAGCAATGTCGGGTCTAGTGAGAGAAAGGTATTGTAAACTGCCAACAAGGGTGCGATAGGTGTGAGGGTGGGGAAGAGGGGAGCCAGAGTGAAGAGATAATGAGGGAGAGGTAGCCATAGGAGTAGGGACGGGTTTGGCCTCATCCATGTTAGCCTTTTGGAGTAGGTCATGAATATATTTTTGTTGACTAAGGAAGAGACCGTTAGGGTGAGGGAAAACTTCAACACCAAGAAAGTAGGATAGAGAGCCAAGGTCTTTAAGGGAGAATCGTGTAGAGATTTGTTCGATAAATTTGTCAATGAAGGTAGAGTCAGAGCTAGTGACAATAATGTCATTGACGTAGACAAGGAGATAGATTAGATGATGAGATTGACGGAGAATAAAAAGAGAGGAGTCCGAAACTGTATTTACAAAACCAATGTTTAACAAATACTTTTTGAGTTCGATGTACCAAGCCCGTAAAGAGCTTGGCGAAGCTTGCAAACATGGTGAAGACGGGTTTGGTCAATGAAACCAGGAGGTTGGACCATGTATACATCCTCCATGAGAGACCCTTGAAGAAATGCATTATTGATATCTATTTGGCGAAGAGACCAATTTCGAGAGATGGCAAGTGAAAGAATGACTCGAATCGTGGTGGATTTAACAACGGACTAAAGGTTTCGATAGTCTAAACCGGGCGTTGATGAAATCCTTTGGCTACAAGACGAGCTTTTTGACGTTCAATAGAGCCATAAGGGTTGTATTTATTGCGAAAAACCCATTTACACCCGATAAGATTGTACGAAGGAGAAGGAGGGAGAAGATCCCAAGTCTGATTTTGAAGGAGAGCTTCATATTCAGATTGCATTGCTTTCGTCCAAGACGGACTCTTTAGAGCTTGAGCTACCGTGGTTGGCTCAAGAGAGTTGGTGGAGATGTGGGAGTGGACACTGTATTTGGGATTGGGTTTGACGATATTGTTTTGGGAGTGAGTGATGATGGAGCGAGTGGGAGGTGGTGGGGGAGAAGAGGGAGAGGGAGGGAAGGAAGTGAGGGAAGATTCTGATGCAGGATGGGCATTCGGTGCATGTGTAGATGAAGTGGGAGAAGATTCTGGTACAGAATGGGCATTCAGTACATGTGTAGACGAAGTGGGAGAAGATTCTGGTATAGAATGGGCATTCGATGGTGAATGTATGGGCTGGACAGTGGTTGTTGGTGTAGGAGAGAGAAGTAGTGGCATGACAGCAGTACACCACTCATCAACATTAGATAGGGAGGTGGAGGGAGGGTCCTTCGTTGAATTAGCAAAAAGGAAGGAATTTTTGACAAACTTGACATGACGAGAAACATAGATTTTGGCGGAGGTAGGATCAAGACAATAATAGGCGCTTTGGGTAAGAGAGTAGCCTACGAAAATACATGGCTTGGAGCGAGGGTCAAGTTTGTGAGATGTGTATGGGCGGAGCCAAGGGTAGCATAGACAGCCAAAACTTCGTAACTTGGCATAGTTGGGAGGAAAGCCAAAAATTTTAGAGAAGGGTGATTGGAGAGAAAGTGTTGGAGTGGGCATTCGATTAATAAGGTAAACTGCGGTGGAGAAGGCAAGAGGCCAGTATTTGAGAGGCATTGAGGCATGAGAGAGGAGGGATAGGCCAGTTTCAACTATATGTCGATGGCGACGTTCGGAATATCCATTGTGTTGAGGTGTATGAAGGGGAGAGGTGAGGTGAGTGACACCATTAGTGGCAAGAAAATTGTCAAGTTTTTCATATTCACCACCATTATCGGAGTAAATTGTGATGATAGGACGACTAAAATATTTTTCAACTAAGGCTTTAAAGCGAAGAAATATATTTTCGGTGTCAGATTTTTTCTTTAAAGGATAAAGCCATATATACTTGGTGAAATGATCAACAAAAATAATGTAGTATTTATAGCCATCATAAGAATAGAGGGGAGATGTCCACACATCACTGAAAATGAGCTCAAGGGGTCCAGTTGAAGTGAGGGTTGATTGAGAAAAGGGTAATTTGTGACTTTTATTACAATCACAAGCATTACAGTGCAAGGGAATAGAGAACGGAATTGAAAGATTAAACATAGAACTCATATTTTTGAGAATGGAATGTGATGGATGTCCTAAGCGATGATGCCAATCGAGAGCGAAGAGTGACACGGAGTTAACAGTTGGAGCGATGGAGGTTACCGTAGGATTCCAGTCATATATTCGGACTTAGTAGGGCCATGGAGGAGAGTTGTCCTGTTATATTGTCCTTCACGAAAAGAAATTGGATGAGAAGATTATTGAAACATTATTATCAGCACATAATTTTGATATGGATATAATGTTACGAGAGGCAGAGGGGACATGAAGAACGTTAGAGAGATAGAAATTATGTGAAAGATAATGAAGAGTAAGAGAACCAGTGTTTGCTATTTGTAGACCCGAACCATCACCGATGAGAAGTTGATCACACCATCATAAGGGGTATGGAGAGAGATTGGCCAAGTCATTGGTTACATGGTGCGAGGCACCACTGTCCAATAACCATCCGGGCGAAGGTGGAGTGGGACCGGCCGTGTAGGCTCGAGGGTATTGGGACTGGAAATTTTTTACAGGAGGACGGTTGGGTGAAAGTGATGTAGGGGTAGTGAGATTTGGAACTGGAGACAGGGGAGTGGCATTGGGAAATTGCTGACGGAACACGGGACACTGAGTTACATAGTGTCCGGATTGTCGGCACCATTGACAACGACCTTGAAAAGAACGCGAAGGTGGCCTGGGATTATTTGAGTGGGCTAGAGGGTGGGAAGCAGCCGGGCGAATGGGAAGGAGGAGGCAGGAACGGTGTTTGGAGGATTTTTGACAAAGATAGTGGGCGGCGGGGTAGAGATGAGATGGTGAGGATTTTTGTTTGAGGGTGAGTTCACGATTGAGAAGTTTTTCGTGCAACTCATCGAAGGAGATGGGAGAGTCACGACTATGGATGGCATTGAGAACGTTCTCATAGTCTGGATCGTTAAGTTGATCAAGAAAATGATCAACGATGTCATCGACATCAAGTGGACTGCCAAGAGATGCAAGTTGGTCGGAGCAGATTTTTATGTCATGCATATACTCGGTTATAGATCGAGTGCCTTTGGTTATATTTTTGAGATGACCTTTGATTTGCTTAAGATGTCCCTTGGAAGGATTAGCGTAGGTTTTGGCCAGTGTTTGCCAAGCATCGTGAGAGGTGCGACATTGAGAGATGAGAGGAACGAGATTAGGAGAGAGGGTGCCGAAAAGTGCCCCAAAAATTAGTTTGTCTTGACGACGCCATGTGGTGTGTGCGGGATTGGTCGTGGAGACATTGTCGGTGGTAATGGTGGGTGGGGGAATAGAGAGAGAGCCATCAAGATATTGGAAGAGGTCGTGACCAATAAAGGTTGCTTCAATTTGGGTTTGCCAAGAGATATAATTTGTGGGAGTGAGTTTAAGAATTTGATTGAGGGAGATGATGATGAATGGTTTGGTTGGGTTCTGCGCTGTTAGGGATGAGGGTGTTGTTGTCAGTGGGTGCCATGAGGAAAGAGAGAAAAACTGTAGAGAATAACTAAGGGAAAGAGATCGTGAATAGAGGAATTTTGGAGAATGATACTCACTGCTCTGATACTATATAGAAGTGAAGGAAGCAATTACAGAATAGGATACAATATTATTGAATGAGTAGTGACAGTATTTATACTAATACAAAGACTAATCCCAAGGCTAAACTATAGACTCCTACCAAGAATAAGAGTTGACAATATTACAACCATAAATAGATTATACAAATTGATTTACATGAGCTGTACATTATTGGTATCTTTATTTGTAAGGGTCTAAATGAATGTTATGCAGCAAACAAGAAAAATGAAACACACAATATCATATGTGCTTTCAAAATAGATGTCAAGCAAGCATTTAAGCATCTTGAAAATCTTGATAACGAATAGACAAAAGAAAGCAATCTCAACTATACTTTAACAAATAAATTGCTAGGAATTCCAGATCATACATCAAAAGCCTGCATTTTCCCAAGTATTATATTGTTCCTCTTACATTGAGATTAGGTGATGGGAGAGAGCGCAAATAGGGAAGGGGTCGCCGGTGTTTGTACTCACTTGCTCGGAGGTGGGTTGTTCTAAAAGGAGATGGAGGTGGCTTGAATGGGGAAGGGGTCACTAGCGTTTGGAGAGGGGGGATGCACGACTGCTGTTACTACAGACGGGGACTAGAGAGAGAGAGAGCGTGACTGAGAGAGATTGATGATGGTATTGCTTGAGGTTTAAGGCGGTGCAAGGGCGGGCACAGTGAGGGACTCGCCGTCACTGGAGAAGGAGCTCGGAGATGCTTGCCGGGGCTAAGGGTCTTGAAACAGAGAGAGATTCTGACTGACTAGGGTTTTTGATTTTTTTTGTTTTCAATTAATTTGGTTTGTCTCATAATTTTTTAAGGACATTTGAGTCTTTTTCAAACTTAAGCCAAAGGGGCATTTCAATCTTTTTAAAGGATTCCGTCCAAAAAAACACTAACGGAACTCAATTAATGGACCAAATTAGAACTTTTTGCAAAGTAGAGTTAGGAAAGTCTGAAAAAAAAAAAACGGGTAAAGTGACTTGTTGGACTTTCGCGAATAGTGGGGTGGGCAAAGTGAGAATTAAGCCATTTGTAAAAACAAAAAATTCAAGTAAAATGCCTGTCAAATTTTAAATTTGTTGACCGAAAAAATCAAAAGTGAACTCATTGATTGGAATGGAGGGATAATATTACATTTTTCTCATTAACCGCATGCAAGAAGTAATAATAAAGTTTAATTAATTAGAATATAAATTACTATGAAAAAAAAAATTATCTTTTCAACATCCTTATTGAATTAAGAATTACAAAAAGAATGAATAGAAAAAAGAAAAAAAAGAATGGAGAGAATGGTAGGCTTCAAATTTAAATTGGGGATCTGGAATAATATTGAGGGGTTTGTTGATAATAACCGAACCAGTGATGCACAAGGTTTGGAATGGAGGGTCATGGAAAAGGGTGCGAATATATTCTATTCTATATGACAGTGCAGGGTAAAGGTAGAAAGTGATCCATCAGTGACGTGGACGATGCATCAGACGGGTACAAATCATCCATCCGTGTAATGACCGATGTTTGCCCTTTTAAAATCATGTGTGATGAGATGATGCATCGTAGTCACTATTCATACAAGTGTGCGAGTGTTATGTTATGCGTACTACCTCTACCTCTACCATGAAGTGGTTATTTATGGACTCAATATCTCGCAATAATTTTAGTGCGTTGGAGCAATTGAATATACTAGACTCAAATTTTGTTTGTCTAAAGGTTGTTTTTTTTTATTGTATCCTTAGGGGGCGTGGAAGAAGATATCGAATTTGAAATTTTATTTAAATTTTATTACTTGGCTATCCCTTTATATTTTTTTTCAAAACCATAAAACAAATAAAAATTCATAGAATTTTTTGTGCACTACTCCCTTCGTCCCTAAACTATTGTCTTCCTTTTCTTTTTATCCGTCATAAAATAATTGTCTTGTTTGAAAACTTTCCTTTTAGGATATCACTTTTACCATTTTACCCTTACTTTTTCCCCTACTTTAATTATGGGACGACACATGCACATGAGCATTAAAGAAAGTTACATATTATACCAATATTAATAATTAAGTCAATTATTTTTTTAATCTGTGTGCCAGGTTAAACAAGACAATAATTAAGGGACAGAGGGAATACAATTTTGAAAAAAAATGCACATCAAATTTTTATTTGATAAATAATTTTTTTAACTTTGAAAAGTAAAAAGAACAATTATTTAGGAACGACAGAGTAGCATATTGTGACTCTTCCTAAAGTTAATAGTCAAAATATATAAAACTGATATTTTTAATATTAAAATATTTAATTTTCTAACTTTGAACTTTAATGGTACAGTGAATTGATAAATCTAACCAAAACAGGGTTAAGTAACCCTCTTTGACTCTATGTGAATTCCCCCTCGTTCCAACCAAAGAGTTCATGTTTAAAAATTTTAATAATTAAAGAATATATAAGTAGTATTCGAATTAGATAATTACAAAAATATTTTAGTATAGTTAATACTTTTGTAACATATATGGAGGGTAAAGTTAAAAGTTTTATGAAGATTGTAAACATATTTTTTTAAAGTGGACTTTTTAAGTAAAACGTCCCAAAATAATATAGTTGACTATTTACTTGGAATAGAGGGAGTATTAGGGTTAATTTCACCTGTAGTCTCTCTGCATTTTAATTTTTGTTAGTATTCACTGTATTCAGACTTTGCATGCAGTCTAAATACATCCATTTTGCGCACTAGTGGTCCTTGAGATGAATACAGTAAATGCTTTGTCTTAAATAATTTTTAGAGGGTAAAAATGCAAAAATACTAACTTTTGTCTTCAAACTTTTTATTTTAAAAGGCAACACGGGTCAGCTTGTTTTTTGAAGATCCTTACAGTAAATAATTTTTATATATTTGAAGGGCTACCGGAAAATTAATTAATCAGATTAATTAATGACAAAAACTACCATTGAACCTTGTTTTAAGTGTTACTAAACTATTCAACTCGTTAAATTACCAAAATAAACTACAAAATTTTCAAAAAATAGCAAAAAAAGACACTATCCTTAGAGCGTCCACAATAGACATGTCCATCCGGTTCAAACCGGCGGTTCCAGTTCTAATCTGCCGATTCAAAACAAGCTCAATCCTTGAACCTGAATCCCAGGTTCACGGTTCGAAATCGTAATTTTCAACTTTTTAAAATTTTTTTAATACCATCTTTAAAAGTTTAAACCTTTGTAAACTATATACAAACTATTTTTTGATTTTTTTAAGTTACCAAAAGTATTTTTTTAATATTTTAAGTTAAACTTTAAAATTGTAAATAATCAAAAATATTTATAAAAAAAATTGACTGTGAACCATTGAACCGAACCGTTGAGTGTGAACCGGAACTGAACAAGAACTATCGGTTCAGGTTCAAGGACGGTTCAAGTTCAACGGTTGACTTACGTGGTGGTTCACGGTTTGAACCGTTTGAATTAACCATAACCAGATGGGCACCTCTAGTTCACAATGGCTCAGTCCCTCAACCCTCTAAAAGCAATTTTAGAGTTTTTTATCCCCCCTTAATCCCACAATGGTCCCTCTGGTCCACCCTCTTCCTCTAAAACCAACTAAACGGCCACCCTTCAAATATAGAATGAGTTTTAACATAAATAGTGACTCAAATCATCCGTTCACCTCACTTTATTTGAGCACAATATACTTTTGTGTTTAATATCTTGGAATGAAAAATATTAAAATATACTTCATCCGTCCCTAAATTATTGTTTTGCTTTCTTTTTTTGTTCGTCCCTAAATAATTGTCTTGCTTTCTTTTTTTGTCCGTCCCTAAATAATTGTTTTATTTGAATCTTTTCTTTTTAGGACATCACTTTTACCATTTTACTTTACTTTTCTCCCTACTTTAATTATGAGCCACATACACATGGACATTAAAGGAAACTACACACTATACCAATATTAATAATCAAGTCAATTATTTTTTTAATTCGTGTGCCGAGTCAAACAAGACAATAATTTAGGAACAGAGGGAGTACAATATATTTTTCTTAGTATATAAAATTTAAAATGTTTTATTTTAATTGTGGTGGCAAAATATAAATAAAAAAGGAAAAATATAATGGTAGTTAGGTTTGTTAGTTGAGAAGAGAGAGATTAAATTTTTAGAGGATCGTATAGAGGGTGCTTGTTGGAGTGAATTCTTTTTTAGAGTGTTGAAACTGGAATAAAAAATGAGGTGTTTAGAATGTGGTAATGGGTATCACTGATGTGGATGCTCTTAGCCCCCTCCCCTTGAAAAGTTTGATGGAGGTGCTGACATTATTTACCTTTTTTTGTTGTTCTAGAAACTCTAATATTTCGAACAAACCCTACTTCATTTCATAATTTTTGCTGGTCCTGTTGATGAAACCACTATATACCATTGCAATTGAGGAGATGAATAAATTGAAAGATGGATCGATTCACATCCGTTGTTTCTTCATCTCAATTACCACCACTCAAATATATATCGTTGACGAATCAACCTTTAGCTAGCTGACATGAGGCCGATTTCACTCGATGGTATTTCTCTGTTCTTACACCAATTAAGAAACCCTCATCTCAGTTCAAAGTAACTTGCTCATCGGACTTACTTGCAATGACATGGTAATCTCTTGGCTCATTATTGTTTTTTCCCCGATCAAGTGGTAGAGATATTAATTTGGGAAGGTCTCAATTGCACTAAATAATGGACCATAATTTTCCAAATGGAGAAAGAAAAATGCAGCCTCATTCTCTCATTTAATGTCTATATATTAAACTAGATTTAATTAGGGATCTAGCTATACGATGAATCGACTAACTTAATTAGGTTACGTACCATTGGGTACGTAGAATGCGGGGTAACTGCACTTAGACAAACCAAACCTATAAATGGTATGACTCAATTCGTTAAAATCGAACAGGAGAATGTGTTGAGGAATATTCAAGACTAATTTGCTAGCATGACAAATTCAAACTATTCGGGTTAATGGCAAAAACGTTGCTTAAGGAGTCCACCACACCATTCAACTCTCAAATTGACCAAAAAATAATCAAACTACTCATAACTCATAATGTGGCAAAAATAAAATACTATATATCCTCAGTTCTCTGTTGGAAAATAAACGAAAGTGATGACGTAGATTTACGCACATTCAAATATAAGCGAACATGGCAGAGCAGTTTGTTCCGTTAATCCAACTCTACGAACCTTAGTGTAAACTCAGCATATACCACATACATTCACCTAACTAATTTTTGCTAGTGCATACATCCACCTCATGAACACTTGCATTTTGTTTGTTTTTTTTTTCTTTGTCACTATAAATAGTTTGATTAATTTTTAGTAATTATTTTGAGAGTTGAATGGCAGGCTGAAATCCTTAAGAAAAATTTAATGGTTAGTTTTGCCGTTAATTAAATTATTTATAACCAAAGCTCCAATAGATAGAAGTTAGAATTATCATTATCAAGCAACAAATTGGAGAGAAGCATCACTGTTACTGTTAGACATTTCTATTTATTTTGGTGTTAGACGTCTATGCACAAGCATGCATGCAAGTTAAGCTTTATGAGATGGAAGGTAATTTTAGCAGGTGACTGACTGCCTGCCTCAAAAAGAAGGCAAAGATGGGACCCACAAAACCAAGACAAGGTATCACGGGACGGTATCGTATCAAGCAACAAAAAAGTCGTCTCGGGAACCGCGAATAATATTTCTCTCTCCTCTGACTATGTTCTGAAAGCTGCAATGGTTCAGGAAAAAAGCAAAGGATGATAAGGGAGGGTCCAATGACCTTTAATTATGTTGTAATCATTTTATACCTGATCTCATCTGATCCATCGATCGTCTCTGTAAAGGTATCCTACTTTTTTTTCTTTTTCTCACTAATTTTGACCATGACATTTGACAAACAATCCCATCATTTACCTATTCTCAGTTATATAACGTTTTAAATATGGGTAATGATACATGGAATGTAATGAAAAATTGATCATGAATTTTAAAGTTCATACATGTGGCATAAGGAGATTCACTCTCCTCTCCCTCTCCCTCTCCCTTTCTCTCTCTAACCAAAACACTTGAATCTTCTTATGCTACATGTGTAGGCTTTAAAATTCATAATCAATTTTTCACTACGTATATCATTACCCTTTCAATATTGTTAACCCTTTTTACTAAAATCAACTCATTACTTTTTGTTAGAACTTTAAAAGCAAAACTCATATTTGGGTCATTCAATTATCTATAAAGTTATAATTTAGCAACCATAATTTTAAAAATATTATTTGGACTATTGTACTTTTATTTTCTTGCAAGTGAGCCCATTTTTTGGTTGAGAGTTAATTCAACCTTTAACTTTGAGTCAAATACCTGTTTTACCCCTGTTAATTGCTGCACCAAAAATTGGAACAGTTTCACCAAAAATTACTGCACAGTTAATCCAAAAGGTTTTCCAAAATCAAGCCCAAGATTCGGATTTTGGTGCAACAATTAACAGGGGTAAAATAAGTATTTGACTCAAAGTTAATGGCTGAACTAACGCCCATCCAAAAAATGGGCTCGCTTGTAAGAAAATGATAATACAGTTGCTCAAACAACCGTTTTTAAGTTGTAATAGCCAAATTGCAAAGTTGTAATAGTTGGGTGGTCTAAATATGAGTTTTGCCAACTTTAAATGTTGTATCGGTTATTACTCCACCTTTTTTAAATGTTACCTTTACATGTTAAAATTTTAAAACCCGTATTCCTGATCTTTTAGTTTTTTATTTTTAGAACTCTAAATATATAATTTAAATTTTTTTGGAACAAATCAAATACTCTTTCTGACTAAACATGATATTAAGATCTTTGAGAAAATAACCTATATGCGATTATTATTTTCTTTTCTTTTTTGGTTGATCAGCAATAAGTGTGTAATTATAAATAAGGATGAGATTCAATATATGAATTATTTACTAGTCTAAATGTTTTAGGCAAATGATATTACGTGTCATTACTTAAAAAGGAACAAATTTAATCGACGGTGTAAAAATCTAAGTAAATTTGATCTAACGGCCCTAACACTAATATTTGTACGTTTTATATATACTCGCTCAGCTCCCATCTTTCCTTTTAAAGATTCACACTCTAATCTTTCCTTTTTTGGGATATTTTTATTATTGTTTTATTCATAATTTGATTCGTACTTTAATTAATAGAGTCTACATTCAAAACATGGACATCTTTGAAAACCACACATCATATAATATTTATAATTGAATCAATTAGCTTTTCTGTGTCGAATATTTGAATTATTGAGAATTATTCTTAGATTTGATGCAATTTAATTACTCAACAACCAATAAAAAATGAAGGGAGAAAAAGACCATTAATTAAGCCATACACAGACCAACAGTGCCAAAAAGAAGACAATTTGTTAATTTCGCTTGCAACTTTAATCTGTTGAGATTACAAATTAAAATTTTGGATGAACTTGAGTATGCTGAAAAGTATAGACTATATAACTTTTTTCGTTAAATTACGAGTTAACTCGTTGGCGAACAATGTGATACAATAGTTTCTAGAAGTAGTAAATATATAATAGCTAGGAGTATATAGCTAGCTAGTTTCAATACATGCATGCATGTTGCATGCATCAATTACCATTTTTCAAGTTAATTAGACCTAATAATAAACATATATATAAATGTATCTCGCTCATCAAACTTAAAATTAATTAAGTCTAACTAATTAGCTCATTTACTTGTTTAAACAACGATCAAGTAACTGGAACCAAATTGAACCTGAACTAGCAAACTAATTTCATTTTAAACCTAACATATATGAGAAACTCTGAATAAGATCTAGTACGTAGAAACATAAATAAAAAATAAATAAAATTATATATGAATAAAGAAAAAAAGAAGCTCCATTAAATTAATAGAATAGAATAGAATAGAATTTCTTCATGATATTTTTGAAAACTAGTAAATGGGAATTGGCTTAAAGCTAGCTAACCAATTAAACCTTATCAAGCCTATCTAAAGTTTGTGGTAGAAAATGAAAAGAGTATATATTGTAGATATATATATATATATATATATATATATATATATATATGTGGAGTCGAGATTGGGTGTGTGTCGTGTGTGACCATTAAGAGTTCAAATTCAATAGAGTACTTACTGTCTTCATCCCAGCTGACTTATATATGCATGGTAGGTGGTGGTCCATTCATTCTCCTCACCCTCATAATTCATGATTATTAATAAACAATACAACAATGGAATAGTTACTATACATACATACATATATATATATATATATATATATATATAATTCTAACTGCTTTTGGCTCCTTCTATTCGGATCCTACCACAATATGACTTATTCTTTCTTCCCCTCCCATACCCCACCCTCACTTCCCTTCGCTTGATAATGAGGACCCATCATATGATATAAATCAAAATTATACATAATCTTAATTATATATGTGGTGATCATTTTAAAATATATATATTCACTAAAATGAATTGAACATATTTACTTAAGAGAATTATGAGAACTACAGTAGCTACAGAGGTTTCAAATTTGGCAAAAACTTAAGTAGAAAAAATTGTATTTTCTGTAAGACGGATCTCCCTGACCCAACTCACCGTGTGTTGGTGAGTTGAGCTGTGTGAAAGTGAGACTCCGTTTTACGAATTAGGATCCGTAAAATGGTCTTTTGCTCTTTAAATTTTGAATGGCTAATTCCTAAGACGTTCTTACAGACAAGACCGGTCCAACACTTTTCGAGGCCTAAAGCAAAATCTAAAGTGATGCCTTTTTAAGCTAATAATGAAATATTAAATTTTTATTTGAAATTTATCTTTCATGCTTTTTGAGATGTGAAATTATTTATTAAATTATTGTAATCGATTTTATTTAACATTTATTTTTCAATCAATTATAAAGCTAGTCAACTTAATATTTGTTAAAACATTGTCGATCTTACATAAGATTTTATTAATTTTAGTTTTGAAAAATTTCTTTTCGTCGAAGCAACAGTTACGGGGATCATTAACATTATTTTATAAACGATATACACATTTCAAAAAGAATCAAATCTTAGTATACAATTAAGTATGTTAATTGGTGTATTAAATTTGATCACTTCTATAATTTCTCGTAAAATTTTTTAGTTCTGGAAATAAATCTAATCCATAAATATCAGAGTTGTCATTATGTTTTAATGAACGTTCAATGTTATGACAATTTTGATTCAAATTGTCATTATCCAATGACCTTAACTTCTCAATGTTAAATAGAAAATCAAAAATATCTTGATACATTTTAAATTGTTCAAATCTACTTTAAAATGAAGTGATTGTTTTATTTGTTATATACAAGTGGTAATCAACTTTAAGTGATTATTCAGGAAATTTTATAACTCCATTGCTAATAATTTAATCAAATTATTATATTAAGAAACAGTAAGTTAGTAATGTTATTAACTTGAAATAATAATAATAATTAATGATCGATGAGTGAGGAAAACTAAGAATTACTCTTAACATTTAATTTTTTTTTTTTAAAATAAGTAGTTATTGTTTTTTTCTAGGTCTAAATTTTTTTAGACCTAATTTCCTAGTTTTTCCCGTGGGCCGGCCATGCTGACAGAAGGCCTACTCTTCAAATTTTGAGGGTCAAGTTATGTATTTGAAAATTACTTTTAAGATACTGGCCATAATAATCAATCATACTCCCTCTGTTTCAAAATATTTGTCGTTTTAACTCTAAAAATTTGTTTCAAAAAGATTGTCGTTTTAGGTTTTCAATGCATATTTTGCCTAATTTACCCTTGTCTTCTCACAAGTTCTAATAATTGATCATCTCTTCATTAAATACTTTATCTTCTCCCATTGGTTATCTCTTTCTAATTTATCTTTTCAACTACTCCTAGCACAAATATTAAAGATATTTAATAAGGGTATATTTGTCAACTTATAAAATTTCTTAATATGTGTACACAACTCTAAAACGTCAATCTTTTTGAAACGGAGGGAGTACTAACTTAGGTCACTCAAAAAGTCAAGTGATCGGGTGTTGCTCTCTCTCTTCATTCACTTGTAGTTGTGGTCTACAGTGTCAGTGTAGGAGTAGTAGCTAATTAATGAGGAGGAGGGTACAACGTTTTTTTTAGTAAATACACTCATTGTGATAATCAAATGTTGGATGTTGGTATTAAACCACTAAGAGCATCACCAATGCAAATGTGAATGTGAAAAAAATGGATGACACCTAATAACCAATAGGAAACAATAGGAAACAATTTAACATTGAGAAGTTAAGGTCATTGGATAATTTTGAAATATCTCCTTCACAATGTGCATTGGGAGTCAAAAAATTAATTGACACATCATCCTACAATTGCATTGGGAGTCAAAAAATTAATTACCTAATAACCAATAGGAAACAATTTAATTGACACATCATCCTACAATTGCATTGGAGAGATTTTTTTTTCTTTAAAAAATGTATAAATCCTAGGTGGCACCCAATTTTTTCACATTCACATTTGCATTGGTGATGCTCTAATATATATGCTGTGTCATGATCATCGTCGTTGAATCCTTTGGAACCACTACTAGACAAAATAAAAAGTAACAAATTAAGAGGCTACCAAAAAAATTCTCCTCAAAATATAAAGTATTAGTAGAATTGTTTTGGTGGTTAAACCTCAGTTAATTCCGATCCTCAACTTAGTGTTTCGATGTTATGGTAGAAAAAACTGCATGTGTGTTTTCTATAAGTAGTAGTTGCGTTTTTAAACACTAAAATTTTTATCTTTTTTTCAAAACGAACGCTGTTGAAAAAACTGAAATTTAAAAACGAAAAGATAAAGAGACATGAATCAAGGTGGAGTTGCTTCAAGAACATCAAATTACACAAATTCCAATGGAATAGTTAGTTCAAATTGTAATTAAATTATATGTCCCTCCCGACCATTCAAAGACATCACTCCCACCCATCCGATTCCTCCCTTCTCTCTTCAATTCCCTTCCAGTGCAACTACACACGTATGTGTAGTAGACTACTACATACTCTTTAGAGCTTAGACCCCTCACCCCTCCCTCTGTTAGGTTTTCTGGGCTAATTTATAGTGTACTCAAAATTTTTAGTATAATGTATAAATATGATTAATGAAATGATCATAAGAATATTTAAATTAAATAATGAGGGAAAACTGTCCCATAAAATGCGTTTAAAGGTTTCAAATGTCAAGAAACCTATATTTATGGTGCAGCCCTACCAACGTTGACATATACTATAACAATTGGTTAATTATCAACGTATTAGTTGGCTGGGGATTTAACACGAATATTTGATTCCCAATATATATATATATATATATATATATATATATATAGTGATTTTTATATGATAAATATTGACGCAGAAATTTCAGTTATATGTGGTGTAAGTAAATGCAGCGTACTTTTTTTTTTAAAAAAAAATCGTTTTACCAACATTCTTATTATGATATGAACGTCACTTAACTCCAAGTTCAAACTCCATCAAAAATAATTAACGAAATCTAAAATTGAATATTCATAATATATACCCCTTTAATTTCTTAAGCATTTCGTTTATTACTTAACAAAACAATTCGATTCAGACCATTTTGAAATGGTCGAACTTTCTGAATGCTAAAAATGATAACAATGATATTCAAATACATGTTCTAAATGAATGTAATATATAGTTATAGATACTCAATGCATGCAAACTATTGCTCCTCCGTTCCACCCAAAGAGTTCACGTTTGAAAATTTTATTAATTAAGAGACATATAAATATTAATATTATAGTTGGTTATAATTAAAAAAATATTTGAATATAGTCAAGATGTTTATAGCATATGTGGAGGGTAAAGTTAAAAAATTATTAGAGATTGTAGATATAATTTTTATAAATAAACTTTTTATATAAAATATCTCAAAATAGTATAGTAAACTTTTTACCTGGAACAAAGAAGTATAAAATAGTGAGCGGGAGAACAAGTTGGACATTTGCCCACGCCAAACAATTCTCATCTTTTGGACTAAACTACACATGGCTTGTCTACTAAACAAAGATAGGATCCAATGCTACTCCTACGTACGTCTATATAGTAAGCATATGAACAAAATGTTTAATTTTGAATTGTTAAATTGGTAATTGATACTCTCTCTCTCTCTCTCTCTCTCTCTCTCTCTCTCTCTCTCTCTCTCTCTCTCTCTCTCTCACACATGATTAAACAGCAAACTGTCAGATTATTTCTTTTAATTACTGGGTATGTTTTAAAGCACAAGTTGTTGTTTTTTTTTTTAAATAAATAATAATTGTACCTACATCTTAAGATTATTGTTAAATTCTCTGTTGATTTTAAATAAATAATAACGTGGCCCTTGACTAACTTGGCCTGGAGCTGTCGGCATTAACGTAATATGATAATGCATGTATGTATGCATGTATTTCATACGAGTATATTAATTATTTCAATATTTAAAAGATAAAATAAACAATTAATTAATCCTGTGAGGAGGATAACAAGAGAATTTTCTTGCAAATCGGTTAATTAATTAATAAGATTCCTTGCTTGTTTAAATTTGTACTCATTGAGTGATCGAGCTTAATGCATGGTAAAAGTAGTTGATGTTTGTTACAGTATATATATGATAATAACTAAATTAGAAAGGAAATACTATCACGATTAATGGCTTTGATATTTTTGGCATATGGAAATAGATACCGATCCCATGAACAATTTAATTAATCAGGAAATTATAAAATATCATTTTCGGTATGGGACTCAAACTTTATTATAAGTATACAAACTTAAAAGATTTCAAAAAAAAAAAAAAATTAAAGGAGGGGAATACCCTCTAAATTTATTAAAGAGGAAAATAAATATAAGTGAGAGGCTAAAAACCTGACAACTTTGAGTGCCTTTAGGCAATAACAAGTGAGACATAAATTTTATCCAAACAAAAAAAAAATACCTCTTATGCTAATCTATATGAAAAGGTTAATAATTGAGATAAAAGATATGGAGCGGAATAGAGCTATCCATATTTAAACTTTCTAAAATATGAGCATACTAATTGAAGTCAGACACAGTGGAATTGATGTAAGCTTCAAGCTCTTCCTCTTCATCTTCGAATACTTCTGAAACTGTAAATTTATTGGGGGATATAGGCCGGCTTTCTAAAGGAGAGCTCAGAAATAGGCTAGACGGAAGGGGGGTGAATAGCCTATATATCAAACTTTAAACTTACTTTCGAAACTTCAAGTTGTGATATCTTTAACTGATCTGAAGGACCAAACTGAGCAGTATGGGCAGTAGATGTAGATAAAGCAGTTTAAGTCTGCTAATGTAATCAGCTGACTATGTCAAGCATTCAACTGAATCAGATAAGCATACTGACTAATCAGTATGGATAGCGGAAGTTCATTTATCAGTTGATTAATCAGTCACTGATGGGATCATTTGACTGATAATTGAGTGACTAATGAGAAATAGAAAACATAAAGCAGTTCAGGTCACTCAATTCTTGCAGATGCTCTAAATAAGACAGTTTGATGGAAGATAGGAAAGTATGTATGTTCAGTTCTTTTGTAAAAATAATTTAATCAAAGTAATATGATAGGCAATGAAATATAAAACATCAGTACACAAGATTAAATTTAGCAGTTGACTCACTAAAGAACATTACAACATAAGATACTTCATTAAAAATATAATTCAATCAAGTCATACTTGTTGTTTAGATAACTTGCTTAAGTACATATTACAGAAAGTAAATTATAACACCAGAGAAAACATACAAGCTAACTAATCCTATTAGGAGGCAAATGGTGATATTGGATATCGCCATTTGCTATTTCACTTGACCAAAATCGGGAACATCAAGAGACTTAAATATCATTTGAGCTCTTGATGGTCCAAAAATTATGGTTAGTGAGATGAGTAAGACTATTAAAAATGATGCTCAAACTTAGAAAGATTGAACATCTCTTTTGGGTATATCCCAACTCATATGAAGTTGTGTGATCAAATCCACACCAACTATTACAATGTTTATGAAGGCTGTGTGTGTGGATAAGAATTGGAATGAAGACCTAGACTAGACGTTAACAGATTAAATCTTTTTGGGTAACCCTTTCCTTCTTCTCTCTTTCTTCTCTTCATACACTTGGTGTGTGAAGTCTTCATCCTCCAGTTTTTTGAGAGGTTGATGTAGATGAGCTTCAAGGGCAATCGATAGATGACTGATTGGGAACGCTTGAATGAACTTTAACTTCACAAATGTATTGCTCTTGCACACCACTGTATTTCTCTCTAATTTCACAAGCACTTGCTCTCGGTGTATTTTTCACAAGTTAATACACACTTGTTCACCTTTTTCCACACTTTACTTGAGCAGTCGCTTGGGGTATTTATAGGGAGAAAGGCATGGGTAGTCGTTGCGAGATGTTTTAATTCAACCGTTGAATTTTCATCTTGTAGTGGTTGAATTCAAAATTTCAAAGGTTGTGTCTGAGGAAATCTTGTGAGATCTTCTAGGGAAGATTTTATGTCTCTGAAAAGCCTTTTGGGGTTGTCACATCGCAAAATACTTTTCTGGCAGGGGACACGTGAAGAACAGTACTTTATGATCAAGTTTTGTAGAAAATATATTTTTAGAGGATCTAAAAATATATTCCCTTTTTGTCCATTGTGCCTTGATTATTGATGTGAGTTCCGGGACATGGTTGGGCATCAGTTGCTGAGAGTTTGTTGAGAGCTTTGTCTTGGACATCGGTCAGTGACGTTGCTCCTTTGATTTTCTTCAGTATCAACAATTTCAGCTTCAGTAGCTTCAACTTCTTTTATCAGTTTGATGCTTAGTGTCCTAATGAGATCCGTAACAGATTTGAGTCTTTGGTAGCCACTCTATTTTGTTGTCCGTCAAGATGAGTCGGGATGGTCTAAGGTTGAATAACTAAATATGTAGCACGCAGGCTACTAATCAAATCTAAACAAGTTATCATAAACCTAGATAGATGATGATTATAAGCAAATCTTTAGTAATTAAGGAATATTCACTTAGAAGTCTTATGATAAGTGAATAGGTGAATATTCCCAACAAAGAACATATCTGAATGAAGCGTGTTATCCATGTGAATAGCTAGGGAAGGAGGTATCATGTCGTATTTTCCTCTGCAATGTCTTTTATAATATTTTGGCCCCTTAGTCATGGGAGCAGCACACAGCCCAGAATCCTAGTTACTACTTTCACCAATCTCAAAACAACCTTGAGCTTTGTTCATATCATTGTGGGTAATAGTTTCAACTGGGTAACAACTGTCCGAAACCACATGGGGATTGTCCTCAGAAAAATTATGATTCTACAACACTTTTGTCACTTTGTCCACAGGTGGCTCATCCTTATTACTAGCCTTCCTTGATAAATCTTTGAACATCATTTTGATTATCAGGATGACTTGAGTCTTCACAAACGTTAGACTAGCTTGGTACAACGATTGGACTTTTTGGCAAATGGTGATCATAGGTGACATGCTTATTAATATCTTGTGGAGGGGAGAGGTTATTTGCATCGACTTTGATAGGGTTAGGGTTTATATCAACCAAAGCATCTTTCGAGGGAGAAGGGTCATTTGGAGGATTACAAATAGGCAGAGAATCAGTGAGGTCGACTTCAATACAAACTCGAGCGACATTAGGTCTTGTTAAAGATGTCGTAGGTTGATCGATCATAATTGGCGTTCCAACCAGATTTGCAATGGAGAATAAAGTGAACTTATGGAATACATGTATGGGAAGTTGCGGGAAAAAAAACCAAACTGGCGCAAAAGGTCTTTCAATATACTGCAGAAAATCTGGTGTCCACTTGAATAGTCACATAGGAAACCAACCAAGATACCATTGATCTTTTATCCAAAGTCGTTGGTTGTCTGCCTCATGGTTGACTTGGATAAGAATATGCTTAGCATCAAGATGACCCAACGAGAACGCAGCTTTGAGCCCAAACGTGTGGAAAAATTTTCGTGTTGCTTCCATTGAAGGGCGACCATGAGAGAATTTACCATTCAAAGTGTGTTTGAAAGGTTGTGAGAGCGGTTCAATTAATTCATCGGAGAGTTTAATGGATGGTTCACCTTTGAAGGAAGAAGGAGATAGTATAAGAATAGATGGGGGTGCAGCAGTACTAGGGGTTGAAGCAAAGGACTTACGCAAGGTTGGTGAGTTAGGAAGGCCATTGGGTTAGTCCCAAGAAGGAGGGTGCGGCGGCATTGCATCCGTCATACAAGTTTATCTGCCTGTAACAAAATTAAATTAAACAAGATGTTAGATCGTCCCATACACGGAGTTGGGCCAATCTCCATTTGACGACAAATACTTAAAAAGTTTTAACATTAGGACATCACACAACTCGGTGGATATATTATATGGTTTGAAGTTAGGTTTATTTTCTTTAGGCAAAACCTACAAACGGGCCACTGTACTTTTGAAAAACTTGCAATTCGGCCACTGAATGTTTTAAAATATTATTTGGGCCACTATACTTTAGTTATCTTGCAAATTACCCCATTTTCTGACGAGCGTTAGACCAGGCCATTAACATTAACTGAAAATCCTATTTTGCCCCTGCCCTTGGATAAAGGAGTACATTGAACTCCGGTGAACGATGTTGTCGCATTCACACACACTGAAACACTCGTCGCAAGCTAAGAAAGAAAAAACCCCAAATTAGTAGGGTTTGCTATCTTCGAATCATCTGGAGACCTACGAATCGAGTAGGAAGGCATTGATCAACACATTGAAGATACGAGGTGAATACGCTTAACCTTAGTTCGACATCGAATCGAAGATACGAGACCTAATCTGACTTCACTTCATCTTTCTCTCTGCTCGACTTCATCCTTCTCTGTTGGAGTTCGACATCTTCATTTTTTTCCCTTGATTCAAGTTCTTATTAACAATGTCAATGAGTGGGTACGAGATATCAAGGTTAGAAGGCTCCTCTTCATCAGCAGGCTCAGATTTGGTTGCATCTTATCGACATAAAACTTGTGGGTGTAACCTTAGGGTAGCCCTATTTACATCTAGTACTGAGAAGAACCTAGGACGGCGATTCATTCGATGCCCTAGATACATGGTAAGTGAATTTGATTTTTGATTGTTGATTTTTTCGTAAGAACCCTGTTCTGGTATTTTTTCTGTTAGCTTATATTTTCTCAAGAACCATAAAAAAAATTAATTTTTTACTTCTTATAGGTGTATGACTGTGGTTTCCATAAGTGGATTGATGAGAAATTTACAAAGAGGTCAGTGGAAGTAATTAATGATTTGAAGAAAGTGATCAAGGTTTTGAGAGAGAGAGAACATGAATTCAAGGAAGAACAATTGTTGAAAGAAGAGTTTGAAAGGATGCGGAAGGATTGTGCCAAGAACAAGGAGAAAATTAAGAGTTTAAAATATAGTATTGGACAATATGGGAGGAGGAAAAGTTCTATCTTTTTGTAATAATGATACTATTGATTTTCAATTGTGTGTTGCTGACACCATACTTCAAATTGGATGTAAATGGCAAAATGTTTTTGCCTTAGGTTGATGTAATGGCTTTGGAGGATGTAAATGGCAAGATGTTATTGCCTTAGGTTGATGTAATGGCAAAATGTTAATGCCTTAGGTTGATGTATTAGCACTGTTATTGAGAACCATTATGCTATGCAATGAGAAATGTGTTTGTGCAACTGTCAATTATGTCTTAATGACTTTTTCTTCTGTTAGTGTTTTGTGCCATAAAACAACCATACACAATGACAACACAAATGAATTTTTTTCTGCTAGTGTTTTGTGCCATAAAACAACCATACACAACGACAACACAAATGAATTTTTTTCTGCTTGTGTTTTGTGCCATAAAACAACCCTACACTTTGACAACACAAATGACTTTTTCTGATAGTGTTTGTGCCTTAAAGCAACCATACACACTAACAAAACAAATGCCTTTTTTGTGCCTTAAAGTAACCATAGACAAAAGACAACACAAATTTTGAGCCAAAAAAACACAAATTACAGAACATCAGTTGTTAATTAATAGGCAAAACATCTGCATTGTTCATTACAAGATCTGTCCAAGATAATATGATAACTACAACCCAAAACATCAGCATTGTTCATTACTGAAGTACATCAAAAGATTAACAAAAGATCCACTACGAGCCAAGTTTTGCTGTACATCAAAAGGTCAAAAGGTCAACATTATTCATATGAACTATTGTGCACTACTTTGTTCAGTTACATCTATTCTGGCTTTTTTGTTTTTCTTCACTCCTTTGTTCCTAGTTTTGCTGTACACTTTTGGGGTCCTTGGTTTAGTTGGTGTTTTCTTTTTTGCCTTCTTAGGAACAACCTCCCCTTTTGCAGCTGCCTCCTCAGCCTGTTTGCATGACCTGTTGTTATGCCCCTTTTCTTTACAAAACCTACAAGTCATAGCAAATAATTTTATGTTTAATCCCCATGTCATTAAGCCATCAAACTGAAATACAACAATACAAAAGTAAATGAAAAGTACTTGTATTACCTGCAAGTTATTTGTTTGCCCTTTCTAGTCAAGGTGTTAGGATCTTGATTAGCATTTTGCTTTTTCTCCTCATTAGGGTCTTTAACCCTACATTTCTTAGGTCTTCCAGGCATCTTCTTGTTTGGGGGTGGTTGAAGTGGTCGCTCGCTTGATTGTGGCCATTGATTCTCACCATTGATAGGGCTCATGAGATGGGAGTAAGTACTAACAAAAGTATCCTTCTTGTACTGGTGGACATAATTTTCTGGATCACCTCCCTCTTGTATATGGTGCCATGGCATGAATGCAAGGAATGCCACTTAGGTCCCATTCTCTACAATGACAAGTCCTTTCTCTAATGTTAACACTAAATGCATCCTTAACATGCCTAACCTCAAACTCATCTCCACCATTATAAACCACAGCCCAATTTTTAATCTCCTTCTTTTTTTTTTCTCCATCCTCTTCCTAATCCTTGGACAAATGTTATGTTCATACGTTGTAATCCAATCCTTCCTCTTTTAAATCCTGACCATCACAATTAACCTGATCTCCTCCAGCATATATATAATAGGTCTACACCTTGCAGCTAAAATACTGCCATTGAATGCCTCATCAATATTATTTTCAACATTGTCCACCTTTGAATCTGTGTCAAAAAAGACCTTTGACCAATGGATAGATCTGTCCTCACAAGATCTTCAGCTGCTTGACTGTCTAAACACTTCAAGATTTCAAATTCTTGTTTGAATTTCTGTTTTGTACAAGCTGTGGCAATACTCCAGAAGCATCTCCTATATTCTCCTCCCTTATACTTCTTCCTCCAATTGCTGTAGATGTGTCTGGCACACATCCTATGCTCAACATTAGGCAGCAAGCTTTCAATAGCAGGTAACAATCCCTACAAAGCATAGCAAACAAACTGTTATTAACTCAAAAGATTAATATATAATAATAAAAGTAAACTAAGTACAACAAATAAATGGTATTACCTGAGCCATCTCAGCTTTAGGCTTATCCTGAGCCATCTCATCCCTCATGTCAGCTTCAGGCTCAACCACTTTCTTTTCATGCCACATTATAATACTGAGTTCATTTTTTGGCTCAACATCATCTCCATCTAAATCTACAATAACTGGTCCATCTCCAACTACCGGTCCATCTTCAACTACTAGTCCATCTCCAACATTTTCATTTACAATCACTGGTAAATCAATACCATGTTCAACATACATATATACAAACCCTATATCCTTACATTGATTCACCATTCTTAACACTCCATCATTAGTATCAATTGAATTCAATCCTTTATCAATAGATTTTGAAGGCAACCTATACCATATTTGCTTCACAGTTCCATACTTCAAATATGATTGGACATACTTTTCAACTTTAAAATAATTTAAGGTATCCAGACAAACATCAGGGATAAAATCAACACTACCTCCATCATACTTCAATTTGCCCTTATCCTTGTAAAATTTCCCCCCAAGTAGCAAAAATATCCCAATTGTTTTATCCATTCTGCACATAGTAGACATATAATACATATAAAATCAGTTCAAGCCCAACTATCAATATTAAATATATATATAACTACATATAATAAACAATGGCACAACAGTTCAAGCCCCACTATCAATTATTAAACATATCACACAAACATCAAGAACCACATATCATTACAAGACAAAATTTTAAAGTCCCACTATCAATTATTAAATGACAACAGGCAAAGCATTTTTTCAAATTTTGGGACCACAACAGTGTATCTAACAGAAAAAACTATATCAGTACAACCAATGATTATACAACTTGTAAACTACAGTCTTAAAACCCTAACACCCTAATACAGAAACATGGAACAAGACACAATTTTAAAGTCCCATTATCAATTATTAAATAACAACAGGCAAAGCATTTTTCGAATTTTGGGACCACAACAGTGTATATAAACGAAAAAACTAAGGCAATACAACCAATGATTATACAACTTGTAAACTACAGTCATAAAACCCTACCACCCTAATACAGAAACATGGATGAAGAGAAGAATTGATAGTGTGAACAACATCATAATACAAACTAGGGTTAAGCGTATTCACCTCGTATCTTCGATATGTTGATCAATGCCTTCCTACTCGATTCGTAGGTCTCCAGATGATTCGAAGATCGCAAACCCTACTAATTTGGGGTTTTTTCTTTCTTAGCGAGCGAGGAGTGTTTCAGTGTGTGTGAATGCGACAACATCGTTAACCGTAGTTCAACGTACTCCTTTATCCAAGGGCAGGGGCAAAATAGGGTTTTCAGTTAATGTTAACGGCCTGGTCTAACGCCCGTCAGAAAATGGGGTAATTTACAAGATAACTAAAGTATAGTGGCCCAAATAACATTTTAAAACATTAAGTGACCGAATTGCAAGTTTCCCGAAAGTACAGGGCCGTTTGTATGTTTTGCCTTTTCTTTAGTTTAGTTTAGTTTTTTTTTAATTTATATATGCATACTAATTAAATACAATGGTGGCTTTCAAATAGTTTAAATACAAAAATTATTGTAGAAAGTAGAATCAACATTTGAAGACGATTACTGAAATCTTATTAATTACTTCCTCCATTCTAGGCAAAGAGTTCACTATACTATTTTGAGATGTTTCACTTAAAGAGTCCACTTTAAAAAATTATACCTACAATCTCCATAAAACTTTCAACTTTATCCTCCACATGTGGTACAAACGTATTAACTATGCTAAAATATTTTTGCAATTATGTTCAATTCTAGTACTACTTATATATCCCTTAATTATTAGATTTTTCAAACGTAAACTCTTTGAGTGAAACGGAGGGAGTAATTAATTAATTAATTAACCAATTTGCAAGAAAATTCTCCACTAGCATTCGCCCAACAACATATAAACCCAAAACACCCAACGACAAACCTCAAACTCTTCATCTTCACCAATTAGTTTTGTTTTCATATACACTATCTTTCGAGCCCCCATGTGGAGGATAAGAAAAACTCTACCAATTAGTTTTGTTTTCATATACACTATCTTTAAAATATAACAAATTTTGAAATAAGAAAACATCAATGAAAAAGAAAAAAAAATTTGCTAGGAGTATATAATTTGTGAGAGAGATCAGATAATGAATGATGGGCAGATGGACATTATCTTTAATTAAGCTAATAATCAAGAGATTGTGTGATATATCGTATCTAATACTATAGTATATGACTATATATGGGAAATGAAACAGCAAGGAAAGTGTGGAAATTGGACGGTTATGTGTGATCGTATTCATGGCCATTGCTTTGCTTTATATGTAGTGTAGGGACATTAATCATGAACGGGACGAATGGAGCCAAAAGAGCAGCAACGTAACTTACCAAATTAATTTTGTAGCTGAAGCTGATGTGTGTGTGTGTGTGTGTATGGGTGGGGGGGCTTCTTTGCCTTTTCACATGTGACCTAGCTATCTAGTAGGCGTAGCTACCTGCATTCCGTATATTATGGTATGCATGCATGTGTTGATTACATCAAGTTTTGTCGTAGCTACTAGCTAGCCCCGCCCCCAATCTTATGCGATCTAGGAAATAGGTTTGTGCTCTTTATACTTTATTTAGTTATCATTGTTCGCGTGATTATAACAAACATTAAAGGAATGAAACGATTGACGGAATTGGTTTACCATTCTATTTGTGGGACGGACAATTAAATTTTTATAATCTTTCATCTTTACTTTTTTTTGTTGTAACTATCTTAGTTGTGTTTAAGCATTTTTATAATTATAATCAACTCCAATTACACTAATATATCTCTTAATAATTAAACTTTTCAAACGTGAACTCTTTAAGTGGAACGGAAGGAGTACTACTCTTTTGTCAGGAAATAGTTTTCTTGGGGAAAATTGGATTTTGTTTTCAAACTCGAAAAGCAAAATTAAAAAAAAAAAATTAACTCTTTTCTTTGACTTTCTAAATTCCTCTTAAACAACCAACTTACCTTATATTGTGCTTTATACTTGAACTCCCCCTAACGTGCATATGTGGAGAAGTGCACCCTATATAGAGCCAATATATACCTTTTGTAATATTTTTAGGATATATACAAGTAGAATGATTTGAACCCTATTAAACCATGAGCTCTGATATCATCTTTTACGTAATCAACTCATTTAAAAGCTTGAGCTTTTAGACAAGAGTTCAACAATGTATACAATGCTTTGTACTTTAATACAAGTACTCTCTCCATTCAAATCAAATAATTTACATTTGAAAACACTAATAATTATATTAGTATATTTGGACTAATTAAGTTATAAACTAATGATTACAAAAAAGACTCGAGTATACACAAGATGTTTATATCACATCTGGAGAGTAAAATTGAAATGTTATGAAGATTGAAGGTACATGTGATTTTTGGAGTTACTATGTCCCCTAGCTTTGGCTTTTTATTCATCTTCTTGACCTTGGAATTTGGTAGGGATAATGCTTGAACAGGCGAGAAAAAAGCCAAAATAAACAGCATATGGACTAAATGTTGTTCTACATCTTGCGTCTGCAATCTATGTTTCACTTCCCGGGTAATCTGAAAATCAAGTTCTTGCGTTTTCAAATGTGAGCTATATATACATTTGGTCTATCCATGAGTCAATTGCATCAATTATTTTTGTCCTAGCTCCCGAAATCATGTACAAGTAAAACAATGATCACTTGTTACTTATTCATGTTTTATAGTTTTGATGGTGCAACTACCCTGAAACTCCATTGACTGACATCATTCTAGAGTTTCAACTTCATCTTTGTCTCAATTAAGGCGTTGAAGTCACGACCTCTAATGTGTGTGTGTGTGTGTGCTCGCGTGCTCTTTTCTAATGGCTCAATCGGACCATGGTGCCCACCACTTCGTTTTATTTGGTCGTGATCTTCTGCTTACTCAATGGCAGTGGTATTGGTAACAGTACCAATCCCCAGGATTGCATGTTCTTGAATACTGACATTATCAGTTTTGGATGCATTAACCTCTGAGGAAATTTGCTCATCATTGGTTTCATAATCCCTTGGCATAGTGGTATTTGGATGGGTAATTGGATTTGATACTTTCAGCTATAGGGGTTTGTTGGCTTGTGTTTCCATTGGCTTCTTTTGTTAAAGTTGTTTCCTGTTTTGCATCAGTAAGTCCTGGTCTTAAGGGATAAGTAGTTGTTTCTTGTGTTGATCTAATCCCATTATTATAGGCATCTAAAGCAGTGGGTTTGTTTTTTTTTTCTGTTAGATGTACTGCTATTTATTTATCATGTTTAGCTATTCAATAAAGTAAGTAAACTCTCTCAGAAATTGAGTGATATCAATCTTGCTTTTCTTTATAGTTTCAACATCTTTTCCATTGCCATTTGTCTCCACCTCACAATCAATAACATGAGAATTTTTGGGGTTTGGACGTGCATCATCAATTCGAGTCAAACTGGCCCAGGGTCATTGGGCACTTCAACATTTTTAGGAACCCATTCATTGGATTTGGAGGTATTATTTGCCTTTCCTTTGTCTTGCACATGCGAAATAGGGTACTTAATTTTGCATTCTTCTTCGGAATGGCCTTGTCGAAGACAATGGGTGCAATACCTGGGAAGGTGTTCAGGTGAAACCTGGATATTTAGTTCCATATTCGATCCAGACCCTCTTGGGAATGGTATTGGTAAGGTCAACCTCAATGCAAATACGAGCCACACTAGGCCTTGTAAGAGAATCAGTTGGCTCGTCGATCATTATAGGGGTACAAATTAATGGTTGGCAATAGAAAATAACATGGTTTTGTGAAATAAATGAATTGGAAGTTCTGGGAGAGAGAACCAAACCGGAACCAAAGAGCTTTCCGCATCGGGACGGAAATCAGGCGTCCACTTGAAAACACGCATGGGGAATCGACCTAAGTACCATTGATCCTTGATCGATAGCCTCGTGGTTTACTTGGATCAGAGTATGCTTAGTATCAAGGTGGCCTATGGTGAAGGCAGCTTTGAGCCCAAAAAGGTGAAAGAATTTTTCAGTGTCCTCCATTGATGGCTTGCCATGTGAAAACTTACCAATGTGTGCTTGAAAGGTTGGGAAAGGGAGTCGATTATTAGATCATCCGAGAGTTTTAATGACTGCACACCTTTGAACGAAGAGGGAGGTAATATGGTGAAAGAGGATGATGCAGCTACGGCTAGGGTTTTTGAAGTAAGTACAGAAACAAAAGACTTGCGGGTACAGCTCATGATATGAACCCTATCATTGTCATTATGTACTTTTGATCAAGTACTTGAGAACATAAAAATCACCCAAAATTCCATGTCTGAAAGATTTAAGTCAAATATACCTAAGAAAGATCTTCTAACAACTTAAGACAGAAGTGTCGGATTCCATTTAATTTCCTCAGACTTAAAACACCACGAATAAATACACTAAGGGTCTGTTTGGGAACCCCAATACCATAGCTTGAAATTGGAATTGGAAGAACAATTTGAATTCCGTGGAGCTCAAATTGTTCATCCAATTCCAATTCCAAAGCATGACATTGAATAGCCAAACATAGCCTCAATCCAATTGTAATTAGCTAGTTGGCATGTCTGGCGACAATGACCTTACATCATGTATACAAAACCATTGATCATAATTATTCTCAAAATATATTTACGACTTGTTCGTTAGTACAACCTAGTTTCTTCCATTAACAAGAAAAAAGTTTCTCGCTCTCCTCCACCATCAATGGAGACAATGCTCACTAGCGATATTAAAGTTCCTGCTTTTTCTGATGAAGAACTCATTTTGCACTGTTTGCAAAACAAAGCAACTTCAACACTCCTCCCTGCATCTATTATCGCCGAAATTGTAATTTAACCCTTGGGAGCTACCAAGTTAGTATATATCGCTAACTTCCCTTTTCTTCATTTTCTTCTTAAGTTTCCATTTAAGTTATATATATATATACACACACACACACACACACACACACACACACACACATACATACTTTTCTTTTCTTTTTTTTTCTGCTTACAGGCAAAGCTCTGTTTGGAGAGGAGGAATGGTATTTTTTCACTCCAAGGGATAGAAGTACCCTAATGGGATGAGATCTAATCGGATGGCAGGTTCAGGGTTTTGGAAGGCTACCGGAGCAGATAGACCAACTTTCAGCTGTTGCGAGAAGAAGATTGTTGCGGTGAAGAAAACTCTAGTTTTCTACAGCAAAAAACCTCCTAAACGGATTAAGACCAATTAGATCATGCATGAGTACAGATTGCTCGAGATGATGCCATGGAGTAGTGCTTCTTCTAAGAGGAAGGGGTCAATGAGGGTAAGCCACTTTGACACATAGTTTTCTTCCAAGCAATCATTTACGTATATAAATTGAGATGTCAGAAACCAACCATAAGAGACTGAAATTGAAGGGATTTCCTTCTTCATTTTACTTTGTTTGGGTTGCAGTTGGATGATTGGGTACTCTGTCGAGTAAGGCAAAAGATTAGTAGCCAAAGGAGTATGTGAAGATCGATATGGTCAATACAGCAAATCACTAGGGAACTCAGCACGAGTTGACAAATCAATTAGCTCAGCGAATACAAATCCTAATCTTGAATTGCTCAAAGACGCTCTCTTCAAGGACTGTCTCATGTTGCCTTTCATCTTTAGCTCTGATCAATTAGATCCATGGATACATTTTCTTCTAAATATGATATAGAGAATCTCATTATAGGTTTAAGTGATCAAACTATTTGGAGCTCTACTTGAGATTAAGATCAGCGCAACAAGTAGAAGGGCGCTAATTCAGCAGAAAATTCTTATTTTGGGATAGGCCCAGGCATTCCACCTCAAATTAGAACAGGTGGTCTTAATAGGCTCAGCTCTCCAATGTCAAAATAGGCTCAGCTCTGCCTGAGCTGCTCAGTTGAAGCTTTAACTCAAATTAAGCCTGACATAAGCTAAATGAGCCAAACTTGAGCAAAATTTCAACCTGTTTTTGAGCTGACCTCTAATCGAACTCATTCAGTTATGTATGTTAAGACTTAAGAGAATCTTATTTTTGTGTTAGAGCCTCAAGTTATCGAAGCGTCTACTTGAGATTGTGATTGGCTCAACAAGTAAAAAACCTAAATTCAAACTTCATCTCAATCTCGTCAAATAAAGCGAGCCAAACTTAAGCCACTCAAGCTTGACTAGAATCAGCTCATTAACTCCCTCTTATCCAAAAGGAGGGGGAAATAGAGAAGGGAAGGAAAAAACAGAATTGAAGATGTTAAATAAGTGAAAGATAATATAAATGCAGTTTGTCTTTAGAACGCAAAGGAGTGTTTTCTTTTAAAGTGTGAGAAAAAAGCATATGAATAATAGAAAAAGATGGCATTTATATTCGAAAACACACACAACTCAAGAAAACCATGAAAAGTATTACAAATGCAGCTTGTTTTTAAGAGGCGCGGCAGTGGTTTCTTTAAGTTTGAGAAAAAAGGACACAAATAAGCATTTATAATCGAGAACATACACAGCTCATGAACACGGCAACAAGATCCGGTCCCATTGACTTTCATATAGATTTACTTCTTCAAAGCACTGAAAAGTCAAAACACTCCAATTAAGTCAAAGATCAACATTAGTACGAACAATCATCTACCCATGAGTAAACTGAAACCTACCTCCATCTGTTCTATGTTTAAATGATTTAAGCACGAAATTCTTTTTGTTTTATAAGATGTGCATTTTGGCTAATGTTGTGACATCATTTCTCCAAATCCAAAAAATAATATATGAATATATATTTAAAAAAATGATAGGGCAGTTGTTTTGTGGTGGCAACAAACAAGTATATTACAGCTACTTTCACAACTTTCCAGCAAACACAACGTATATGGCAGGTTAAAATGTATGGTTGAAAAATGACTTCACCCAACTATTTTGCAGATCCTTTCTGCTATTCTTCTCTGGGCTTCGTAAAACATTTTCATGTGAACATACATTAAAAAGTCTATCAGCTGTTTTCAAATTGAGACAATGAATAATATCCAAGCAAATAAAGGATAATCAACTTTGGTATATCAACTGTTGCTGGTAGTTACAGACCAATCAATAGTTAGACATGAATACAGTCACACATCCTCAGAGAAAGTGTCTGTGAGGTACGCTTTGGCTTATTGTTTAACAAAATGGTCAAAAATCCATTATTTCCTAAAGTTACCAATAACAGTGTTGCCACAATTATGAACTTGCTTTAGTTGATTTGACTTGGTCATTCTCATCCACAAACTCAGGATATTACAGTCATTATGCTAAAGAAAACTTTCTTAATAAGGAAAGCACACTTTGTTTGGAACGGAGGAACTATTAAAAATAAAGGAACTGGAACTTACTTGTATAAGTAGGCAGCGATTCCCAGAATAATACACAGTAAGATAATATCGATACAGAAATTCCGACTAGACCTCAGCTGTAAGAAGAAAAAGTACTTCTCGTCGAACCCAGAGTAAAATAATGAAATGGGAATAAAGTAAATATATGGCTTGGGAATCCGAATACACATAGTTGCTGCACAAATCACCTGGTTAACAGTGTGCTTAAGTCTAACATTGGTATTCTTGAGGTCAGTCGTTGCCCTGTCCACCTGTAAACGATGTTGTGAGTTATTTTGAAACTTTTGTAGCATGGAAATGGAAACCACAAAAATGGCAATAAATTCCAACCTTGGTGTCAATCTCATCCATCAATGGGACTTGCCTGTCAACTTCCTGCATGCATTACATATATCGTAAATTAAAATATGTAAATGCTCCAAAACAACAAATAAGGAAGCTCAAGACAACACACCTCATTCATATCCTGGGCCATGTTTTTCAATGTATCCAACCCTTCTGCTATCATTTCCAAGCCTTCATCCTGTGCGAACAATGAAGAAAATCAAGGAGGGGTTGCAGAAACCAGGTCAATAGAACAATGAATGCAGCACAGATAATTCAACATTAAAGAGTGTTTCTACGTGATGAGAAACCGGTAATATATTCAAAATAAAACACAATACAGAAAGCACTTGCCTGCTTCATTTTTCGCATTTCATACTCTTGCCTGAATTGACTTGACTCTTCTGTTTGCTGGAAGTATTCATCATCAAGCCTGCCATCTAATAATTCAAAACAGTTACATATTTGATAATTATGCAAGTAGATAGAACATCAAAAATATACAAAGCTGAATGAAGTGGACCAATCACCTGAATCAAATTTTATTTGTGTGCGAGAAGCTGAAGCAGCCCAACCCCCAGTTTGTTTGGGTGCAGCTGCACTTCCATCAGGTATGGCTTGAATCCTATCAGGAAGTGCGAGGGCCAAATCATTACGGGCAGCAAATTCTTCATGTGATAGTCCTTTAACCTGCAAAATAGTATAATATTGAAAGCCTGAGTCCAGCTCCTATGCTTGCCGTCAAATTTTCATTCGCAAAACAGTCCGTTTGACTCATAAACTGTCAAACAGGACAATAATTTAGGAATGGAGGGAGTAATAGCTATCACCATGGCATGGCAAACACATCCACTTCGAGCATTATTATGACCATCCTAAGTTAGTTGCTATACCTTAGTCTTTGAGTGTCTTATTTGACCTCGTGTGGCCAGATGGTGTGTTCAGCTCTAACAATAGTTACAATACTGTAATGTGGGCCAGATTTACTGGAATTGGTAGGCAAAGAGAACGAATCTTAATCCTACTGGTCATCTTATCCTCTAGCTTTTCAAGTCATAAGCTACTAAGCATTTCATTGCACCATGTGATCCTACCTTGCAAAGAGTGACGAACTTGGATTTTACTTACAAAAAGGGTAACAAGAGAGCTTGCGTTTTCATTTCACTTCCATGCACCTGTTAGTATTACATCTAAAATCCTAAAGGAAATGCTGATATGGCATCCCGAAATAGCCAGTTGGCAATAATTGTGCTTTTCAACAGCAATTCCTCAAAGACACAACTTGCAGATAACCTTCTTGTTCATAATATAAGTACCAAACTTAGGTATAACCAAACCCACAGCAGGGGGGAAAAAATATCTTGTATGTACTGTCGTTTAATTTGGTTATATTCTAATTTGGTAAATATATCGAAGACAAGAAAGTCCACGTGCAAGCTGTGCAACTTAGGAATTGCTATGATGGACACAACGACCAGTTGGCTATTTTTGGTTGCCATACCAGTATTTCTCTTAGACATTTGGCCAGATAACTTAAAAATGCCTGAAAGTCAAAAGAAAAGATAAGTTCGTTGCCATCTTAGATTACAAGAGGAAGTTTGTTCCCCTTTTTCCAAGAAAGGTAAAGTTCCCTACACTTTATGGTAATTAAGCCTTGCCTTATTGACAAAGTTCTGAGGATTTCTATGGGGACTCCCCCACTCCCTCGTCCACTTCTAGATTACTTCTCTGCTGAATGTAATCAAAGTTACCACTAGAGACAAGTGCCCCTTGTTTCAGCCCAAATTCTTCAGCATTAAATGCATATTAACAATATTATCTTCAACCCAAGCCTTTGAAAATTTTCTATTCAAGATTCCAGCAGACTTTGATTTCTATCCAGTTACTGAGTTACCTCACTAACCAAATTAAACAAAAACCCAGCCATTCACATATTTCAAACCTACAACCACTCCCCTTAATGAAAAAGAGAAAAGTAAAAAACAGCAGAAGAGATTTGTTCCTTGGCTCTCATATGTCAAACCAACTTGTATAAAGGTGGCCCAAAAATATGGAGCTACTTGCTTTGCTTTTTTGACAAGTAAAACTAGTAAATATTGTGCCACATCCTTTAAAAGTCACCCAATAATGATGGTATAGGTATAGCTCTTATTTCAATTTTTTTTTTTTGTTGAAAAGTCCTCCTACGCCAGGTTAGCAAAATGAAATGCCACAAAAGGTATCATATAAATTGTTCTGCTCAAATAGGCCATGTTTGAAAATCAACATTTTAAGGGCAGAAATATGTTTCTATAAATACTCTTAATTTTAAGAATAAAAGAGTTTTCTTAATTTCAAGTTTAACCTAACAAAGATCAATTGAAATCGTACAATTTAGAAGCTTATATTTGAAAAGGACTCTTTAACTGGAACTTTCCAAAATAGAAAGTAAGAGTATTTAGAAGGACCCAATGAAGTGCATTCAAGATCGTCCTTTAAAATTATGTACCATCAAAATTAGGCAAGTCTGTAGTTTTTACTACCTATATGAAATTGATGGTTTATCGTCGTTCAACGGAAGTGAAATTACCAGTTTAACCTTTGGATGCAATTATTTACAAACACTGACTTTTGTTTCTAAAGTTCCGTGCCTTTGCCTATTACCGATTTGTCGGTTCTCTCGGTTTTAAAATTATTGTCCCCTATTTTATTTTGGGATGCCTAAAATAAGTGTTCCTTCTCTATTTTAGAAATATTTCATAAGCAAATTGTCTATAATACCCTTATTAATTGAGAGATGAAAAAAGAAGAGAGACCCATTAGTTTGACATCAATAAAAATTCTTTGAGGATATTAAAGAAAATTTACAAAGAGCCAACTAATTTCTTAGAATCCGTGTAAAGCAAGGGACACTTATTTTGGGATGGAAAGAGTCATTACTACTATTATTTTTATGGTCAACTTGCTCACTTTTTTACCAAAAATTTATAAAATTTACTCATCATTAAAAAATTCTAAAAACTATTCTGATAGTATTCTTAATATTTCCCTTTGATCCTCAAAAAGAATATTTAGGCCGATCTAAAAAAAAGTGTCCACTTACTAAACTTTCTTTTTTCTTTTTTAGGATATTATTTTTACCATTTTACCCATAATCTTTTCCTACTTAATTGATGAGTCCTTTGCTCACATGGGCATCATTGAAAAATATAATACATAATAATATGATAGTCAATTTTTTTAATCTATATACCTGGTCAAACAAGAAATTTCTGATGAATGGAGGAATAGCACATACGTAGCACATGCATGAGACTAATTTCAAGAAAAACTTTAGTGTTTTTCTCTCTACTTACATTTGAAGCCTGTATCAGTTATAAATGTTATAAGAGCATTACTTCTTTTTTTTCCGGTGAAAATAACACCATTACTGATATAGAAGCAAAAAACGTTCCTTGAGCAAATATGTTATATGCTTATTATAAGCTTTTGACTAGTGGCAACTGGCAACCATGTTCTTGAAAGAAAGATTTTGCAGTATAATTTCAGGAACACTGGATTTATAGAGAGTTGAGCCTATAAGGGCTTGTCTTTAGGTAGGCTAATCCAAAATCTGGTGTGAAGCACAATCATTTCTTCTGCATATTATGCATCAATGAATAGAGAATGTTAACATCCAAGTCAGAATGGCCGCAACAGCACTTCAACTTGCTCCATCAGGCTTCAAGAATGACTAACCAAGACCCTAGGCCACATGGACAAAGAAGAACAGGAAGCTTACTGTGGCGATGTTTCCAAGACTGACTACAACCCTAGGCCACAGGTACCAAGAAGGGCAGGAAGCTTACTGTGGCGATGTTTCCAGAACCATGATATCATATCGAACAGAGGCTGGAGAAGGGGACAGCAACTATCTCTGATATTATACCTTAAAAAAGAGTCATGAAGGGACGACATCACTTGACTAACAGGCCTGACACCCAACCTCCGTCTTCAATGGGATGAGAAACCTGTTGTGAAGAAAGCACATGGTGTTTCGAGAGATCTCCACAAATAATTAACACAAATTTTTTCCATGTTACCAAATAAACCCCTTTTGGAATAGTAAGGATTGCCGCTCTTTGTATTGGGATAGAACAGAGCATGGTCCTGAAAAGAGTGTTCTTTTAGATTTCTCCCAAAAAGATGTTTTGTTTTACACGTCTCCACTCTCTTCCAAATAGACATCTCCATCTCATGAAAGTCAGACATATGCATCTACCTTAAAATCAAAATCAGCAAGCCCTAATAATTTAAACTTAAGTAGACTTTAAATAAAATCCAGTCAAAAAGATTGAATATCGACCTCTGCATCCTGAGCTAGAGAGCAAGATTAAGGAGAACGCCTCGTGAATTGGACATTAAGAATGAATTTATTGAGTTTAAGTGGTTATCTTCTGTAATTTGGGATAACAAATTAAACACTGATTGCATTATATTTTACCTTTTTCTTTTTCTAACCATATCACTTTCTACCTTATCCTTAACCACTGTTGGCCATCATTTGTGCCGGAGAATGCGATTTTTACTTCCAAAGCAAACTTTTAGGAGCAGCCTCGAACCTATTTACCCTATAGAAGTAGCAGATCCCGTGACCCAGTCAAAATAATGGATAATGTGCCAAGATTAAAATATGTACCACAAGCATTAGACAAAGAAATCCACACCACTGAAACTAATAATGGCTGTAACCAATCTAGAGATTTGGAAGTAGAAGTGTGAGTATGTATAGACTCTCCAGTCAGGGCGCCACGATATAGACTATTGGGAACAAATTTGTGCTTTCTGCTCTCCATCTCATTCTCACTTTTACACTCTGCCACTCTGGTATCCTACATCTCGAAACATCCTCTTGGACCAAGTAACTAAAAACAGTAAACTTATAAGACAATCAGTAAAGGCACACTTATGTTTTCCCTGTATAATGAAGGTGTACGAAGAAAAAACCACAATACCATGGGCCACCTTGAGTAAAGAAGGGAAGGAGGGACCAAAGTCTCTTAGCCTGATGAAGCTCTAACTTTAAACATTCAAGTAACTCCAGCAGTTCACATCCTGTCCCACCATATCTCCCTCTTACTCATTGCCTCTGCTTCCAGATCCTCTCACCACAACATGTTGATTCTACCAACCTTGTGTATCAACTCGGCATAGAACCTCAAGATCGCAAATTTCATGACATATCACAGCAAGGCATCAATAGCACGCCTCACAGTTTTCACTTTGACATCTTGTTTTGACTAATGAGAAAAATGGTCTTCATTACCAGCATAAAGGAAAAATTCCATGTAAGTACTCATGCATGATATTTCTTCTTAAAGAATTTTCCTCCCTTCCCAGGGATGCGCAAATTGAGAGGTTGGAGGTGCGAAGGGTGTAAAGCTAATAAGAAACTGTTATACACACAATCTCTTAAATGTGCCCCTAGCATATAGTAATTTAACTTGTAATTATGACTGTTTTACGCGACATATATATAATCCGTACATCTTGTGCAATTATTGCATTTTCAGTACAATGAGAAATCTTCGATAAGCCTAGTGATTGTTACAAAGAAGGTGGCCATATAGATGACAAAAGGAATTTACACTGATGGGTTAAGGAATCAGAAATCTGAAGACCGAGGATGTTATACTTATCCGAGTTGCCAGAATGAGAGCTGACTTTTGAAAGGCATTCAAGTAATAACTGATGAAGCATGGTGAATCTCATAGATTGACCTTTAAAATTTCTTAGCCAAAACCACTTTGTATATTAAACGTCTTGCACTGAAAAATATGTAATTCAAAGTGCCTCAATCAGTAGTGAAGGGTATTTCAAAAGATGAGTGCTCATCGTTGGCAGCCACCTTAGGGAGTGGTTATTGTCGTTGCACTCTTCTAATACTTTACGTAAATTTGTTGGCAGCAAATTGGCAGTAAGATTGAATACAACTCCAATCTGCAAACCCCAACTACAGCTAATGTCTGTAAAGTATGGGTATACTATTACTTTGATCTCTCTCTCATTGTTCCAGCCATTAGCTGATCCTTAATGGAGCCATAATGAATAGCATGCTCGCAAAACAGATCCCTAGCCCTCCACTTTTGCGCCCTCAAGAATCCGGAAGAAAGGGCCCAGCAACCATACTCATTTGCTGAACCACCGCTTAACTCCTTTGCTCCAAAAGACCACCACAAAAGAACCATCCTCCACTCTCCCTCCCTGTAATGTTCACTTACGCTTATAATCATTTAGAATGTTAAGTGGCCATCCAACAGATACATCTGGACATCCATCAAATATGGTTTATTTAAGAACTTTCAGGATTAAAAATAGTTTACTTCATACCATGCAGTTCCAAAATTAACTGAACTTGAAACAAAACACAAAACTCAAATCAAAACAACCCAAGTGAATTACTCTAAACATGCATCTTTGTCAGAAAGGTGTGAATAGGCATAAACATCACTATGTTTTGAATTCTCACTTAAGAGAAAGAATGAAGAACTCCTAGGTCAAAATGTGAACTAAGTTTGCTTGAAAATTCCAACTCTATTGCGCGTGGATTCCAACGTACAAGAAAAATTACAGCCGCGATACGAAGTAATGTATAATCTCAGAGATGCCAAGTAATGTATAATATCAACAGAATCACAAAATGCAGTATGTACGTACCAAGCCAAAAATATCATTTGCTGGAATAAGTAATATCTAACACATTTCTATAGATAAGAAAGGGAAATTTAACCTTCTTCATAGCCAATCGCTGCAATTTCGGAACCTCCTCAAGTAACCTAGCCTTGGTACGGCGTAACTCGGCATTGATAGCCACAGCAGACGCCTTACTTTTCTCATTTGTAGCAGTCTCCGCTTTCTAAAACCACCAAAAATTGCTCAAAAAACTCAGTAGACACCAAAAACCCTAGAAATGGAGTGAATTCGTACAGATCGAGAGGGCGCGAAAGAGAGAGGAGGACCTGAAGAGCGGCTTCGATGTCGGATTCGACGGAGGCGTAGAGACGAGCGAAGGCGTCGTCGCCGGAGAGATTGAGATCCTTCTGCTTGTCGATGTCGTACTTGTCGTACTTCTGGCAGATCGCATCAACTCGAGTTAGGATGTCGATTACGCTCATTTTTTTTCAGATTTTTGAATTTGATTGTTGAGATCACGACTCGACTTAGAATTTTTTGAATGTTTTAGTGTAGACAGCACATGTCAACACAGAAGAAAACAGGACAGGACAGGACAGGACAGAGAGACATGCTTTAGAGTTGAACGGGATCGACCAGCCTGTGATAACGCTTTTTGAGCAATTAGTTTTAAGGCCAAAATATGAATTACCCTCAAGGTTTTTACCAACTCTTAAAGTGCCCCTTTATATAAGGTTTGTTCCAAAAATTTATTTGATGTTGCTAATTTTTTCAGTTAGCCCCCTGGCTGTGATAGTCAGATATTGACGACAAAAGGGGCTCGGACGTCGATGGGTAAAGTTGGGGCGTGCGACGGCGTGTGGCGCGGCGTGCTTGGTTGGCGAGGCCTGGGGGGTAACAACCCCGGGCGGTAGTCTCCCTTGCGCGGCAAGCTCGTCGTTGTTGCGTGCTTTGGCTTGCCCTTTGGCTGACGGGTTTTGGGCTCGGACGTCGATGGGTAAAGTTAGGGCGTGCGACGGCGTGTGGCGCGGCGTGCTTGGTGGGCGAGGCCTGGGGGGTAACAACCCCGGGCGGTAGTCTCCCTCGCGCGGCAAGCCCGTCGCTGTTGCGTGCTTTGGCTTGCCGCCATTCTGGCGGTCCACTTTCATAACGTTTTTTTCTCTTCAGTCCACCCCTTTTTTTTACCTAAAGGTAGTTTCATAAAATTGTTCCTAAAATGTCCCTATGCAACGTAACGTATCCTTCAACGATCTAAAACACTTCGTCTCTGTAATGGAAAACACAATCATGTTAATGGTGAAATTAATAACAGATAAGTATTCCAATGTTGAAGCTCAAAATTTATCTTTAAAATATTCCTTGGGATCTCATGTGAATTATTTTCTGTCGAATGATGATGATTGTGTAAACATGGTGTTGTTGGCCAAAATATTATTAGTTAGCATTATATCAATAGATGTTTTTGAAAATCAAAATGCTTTAAACTACGGATTGAATAGAGGAGGGTTACTTGGTGATTCTGTTTTCCTTTATCCCACCTTTTGATTCAGTCAATGCCCGAATTGGGCATCGCGATGCAACAATTAATAATTCCTATGCAGAAATTGCGTATCGCAATGCAAAAATTAATAAGGGCGATGCAGGAACGATTTATCGCGATGCCTCAGTTTGTAGTAGCAGTTCAAGTTATTCTAATCGTGATGCATTAACTTGGAGTCGGGATGCATCATCATCGCATCAAAGCAGTATTAATTCTGCAAGTTTGGAAACTGATGATAAAAGTGTTTCAAGTTATGACATATGTCCTAATCAATCACAAAAGTATCTTCAAACCTTAAATCAATTTGTCTGAAATTTATTTTTATCACATTGCTCATCTTCACAAACCCTAAATCTGCCCCTACCTATCTTCAAATCCATAAGAAAACCTTAAATCAACCACACCACATTGTCAACATCTAAGATGTTTCGTTCCAAAATAGTATGCAACCTCCAACCCTAAATCAATATGGTTGAAGGGGTTAAGCTAGAAGTGATTATCATCTTCTGAAAATGATATGATTCGCTCCTAGCTTTACCTAAAGTCAGTCAATAGGGTTAGCAAAAATCTACTCATATGACCTTCTAGGGTTGAAAGGGATATACTAGGATCACAACTCATCTCCTGAACAGTTGAGATGGTTGGATTCTAGCCATCCCCCAAACCCAAAATTTCGGCTTCATGTTCCAAATATTTGCAAAGAGAAATGATCGAATTTGTTGTTGGTGGGGCAGCGAACTAAAGCTCACAAAGTCAAAACAACTAATTGGAGTCGATCTCCAATTTTACTAATTTTTCTATTCAATTTAACGGTAACACTTCACATTGTTTTGAAATTAAATTATTTATCTATTTTTATGCGTCGGATTGCTTAGATATGGGGATACCTATCTTCTATTGTTTAGAAATGGTGGTATCTATCTTCTATTGGTTAGATCTGGGGATATCTATTTTATATTGATCAGATCTGGGGATTAATATCATTATTGATGGTTTAAATTTAAAAAAAAAAATGTTTGTTTTACTAATGATTGTTTATCACTGAAAAATTAGAGGACTAAAAATAATTGGAAAAAAAGAAGATATCATGCCTCGATATGTTTGGATATGCGATTCTCTAACTTTCATTACTCAAATATGTGTGTTATTGGATGATTTTTAGTATTTATTTTTTGAAAAAAAATAATTTTATATATAAAAAAAAATAGTCTCCTAGATATACATTTAAGTAATTATTGATATTAGCAAATAAATATTCTAGCTTTAAGCAATTCTTTTTACAAGTCATATGATCTAATCTGTCGTGCTTCCAAGACTTTCCATAAAAGAGATTGGTACATATCAAACTTAATTTGGAGATATTTCTGGGTACATATCAAACTTAAGTTTGATAATTGCAGATTGTATAGGTATATGGAATACTGAACTGCAGATTGGTACATATCAAACTTAATTTGGTACATACCTACTCCGAAGAAGAACAATCATAAAACTTGTCGCTTATGCACGAAGATATAAGATGCATCAATGGGACAATTGTCTAGACAAATCAAAAGCTCGAACGTTGAATCTTTTCATCATTACTGTTGGATTTTAGAATCCTCTCAATCAATGCTTAATTTGGGTCAATTTGGTAAATTGGTAATTAACTAATTGATTGATTAATTTTTGCCTTTCTTGGTGAAATTTGAGATCAGTTAATCAAGATTGTGATTAATAATATTTTTGGTATATTTTGATTGATTAGTTAATTAGAGGATGATTGATGTTAAATTAGGTAAATAATAGTTGACTTTAGATTAGTTAAATATGGTATATATTTATACTAACTTTAACATTCTTTACTTAATGTTTTTTCTTGTTTTCCAAGTTTTTTTCTTTTGCTCTATATAAGGAGGTATTCGTGCCCATTCAGAACTGATCCAGAGAGCAAGATTGATAGGAGTTTTTGCAGAGAATTCAGAGAGAAAAAAAACTGCTGTGCTGTTCCAGTAGATGTGATCAAGGACGTTGCAACATCTTCTATCACATTCTGTTCAAAGTATTCTGGAATCTGAAGATTAAGTTACTGACCACGGTAGTTGTCTTTAGACAACATATGATCTTTGATCTTTCAGTGGTGAACTATAATCTAAGTGATATACTTTGATTAGGAACATTTTTGTTAGTTTCACTAGTTGTTTTTCTTTGTAACGGGTTCTATATTTTCTAGTGAAAGGTTTTTGCCATATTGGCACGTCTACAAGTATTTATACTTGTAGATAAAAGGTTACAACAATTTGTTATTTACTGTTTTTTTATTCCGCTGCGATATTTACTGGATGTTACAGTAGATGTTATCACATCTTTGATAACATTTACTATATTCCAGCATTGTTTTTCTGAGTTACATAGCTATAAAACTTTCAATTACATTTTTAGGATAGAATTTTATTTTCATTAAGATCTACTTTCTGTAAAATCTATTATATTTATTTAAAAAATCATAAGATATTTTAGGGAATTAACTAAAGAAATTTTTGTAATTGTTACGAGAGTTATTGCCTTGTTACATTATAACACTAGTTAATACCCGTCCCATGAAAGGAAAAATTCAAAAATAATGCATTTTATATTTTAATATAATCACATAAATTTATATTATCTAAATATGTGAAGAAAAAAAAAGATTAACTCGTATTTATTTCAAATCGAGATATAACTAATTTATTGTACATATTGTTTGTTTAAAGAAATACATATAGTATATTTTAAGCAAATACATACAATATGTTTAAATTACTACTTTTTTTTATAGAAATTTATGTCAATCACTTTAAATACAATGACCTTTACTAACCAAAATAGTAATTGTAAAAAAAAATATAAAAATACAACAATGATTTTACAGTAGTTAGAAAAAAAAAAGTTATAAATAAATTTTTTTTTTACAAATTTAGAATACGGTTAAAGTCAAAACAATAATTAGAAAAAAAAATACTGGTAATAAAAAGAGTTTACATATTTATGATAATGTTAAAGTTAATTAGAAAAGTTACACAGTAAACCTAGCCGTTGTAATTACTAAAAAAGAAAAGAAAAATACAAATAAAAAAAAGATTAGCCCTCCACATCGAGAGTTATCGTCTCAATTGCTAGTGTAGGCTTTCACAGAAATCTGCATCTCCTGAACAATTTTCACAATAACAAATCAAGAAGAAGCTTATTAGAGAAAGATTCCTTACCTTTTGCTTGGTGTTAAAAGATCGATAGATTTATTGAGAGCGAACAATAGGATCAAAAGGATGGAGTGCTACTATTTGCAGGTGGTGAACTTACCCATTAGACCAGTCCTTGATATTGGAGGGGATACATGTTTCATTTTGGTGAACAATATGGCCCTTTGCTAGAGAAGTGAACCAGCCCATTTTCCTTTTTTTTATTTTTTTATCCCAAGGGGTCATTTTCAAACTACTCATTAATTAATAATCATAATATGTATAGTGCATTAATTGGTATAAGGGGCAAGTGAATATTGCGTATCATGGTTATACACGTCAACAAGATAACGTGGTATTAGTGGTCAGTCAAATATTAATGTCATGTGGTACCATGCTATCATTTGATTGGTTGAAAATTTTAAACCTTTTAACGTAACTTTTTGATACCACATGACATTATTTGATTGAATTGTGACACCACGTTATTAATATCACCATCGCACACAACTTTTTTTTTTCCAGGCTAAGGCGTAGAGCCTAAGGTAAGAAACAAGTCCAAATAAGGCTTTTCATAGAACAAAACAGCAGAATTGCAAGAGTTGTTGGGAGAATGGAGAATGGAGAGGCTTCCTCTGCACCAATCAATGCATACATTACTACACTTTTTCATTTAATGAGGAAGTTGGAATGACTTGCTTCAAAATGAATTGGCGAGTGTTATCGGCGCACTTGTTCCACAATAAAAGGGTAGCCCATTCTCTCTCTCTCTCTCTCTCTCTCTCTCTCTCTCTCGGTAAATCTCTTTCAGAGCCAACTGCTGTGCATAAGGTAAAGAATCATGCACAGTTCTTAAATAATAAATTTTACGTAAACTAATTTAGTAGAGTACTATTATTGTCTGGGCTCATACGCTTAGTAATATAGCAGATGCAGATTCTCTTGAAAACCCTTAGGGGCAAGACAACAACTCTCGAGGTGGACTGTTTCAGCACAATTGATAACCTCAAGGCTCTAATCCAAGGAAAAGAAGGTATTCCTTCCTACCAGCAGCGCGTAATCTTTGCCGGAAAGCAGCTTTTGGATGGCTGTACTCTCGCAGACCACAATATCCTAAAGGAATCAACTGTCCATCTATTTGTTCCTCTCTGAGGAGGAGGAGGGGAACAAGGCATCCACATCTCTTTCAATGTCGAAAGTGAAAGGACTCATGCATTGGAAATCAAGAGGTCTAATGGCATTGCAAGTATCGATTGCGAGATCCAGGATCATAATGTTAAAGTGGACTTTGCACTTAATCTTGCTGGCATTCAGATCTTTATTCAATCTCCATCAGGGGCAATTCACACTCTTGCTATTAAGGATTAAAGTTCAGCAGTCTTCATTCTTGGTTCCTTCAGCAGCCTTCAGTCATGGCTTCAGCATCAGCAGTCTTCACTTGAGGAGCAATCTTAACTTCAGCAATATTCAAGTTTAGCAGTCTTCACTTGACGAACAATCTTAACTTCAGTAGTCTTCACTAATGGAGGGTTCAATTATAATTTGTAGTTTAGTAGAGGGAAGCGGGTGTATCTAAGAAGGGTTGTAAGTATAAAAGGTCTACTATGCCAGTTAAATTAATTCAATATATTTTACTTTTACAAAACCCTTCTCTCTCTCCTTTTGTAAGAAAAGAAGACTGCAATATAATGGGATTTTGAATTCATTATCATCTTATTCTTCTCAATTCTGTCGTCGATATCCAGAATTGCTCACTTTATCATGGTATCAAAGCGTAGGATTACGCGATTCAGTACTCTTTCCGCTTCAACAATTCTAATTGCATGATCTATCATCTGTCTTCAGCTTCATCAAATTCATAAATTTTCTTGAGTTTCGCCCTTTCTTGATTAGTAGTTATTACCATGCCTATTTCTAATCAAAATTCGACTGAATCCACTAGTACAAACACTTCAACAGATAACCTAGCTCTTGGTGATCCCATTAATTGTTGATCTTTATGATCTTCTCCAATCCACCCTTCAACTGCATTCTGGTTACCTCCTGTACCTTCATCCCAATGATCACCCAGGCATGATTCTTGTAACGGAAATCTTGACAGACCTAAATTTCTCCCAATGGAAAATTTCAATTAGCATTGCTCTGTCTACCAAGAACAAGATAGGAATGATAACTGGATCTAGCGCAAGACCCCCTCCCCAATTTAACTATAAGAGTGCGTGGGAAAGATCGATGCAATAGCATGGTGGTGTCTTGGCTACTAAATGTCGTAAATTTTGAGATTAGACAGAGTGTTGTTTATTTTACTATAGCCTATAAAATATGGGATGATCTTGCAGCAAGATTTACTCAAAACGACACACCTAGGATTTATCAGGCTCGTAAGCCAATAATGTTGTACACACAAGGGAATTTGAGTGTTAATGCCTATTTTAAAAAGTTTAGAGGATTGTGGGATGAACTATCCAGTCTTCTCCAATTACCTAAGTGTATTTGTGCTTGCAATTGTGGAGCTACCAAATTGCAAGAGGATTGTGAACACATATCCAAGATTACTCAATTCTTGATGGGCCTATCTGAAGGTTACACTGATGTACGGGGCCAGATACTGATCAGGATATCTCATTTTTCTTCCATTTCCAAAGTGGTCTCTATGCTTGTCCAAGAAGAGGTGCAGAGATTGTGTGTTAATGGTGTCAACCTTAAGCCCTTGTCTATTGCCTTTTTTACAAAGGTTAATAAACCTTTTTCTTCTGGAAACTTTGACTCAAGGATTGGGAAAAAAAAGAATACTTTGGGAAACTCATCATCTACAAGAGGAGAACTCTTCTGTGATCACTGTCATGGAGATTCCCACACCAAAAAAAAAATGTTTCTTTATCCTTGGTTACCCTGAATGGCATTTTAGCTTCTAAGTGAATTATTGTGTGTTATCAGGGCACTTGTTCTTCACTATAAATGGGTTGCTCCAATATTCCTTTTGATTCTCCTATTTATTTTCTTTCTTTCTTTCTCTCTCTCTTTCTCTTTCTCGGTAAATCTCTTTCAGAGCTAACTGCTATGCACAAGGTAAAATATCATTCACTGTTCTGGAATAATTTTGCATTTACTAGTTTTGGTAGAGTACTTTTATTTTCTTTGCTCATGCGTTTAGTAATTTGGCAGATCGATGAAGATTTTCTTGAAAACCATTTGTGGCAAGACGTTAACGCTCAAGGTGCACAGTGGGTAACCTCAAGGCTCTAATCCAAGGCAAAGTAGGTTTTCCTTTCCGATCAGCAGCGCTTAGTCTTTAACGGAAGACAGCTTCAGGATGGTCGTACTTTTGGAGACTGCAATATCCAAAAGGAATCAACTCTCCATCTAATTCTTCGTTAACAAGGAGGAGGGGGACAAGGCACCCTTGTGCATTGGAAATCATGAGGTCGGATGGCATCGTAAGTATCGATGGGAAGATCCAGGATCATAATGTTAAAGTGGACTTTGCTCTTTATCTTGCTACCATTCATCTCTTTATTCAATCTCCATCAGGGGAAATTCACACCCTTGTAGTTCAGACTTCTGATAAGATCTTGCTGAGGTCTTGGCTGAAATTCCTGATAAAACAGGTTTTAAATTTTCGATGCTGAGTTTAAATCTGGGCAGCTGTTGAACAAAGAGCGAACTCTGGCATATTACAATATTCAAAGTAAAGATACATTGTATCTGAAAGATGTTTTCGATATTGATTTCACAAAATGATTCCTGGTGTGCAAATCACTGTATAATAACTACATTGGTGCCGCAACAAATAGTAATGCAGTGATCTTAATGGTTGTGTTAATATTATGGATTTCCATTTTCTGTTTTCCCCTTTTATTCTCAAATTAAAAATGATTTCTTTTTGTTGTTCAAAACTTGATCTGCATGTATTTTTACCAAATAATAAAAACCCAATGTGTCACGCATCCTGTCCATCTGATTTATTAGGTAAAAGCATCCACTGTGGATACTCTAATTAAGAATCCCGCATAAAGAAGGTTATAGAAAAAATTGCATCATACTTTACTGAAAAATGCTACGTTCACAGATTTTATTAACAAAATGTATTTACAGCATGCTTTAAAATGTTGTACATTACTTAGAATAATGTATAACAATTATAAAGATGATGTAAATAAAATTTGTGAATGAATTCTCGCATTATTATCAGTGGCGAAGCTAGGATTTGATCTTTAGGGGGGCCGAGTTAACTTAATTAAAAATGTAATATTCAATACTCAAGGGGCCAATATATAATAAAAATAGCAATAATGATATTTTAAAGGCGGTACATTACATATCATTCAAAGTCTTGGGGGGCCATGGCCACCCTTAGTTTCCATGTGGCTTCGCCACTGATTATTATGCTTTAGTTGATACTTATCTATCAATACAAGTTAGGTTTATTTGAATGAGTGGGAGATTTAAGAGATATAAGAGACCAAGTAGTGATCAATTAAATAGTCCTTTGTGAGAAGCCATGCAGGAGTTCGTGAAAACCCTAAACGAGTATACTATCACTCTTCATCAGCAGATCTCTAATAAAACTATCCACCGAGTCAAAGATATGGTTTAGGCCAAGACCGGTATTCCTCGAGACAAGCAGAGGTTGGTTTATGCTTCGAGGAAACTCATAGATGATGACAAGACCCTAGCCGATTACAATATCCAGAATGAATCAACCTTACATCTCTCCTTTACGTTGCTTTCATGTCGCCACTGTCCTATCAATCCTCAACCAATCTATACTGGTAAGTTGAATCTCTTTCGTAAACTCTAGACTCTAATCATTGTATAGCGTAATTTTGTTTCATAATTAAACCCTAACCTCCAAATCATATATCCTAACCATCGTATGCAAAGTCTGTTCCATAAACCTTAAGCTCTAAATCATAAACCCCTAACCTCTGTATGAGAAGTCTGTTTCATATATAAACCCTAACCTCTGACCCTATATTCCTAATTGTATCATCGTATGCGAAGTTCGTTTCATAAATTTTAAACTCTAAACCTTAAATTTTTAACTATATCACCACATGGGTGATCTGTTACATAAATCATAAACTCTAAACCCTAACGTGAGATTTGTTTCATAAACACTAACATTAAAATCGTAAATTCCTAAATGTATGCTACCAACGATATGCATTTCGATTATGTTGCATAAATAGTACCAAAATTAGGCCTAGAAACACACACTACTCATCCGAAGACTATTTTGGTATAATTTTCACTCCCTTATCTTTGAATTTGTCTTTCTTATACAAAAATAGGAGCTTGGATGTTAATATGCTTAATTGTACTGTGTATTATAAGTGTTTATATTCTCTAATGATGCCGATTTTTACACCATGGTCCTAATGGGAATCTGCTTCCGTGAAATGACTTGTAACTGGCCTAAAAACAGGAACAAAGTTACTGCGCAGGAGATCCCTGCAAAGTCCCTCGAGTGTGAGAATTAGCACTGTATTTCAGAGAGAGAATAATGCTAACTGAGGGAGCAAAAAGTGTATTGTTGTGTATACCTTGTACTGTGTCTGATGCTACTATTTATAAGAGAGTAGTGTTGCCCTAGATAATTTTGGGTTGTAATAGATGCGATCGAATCCCGCAGTTGACGGGTCAAAGTAATGTATCTGTTTTGGACTATCTGTAATCGAAGATGGTTCCGTAATCTATTTGGAAATAATCCCGTAATATGCTCAGAGATAATTTCGTAATATATGAAGTGTACAGAAAATAGGCTTTGAAATGGTTAGGCCCACCCTCAGCTTCTATGTGTAGCTCTCGCTGAGGCTCGCCCAAAAAGAGGCTCACCCTTGTGTGGCTTGGCGATCCTTTTATTTGTCGGTTTGTAAATTTGGATATTGTAGCTTTTATCCTTGGTGTAAATTTTGGGTAGTTCAATAGCCCCCTATTCTTTGTTGTGTGAGCATGCTCAGACCAAAGAGTACACCTTGGTTCAACGTTTCTAGATCACATGCGGGCTGTTTTCTCGTGCCCACCAAGTTTATATAAAGGGGCGGGCCGCATGGTCAATTTCCCCAAGCCAATCCGTCACATGAATTGAAGTAACCATTTAGTATGTTAATATATTTAATATATTCAAATGTTGGTAATGACCATCCTTGAATTTGGGTAGGAGATGTAGGTCGTCTTTGTCTTGCCATTTCCATCGTGGGGCTTTTAATGTAGCATTGATTAATGCAATTGTCAATAGTTCCTTGCGCTATTTATTAATACATGGAATGGGGCAACACCTAGTTACATGACTACAACAACATTAAATAATTAGGTTAGCAACCACTTTCTTGAACGAGTAATCGCCCATTAATTCTTGAAGAGCACGTGTAGCAATATTCAAGAACCCCGTTGACTCGAGATGGAAACAAAGCTAATGAAGCTCATTATTGCGGGCCGCTACCAATGCCCCTTCTTTGATGGATTTTCATGGCTCGCCCACCTTGATGCACGGCGCGCGGGTCGAAATATTGTCACAAAATCGGGCCGCCTTTGTACTTTGATTTTGAGGCCCGCCTCTCGACTTTTGTTGCTTGGGCGCCTTTTAGATAGTTTAATGTTTTGTGTATCCTTTGGTCGACCATGTCAATTCAATCGCGAGATCCTCGGCGGCGAGCTATGGCAGCCATACCGTCATTCGACATTTTCATTAACTTTATAAGGTTCGCCCATTATACCAATTAATTCTGTCGATCAGTCTATAATGCAGGTTGCCCCAGCTTTTCTAAGAGTTTGGCTTTGGGTGTGCTACTCAGAGAGGTGTATCCTATTTAGACAACAACTTTATTTCTGATGGCTGATAGGATTCATTAATAAGACCTATAAATACATACTCCTCCTAGATGACGGCCCTCCTTCAAGATAATGGCCCTTCCTATTAATTTAGTATGCAAACGGCCTTTGTCCGTCTTGCCTCTTTGGCTTGACTTTTTATTATGGGCACCCGATCAAGGGTCTTATCCTAATGCACAACCTTGCTTCATTTTTAGCATGTGCGCGACCTCGCTTCATTTTTAGTTGTAAAATTAGTCTGGCCTTGCTCGGTGAAACACTTCATATTTACTTACCATAGGTGGGCAAGGGCAATAACCTGGGAGCCCATATTTAATGGGTCTTATCCTTAACTTTTTGTCTTGCCTATTGACTTGACTTTTTTGGCATCGTAGGGGTACTCGTCAAGGGTCTTATCCTTAGCCTTTTGTATTGACTATTGGCTTGAATTTTTGGTGGGTACCGTCAAGGGTCATATCCTTAGCATTTTGTCTTGCCTATTGGCTTGACTTATCATCGTGGGAGCTCATTAAGGGTCTTATCCTTAGCATTTTATCTTGCCTATTGGCTTGACTTTTTTGATAGGTGCTCTTCAAGGGTCTTATCCTTAGCATTTTGTCTTGCCTATTGGCTTGACTTTTTTCGGCATTGTGGGTGTCGTCAAGAGTCTTATCCTTAACCTTTTGTCTTGCCTATTGACTTGACTTTTGTCGGCATCATAGGTGCCCATCAAGGGTCTTATCCTTAGCCTTAGTTGTCGATTCAAACGTTTTTACCCGCGTGATTCTTCGCGTTAGTAGCCGATTCTGGCTTTTTTGCTCACGTGATTCCTTGCATTTTATTGCTTATGAAAATGTTCAAAATGTACACATTTATTAAAACATGTTTTATTGATAGCAAAAATTTACAAGTACATAATAAGCGTGATAGGGAGAGTACCCGCGTTGGGTATATTTTACGACCAAGCTCAGCTGAATCATTCTTCGAGATCACTCCCATTGTGTCCCGTATTATTCGTTTGTTCTTTCTTTTTCTCATTTCCTATCGGTGCCTACTACCTATCATTTGGGCTAACTGAAATAGCTCTGCACTGTTCGCGGGCGGACGAGCAAAGAATTCAGTTTTTTGACTGTTGGGCGCTAAGCCTCCTTTAAAACATGTCAAAACTTCCTGATCAGAAATGTTGCTTATTTGATCTAGGACACTCTTGAACCGCTTCACAAATGCCAGGATGGATTCTCCGAGCTTCTGCTTCACATTGCTTAGCTTGCCTTTGTATTGGGTAATGCGCCCGTTGTTCCGAATTCCCCCATAAAAACTCTCTGTAAATCTAACCAGCTTTTTATTGAACCCTCGGGCAGATTAGCAAACCAGGTGGCTGATTTACATTGTAGTGTACTTACAAAAGCCTTGCAAATGATTGTGTCGTCAGTAGTCAGCAGTGCTAACTTTATTTCGACGTGATTAAGATGATCACGTGCGTTGGTCTTCCCTCATATCCATTAAAGGTAGGATACATTATTATTGGATTGGGTGGAGCATCACAGATCGATCTTGCAAAAGGCTTGAAACGTGTCCCAATAGGCGTTTCCTTGGCCTTTTTCTGTTTCTACGACCTCAAGCCTCCTTATTAGATCTTATACTTCATTAATGGCAGGCCTGATGACCGCCTGAATTTTAGAAGGCTTCCTTTTAGACATTCCCCTTTTTGGGGTTACTGGTCTTCTCCTCTTTTAGAAATACCCGTGCGATATCATAGCTCGGCTTTGAGGAGATTTTAACTGCCTCAATTGCGTTGCTAGTCGTTAAGTATGCCCATTGTGTCTCTCATGAGGGTGCAGGTCAGATTCTCCCTCGCAATTTTTTTACCGTGATAATTTTTCCGCTGATTCATGCACGTGACTTCTTAGGTCATGAAGTCTGTATCTGAAACTAACCCTGTTTTGAGAGGGTGCCTAGTCGCCCAGTTGCCCCACCATCCACTCATTCTCTCAGATCTGCTTAGTCTTACTCCCCTCTACTATTCTCTGCTCAGAACGACCAGCCCACATACCCGAGCAGCTATCCTCCAATTGTCTACTTGGGTCTCCTCACTTATAGTAATTGGGATAACCTTGGCGGCCTACGGTAGTGGTGCTTGGGAACCCAAGAGCACGGTTGGAATGGGCACTTACCCATAGACCGTAATAGCTGGTTGTTTAGCATTCAATCTGTTCTTTAATGGCCTCAGCTTGGACGGTCGGGTTGGCCACAAGGGGTACGGATGTACCGGTAGTCGCACGTCGCGTATCCAATATATCATGTAAATCATTACTTCCCCACTAGGCAATCTTTAGACAGAAATAGCAAGTAAGAAATAGGTCTCCCTCCTTTGCTACTTTCGTCTTTGCTGCTCTCATTCCTGCGGGCGTACTCCTTTAACTCATCACTTAAGGATGTAAGCGGGGATTCTCTTATAAAAGGTCTTCGTGACTAAGATGTCCTACCTTCCATCACTAATTGGCAGCTACATTCTTTTAGTTTCCTCGATCTTCAAAGAAAACTGACTCCAAGATTCGAGTAATTTGTCAAGTACTAAAGAAGGATCATTGGGCATAGGCCGGGACGTGTGATGCGGAGGCTTCCAGATAAACTACCCACCTCCATCAGCTCTTTTTTTATCGGTGCGAGCCTCCTTGCCTTTGATGGGCTTCTTAGCCGCCCCCTTACCTTTGGCGGGCTTCTTGGCCGCCTTCTTGTCTGCAGGTTCTTTGCAATTTCTCAAGGAGCGCAAAGTCTCTTCTATCTGCTGAACAAGCAGCGGGAGTTGACACTTTATTGGTCATTCCCATTTGCTCACCAGTAGGTGGAGCAGATCGTTGCAAGTGTCGGTAGTTGTTACGTTAGTTGTCATAATCACCGGATAGTTTTGAGGTGTATATTGTTTGTTTGTTGGGGATATCTGACCTTTCCCAGCAATGAGGAACCACTGATGATGCCGATTTTTGCACCGTGGTCCTAATGGGAATTTGCTCTGGTGAAATGACTTGTAACTGGCCTGAAAACAACAACAGAGTTACTGCGTAGGGGATCCCTGCAAAGTCCCTTCGGTGTGAGAATTAGCACTATATATTAGAGAGAGAATAATGCTAATTGAGGGCTTGTACTGTCTATGCTACTATTTATAAGAGAGTAGTGTTACTATAGATAATTTTGGGCTGTGATAGATGCGATCAGATCCTGCAGTTTACAGGTCAAAGTAGCATATCTGTTCTGGACTATCAATATATCGGAGATGGTTCCATAATCTATTTGGAGATAATCTCGTAATATGGTCGGTGATAATTAGTGAAGTGTACCGAAAATAGGTTTTGAAATGGTTAGGCCTGCCTTTAGCTTCCATGTGTGGCTCTCGCTGAGGCTCGCCCCATGTGAGGCCCGCCCTCACTGAGGCTAGCCCAAAAAGAGGCTCGCCCTTGTGTGGCTTGGCGATCCTTTTATTTGCTTGTTTGTCAATTTGGATATTGTCGCTTTTATCCTCTGTGTAAATTTTGGGTAGTTCATTCTCCAAAATTTAATGAGATATTCCATAGACCATAGGCATAGCTTATGTGCATCCAAAAGAAGACAGATAGTAACTTATGTACGAAATTATTTTCATCTGAGAGGAATTGCTACGGATTTATTTCCTCATGGCTAATAACTTGTGTTTGCTCTAAATTTAAAAGACTTGCTCCCAATTAACCCAATGATCTCGTTAAAAAAATTAACCCAATGATCTCGTTAAAAGATCGTCTATTTTCTTGTTTCATTTATCCAATTTTATGTGTTTTATTCTTGTATTTTCATCTAATACCCATCATGAATATGGCATTGATTATGGTATTTTCTTCCTCGTTTTTGATTTTTGGTTCCCCTGCCTGTAGCCTGTAGGGGTTTCCTTACTCTTAACTAAAAAAACATTCTCAACTATCTTACGCAGGGCCTGAAGAAGATCGAAAGAATTTGGTCACAGTCAGTTTCTATAGGCGACTAGGTAGAGAAAGATATAAACAAGTAAGCTCGATTAATTTTTTCTCTGTCTGAAATGTTTTTAATACCATCATTAGCAACTAGAAGATATCTATGAAGTTGTGGAAAAAAAACTAGATAAGTGTTACTCTTTGTGTGGGAAAGTATCCTGATGATAAATGCATTCGAATTTGTCAACAGACAAATGGAAGGTCTACTTGTGAACGTGCCACAAGAAGCTTCATCAATGAAGTAGTAGATCTTTCAGGTGACATATCTGCCAAACTTAGAGCTTACACATCTTCTAAGACTAGAGACTGGAAAATTGAGAAAGCATCAAGTAAGGACATTTATTGGAAGATGGATGATTCGCCATCTAAAACATGAATCCTTGATAAAATAGCTCGTTATCAGGAGATAACTGCCAATCTTAATGCTTATATGTCTTCTAAGTCTAGACAGCTGCAAATTCAGAAAGCTTTGGGGAAGGATGATGCTAAAGTTAGGGAATCAATAGCAAAGGCGTGGCAACTAAAACAGCTTGTTTTCTTGGCAACAGGGATGTTCAATTACGAGTGCAAGTAACCAAGCAGTGAGCCAGAGAAGTTGCAAGGACGCTCTTTTAAGTTAAACTGGGTGCCTTAGTGATGTTAGTATTGCAGCATGTTAGCCCCGGCCCTTTACAGGAATTCATCATATCCAAAAGGTATTTTCAAACAGATTCGATTTGACTTGGGTAAAAAGCTGATTTAGGATTTATTTAAAATTTTGAGAACTTAGATACTCTCCTTGATTAATTAGCTTATATTTCCTAACTTTAGTTTTCAGTATAGCCTTATGATTGAGAATCCACTCGAAACATCTTTCATTCAGTTGGCTAAATTTTCTACTTCTTAATATTTCTATTTGGTTTCAATCGTGCTTGATTTGGATATCAAGAACCAGGTTTTAGTATTTTGTCCATCGATTTTTGATGAAAGATTACTCTCGCTTTCGTGCGTACGAATTATTCGTGGTTAATCATAGAGTGGTCATCAGTAACTAAGTGAATTTGATGAAATGTTAATCTGTGTCCTGTGATACTTTGATGTAGTCTTTATTAGGGTGTTGCTATTCCCACCCCCAAAATTACTTAGCCTACCCACTTACTAAGTCTACCCCCCATTTTAAATTCTATACCTCCTATATTACTAAGTATACCCCCTTATTTTCCTATTTTACCCTTTCACACAAAATCTAAACCCATGAATCAATTCATTTACAAAATTGTGAAAGGATCAGATGAAGAAGTATTGATGCAAGTGGGCAGTGTGCACAAGTCTCCAACAGAATGGTATACTTTGATCCTTCGCAAGATTAAGGAGTCAGTTGAAAACCATCTCATGAGAATGATGGGATTATCGCTATTAGCCTGTCAGGGAACACGAATGATGGGATTATCGCTATTTGCGATCTCGGTGGTGGTTCATTTGAGATCTCGGTTGAAAATTAGTTCTTGGTTGAGGATTAGTGTGTGTGTGTGCGGTTTAATAATTTTTGAATTTTTTTTTGAAGGAAACTCGTAGGTGTGCGCACTGCCGCACACCCTAAGGAATGTGCGGCACTGGTCCGCCGCACATACTTTAGGGCTGCGGCGCGGTGCCGCACCGCACATTCTTTAGGTGTGGCAGGGGTGCCGCACAAGATGTTAGGATTCTTAAAAGTTTTAAGGTAATATAGCTTTTAAAATTGTGACAATTTTGTAATAATGGTAAGGGTATACTCAGCAAAAATGGGTGGGGGGTGGGAATAGCACTGCCCTCTTTATTATGCATTCTTATAACAAGGTTAAATCAGCGAACTTTTTATTTATTTAGTCTACTGTAAAATTTTGTACTCGCACTTTCTTTAGAAAGTTAAATATGTAGTCAAAATTAGAAAGAGAGAGGCGAAAGAAAGAGAATCGTAAGAGAGAAAATTGGGAAGAAATTGGAGATCACTGGTATGTCAGATCTTCAATGGAATATATCTTAAGCTAATACTCTATTATGATTAATGTACAATGAGAAGTTTCTCTGTTTCCTAGCCTATTCCGAAAAAAACAAAGAGAACAAGGGAAGTAAGAATACAGAAAGAACAATTTTCTCTGTGATTCTCCAAACAACTTGATTACGTCTTACATTCTTGTGCTTTTGTCAAACGAGAACTCTGGAGTTTGAATGTCAATTTCATGCTGCAAGGCAGGAGGAGCTTGAGATTCGTGAGTCTCTTTCTTTTCTCCGGCTTGACCAAGGTCTCGAGGAAGTGAGTTGATGGAACCCTCAGCTTCAAAAAGCGTGTTATGGAAATAGGAAACCTGTGGAGATGAGGGAACAGTATAGTCTACCTCATCTCGATAGTAATGCAGTAGATGAATAGGGGATGTGTTGTGCGATGGAGTGGTAGGCCTACTAGGCAAAGGTGTCGTGGAGTTTGAGTTGCGATTGTTCTGTTTGACATTCTTCTTCGCATTTTGGCGCCAACTATGTAGAGCCTTGACAACTCTGTCATTGAATATTGTTGGCTTCATGCTCGAGCCCATCTGTTTGATTTGCACATGAATAAGACCATAAAAATGTTGAAGACTAGATAAGAAATGGATTAGTGAATTTGATCTAGTTAGTTAAAATTTCACCTGTGTTACTAAAGCATATAGAGGAAGAGTGACATAGCTGCAAAGTATTTGCACGATGACCCTGATTCATATTAAACGCATCAGTTGCATTCACAACTTTACTCAGCTGAGACGATTAACGAATGAAGAACAAGTTAGAGAACAACTCACCCCATTGATATTCTAATGATAAAATCTTCTCTTCTAGCGTGGAAGCAAGACTTTGGTCCGAATTCCAACTACGAAACAACAAAGAGTAAACCTATGGTTGTTATAAGGAAAGTAGCCAAACCTCGGCCTAAAAAAGAGAAATGTTTAGTTTGATTGTTTTTGCTCACCCATGACCATGCAAAGAAGGCCAGCTGAAATGCATTCTGTATAAGAGCACAAGGACGACCACAGGGGAGATCAGAGAAAAAAAAATGGAGGGAGGGATAAATATATATACTTATGTCATGTGTTAATGTTACATTTCTGATTAGAAGTACCTGAAAGAGGACAAAGTGGATGAGGTAAAGGAGGAGGCCGGGGCGTTTGAACCAGAAGAGGTCATCGGCTGGTTGAACTACCGGGGTTCCCTTCACTACTTCTCCTCTCTCTTGAATCCTCAACCCCATCTTGGTAATTATCACTTGTAGCTTTGTCCCAACTAATAAAATAATCTGCAGAAACCATGCATGTCAAACATCTGATCAATCTTTTCTCAATGCTCTGGATCCTCGAGAAACATGGAAGGATTTCGGGAGGAAAGCCGATGCTTACTATTAGTGGGATAAAGGGTAGCCATAGATAAGATTTCCATCCTGTTCCCAAAACCAAAAATTGTTAGATTTAACGTGGTAGAAGTAACCACGCACACACAAACACACATTATTAACTAACCGTTGGTATTAAAGAGTAGGAACAATACTGCAAGGAACCATATTGGTGGACTGTAATTTAAACAGGAAACAGAGTTACTACCTTAATATGGAATCAAAAATGCTAACTACAAACGAGCTTAAAGAATCTTTCAGTTATCCCGAACGAACCCTTACCTGATTCCTACAACAACTTTGAAGTCTTCTTCAAGTGATCTGTTGATGTACTTCTGAAATCAAAATTCACTTGGCTGTTTGGAGCCAAATGTGCCTGATGAAGTTGACGTACATGTATGTTAGAAATCATAATAGTGATTTTAGAATATTATAAAAAGCATATGATGAGATGTAATGCTAAAAATGCGAGGGTTACCATGATAAATCCGTGTCGTAGAGTCATATAATCAACCTTTGGAACTGATCTGACAAATTGTCTTACGAAACACACCTGCAATATTTTGAATTGTTTAACAAGATCAATTAATTCCCTGGTAAGCCAGTGTTATTGCCATAAGAATGCTATGAAGAAAAGATCTTTTTAGGCATACCATCCAAAGAAGAATTGGTGAACGACTCCAAAAGCTCAAGTGCCTTCTTCCAAAGGATGTGTCTCTCGCAAACCTAAACCTCTCCGGATCTGCAATAACAGCATATCCATTTTTACGTGAATATTACTATTTGAACTCACCATCACCACCACCCAAGAGAGAGAGAGAGAGAGAGAGAGAGAGAGAGAGAGAGAAGAAAGAACAATGAAACCGACCGTGTGAATATTGGTACTCAGCTGTCTGTGTTTCCCTTTCCCAGGCCTTCCACTCTCTCATCTAGGCCATCAAATTGCAAAGTTTCAATAAAATATACTCGTGCATATGCTCGAATGTAGGATTACATATACATGTCTAGAGACAGAGAAAGGGAGGAAGAGTGGTACCTTAGCTCTGCCAAAGCCAAGTGTGATTATAGAACAAACCACATGAAAAACAGCTAAAGCAAAGATGAATAAATGCAATTGGTGGAGTCCATCAGCCGATAGAAACGGAACTTTACCCTGCAAAGAGTTGCACCCAAATTCCAAACACAACTCAGCTGGTAATAATGCAATCTAGAAACAGAATAATCCTAGAACTAGTATTTTTCTATTTATTATTTTTAAGAAGAAATGAAAATCATGCCTGAGCTCCACATTTGTCATCTGCTCCAGCAGCTAAAAACCGGCGATGACTTTGATCGGGAGCTAGAAATGTAAGAAGCCTTCGATGTTGTCCATTGTCCTTATAATCTCCGCCTTTGTACTTGTACTCATCATTTAATGATTTTCTGTCACATGGTAACCAACTACCTCCTGTGGCCTTTGATACACATAGTTCTGTTATCGGTGCTTTCCCAATTGTTAGGAGCAACGATATAAACCCCAGTAGCATAAGTTCTGTACATGAGTCAGAGAGCGAAACAGATAAGCTGTCTATAAACTCTTATGCATATATATATAAACTAGGCTGACTAAATAAAATTGTTAGTTTTATGAGCAAAACCTACCTGATTTAACTCTTTCGAGTGCTTCAAAGAGGGTTTTTTTGTTCTTCTTTGTTAACCACTGCAAAAGAAAACACCCACCCACACACACACACACATGTAACCACTTAATCGTATTGAAATTTAGAAATTTGACAAAAAAAATAAATAATAATCTATTTATGTATGAGTAGTTTAGCCGTACCTTGCCAATTAAGTGAATGATGTGTTCGATGATTATTGATACCGTAACAAGCACGATACAGACAACTGCGACTGCCCAAGTTGGTGTTTCCTCCAACGATCGCCCCCCTCCTCCAGCCATTGATGCTCTTAGTTTCTTGTTTAATATTACTCTGTATATCTCCTTAAATCGACACAGGGCATATGTATGCCAATTTCACACTTTGAAGCATCAGAAGGAAGATCCTAAAAGGTGTTCAAGAATCAAGAGAACAACTTGAAATAGCAGTTTACTTGGAAATAATGCAGGTGTAGATGAAACTTCATATATGGGCCTGTATGTGTTTATGTGTGTTTATGTGTGTGTGAGATTCTTATTTTTGTAATAAGAATACATATAGGATAAATTGGCATAAGGGATCAAGAGTGGGATTCATTGACCAATATTTTGAAGGCCAGGTATCTGACCCTTAACAAGGGATATATTATCACATTGTCTAAGTTGGTGGGTTTTGTCATTTTATTTTCTTAAAATAAGCATGGTCCATCTACTCTTCAGTTGTATGTTCTTTAGGAAGGCTTTAATTGAAAACTCTTTTCCTTTAATTCATTCTTTCTTAATTATTATTCCCCCCCCCCCAAGTATAAGTACACCACTGTTTTTGAGCGCAAGCTTTGTTAGAAAAAAAAAAATATATATATATATATATATATATTCAAATTTGATTTATAGACAAATTTGAAAAATAACCATGGAGAATCATGTTCCCAGAAAATAATTCTCAGAAAAATCTATATATATATATATATTTAAAGTTGGTGAGGATGCCTCTAAGTGTGCCACCTCATCCAACTTTTGGTTCTTTTGATTCTCAAGCCTCCAAGTAAGCATGACCTTTGGAGTGAAATGACTTTTCATTTCTAAGTCATTAGCTAATAACAATACCTAATAATAATAGGTTTTACAATATGTATTACTATTAGGTAATACTAATAGGAGAAGGACTTTAGGAAATAAAATAATGTTGTCATTGAGATTTGAACCAACACCCTTTTAAATATGATTATATACCTTAAACCAACTCAACCAATTATGTTATATGTAAAAAATTTAAAAACATATTATATTATTCTATAAATTATTTTATAATATAAACCAACTAGATTTTATTTTTATATACTCTCTCCATGTCAAATTGAGTCTCATATTTTTATTTAAAACGTCCTAAAATAATGTATATAATATGTGATCCATATTAACAAAAATTTAAATTATTTATTCAAAATTGATGCTTATGTTTTATTGATATTTGTGTAAATTTCTTTTTCAAACTAATAATGTATAAAAAAATATGTAAATATATATAGTATCAAATTAAACATTTTTTAATCATTGAATGATCTCCAAAAATTATTTCAATAATATAATTATATTCAATTTTTAAACAATTCTCATTTGTTCAGAAAAATGTTATATTTCTTCAATATGTCCCAAAGTAAATATTTTATTTTTAATTTTGTAAATTTTTTCAAATATTTGTCTAAAATATCTTTACTAAGTGCAAGATGAAAAAAAAGAGATAAAAAAACCCAATAATATGATATCATTAAAGGGTACTAAAAAATTTAAAAAATGTATAGAAACAAAAATATATGTATTGACCACCAATAAAAAAATACTTATTTTGAAACGAAAATATTAAATAAACAACTACCAATTTACATATATTGACAACACTTAACTTTTGTCAGACATGAAGTAAACAAACTTCTATATTTAATAATGATAATTTTTTTTCAAAAATATTTTTAAAATGTATTAATTGAACACAAAAGTTAAATTGCACCCGTGCATTGCACGGGCTCAATAACTAGTGATACTATTAAAGTGAAGCGAATGAAAAGACAATATACATAAAAACATCTTTTTCCTGTTAGCACCATTGGTTGTGATTTGCAAGGCAAGTGTTTTAACAAGAAAATAATGTAGAGGTTTCCTTTATTTTCACGTGATATCTAAACATATTTATTTGTGTTTTTTCTTTCTTTTGAGCACACTCGTTATACTTTGACACACAAAATAAAAATTCAAAAAAGAGCTAATGGTACTACAAGTTTTTTACTATAATCGATTTCACCAATAGTTTTTTAATAATTTTTTTTTTTCATTTCAATCGAAAGAGGTTCAAAAATGTGGTGCTTAATCATTTTGATGAATGCCGTCAGAATTAATTCGTTAAGCCAGTTTTGCGCCTAACACGTACATATGATTAAGAACTTTTATGAAATTTCATGTCCGTTAGGTTACCACCATCACCTGTCACTGCCACCATCGTCCCTTAAACTCCCTCTCTCTCTCTCTCTCTCTCTCTCCTCTTTATTGCTCTAAATCCAGCAATCGTTTGTCAATTCACCGCAGTTGGCAGCTCTAAATTTCTCGATGCCCTAAATTACTTCCTCCTCGAGCCCTAAATTTTAACACTACAAAAATTTTAGTTCCTTTCTCTCAGGACAAACCTACTTTGAGTACTTATTTGCTTTCGAAAGCCGTGAAGAAAGGCATCTCTTCCCTTCACCATCTCTGGTATGCGAGCAACTACTGACCTTGGTATGATAGAATAGGGCGAGAAGGCAGTAAGAGAATGGTTTGGAATTTCCTACAGGCATGTCAATTTCAATTGACTGAACCCCTGGTACTTTCCTAATAATAATTGGATCATGGAAGTAGAATTCAGAGATAACTGTGTCTTGCTTTGGAATAATTGCCAGTAATGGAGCTTTGTTTGTAGGTGTGAAATTTATCTCAGAAGCAACTGGGTATAATATAGGGGCTAATTTAGGGGATTGCTTTGCTTGAAATTGGATATTGCTTATTGAGATTCAATAATTTGCCTAGTTTTTGGGTTCTTTTTATTCGTTGTCGAAATTTAATTTAATTGAGAAATGGGTATTGGATTTTGATATCAGATTTTGCTTTGAATCAATTTTTGGGTATTTTTGTTAAGAATTTTGTGATGAAATGTGGAGGAAAAGGGAACAACTTCACCAACTGCTTAACGAGGTTTGATGATGGAAAAGATGGAAAATCTAGGTCGATTTTGGTGGACTGAGTAACGAAGGAAATTGAATTAAGTGGGTTTTCCGATCGCCATGGACTTGGTGGTTGAAGAACTTCAATGGCAGTGGGTGTGGCCGGAGAAAGAGAGAGGGGATAGGGATAGGCATAGGGATGGGGTGAAGAAGAAAATAGGGCTACTAACATTGAGGGTAAGAAAAATTCCATTAATACCCAGGAAAAGAAAATGTGATGTGCCTTAGTACATGACTGAATTAACGAATTAATCATGACAATATCCACCAAAAGGATTAAAGTACGTCATATTTTTTAAACCTTTGAGATTGAAATGAGAAAAAGTTTTGTTAAGAAATTATTAGTAAAATCAGTAATAGTTAAGGAACTTGGTAATAATTTTCTTTATCGAGAATGTATTTCTTCCGTCTGTGTTTATTTTTGTTTATAATTATAAAGGAAAAGAGACGCTTGTTTCCGGATGGAAGGAGTACCATTTAAGATCTAAATTTAGCAGTTTGTGCTCTTGGACCGTTTTAAGGTAGAAACCAATGGAGATTAAGACAAGAAGTAGAATACTAAAATCATACAGGGGTAAAGTGTTGATGGAATGAACATAAACTTGGTTGAGTCGTTATTCCCACTTTTGTTTCATCATCATCTTGACGGGCCTGATTTTTGTCCAAAACTACAAGACAATCAGCTATCATCCAATGCGAGAGCCCAATCTTTCTTATCCAAGCCGATTCTCTAATTGAGAGTTTGAAACTCAAACTCTAACCTTCCTCTTTATCCTTGGGCCTGTAAACCTGTAGCTTAGAATTTTATCAACAACAAGAATAGGGGGTGAAAATGTGGAAAGCTACAAACATTGCATATTTGACTTAGAAAAGGAAAATAAGGAAATAAAAGCCTGACCCATGTAGCAACTTTGGACAGTGGAAGGAGCTCAAAAATTAAAGTGAAAGGGGCATTCCGAGAATTGAACTCGGGACCTCTCGCACCCTAAGCGAGAATCATACCACTAGACCAAATGCCCAACACAGCATTTGTTTCAAAAAGCTATAATTAAAACCTTTTGTCTTGTTCTTTTAACAGCGATAAAGCCCGATATTTGTGTCTTTTTAATACTGTACAAGTCGTATAGATCAAGTAGATTCTTTTGACCAGACAAAACATCTTAAATGACCTTTAATCAACAATTAAAACAAACTTCTTAAAATATTATTTTTAAAACTCAGGTCTGAGTCTCTATCAAACAACGCCTTCTCTCTTTCACTCTCCCGCACATTTCTCTAGCCATCGAAGCACTGTTACGTCTCTTTCTCTCTTCTTTTTTACTTCTTTTGGGGTTTGTTTATTAGAACGAAAATTGTTCGAACGATTCGTCGAATGACCTTAGGGTCATTAGTAAAAACCCTAGGGTTGTTCAAACGACTCATGAACGACCCCACTGTCGTTCGAAAAAACCTTAGGGTCGTTCAAACGGCTCATGGGTCGTTCAAAAAAACCTAGGGTCATTCGAACGACTCGTCGAGAGTCGTTCGAACAAACCCGATAGTCGTTTGAACTTTGAATGACTCATGAACACTTATTGAACACTTTTGAGTCCTTTAAAAAAAAAAAAGGTATTATGAGGTTTTTTTTTTTTAAAGAAGGCCTTAAATATAGGATAAATTACTGATAACCCTCCTTAATTATGGGTTAGATTTGAATAGCGCACCTTAACTACTACTTGAAGCAATGTGCCCCCCTCAATTATAATATTTTTTTAAATGTACCTAGTCATTTGAGTTAACGAAAAATGCATACCTGAGAGACACGTATTTTCAATTATAATGCCTTTTGGTATTTCAATTGACTATCTTATCTTTATTGCCCTATGGCCATTTTTGTAGTCCTTATGTAAAAGATAGTCAATTGAAATATCAAAGGACAATACGGTAAAAAAAAACCCTGAAGATGATTACGTGAGTCTCAGGTGAGTATTTTTTGTCATTCAAACGACAGTATCTAAATATAATGTAATACAAAAAAAAAAAAAACTAAAGATGGTCACGTGATTCTCAGTAGGGTAATTTTTGTCATTCAAACAGCAGTATCTAAATAGAATGTGCAATTAAAGAAAATATTATAATTGAGGGAACACACTGCTTCAATTGGTAGTTGAGACTTGAGAGGGGAAATTCAAACCTGACTCATAATTGAGGAGGGTTATCTATAATTTACCCAAAATATATCCAGTTTTCTTTATCTAGAATTATTTTACGTTTCATATATCATGGTTTTAGAACGACCAGAGTTGGTTGGTTGATCAAGATCATCTATAATGTATTTTGAGCCAAGTTCGCAACCTCAAGCTCATTAATTATACATTTAAGCCAAACCTAACTTAATCTAGGAGTGATAAAAAAAATTATGAGCCAAGCTTGAGCCCGAGCGTCTGATTTTCTTAGCTGGATCGGAGCACAACTGGAGAGTTAAACCGAGCTTGGAGTCCTCTGCTCGACTTTTCCGACTCATTTACACCCCTAAATTTGACAGGGTGAATCAGCAAAAAGTAAAACTAAAGGGATTTTCTTTCTCTGGTTAGAAATATTAGGGCAAACTACACAAATGTTACTTATGCTTTTTGGATTTTTTAGGATTCGTCTTTACTCCACGCCAGTGGTCATTGTACTAACGAAATTGGTCATTCAATCCAATTTCGTCAGCTTTTTACTGTTAAGTGTCCTCACGTGCATGTGACGTGATTTTACTAAGGGGTAAAATAGTCAGTTTGTTGTAAGGGTGTGCACGGGCCTAAAGCCCGGTATGGGCCCATTTAGTTACGGACTTCAATTTCAAGAGCCCAACAGAGCGGGCTTCGTGCAGGCTTAAATTGACGGGCTTTTGCGGGCTTTAAACGGGCATTGAGCGGGCTCGGCGGGCTTACGAATTAAATGTTGTGTTTTAAAAATGTGGATGGGGGTCACAAAGTATCCAATTACTGTATTCATGGTGATATACCTTAAACTAAAATGACCTTGCATATCTCACTGTAGCAAGCGCGCATTGCGAGTATATAAGTATATAACCAAGTAAAATCAGGACAAAATACTAAAATAGTGAACTAATATATCTATTACATTACATAAGTGAATTGGGCATGATCTATTCTAAAAATGGAAGAAAAATTGAGTAAACTAATAGATCTATTACATTAGGATGAGAGAAAGATGGAGGGGTACCTTGAAAGATTAGGGTGGATATCAATTGGCTGTCCAGAGAAGTCGTTGATCCGGAAGACTTCGCCACTTCGGCGTGGAGTTGACGAACTTCATCTCTTTATCGAATTAGGCTCGAACTTGAAGTAGTGAGGTTGGGCTGGTAGAGGCGCAAAGCTAAAAGGGGAAAAAAGGTTTAAACTCAAAGTGTACGAGAGAGAGAAACGAATCTGGACTCACTGGATTAGACAAGAGACGGAGAGAGGAACGACGTTTGATGAACTGATGAAGAAGAAGAGAAAAGGAGTAATAGGGTTTTGACTTTTGACAGTTGAATATATATATATATATATATATATATATATTACAAAATGACGTAGTTTTGCAAGCAGACGGGCCGGGTCGGGCCCTAAAGGGGTGTAAAACAGTAAGAGCCCGATTTTACCCCGAGCCTGTGGGCCTCTCTAGCTGTCAAGCCCATGGTTGAAAACTTTCCGGGTGCGGGCTTTGCGAGCCGATGGGCGGGTTTGCACACCCCTAGTTGAAGTTGTGTTATTAGTCAAGTATGGCCTTTTGACCCAAACTTTTATGTTTTATTCCCTCTTGACCAAAAAGTTTGACAACTCTCCAAAATGCCCTTAAACTCTTTCAAACCCTAAATACCTTATTTTTTCTCACAGAACTCAAAAGAGGTTGTCATCTCTCCCTCCTCTCTATCCTTTCTCGCCGTCATCTCATTAGTAGCATTCATTCGCGGCCTCTCTCACCACCATATCCTCCGTCATCGTCATCGTCATCGTCCTCCGCATCCTTTGTCACTGCTGTCGAGGTAACCTTCTCTCGTTCTATGTCTCCTTCGTCACTGTCGTCGAGGTACTCGTCTCTCTCTTTTGATTAATCGACCCTGAGTCGATTGATCGACCCATGAGTTGATTAATCGACTCAGGGTCGATTTGAGTCATTTTGACCCTGAGTGGATTAATTGACCCATAAGTCAATTAATCGACCCATAAGTTGATTAATCGACTCAGGGTCAATTTGAGTCATTTTGATAACTCATTGAGTCGTTTAATCGACTCTTGAGTCGATTACTCGACTCAGTAAGGGTATTTTGAGGTTTTTGGATGAAAAGAGACCATAAAAGATATTTTTGAGTAAGTGAGGCCTTTTATAAATTTGATAGCTTTGACTAGGTTATTTATGAAGAAACCCCCCTAGTTTGTTGAATATATATTACAGGGACCAATTGTGAAGACAAAATAAGAAAGTTTTTTCCTGGGAATTCAAATTATTTTTTTCATCTGTTGATAATTATTGAGATCTTCGACGAGCCCTAAAATCTTTCGCAGAATTTGATTTCTCTTTCAGCTTATCTCATTCATCGACTCCATTCATTTCCTCGATCCTTGCCCTAGCCTATTCTAGGTTCTCTATATATATATATATATATATATATATATATATATATACATATACATATATACATATACATATACATATATACGTGCGTGTGTGTGTGTGTAGGGTTTTGAATTGGAAATGTAGAATTGGGGCTTGTGCCTAGAGTGGGCGCTACTCCATTTTGACTGGAATGATGAAACTGCGTTGTCACTCTTCCTTTAGCCCACTTCCTCCACATTTCGCAACCAACCTTTTGTTTAATAGTTTTCAAATTCCTTTCCCTTTCGTTAACAGATTTTGATTCAAGGCTTTTCATCATTTGGATGTGGAATGGGATGAGGAGAGTAGTGATTTTGTTACATTTCCATACCATTGAGTTTTCTACTCAATTGTAATGCTTTGTATGACCAATTTTTAATTTTGGGTTTATTCTAAAGTTTGAATATCCAGCGAATAAAATCCTTGAGTTTGTCTAAAATTTGAATTTTGAATTTTTGGGGTTTTTGTTATTCTTTCAGTTTTGGATTTTGTGTTCGTCGGCACTAGTAATCTCAGTTGGGTTTGTTGCTAATTTTTGGGATTGTTTAGGGAGAGAAAGATTTGTGTGTTTTAGAGAGGGAACAAAACCAAATGGGTTTGTCACGATCAAAGAAAATTTGGAATTTTGATGTAATGAGAAAGAAACCAAATGATTGGGGTTTCAATGAAAGTAATAGATTATTGAGGTTCTTCCTTTCTCATGCACTAAAACACTGTCTTCAGCCACCTAACGATGGAATAAGATTGTTAAATTTTCTCAATAGGTGGTGGCAGTCATGGTTGATGGGTGGTGGCAGCCATGGTTGAATGCAAGGGAAGGGGGTTGGAATGAACAGAGTGGTCAAGTTCAGGAACATGGAGACGAGTGGGCTGTCGCTTAGGGGAGATGAGGCTGCATTCTTTAGCCTAACATTGTTGACAATCAAAAATTGCTTGACAAAAATAAATATATAAAATATCCATTTTGTTTGTCAGTGCATGTTTTGATCTTGTTTTGATCAATTGCAAATAATCAGTTACACATCTACGATATTACGTATTAACTACTGAGCTATCTTGGCAAAATTAATTTGGGGTTTAGTTCTAGCGGGAAGAGAGAGAAGCATTTTCACAAATGGTCCCTATACTTTATCCATGAAAACGACAATATTATTCTTGAGCAAAAATCGTGTGAGACGCACATGATTACACTTAATGGCTAAAAGTTAACAGAAGTATAAATTGCGTTTAACTTGATAAGTGCAAGGGCAAAAAAATTTACAAAAATTAATCTAGGGACGAATTCCAAAAAATTTAAAAAGTATAGGACCATTTGTGTAGTTTGTCCGAAATATTATGCTTGTAGACAGATTTGGAACGAGCTCGATCTCAATCAACCCCTTTTTTTCTCTCCCCCCACCCCACCCGCCTTTTCTTTTCTCGTTCGAGTGCTTTCCGGTAACCTCGATTCCCGCGCCAAACTCCATCAGGTAACCGACCTCCCTCGTTGTTTTCAATTTTTGGTTGATTCTCAATTTCAGTGCCTTGCTATTATATATCTATCGTATTCCCTGTCCTGGGCTTGATTAGGGTAAAATCTTGCTAAATTATTTTATTTATTGGGCTTGATTTGGGAAAAGGAGTGTGTATGGATTTTTAGTTTTGGAATTCTGTCATGAATTATCAGTTGATTTTTTAAAATCCATTTTAATATGATCTATTTTGTTTTGAGACTCTAAATTTGACTTATTCATCTTAAAAAAAATGGGAACTATCTTCATTTTGTAATTCCAACACTTGCATTATTTTGACATATTCTTTAAGTTGGATTTGTTCAATAGTTGTGGGATTTTTAATTCGTTTTTAGCTATATTGTGAGGCAGCTTACCATGATTTCGTAATCAGTTATGATACCCATGTTTAAGCTTGAATCTTGACGAATTACGATATCCTTGTTGAAGGAATAACTTGCCCCATATGGGGCAACGATGGGAGAGTTTTTGTTGGTTGAATTGTATATGCCACATGTTGCTAAAGTATCTGACGTCTCTCGAGGATCTCCATTTTCGTTGGTTCCTTCCTATATCTACTGAGCTCTAACTATTGTGACCACTTGGCACTTATCTTGCAGCCACTCCAGTCTCCAGGGTGTTTGGTCCCATTTTGTTGCCAGAACCTTGAAACAGTCTAAGATTGATACAACTTAGACAATACTTACATGGTCTGTTTGCACTTAGGAAAGGCGATGGAACTTATAGCAAAGCTATTCTCTGGTTTATGGAAGTGACAAAGGTTTCCTTTAGCTCATGTGTCTTCGTGGCATATAAATTCTAAATCATTGTTGTGATCCCGTCAATGACGTAGGTCACAGTTTCAAACTAGGAAAACATCCTTTTCATGCAAGGTAAAGCTGCATACACCACATTCATTGACAACCCTCTTTTTCATCTTTATTGTCTAATAAGGGTTGGGAGCTTAGCTTAGACGTAATTAAGAATTAAAATATTGATAATCAATTAATGTTAAAGAAAGAGAAATAATTGATAAGGTTGAGTGAGTCCTAACTCCTATGAAGAGAAGCCCAGATTCGATTCAAATGCTAATCAATTAATGTTATTTACCTAGTTGCATATCCAATATAGCTACAATCTCATAAACAATATACTCAAGTAGCCAACTCATGCATCTTCTTTTGCCACTCTATCCAGTCCAAAGCAAGGTCTTTGCCATCTTCAGCTCAAACTCCAAGCTAGAGTTTTTTCAGATGTCCTAGTGGATTATATACCTTCAAGTCCTGAGTTTGACTCCTTGTGGTAGTGTTTATAATGGTTGTGCCCTATCATGGCCTCATTATTGTCTTTATGATTATTCAGGCCAAATTGTTGGCATCTAAGAGGAATGAACTCTGACTTTTTTGTGTGTGGAATCGTAGACAACTGGTTGAAGCCGGGATAAAGGAGTATGGTTGCGTTAGATAACATGCGAGCCAACGTAGAACTTTGGAAGAACCTTATGAACATGATTTCTAGAAATGTCACAAACAATATAATAGTAATAAAAATATTGGAGCCACACGACCGAACGACCTTGAGAAATGTGGTGGCTAATACGCATAGGATACATGGTGAAATTCTCACTCTTATCTCCTTTAAAAATTGTAACTTGAACTTGATTTCAACAACCTAATCCTACTATGTATGGAGCAGCTACACGAAAAGAAGATTTGTAAATGAAATGTCTCTCATTATATCTAGGTTTCTCGCTTGTTGTGGCCCTTTCTGTCATTCTTTTTATGTAGCTTTTGTTCTGGGGAATCAGTATATCAGGGAGAGGGCAGAGAGGAGAGAGAAAAAGAGAGGAATGGGAGTGTCAAGTGTGTATCAAGTTATTGGTGGGTAGCGCGTGCTGTTACTAGCCAGTGAAGGATCCAGGAGTGGTTGGAAGGGAGCAATATGTTTATTGACCAAATTAAAGCTCAAAATATATTTAAAATCATAAAGGCCTATTTTCAAATTTTAATTATTGTGAAAAATCTTCAGATTAAGAGAAGTAAACAGTTTTTAAGAAAAAGTCATATATGTAATTATAAGAAGTTGTTTAATATATAGAGATAGTTAAGTGTCGCTCTGTTTGGTATGTTATTTCGAGGGGGCCAAATTACTATTTAAAAGACTTTATTAAAAAATAAAACGGGTACCCTCTTGGATCTGCCAGTGTTACCAGCCATTGAAGAGTGATTCAAATTTTATTGTATAGCAATATTATGTACAAGATATTTGGTGGAAGGTGATTGTCCATTATCACAATTTAAACATTGCCATTGACTGTTATATCATATCAAAGATTTTCCTTATAGTATATCTAAAAATTAGAAATAACCGTTGACCTCTTAATGAGCTCAGTTGAATTAAGGTTGAGTATCTTTCTCAGTATTCCTACTTCGATTTTCAATGGGTTTAATTGACTGTGTGGTGTTGTGTAACAGTGTATAAAGAACAATGATGAGACTGCAAACATATGCAGGGGTTAGTTTCATAGCTGCACTTGCTGTTATTTATCATGCCTTTAGTAGTAGAGAGCAGTTCTATCCGGCAATGGTTTATTTATCGACCTCGAAGGTCAGTTTGGTGATTCTTCTCAACATGGGTCTGGTTATCATGTGCATCCTGTGGCAACTGACAAAACGAATTTTCCTTGGTTCCCTCCGAGAAGCCGAGATTGAGAGGCTGAATGAACAATCATGGCGGGAAGTCATGGAAATACTTTTTGCCATCACTATTTTCCGTCAGGACTTCTCAGTCACATTTCTCGCGATGGTTACTGCTCTTTTGTTAATCAAGGCTTTGCATTGGTTGGCTCAAAAGAGAGTTGACTACATTGAAACAACTCCATCTGTTCCCATGTTGTCTCACATCCGAATAGTTTCTTTTATGGGGTTCCTTCTTCTTCTAGACAGTCTGTTTCTGTACAACTCAGTCAAGTACTTGATGCAAACGCGGCAAGCTTCAGTTTCTGTTTTCTTTTCATTTGAGTAAGTTACTTGAGCTTATGCCTTCCAATTTTATTATCTTAGCTTGTTTCGTCCCTCGTTATTGTGTGATCTACTTGCAAATCTTCATTGCTTGTCTATTATCTTGTTCATAACGCGTTTTAGATGTGATGTTTAATTGGAAAGAGAATTTTGTGTCATGAGATACCTGGTGAGGCATAGCACAATGGTTGAAGATCTCAGAGTAGGCACACACGTAAACTCACAAGAGGTATAATTGGATGAAACTAGTACGAATCAGAAATAAGACCCAGTAGCATTTTTTTTTTTTGTATAAAGAAATAAAATGACGATAAAAATTAGCTTTTGGACTGTCAAAATGGTCATAACTATAACATACATAATATATATAATTCTTATTTGTTGTATTGTGTAGAAAAGATATATACTCCCACCTTCCCAAAAATAGAGACATACTTTCCATTTGGGTGTCCTGAAAAAGGAGTCATATTTCTAAAATTTAAGCTTCATATCTCCATATTTTTTCAAGTTTTTTCATTCTTTTCGAAGATATGATAATTATTTAAGGTGTCATACAAAAAAATATTAAACTTTGGTGCAATTTAAAAGAAATATGCAATAGCAAAGTTATATATTAAAAAGTTTGACTTGTGAAATGCAACTCCTTTTTTTTCTTGTTTTGGTTCTCAGGGAGTATATATATTTGATTTTAATTTATAATATACTCCCTCCGTTCCTAATAATCGTCTTGTTTGCTAGGCACACGGTTTAAGAAAAACTAATTGACTCTATTATAAATATTGGTATCATATGTACTTTACTTTAAAGCCCTTGTGCATGTGGTCGTAATTAAAGTAGGAAGAAAAAGTAAGAGTAAAGTGGTAAAAGTGTTTTCTTAAAAAAGAAGGTTTAGAAACAAGACAATTTTTTGGAATGGATAAAAAAGGAAAGAAAGACTATTATTTAGAAACGGAGGGAGTAGCATATAGCAGTTTATATGTCTATTAAACTTAGGAGTATGTTTGCCGTACACCAACTTAGACGTACCAGTTAAACAGTATCATATAATTTTCCTTATCATAGATCCAATAACATTAGGAAAATGGGAAGGAAAGAAAAGTATAAGAAACTATGGAAGAATTTTTGTTATAATTCAGGGAATCTATGTTTCTTGCTGACAGTTCCCAAGAAATTTATGGCAGCAGGCTGGGACTCGTTTGATAAATTCATATCAAATGAAGTAAAAAGGATGGAGCTAAAACCAGATTTTGGTTGGTCTCTGGCGCGGGGATGACCTGATGTGCATAATATTTCTAAGGGCAAATGACACAAATGGTCCCTGTACTTTTCAAATTTTTTGGGATTTGTCCCAACCCCACGCCAGCGGTCCCTGAACTCAATTTCTTGACGCAATTGATCCTTCCGTCCATTGCTGTCAGTTTTTTTCCGTCAAGTGAAATCACGTGCATTTCATGTGATTTTTCTAAGGATAAATTAGTCATTTACTTATAAATAGTTCGGGGACCATTTGTGTAATTTACCCAATTAAAATCCAAATTCAATGTCAAACCCCCCCACCCCACCAACACAGTTATTAAAGGCAGAAGGCGAGAGGCGGGCGAGAGGTACTTTTTCAAGGCGAGAGGCGAGGCGAGAGGCGGGCGAGCAAAAGGCGAACAAGGAGATAATTAAGAAAAAATAATTTAAAAATATTATATGTTGTAGATTTTTTCATAAACTATTTATAAATAAAAATACTTTATGTAACTTAGTCCACAAATAATAATAATAACCCTATTTTTAACTTTTAAGTTATGTATTTAAACAAAAAATTACATTTTTTTCTTGAATTTCTTGAAAATTCAAAGGTTAATTGGTGGATTTTCAAAAATATAAACAATAACCATCTATATCTTCTTCAAATCACCCATCCAACTTTGAATCTGAGCTGTACACTCTCCGGCGATCTTTTCTGTTCAGTCCGGCGAGATTCCGGCGCCGGCCACCGGCGAACTTTCTGGCGAGATCTGGCCGTAAAAATTAGATGGATTTGATCGCCTTCTCAAGGAGATGACGAATGTGGCCTTGGATTGGGCAAATATTTAGTAGATTTGTCTAGATCTAAGAAAATAAATCTAGATAAAAAAAAAAATTTCGAAATCTGGCCAGAGTTCACCAAGCGTCGCCTTTGCTCGCTTCTCGCCTCGCGCCAAGGGGAAACAGGCGGTCGCCTGGGGTCGCTTCTCTAACATCGCCTCGCTTAAGATTTTTGAGGCGACATACCCTCGCCTCTCGCTTGAGGTGCTCGCCTCGGTCGCCTTTAATAACTATGCCCACTACCCCCCCCCACACACACACATTTAAAAGTACCCATACAAATGTGTGTGTGAGAGAGAGGCGGTCCTGGCGGAGGCGGTGACACACAGTCAACACCGAATTTCAACTAGGTGTGTGTGTGTGAGAAAGAGAGAGAGAGAGAGAGAGCGCAGTGGAGGCGTGGCGGAGGCGGTGACACACAGTCAACACCGAATTTCAACTAGGTGTTTGTGTGCGTGAGAGCAAGAGAGAGAGAGCAGTGGAGGCGGTCCTGGCGGAGGCGGAGGCGGTGACATTTATGGGGGTGGCGTTGCCGGAATTAATTACAAACATCGGTATCAACCTTCTTCCAGATCTATATCATCCCGACAATAGCTGAGCTCCCTTGCTGACGATAGCCCAGATCTAAAATGAGATTCTATTCATATGCGAACCAAGAGATGAATTTCCCTATTTGTGTGAACTCTCTTGGCGTTGCCGGATTCTTCCATCAGAATATGTGTGATTGGAAGCATGAATTTCCCTTTTTCATCTTCTGACATAAGCATCCGTCGAAATTGTTGGTTTAATCTCCACCGATTGTTTGGTGGGTTGAATGTGGTGGAACAATGCTATCAAATTTGGGATATTTTAAGAATGAATTTGTCTAAATTTTTGAGTTTGGGATTTTCTTGGTTTTTTCTTCAGTTTTGAATTTATTGGTTGCTGGCAATGGTAGTGGTGATGGTAGCATGGTGGAACAGTAGTGGAGGGGATCGGGAATGAAGAAGAAAGGGTTATAAAAATTATAATTTAACTGATTTTAGCTAATTACATCAATATCCTTTATTAGGTTTTAAAAATTAAAATATTAGGGACATTTTTGTCTATTTAAAAGAAAAGAATACATGGACTATTTTACCCTTGAGCAAAATCACGTTGTAGGTACGTGTGTATATTTAACGGCAAAAAATTAAAGGAATTGGACGGAAGGACCAATTGCATCTTACTCATTTAGTACAGGTACCTAATTTTTGCAAAAAATAGTTTAAGGACCAATCCCAAAAAATTCAAAAAGTACAGGGACCATTTGTGTAGTTTGCCCTATTTCTAAATGTGATTGATATTGCGGTTATGTTGGGAGCGGGGACAAGAAGTCAGATTGGAGTCTTTTATCTACAAGAAATGTCCAAGATTGGGTACTCCAGGAGGTGGGGAGGATACTTTGAAATAAAAGCTTCAGCGGAATGGAGTCTTCTCAATTAAATCTAGTATATGGCTATTAAATGCTAAACCAAGTAATGAGTTCCCGTGGAACAGAGTGGAGATTAAAGGCCCCTGCCAAGGTAGCTTTTTTTTGCGTGGAGTGCAGTGTGGGAAACTATCATTGTGATAGTTTGAGAAATGAGAAGAAGAGGCCAGATTTTTATTAATTGCTGTTGCAATGCAAGAAGGACAGAGAATCACTTAATCAATCTACTGCTGCATTGTGATTGGGCGAGGGAATTCCGAGGTACCTTGTTTGCACTTTTCACCTTTTAGGGATGCAATGGGTCGTACAGAAGACTATTACAACTTTATTTCTTGTGTGGGCTGGGGCTCAGGTTAGCAAGCATGATAAACAGCTCCCTTCTGCCTTATGTGGAGTGTTTGGATGGAAAGAAACATTAGAAGTTTTCAAAGATTGGAGCTCTAGGGACCGGGATTGAAGGGCTTGATGTTGAATATGTTTTTTTTTTTGGTTGAACAAGTCAACACTGAACTCTGCTGATAGTTTGATAACTTCTTTGGGTGAGTTTTGGATGGGAATTTAGTGTAGGTTTCTTGGTTAATTCCTTGTGACATATTGGGGTATAATTTTGAACTTTTTCCAGTGTATAGGTAATAGGTTGCACCCCCTTGAAAGACTTTGAGAATGAATAAATGTTGGTTTCTACTGTGCGATCAGGAATACACCTCCAAATCTCGGTCTCTCTTTGTAATCTCTCTTCCTATCTTTTATCAGCCTCCTCTTGTCTATATCTCTCGGCTAGTGCAACACGGGCACAATGAAACAACATGATAATGACACGCTGGCAGAAATTTTCCAAAAATTTGGGACATGATACGTCAGGAGCACACTTCTCTATATGTATATATCTGTATTTAATTTGGGAAATCGGTGACCGACAATACGTGTAGCTTTCCCTCATCTTTTTCCATCTAAATGGATTATATTTGGACATTGATGTTTAGATATGGAAATCGAAATGTCCTAGCCCGTAGGACTTCCAACTAGTTAAAAGGATTTATTCTAATACTCTTGTGAGAATGTCTGACAAGAGTCCAGGAGTGTCAGCGTCTGACGCATGTCAGGCACTAACATGAAGCCTCGGGAGGGTGTAGGTGCTTCATAGCTCCCCTATGTTTGCTCTTCGCTCCTGTCTGAAACCTGCACATCAATACTGTGCCCTCGGTAGAACCCTTTCCTTCCTATCACCCTTTGGCTGTCACCTTGGAACCACCATATACTGTGAATAATATAAATCCCTGTAGCACTCAGTGTTTGCATCCTCTCTCTATCACAATATGTTATACAGACAATAGAGAATTGTATAATGGAGGTCTAAAGAAGACAGTTGAGTAAGAAGTGAAGTAGTATTTGTTTGGTCTACTGTTTTGAATTGATTCGTTGATCACTGTCTATATTTTATTGCAGCAACCATCTCTTTGGCTGCCTCTTTATATTTTACTTCAACGCACACACGCACACACAGTGTCTGAGAGCAAGAACAACAATGCCAATTCATTTTCACTGGTTTGTTTTGATAGGTGTTTCTAGTGGCATTGATCTCTAAAACCACTGTTTTGCAGGTACATGATATTGGCTACAACTACAGTAGCAACATTTGTCAAATATGTTTTCTATGTCAGTGACATGCTTATGGAAGGACAGTGGGAAATGAAAGCTGTATATACGTTTTACTTGGAACTTGTTCGGGACTTGCTGCACTTAACTATCTACATGTGTTTCTTCCTTGTGATTTTTGTGTGAGTAATTCATCTTCTTACTTTGATGCATGTTAGTTTGTACAGAAATATACAAACTTGGTAAACCAGGCTACTTTTATGTCTCTGGTTCTTCTTTATGTCTACTTGCGTGTGCGCACTCATCAATGTATATGTATGCTTACTTGCAAACATATGTACACATTTTTATATGTATCATACAAGCAGTTGTTCTTTCAGACTCTAATTTTCAGATTTGTGTGAAACTTTTTAAATGTTTTGTCTGGATAGGGACATTCTAATTTGTTAGGCTTGATTTTCTATATTACATCAAGGTTGGATTTTAGTTTTTCTGTTATGTAACAAAGAATAGTGCAAGATTTTGTGTATCAGATATAATGAATTCTACACTGTTGAGTTAACTTGTTAGCGAGCATTTAACCTTTTCTGAGGTTCTCTTACCTTGAAAACCTCATTGATTTATCCGCGGTCTGTTGAATATTATATAATCTAATTTGGACTTATACGAAGCTGTAAGGCCGGACAGACCAGGACCTTAATCTTGGTTAGACTTCTGTGAGAAATATTTTATGAAAAAGCAACGTCTTAAACAATAGATACGGATCCCACTTGTAGGGTTATGATGGGGCAGAAAAGTTCAAAATTGGTTGGTTAGTGGAAATTTTTAATTTTTTAGGGGGGCCAAGTGCTATATATTGTAGGACTTCTATGTCAGATATCCAAAGTAGCAGGTACTTCATAGCACTTTATGTTTTTTTTTGGTTTTCTTTTAAGTTTGTGTGTGGGCTTGGGGGGTGGGGGTGGGGTGGGGTGGAGGGTATGGCCCCCACTGGCACATGTGGCAGTCTCTTCCTGAGTAAAGATGTCTTATGGGAAACATGTGGCTGATCCATAGACCTTAGAAACCGACCAAATTGCATGTCAATATGAATTCCTGAGAAGTTATTTTTATTTTACTTCTTGTATGGGATTGAACTTGCTTGTTATTTTACTTCTTATCCAATCGTACTACTATCCTCACTCTGATATTTCTTATGTGGAATTGTTCATTTTTTATTTGGTGTCTTCAGGAGTTACGGCGTGCCTTTGCACTTGATTCGAGAGCTTTATGAGACATTCCGCAACTTTAAGATTCGGGTTGCTGATTACATTCGTTATCGGAAGATAACTTCAAATATGAATGATCGCTTTCCCGATGCAACACCTGAAGAGCTGAGTTCGTGAGTTTACACAAGATCCACATTTTTGTACATATTCTTTCTTTAGTGCATTTGTGACTATGTTTTCTGAAATGTCTCTTGATGCTTATGCAGAAATGATGCAACCTGCATTATCTGTCGTGAGGAAATGACCACAGCCAAGAAACTAGTTTGTGGGCATCTTTTCCATGTGCACTGCCTTCGGTCGTGGTTAGAACGGCAGCATACATGCCCAACTTGCAGAGCTCATGTTGTACCAGCTGAGAGTGGTACAACTGCAGCTAGTTCACATGCTGATGCTCATCAACAAGGTATAGTTGCCTCTTATCTTCTGGATAACATTCAGGTCTTCTAATTCCCTGACTATGCTTTATGCACAGACCAGAACTCTTAAATGTAAACTATCACTCTAATGGGATATTCCTTCTGATAGTTGTTTCTTTTTTTTTTTTTTCATTCACTGAATATAGTCTTGCTATTCGTGAAAGGGAAAAAGAAAGACAAATTTGTCTGTTGCTTTATGTTAAAGCTCATCTACTCAAATTCTACGGATCCTCGGAAAACATCCCCACTTTGCATGTTAACTTATGTGTCAAGCACGACAGTGGTTAGTCTTCTGGCCTCACAAGTAATCGTTTTGATGTCCGACCAATCACATGTTTGACGCATGAGTTGGGACGCGAAGTTGGGACAATTTTGTTAGGTCCGTCCTCTTTTCTACTTGTAGAGAATTGTAACACTTCTGCTTTTTATACCCTAAACGCAAGCATTTTGTGCAATATGCTATTCGACCCTTGGGAGTAATTATTATTTGTTAGTATAACAAAGTATTCAAGCATATTCAAGTTGGTTATACAGTATATAAGGGGTAAAGTTGCAACATTAGTAAGCTTAGGCTTTCTGTCTGTTGTTGAAAATGATGTTCTGAATTGACAACTATTCAACATAATTCTAAAAGTGAAATCTGAATAGGGTATATAAAACATTGACTTACGTTATGGTTCATAGACATATGTGTAAATCTGTAATGATACGTTTTGGAAACACTTGCTAATCTTTTGAATTGGGTTCAGGAGCAAGCGCAGCTAGTTCATCTTCCCAGGGTACAACTGCTGATGGTTTGACAATTGATAATATCAGTCGGCATCAGACCAGACTCCAAGCTGCTGCTGCAGCTGCCTCTATATATCAGAAATCCTATGTTTACCCTTCTCCAAGTACACTAGTGTGGTAATCATGCCTCCCACATTCTACTTGAATGTACTAATCTTTTGATGGCTCATCAATTTCTTGTATTTGCATTATAATTTATGTAATGGATGTTATTTAAAATACTCTCCTCCCTCCGTCCCTAAATGAGTGTCTATTTTTAGTGTTTTCTTAAAATTAAGGAAGTTGACTTTTGGGCCATATTAATGCTCTTAATATCCACGTATAACATTAGAAGTCCACGTTAGGACATGATAGTTAACAAAGGTGAAATTAATGAACTTATACAAAAATGGACACTCATTTAGGGACAAGGAAATTTTAAAAAAGGAGACTCATTTAAGGACTGAGGGAGTAGTTTTCTATATAACTAATTATATTCTTTCCTCAGGTCACCTGGATACAGTTCACTTCCCCAAGGACTCGATTCAGGTACCAATGGAGCACAATCTTCCACCGTACAGTTGCCAAATCAGTATGCTATCCCTGGTGGTTCCGCAAACTTGCCTTTTGCTCAGTTCCCACAGACTGCTTTTGTCCCATTTCAGGCTCCTGGTTTGAACACAAACTTTGGAGATGGACCAAGTAGCAATCTGAGTATATCAGCCTCGCAACTTGAGGCGCAGAAGAAAATCGTTCAGTGCCAGATTGAGGTATATGGGCTCGTAGCAATCTTGTGGATACTGAATGTTGAATAATGCTCATTCCTGTATAATTTGAACTAATATAGTGGTTCACCTCTTTTACCTTGGTTTTCTCCAACAGTTCTTGCAGAACCAGCTCCAATTCCTACAGAAGACAGCACACGAGAGAAGAACAGACATGGGTCCCACTGTAGCTTCTGATAGCAAGGGTAAGGCTGTTGCATCATCATCGTCAACCTCTTCGATTTCAGATTGTGGTCGACATGGGAAGACTGAAGAGAAAGAAACATAAAATACGTCATTGTAGACGTTGTGCGAGGAAAACTTCAAGTTCTGTATGTAGAGGGGAAAAAGGGAGCAATTGTTTGAAGAAAGACATGAGAAAGATGATGGTGCAACACAAAAACAAATGTTTTTCCGTAGTATAGCAGGTTGATATTCCATAATGTAAGCTGCTTGTGCATTGCAGGCTAATTTTAATACTCTCTCCGTCCTAGAAGAAAATAGTCAAACTTTTTAATGATGTTACTTTACAATTTACAATATAATTTTATCTTTTTAAGAAATGGAACTAATTTTTTTTGAGATAAACCAGAAAGGAAAGAGGGACTTTTGGGGCGGAAGGAATATATTTTTCGTTACAATGCTGGCTGTCCTAATTGTCATTATGGAGGAATGTGCTCTGTTTGTCTTCCAACAAGTTCAAAAGGCACTTGGGAATTACTTCCTTCATCCAAAAAATGAGAGTTTAATCTTATTTTTTCACTAAAATTGCAGAAATTAATTTGTAGGCTTTCACTAAAATTAAAGAAGTTGATTTGTAGGCTTTTTGTTGTATTTATACATGAATATCTTCAATATTCATGCTATATATGAATATCTTTAGTATAACAAGTGAACACTAGGACATTAAGACATGATAGTTAGAATTTAGTAAATTACGTTGTTGGACACTTATTTTAGTATAAGAAAAGTTTAAAAATATGGTCGAAATTTGGGCCGGTACTTTTTGTAGAATATTCAATCGCTTAAGGGCACGATAATTGTTTTCAACTGGAAAATGATATTTTTGTTGTGAAATGTCGTCTATGCCCTTTAAAAATACGGAACAGTGCACGATGTGCATTGCAAAAGTACAAAACGATGCATCGCAACACAACACGATGCACATAAAACACGGAACGGCAAAACTGTGCATCACAAAATAAAAATAATGCATCGCAACACAAGACTTTGTGCATCGCAAATTTTTGCGATACACAAATTTTCACGATATACAAATCAAACCACCCAGAAGAAAGAAGAAGAATAAGAAGTGTGAAAAGAAGTATCTTGAGGGAAACATTAGTTTCTGAAAATCTTGAAGGCATCTCCAAATCCTCAAGAAGAAACAAAAATTTCTAAAAATCTTGGACAGATCCACCAAGATGAGAATGAATGGCGTGAAGAAAGATCCGCCTTCTTTTTCTCATTGAAAGAAAAAAGACAGAGTTGGACCACTCATGAGCTCGGTTCAGAAAGTCCTCCATGAATGATTTGCAAGATATGGTGGGAAGTCTATTTTTTCCCCAACAAATTACCTTCACTCAAAATGATTTTCACTTGGATGCTGGGATGAGGAAAAAAATTTCAGTATCACCTGAGATTTCAATGATTTGGATAGCAATTGGAAAGAAGAAGAAGAAGAAATTGTTAAAAAAAGGAATTAATTGAGTTTCTTGGGAAGTGAAGGGGTGGTTGTAGTATTGGAGAGATGAATTGAGTTTCTTGGGACAGGGAAGGGGACAACACGCTCAAAGGGGGACAATTTTGTAACAAATAGTCAATTTATCACTTAAAATGGACTTAAACGGTTGAAAATAATTATCATGTCATTAAGAAGTTGAAAATCTCAAAAAGTGGACTAACCCGTAATTATTCCTAAAAATATACACTCATTTTGAGATGGAGGAAAGAACTCCCAGTATCCAACAATAAGCTTACCCACTGTTCTAGTCAAAATGTTTACTAAATCAAACATTTTAAAATTAAAATTAAATTTTCATAAATACCCTTAATTTTGAGAATTTTTTTTTTCTGTTTTAAGTTTATTCTAATAAGGAATTAACAAAAACTCATAAATGTATATACTTAATTTTTTAAACAAGACTTTTTATATAAAAACTAGTTTCACACACGTGCGTTGAACGTACGGACATATATCTTTTTTAACTAAATTATATTCAAACAAAACGAAAATAAAATAAAAAGAATAAATTAAAGAAAAATAATGTTGTAGGCAACTAATTAAATAAAAATAAACATTTGATTAATATTAAAATATAATATACATATCAATTGATTAAAGTTAATTATTTAATTTCAACCTTTAAATGTCCAAAATCAAATATTGATGTATCACATCTAATCCACCTCATATTTATTGAATGATAAAAATGTTTAATTAATTACGGGCCAATGAAAAATAGCCCAAATAATTCAAATGATTTACTGTAAATAGCTAGAATCCATATGGCCAAAACTAAATGAAACCAAAAATAAAGGGCACAAAACGAAAACCCAAAAAATGCCCATATATTTTTATGTGAGCACAGTCCTAGTTTTATCCACCATCTCCAACTCAAAAACCCTAACGATCTCTTTTCCCAAATTTTTGCACCGTTTTCAACAAAAAAAAAAAAAACCCTAACGATCTCTCTCCTCGAGGCGAGTGAGAGATAGATACGCTCTCCGAGCCGGCGAGGAGCTGTCGGTCCGGCCAAAGATCAACGACAATAAGGTGAGCCTCTTGCAAACTCATTACTTGCCTTTGAAATAAATACTCCATAAAACATTGAAATTTATAAATACAAATAGATGTTTAATTTAGGTTTTTTCTATTTTGGTATGTCTGTGAGGTTCCAAATTTTGCATGTGAGGACATTGACCCAGAAGATTAAATTTATTAGAATTCAGATATATATATATATATATATATATATATATATATATATATTCTAAAATGTAGCATTCTCGGATCTATTTTTCAACTCAACATGTTTTTCTTCATGAGTACTTCGATTTATTAGACACGTTTAAAAAACAGTGAATCAATTAATATAGTTATCACTATGTTTTTGTGTATATTATCATTATTTTTTTCAGATCTCAGCCACAAAAAAAATTCATAAGAACTGAGATCTACATATTTCAATGCAATTTATAAGTCAAAAACAAAACTACCAGGGGGCTTCAATTTTGATGCCAAATTGTCAGTTACTTGATTCCACAATCTTGATTTTCTGTGTCTACACATGCCATACTGCTAATGAAGAAAGCTCTCAGTCCAAGTCTCAGCCCAGCTCAGAGTCCAAGTCTTAGCCTAGTCCTAGTCCAGCTTAATGAGCCCAGGGATATTAGTTCTAGTGCTGCAGTAGTGCAAGGGTATCGAGTGTGTTTATTTTATTCTGAGAGGTGTCAAGTGTAATTTAGTTTGTTAGCTTAATGTATATATTTTGTTTTTCCCTCCATTGTAGACAGACGAACTGGATGAACATCAATACAATAAGAAATTTCCCATTTTAGATTTGCAAAACTAACATGGTGTCAAGCAATTGATCGCTTCTGCTTGATCTCTGCAATTTTCAATAAACCTCTGTGAGAATTTTTCCTTTTTTTTTCTTATTAAGTGATCAATGTCGTCTTCCAGTGAATCCATTGAAACACAAAACCCCCAAATTCGCGATCAAAACCCTGAAAATCCAGCAAACAATCAAGTAGCTGAATCGAACATTGATGAGTACGACTTTAGTGAAGCTGATCTCAGACTTCCTCCGTCACATCCCTTATTTCTACATGCTAACGATAATCCAGGTATGGTTTTGGTCTCCATTGTTTTGGATGATACGAACTATTTGCAATGGAAACGAGCAATGACCATTGCTCTCTCTGCTAAATCAAAGCTTGGATTGGTTACTGGTATTAATAAAAGGCCTAGTGTTAATTCCAAATATATGTATCAATGGGAAAGATGTAATGATATGATAATCTCTTGGTTATTGAATGTGATTTCAAAAGAAATAGTACCAAGTGTTGTGTATCTCACTACTGCCAAAGCTATTTGGGATGATCTGGCTTTTCAATATACATAGGGCAATGCACCAAAAATATTTTCAGTAAAAAAGGAGATAATGTCATGTAATCAAGGAGCCTTGTCTGTCACAGCTTATCATACCAAATTCAGATCACTCTGGGATGAGTTAAGTAATATTAGCAATCTCCCAAAGTGTGTTTGTAATTGCATTTGTGGAGCATATAAGCAGCTTGAGGATTATGAACATGTCCAGACCTTGACTCAATTTTAATGGGCTTGAATGAAAATTTCAGTAACACTAGAAGCAGTATCTTAGTTATGACTCCTCTTCCAAATATTAGTCAGGCCTTGTCATTACTTATCCAAGATGAGAAAACCAAAAGTCTATCTGCAGCAAATATTTCTGCACATAGTATCTAATTACCTGATTCTACTACTGCCTTGTTAGCTAAAAACACCAGTTACTACTTTGGTTATTTGAAGAATAATAACTTTAGAAAGACAACTGGAAATAGAGGAAATCTATACAGTGATCATTGTGGAGAAAACAGTCATGTTAAGGACACATGCTTCTACATTCATGGTTATCCAGATTGGCACAAGTTTCATGGCACCAAACCAGATCTTTCAAGAATGCCAAAGAACTTGAGGAATAAAAGTACTGCTGCTCATGTTCGGTATAAGTCTGCTGCTACTGATGTGTCTAATACAGCAGCTCATGTCAGTAGCTCCAACAATTCAAAAATTCAGGCAAATTCTGTTTGCTCTTCTGGTGGAGCTGAACCCAACATTACAGAGTCTCAATATCAACACTTGCTCAATCTCATAACAGCCAATCTTGCCACCAATCAATCTGCAGGTATACACTTATCTCTCTCTAGTTTTGCTAGTCCTATTTGCTCTGCTCACAATGCATTCTTCACACAAGATTGGATCATTGACTCTGGAGCAACTGATCATATTACTTCTCAATTTCATACTCTTGTTGATCCTATTCCCATTCATTCTTCTATTACTTTGCCCACTGGTCAGTGCTCCTTCATTACACACAAAGGTACTATCATTGTTACACCAGACATAATTCTTCATAATGTACTGTATGTACCTCAATTCAAATTCAATCTCATTTTTGGCAGTAAGCTAGCACATGACAGTAACTATTGCCTGATTTTCTTTCCCTCTTATTGTATTTTTCAGGACTTAACTTAAAGGCAACTGAAGGGGATTGGTAAATTGAATGGAGGCCTTTATAAGCTTGTTATACCACCTGGAAGTATTGTCAATTCTGCTTCTTCTTCTATTCAGTGTAATGCTGTTACTTCCTATTCTACTTGGCATCATAGATTAGGTCACTTGTCTCATGCTTCTTTTTCTCACATTCCTGGTTTATCATGTAATTCTAATAAATCTCAAACTGCTTGTGAAGTCTGTCATTACTCTAAACAAGCCAGGATCCCCTTTCCTTTGAGTTCCTCTCACTGTGTTACTCCATTCTCTTTGATTCATTGTGATGTATGTGGACCCTATAGACAATGTACTTTGAATAGATGTATTTCCTTTCTCACTATAGTGGATGATTGCACCAGGATAACCTGGACTTACTTACTTCATTCTAAATCCCAAGTTGTTTCCTATCTTCAATTGTTCCTTAATCTTGTTAAAACTCAGTTTCAAGGTATTGTCAAGCAAGTTAGATCTGATAATGGCACTGAGTTCTTTAACCAAAGTGTCTTTTATTTTCTTACTTCTTTGGGTATTGAGCAGCATAGTTCTTGTGTTGAAACACCACAACAAAATGGAAGGGTAGAAAGGAAACATAGGCTTCTCTTAAATGTGGCTAGAGCTCTAAGGTTTCAAGCACATCTACCTAAGAAATTTTGGGGAGAGTGTATTCTCACTGCCACCTATCTCATCAATAGATTGCCCTCTTCAGTCCTTAACAACATCACACCCTATGAAAAACTTTTGGGCCATTCTCCTTCTTACAATCATTTGAGAGTCTTTGGTTGCTTGTGTTTTGCCTCTACCCTTGCTTCTGCCAGAGATAAATTTGATTCTAGAGCATCTAAGTGAATTTTCCTTGGCTACCCTTTTGGCAAAAATGCCTATAAGCTATATGATTTGGCTACTCATAAGGTCTTTCATAGCAGGGATGTTGTATTTTATGAGGATCAATTTCCTTTTTCTCAAAGTTCTGATGCTTCCATTCATTCACCTCTTTTCAATGATACTTCCTCTCCTTTGGATCTTGATTTTGATTCTCATACTGATTCTCATATGCTTGCTTCTGATTCTCTTCCACCATCCTCTAGTTCCGACTCTCAGTCTCAGTCCAATTCTCCTATTCCCAGTTCCAATTCGCCTGTTGTCTCTGAAACTCCTGATGTTTCTGTTCCCATTTCTTTCAGACCCTGCAGAACCAGAACTCTTCCAGTCAGGTATCAAGATTACACTGGCTTACCCCCTCAATTTGGCAATTCTCAGCAGGTTAATGTTTCAGTTAAGTCTTTGCCTCTGTATCCTAGCTTTGGAAAATTATTTTTCTTATTCTCAAATTTCATCATCTTACTGTGCCTATATTTGCAATATCTCCTCTGTCACTAAGCCTACCTCTTATTCCCAAGCCATTAAAGATCCAAAATGGTGTGAAGCAACGCAAAGTGAGTTGTTAGCTTTAGAACAAAACAAAACATGTGAGATTCAGGTTTTGTGTCACGTCCCGACCCGAGATCCTACGTGGAATCTCGTCCGGTTCGTGAGACAGGACACAAAATGCATAATTAAGAATCACTTTTCGTGCAAAAATCCTGTAATGCAAGTGTATGATTATTTTAAAAACAAAACATCACTTCACGGCCACGCAAAAGCCGGAGAAAAACACATGAGCTAACCAACAAACCCACGAGCTATGGAGCTCGGAATAAACATATAATATTAACAGAGTGCGCGGAATAAAAGAGTTAACAACATTTACACGGCCTGACAACCATGTCAGCATCTACAAAAGAATATGAATAAAATGTCAAATGCGGGACATCTACCCAACTTTACATTGTTTAAATAACATGTATGCCCTCGACCTCGCCAAAAGAAAATACAAAGGCTCAAGGAGCACTACCCAAAAGAATGACTGTCGAAAACTCCAAACGACGCAAGATCACTGGGGGTTTCTTGCCGGTTCAGGATCTAAGGAAAACAAATAAACAATGGACAGAGTGAGTTATAAAACTCAATAAGCTACTAATGCAACAATATGGCATGCGGGATGTGAACAGTAAGAAGAATCAAATATAACAAGATTGATATAACGAGATAATTCTCAAACACCATAAAAGGCAAGTATCTCATAACCATACGTCACATATCATGCATCTCACGTAGGAGCAATATGTAAACACGTATAAAAGGATACCGTCGAGGTACACCTCCGACATACAAACTTCCAACCAACCAACCAATAATACCAATGTAGAAACCGTTGATGTCGTATTCGATTATCGAACCAATAACCAAGAATCATGGTGAACCGTTTCCCGTATTCACGTCGACGTGAAGACTCGGTCCCCACGACCCGAGAAACAATCACGGTATAGCTTACCAAGGTCGCGTTTATTCCATACAACGCTTAGCGCTATAACCCCTACTGTGGCCAACGATAGGACGAGGCCCAGTGTATTGGCCTTCGAGTATTACGTAGCCCCGGCTCACGTAATAACCGAGCGTCAATACACCTCTAACAAATATGCCATGGACTTAACAAATGCTCAAGTAGATGTTTACTCGACACATTAAACCAATCAACCAAATATTCAAGTAGATGTTTACTTAACATTAAATAAAAAGTGTCATACTCCAAAGTAGGGAGCATAACGACCACCACAACAACATTTAATGTATGCCAATGGTTCTACTACACATAGCCATACACATCAAAACCAAGTTTATCACAATACTATTAAACGTGTAACGCGTAACCAATCACCCAACGAGTCTCTCGAGTATCCCAAGAGCTCACAAAAACACACCCGTGGTCACATTCATTATCAAACCCTAACCAACTCCGTTAGAGTCATTTTAGGTTACTAGTGATGTCGAGTCACGAAAGTGGTCTTGCACTTTAATCCTAGCACATTAACACCCAATTTCGAGTTCTCAACATCATATTACAAGTTATAACATTATTCACAAGTCCACAACTACATTTCATGGTAAAAATCATATGTTCACAATTCTAACATGGTATATAAAACAAAAAGAAGAGGGGATAGTAGCTTACTTCTTTGATGGAGAAGATGAGAGGAAATGAAATCTAATCGGTAGGAAAGCTTCTCCTAGTCAAGGCCTTCGCAATGGTGTGTTCGAATCGTCGAGATTCCTCCAAAATCCCAAGATATCTCCACTTCTCTCTCTAAACCCTTACTATTCACTTTCTATTCTCCCTCTATGTTCTATGGTGAAATGGGGGAGAAGTGAGTGCTTCTAAGGACTCATTAGGGTGTTTTAAGTAGCTGAAAATGTGACTCTCCCGGCTTGGTGACGTGGCACCACAATGGCCAATCAAATTTTAAGTTTGAAAAATCAAGATTTTCTCGGGTAGCAGAGCCAGGCAACGCGCGGCCGCTTAGGCGGCTGCTCGTCCTCCAGAATTCTTGGTTGATGTTTTGTGGATTTTGGGCGTGCGCCTGGGCGGCCGCTCAGCCCCCAGAATTTTTGATTTTTTCAAAAATGCTCCGAAACATTTCCGAAATGATTCTAAATGATCCCAAAGTGATTCTAAGTCTATGGGATGGTCGAAACGCTTGAGAAAAGTTCCCAGAGCGAACCATAAGAATGCTAGAAGTTCAACACATCTAAAGTACGTTTAATTACAGGAGTTAAGTAACAATATTAGGGCATACGAAACACATGGAATCAAACATGAACACGAATGACATTTGGATGAGATGAGATATGCAAGATATACATGAAATCATAAATGATGTAAATGATGCAAATGAGGCGGGTGTTACATTTTGCCTCCAGGAAGGAAGGTGGTTGGTTGTAAATGGGTATATTGGATTAAATATAATCCTGATGGCTCTATAGATAGATTCAAAGCTAGATTGGTTGCAAAGGGCTTTACTCAAACTGCTGGCCTGGATTATTTTGAAACATTTTCTCCTGTAGCCAAAATGACTACTGTTGGGATGTTTTTGGCTATTGTCTCTCATGATCATGGCCGACTTCTTAATCAAATGGATGTCACCAACGCTTTTTCGCATGGTGACCTTACTAAGGAGGTATATATGACTGTCCCTCCTGGTTATTCTCTTTCTTCTTCATGGAATGTTACATCCAAGTCTCAGCCTATGGTTTGTAAGCTTATTAAGTCTCTGTATGGCTTAAAACAGGCCCCAAGGCAATGGTTCACTAAGTTCTCTTCTGCTTTGTTGGACTATGGTTTCAGACAATCTCCAAATGATCACTCTCTCTTTACTCTGTCTACACCCTCTTCTTTCACTGCAATCTTGGTCTATGTTGATGACATTTTTATTACTGGTTCTAGCCCTGCTGGTGTGGCTCTGGTTAAAACCTTCTTGCAGTCTCATTTCAAAATTAAAGATTTAGGTCCTTTAAAGTATTTCCTTGGTTTAGAAGTTGCAAGATCTGCTACTGGCATTTGTCTTCACCAGAGGAAATATATCCTAGATTTGTTAACCAGTGCTGATCTCCTTGCTGCCAAGCCATCAAAAATCCCTATTGAGCAGAATCATGGCTAAGGGCAGACAGTGGTGCTTCCTTCTCTAATCCAGAACTTTATAGGCAACTTGTTGGCAAACTTATCTATTTGATTATCACCAGACCAGACATCTCTTATGCAGTTCATGTTCTTAGTGAGTTTCTTAGTTCTCCTAAGGTGCCTCATTATGCTGATGTTGTTAAACTTCTTAAGTACCTCAAAGGTACTCCTGGTCAAGGTCTTTTATTCCCTCATAGTTCTTCCTTGCAGTTGACTGCATTTTGTGATGCATATTAGGCTGCTTGCCCAACCACTCGCAAATCTATTACTGGCTTTTGTGTTTTATTAGGCCATTCCCTTGTGTCTTGGAAAGCTAAAAAGCAGACCATTGTGTCCAAATCCAGTGCTGAGGCAGAGTATCGCGCAATGGCTATTGTTTGTTGTGAAATTACATGGCTGCTTTCTTTGCTCAAAGACTTTGGTGTTGTTCAGCCTCAACCAGTTCAGCTCCATTGTGATTATAAAGCTGCTTTACACATTGCCTCTAATCCTGTCTTCCATGAAAAGACAAAGCATATTGACATTGATTGCCACATTGTTAGAGAGAAGCTTTTGTCTGGAGTAATCCAAATTGCTCATGTTGCTTCTGCTTTGCAACCTGCTGATATCTTCACCAAAGCTCTTTCCCATGGTCAATTGTGTTCTCTTTTATCCAAGCTTCAAGTGTTCAATCTCTTTACCACTTGTAGCTTGAGGGGGGATGCTAATGAAGAAAGCTCTCAGTCCAAGTCTCAGCCTAGCTCAGAGTCCAAGTCTCAGCCTAGTCCTAGTCTAGCTTAATGAGCCCAGGGATATTAATTCTAATGCTGCAGTAGTGCAAGGGTATCGAGTGTGTTTATTTTATTCTGAGAGGTGTCAAGTGTAATTTAGTTTGTTAGCTTAATGTATATATTTTGTTTTTCCCTCCATTGTAGACAGATGAACTGGATGAACATCAATACAATAAGAAATTTCCCATTTTAGATTTGTAAAACTAACATATACTATTGCATTTGTTAGTGGCGTGGTTCTTTAGTTGAGGTTTCTGGTCCATATACAATAAAAATCCCCCCTCTTCCTGTTTTTGTGTGTTCTGATTGAGGTGGGTATTCCCCTCTGTATGGAGTTTCATTCATTTGTTTCATTTTTCTTTTTTTCCTCTTAAAGATACTAAAATGGGGTTTAGTATGAAAAGGGTGGTTCTTTGGCTGAAGTAGAGGTATTTTATTGCATTGGCTTCATGTATTTTTACCATTTAGAACAATATGACTTCTTTGGCTGAAGTGAATTATTTTGAACTGATCTGATTTAAGTCGTCATTATAGAGATTTAATTTTAAATTTTAAAATAACTCAATATATTAAGTTAAAAAAAATCTACAACTCTTCCCAAAAAAAAGATCTTAGGCAAGTAGCTCAGGGAATTGACAGCTTCACTAAGGCAGAATTTTCTTAAATCTCCTGTTCAATCTTTTTTATCAATTTAAAAAGTCTAGAGCTTGATGCTGTTGGTGGAGCTCCATTTTCCTGTAAATCATATAAGAAGCTAACAAAGAATCAGTTACAAAATGAGCATGATTCCAATATTGTTGCACAGCTAGTTCACAAGCAAATCTTAAAGCCCAAAGATCAGCAATGGTCTTACTGGTGTGGCCAATGTGTTTAGCAATTCCTCCAATAAAGTTGCCTTGTCCATCTCTAGCTATGAACCCAATGCCAACTGGGATTGGATTCCATTTTGCAACACCATCATTATTAATTTTTATAGGTGTAAATGAAGAAGGTATTCATCAAAACTGGTAGTCCTTTATAGACTTGTCATTTAGACTAAAAGAGATATATGATATGTCTACAACATAGACCATGTGATTCATTGTTACTTCTAGAAATTATGATTTGCATAATGTTAAGTATAAATATTTATTGGGGTAACAAGCAATCTATAACTTATGATTGTATTATGAGTACTTTGATCCCTAATTAAAAATAAGTGAAGGATTAAAGAAATGAAATAAAAATTTATTCTAAATGCAAAAGAAAAAAAAAACTAAGTAAGATCATATCTTGTGTCATGAAATATGCATTCTAAACTGAAAATAGTTGAGCTGCTAACCTTAGTTTTAATGCCCTTACTGTAGCAATCCTACTTATTTATCTCGATTGCCTAAGGAGTCTTGAATGCAGCTTTGTTGTGAATGCTAAATCTGCTAGAAACTGTCATTCTACTTATTTATCTCAAATGCAGCTTTGTTGGGTTGGTGTTCCTTAACTAAATATGGGGGCCAATTTGTAGCATTTTCTTGTTGTCAAATTTGTTTAAGTGCTCTTCATCAGATTGGATGTACCCTATTTATACTACTTGTGGACATCAAATTTTTATAATTCTTTAACTGCCTAAGGAATGTTTCGGCTGCCCAAGGAGTCTTGTAACCATTTATTAGGCAACAATAATCTGTATTTCATTGAATTAAGATGCATGGAAGATATGAAGATCTAGTTTGTTAAAGAATTTAAAATAAAAAAGAATTAAATATTTGATAATTATACTGTTAACACAATGCACGGTTTTTAATTTGAATTGATCTTTTAATAGGAAATTTCTTTAAATAAAACTATTCTGTAAATGAATAGTCTATTTGGTATTTCCAAGACAAAGTTTAGATTTTTATGAAAATAAATAATGTTCTATTTTTAGAAGGTTGAGTTTTGGCAGGATTTTACTATTTTTAGTGTGTTAGGATCACAGTTGTTATTATATATATAAAAATTATAAAAAAAAATATATAAAGTAGGATTCATTGAACGAAGAATAGTTGCCATTCGATAAGATAATGGTATCCAGAGTCACTTCATACAAGCAAGTTGCTAAATTAAATACTCCTATAAATATGGGCTGTTGAATTTATTTGATGATTATGTATTACTACTATATACCTAATCCCAAAGGTTGGAATACAAATGTAATTACTGTACTAATTCCAAAAGTGATAAGTAATACTCTCTCCGTTCCTAAATGAGCATTTTTCACCAATAAAGAAGTTGACTTTCGGGTCATTTTGGTAGTATATACCAGCACTTAATGTTTATATACAACGATAGAAGTCCACACTAAGACATGATAATTATCAAACATAAAATAAATAAATTTTTACAAAATCGAACACTCATTTAGAGACGGAGGGAGTACTGCGATTCAAACTCCTTGTTCTAACCTTTAATTGATCAAGTTTAATCAATCATTAGACTTAATTTGATTAGTCAACACTAGCTCTATTATGTATGTAATTCAGGACAAATTAACACCGTAGTAAAATATATGATGGCGGTCAACACAAAAGAAGCTAATTACTGAAATTTGCTCTCACCTTTTCTCATTGGGGATGTAATGGGTTCATGAACTTGCATATTTTTTTCATAAAATGAAATCTGGCATTATATTTAATAATTAGACTAAATTGTATACTATATACTACTTGACCGTGAGGATATATATATATATATATATATATATATATATATATTTTTTTTTTCCATACTCATGTATGAATTCTACTCATAAAGATGCTTAAGACTTGTAGATCGACTGCAATTAATTTTTATTAAATTCTACTTAGGGTCTGTTTGTTAACCTAATTAAGAGCTTAATTAGAAAAATTTTAATTAAATTCAGAAATAAGATTGTTTAATAATGTAATAATGCATCACTTAATATATTAAGTATCTCTTAAAAATAGCCAAAATTTTAAGTCAAAATGTGATGTCTTAATATTTTAAGCTCTACCTTTTCAGACATCAATTTTTAGAACTTAATTTTCAGTTTTAACAAACAAACCCTTAGTTGTGAGAATAAGATATCTACTGAATTTAGAGACCCGTTTCAAAATTAATTGGCTTTGAAATAGACCTTCAGTAGCGTATTAAAGCATGACTCTTGTACATGTGAAGGCTAACGATCAAGATTCTTAATCTCTGTCACTCAATATTATACGTATACATTGTAAGCCTCAAACCTGGTTACACATGAGAGGCTCTACCCGTTAGTTAAATGCATGGTTTGCTATAGAAAATGTGAGATTCCATAGCCATACTCGATTTCATTTATCCGCATTATTAAGTGCACGTATTGATACTACATATAACTTTTCGGTCTACTATATTGAGTGATATGCATTATTGATACTAAATATAACTTTTCATTTATCCGCATTATTAAGTGCATGTCTCTCAATTTTTTAAATTTGAACTTGTTTGACATGACAGCATTATATGTAGTTGGACCCGAGTAGTGATAAATTCGTGTCTACTATATTTACCTTGCATCTTGTGATATGCATAGATGGCCTTAAAGAATTAAGGTTAGAATTCGTCACTTTGATGGGTGAAGATATTGTTCCTGGAATTATATGCAGACTTGTTACAGACATAACCTTGGTTACTTATAGTCCGTTTGGTCGTGCGTTTTGGTCAAAACGCAGCTTATTTGCAAAAATTGTGTTTTAATACTGCGGTAAAAAAAGTAGCGTTTTCAAAACGCAACTGCGTTTTAAAACGCTGAAATTCCCGGTTTTTTCCCAAAATGCTGCTAGGACAAAAAAAAAGCTGTGTATTGAAGTGATATCCCAAACGGATTTATAAGAAAAGACATGCGTTTTTAAAACACTGCATTTTTTAAAACGTTGTGTATTTAAAACACCGTATTTTATAAATGCTGCACCAAACGGGCTCTTAGTATGCCTTATGACAAGAATACTTGAGTTGTTATAGCTCAAGATAAACTTCTATTGCGCTACGCGAGTCTTGGGCAAGTGTAAATTGCTCGTTTAGTAAGCATAAGCTAATGATTAGAATGGTTTACCGTAATGTATGATCCAACCAGACAATCTTACCTATGGAAATAAAGAATTCGGGGACGAATTCTTTTTAAGGGAGAGAAATATGTGTGGAACTATTCACTGAGCCGCTCAGGAGGAGTGTTATATCTGAGCTTCTCAGGCGATGTATTATGTGTTGATTGGGTATAGCGTTACTTATCATGAATGCTCTACTATTGTTTTCTTGTGAATGATATGTTATGTTATTGCATTTAGTAATTTACTGAGTTTCAACTCACTCCGTAAACCAACTTTGCTTCATTAAATTAAATTCAGAAATAGGCAAGTAGTTATGGTTTTTCAAATGAGGAGGGGAACAAATTGCACCTTTTATACTTCAATATTGTGATAAGCAAAAAAGTAACGCTGGAACCACTAAATATGTATTAATTTTATGTACAAAATAATGTGACCATTTATATATCATATGACATCTTGTGTGCTCTAATAGTTAACAATAAAATGTTACACCTTTTTAAAATTTTGATACTCATTTTATGTACATAAAATGCCACATCATCTTGTGTATTAATTTTATTTACAATTTAATGTACTAGCAAATAATTTAGCATTTTTCATTTCATAATTTCTTGTAATTCAAAAAGCACTCAAAAGTTTAATAATTTAAGGTAGTTTAATGTTACTATAATGGAACTAGTGAGTAGTTATTTACAGCTTAGTAATAGTGAAGTAATTATTAGTACTTTAAAATTAATGATATTTTTGACAATATTAAAAAACGTGACAAAGAAAGAAGAAAAAAAAAGTGACAAAATTTTATTTTGAACCCCGCAACTTTATAATAGTGTATATATAAATAAAATAAATAAATCAAATATACATATATATATATATATATATATATATATATAAATAATTTTGATTTCATCCATGTACGGAGGCCGTACCCATGCTTAGACATGCCCAAACGGTTCGAACCGTTGGTTCCAAAAACCGTCAGACAACAAACCGTAACCGAATCGACAAATCACGGTTACGGTTATGGTTCCGAACCGGCTAAGCTGGTTCCAGTTTCAAACCGTAATTTTTAATTATTTTCTTATAATTTTTTTTAAAAAAGATTTCATCTTAAAACTTTGTACAAAGCATTTTTTGAATTTTCGAAACTTTGTAAACTTTTTATTTTTGAAATTATAGAGTAAACAAGGCAATTTCAAAATTAAAAATTTAAATTTTGGCGATTTTTCACGGTTTGGAACCGGCGGATCCGGTTCCCGGTTCCAAACATGGCGGTTCACGGTTTTGAAAAATTGGAAACCGAAACCGAACCGTGTAACCGACGGTTCCGGTTCAGGGACGGTTCCGATTCCTCACGATTTCAGTTTATGCAATTTTTTGAACGGTTCGGTTTCGATTCAAACCGCCGGTTTCAAATCATTTGGGCATGTCTACCCATGCTTATCAAATAGTCAACGGATTACAATCGTAAGGGGGGAGTAGTTGCAAGCTGACAAACAGGACAAAAAGTCAACAATGGAGTATTTATTTTGTTAGGAAAGTCAATTATAATATGACATAGAAGAACAGAAAATGGGTAATTCATTGAAATTATATGTCGGCCAAAAATTTTGCCGTACCGCAAGGTTAATCTTATTTTTTTATTCTGATTTGTAGTAAGATTAATTAGTTTACTAGATAACACTCCGTATAATTAATTTATTGAATAAGTGATTGGAAATTGAATACAAGAAGAACTTTATCATTTTGAGGAAGTTTTGAATAGATTATAATCATCTCTCAGCTAACATAGGCTCCGTAATTTTTCATAACGTTATCTTCTTTGAAATATTGGTTAACTGTTGACACCCTCATATTAGTCATTGTTATATACTCCCTTCGTACCAGATAAATGTTCGTACTTTCTATTTTGGGATGTCCCAACTAATGTTACTAAAGATTTTTGATTTACCTATTTTCTACCATTCTTCCTAATATAAACTTCATTTAATATAACGCATCCCAAAGAAACTCAATTATTTAAAATAGTTGAACTCAATTAATGTTCATGGGTATTATGGTCAGAACACATTTTACAGCACATCATTAATTATGTTTCTTAATTCCTGTGTTTTATCCACTAGGAACATTTATCCGGGACGGAGGGAGTATACGATTATATAACAATGCTTTGACTTCTTTGGAATATCAACTTAATTAGTTATTTTGATACCAATAAAATATATGAATAAATAATTTTTAACATCACAAAATACCCGCAGCAAAATAATAATATACCAACATTACCGATGATCACTTAACGATCAAATAACCAAACCACACACTTAATAATAATCTCACGATTCACAGTAGAGAGACATCTTGAACTCAACACAATTAACCTCTCTATATATCTCTATTTCAATTATCTCTCAATACTCCTTTATTTATATAATATATATATATATATATATATATATATATATACTACCAACAACGACCCTAATTTAGTTAGAGAAACCCTACTATTTGACCTCAATTTATAATGAAATTAACTTACTTCTCAAATAATTAGAAATTAAATTATAATATTGACCAACTTTAAATAACAAATATTTCTAAATAGAAGAATGAGCTTTTTGGTTTAATATATATCCAACATTTATAACTATTTAATAAACCAAGATTTAACTCCCTTTCATTTAGAGAAAACTTGGTTAAATTAATGTTACGTAATATTAATTTATTTCTATATATGGTACGTCACGTAAAAAGGAAAAAAGAAGTCGAGACCCTACCCATGTTTTCTTTGTTTGTTGTTGGTCATACATACAAAGTAGATTAATTGTCGATGACATCAGGAAACTCAACCAAATTGAAGGACAACACCGTACGTTCAAATACTAGAAAAATAAAAAGAGGACGGACAGTACCGTACACAACCAAATAAGTATAATTTTCAGCAAGCTGCAGAGAGAGACAATAAACATGGCGGCAGGGGAATCATCATCCGGTAACTCACTTGAAAACACTCCGACATGGGCAGTTGCGATTGTCTGCTTCATCATCATCTCCGTTTCCATTTTCATCGAACAGTCCATCCACCTCCTCACCAACGTAAGTGTGCAGTGTTCTCTCTGTTTGTTTTGTTTGTGTGTGTAATGGTCATGATGCATGGGTCGTATATGTGTTGTTTGTGTTTGCTTGTAAATACTGATTCTCAAAAAACAAGTTTTGATTTTGTTTTCCGTTCTGGACATCCAAAATCTAAACTAGAACTGAACCGAATCAAACCAAAATAGTACACCGTATATGTTCTGCACATGGGTGCTTGCACACACACACACACACATATGCACAAATATATTCTCATCTAGCGCTTGATCCTCCTGATGGAGCCTAGCTAGGGTACCGATCGCAAGCAATTAGGGTTGCAATGCTTGCTTGGCTGACCGCCAGATAAATTTTTTTATTTTTTTATCTGTTTTTGGGCAGCAAAAGTGGCAACTAGCTAGATAAGTTAATTGGCACGTAAACGCCTAATTAATCTGACCGTATTGATCACCATAGTACATCTATTTGTTTGTCATGATCAGTAACGTACTCAGTATGTTCTTGTGCGAGTTTTTGTGTGTAAATTGCTGATAAAGGGAACGGTACACAGGTGATCAAAAGACACAGAAACACTGCGCTAGATGATGCAGCATACAGGCTCAAGTCAGGTAATATTTATACGTTCATCGTGCTGTTTTGAGTTTTGTTTATATGCAATGTATACTTTTAAATAACACTTAGCACTATAAGTTCCCTAAGAAACACTTCCTCCATCTCATTGATCTCAAAAGAAGAGGAACATTTTCTTTTTCCGTTTGTCCTAAAATTTAAGAGAGAGACATTTGTTTGGTTTTTTTTTTTGGCATAATGACCTTAATACCTATTAATTTGTGGATGAGATTTATTAAGTCGAAAATCCTAAAGTTAATTTAAATTTTGGACACACAATCTTTAAATATTTTAAGAAGACAACGAGTTTTTGATTGCTCCATTCATTCCAGGCAAAGAGTCCACTATTCTATTTTTGGATGTTTTACTTAAAGAGTTCATTTTTAAAAATTATGCTTACAATTTTTATTAATTTTTTAATTTTACCTTCCACATGTGGGATAAACTTGATGAAGCATTTTTGTATTTATAACCAATTCTTATGATATTTATATATCTCATAATTATTAGACTTTTTAAACGTAGACTTTGGATGAAACGTAGGGATTATTATCTTAATTTGAAAAATAAGTCTAAGTGTCCTTCTTCTTTGGGATGAAGGGAGTAACAAATTAGCTACAATTGTCCAATAATTAAACAGATGGAAACAGCATATTAGTGCATGAAGCATGCACGACATGAGGGTGCAATATGAAATGGGACGTAAACAAGGGGTGCAAAATGTAACTACTGGTTTATTTATTTATGGTTAATTTACACATTCTTAAGAACTTTAAACTGAATTCATTCATTCATTCACTTTTGTTGGTTTCAGAGCTTATGCTACTAGGGTTTATGTCGCTGTTACTAGCAGTGGCTCAAGATGGCATTTCTAATATCTGCATAAGCAGAAACATTGCAGACATTATGCTTCCTTGCCCTAAAGAGACAGATACAAAGCTGAGCACGAAAGAGGATTATGAGCGGTTTGGTAGGCGAAGTTTGTTAACGACGGATGGTCTGTACAATGGCAAGTTACAGATACCACATCGATCATTGCTCGCTGATGACATGGTTGATCAAAGTGTTGTTATTGATTCTTGCAGTGACAAAGTAGGCTCTATATATGCAATTCCTTTACTATTTTATTGTGCAGTGTCATATTTAAGAATATTTACCCGTTCAATTTGTTGTGCTTTATCACGGCTGCTTTATTTAAAAAGGTTTTATGCAAAACTTTAAATATTTACTTGATACTATTAATTCTCATTTTGAAAGTAACGATTATAATATTTAAAAAATTGTCACTTATTTAGTTCATATGTATATGAAGGGTAATACGTGAGCATATCAAAGAAAAGGGATTCATAACTGTATTAATTTAACAGATTTAATTTTAAGTTGGAAATTGCAGGGGAAGGTTCCTTTAATAACACAAAAAGGGATTCATCAACTACAAATATTCATAATTGTGCTTGCAGTTATGCAAATTGTTTACAGTGTTCTCGCCGTGGCTTTTGGAAAGGCTAAGGTACGTGAGAAAGTTAATTTTCATTTTTTCACGCATTATTCATTTACCATATTAATTAATTAAGGTAAAATTTTGTAATACTTATATAGATGCGTCGTTGGAAAGCATGGGAGAAAGAAACTCAAACAGCACAGTACTTAATTGAAAATGGTAAGTTTCTCCTTCGATCCTTTAATTTTAATAACACGTACGTGTTTCCGAGGAGATTACCTTCAAGAGTAAATAAAGGGGTTTGAGCACCTCCTAATTCTTCCTTAATCTCTATTTGATTAATCTATATATATATATCAATTATATATTTGAAGTTAAAAGGCCTTATTTTAACAACATTTTAGGGGTTGTTTAATTTCTATTTTTATTTCTTTAAGTATGTAGATAAATTGCATGATGTATTTTATATATTATATTGTAATGATTTCTTTGTATGAGACATGAAAATAGTGAATAATCGTGAACACCAAAAGTTTTTTTTTTTTTTTTAAAAATTAAGAGATCAATAATTTGAAAGTCTGTCTTTGGTCTTTGACTTGGCACCTCATCAGCTGATGTCCACAAACCTAAATAATTAATTGTGACCATATTTAACTTAAAACAATGAAAAGGCGTGCACCTTAATAAGAATAACAGGTGGAATTGATTGATGCATCCATCATCTTATGGCCAAAACATTTCTTGGTATTTTGTTTGATTATCCTTTCCCTCCAGAAGAGTGACACTAGTTCGGTTTTAAAAAAGATATAACCAATTGATGTTAGCTGGAAAATGCTACTCATCTTTACATGGGAACCACCCATTTCGTCTTTACATGGGAACCACCCATTTCGCCACTCGTCTGGTGTTGCACTTTTTCCCTAATTGAAGCTCTGTAATTGAGACTCTTGTCAACGAAATATAATTAAATGTCTTAATGAAACATACATTTTAACGAAATAGAATGTCACTATTTAAGGAAACGTAAAGATACATCTTAACAAAAACATAGTGATATTTTTTTAACGAAACGTAACGGTATGTCTTAACAAAACATAACGATACGTCTTAACGAAACGTAACGATACTTCTTAACGAAACGTAACGATACGTCTTAATGAAACGTAACGATATGTTTTAACGAAACGTAACATAACGATACTTCTTAAAGAAATGTAAAAATACGTCTTAATGATACATAACAGTACTTCTTAAGGAAACAAAACAATACTTCTTAACGAAACATAACATAACGTAACGTCTTAACGAAACATAACGATACATTTTAACTAAACATAACGATACTTCGTAACGAAACACAACGATATGTCTTAACGATATGTTTAAACGAAATCTAACAATACATCTTAACCAAACATAACAATCTTTCTTAACGAAATATAATGATTCGTCTTAACGAAACATAACAATACATCTTAATATGAAACATAATGATACGTCTTAACGAAACATAACGATACGTCTTAACAAAATTAAATATAATAATATGTCAAAGACGTATAATTATGTTTCCATTAATGTTATGTTTGAATGTTTAATTCCAGAGTTTAGAATTGGAATGGAAAGAAAAATTAAATTCCGTGGAGGTAACCAAACATAGCCTAAGCATATTCAAGAAATTTTTCATCTCTTAATTATTTTGGAAAAATGCTATAGAAACCTCCTTTGGTGATATCTCCTAACGACGAAGAACCCAAACAACCACGAAGAAGCATCAATTTGACCCGGATGCAATTGGGTTGCATCCTCAACTCTCAAGACCTCTGCAATTCTCCCCTAGCTTCGATGTCTCTCAAGTTCGTTGCAATTCTTTTTTTTTTTTTTTTAACTCTCTATCAAACTCTCATTCTACAAGTCGTTATAAAATCAATTGGCACTCTTCCCTTTCTTACGTAGCAGGCCAACATAGAGGATTTTAGAATAATGCTACGGAATAAAAAAGTAGCAAAATTTGGGTCTCAAAATTGGCAATTATTAATAGGTCATCTCATTATTTAGTGATTGAACCTATATACTATATACTTATAGGGCTGAATTTAATGGGTTGTCTAATTTAATGATTTTAAGAGAAGGAAATATTTTGAATATAAAGATATTGTTAGGTTTTGTCGTGAGCTGATGAAAGAGATTTGTCTACTTCGAGCCCGTTTGGTCGAGCGTTTTGGCCAAAACGCAGCTTATTTGTAAAAAATGTGTTTCAATACTGCGGCAGAAAACGCAGCAGCGTTTTCAAAACGCAGCTGCGTTTTAAAACGCTGGGAAAACGCAGCTGCGTTTTAAAATGCTGGAATTTCCAGTTTTTTCCCAAAACGCAGGTTTTAAAACGCTCATAGGAAAAAAAAAATTGCGTATTGAAGTGATATCCCAAACGTATTTATAAGGAAAAACCTCCGTTTTTAAAACACTGCATTTTCTAAAACGCTGCATTTTTAAAACAATGCGTTTTGTAAACGCTGTACCAAACGTTGAAAACACATTTACAAATATATATGCTTGCATATATAGTACTCCTTCCATTCTTATATTATTTTCTTGTTTGATTTTTTAATTTTTTTGTCAAACATATTTTTCAAATGCAAATTTAACGTATATTTTTTTTCTTCAAAATAATAAAATATGTAATTTGTAATACTTTTAAAATACTACAAATTACGTATTTTATTATTTTTATACGTCAAAAAAACATTATATTTGACCAAAAATAGTTAAACATGATGATAATTTATGAACGGAGGGAGTATATCTTTTATTATTTTAATTCATTAAAAAGAATCTGGCAAACTTTAGAATTAATAATCTTACAAGAATATAGTAATTAAAAATTACAAAAAGTTACCATGAACCACAAGTTTTATTGTTTAGAGAAGCAAATAATTCATTTTAGAGCTCTTCAAAAATTGTCAAATTGACTTTAAAAAATCAAATGACTAATCAAGTGCTATTTAAAAAACTAATGTCATTCTGGTTTCCGTTTTTAGTGATCACTAACAATGTAATTTCACCTTTATTTTCAATGTATGATAAACAATTACTCGTAATGCCTTTTTTTTTTCCTTCCTGATCTTTGGTAATATATCATTCATTTCAGATGTTAATCGACATTTTTGTTTTTTGGTTACAGATCCTAATCGATTTAGTTTGACAAGGCAAACCGTATTTGGAAGACGCCACGAGTCTTTTACAGAAACATCGATTCACCTTTGGCTTGTAAGTTCCTTACACATGTCTTGATCAAATTCTTTCTTGCTATTTCGAGTCTCTAAGATGAATAAGATGATAGACTGATTTATTTCGGGTTGTGAGCAGAAGTGTTTTTTCAGACAATTCTTCCATTCTGTAGCCAAAGTTGATTACCACACTCTAAGAAATAGTTTTATCGCGGTAAGTAATGATACACAAACTTCAGGTGTCCTAATTTTTAATGGATAGTGATTCTTATTATTTATTTTACGGCGAAATTGGCAGGCTCATTTGTCTTCCAAAAGCAACAATTTCAATTTCCAGAAGTACATTCAGAGAAGTTTAGAGGAAGATTTCAAAGTTGTAGTCAGCATAAGGTTTTTGGATTCTCTATCAATTTCTTCTTACTAATTGTCATCTATTTTCCATATGTGTGTGTGTGTGTGTGTGTGTGTGTGTGTAATGAGGTAATTGAAAGCTTGTCTGTTAACTAACCTAAGTATATACTCTCTCCGTTCTAGGCAAAGAGTTCACTATACTATTTTGGGACGTTTCACTTAAAGACTCAACTTTCAAAAAATTTTGCATACAATTTTTATAATCTTTCATCTTTATCATCTACTTGGGTTATAATCATCTTGGTTGCGCTTAAGTATTTTTGTAATTATAACTAACTCCAATGACACTAATATATTCCTTAATAATTAGACATTTCAAACATGGACTCTTTGATCAGTGGAACGGAGGAGTATAACATATTATTCCAATCTTTCTTGTAATCACTTAAAACCTTCAAATTTAGTAAACCAATACTTAGATATGTAGCACCTGACTTTTAATTTTATCAAAACAAAACAAACTTGAACAATCTTAAAACCAATATATCACCTAGCTCCCTCTAACTCGGATATCGTTTTTTGCCCTTGACAGACCTTATATGTGGTGCATAGTTGTTATCTTCTTGCTCGTCAATATCCATGGTGAGTCTTTTTGCCTACATAACATTTTCAAATCAATTTTAGGGTTAAATTGACAACACTTCACATGAGACACATTTAGACCACAGGCGTTATGCTGCATTTATCTTTCTTCGATTTAAATTTTTTGCTATTTCTTGAATTGTCATTGAACCTCATTAAACAGGTTGGAATACTTACTACCGATGGGTATCTCTTGTGCCATTTCTGGTAATTATTTTTATGCAATTCAGCTCAAACTAAAACTTATATTTCTGGGTATTTCTTGTGACATAATATTAGTTTTAGCCCTGTTAATATTATATATTATGTTTTATGCATGTAGATAGTGGTACTAATTGGAACCAAACTTGAAACCATTGTCGCGAGAATGGCTCTTCAGCTCAAAAACCAGAAGTCTGTAATCATTGGAAACCCTGTTGTTCAGCCACATGATGATCTCTTCTGGTTTAAACGGCCAAGATTCGTTCTTAGTCTTCTGCATTTGACTATTTTTCTGGTATTTACTCTCCTTCAGTTCTCCTTACTTACTTTGAAAAAGTTAGATAATAAATTAGCAAAAGGAATTTATTTACATTCATATATATATATATATATATATATATATATGACTGACATTGCTTCCTTTGTATATTTTAGAATGCATTTGAGCTGGCTTTCTTCATTTGGATCACTGTAAGTGTTGTTCTGTTTCTTCTTTCCACTTTTTAGTGTTTTGTATAATATTTTTAAGGGTTAATGACACCACTAGTCCCTCGACTATGACCGATTCCACTAATAGTCCTTTAACAATTTTTTTTTAAATTTAGTCCCTTGACTATGAAAATTAGACATGGTTGGTCTTTTTATTGGATGTCGTTAGAATTTTTCCGTTAAGTTTGTCTTGTGCCTAACACGTGACTTTGGCATTTAAGAAATTTCGTGTGTAAAAATATTTTTTAATACTTAAAACAATTTATTCTTTTTTTTTCTCTCTCTCTCCTCCCCCCCACCCCTCCACAACATCTCAGCCCCCCACCCAGTTCTTGTGAGATCCAACAAAGCTAATCCATGGAAAGCCCCAAATCCTTGACTCAAAAGGGAAGTGAGGTGAATCGCACAATCCAAAGCAAATTCCGGGGTCCTACGCCTCATCAAATTCACCCAATTCTGGGGTCCTACGCCTCATCAAATCCGTACGTATCTTCCGTATCCGGCTGTTATCATCAATCTCCGGCCAAAAAAATTTCTATCATATACCCTAGAAATTTTCAAATTTTCAAACTCTCCAAGGATAGACGTAAAGATAGGATTAGGATTTGCTCGAAAATCAAGGATTTTGAGGTTACGGATTCGAATTTGGGACAGAATGTAAAGCCATGTAATATGACGCCATTGAAGGAGAGTAGAGAGGATGAAGAAAAACATAATTATTATGTGAACACCGGAGATGCAATTCGGACTCTTTGAGAAGAGATTCCGGAGGTTTTCTATAGGGAGCTCAGTTTCAACATTTATAGGTTCATTTCGTTATTGCTAAATTGTTTTTTCAAACTTGTGTATGTGTGGGTGGAAAAGGAGAGAGAGAGATGGATTGATGAAGGTTCAACTGTTCAAGTAAAATATTAATTTGGTTTTTCGTTTTGGATTTGACAGAATATAAAGCCTCTAATTTACTAATCTGATTCATTGATTTGTTTACTTGAATGTATTTATTTAAAATGACTGTTTGAGAGCAGTTATTCTGTGCTCAATAATGGTGATAATACAATTTTATTGTATCTTGCACAATCAGTTGTGGGCCTTGTGGCACTATAATGGGTTATTCTGTGTTGACACTTCACCGTATGATCTGTGTATGACACGGTCAAATACCTGGTTAAGATGCTCTGGAGTACTCCCTTTTGCTCAACAATTGATGAACTGGGTTTTTGATGAATGGGTTGTAATATTGGTTTGAAGAAAAGATAGAGGTTGAAGATGAAGTTGAAATTCTAAAAATGCCCTTAATCAAAATCACGTGTTAGACACATGAAAGACTTAACGGAATAATACTAACGTCATCTAACAAAAGGAACAACCGTGTTTAATTTTCATAGTCAAAGGACTAAAATTTTAAAAGAATTTGTTAAGGAACTACTGGTGGAATCGGCCATAGTCAAGGGACTTCTAATGTCATTAACCCTATTTTTAGTTCATAGAATTCTAATGTCTTCTATTTTTCATATTTATTTACATGAAATTCTTTTTTCTTCCCACAATTGCAGATACAGTTTGGGTGGGATTCCTGTTACCATGAGCACGCATTGATCATAGTCGCAAGGATTGGCCTAGCGTAAGCATCTGGTTACTCTGCCATTAATCAAGTCATGTTCATTAGTTTATTTTATTTTTTTAACAGTAAAAGACTCATTTTTTGAGATTAATCGATTATGGTTATTCTAAATTTCCTTTTTCTTTTTCTTATCAGGGTGTTTGTTCAAGTCCTCTGCAGCTATATTACTCTTCCTTTGTATGCATTAGTGGCACAGGTTAATTACCCCTAAACATACAAACAATACATACATATATGTAATAGAATTCTATATCGTTCATGTGTGTGTGCTTGTGTGTTAATATGTGTTTGTGTGTGTGAAGCCATGTTATACTAGTTTTAACTAGGTTTTGTATGTTTTGACAATATAGATGGGATCACAATATAAGACCAAACAGCTGGAAGAACAAATGGCAAAGATGTTAAAGCAATGGCATGATGAGGTGAGAGCGAAAAGGAAGAAACAGAAGGAACAATCTTTACAATCTGCTTCAACTTCTTTGTCCATAGACTTGAGCTTCAGAGATATTTCTTTGCCCCGTGATCAACTTTCTTCTGATCACCATCACCACCCAACATCAATGCCTATTGAACACAACCCTCGAACTAGTCAAAAGATCATCAAAGAAGAAGAAGAGATAGTCGAAGAAGCAGACTCTTCTAAAGTTTCATATCCTATAATCTAAAGGATGCGCCATTTTTTCTTTCTTTAAAATGATTATATATAGATCTAGTAATAGAGTTTCTAAACAGATACTACAAAAATGCTAGAATATGAAATATACATGTAGAAATACAAGAACAAGTTGGGGCTTGTGAATGTGTATATTATATGTCATCAGTCGTTTAGTACGTACTCCATATAACATTTATGTAAATTAATTTTTAGTTGAAAAACATAAGAAAATTATTGGAAGTAAAATGATGGATTATTACCTTCTTCAGTGTTTGTCCAAACCTCAGGCTCAACTATGACGATCTAAATCATATACTCCACAAAAGTCCTCAAAGGAAACTTCCGTTTCAAAATTGACATGATCTACCCATTATATCCTTAAAAACTAACGAAAACTCCTTAGTGAGTACTTCTAGAATTTCTAATACATTTCATCCTATACTCCACAGTATGTGGTTACAAATGTGACAGCATTTAGTAACACATAGGAAATGTTGAACTCGCGTTATTTCTTTCACTCTCTAAGCTTGTGTATTTCTCTGTACTTGGAAAGAGCACGTCCTTCTTCTTTATATAGCCATTGAAGAGTCTGACAACACATGAAAAGAAACTATACAAAGAAATGTTATAGGTTAGAAAATATACACTACTATATTTACCAATGAATTCCAAAGACTTAGCATAATCAAATCAATTTAATATATATACTAAATACACCAAATCTTTATGTAACAATTCACAAAATCTTCTTGATTTGATCTAATGTGTATTTAAGAAATATAAAATTTGATTTAATAAAATACACATCGAAAATCACTCCTTAAATGTAATTTTTGGTATGGTAAATTTAAATCTAACAATTACCCTACTAATTATATAAACTCAAACGTAGGATGTGCACACACTACCATGGTGTGCGTATAAAAACAGAACTATTATCATAATCAAGACAATGTCATGTTTCAGCTTATGACTTGACTATTGGATTTATATCATGCTAACTCGATCGGCCCTCTGCTGGCATGCGTCCTAATTAAACAAGATGTTGAGACCTCTAAGTAGAGGTTCAACAATTAATCTCGGCCGTATAGTAGTACGTACACCTGCTGGTTATATATCAAACCCATCACTTCCTTTATTCAAAATTTGTAGGATCAAGCCGCTTAGCACCCGACCCGGCTAAAAGTTAAATAGAGTTGCATATATATATATATATATATATATATATATATATATATATATATTTCCTTAAATACTTTGCTCTCACGCAGCAAATCATGTTTCTTCTCGGGACCGGACTCGTCCTTCTAGTCTCCCCGATGCAGGAAATTAAAGATTTTGACCCCTATATATATATATATATATATATATATATATATATATATATATATATATATATGCATAGATGCTCAACTAGAGATTATAACAGTGAGATATATGTGAGGTGAGATTTAATTGAGGCTTTAGCATCGAATTCTAAAGAAACAGCTGTGAGGCCAATTTAGTATGGTATGGAATATGGAAACTGTCTGTATACTAGCAAAGATGATACGGCTTTTTCAAACCATAATTAATGTTGTGGCTCAATTTTAAGGGGTGGGGTCGATAGACAAGACAACATGAGTTGTTCCAACTTGTGGTGTACGTTAACATGATCGATGGCTATGTTTTTGGCTTTTTTCAGGTGTGGGTTCTCCTCATGTTGATGGTTGCTTCACATGGTGTGTATTCATGGAGTTTGTTGTAAGGTGCTGCTGGGGAATTGTTCTTGTTTTAAGTCTATTGATCTAGGTGGACCTTGGTACTCTTCCTTCATAATCAGGATGCTTCCCTAGGTCTGAAAATAAAGTTCGGTGCGTTGAGTTTGGCTTGAATTAGCTCGTTTGTAGTTTGATTTGATACAAGTTAGCAAAGCAAATGAAATGAGCTTGAACACGACGAACACAATTTTAGTTAAGCTCAACAAAATAAATGATTCAACTCAGTATGACTAACATAAACTCGGTTTATGCAAAATATACCATATGTATTTTAATTCTACTAGTACGTACAATATTTTTCGACATGACCAATATCCTTAAACCAGTTCGAGCTCTACTCGTCTCATGATGTACATGACTTTAGCTAGAGCTTAGGTTGCTCAACTTGAATCAGCCCATTCAAAAGTTAATTCTAGTGAGCAAAGCTTGAAACTTAAAGTTCAACTCAACGCGACTCACCTTCATCGAATCATTCACTTGAAATTAACCAGCGTTGTTGTTATCGATACGTGAATACTTGAACTCTTGCTCTTGATAAACCTCATCAAACTTATACGCAACTTGTTCATAGTCCCAGTCGCGAATTTTTATGGAGTAAACAAGAACAAACCAGCTGATGTAAATAAATTGTCCATTTATTTGACTTGTTATGAACATTTAAATTACTTATTTGCCCTTGGAGAAGGAACCATACAAATTACAACACGGGACATACCAACTAGGGGTGTAAATGGTTCGGTTTGGTTCGGTTTATGACAAAACCATGAACCGAACCGCCTCCTAACGGTTTTATTTTTTTCAAACCGAACCAAACCGCATGAGGCTTGAAACCGAACCGAATCGAACCATTCGGTTTGGTTTGGTTCGGTTCGGTTTTATGGTTCAAAATAATTTATTTTTCAAATATTGGAAAAGAAGAAGACAAGGTAAATTTTCAAATATTGAAAAAGAAAAAGAAAGTTGAGACTAATTTTGTAAGGTCGAGAGAGATCTTACGATGGTTGAAAGAAAATTTTGGTTCTATGAGGTGTGAGAAAGAATGTTAAAGAGGTGAAACGGAGAGTGCCGGCGAGGTGAGATGGACAATAGCGGATTAATGGTGAAACACGACATTACGTTGAGGTGAGAGAAAAAGAAAGAGAGTTGAGAGACTAAGGCGTGCAATTACCATCTTTACTCTTAGATTTTTCTGATCTCGTATAAAATTTTCAAAACAAATCAATGACTATTAATAACAAGAATATTTTATATATATATATATATATATATATATATATATATATAACGGTTTGGTTTGGTTCGGTTTGACCCTAAAACCACAAACCAAACCGAACCGATCGGTTTATAAAATTTCCAAACCGTGACCAAACCACTTAGTTAAAACCAAACCAAATCGCTCGGTTTGGTTTGGTTTGGTTTCGTGGTTCGGCGGTTTAAATTTACACCCCTAATACCAACAAAACTGGAAGATATACATAACATGTCATTACTGCCAATTTGCCACATGAAAGATATATGTGGAGAGAAAATGGTTGGTGTCCCATAACCACATCTGCCATTGTCTAAGGCCCCTCCAAAAGCTCCCATTTGCTTTCATATATTCTCTCTTTAATTCTTTCATTACCACCACAGCCAACTCCATCTCCATTAATGTATCACAGAATCTTTTCCTCATCAAAAGAGCCATTTTCTCTCTCCTTTCTCATCAATAGCAATTATGTCAGAAAGCTATGCCATTTGCCTTATAGGTGTCATGGATCGCCTTTGGTTCCACCAAATCATTCTTTTTCCAGAACCCAATTCAGCACTTTCCTGCAAAACCTTAACCACAACACCTTCACCTATTTCTGAATCATTTACAAATCATCAATCATCAATCTACTCTATCCCTGAGGATGAAATGCTGTCCGTGGCTTCTGCATGTTTAATCACTACTCCACAGGTACTACAAACCAAACATCTGATCTCTCTCTCTCTCTCTCTCTCTCTCTCTCTCTCTCTCTCTCTCTCACACACACACACACACACACAAAACAAGCACATACAATCCATCCAGACTACCGGTAGAACGTACTTTGAAATTCCAACTCAAAATTAATAGGCAATCGTTAGAGTTCAGGGATTTGTTACAGTAGTCTCAAACTATCAATAAAGCCAAATCCGGTACATCATAATTTTGAGCAACTATCTTACCAATAATTGCGGTTAGTGGAGGCGTGACAATGCGTTAACTAGAAGATTTGACAAAACAACGTACAATTGGTTAAATGCAAATGGCACATGTTTGTCACTTCTATTTTTCTTGTTACTGTGTTGTTAGAGACGATATGATGGACAGTTTAGTGGACGATGCTCTTGTTATCGAGGTATTTGAAAATAGTTTAATGTACGCAATCTTACTTTCAAAAGACATATACATGTCACCTCTATTTTTCTTGTACTTTGTTAGATAGGTACGTTATGTACTCCCTTCATCCCAAAAAAAAATAGTTTTATTTAAGATTGTAGCTAAATATACTTGTTCTGCCTATGATTTTTCTATTAATAGATGTCATTTGATGTTAAACACACACGAAAGAGCACTACTTTAGCACTCTTTGTTGAATGATGTTTTCTTGTTATTACGTATTCAAGGATGAATCTGAGAAGGAAGAAGACATAGAAAAGGAACTTGAGCTTAAGGAAAGGCCCACAAGATCAAAAGTTGTCGCTGGCAAATCTCGCTCCCAATCATCATCTCCATCGACACCAAAACATTCAAGAAAACTCAAATACTCAAGTTATGTAACAAGGCTACAAAAGACCATGAGTTGCAAGAGCTTGTCAGAGCTTGAAGAAGAAGAAGTAAAGGGTTTTATTGATTTAGGCTTCAGCTTTGATCAACAAAATCTATGTCCAAGAATGATGAGTGTAATTCCTGGTTTGCAAAGACTTGGAGGAGGGTACAAAAGTGAAGAAAAGGATGTTGAAACTGAAGAAGAAATTAATGTTCATGAAGAGAAGAAAGAGAATGAAGTTTTGAGGCCATATTTATCAGAGGCATGGCTTATAAAGAGACCTGATTCCCCATTGCTAAATATGAGGGTGCCAAGAGTGTCAACAGTTGCTGATATGAAGAAACATCTTAGATATTGGGCAAGGACTGTGGCCTCCGAAATTCATCAAGAATCTTGAACTAATGGTCCTTCTTCATGTTAGTGTGTGTGTTTGTGTGTTTCTGTGTGTGAGCAAGGGAAGTGAGAACCACTTTTTCTGAAGAGATATAGAGAATATATTCCATCAACAACTTGCAACTGTAAAAATTAGAGTTGAGTTGTATAAGGTGGTCAATATATGTAATTTAAGGTAGTTTTACAAATGTACATTACTGTGATACCTTTCTTGGATTTTTATTTTTATTTTTGCTAAAGACTGAGATGTTAAGGAAATTGAAGCTGAAATAACTTCAGGTTAATTTTTCTTGCAGATAGAATTGAAATGTAGAGTGATAAATATAACATACTACTGTAGTTTTTAAGCATAATCAGCAAATAATTTACTTATCCTTTTAAATAATCATCCTTTGTTCTAAGGAAATGTTCCTATTTTCCTTGGTAAGCCTTATTGAAATAAGTTTTCCCCTCCAAAAAATGGAGATGTTCTTTTCTACATATCCAATTGTAGCCCGGTATGAACTACTAGAGTTGAGTTTAAGCAGCAAATCTATCTATGGAGTAAGGGTAAATTAGAAAAAACGAATAAGAAGAAGATAGAATTATGTGCCAGTAATTAACATCTTATAAGTTGGGATAGAGGAAACAAGTTATACTACGTTCTAAATTCCTCTCTAAACAAAGATGTCACGCCCCAAACCCACAGTCGGGCCAATGGGCCAAGGGTGACCAGCCGCGGCCCACTAAAATAATTTTGGGCTCCGCAAGGCCTTTTAACTCAAATGCGCAGCTCAAATCTAACAATCCGTTCAATGGAAATTACCCCAAGCAATAAGGCTCATTACAATTTCAAACCTATCAAAGATCAAACGAAGTTTCCAAAGTAACAATTGTTTACGGAGTCAAGAGCTCCTTACAAGATCCAAGTTCATTTGAACGAAACAAAAATTAATCTAAATTAGAAAAGTCTCGAGCATCCACCACGTAGTCCCAAGCTATCACCGACATTAATATGCAATATGATAAAGGGTGAGCTCACAGCTCAGCAAGGTACTAACAATGCTATCTAGAGGATCAAACACGTATTTTGAAAACAATAATTCTATGAAAAGTCATAAGAAGCATTTCAAATCACATTTTTTTATAAACGACATTTAAATCGTTGCTTAGCAAAAACGTTTACTTTGAAACGAGTCAATTACACTATCATCCCATACTGATAGTAAAACAAACTATTTCGTCAAAAGAAATCCACTAAATTCAAACAATAATTTTCCATGAGACTTTCAAAATCAAAGGTTAGTCGAAGCTAGTCGATTACACCTCCATGCCATACCAGTGGCGTGACCAATCGCTCTGCTAAACAAAATCAATACGGATTCCATGGTCTTTATTGACTACGGCTACAGTACACCCCTATAACACGGTATCGGTAATGTCATAGTACACCCCTGTGATGCAGTATCAAAAGTCGTCGCAATACACCCTTGTGACACGGTATCGATAATTGTCGCAGTACACCCATGTGACGCGGTGTCTAACTTTGAAATTTTAGAGTTCGATATGTCTACCTAATTAAATAGAGTAGACGGTTCGGAAAGTTCAGAACGTAGTCAGACCATCGGTTTCTAAAAGTTTCATAGTTCACAATTCTGTAACAAAATTTCAATGTCAATAAATAACAACAGAATTTCAGAAATCAAATTCATTTTAGAGGCTCATATGCTTGATTCTTATTTTGGGATATTTCATTACACCACATTTTTGATAAAATATAAAATCAATTTCATATGCTTATTTGAAACAAAACGTTGTAACAAATCATTTTATTTTTCGATAAAAAACTAAGGGATTAAAACAAACTAGATAGAGTGGAAAGTCCTTTACCTTGTAAAGTTGTACTTGACACAAGCTAAAAAGTCAAAATAATGGTACTTCCTCCCAATCGCTATTAACGCTACCTAATTCTAAATACAACAATATTTGTTTAAGTATTAACACATATTACAAGGGCTTGCCAGACAAATTCGCACCTAGGTGGGTCTGTTTGTCAATTTCCAGAACTTAAAGGTGATTCTCAACCTTTCCATAAGTCTAGGCTTGCAAATATTGAATTCCAGGGACTATCTTGACAACATCTAAACTGGAAGAAGTCAAATGTGGATAACTAAGACATTGAGGGGGTTAATTATAAGTTTCATCATCTTCTTCACTACCCTCTGTTTCAAAATGTTTGTCGTTTTAGCTCTAAGAATTTATTTCAAAATGATTGTCGATTTAGGTTTCCAATGCATGTTTTGTCTAATTTACCATTGTCTTCTCACAAGTTTCAACAATTAATCATCTCTTCATTAAATACTTTATCTTTCTCCAATGATTATATCCTTCTAATTTATCTTTTCAACTACTCCTAATACAAAAATTAAAAATATTTAATAAGGATATATTTGTTAACCTATAAAATTTCTTAATAAGTGTGCACAACTCTAAAATAACAAGTTTTTAAAACAGAGGGAGTAATTTGTTTTAGGCTTCTCTCTTCTCTTTTTTTCAGGTCAAAACCTCATTTTAGCTTAACTCAAATCCAAACCGAGAGATTTCCTTTTACCATTAACAATACAATAGGATTAGTGATGATGCACAGAAAATTCGGCTTACCGGGGGTGCCGAATGGATCGTCATTGCGTCATAAATTTTGGATATCTGGCCTCGATTGATCTGCAAAAAAGACACCGTGAGAGGGGTGGGGAGGTTTCCCTACCAAAACCCTCCGGTGTGGTCGTCAGTGCCTCGGCCGTAAGAGAAAGAGAAAGTGTGTATTCTCTGTAAAAGTGGCTTACCTAGGATTAACCTGAAGGGTAGTATATATAGTAGAATGAACCCTTACTCATTGAGAGCCCACTTGCTTGAGTGAGGCACGTACCATTTTGAGGGTCCAAAATATGCACATCAGTAGCCCCCCACTCCTTATTCCTCGAGGTTCATCTCGAGGGTAAGGAGTACTACTTGCTCATTGTCACGACCCGACCAGAGATCCTATGTGGAACCTCGTTCGGTTCGTGAGACGAGAACACAAAATGCATATTTCAAAATCAATTTCGTGTAAAAACCCTGTAATACAAGTTTATGATTTTAAAGACGAAACAAAACTTCATGGCAAAACAATAAGGCGAAGTAAAACACATTAGCTAGCCATTAAATCCACGAACTAAAGAGCTTCGGATAAACATAGAACCATAACAGAGTGCGGAATATTAAGAGTTAACAATATAAACAAGGCCTGACAACCATGTCGGCATCTACAAAAGAATAATACCACAGATCAAGTACGGGACATCTACCCAACTTTACATTGTTTAGTTAACAATATACACCCTCGACCAAAAGAAAATACGGAGGCTCAAGGAGCAACTACCCAAAAGAATACCGGACAAGCTCACTAACGACGATGCAGGGTCACTGAGGGTTTCTCGTCGGACCAGGATCTAAGAAAAATAAACAAACAATGAACGGGGTGAGTTATAAAACTCAATAAGCTACTAATGCAACAATATGGCATGTGAGATATGAACATTAATAAGGATCATGTATAACAACGTTGTCATAACAAGATAAATCTCAAAGCATCATGGATAGCAAGTATCTCATAGCCACAAATCAAATAGCATGCATCTCACGTAGGAGCGATATGTAAACACATATAAAAAGGATACCGTCGAGGTACACCTCCGACATACAAACTTCCAACCAACCAACCAATAATACCAATGTAGAAACCGTTGATGTCGTACTCGATCATTGAACCGTTTTCAGTATTCACGTCAATGTGAAGATTCGGTCTCCACGACCCGAGAAACAATCACGGTATAGCTTACCAAGGTCACGTTTGTTCCGTACAACACTTAGCGCTATAACCCCTACCGTGGCCAACGGTAGGGCGAGGCCCAGTGTATTGGCCTTCGGCTATTACGTAGCCCCGGCTCACGCAATAACCGAGCGTCAATACACCTCCAAAAAATATGCCATGGACTTAACGAATGCTCAAGTAGATGTTTACTCGACACATTATCATAATCAACCAAAATGCTCAAGTAGATGTTTGCCCAACATTTAATATAAACATGCTGTACTCCAAAGTAGGGAGTACAACGACAACGACAATATCATACTTATTTAGGTAAAGTGATTTACTACACGTAACCATTTAACACCAAAACACCAAAGATCAACACAATGCCAATAAATGTACATCGTATAACCAAACACCCAACTAGTCTCTCGAGTATCCAAAGAGCTCACAAAACACACACGGGGTCACATTGATTATGTAATAAATATGGGTTGGGAAGGTGGGTAAGCTACCCTTAAGCTATCCACCATTGTACATGCTTTTAGTCCTAACCCATGTACTTAACCTAGCTACTTGAGTTAAATCAATCTACCCGAATCCAAATCTATATATATATATATATATATATAATATTTAAAGTTGGTGAGGATGCCTAAGGATGTGACACCTCACCCCTTTTGGTTAAAGATGCATTCTCATGACTTGACTTTTGGAATTCTAGGGAGGGTACCATTAGCTAATAGTCTTAGCTAAGTACTATATATATGATATTGCGATATATTAAATCAATCTACCCGAATCCAAATCTATATATATATATATATATATGTATACATATATATATATATATATATTTAAAGTTGGTGAGTGAAAGTGTGCATGTTTGAGATTTGTCACTTTCATATATTTTTAGTTTATTTTCTTATTTTAGTTAATTGGTAAATATTGTATTTTATGTAATTAGGTTATTTTAATTAACTAACATCCTAACCAATATTGGATTTGTTTAGTATTACTTTTGGTAATTTTGTAGGTCTCTCACAAAAGGAAAGAGTCCACATCAAGGAAAGCTTTCATGTCAAGGAAAGGATTCCAAATCAAGGAAGGATTACCTTGGATTGCTTAAGGAAAGTCAAAGACCATCTAAAAAGAGGAATCCTAAAGCAAGATGGCTTCCATAATTCAAGAGGACTTTATGCATATATATACTAGCTAGATAGTCTTTGTAATTTAACGTTTTTCAGCTCTAGTTTTCTAGCAAGTTTAGCATAAGATCAAGAGTGTTTTTGTGAGAGCATATTTGGTTATTTTGTTCTTCTCTTTACATCGTTTTTGTACTTGGATTCATAACCCAGTTTATAAGAGAAGGTTTATTGTCTACAGCACGTTGCTGTAGATAAATTGTTATATTTGTGTTGTTCTCTGATTTAAGTTTTCTTTATTCCGCTTGTATCGGTGTTAGTGCTGGTGCTATCACACCAGGACTCACATCAGGCTTGTTTGTCCTTCCTAGCCGCTCAATTTCTTTCAATTGGTATCAGAGCCAATCACTCGATTACACTGAGTGTTGATCCTTGTTAGAGCTGTCATTATGGAAGGAAATTTGAATCAGTACCGTCCCCCTGTTTTGGATGGAACTAATTACGCTATTTGGAAAGCTAAGATGCGACTTTTCATCAAAGCAATTGATGAAAGGGCGTGGCTTAGTATTATCGTTCCATGGTCCCCTCCTAAGGTAGAAAGTAAGAGTCCTGAAGGTGAATCCTCAGAAAAAATTTACAAACTCAAACCCGAGGAAGAATGGACTACCGCGGAAGTCACCTTAGCCAATTATAATTCCAAGGCTCTTGGTGCTATATCAAGTCATGTGGATGAACATATGTTTCGTCTTGTTATAAATCAAAACGTAGCAAAAACAGCCTGGGATATTCTGCAAAGTCACTGTGAAGGTGATGCTAGTGTTAAAGCCACTAGGTTAAGAATCCTCATGACAAAGTTTGAGAACTTGAGGATGAATGAGACTGAGGATATAAAAAGTTATTCTGCCAAATTGAGAGAAATCTCAAATGAATGTCTTTCCCTAGGTGAGCCTATATCAAATGCTAGAATGGTTAGTAAGATGTTAAGGACTGTTACTGAGAAGTTTAATATCAAAATTGCTGCTGTTGAAGAGGCACATGACACTACAACCATGGGTTTAGATACTCTTGTGGGTATTCTAACTATGTTTGAGATGAACTTGTCAATTCAACAACAACATAAGGCTGATAATATTGCTCTTGCAACTGCCCTCTCTAATGTATCCAAAGTGCCAAAAGAGATTGAAGAAATCTCCAAAGAAATTGACACTTCAAATTTGGAAACTGAAGATGTTGCCCTTTTGACCAAAAAGTTTACATCTTTCTTAAAAAATAAACGGGCCAACAAGTTTCCTTCTAAATTTCAAAACTCGTTTGAAAAAACAAAAGAGGATACTGAGAGTAGTTTCAAGAAACCTACTAGTTTTGCTAAGAAAAAATCTGAAACTGTTCAATGTAGAGCTTGCAAAGGTTTTGGACACTATGCCAATGAGTGTGCCAATACTCTGAAGAAAAAGGGAATGAGCTTGTGTGCGACCCTTAGTGATAGTGAGGAGGAAGATGAGATGCTAAACTTAGCAATCATGGAACAATCGCCCACTAGTCACAAACATCGCCGATGTAGCTTCGATGCGGTCACACCAACCATCACATCTTCGACTCGAGGTTTACTTGTCTTATTTCTCCCCGTCCGAGAAAACAGAGAATGAAGAAGATGGTGATGCTAGTTACCAAGAACTTCTTGATGCTTATATTGATTTATTTGCCGATTGGGAAAACGTGTAGAAAAATAGTTGTTTTTGAAAAGGTTAATGAGAAACTCTCTTCGAAATTGTTACTTTGAAAGGTGATCTTGAAAAAGTCACTACGAAAATAGTAATCAAAAGGATGCCATAGCCAAACTCGAGGTCATGCTCACTAAACGTGATATTGAACTCGAAAAGACCAAGACAGAACTTGATAAGGCCAATGGAACTTTTACAAAATTAAATACTGGAAAGGCCAAACTTGATGAAGTTCTGAATTTAGGGAACAATTTAAAAACTGGTCTTGGCTATGAATCCACTTTTGTGAAAGAAGGAGAGAGTTCCTCTGACAAAGTTTCTAAACAACAGAAAGCTAATCCTAAGAAAAAGAGGTTTGTATGCCACTACTGTTTTGCTCCAGGTCACATCAGACCCTTCTGCTACAAAAGGATTCATGATCTTGGAAGAGCTGCTCCTCAGATGAGCCCCCGGATGTACTCACATCACCACTCACATCAGCAGAAAACTGGGAAGTTTGTGTGGATGGAAAAGAAGAGTGAGGAATGTAAGGTGATATTCACCTCACTTAAAAGCAGTGTAGCTGGCTCATGGTACTTCGATAGCGGGTGCTCAAGGCACATGACAGGTAACATCGAATTTCTCACTGATTACATCGAAGTTAAAGGTGGAAACGTGAACTATGGAGGAGGAGCCCAAGGTAAGATCATTGGTAAAGGTACTTTATGTGTTGATCATATGCCAAAATTGAAAAATGTCTATCATGTGGAAGGCTTAAAAGCTAATCTCATTAGTATAAGCCAACTATGTGATGACAATTTGCATGTTAAGTTTGATAAGCATGAATGCAAAGTATTTAATGACACTAATCGCTTGTTCACTGGAGTAAGGTCTCAAGATAATTGTTACAAATTTGGTGACAACTTATCTTGCCTTAGCTCCAAAATAAATGACCTTGATATTTGGCATCAAAAGTTAGGTCATGCAAGTTTTAGGAAAATAGAAGAATTAGTAAGATTTGATGCTGTCAAACACTTACCCAAACTTGACTTCAAACAAGCAAGTGTGTGTGGTCCTTGTCAAAAAGGCAAGCAAACCAAAGCTTCACACAAAAAGATTGATCAAAGTTCCTCATCTGAGATCTTTCACTACTGGAAAACACGTATTTACTGTCGGAGAATTCGACGCAATTCAAAATTCCGACGCAATTACGTATTTTCGTCGACGAGCTCCGACGCTTCCGACGAAATCTTCGACGGTAATTATATTCCGACAGCACTGACAGCACCGACAATCGTTGAGGATCCGACGAATTATGTCGGATTATATAACGCAATCGCCGGATCCTCCGACGAATTACCGTCGAAATTACTATTGATAGTCCGACGAAGTACGTCGGATCCTCCGACGCAATTACCGTCGATATTACCGTTGGATATTCGACAGAATTATCGTCGGATCATCCGACGAATCCGACACTTGAACAATGGCAGATGTACCGTCGGAAATTCCGACAGAATTACCGTCGGATATTCCGTCGAAATAATTATTAAAATAATATATTAATTACCGTCGGAACTTCCGACGTAATTTTTAATTAAAATAAAAAATAAAATTTGAAATTTAAAAATTTGTTATTTTTGCACCCGATATAACAATTATATATATACACAAATCACACACACACCACACCGCAACAAAACTAATTCAACAACTAAAAACATAAACTAAATTAAAATTAATATATATACAAATTAAAATATTAATACAAGACTAAAATAAATGTGTCTACTGTGGAGGGGGTCAAATATATTACGCCTAGTAGGCCGCCGCCCATAACCGGCCGCAGCCGCTCTAGCCGCCGCCGCCGCCGCACGCCTCGCGCTCGCGTGCCTCGTGCTCGCTGCGCATCCGCTGCGCGCCGCGCTCTCCTCCTCTCGCTGCATCCGCTGCCGCGCTCGCGCACCTCCTCGGCCCTGTCGCATTCGCCCGCGCTGCATTGCCGAGAGTTCGTCTTCTCGAGCGTGGCACGCTGTAGCCGACCGGTTCCGAGCACCGAAGACGTGGTCGCCGAGGAAGAAGTCGATCCGCCCGGTCTAAAGCGCGGCGCCGTGGTCACCAAAGCCGTAGAGGCGATCTCCCTCTTCTTCCTTGACTCCGCAGCTGACCGAATGCCAAATGTCGAGACAAATGGCGTCGCACCTCGGGGTCGTCCGGACAAGCCCTCGGCGACTGCGTGGACATAGAGTCCTTATAGGCTCTCGTGTCACAAAAACATAAAAACATTAATATTAACATTTACCATTAACTAATAAACAAAATAGAATTAAAATATTTTAAGTAATACTTACAAATGCTCTCTCTGTCTCATCGACAAAGACAATCGGCGAATCGGCACCGGAGGAGCGAGTGGTGTGGGTCGCAAAGAATAAATCTCATCGGTACCTCGGTACCGTAGTATTGATTCTACAAATATAATGAATTAAAATTAGCAAAGAACACATATTAAGCTATAACACGATCAACTTATAAGAAACAATAAAAACAACCTATATATACACTCAAACCCTACTAAGACACTATTTGAACTCAATTCATTCTCATAACAACCTATTAAGACTCAAATCGTTATAAAATAGTCTATTGACCCTCAAACCCCTTCTAAAACAACTTATTTACACTCGAACCTTCAAAAACAATCTATTTGCACTCAAACCCTTCTAAAGCAACCTATTTAAACCGAAAAACCCTTTCATAAAGGCTTTTGTACACTCAAACCCTTCTAAAACAACCTATTTACACTTAAACCCTTCTAAAACAACCTAATTGTTACCGTTCCTTTCACCATGGATTTCATAGCATCCACATGGCTACCCAACAAATCAATTTAAATCATAAGTAAAACAATAACATATAATATGTATGTTTTGAGGAATTCATAAAGGCCTATTGACATTCAAACCCTTCTCAAACACCTATTGACACTCAAACCCTTCTAAAACTACTCATTTACACCCAATCCCCTTCTAAAACAACCTAATTGTTACCTGCCCCGCTTTCACCATGGATTTCATAGCATCCACATGGCTACCCAACAAATCAATTTAAATCATAAGTAAAACAATAACATATAATATGTATGTTCGAGGAATTCATAAAGGCCTATTTACACTCAAACCCTTCTAAAACAGCCTATTGACATTCAAACCCTTCTAAAACAGCCTATTGACATTCAAACCCTTCTAAAATAGTACATTTACACCCAATCCCCTTCTAAAACAACCTAATTGTTACCGGTGCCTCGCCACCATGGATTTCATAGCATCCACATGGCTACCCAACAAATTAATTTAAAGCATAAGTAAAACAATAACATATAATATGTATGTTTTGATGAATTCATAAAGGCCTAATTTCACTCAAACCCTTCTAAAACTCTACATTTACACTCAAACCCCTTATAAAACAACATATTTGCACCGATCGGTGCTCGCTTTCACCATGGATTTCATAGCATCCACATGGCTACCCAACAAAACAATTTAAAGCACCGCTAAAACAATTAAAGCATGTATTAATTAATTACAATACAACACATTAAAGTCCTTACCATGCGCAAGTGGTGCTCTGAGGTGTTGATCGACCCCGAGGTGTGCTTCACCCTCCCCGTGCCGCTCACCTATTCCGCCTTGCGATCGGCAGCAGCTCTAGCGTCATCTAATCCCAACCCTCGGATACCCGTGAAAATGTTAAAATTGTTATAGAGATACAATATATAAAAATCTCTCATCTATTTAAGGAATGAAATTAAATCAAGTATATTATTATAATGTACTTATCGGCGCCGTACATCATCGATGAAATTTGGAGCCCTCACCCTCCTCTCACCCACGCCTTCTTCATGCCGTAAATCCAGCCGCGGAACTTCTTCGCGCACAGAACCTAAACGCCTCGTGCGCCTCGGCCGAGTGCGCAGCCAACAATAATGAAGCCGCAAGTTTAACCAATTTAAACATATTAATTATAAACTTTGATAAAAATTATTAAATTATTAAACATTAACATATTTTATATATCCTTAGAATCCTTACCCTAAAATCATCCCACCACCGGTCTCGGCCGTAGGCACGCTAGAGTAATGTGGCCGCACTCGTGCCTCATCTCGTCAGTAATACGTCCAAGGAAGCGGGTCGGATCGGGATACCCGCCCGCAAACCCGGCAAATATTAAACAAATATATTATACAAATATGCAATTAACATGTAACCAATGTCGTACAAGCATTAAAATTTTAAAACCGAAATATTATTACTTATCGCTTAAGGCCGGAGATGGTAACGATAATCCGACCATCTTCGCGTGTCCATGATCCGGAGTCGATGAGGACCCAGCCCCGCTCATCGGCTCGTGGGGAGAGTCGGGTGCATCCTCGGCCGATCCAAGTCGATCGCTCCTCCCGCAGTACAGTAGTACCCGTAATGCATGTAGGTAGAAGTCGGACCTTAGGTGTCCGACTCCTACCTCTACCGCTCGTCCCGACATGTCTATATATAAATTAGTATATTAATGTTGACAATTAACGCTAAGTTTAGATGACAATTAAGTTAAAATACATAACATAAATTAAAATCTCTCATCTTCATGATAACAAGTAACATACAAATAGCGTTCTACACATGACATTTACTTTCTAACAAAAATAAAAGAGCCTAAACGGTACATATTGCAAGACTACTCGAGTCTTCATTCTCGTGTTTGCATTTTCTTCATTCTCGATTCTCCGGCCTCGCCGTTTGAGTCGCTACTACAAAACTCAAGTTCTTCTTCGCCTCATCCTCGGACATCCAATCCTCTTCACCTTCGTTACCTCGTCTTCTTCTCGCATCACCTTCAATAATCGGGATTTCGTCTTCGACGGGAAGGAGGTGGCAAATCAACGGGCAATACTATCTCCAGGCCCAAGGGAGGCACGAGCATTTCATCCATTGGATGACTATCAGAAGATACAACGGGAGGTATGGGCATTTCATCCTCTTGATAACATCCTTCTAGTGACGATTCTGTAGTTATGTCGTCAGACCGATATGCTATATCAATAGTGCTTCGGCCTTGGTCTTCCAAAGCCCACCATCCCCTCTCATCGCCTCGCCGATAAGGGTATGGTGTCATGTAGACTTGTTGTGCTTGTGATGCTAAGATAAACACATCATCACCCGCATGTCTAGACGTGTGCTTCACATCGATTAGGTCAAACAAGTCGTGCTTTTTATACCTCACAGCGTCTCGCCAGTCACAATTGAATAGGACTATATTTTTCCTCCCGAGATATCGTAACTCGATGACTTCTTTAAGGACACCATAATAGTCAAGGTTGCCTTTAAGATTGACACCGCTGTTATCTGTTTGTTTTCCCTCCCCGTATTCCTTTGTATGGAAGACATAGCCATTCACATAATATCCGTTGTATATAGTAACTCTCATCAACGGATTTGCGATATGTGAGATAATCTCGCGACTCGCGGGTCATTAGGATGCTCCAAAACCTGAAAAGTATTGCATAATAGACATTTTTAATGACTGAGCCATTAATAAGAGGTCTACATATAAATCGAGCCAGAAATGATATTTACATATTTGCGTAACCACGACGGAAACTCTTTCTGTCCCGATATCTCGCAATTGTCGATATATCATCTCCGGCTTGATCTTCGAACATACCGCATTAGGTTTAGAGTTTATACGAGTTATTTGTGCATCTTGCAACTTTAATTTGAATCGACGACTATCTAAAATTAAATGAAATTGATAATTAACTTACTTGAGATATTCCTCAACCTCGGACAATTAAGGAGTATATAGAGTCTCGCAGCTTCATACTCCTTATTGCTTAGCATTCGAGTCTTAACCGGTTTACCGAGTGGCCGACCCGAGCATTAAATACGAGATGTCCTCATTGACATCGGGCTCTCCACCATCGTAATTGCGCCCAACCCGAGTCAATCTCGTTTCAATATCGGGATGAAAATATTGCGCGGCAAAGGCAACAATTTCCTCTATAATAATAGCCTCGCATATTGAGGCCTCAACCTTTGCCCCGTTTCTCATCTTCCTTTTCAAATGACCGAGATACCTAATTCATTAATGAATGACAGGATTAAAAATGTTACTCAATCTATAACCGACTTTTAAATATGTTATAGATCATGAAAACGATTATTATGAGACGAGTTATTACCTCTCAAATGGATACATCCATCTCGTATTGAACTGGACCCCCAACCCTAGCTTCATATGCCAAGTGGACCGGTAAATGCTCCATAGAATCAAAAAAGACGGAGGAAAGATCTTCTCAAGTTTGCAAATCGTCACGACAATGCTCGCTTCGAGTCTTCTCATGTCATCAATGTAGTTTATTGGATTCAAGATGGGAGATCATTCAATTGAAGTACTCTTTCGCCGTGGAGCAATACTAGATAAAATTTGTGTACGCCGTCGTTAATTATCTCTGCCGAATTAAGATTATTTAAGAAGAGGAATTCTTGAAAGCATCCAAGGGCAACGGAGTTTTGTAATTCCTTATGTCGTTGAGAGCTCCATCGTTCATTGAAGCCTAAAAATATTGCCGGTGAAAAGAGTTCTCAAGACTTCGGAGTGAGCTCACAAGGATTGCAAAGTATCCTTACACGGAGTTAAGACTAAGCTTTAACAAAACTTAGTAGCATCTCCAAGATAAGAATAGTTTTCAACCCTTTTGAGGTCAGTCCCAAGTGCCGAGAACTCTTCTTCACGAGCAATATTTGTAGGGATCTATGAAAGGACTGACAGCTATCAACGACATAAAGAATAGCATCTCCGTTGTCCTTGGATGCTTTCAAGAATTCCTCTTCTTAAATAAGCTTAATTCGCGGAGATAATTAACGACGACGTACACAAATTTTATCTAGTAATTGCTCCACGGCGAATGAAAGAGATACTTCAATTGAAGGATCTCCCATCTTGAATCCAATAAACCTACATTGATGTGGGAAATTTGGGACGATCGCTTTAGATCCGGGAATGACGAGAATATAATGATAGATACCGATTTAGATAATATTTAGGGTTTAGGCATGGTTTAGGGTTTATATAGAGTTTTGGGGGTTTAGATAGAGCCGAGTGTTTAGGGTTTAGATATGATTTAGAATTTAGGGTTTAGATCGGGTTTAGGGGTTTAGATAGGGTTTAGTGTTTATAGGGTAAAGAAACAAGCGAAATTCATTAATGAAAAATAATATCCTTTTGTTCTACCCGTCCATTCTTAAAGTTTGATAACTCTAAGAACCACCGGTGCGATCGGTGTCCAGATATTATAATTTATTAATGAATGATCATCGATGAAATATATGTTTAATTGATTTAAGTCAAAGTTGATTTCTTATATAGCTTACATCCTAATTTTCTAAAAACTTGATTTTTTTTTAAAGATAAATATATTTGATTAATTTTAACTGGATACGGTTTAGATATGGTTTAGGGTTGTTTAAGGGTCCAATTTAGGGTTTAGGTTGGGGTTTAGAATTTAAGGTTGTGATTAAGGGAAATTTCAAACTTTATAGGGTAAAGAAACAAGCGAAATTCATTAATGAAAAATAATATCCTTTTGTTCTACCCGTCCATTCTTAAAGTTTGATAACTTTAAGAACCACCGAAGTGCGACGGTGTCCAGATATTATAATTTATTAATGAATGATCATCGATGAAATATATGTTTAATTGATTTAAGTCAAAGTTGATTTCTTATATAGCTTACATCCTAATTTTCTAAAAACTTGATTTTTTTAAAGATAAATATATTTGATTAATTTTAACTGGATACGGTTTAGATATGGTTTAGGGTTGTTTAAGGGTCCAATTTAGGGTTTAGGTTGGGGTTTAGAATTTAAGGTTGTGATTAAGGGAAATTTCTGAAACTTTATAGGGTAAAGAAACAAGCGAAATTCATTAATGAAAAATAATATCCTTTTGTTCTACCCGTCCATTCTTAAAGTTTGATAACTTTAAGAACCACCGAAGTGCGACTGGTGTCCAGATATTATAATTTATTAATGAATGATCATCGATGAAATATATGTTTAATTGATTTAAGTCAAAGTTGATTTCTTATATAGCTTACATCCTAATTTTCTAAAAACTTGATTTTTTTAAAGATAAATATATTTGATTAATTTTAACTGGATACGGTTTAGATATGGTTTAGGGTTGTTTAAGGGTCCAATTTAGGGTTTAGGTTGGGGTTTAGAATTTAAGGTTGTGATTAAGGGAAATTTCTGAAACTTTATAGGGTAAAGAAACAAGCGAAATTCATTAATGAAAAATAATATCCTTTTGTTCTACCCGTCCATTCTTAAAGTTTGATAACTTTAAGAACCACCGAAGTGCGACTGGTGTCCAGATATTATAATTTATTAATGAATGATCATCGATGAAATATATGTTTAATTGATTTAAGTCAAAGTTGATTTCTTATATAGCTTACATCCCATCATCAAAGGAATAGACTTGAGTCAAAGGGTGCAATAAATGCAACACCTCGAAGTCACGCGAGTCATAGGACTCGTTATGAATAATTGCACTACCGCTTTATCACAAGCCGACAATATAAAAAGCTAACGGAATCGCAAGTTAACATGCTCGTGATGCACTATTCACGTCAATAAGTCACAAGGTCAACATAAATAATAATAAGAGTTTCGAACTCTAAATACATTCAACGGAACGGATCGGTATCATTGGATACCAATACCACATACTACACATGCTAGTCGAAACATAGAGTGTAACACACTCTTAATGATTACATTCCCTATTGGAGTCTTGGGTCGGTGCGGGAGGGTTCGGTGGGGTCACTTGCTCCACTCGGGTGTCTCACCTAGGGCCACATTCGGTTGGTCCTCAAGTTCTCTAAGTTCTCGTAATGCGTGTCCGAGTTGAAATAAGATCGGATGCATAACGACATCCCGGCAGTCTTCCTAGTTCGTGCCATCCTGCTACGGCATACAATAGAGACATTAAATCTCTAAAGGGAAGTGAAACACATTAAGTGGTTCAACTAATGCATGAATATCAACATAATACTCTCAATGGAGAATATGTAATATCAACATATTAAACTTGAACAACCTAAGAAGTCTAAGAAGGAATTAGTTAAAAGTCTACTAGCATTTTAAATGAGTTTAAATTAGTTAAAAGTCTACTAGCATTATAAAAAAACATACTACTACTAGTACTACAAGTATGAAACACAAACACAATGATTAGGAGGCCCCACACACACCCAACAATTAATAATGATTTTGTACTTAAGACTCCGCAATTAAAGGAGAGACTACTTAATCCATTATGAGTATATATAAACATTTTTCCTTTTTCATTTTACTAGTATCTCTTTAATTCCCATTCCCATGTTTCTATTAGTATACATTTTCTTTCTTTATATTTAAGTGAATGTTTTTGTTTTGTATGGAAGACACCAACATGTGTCTAAACATAGGTAGAACATCACCTCAAAATAACATGATATAACAATTTTAATGAATAATTTTTCACCGATTCATAATTTCTTCACATAGAAACGGGAAAGCTTGACACTTGAATGCTTGTATAAGGCAAGTTTGAATGAATCAACCATTACAACAAATGAGAGCACATTAAAACGAATGTCATCCAATTACTTGCAATCAAAAGTGATAGATGCAAGAAGGGTCAAGTTTTGCATTCGGTTACTTTAAAGTAAAACCAACACATCAACAAAATGACCCCATAAGCGGATCGACAATGTACTCATTCCAAGGAGTTGTGGCTGTGGGTAGTAATTTAGTGTTTTTATGCTAGCCTTATCTTTTCACTTTTTCACCTTTGCCTAATATAGGGCTATCCATAAGGATGACAATGTACTCATTCCATCTCGGTGTTAAGTCTTATCCGAGTCGCTCGTATCGTTCTCTGTTACTCGCATATTCACAGTATTTTCATTACCTTCATTTAACCAAAAATAAAGGCTCCTCAATATTCAACCTCTATCTCTCTCTGTCTTTAAAAAACAAAACAAAACAAAAACAAAAACAAAGAATAAAAAACATAAAACAAAAAAGGAAAGAAAAACACACATCTCCTCCATATGTACTCCCACACGCGACATGCCAAATCCCCAAGTTTGTCTAAACTTAAGAAGCTTATATGCAATCATGCACACCTCAAATCAGATTTGGACTCGACTACCTACCGCTAGCCCAATGGAAAGCAAAACTTTTGCGAGCCATCTCTATTATCTACCTTCTAATTGTTTTCAGCTTAGGCAATTTACATTTCCCCCAATCTGAAAATTTTAAATAACTGGAACCAATAACATGCAAAAGCGAGAAACAAAGAGATTAAATAAAACACACATCTGGGCACAAAGCTTTCTGAGGAATCAAGAGTGTCAAGTTTCAATTTAGTCAAAGCAGATAAAAGTATGAATGTTTTTTTGATAAGTATGAATTTTGGAAGGAGTTTTAGCTTTATTAATAGAATTTTAGCTTTATTAATAAAATGGTAACAAATTAGAAATTACCTAGGGAGAGAGAGAGAGAGGGTGGCGGTGGCGGTGGCGCAAGGAGAGTGAGAGGGTGGCGGTGGCACGGCGGCGGTGGCGCGGCGGACTCAAAAAAAAAATTAAAAATATAAACAACAAATTAATTAAAAATCTATGTTAAAACAAAACATAAATTAAGAAAAAAGTCAAAACTTAAAAAAAAATATACCTAGGGTTTGAGAGAGAGGGGTGACGGTGGCGAGGCAGGGTGGAGGGGGCGGTGGCGAGAGTGAACTGAGAGAGAGATCGAGCACGGCTGGAGGGGGCAGTGGCGACGGCTGGAGGAGGCGGTGGTGACGGTGGGGGGACGGCGGAGGCGCGGAGATCGTTGAAGGAAGAGAGAGAGTGTAAACTGAGAGAGAGAGAGAGAGTGTAAACTGAGAGAAACAGATCGAGGGCTGTTCGATTTAGGGGTTTATTTTCAATTTACTGTCGGATAACTCCGACAGAAAACCTCCGTCAGAAATACTGTCGGATATTTACTGTCGGAATCCGACAGTAATGTTAATCTCCAAAATTCGACGATGCAAAAGGAATATTTGAAGAATATTCCCTTATTTCTGTCGGAATATTATCGGACTACTCCGACGAATTATGTCGGACGAAAAGGTATATTCCGAGAATATACTGTATTCGTCGGATATTTACTCGGACTATTTCCGACGGTAAATTTATCCCGCCAAAAATTAACATTACCGTCGGAAATCCCGACAGAATTTCCAATATCCGACAGAATTACGTCGGAAAATTCCGACAGTAAATGTTCCGACAGTAATTAGCGTGTTTCTAGTAGTGTTTGAATTAATTCACACTGACCTTATGGGACCCATTGAGGTTGAAAGCTTAAGTAAAAAGAAATACTCTTTTGTGTGTGTAGATGATTTTTCAAGGTACACATGGGTCCTATACTTAAAAGAAAAATCGAAGCTCTTGAAGTTTTTAAAGTTTGGTATAAGAAAGTAAAGAACTTGTATGGTAAAAGGTTATCAAAATACGATCCGATCATGGAACCGAATATGAGAACACATTGTTCTCTAAATTTTGTGACTCCAAAGGAATAACCCATAACTTTTCAGCCCCTAAAACACCTCAACAAAATGGGGTGGTGAAAGAAAGAATCGTACCTTGCAAGAGATGGCACGTGTCATGCTTAGTTCTAAAAACATCTCTAAACGATTTTGGGTGAAGCACTCAACACAAAGATGTCACATAGGAAATAGAGTCTTCTTAAGAGTAGGGTCAACCATGACTCCTTATGAAATTCTTCTTGGTAAGAAACCTACTCTTAAGTACTTTCATGTTTTTGGTTGCATATGTTATGTTCGAATGATAGAGATTATCTGTCAAAATTTGACTCTAAGAGTGACAAAGCCGTATTCCTAGGGTATTCCACAAACAGTGTGCTTATAGAATTTACAATCTTAGAACCAAAGCGTGATGGAATCTATCAATGTCACTTTTGATGATACTCGCTGATTTAAATCTCAAAACTCTTGAAGATGATGTCTCGGGTTGTGTTGAAACATTGGGAGATACCCAAAATTCGATGAACGAGGCAAACAGAGCTGCGAAGACGATGCAGTCCCGATGTGAACACATCAGCACCTACATCAGACAAAATGACTCTACATCGAGACCCGAAAGTTCGACAGTGAAGATGAAACTCGGACAGGACCAGGACATACCAAGCAAGATTCGAAGAACCATCCTGTTACACGGTGGTTGGGAATGTGAATGACAAAGTGAGCACAAGAGAGAAGCCAAGGGTTAACTACGAGAGAATTGGTGGATTAAACTGTAAGCTCACAAATAAACAAGGTAAGTTCCTGTTGTTTTGTTTCCAATATTGAACCTAAGAATGTTATAGAGGCATTGAAAGATGAAAATTGGATTATGGCAATGCAAGATGAATTATCTCAATTTGAGAAAAATGAAGTGTGGGTCTTGGTTCCTAGACCAAAAGGTGGGAATGTGATAGGAACCAAGTGGATTTTTAAAAATAAAACAGATGAAAATGGACAAATAACTAGGAACAAAGCTAGGCTTGTAGCTCAAGGCTACACCCAAGTTGAAGGGATTGACTTTGAAGAAACTTTTGCCCCAGTTGCTAGAATAGAATCAATTAGGCTCCTTCTTGCCATTGCATGTTATTTAGACATCACTTTACATCAAATGGATGTAAAGAGTGCTTTCTTGAATGGTGTCCTTAATGAAGAAGCCTATGTTGAGCAACCAAAGGGATTCATTGATCCTCACTATCCCGACCATGTTTATAAGCTTAAAAAGCTTTGTATGGCTTAAAACAAGCCCCTAGGGCTTGGTATGGGAGGCTCACTGAGCATCTCATACAAATGGGTTTCAAGAGAGGTGAGGTAGACAAAACTTTATTTATCTTGAAAAACAAAGAGGGTTTTTGGTGGCTCAAATCTATGTAGATGACATTGTTTTGGATCTTCATCCAAGAACATGTTAGACTACTTTGTCACTAGTATGTCCACCACCTTTGAGATGAGCATGGTAGGTGAATTGAACTATTTCCTAGGACTTCAAATAAAACAAAGTAAGGAAGGAATATTTATTTCACAAAGTAAGTATGCTAGGAATTTAGTCAAAAAATTTTCTCTTGATAACTCCTCTCATCTCAAGACTCCTATGGGATCTACCCAAAAGTTGTGCAAGGATGAGGATGGTGAAGATGTTGATCCTACCTTGTATAGAAGTATGATTGGGAGTTTGTTGTACCTTTCAGCAAGTCGTCCTGATATCATGTTTAGTGTGTGTTTATGTGCGAGATACCAAGCTAGTCCAAAACTCTCTCATCTCAAGGCTGTCAAAAGGATAATTAGATATGTTGGGGGAACTGTTAACTTAGGGCTGAGCTACACTCGAGACACAAATACAAATTTGGTAGGATTTAGTGATTCTGATTGGGCAGGCAATGTTGATGATAGAAAGAGCACAACTGGAGGTTGTTTTTATCTTGGAAATAACTTAGTGTCATGGTACAGTCGAAAACAAAGTGTCTCTCTCTCCGCCGAGTCCGAATATGTTCTTTGTTGGAAGTTGTTGTTCTCAACTTCTGTGGATGAATCAGATGATTAAGGATTATGGGCTCAAAAGCAATGTTTTAACTGTCTTTTGTGATAATTTAAGTGCCATAGAAATATCAAAAAATCCTGTTCAACACTCACGGACTAAACACATTGACATTAGACATCATTTTATTCGTGATCTTGTTGAGCAAAAATCATTAACTTGGAATCTATAGGCGAAAAACAATTGGCCGATATTTTCACCAAAGCCCTTGATTTTCGAGAGATTTTCTACCCTAAGGAAGTCTCGAGTTTGTGTGTCATCGATGATGTGATCCACTGTGAGATCACATCGAACCTACACCTGTATATAGTATAGTTTTTGTAAAAAAAAAAATTTGCATTGCACGATATATCTCGGTGTGGTCACTTGTATCACTTCTCTGACATGACTCTTCTCTGAATTGTGAATTCTTCTTAAATAGTGTCAAACAAAGGTTGGCACATATTTATCCTAATGGATGTCTCTTGGTGGATGCTTATTATAAGGGAAACAGCTGCTCCATTCATGGTATGAAGTCATTCCAGTGTTTAAAAAAAAAAAAAAAAATGTCACACAGTGACTAATTTATCTGGAAGAGGGCTATCCATGAAGGTAAAGTAGAGTGAAAGCTACCCAAAATTCTTTCCCCACAAATAAAAAATGGGTGGGTGCATTCTAGAGGCCAAGCAAGACAAGAAGACAATTCATTGACTTTCTTAGAGGAGATGTGTCCCCGATGTGATTACATCCCATGCCACACCTATACTGAGATTTATCCTCCACTTGTGTGTACATTTTTGCATCATTCTCCTAGTCACCAGTTAGGTCAACTTGGTCATTGGTGAAATTAGTGCTCAATTTTTTTCTCTCCCTATTTTTTCCTCAAGTACAAACGATTTCATGCTCAACAGATTTAGGGATTTTATATTGCTAATGTCCATGTCTTTAGGGGGAGTATATTTTATGTGGATTTTTTTTGTGTTGTTTATGGCAGGTAAATCATTCACAAAGGTGGAAAAAAATTTTTAAAACAAGAGCCTATGTTTCCTTTTCATTAAAAGATTCTATAGAAGTTGAAAATTTTCAAAACTCTTTTTGTAATCCTGCCTAATTTGGTTTCCCTCCTAATTTAGGATTAGGCTAGGTGTCCTTTTCCTATTAGGTCTCTACTTTGTGCTATCACATCTTAAATACCACGACAAAATTTTTTCAAAACTCACTTGTGCACTATCTCTCTCTCTCTCTCTCAAACTACTCCAGCAAAAATCCTTTCGTCTCCTATCTTTCTCTCTCTGCTTTCTTCAAGCTTCGCTCATGGCTTCCCTTCGATCCGCGTCTTCCACCTACGGTGTCTCCTCCATTGTCACCAATTGCTCCAAACGAAGGTGCAATTGAACTGTTTGTTGATACGAGGCCACTCCTATTTCGTATCCTTGCCGGAGCCCCGAAAACATTATTGAAGTGGAAAACCAGGTGATTTGAAAGTCGTTGGTGCTTCTCACGGCATGGAAAAAGGCCCAAATTGGTCACTAAGACGAAAGGGTTCTCGCCAAATATGGAGACCTTCTCGCCTAGGGTTAGGCCAAGTATGGTTGACCCGATTTTTGGAAGGTAATGATGATGAAGATTTTGTTCCAGCCTCGAATCAAAACGGAAGAGGAAGACATCCTCCTCCGCCCCGATGTTCAACCAACCGCGGTTCCGTATCACAACCCAAACCCTCCAGACCGTACGCCCTAGACGCAGAAAGTACATTATTCCAACCGAGTCCGCGACTCGAAGGACCTCAAGCCGAGGATTTTGAGGTTGTTTCCGCACGTGCTACTCCGTTGCTACCACACCATCGTAACACCCAAGATCGATCCTCTTCCCACTTGTAAGTGAAAACATTGATGAGGCGAGAGGACACGATGACATACCCATTCAAGCCCTCATTGATCTAAAGAAGGGCAAAAGTATTGCACGATAGTCCAAAAGAAGGCAACGGTGTCAATTCTTTGACGAGGTCCCCTTATTGGGATCGATGATGATGATGAAGCGAAGATGAAACCTTCAAACTGGAAGAGAGGACTTAGAGGCTGAAAAGGAAGATGTGGCTGCGATGTGAGCACACCGGCCCTACAGAAGAAGAAGCTCCGAGAAGACCCAACCTACGGTCGGTTCCACGCCGTGCCTAGGCGTTCATCACGGGCCAAACCCTCTAAACAAACGTAAGTTCACATCCTCTGGAAAAATTAATGAATAAAGATACCAAACAAAGGTTTGAATTCTTTAGGATGAAAGGTTTTATAGTTGAAAGGGTTATGGACAAGACTTTTGATGAAATGGGTCGACTCGATATCTCCAGGAAAAAGGTCTTCTTTATTCTGTTTCTTATCCCTCGAGCTTTTATCCCTCTCTTGTTTCTGAATTTTATGCCAGTCTTCTTCAATCCATTCAAGATCCAAGGTCTGTTAGTTTTGAAAAAGTGTGTGTGAGGGGTAAAACAATTGTGTTCTCTCCTGCTGTTATCAATTCTTTTCTTCAAACCCCCTCTCCTCAACACATACCTCCTATGGCTCCAAAGAATGATATTGCCAATACAATTTCGAATGGTCTTGACCCCATATGGCATAATCAGTACAAATGCACTATGTTGACATCCCTTTGTGATTTTTTGTTTAAAATAGCCACTTTGAATTGGAAGCCTACCTCTAACAGAAATACAGTCACCACAGCCCACGCTGATCTTATCTACAGAATATTCAAGGGTGTGGAGTTTAATCTTGGTGAGATTGTGTTTGGTTGTATTATTCAGTTTGCTGAAAAAGAGCTTCCCTCTGATCTTCCTTTTCCATGCTTAATCTCTGGAATTTGTATCAAACAAGGCATAGATATTCTTCAATCTGACAGGCTATGGGAGAAAATTGAATCTTTTGGGATTCAACCTGTACTGGAGTGCACCAAGCGCACTATAGATCTTCCAGTCACTTTTCCAAATGATCCTCCAGTTACTATTCCTGCAGAAGAAGACGATGAACTGGCTGATGTTGGTGATGATGTGAACGCATCTCCACCTCCACAGATAGATCCTGCTGCCATTTATACTGAAGAAATCAAATTCCTTGAGAAATCTATGCTTCAGGCCAGAGTACAGTTCAAGGAGATGGCTACCCGCAGGAACAGATTATTGTTTGCCTTGGCAAATCTTTCAGATCAAAAAGGGGGAGCACCACCAGCAGCTAGTTCAAGCCAAGTTTTTGAAGACATAAGTCAAAATTTTCGATGGGAATTACTCCAGAAAACTCAGGCAGAAATGGATAAAGCTGGGCCAAGTAATTGAGGATGGATCAAGCAGTTGATGGGGAGAAATTTGAACAATGTGGACATTTGATTTATTTGGAACAATGTTTTTATTTGCTTAAGTTTTATTTTGTTTCTTTCTTAAACTGATTTTGTGTGTTTTTTTTCTTAACTCATGCTAGATGTTTGATTTAGGGGGAGTTTATTTTTTAGATGCTTAATTTTTAAATCTTAAATCTTAGTTTTTATGTGATCTTGGCTTAGTTGTGTTTTGATCCGAAAGCGACAAATCAGGGGGAGATTGAAAGTGTGCATGTTTGAGATTTGTCACTTTCATATATTTTTAGTTTATTTTCTTATTTTAGTTAATTGGTAAATATTGTATTTTATGTAATTAGGTTATTTTAATTAACTAACATCCTAACCAATATTGGATTTGTTTAGTATTACTTTTGGTAATTTTGTAGGTCTCTCACAAAAGGAAAGAGTCCACATCAAGGAAAGCTTTCATGTCAAGGAAAGGATTCCAAATCAAGGAAGGATTACCTTGGATTGCTTAAGGAAAGTCAAAGACCATCTAAAAAGAGGAATCCTAAAGCAAGATGGCTTCCATAATTCAAGAGGACTTTATGCATATATATACTAGCTAGATAGTCTTTGTAATTTAACGTTTTTCAGCTCTAGTTTTCTAGCAAGTTTAGCATAAGATCAAGAGTGTTTTTGTGAGAGCATATTTGGTTATTTTGTTCTTCTCTTTACATCGTTTTGTACTTGGATTCATAACCCAGTTTATAAGAGAAGGTTTATTGTCTACAGTACTTTGTAGATAAATTGTTATATTTGTGTTGTTCTCTGATTTAAGTTTTCTTTATTCCGCTGCTTTGTGTACTGGTGTTAGTGCTGGTGCTATCACACCAGGACTCACATCAGGCTTGTTTGTCCTTCCTAGCCGCTCAATTTCTTTCAATTGGTATCAGAGCCAATCACTCGATTACACTGAGTGTTGATCCTTGTTAGAGCTGTCATTATGGAAGGAAATTTGAATCGATCCGTCCCCTGTTTTGGATGGAACTAATTACGCTATTTGGAAAGCTAAGATGCGACTTTTCATCAAAGCAATTGATGAAAGGGCGTGGCTTAGTATTATCGTTCCATGGTCCCCTCCTAAGGTAGAAAGTAAGAGTCCTGAAGGTGAATCCTCAGAAAAAATTTACAAACTCAAACCCGAGGAAGAATGGACTACCGCGGAAGTCACCTTAGCCAATTATAATTCCAAGGCTCTTGGTGCTATATCAAGTCATGTGGATGAACATATGTTTCGTCTTGTTATAAATCAAAACGTAGCAAAAACTGGGATATTCGCAAAGTCACGTGAAGGTGATGCTAGTGTTAAAGCCACTAGGTTAAGAATCCTCATGACAAAGTTTGAGAACTTGAGGATGAATGAGGCGAGGATATAAAAAGTTATTCGCCAAATTGAGAGAAATCTCAAATGAATGTCTTTCCCTAGGTGAGCCTATATCAAATGCTAGAATGGTTAGTAAGATGTTAAGGACATTCGAGAAGTTTAATATCAAAATTGCTGGTTGAAGAGGCACATGACACTACAACCATGGGTTTAGATACTCTTGTGGGTATTCTAACTATGTTTGAGATGAACTTGTCAATTCAACAACAACATAAGGCGATAATATTGCTCTTGCAAGCCCTCTCTAATGTATCCAAAGTGCCAAAAGAGATTGAAGAAATCTCCAAAGAAATTGACACTTCAAATTTGGAAACGAAGATGTTTCCCTTTTGACCAAAAAGTTTACATCTTTCTTAAAAATAAACGGGCCAACAAGTTTCCTTCTAAATTTCAAAACTCGTTTGAAAAAACAAAAGAGGATACGAGAGTAGTTTCAAGAAACCTACTAGTTTTGCTAAGAAAAATCGAAACTGTTCAATGTAGAGCTTGCAAAGGTTTTGGACACTATGCCAATGAGTGTGCCAATACTCGAAGAAAAAGGGAATGAGCTTGTGTGCGACCCTTAGTGATAGTGAGGAGGAAGATGAGATGCTAAACTTAGCAATCATGGAACAATCGCCCACTAGTCACAAACATCGGCTGATGTAGCTTCGGATGCGGTCACACCAACCATCACATCTTCGACTCGAGGTTTCTTGTCTTATTTCTCCCTGTCCGAGAAAACAGAGAATGAAGAAGATGGTGATGCTAGTTACCAAGAACTTCTTGATGCTTATACTTGATTTATTTGCGATTGGGAAAAACGTGTAGAAAAATAGTTGTTTTTGAAAAGGTTAATGAGAAACTCTCTTCGAAATTGTTACTTTGAAAGGTGATCTTGAAAAAGTCACTACGAAAATAGTAATCAAAAGGATGCCATAGCCAAACTCGAGGTCATGCTCACTAAACGTGATATTGAACTCGAAAAGACCAAACGAGAACTTGATAAGGCCAATGGAACTTTTACAAAATTAAATACTGGAAAGGCCAAACTTGATGAAGTTCTGAATTTAGGGAACAATTTAAAAACTGGTCTTGGCTATGAATCCTCTTTTGTGAAAGAAGGAGAGAGTTCCTCGACAAAGTTTCTAAACAACGAAGCTAATCCTAAGAAAAGAGGTTTGTATGCCACTCTTGTTTTGCTCCGGGTCACATCGGACCCTTCTACAAAAGGATTCATGATCTTGGAAGAGCTGCTCCTCGATGAGCCCCGGATGTACTCACATCACCACTCACATCGTCGGGAAGTTTGTGTGGATGGAAAAGAAGAGTGAGGAATGTAAGGTGATATTCACCTCACTTAAAAGCAGTGTAGCTGGCTCATGGTACTTCGATAGCGGGTGCTCAAGGCACATGACAGGTAACATCGAATTTCTCACTGATTACATCGAAGTTAAAGGTGGAAACGTGAACTATGGAGGAGGAGCCCAAGGTAAGATCATTGGTAAAGGTACTTTATGTGTTGATCATATGCCAAAATTGAAAAATGTCTATCATGTGGAAGGCTTAAAAGCTAATCTCATTAGTATAAGCCAACTATGTGATGACAATTTGCATGTTAAGTTTGATAAGCATGAATGCAAAGTATTTAATGACACTAATCGTGCTTGTTCACTTTGGAGTAAGGTCTCAAGATAATTGTTACAAATTTGGTGACAACTTATCTTGCCTTAGCTCCAAAATAAATGACCTTGATATTTGGCATCAAAAGTTAGGTCATGCAAGTTTTAGGAAAATAGAAGAATTAGTAAGATTTGATCTTTGTCAAACACTTACCCAAACTTGACTTCAAACAAGCAAGTGTGTGTGGTCCTTGTCAAAAGGCAAGCAAACCAAAGCTTCACACAAAAGATTGATCAAAGTTCCTCATCGAGATCTTTCACTCTTGGAAAACACGTATTTACGTCGGAGAATTCCGACGTAATTCAAAATTCCGGCGTAATTACGTATTTTACGTCGGACGAGCTCCGGCGGTTTCCGACGATAAATCTTCGACGGTAATTATATTCCGACGATGTCGACATGATCAGCGGTAATTGCGTCGGAGGATCCGACGATATGCGTCGAAATTACTGTTGGATAGTCCGACGGTAGTCTTGTCGGATCCTCGACGTAATTGCGTCGAATATTCTTGTTGGATATTCGAAGCGATATTCTGTGGATCATCCGCGATGTCGACACTTGAACGATGGCGGATGTCTTGTCGGAAATTCATAATTCGTCGGATATTCCGTCGATAAATAATTATTAAAATAATATATTAATTCTCGGAACTTCCGACGATAATTTTTAATTAAAATAAAAAAATAAAATTTGAAATTTAAAAATTTGTTATTTTGCACGATATAACAATTATATATATACACAAATCACACACACACCACACCGCAACAAAACTAATTCAACAACTAAAAACATAAACTAAATTAAAATTAATATATATACAAATTAAAATATTAATACGGTACTAAAATAAATGTGTCTCTTGTGGAGGGTCAAATATATTACGCCTAGTAGATGCGCCCCATAACCGGTCGTCCATTTCTTTTGCTCGGCCTCTTGCCGCATCGGCTCTCGTCTGCTGTGCCTCGTGCTCTGCCTTTGCATCATGTCGCGTCGTGCGCCTCCTCCTCCTCTGCTGCATCCGTGTCGCGTCTGCACCTCCTCGGCTTCTTCTGCATCTGCTCGGCCTGCTGCAGTGCTCGAGAGTCTGCGTCTTCTCGAGCACGCTCGGTAGTGGCGGTTCCGAGCACCGAAAGACGTGGTCGCCGAGGAAGAAGTCGATCCGCCTGGTCTAAAGCGGCGGCGCCGTGGTCACCAAAGCCGTAGAGGCGATCTCCTCTTCTTCCTTGACTCCGGTGACCGAATGCCAAATGTCGGAGACAAATGGCGTCGCACCTCGGGGTCGTCCGGACAAGCCCTCGGCGACTGCGTGGACATAGAGTCCTTATAGGCTCTCGTGTCACAAAAACATAAAAACATTAATATTAACATTTACCATTAACTAATAAACAAAATAGAATTAAAATATTTTAAGTAATACTTACAAATGCTCTCTCTGTCTCATCGACAAAGACAATCGGCGAATCGGCACCGGGAGGAGCGGGAGTGGTGTGGGTCGCAGCAAATAAATCGGTCATCGGTACCTCGGTACCGTAGTATTGATTCTACAAATATAATGAATTAAAATTAGCAAAGAACACATATTAAGCTATAACACGATCAACTTATAAGAAACAATAAAAACAGCCTATATATACACTCAAACCCTACTAAGACAGCCTATTTGAACTCAATTCATTCTCATAACAACCTATTAAGACTCAAATCGTTATAAAATAGTCTATTGACCCTCAAACCCCTTCTAAAACAACTTATTTACACTCAGAACCTTCAAAAACAATCTATTTGCACTCAAACCCTTCTAAAGCAACCTATTTAAACTGAAAAACCCTTTCATAAAGGCTTTTGTACACTCAAACCCTTCTAAAACAACCTATTTACACTTAAACCCTTCTAAAACAACCTAATTGTTACCGGTGCCTTTCACCATGGATTTCATAGCATCCACATGGCTACCCAACAAATCAATTTAAATCATAAGTAAAACAATAACATATAATATGTATGTTTTGAGGAATTCATAAAGGCCTATTGACATTCAAACCCTTCTCAAACAGCCTATTGACACTCAAACCCTTCTAAAACTACTCATTTACACCCAATCCCCTTCTAAAACAACCTAATTGTTACCGGTGCCCTGCTTTCAGCCATGGATTTCATAGCATCCACATGGCTACCCAACAAATCAATTTAAATCATAAGTAAAACAATAACATATAATATGTATGTTCTGAGGAATTCATAAAGGCCTATTTACACTCAAACCCTTCTAAAACAGCCTATTGACATTCAAACCCTTCTAAAACAGCCTATTGACATTCAAACCCTTCTAAAATAGTACATTTACACCCAATCCCCTTCTAAAACAACCTAATTGTTACCGGTGCCCTGCTTTCAGCCATGGATTTCATAGCATCCACATGGCTACCCAACAAATTAATTTAAAGCATAAGTAAAACAATAACATATAATATGTATGTTTTGATGAATTCATAAAGGCCTAATTTCACTCAAACCCTTCTAAAACTCTACATTTACACTCAAACCCCTTATAAAACAACATATTTGCACCGATCGGTGCCTTTCACCATGGATTTCATAGCATCCACATGGCTACCCAACAAAACAATTTAAAGCACCGCTAAAACAATTAAAGCATGTATTAATTAATTACAATACAACACATTAAAGTCCTTACCATGCGCAAGTGGTGCTCGGAGGTGTTGATCGACCCCGAGGTGTGCTTCACCCCCCCGTGCCGCTCGGCCTATTCACTGTTGCGATCGGCGGCGGCTCTAGCGTCATCGGAATCCCAACCCTCGGTATACTGTGAAAATGTTAAAATTGTTATAGAGATACAATATATAAAAAATCTCTCATCTATTTAAGGAATGAAATTAAATCAAGTATATTATTATAATGTACTTGCGGCGCCGAACATCATCGATGAAATTTGGAGCCCTCACCCTCCTCTCGTCCACGCCTTCTTCATGCCGTAAATCCGGTCGCGGAACTTCTTCGCGCACAGTAACCTAAACGCCTCGTGCGCCTCGGCGTCGAGTGCGCGGGCCAACAATAATGAAGCCGCAAGTTTAACCAATTTAAACATATTAATTATAAACTTTGATAAAAATTATTAAATTATTAAACATTAACATATTTTATATATCCTTAGAATCCTTACCCTAAAATCATCCCACCACGGTCTCGGGTCGCCGTAGGCACGCTAGAGTAATGTGGCGCTCCTCGTGCCTCATCGTCGCAGAATACGTCCAAGGCGGGTCGGATCGGGATACCCGCCCGCAAACACGCAAATATTAAACAAATATATTATACAAATATGCAATTAACATGTAACCAATGTCGTACAAGCATTAAAATTTTAAAACGAAATATTATTACTTCGCTTAAGGTGGAGATGGTAACGATAATCCGACCATCTTCGCGTGTCCATGATCTGGAGTCGATGAGGACCCGGCCCGCTCATCGGCTCGTGGGGAGAGTCGGGTGCATCCTCGGGCCGATCCAAGTCGGGATCGGCTCCTCCTGCAGGTAGGCTGTGTAGTAATGCATGTAGGTGAAAGAACAACTAAGTCCTATAATTAAACAGACCTAACTCATCATGGCCAGAGCACGCACTAACGGAGGATCCTTGGAAGAATAAGTAGAAGTACTATGGGAATAAGCATGTAGGTAGAAGTCGGACCTTAGGTGTCCGACTCCTACCTCTACCGCTCGTCCCGACATGTCTATATATAAATTAGTATATTAATGTTGACAATTAACGCTAAGTTTAGATGACAATTAAGTTAAAATACATAACATAAATTAAAATCTCTCATCTTCATGATAACAAGTAACATACAAATAGCGTTCTACACATGACATTTACTTTCTAACAAAAATAAAAGAGCCTAAACGGTACATATTGCAAGACTACTCGAGTCTTCATTCTCGGTGTTTGCATTTTCTTCATTCTCGGATTCTCCAGTCTCGGCGTTTGAGTCGCTACTACAAAACTCAAGTTCTTCTTCGTCTCATCCTCGGACATCCAATCCTCTTCACCTTCATTACCTCGTCTTCTTCGCATCACCTTCAATAATCGGGATTTCGTCTTCGGACGGGGAAGGAGGTGGCAAATCAACGGGCAATACTATCTCCGGGCCCAAGGGAGGCACGAGCATTTCATCCATTGGATGACTATCGAAAGATACAACGGGAGGTATGGGCATTTCATCCTCTTGATAACATCCTTCTAGTGACGATTCGTAGTTATGTCGTCGGACCGATATGCTATATCAATAGTGCTTCGGCCTTGGTCTTCCAAACGACCACCATCCCCTCTCGGCTCGCCGATAAGGGTATGGTGTCATGTAGACTTGTTGTGCTTGTGATGCTAAGATAAACACATCATCACCCGCATGTCTAGACGTGTGCTTCACATCGATTAGGTCAAACAAGTCGTGCTTTTTATACCTCGCACGCGTCTCGCCGATCAATTGAATAGGACTATATTTTTCCTCCCGAGATATCGTAACTCGATGACTTCTTTAAGGACACCATAATAGTCAAGGTTGCCTTTAAGATTGACACCGGTTATCTGTTTGTTTTCCCTCCCCGTATTCCTTTGTATGGAAGACATAGCCATTCACATAATATCCGTTGTATATAGTAACTCTCATCAACGGATTTGCGGATATGTGAGATAATCTCGCGACTCGCGGGTCATTAGGATGCTCCAAAACCGAAAAGTATTGCATAATAGACATTTTTAATGTGAGCCATTAATAAGAGGTCTACATATAAATCGAGCCAGAAATGATATTTACATATTTGCGTAACCACGACGGAAACTCTTTCTCGTCCGATATCTCGCAATTCGTCGAGATATATCATCTCCGGCTTGATCTTCGAACATACCGCATTAGGTTTAGAGTTTATACGAGTTATTTGTGCATCTTGCAACTTTAATTTGAATCGACGACTATCTAAAATTAAATGAAATTGATAATTAACTTACTTGAGATATTCCTCAACCTCGGGACAATTAAGGAGTATATAGAGTCTCGCGACTTCATACTCCTTATTGCTTAGCATTCGAGTCTTAACCGGTTTACCGAGTGGCCGACCGGAGCATTAAATACGAGATGTCCTCATTGACATCGGGCTCTCCACCATCGTAATTGCGCCCAACCCGAGTCAATCTCGTTTCAATATCGGGATGAAAATATTGCGCGGCAAAGGCAACAATTTCCTCTATAATAATAGCCTCGCATATTGAGGCCTCAACCTTTGCCCTGTTTCTCATCTTCCTTTTCAAATGACCGAGATACCTAATTCATTAATGAATGACAGGATTAAAAAAATGTTACTCAATCTATAACCGACTTTTAAATATGTTATAGATCATGAAAAACGATTATTATGAGACGAGTTATTACCTCTCAAATGGATACATCCATCTGTATTGAACTGGACCCCCAACCCTAGCTTCATATGCCAAGTGGACCGGTAAATGCTCCATAGAATCAAAAAAAGACGGAGGAAAGATCTTCTCAAGTTTGCAAATCGTCACGACAATGCTCGCTTCGAGTCTTCTCATGTCATCAATGTAGGTTTATTGGATTCAAGATGGGAGATCATTCAATTGAAGTACCTCTTTCATTCGCCGTGGAGCAATTACTAGATAAAATTTGTGTACGTCGTCGTTAATTATCTCTGCCGCCGAATTAAGATTATTTAAGAAGAGGAATTCTTGAAAGCATCCAAGGGCAACGGAGTTTTGTAATTCCTTATGTCGTTGAGAGCTCTCCATCGTTCATTGAAGCCTAAAAATATTGCTGGTGAAAAAGAGTTCTCAGCACTTCGGGAGTGAGCTCACAAGGATTGCAAAGTATCCTTACACTGGAGTTAAGACTAAGCTTTAACAAAACTTAGTAGCATCTCCAGCATAAGAATAGTTTTCAACCCTTTTGAGGTCAGTCCCAAGTGCCGAGAACTCTTCTTCACGAGCAATATTTGTAGGGATCTATGAAAGGACGGACAGCTATCAACGACATAAAGAATAGCATCTCCGTTGTCCTTGGATGCTTTCAAGAATTCCTCTTCTTAAATTAATTCGGCGGCGGAGATAATTAACGACGACGTACACAATTTTATCTAGTAATTGCTCCACGGCGAATGAAAGAGACTTCAATTGAAGGATCTCCCATCTTGAATCCAATAAACCTACATTGATGTGGGAAATTTGGGACGATCGGCTTTAGATCGGGAATGACGAGAATATAATGATAGATACTGATTTAGATAATATTTAGGGTTTAGGCATGGTTTAGGGTTTATATAGAGTTTTGGGGGTTTAGATAGAGCTGAGTGTTTAGGGTTTAGATATGATTTAGAATTTAGGGTTTAGATCGGGTTTAGGGGTTTAGATAGGGTTTAGTGTTTATAGGGTAAAGAAACAAGCGAAATTCATTAATGAAAAATAATATCCTTTTGTTCTACCCGTCCATTCTTAAAGTTTGATAACTCTAAGAACCACCGAAGTGCGGCGGTGTCCAGATATTATAATTTATTAATGAATGATCATCGATGAAATATATGTTTAATTGATTTAAGTCAAAGTTGATTTCTTATATAGCTTACATCCTAATTTTCTAAAAACTTGATTTTTTTAAAGATAAATATATTTGATTAATTTTAACTGGATACGGTTTAGATATGGTTTAGGGTTGTTTAAGGGTCCAATTTAGGGTTTAGGTTGGGGTTTAGAATTTAAGGTTGTGATTAAGGGAAATTTCTGAAACTTTATAGGGTAAAGAAACAAGCGAAATTCATTAATGAAAAATAATATCTGTTAGGTCCAAGGTTGCTCTATATAGGCTAGAAGGGGGGGGGGTTGAATAGCCTATGTCCAATTTTTGAAATTGATTCAAAAATCTTACTTCACTAGGGTTTTATAAAATTTGCAGGCGGAAGACTTGTGAAGCACAGGACAAGTTGAGAATGGCTGATCTTGACAGGACAAGATCGGCGGTTCTTAACGATGGAAATACGGAAATTTAAAGCAACACAATCAAATCACAATCACACACAAATAGACAGAATATTTAATATGGTTCACACTTATAAATAAGTGCTACGTCCACAACCAAAGTGGTCAACTTTGGATTTGAAAATCGTGTACTAAGTTTTTCCACTAGATATTTTACAAACTAAATCTCTAATGGATTGTGTACAAAAATTTTGTTGACCAAGTGTTTGTGTGGGAGAATTGATATCAATAAGATACAATTCTCGTGAGCTATGAAAAGCTAGGTGTTGCAATCAATGAAGAGCTTTTAATGGACTAGAAGTCTAAGTATGAAGCTCTTCAAAGAAGGTAGTACAGATAGGACGTTTAAGCGTTAATGCACTTGAAGAAGATGAAGAATATTCAGAGTTGTAGTTGTTGAAGTCTCTTGAATGCAGCAATGGAGTCTCCTTTTATATGCAGGAGGAAGCTTGGAGCCGTTGGAGATCTTCTAATTTGAATTTAAGAGCAATTAATGCTCTAATCTGGTTGTTGACTCCTGATAGGCTGACACGTAGCTTGCGATCTGTCTCCGACACTTTGCTAAAAATAGGTGGTGCGTGCTTGCGGGAGAAATGTCCTTTTACGAGTGTATGCCAAGAATGGAAACCTTCATTGAATGCGCTGCGGGTTAACGTTGCATCGAAGTCAATGAAAACCTCAAATCAGGACATGTCTTCGGCGGTTCTCTTATCGGACGTTCTTGAGGTTCTTCAACATTGCTGATGAGGCTTGGCTGATATGAGCTTGTCCGATATCCGAAAGGAAGACTGCTGATGCATAAATTGCCTATTGTGCAGAGGACGTCCGATGTCCTATAGGCTATCTTCTTCAAGGCAACTTACAAATTTGCAACCCTAACCTATTCAAGCTATGCCTAAGTACAAGTTGCCACTCTAACGACACACGAGGCCCATTAGTCACCTTGACTTAGACTTAGGTTATGGATTCAAGCAAATCTAGGCTAAGATGCAACAATCTCCTCCTATTTGCTTGAGTCCATGACCCTACGAATACAATATCGGTGACCATGTTCAAGTCTAGTAATAACATGCTTGTAAGATTGATATATTAAATAAGCATGCCCTAGATGAACTTACATAAAGGTCATTGTATTCAAGAATTACAAAGTGTTTACAAAAAGGAAATTAAGCAACAGACACTTGTAATGAGACTAAGTTTAAAGACATGCAGATAGGCAGAATAGGCAGTATAGGACATGTCTTTAAACCAGTGGTTTAATTTTCATGCAATCACATAATAAGCAGTTCATAATAAACATGAAAGTTTTAAAATATAGACATTGTTAATTAAACAAGTTGTTTAATTACAAAGTTTAGTAAAAAGATTATACAAAATATTATCGGTTGGTTCTAGAAGATGATCGAGATGATGCACGACCTTTGCCTTTGCCTGATGAAGATTGCCCATATGCCCTTGATGCCCATTTAGAGTCAACAGCGGCCTTAAGTCTTGCAATTTCTTCGTTTCTTCTTTGCTAGCTCTTCTTTAGTATCGGCCAATTCGGAGGAGAGCTCTTTGTTCTTACTTGAGCGAGCATTATGCTCAATGAGCTTGGTCTGCGATCATTGTTGAGTCGGCCATCTCCTCCTTCATGGACGCAAGCGAGGCATCAATAAAGCCGAGGCGGTGCTCGGTAGTTCTGCGCTCCTTGCGGTAGTAAGCCAAGTGCTTGGCCGTGAGATTACGCGTTGCTCGCACGGAGTGAACAGGGCGATTGGCTGGCGTTGAGAGTGAAGCACAAGCTTGTAGCCGGCTTCAACCATGTCGACGACTGCATCGGCTTAGTTGCTATGGTGTCCCGGTTGGTTTCGAAGTTGGCGACGTCTGGATGAAGTGGCGGAGATCCGGTGGCAAGGGCGGCTTGGTGGTGAGATGGATCGGAGGCGGCATCAAAGCGGCCTTTGCACCTTTGGAAATCTCCATCACTTGGGTCATGCGGTCGGCTGCACATGGGTGATGTGAGGCCGATCTGCAGAGAGTTGGTGCGGGGCCTTGGTCGAGTCAACGAGATGACCTCAAAATCTTGCAAAAATTTGTGAATAGCCTCGGCGGGATAGTAATCGACGAGTCGGGATGACTAGGCGATGGCCTGCGAGGAAGGATGGTGGCTTGGGTAGGTGAGGGTGGAGGATGGGTGGTGGGAGACAGGATTGGCTAGAGGATGAGGGAGAAGGGATGGTGGAGGAGATTTCAATAGAGGAGAAGGAAGGCTAGAAAAGATGCGAGGAACAGGAAGAGCCTTTCTATGTAGATGACATAGGAAAGGGGTGAATGAAGAAAGGGGAGGAGAAAGAAAGGGGAAAGGCTAGGAGAAATGAAGAGAAGAGGATGAGAGGGTTGAAGCCAAGGAAGGTTGTGACTACATCAATGAAGGCGTAGACCACGGGGTGAAAAAGAATGGAAGGATGGCCGATAATGGTGAAGGCGGGGGTTTAGGCGAGAGAGGAAGGGGAGATGTCCGATTTGGTTGGAAGGGGAAGGCCTAGGTCGTTATGGATTGCAACCCATTGGTTGAAGATCATAAGATCTTGAACCGGCGAGTTGTGGGAGAAGAAGAGTTGTGACCGGGCGGGAGGAAGAGGGTCATAGTAGGCACCCCATTGAAAGATGATTTCACTGCGCATAGGGCGGGAAATCTCTTGGGGTAGTCAAGGGTGGCCAATAAGGGGTCGAGTCGGCGGGGTTGGGTTTAGGCTCTTTGTCTCGAAGGACAACAAAGCTGAACCTCAGGGTGTAGGTTGGCATAGGGGTTGGTTTTGAGGCGTTTGGGAGGAGGCAGATCAGAAGAGGGAGAGATAGGTCGTTTGGAGGATGGTGGTTGAGAAGAGGTGGCAGGTGAGATAGATGGCTGTTGTGTGGTGGTTGGTTGGATGGGAGCAGATGGAGGAGGTGAGGAAGTAGGTGAGGTGGTAGGGGAAGTAGGCATAGGTGGTGAAGGTGGAGAAGGTGGAGGAGAAGAGGTTTCATCGGCAGTTCCCACAAAATGGACCTTCTTCTTTGCACTCTTTTTAAACCGTTTGCCATGCGTGGACTTAGTAGGAGTGGAAGAGGCGAAGTTGGTGATTGAGATGTTGTGGTGGGAGCTGGTGGAGGAACAGCCGATGGAGAAGCGGTGGTGTGGAGGTGCGGTGGGAGTGGAGGAAGAAGTGGACGAGACCTTAGGAAGGACAAATGATTCGTCCGTGGGTAGGAGGGTTTGTTTGGTTTTGGGCTTGGAGGATTGGGAGGTATGTTGAGATGGTTTGGAGAGGTCGGTAGGTTGGAAGGATGATGTGTCCTTCTCAGCAGTGCCTTGAGCGGCGAGCTTCGGGATTGTTTGAGTTTAGGAGTGAGAGAGGGAGAGTGTTTGGGCTTTTGGTAGGAGGCTCGGCGAGGCTCATAGGGATCGTGGTCTAGCTGCGAGGTCAAAGTGTTCGGCGGCTCGGCCCGATGGGTGTAGGCTCCTCCTCCTCAGTAACCCGGCGGTATAGGTGACCTTCCTCTTACCCTTGCGCGGCTTGGTAGAGGGGCCACCGATAGCGATGCAGCGGCGGAGTGCGGCAGCAGCGGCACGAAGCGTAGCAGCGGCGGCTGCGGCCTCGGCCGCGTTGGTTGTCCTTTTGGCCATATCATCCCTATAGCGGGTGATGTTGTTGGCCGTGAAGACGTAGGTGTTGGACACCTTGATGAGGTCGTCGAAGCGACCAGCTCATCAATCTCCTCATAACGGCGGAGGATGACATTGATAACCCGACAAAGGGCCTCTTCATGGACGGGTGAGCTTGGACTTCAGCAACACTCGGGACGGCATTGAAAAGATGATCTTTGCCCGGTTGAGTTGCTTGCGAAGGACCACAGCCTTGGTCCACATCAGCTGCTGGGAGGTGAAGATGTCCCTCGAGCCATTCTTGAATAAAATGCTCTTGTCGAGCAGATGGCTGATGTGATAGGGGTTTTACGGGAAGAGGTTCCTAGACATCTCGGAAAACCTCTCGGTTGGCGAACCCCTCATCATCTCCCAGGCAAGTGCCGATTCGGCATCGGTCAAGTCCAATTTGCCTTCACAGGCGGTCAAGGATTTCTCCAACATCCTTGTAGGTCAACTTGATATAGTGACCCCGATGTAGCCCTTGATGTAGCTTAAGTTGGCGGCTCGAGGCACTAGGCGGAGGAGGAGGAGAATCATCCTCGTATAGAATTCCTCGGCTAGATAGTTCTTTGTAGTGGGTGTCGTTGAGTTGGAACAGGGGAGGAGTCCACACTCGGTTAAATCTTTGAGCAAGGCATCAGCGGATGTGCAAATGATTGAGTCTATGTCGATAGTCATCCCGGGTGATAGCTTGACACAGGAAGGGTCCTTATAGGGAGCTCGGCGGCCAATGCGGCCCTGGTTGGCTTTGCGAGAGCGAAAGATGAAGTAGTGGCGCGGCCTTTGATGATTTAGACTTTCCCTACATAATCGGCGATGTGAGAACAGCATATAGGAATCGGCGGATATGCAAAACAGACGATAATCATGCAATCGGCGGATAATAACATAAACAGTGTTGTTCGAGATCAAAACCCAAAATATAGACAAATTGAACCAAAATATAAGAACAGTTCATCATCGGGTTTCAAAATCTTGAGTTTGTCATTTTTGAACCAACAAAGTGGTATAAAACGAAAACAAAGTATCACATAAAGCTCAAAAACACATTCACACCCAAACAAACAAGATTCAAGCAACAATCGCAAGAGTCCGATATTCATCAATGGCGGACAGTTTAAAGACGCACATTAGGTCAAGACAAGACCACAAAACCGGATTTAAACGAATTGAAAAGGTGTGGAAACTCTTACCATTGATGATTTTAAGCTGAAAACTTAGAGATTTTGAAGATTTGAAGGCTTTTGGAGGGATTTGATTGGAAGACGGAAGGTTTTTGAAAGTTAGAAAATGGCGGTTGTTGAGAATTGTGAAGAGTTGTACATTTTACCCTTTTATACCTCGACAGGCCACTAAATGGAATTTGATAAAATTTGAAGTCCGCATTTATTACGATGAGTCACGTATGGCGCCCTTAAGTCTGCCTATTGTATCAAAGTCTGCCTATTTTATTGAAGACTGCCGATGTGGAGATAGTCACTTACCCAAGGTTGTCTATTTACTCGGCGAGTTGAGATCGGCGATCACATAGGCATTTTAATAACGGAGTTTATAAATAACTTAAAGAATTTGCTAGAAAGGATTAAGGATTGAGGTCAAGCATACCAAGCTCTCCTCTTAAATATGCAAACCTGGTTGAATCAAGTGGTTTTGTGAAGATGTCGCTACGATTCTCTGTAGGCACATATTGCATGCGATGTTACCTTTTTCAACATGATCTTTAAGAAAGTGATATCTCACATCAATGTGCTTTGTTTTGGAGTGCATGACGGGATTTTGAGAGCGAAATTGCGATGTGTTATCACACATTATAGGACAATCATCGGTTTTGATCTCATAGTCCACTAGTTGTTGTTTGATCCACAGCTTGTGGCAGCGGCTACCGGCGGCTATGTATTCCTTGTTGTTGAAGTTGAAACAGAGGTTTGCTTCTTCTGGCCCATGAGACAAGTCTATTTCCTAAGAATTGACATGTCCCACTTGTGCTTTTCTGTCAACTTTACATGCGGCAAAATCAGCATCGAATAGCCTATAAGATTAAAAGATGAATCTCTAGGATACCGATTCCCAAATTGGGAGTATCTATCGATATCGATGATTCTTTTGCTTGTAGGTGAGACTCCTTTGGATCGGCTTGAAACCTAGCACAAACACAAACAGCAAACATGATATCGGGCCTACTAGCGATTAAGTATAAAAGTGAACCAATCATGCCTCGTAGAGAGTCATGTCCACTTTCTTGCCCTTCTCATCTTTGTCAAGATGGCGGTTAGTAGCCATAGGAGTCTTGAAGTCGTTTGCATTCTCAAGACCAAATTTCTTGATGACATCCTTTGCATATTTGGCTTGATTGATGAAGATACCATTTGAACTTTGTTGAATTTGAAGACCAAGGAAAAAGTTGAGCTCTCCCATCATGCTCATCTCAAATTTACTCTGCATAAGCTTTTCAAACCTTTTGCAAAGATTTTCATTAGTAGAACCAAATATAATATCATCAACATATATTTGAACAAGTAAGGAATGACCTTTATGCTTCATAATGAAAAGAGTAGTGTCAATTTGACCTCTTACAAAGCCTTGAGATATCAAGAACTTTGAAAGGGTCTCATACCGAGCTCTTGGAGCTTGTTTGAGTCCATAAAGGGCTTTCCTTAGCTTGTAGACATCTTCTCTCCTTGAGCAGTCTATGAACCCGGTGGTTGCTCAACATAGACTTCTTCTTGAAGTTCTCCATTCGAAATGCACTCTTTACATCCATTTGATAAACTTTGAAGTCTTTGTAAGAGGCATAGGCCAAGAATAATCGATAGCCTCTAATCTTGCAACGGAGCAAATGTCTCATCATAGTCAATACCCTCCTCTGTCGTATCCTTGGGCTACCGTCTTGCCTTGTTTCTTGTAATGTTGCCGTTTTCATCCATTTTGTTTCGAAAACCCACTTTGTGCCAATAACGCTTGTCCTTTAGGCCTAGGGACTAGTGACCGAGACTTGGCATCTGTCAAATTGGTTTAGCTCTTCTTGCATAGCTTCCACCACTTGGATCTTCGAGCTTCATCAATCTTTTGGGTTCAATGTTAGATACAAATGCGGTAGAATACATGCATTCGTTTCTTGAAGCTTGTCTAGTTTGAACACCGGCATTAAGATCTCCAATGATTTGAGTGATAGGATGATCTTTTACTTCTAACTTCGAGTTGAACTTGTCCTATTGCATCGGCGAGTTGGATTCTTGAGAAGTAGAAGTGCTGAAGCTTGGTTTTCTAAAGGGTAGGTTAATTCCAAGGTAGGTTGTATGACTTCGGTGTGGAAGGCAAAGGGGATTCGGGGTTTTGAGTGTTCATTTGTTGGTTCGTTTGAGGATTCTAACAGGTTGACTCTTGGAAGATCTTGTGAAGAAGGAGGATCGGCGGATCGGGATTAGGCGTTACACTGTCTCATATTCATCGAATCATTAGTAACCTTAGGAGCCAAATGTGGCCCAATGAAATCAAATTCATCAAAAGAAACATGTACAGATTCAACAACTTTAAGTGAAGTTTTATTGTAAACTCGTATGCTTTTGAAAACTTGGCATATCGAAAAATTCCTTCATCACTTTTGGATTCAAACTTACCTCTATGTTCTCTACCATTGTAAAGAACATAGCATTTACAACCAAATATTTTAAAGAATCCAATGTTGGGAGCTCGCCTCTCCATATTTCATATGGAGTTTTGTTATGAAATTTATTTATGATGGACTGTTTTGTGTGAAGGGCGGTGTTCACGGCTTACGCCCGAAATACATAGGCGGTTTGGCTTCGGCAATCATTGTCTTTCTGCTTCAATGAGAGTTCGTTCTTCCTTTCGGCAACTCCATTTTGTTGAGGTGTGCCAAGCTGCAGAGAAATTGTGACCAATTCCATGGTCATCACAATATTTGGCCACACCATTGTTCTTGAACTCGTTCCATTGTACGATCGACATCGAGATATCATCCGGCGAGTCGTAGTCTTCGAAGAGTTCGGTAATGATGTCATATGCTTCATCTTTGGAGGACATCATTTCTACCCAAGTAAATCTTGAGTAATCATCAACTACTACAGTATACTTGCGCCACCAAGACTTGTAGTAGTTACAGTCCAAACAGATCCATGTGCAAGAGGCGTAGAGGTGCAGTTGTTGATAGGCAAGGCTTGCTTTTGAAGGAAGATTTATGTAGTTTGCCCAGTTGACATGCTCTGCGAGACGTGTGATTCAGGCGATATTTTAGGCAAACCGACAACTAGATTGTCTTTTGATAGCTTCTCAGGTATTTGAAATTGAGATGACTAAGCCTTTTGTGCCACAACCAGTTGTTGTCGGTTGATGACCTAGCAACCAAGCAAAGATTTGATTTTCTTCCAACGGCATTTAGGTCAACAGCATAGACATTTCCTTTTCGAACCTGTCGGGATAGTTGAACATGTCTCATTGTCCTTTATGAGACATTGACTTGAGGAAAGCGACATGTTAGCCCTTTATCACGAAATTGTGATATGCTTAGCGGTGTGCTTTAAACCTTCAACTAGAGAGACTTTGTTGATGGAGAGATTGCCTCGATTATACTTCCATAACCAATGGTCTTCCCTTTTGAGTTATCTCCAAATATGACCGAGGGACCTTTTGCTTCAACAATGCTTGAAAGAAGATTTGGATCACCGGTCATATGCTTTGAGCATCCACTGTCTAGATACCATAGATCTTTCTCTTCTTCATTGACACCATGAAGCATTCTGAAATATAGACATTTAAGAATATGGTCCCCTTTTATTTTTGGGTCCTCAAGGTTAGCAACCTTTTGGGATCCACACTTGTTTAACCTTTGGAGGAGTAAATCCTCTAGATTTAGGTGTGAATCTCGAAGGCATTCATGAATCTCATGACCATGGCATTTGCGAAAGAGCATTTGTGAAATCCTTCAACATGAGTAATGATTTCTTTTGAGGCTTCTTAATATCGGTCTTTGGAATGATCTTTCTGGCGATAATTGGCCTATAGGACTTAGGCGATAATGCCTTTTCTTGTTGATGTTAGGTTTACCATAGGTAGACCTCTTATCAAAAGATTTTGTATTTACAGCACATGTCCTTTAAGCTTTTTATCTGCGAGAATTCACTTCTTTTACCCTTTTATAGGCGGTGTTGGGATCAGCGGTCTTGCCTTTGACAAATTTAATAGGTTTGAGCCGAGAATTCCTAGACTTGCTATTAGTCATCCTGTTTTCTTAGGGTGACTAATGGCAGTTTTAGTTGCTCGACTCACTATTAGCGAGTCATTGGCGGTTGCTTTCTTTTGGACTTGTCTTTTGTGTCCTTGGGATAAACAAAAGGAACTTTGTTAAAGCCAAGTCCTTGCCTTTTGGGAGATTCTGGTCATAAGGAACTTACGACCAATTCTTGGCAATCACTTGGGTGTCTCATCCTTTTGAGAACTAGAAGAACTACCTACTTTGAACTCACTTTGGAAACCAATGCCGGTTTGTCATCTAAAGTTTTACGGTTTGAAAGAATGGCATCAAAGTTTCCTTTAGAGTTATTCCAAGTATTGACAACCTTTTGAAGGTCATCTTTCTCGAATTTATCTTCTTGATGTGTTCAAGTAGGAAATCCACTTTTTCGATCAAAGCTTTGTTCTCTTTTTGCAATTTGATACTTTCGACTTCTTTGTCTATCAAGATCTTTGATCTTAGACATCAAGGTTGATTTCTCGAGACAGCTAGTTCATGCTTCTTGGCTAATTTCACATAGGCGGCTTTGAATTTTGAAAACTCTTCCGGCATGTCTTTGTTAGCTTTGATGAGCTCTCCCTTTGATGGTTCATTGAGCTCATCATCATCATCACTTGTCATCTTGTTGAAATGGTAGTGACCTCACCGAATCATGTGGTGACTCCGGCCATAAGGCATATGTTGGCTTCTTCGGCAAAGTCACAAGAGTCATCCTCATCGGTGTCGGTGTCACACCATGTAGGCGGTTGCTTTCATCAATGTCTTGACCACCATCCCTTTTTGTTTTTGAAATTTAGTTTCGGGACGTTTCTTATAAAATTCATACTTTGGCTTTGGACATTTAGAGGCAAAATGGCCTGGTTTCCTACGTTAAAACAAACTAGCTCATTATCCTTTTGATGGTCTGTGATTTATAAGGAGCGAGAATTTTTGGTTGGCGGTTGTTTTATAAGGCAACGGTTTTGTGAGAAGACTGCCTATGTGATGATGGTTTATTAAACCTTTTGAAACGTTGATATTTCTTTACAAACATAGCAAAGGCTTCGTCGAAAGAATATCATCATCTTCGGAAGTAGAAGGTGTTTCATCGGGTTTTGAGCAGGAAGGTTCGATAGACATGGTGGTAAGGACAAGTTTTTAAAACTCTTTTCCATTTCTTGAGCTTGTTGGATTTCAAGCTCATAAACGAAAGACTAGCATAAAGGTTTCTAAGAGTCAATTTGTTTAAATCTTTTGACTCTTTCATGGCGATGATCTTAACATGCCATAGACTGCCTAGTGCATTTAGAAATCTCATGTTTATTTCTTTCTTTTCATACTTCTTTCCTAATGAATAGCAAGAGTTGACTACCTCATAGAATCTGTCATAGGCACTTCGAGAGACTCTTTGGGATCCTTTTGAAGGAGTCAAACTTACGGATGCGGTATATAATTTGTTGTTCTTTGTCTCGCCATCACCTTCAAGATATTCAAGGATGGCTTCCCACATCTCCTTTCTTTGTGTCCAAGTTGATAATCTGCGATAAGTACTTATATCAACACAGTGGTAATGATGTTGATGGCCTTTCCATCGAGCATCATTCTTCTGTCTTCATCATCCCACTCTTCTTCGGCTTTGGTACTTCGGGTGCGGCGGTTGGATCTACCGCGGCCGGTGTATTAGGCTTCATTGGAATTACGGGTCCATCGTGACACATTTCCACAAACGTTTATCAATTGAATTCATATGTCTTTTGACTTTATCTTTCCAGATGTCAAAGTGAACTTCATCCAAGACAGGACAATGGTTCACGTTTGAGGTTTCCAACATTTGGTGAGCAGCCATGATCTTTAATCTCTCGAGGTTAATCTAGGAAAAACAAGTTTTCAAAGAGTTAAGCTCGATACCAATTGTTAGGTCCAAGGTTGCTCTATATAGGCTAGAAGGGGGTTGAATAGCCTATGTCCAATTTTTGAAATTGATTCAAAAATCTTACTTCACTAGGGTTTTATAAAATTTGCGGGCGGAAGACTTGTGAAGCACGGGACAAGTTGAGAATGGGCGATCTTGACGGGACAAGATCGGCGGTTCTTAACGATTGGAAATCGGAAATTTAAAGCAACACAATCAAATCACAATCACACACAAATAGACAGAATATTTAATATGGTTCACACTTATAAATAAGTGCTACGTCCACAACCAAAGTGGTCAACTTTGGATTTGAAAATCGTGTACTAAGTTTTTCCACTAGATATTTTACAAACTAAATCTCTAATGGATTGTGTACAAAAATTTTGTTGACCAAGTGTTTGTGTGGGAGAATTGATATCAATAAGATACAATTCTCGTGAGCTATGAAAAGCTAGGTGTTGCAATCAATGAAGAGCTTTTAATGGACTAGAAGTCTAAGTATGAAGCTCTTCAAAGAAGGTAGTACAGATAGGACGTTTAAGCGTTAATGCACTTGAAGAAGATGAAGAATATTCAGAGTTGTAGTAGTTGAAGTCTCTTGAATGCAGCAATGGAGTCTCCTTTTATATGCAGGAGGAAGCTTGGAGCCGTTGGAGATCTTCTAATTTGAATTTAAGAGCAATTAATGCTCTAATCTGGTTGTTGACTCGATATAGGCGACACGTAGCTTGCGGTCTGTCTCCGACACTTTGCTAAAAATAGGTGGTCTGTGCTTGCAGGAGAAATGTCCTTTTTCTGAGTGTATGCCAAGAATGGAAACCTTCATTGAATGCGCTTTGCAGGTTAACGTTGCATCGAAGTCAATGAAAACCTCAAATCAGGACATGTCTTCGGCAGTTCTCTTATCAGACGTTCTTGAGGTTCTTCAACATTGCTGATGAGGCTTGGCTGATATGAGCTTGTCCGATATCCGAAAGGAAGACTGCTGATGCATAAATTGCCTATTGTGCAGAGGACGTCCGATGTCCTATAGGCTATCTTCTTCAAGGCAACTTACAAATTTGCAACCCTAACCTATTCAAGCTATGCCTAAGTACAAGTTGCCACTCTAACAGACACGCAGGCCCATTAGTCACCTTGACTTAGACTTAGGTTATGGATTCAAGCAAATCTAGGCTAAGATGCAACAATATCCTTTTGTTCTACCCGTCCATTCTTAAAGTTTGATAACTTTAAGAACCACCGAAGTGCGACTGGTGTCCAGATATTATAATTTATTAATGAATGATCATCGATGAAATATATGTTTAATTGATTTAAGTCAAAGTTGATTTCTTATATAGCTTACATCCTAATTTTCTAAAAACTTGATTTTTTTAAAGATAAATATATTTGATTAATTTTAATGGATACGGTTTAGATATGGTTTAGGGTTGTTTAAGGGTCCAATTTAGGGTTTAGGTTGGGGTTTAGAATTTAAGGTTGTGATTAAGGGAAATTTACGAAACTTTATAGGGTAAAGAAACAAGCGAAATTCATTAATGAAAAATAATATCCTTTTGTTCTACCCGTCCATTCTTAAAGTTTGATAACTTTAAGAACCACCGAAGTGCGGCGGTGTCCGATATTATAATTTATTAATGAATGATCATCGATGAAATATATGTTTAATTGATTTAAGTCAAAGTTGATTTCTTATATAGCTTACATCCTAATTTTCTAAAAACTTGATTTTTTTAAAGATAAATATATTTGATTAATTTTAACTGGATACGGTTTAGATATGGTTTAGGGTTGTTTAAGGGTCCAATTTAGGGTTTAGGTTGGGGTTTAGAATTTAAGGTTGTGATTAAGGGAAATTTCGAAACTTTATAGGGTAAAGAAACAAGCGAAATTCATTAATGAAAAATAATATCCTTTTGTTCTACCGTCCATTCTTAAAGTTTGATAACTTTAAGAACCACCGAAGTGCGAGGTGTCCAGATATTATAATTTATTAATGAATGATCATCGATGAAATATATGTTTAATTGATTTAAGTCAAAGTTGATTTCTTATATAGCTTACATCCCATCATCAAAGGAATAGACTTGAGTCAAAGGGTGCAATAAATGCAACACCTCGAAGTCACGCGAGTCATAGGACTCGTTATGAATAATTGCACTACCGGCTTTATCACAAGCCGACAATATAAAAAGCTAACGGAATCGCAAGTTAACATGCTCGTGATGCACTATTCACGTCAATAAGTCACAAGGTCAACATAAATAATAATAAGAGTTTCGAACTCTAAATACATTCAACGGAACGGATCGGTATCATTGGATACCAATACCACATACTACACATGCTAGTCGAAACATAGAGTGTAACACACTCTTAATGATTACATTCCCTATTGGAGTCTTGGGTCGGTGCGGGAGGGTTCGGTGGGGTCACTTGCTCCACTCGGGTGTCTCACCTAGGGCCACATTCGGTTGGTCCTCAAGTTCTCTAAGTTCTCGTAATGCGTGTCGAGTTGAAATAAGATCGGATGCATAACGACATCCTGGCGTCTTCCTAGTTCGTGCCATCCTACGGGCATACAATAGAGACATTAAATCTCTAAAGGAAGTGAAACACATTAAGTGGTTCAACTAATGCATGAATATCAACATAATACTCTCAATGGAGAATATGTAATATCAACATATTAAACTTGAACAACCTAAGAAGTCTAAGAAGGAATTAGTTAAAAGTCTACTAGCATTTTAAATGAGTTTAAATTAGTTAAAAGTCTACTAGCATTATAAAAAAAAAACATACTACTACTAGTACTACAAGTATGAAACACAAACACAATGATTAGGAGGCCCCACACACACCCAACAATTAATAATGATTTTGTACTTAAGACTCCGCAATTAAAGGAGAGACTACTTAATCCATTATGAGTATATATAAACATTTTTTCCTTTTTCATTTTACTAGTATCTCTTTAATTCCCATTCCCATGTTTCTATTAGTATACATTTTCTTTCTTTATATTTAAGTGAATGTTTTTGTTTTGTATGGAAGACACCAACATGTGTCTAAACATAGGTAGAACATCACCTCAAAATAACATGATATAACAATTTTAATGAATAATTTTTTCACCGATTCATAATTTCTTCACATAGAAACGGGAAAGCTTGACACTTGAATGCTTGTATAAGGCAAGTTTGAATGAATCAACCAGTTACAACAAATGAGAGCACATTAAAACGAACTGTCATCCAATTACTTGCAATCAAAAGTGATAGATGCAAGAAGGGTCAAGTTTTGCATTCAGTTACTTTAAAGTAAAACCAACACATCAACAAAATGACCCCATAAGCAGACTGACAATGTACTCATTCCAAGGAGTTGTGGCCTGTGGGTAGTAATTTAGTGTTTTTATGCTAGCCTTATCTTTTCACTTTTTCACCTTTGCCTAATATAGGGCTATCCATAAGCAGACTGACAATGTACTCATTCCATCTCAGTGTTAAGTCTTATCTGAGTCAGCTCGTATCGTTCTCTGTTACTCTGCATATTCACAGGTATTTTCATTACCTTCATTTAACCAAAAAATAAAGGCTCCTCAATATTCAACCTCTATCTCTCTCCTGTCTTTAAAAAACAAAACAAAACAAAAACAAAAACAAAGAATAAAAAACATAAAACAAAAAAAGGAAAGAAAAACACACATCTCCCTCCATATGTACTCCCACACGCGACATGCCAAATCCCCAAGTTTGTCTAAACTTAAGAAGCTTATATGCAATCATGCACACCTCAAATCAGTATTTCAGACTCGACACCTCGCTAGCCCAATGGAAAGCAAAACTTCTGTTGCAGAGCCATCTCTATTATCTACCTTCTAATTGTTTTCAGCTTAGGCAATTTACATTTCCCCCAATCTGAAAATTTTAAATAACTGGAACCAATAACATGCAAAAGCGAGAAACAAAGAGATTAAATAAAACACACATCTGGGCACAAAGCTTTCTGAGGAATCAAGAGTGTCAAGTTTCAATTTAGTTAAAGCAGATAAAAGTATGAATGTTTTTTTGATAAGTATGAATTTTGGAAGGAGTTTTAGCTTTATTAATAGAATTTTAGCTTTATTAATAAAATGGTAACAAATTAGAAATTACCTAGGGAGAGAGAGAGAGAGGGTGGCGGTGGCGGTGGCGCAAGGAGAGTGAGAGGGTGGCGGTGGCACGGCGGCGGTGGCACGGCGGCGGTGGCGCGGCGGACTCAAAAAAAAATTAAAAATATAAACAACAAATTAATTAAAAATCTATGTTAAAACAAAACATAAATTAAGAAAAAAGTCAAAACTTAAAAAAAAATATACCTAGGGTTTGAGAGAGAGGGGTGACGGTGGCGAGGCGAGGTGGAGGCGGTGGCGAGAGTGAGCGAGAGAGAGATCGAGCACTACGGAGGGGCGTGGCGACACTGGAGGAGGCGGTGGTGACGGTGGGGGGACGGAGGCGCGGAGATCGTTGAAGGAAGAGAGAGAGTGCGAGAGAGAGAGAGAGGCGAGAGAAACAGATCGAGGGCTGTTCGATTTAGGGGTTTATTTTCAATTTACTGTCGGATAACTCCGACAGAAAACCTCCGTCAGAAATACTGTCGGATATTTACTGTCGGAATCCGACAGTAATGTTAATCTCCAAAATTCTGACGATGCAAAAAGGAATATTCGAAGAATATTCCCTTATTTACTGTCGGAATATTACTGTCGGACTACTCCGACAGTAATTACTGTCGGACGAAAAGGTATATTCCGAGAATATACCTGTATTACTGTCGGATATTTACTGTCGGACTATTTCCGACAGTAAAATTTATCCCGCCAAAAAATTAACATTACTGTCGGAAATCCCGACAGTAATTTCCCAATATCCGACAGTAATTACTGTCGGAAAATTCCGACAGTAAATGTTCCGACAGTAATTAGCGTGTTTCTAGTAGTGTTTGAATTAATTCACACTGACCTTATGGGACCCATTGAGGTTGAAAGCTTAAGTAAAAAGAAATACTCTTTTGTGTGTGTAGATGATTTTTCAAGGTACACATGGGTCCTATACTTAAAAGAAAAATCTGAAGCTCTTGAAGTTTTTAAAGTTTGGTATAAGAAAGTAAAGAACTTGTATGGTAAAAAGGTTATCAAAATACGATCCGATCATGGAACTGAATATGAGAACACATTGTTCTCTAAATTTTGTGACTCCAAAGGAATAACCCATAACTTTTCAGCCCCTAAAACACCTCAACAAAATGGGGTGGCTGAAAGAAAGAATCGTACCTTGCAAGAGATGGCACGTGTCATGCTTAGTTCTAAAAACATCTCTAAACGATTTTGGGTGAAGCACTCAACACCAAGATGTCACATAGGAAATAGAGTCTTCTTAAGAGTAGGGTCAACCATGACTCCTTATGAAATTCTTCTTGGTAAGAAACCTACTCTTAAGTACTTTCATGTTTTTGGTTGCATATGTTATGTTCTGAATGATAGAGATTATCTGTCAAAATTTGACTCTAAGAGTGACAAAGCTGTATTCCTAGGGTATTCCACAAACAGCCGTGCTTATAGAATTTACAATCTTAGAACCAAAACTGTGATGGAATCTATCAATGTCACTTTTGATGATACTGCTGATTTAAATCTCAAAACTCTTGAAGATGATGTCTCAGGTTGTGTTGAAACATTGGGAGATACCCAAAATTCTGATGAACAGAAGCAGCAAACAGAGCTGCAGAAAGACGATGCAGGTCCTGATGTGAACACATCAGCACCTACATCAGGACAAAATGACTCTACATCAGACCCAGAAAGTTCAGACAGTGAAGATGAAACTCTGGACAGGACCAGGGACATACCAAGCAAGATTCAGAAGAACCATCCTGTTACACAGGTGGTTGGGAATGTGAATGACAAAGTGAGCACAAGGGAGAAGCCAAGGGTTAACTACAGAGAATTGGCTGGATTAAACTGTGTAAGCTCACAAATAAACAAGGTAAGTTCCTGCTGTTTTGTTTCCAATATTGAACCTAAGAATGTTATAGAGGCATTGAAAGATGAAAATTGGATTATGGCAATGCAAGATGAATTATCTCAATTTGAGAAAAATGAAGTGTGGGTCTTGGTTCCTAGACCAAAAGGTGGGAATGTGATAGGAACCAAGTGGATTTTTAAAAATAAAACAGATGAAAATGGACAAATAACTAGGAACAAAGCTAGGCTTGTAGCTCAAGGCTACACCCAAGTTGAAGGGATTGACTTTGAAGAAACTTTTGCCCCAGTTGCTAGAATAGAATCAATTAGGCTCCTTCTTGCCATTGCATGTTATTTAGACATCACTTTACATCAAATGGATGTAAAGAGTGCTTTCTTGAATGGTGTCCTTAATGAAGAAGCCTATGTTGAGCAACCAAAGGGATTCATTGATCCTCACTATCCTGACCATGTTTATAAGCTTAAAAAAGCTTTGTATGGCTTAAAACAAGCCCCTAGGGCTTGGTATGGGAGGCTCACTGAGCATCTCATACAAATGGGTTTCAAGAGAGGTGAGGTAGACAAAACTTTATTTATCTTGAAAAACAAAGAGGGGTTTTTGGTGGCTCAAATCTATGTAGATGACATTGTTTTGGATCTTCATCCAAGAACATGTTAGACTACTTTGTCACTAGTATGTCCACCACCTTTGAGATGAGCATGGTAGGTGAATTGAACTATTTCCTAGGACTTCAAATAAAACAAAGTAAGGAAGGAATATTTATTTCACAAAGTAAGTATGCTAGGAATTTAGTCAAAAATTTTCTCTTGATAACTCCTCTCATCTCAAGACTCCTATGGGATCTACCCAAAAGTTGTGCAAGGATGAGGATGGTGAAGATGTTGATCCTACCTTGTATAGAAGTATGATTGGGAGTTTGTTGTACCTTTCGGCAAGTCGTCCCGATATCATGTTTAGTGTGTGTTTATGTGCGAGATACCAAGCTAGTCCAAAACTCTCTCATCTCAAGGTGTCAAAAGGATAATTAGATATGTTGGGAACTGTTAACTTAGGGCTTAGCTACACTCGAGACACAAATACAAATTTGGTAGGATTTAGTGATTCGATTGGGCAGCAATGTTGATGATAGAAAGAGCACAACCGGAGGTTGTTTTTATCTTGGAAATAACTTAGTGTCATGGTACGATCGAAAACAAAGCGTGTCTCTCTCTCACCGCCGAGTCCGAATATGTTCTTTGTTGGAAGTTGTTGTTCTCAACTTCGTGGATGAATCGAGATGATTAAGGATTATGGGCTCAAAAGCAATGTTTTAACTGTCTTTTGTGATAATTTAAGTGCCATAGAAATATCAAAAATCTGTTCAACACTCACGGACTAAACACATTGACATTAGACATCATTTTATTCGTGATCTTGTTGAGCAAAAATCATTAACTTGGAATCTATAGGCGAAAAACAATTGGCCGATATTTTCACCAAAGCCCTTGATTTTCGAGATTTTCTACCCTAAGGAAGTCTCGAGTTTGTGTGTCATCGATGATGTGATCCACTGTGAGATCACATCGAACCTACACTGTATATAGTATAGTTTTTGTAAAAAAAAAAAAAATTTGCATTGCACGATATATCTCAGTGTGGTCACTTGTATCACTTCTCTGACATGACTCTTCTCTGAATTGTGAATTCTTCTTAAATAGTGTCAAACAAAGGTTGGCACATATTTATCCTAATGGATGTCTCTTGGTGGATGCTTATTATAAGGGAAACAATGCTCCATTCATGGTATGAAGTCATTCCGTGTTTAAAAAAAAAAAAAAATGTCACAAGTGACTAATTTATCCGGAAGAGGGCTATCCATGAAGGTAAAGTAGAGTGAAAGCTACCCAAAATTCTTTCCCCACAAATAAAAAATGGGTGGGTGCATTCTAGAGGCCAAGCAAGACAAGAAGACAATTCATTGACTTTCTTAGAGGAGATGTGTCCCCTGATGTGATTACATCCCATGCCACACCTATACTGAGATTTATCCTCCACTTGTGTGTACATTTTTGCATCATTCTCCTAGTCACCAGTTAGGTCAACTTGGTCATTGGTGAAATTAGTGCTCAATTTTTTTCTCTCCCTATTTTTTCCTCAAGTACAAACGATTTCATGCTCAACATTTAGGGATTTTATATTGCTAATGTCCATGTCTTTAGGGGAGTATATTTTATGTGGATTTTTTTGTGTTGTTTATGGCGGGTAAATCATTCACAAAGGTGGAAAAAAATTTTTAAAACAAGAGCCTATGTTTCCTTTTCATTAAAAGATTCTATAGAAGTTGAAAATTTTCAAAACTCTTTTTGTAATCCCTGCCTAATCTGGTTTCCCTCCTAATTTAGGATTGGGCTAGGTGTCCTTTTCCTATTAGGTCTCTACTTTGTGCTATCACATCTTAAATACCACTGACAAAATTTTTTTCAAAACTCATTGTGCACTATCTCTCTCTCTCTCTCTCTCAAACTACTCCAGCAAAAATCCTTTCGTCTCCTATCTTTCTCTCTCCTGCTTTCTTCAAGCTTCGCTCATGGCTTCCCCTGCTCGATCCGCGTCTTCCAGCCCTACAGTGTCTCCTCCATTGTCACCAATTGCTCCAAACGAAGGTGCAATTGAACTGTTTGTTGATCTGAGAGGCCACTCCTATTTCATATCCTTGCCGGAGCCCCTGACAACATTATTGAAGTGGAAAACCCAGGTGATTTGAAAGTCGTTGGTGCTTCTCACGGCATGGAAAAAGGCCCAAATTGGTCACTAAGACAGAAAGGGTTCTCGCCAAATATGGAGACCTTCTCGCCTAGGGTTAGGCCAAGTATGGTTGACCCAGATTTTTTGGAAGGTAATGATGATGAAGATTTTGTTCCAGCCTCGGAATCAAAACGGAAGAGGAAGACATCCTCCTCCGCCCCTGATGTTCAACCAACTGCTTCAGTTCCAGTATCACAACCCAAACCCTCCCTTACGCGCCTAAACGCAGAAAGTACATTATTCCAACCGAGTCCGGCGACTCGAAGGACCTCAAGCCGAGGATTTTGAGGTTGTTTCCGGCGTGCTACTCCCGTTGCTACCACACCATCGGTAACACCCGATCGATCCTCTTCCCACTGTAAGTGAAAACATTGATGAGGCGAGACACGATGACATACCCATTCAAGCCCTCATTGATCTAAAGAAGGGCAAAAGTATTGCACGATAGTCCAAAAAGAAGGCAACGGTGTCAATTGGCGGGTCCCCTTATTGGGATCGATGATGATGATGAAGCGAAGATGAAACCTTCAAACGGGAAGAGAGGACTTAGAGGCTGAAAAGGAAGATGTGGCTGCGATGTGAGCACACCGCCCTACACCGAAGAAGAAGCTCCGAAAGACCCAACCTACGGTCGGTTCCACGCCGTGCCTAGGCGTTCATCACGGGCCAAACCTCTAAACAAACGTAAGTTCACATCCTCTGGAAAAATTAATGAATAAAGATACCAAACAAAGGTTTGAATTCTTTAGGATGAAAGGTTTTATAGTTGAAAGGGTTATGGACAAGACTTTTGATGAAATGGGTCGACTCGATATCTCCAGGAAAAGGTCTTCTTTATTCTGTTTCTTATCCCTCGAGCTTTTATCCCTCTCTTGTTTCGAATTTTATGCCGTCTTCTTCAATCCATTCAAGATCCAAGGTCATTAGTTTTGAAAAAGTGTGTGTGAGGGTAAAACAATTGTGTTCTCTCCCGTTATCAATTCTTTTCTTCAAACCCCTCTCCTCAACACATACCTCCTATGGCTCCAAAGAATGATATTGCCAATACAATTTCGAATGGTCTTGACCCCATATGGCATAATCGGTACAAATGCACTATGTTGACATCCCTTTGTGATTTTTTGTTTAAAATAGCCACTTTGAATTGGAAGCCTACCTCTAACAATACATCACCACACCCGATCTTATCTAGAATATTCAAGGGTGTGGAGTTTAATCTTGGTGAGATTGTGTTTGGTTGTATTATTCGGTTCTTTGAAAAAGAGCTTCCTCGATCTTCCTTTTCCATGCTTAATCTCGGAATTTGTATCAAACAAGGCATAGATATTCTTCAATCGACAGCTATGGGAGAAAATTGAATCTTTTGGGATTCAACCTGTACTGGAGTGCACCAAGCGCACTATAGATCTTCCAGTCACTTTTCCAAATGATCCTCCAGTTACTATTCCTGCAGAAGAAGACGATGAACTGGCTGATGTTGGTGATGATGTGAACGCATCTCCACCTCCACAGATAGATCCTGCTGCCATTTATACTGAAGAAATCAAATTCCTTGAGAAATCTATGCTTCAGGCCAGAGTACAGTTCAAGGAGATGGCTACCCGCAGGAACAGATTATTGTTTGCCTTGGCAAATCTTTCAGATCAAAAAGGGGGAGCACCACCAGCAGCTAGTTCAAGCCAAGTTTTTGAAGACATAAGTCAAAATTTTCGATGGGAATTACTCCAGAAAACTCAGGCAGAAATGGATAAAGTGGGCCAAGTAATTGAGGATGGATCAAGCGGTTGATGGGGAGAAATTTGAACAATGTGGACATTTGATTTATTTGGAACAATGTTTTTATTTGCTTAAGTTTTATTTTGTTTCTTTCTTAAACGATTTTGTGTGTTTTTTTTTTTTTTTTAACTCATGCTAGATGTTTGATTTAGGGGGAGTTTATTTTTTAGATGCTTAATTTTTAAATCTTAAATCTTAGTTTTTATGTGATCTTGGCTTAGTTGTGTTTTGATCCGAAAGCGACAAATCAGGGGGAGATTGAAAGTGTGCATGTTTGAGATTTGTCACTTTCATATATTTTTAGTTTATTTTCTTATTTTAGTTAATTGGTAAATATTGTATTTTATGTAATTAGGTTATTTTAATTAACTAACATCCTAACCAATATTGGATTTGTTTAGTATTACTTTTGGTAATTTTGTAGGTCTCTCACAAAAGGAAAGAGTCCACATCAAGGAAAGCTTTCATGTCAAGGAAAGGATTCCAAATCAAGGAAGGATTACCTTGGATTGCTTAAGGAAAGTCAAAGACCATCTAAAAAGAGGAATCCTAAAGCAAGATGGCTTCCATAATTCAAGAGGACTTTATGCATATATATACTAGCTAGATAGTCTTTGTAATTTAACGTTTTTCAGCTCTAGTTTTCTAGCAAGTTTAGCATAAGATCAAGAGTGTTTTTGTGAGAGCATATTTGGTTATTTTGTTCTTCTCTTTACATCGTTTTGTACTTGGATTCATAACCCGGTTTATAAGAGAAGGTTTATTGTCTACACGTTCTTGTAGATAAATTGTTATATTTGTGTTGTTCTCTGATTTAAGTTTTCTTTATTCCGCTGCTTTGTGTACTGGTGTTAGTGCTGGTGCTATCACACCAGGACTCACATCAGGCTTGTTTGTCCTTCCTAGCCGCTCAATTTCTTTCAGTGAGGATGCCTAAGGATGTGACACCTCACCCCCTTTGGTTAAAGATGCATTCTCATGGCTTGACTTTTGGAATTCTAGGGAGGGTACCATTAGCTAATAGTCTTAGCTAAGTACTATAGATATGATATTGTGGTATATACCATTTTTCAAATACATTTGTAGAGAAACTTTAGCTATTGGCAAGGAAATGAAAAGCTAGAAAATAAAACAATGTTGTTAGTGAGATTTTAACACCCATCCTTTTGAATTAAAACATGCACCTTAGACCAACTCAACCATTTATATTTTATGTATTTATTTAAAATGCTACATATATCATGAGGAAGGAGATTCTCACATGAAGAGGTTTTATAACCGATATTGGCTACTTAAAAGATATCCAGGTTCATTCAAATACTTGCCTCTTCGTGTATCTATTTATAAATCGTCTTCATTTTGATATCAAAAAAAAAATCCCTATTATAATTAATAATGGAGTAGTATAATATCTATGATATCAAAGTAATAATATCTATTATAATTACTAATAGTATAATAGCTATGATACGAGAGTTATAATCCCTTTTATAATTACTAATAGTATAATAGTTATGATATGATAGTAATAATCACTATTAAAATTATTACTGAGGGTAATCCCTATTAATATTACTAATAGTATATCCTTAGCTAATAACTATACCTAATAATAATAGGTTTAACATATAGTATGTATACCTTATTAGATATTTAATAATATTAATCTTATAGGTATTATTATTAGGTAGTATATATATAACTACGACATAATAGTATTAGGTATTACTATTAGATATTCAATAATATTAATCTTATAAGTATTATTAATAGCTATTAATAGTATTAGGTATTACTATTATATATTCAATAATATTAATTTTATAAGTATTAATATTAGCTATTACTATTACCCTACGACAATACTCGCTCAAAACTTTTTTTTTAAGTGATTAATAACACATTTAATTCTTCTAAAAAAACACATTTAATTATTTTTTAAAAGAAATTCATTTCAAATGAACCATAGTTATATTTACTTCGTAACCACCATATTTAATTTCATTTTCTCTCTAAAATCAGTAAGTTGGGTTTCAAATATATATATATATATATATATATATATATATATATATAGAGAGAGAGAGAGAGAGAGAGAGAGAGAGAGATTTGTCACTCCCTTCTTGCTAATTACTTTTTTATTAAGTGCTCCATTATTTGTAACTCCCACATATTTGTAATGAAATTAATTATTTTTCACAATAGTTCCTACCACTCTATATTTCAAACGGTTTGACCTTCAATTTTTTGAGATATCTCCATTGGTATTGTAAAACTTATAAAGCATGTGCCCATCACTCCCTTCGTTCGGTTGCAAGATAACTTATCCCTTTTGTAGACAATAAGGAAGGTGAAACATCATTTGTCTGAAGGAATGATGATTTTTCTCTCTCTCCTCCGGATCATGGTGTATATTGGATTCGCTTTACTTATATAGCTTATGATATTTGATTTTAGCTTCCATTTTAAATTTGGGTCTGATTTATGTTTTTGGGTTTCATTGTAGTTGAATTGTTCAATTTCAATTTTAAAATTTTTTCTTTCTATTTTGCACATCTTTATTGTTTTTTTTTTCTCGATCTTTCACTTTTTGGTATTTTGGTTTTGGTTAGGCGATGTTTTTGGGGTTGATATTGCTCTTGATTTATGATTTTACGTATCGATTTCTATTTTGATTTTGGTACATAATTTATACTAAAATTTTTGTTTTATTTCTGCTCTTGATTTTTTTCATTTTATTGATTTTTCCTTGGAAATTTGGTTTTGATTTTTGATTAAATGATGTATATCACTTTTTCTCTTGGTTATGTTTATAATATAAACCAACCAATTTCTATTTCCATAAATTGATGATGCACAAAATGGCACAGTCAGGAACTCTCTGGGAATCTCTGCAGTGTTTGGATATCTGGGCTTGAGCTAAGGACCTGAAATGACAAAAAACACACATTAGGGTGAATGCAGGGGCTTGCCCTGCTAAAACACTCCGGCGTGAGAGTAAGAACTTGCTTATCAATTTGACAGAGCCTTAGCTTATGAATAGTGAACCTACCTTAGGCCAAGGACTTGCTTGACTTTTATAATGAAAAGGAGTGATTAGTGGGCTGATTTCGTGGGATGTCAATTCCCATAATGGAGGAGGAGTAACTGCCGGGCGTAATGGGGATTAATCCCTGATTTTCAGCTTGTGATCTCGGGCACGAGTAGACGTGGCCTGAGATTCTTGGAGACAGTTACTGGCATGTCTTGACGTGTTCGCATGATGGTATGCCCGCGGATTCCATCATACTCGTATGATTGCTGTCTACCAGTATGAAATCCCTGCACGACTATATCCTGACCGGCATTCCCGGGCAGCAATATATAAATGTGTCATCATAAATGTTAATTGAAATCTAGACTATAAATCCTGCATATATAACAATGTAAATATTTTATTTTCTATTTTATAAAAATTCTCAAATATATATCTAAAATATCTTTATTAAGGGCGAGATGAAAAATAATTCAACAATTTGATATCATTGAAAGATACTTTAGGAATAAAAAATATATATAGAAATAACGATTTACTCATACTCATATACAAATCGATAACAAATATTTATTTTAAAATGAAAGTATTATACTAAAAATGATCATCAATTTGCGTATATTGACAAAACCTAACTTTTTTAAAACATTAGGTCAACAAATGCCTATATCAATTATAATTTTATTTTTATAAAAGTACTCCTAAAATATATCGATTAATCTCAATGTTAAATTGCACCTGTGCAGAGCACGGGTTCTATAACTAGTAAAAAAAAAAAAAGAGAAAGAAAAATTAAAAGAAAATCGGAACATCACGTTCGTCGTCCACAATCGATCTCCAGCCCTTTAGTTCGAATTCTATATCGTGAGCTCCATATGATCTCCAACGTCGCGGTGACACTCTTGATCAGTCACATGCCGCAATATGTCCTCTACTTCACTTTCCTGCTGTTGCTCACTTATGCATCATGTAATTTTGGTTCATACTTATTTAAAATTATTCAACTTATAAATTAACGTAGGCGTTAAGAGCCCGTTTGTTAGTGTGTTTTGGCCATAACGCTGTTGGGCCTACATTTTAAGTCAACTTGTTTACAACTTACATATATCATCTTGATATTAACAACTTGAGTTCTCCTACGCATCTTGACATTTTTTGCGGTTGAATTATTGTTACATTACAACCTATTTTTAGGAAGTATGTCACCGGATAAAGGAGACTGAGTCAACAAACGTTCCTTCATCAAACAAAGCCGCAAGGGATCCTTATCTCTTCAACCAACATTGTGGCGAGAATACCTCAACAACTTCAACCAATTTCCTATATTCTAGGCTTGTTTGTTTCTTTGTATTTGAGGTATAAAAGGGAGGAACACATGTATTTTACACACACATTCTCACTAGCTTAAGCTCCCTAGTATACGCTCTTAGTCTTGTATTCAACGGTTAATAAATCACTTGGTCAAGGCAGTTCCCTAAAACCTCCCGGGGTTTTGTGCCGGCGAACAAGTTGTTCAAGGGCTTTCCTAGTTAACAAAATCCTTTGAGTTCATTTCTATAGCATTTCATAATCATTGTACCCAGATTCAACCCTTTTTGTCATCTTTCTTATCACTAGTTTCCTCGTAGAAATTTGACCAAAACAATTTGGCGCCATCCGTGGGACCACTTTGATTATTTATATAGAAATGGCCAACCCATCGTCTGGTAGTCATGGTGAGAGGAACCACCGCTTCCTAGTTCGTATCTCGGGCAATCCATCTTCAAATCCGGAAGCTACCAATATGGAGTTAATGTCTAACATGGTCACGATATTGAAAAAGTGATCGACCGGTTGGATGCTCAAGAGCATACGAACACTATGATACTCAATGCCATTGATTCCATGCGTAAAGGAAAGCAACCGAAACTCAAACATCTACTCCATTTTCACCTTTGCATCCTAGATCTTTGTTTGGTGCAGTACAGGACCAAGCCATGTTGGAGATATCCCTATGTCTAGTACCTTACCAAAGTACAATCATGACGTCAATTCCAACCTCGCGGCCACGGTTCAACTTTACAACTAGCCAACTGTGTTGACGTCTTGCTATACCTATGCCGCACCTCGATGGGGCAAACAGGAGTTTCTATAATACTTTTGATACTTCGCATCCCAATTTAATAACAATTCTCTTTTGCGAGAGTCAACTTATTAGGGAAATGCAAACCATAAAAGAATTGCTTCGAGGTGTGCCGGAGTCAACTTTCCTCACCACCAAATTTCCCCAACTTGCTACAACGAATCCCGTTTTGTTCCACCATAGCTAATGTGGAAATCCCAAAGAAATTTTCAGTCCCTCATATGAAGAAGTATGATGGAAGTCGATCCAGTGAGAACATGTGTTCTTTGTATCAAGAATCAATGGACATTATAAGTATCCCCCTGTTTTTAAAGAAGCATGTTTTGCGGGGGCTTTGGCTCAACTCTATCGGGACCAGCTTTAAAATGGCTAACGGGACTTCCTCTTAACTCTATTTCTTCCTATGCTCAACTTGTCGGCATGTTCACTAATCAATTTTCATGCAACGGGCGTTCGACAAGTTGACCGGCGACCTTACGTGTGTGACCTAATGAGAGTCTTAAGGAATATTTGCACGGGTTTAATAAAGAAGCGGTGACCATACCCAATCTGGATATGTCCACGGCTGAAGCATTCCGTATTGGCACGAGAAAGAACTCTCCATTTTATAATGAGTGGTGATGACACCGCCAAACAACTTGAAGAAATAAGGACCGAGCTTTACGATTCATCGATTGGAGGAGGACAGTCTAGCAATGGAAAAGTCAATTGGAAGGACCCCTCTATTTGAGCCATCGGACGAAAATCAGACTCCCACCATTATAAGTCTAGCGGGGCAAACCCCTGTTAAATCGAATCTTCTAAAGTTCATTTTGTAGATGATGATCAAGATGGAGATGATAATGACTACCCTAGAATTTCGACTATTGCTTTTACGTGGATATTGCAGGAATCCTTTGCGCCATGGAGAATCTTGGAGATAGAGCAAGATGGCCTAAGAAAATGACAAGCCCACAACTTGGAAGGATAAGTCCAAGTGGTGTGCATTTCATGAGGAATTCGGACATACTACGAAAATTGTTTCGCCTTGAGGAAGGAGATTGCTCATCTATTGTCAAAAGGACTCCTCAAGGATCTTGGGTAAGAAGAGGGTCGAAGTGAATCCAAAGAACGATTACGTGGGCGATCCGGACAGAAAGTTATACCTCCTCCACCACCAAGGTAGTAAATGTTATTTCGGTGGATCCCATATTTGTGGTACAACTTATTCGCAGCCAAGCGTCATGCCAAGAGCTCTAAGGAGGATCGGTCGAAGCGCCCTCAAGATGCCGCGACTTCACGGATGGTCAAGTTATCTCCTTTGAAGATGAGGACAAGGATAACACGCGGACCCCCATCATGATGGTCTAGTTGTCCAAGTGCGAGATAGCTAATTGTATGGTCAAGAGAATCCTGATTGATGGTGGTAGCTCGTTAATATAATCTTTACCCATGCTCGCAAGAGATGGGCATTCCTTTATCGAAGTTGTGAGGAATTCATCCGTACTAGTAGGGTTCGGTGGCGAAGTAAAACAGACAGTTGGAGAAATCAAGTTGCCTCTCTATCTGGAAGGTATGAATTCTATGGAAAGATTACGTAATCGAATGTTCTTCTTCGTACAATGTCATTTTAGGTAGGCCGTGGATCCACAACATGAAAGCCGTGCCGTCAACCTATCACCGGTGTGTCAAGTTCCCAACTCCTTGGGGTGTAGCCAAGTTGAAGGGCAATCAACGGCTTTCTAAAGAGTGCTACAAGGTCAATATGAAGGCAAGTTCAATCCCTCGTCTGCGCATAGCAATTAAAGAAAAAGGCCCGGGATGTTATTGAAGCGGTGGAGCACGATACGAAGAGTGTTTCCGTTGATGAATCAAATCCCGAGGCCCAAGTACAAGTTGGACAGATCTTCCAACCGAAGTTGAGGAAGAGCGATGGAATTTTGAAAAGTCGAAATCTTTGTTTTGCATGGAAGCATGAGGATATGACAGGAATAAGCAAGGACGTCATTACTCACAAGTTAAATATTGATCCAACTATTCGTCCGTCCACGAGAAGGAGAAAGTTTGCCCATGAACGCAACCAGATAATAAAGGATGAAGTTGAAAGACTTTTGAGAGCCAAGATGATCAAAGAAGTGCAATATCCAAGATGGTGGCCAATGTTGTAGTGGTAGAGAAGAAGAATGGCAAGTGGCGAGTATGCGTAGACTTCACGGACTGAACAAGGCCTGCCCAAAAGATCCATTTCCTCTTCCTCATATTGATTCTCTAGTCGATGAGACAGTGGACATGATATCTTGACATTCATGGATGCATCCTCGGGATTTCACAAATTCAAATGGAACCCTCGGACCAAGAAGATACGGCCTTTATGACTCCGAAGGTATATATTGTTATATTGCTATGCCATTTGGTCTTAAGAATGCGGGGCAACTTATCAAAGACGGTAAACAAGATGTTCAAAGATCAACTTGGCAAGACGATGGAAGTCTACATAGATGATATGGTAGTCAAGTCCAAGCATATTGAAGATCACGTGGAGCATCTTGGAGGCATTCAACATCTTGAAAGCTTTCAACATGAAGCTCAATCCAAGTGCAACTTCGGTGTTAAAGCGAGGAAGTTCTTGGGCCATATGGTGACTAAGAGAGGAATTGAAGCCGATCTGAACAAATCAAAGCTATTCTCAACTTGGAATCTCCCAAGAATATTAAAGACGTCCAAAGGTTAACCGGTAGTAGCTGCCTTAAATAGATTTATATCTAAATCATCGATAAGTGCGGTTATTCTATGAAGTGTTAAGAAAGAATAAACTATTCCAATGGACTGATCAACATGAGGCGGCCTTCAAACAACTTAAGGAATACTTGATGACGTCTCCCTACTTGCCAAACCGAACGTGGTGAGCGCCTCTACTTGTATTTAGCGTATCGAGAATGCGGTTAGTGCGGTCTTAGTGAAAGAAATTCAAGGTGAACAGATCCCATTATGTAAGTAAGTCTCTACTAGATCTGAAACAAGGTATTCTCATCTTGAAAAGTTAATTTTAGCTTTAACTACGCCGCTACAAAATTGCGTCATTATTTTGAAACACATTCCATTATTGTTAGAACTAATTATCCTATAAGAAGTGTGTTGAGAACTCCGAAATGTCGGAAGATTAGCCAAGTGGTCGGTCAAGTTGAGCACGTATGACATTTCATATGAACCCGAGCTATCAAATCTCAAGCTCTAGCCGATTTCGTAGCGATTTTAGTCCAAGTCAACCCGAGGTAGAACAAGAGGTACAACACTTGAAGGTAAAACAACTCCTAGATTTTGGACACTTTATACAGATGGAGCTTCAAATTCCAAAGGAATTGGCTTGGGAATTGTTCTGAAGTCCCCCCAAGGTGAAATCATACCTCAAGCTGTATCCTGTGAATTCAATGCGACGAATAATGAAGCTGAGTATGAGGCTTTAATCATGGGTTTAACTACTGCTTTAAGTTTAAATATTACTCATATAAATGTATATGTTGATTCTCAATTGCTCGCTAACCATTTCAATGGCAGCTACATGGCGAAGCATTCTAAAATGACTCTATATCTCCAACACGTTAAAGCTTTGGCTTCAAAATTTCAGTCATTCTCTTTGCAACAAGTTCCTAGAGAAGAGAACACGTATGCACCGGCCAACTTGGGTTCAACTTGCAAATCTATGTTGCATACTAATATTCCTATTATTTATGTTAAGTACCCACTATAGACCAAGTGGAAGAAACTCAAGAAGTGACTCGGTCTAATGGGGCACAAGTTACAAGTCCATCTTGGACCCAACCTATAATTGAGTTCCTTCAACTTGGAACTATACCACCTGATGTTAAGAATGCTAGATCCTTTAAAATGCGCATTTCAACTTTTGTTTTAATAGATAATGTCTTGTTCAAGAAATCTTTCGCAGACACTATTTGAGATGTATTGACAATGAACAAGTTGAGCTCGTCTTGAAGGAGATCCATGAGGAACGTGTGGAAATCATTCGGTGGAAAAGCATTGGCATCAAAGGCTCTCAGACCGGTTATTACGGCCAACAATGCGTCAAGATGCCATGAGCTACGTGCAAAATGTGACGCCGCCAAAGGCACGGAACATCTTGCATCAACCTCGTGAACCTCTACATTCTATTGTTTCATCTTGGCCCTTCATGAAATGGGGCATGGATATTGTGGGCAAGTTGCCTAAAGCTCCTGGAGGCAAAGTGTTCATGTTAGCAATGACCGACTATTTCTCAAAATGGATCGAGGCGAGGCCTATGTGCAAGTAAGAGACAAAGAGGTAATTTCATTTTTAAAGAAGAATATTATTAGCGGTTCGGTGTACCATCGAGATCATATGTGATAATGGATCCCAATTCATAAGTAAAAAGACTGGAGATTTTTGTGCTCGTTGGGGCATCAAGTTGATCACATCCACACCATCCATCCTCAAGCTAATGGTCAAGCCGAGTCAAGCAACAAGTTGATTGTCAACAACTTGAAGAAACGCCTAGATCAAAAGAAAGGAAAGTGGGCTGAAGAATTACCACTTGTACTTTGGGCGACAGACAACTACAAAAGGAGCCACAGGTAGAACTCCATATTCTTTGGTGTTTGGAGCGAAGTGTAATTCCATCGAGGTAACAATCCCAACAAGGTATGGCTTGTTAACTCAAGATGAAAATAACCTCTTGTTAACCCAAGATCTAGATACAATTGATGAGATCGGGATTTAGCCAAGATAAGGATGGCAGCCTATCAACAACGGATTGCTAGAGCCTACAACAAGAATGTCGAATAAGAAGGTTCCAGGTTGGTGATTTAGTTTTGAGAAAAGTATTTCAAAATACCGAGAACGAATGCGGTAAATTGGCTCCCAATGGGAGGGACCATATCTCATTGATCTGAAGCCGGCAAAGGTGCATACGGTTGTCAACCCCAAGTGGAGACAGGGTCCCTAGGAGTTGGAATGCCATTCATTTAAAGCTCTATTTTATGTAAGTCAAGTAGTTAACAACTAGACTTGTCGTATGAGTTAATTTATGTCAAGTTCATTTATGTATTTCAATTCTCAATTTTATTGGAAACCCTTACTAACTTAAGCATCGGAGGGTGTTGGCTATGCTAACACCCAACCCTAACATGAATTTGTTTTGCAAGGTATACTAGCGAATAGGCTCAACATGTTAACACGCCGACGGCTCCAACATGTTGAGACCTAAACTGGAGCAGTTGAACATGTTAACACGCCGTGCGGCTCCAACATGTTCAGACTGGGACGAAGAAGTCCAACATGTGAACACGCCATGCGGCTCCAACATGTTGTGACTTTAGCTGGAGAGGATGGAACATGTTGACACGCCAGACGGGCGATACTTGTTCTATCTCTTCAAACGACTTACCTCGATCAAAGGTACATTTTGGTTAAAAGATTTACATCTTTTCTAAAGAGTTAAGGTTTTTACACCTTCGCCGTGCGCACGATTTCACATCTATACAAGATGTGACTATTGGTTGTAACATTAACATGTTACCTATTGCTTAAATCAAAACATTCTTATCTCTAACACAAGGAAATGTTTCTAAGAGAAACCTAGATTACTTCAAAAAGTTCAGCATATTCCCAAGATTAGTGGATGAGTTGGTTAAGCCAACAAATCCTGTCAACCTATGAAAGCATGGAGTACTGACCAACCTAGTACCCCCAAATAGATTGTTTAAGCTCTTATGAGTTTACATGACTAAATGAATAAAAATTGTTTGTGTTACTCTCCAAACCTCCTAAAAACATTCAAATTTTCCCAACATTTTGGCTCGCCGCGGAGTTACTTCGCCTCTTTCTCTTGATTACCACCTTCAACTTGGGTTCCTACTATGCTACTCAGCACTTTATTGGCATCATCAACCAATTCTTCCAGGGCTGGTGAATTCACCTCTTCTGCATCTACCGACTCGCCAATAAAATCCTCCAAAGTTCTTTTTTCCTCTTCCAAGTCCCAATTCCCAGCTTGTCCATTCTTGTACAAAGATTTTGGTAATAAGCAAAACCAGAGGAAATTTCCTCTACCTTGAGACCTCCACTTTGAGACTACGCCAGCCTCTTGGCTTAGGCGTCTTTCCTAACAAAGAAAAATCTGTTCCTCCACCCCGTCGGCGGGTCGTTGTTAGAAATCAAAATGGGGTCACCACCGCTCTTGACTCTAAAACAATATCTTCCCGCACCGAATCCTCGATCTCGGTATAAGCGAACTCCTCTAGGTCTACATTCAAACCTATCTCATCCCTTAACCTAACTAGGGTTTGAAGACACCTCCAACCCGAGGCATAAGTTGGGCATAGTTCAATTTCGCGAAGCAAAAACCTAGTAATCGGGACAGGGAAAGGGAATTTAAGGCCAATGGTGAAGGGGTATTCAGGAAAACACACCCACTCGTGAGAGTAACACTCGGAAGTTAAGGAGGGATGGGTAAAGAAGATGGTTTCAGGAGGCAGTGCGTGGTTTTTCTTGACAACTTCCAGATCCGCGTCGGAAATCGAACATTTTTCTTTCTCAGGCTCCTTTAACGGGTTTTGGGTTGAGAAACCCTCCAGTAGACCATCGTCACTTTCGATTATACATAGCCTCTTTTTCCCCATTTTTGCAACTTGAGAAATATAGCAACAAGAAATTGAGAAGAGTACGAGGAACTCACCGAATTGCTACTCGTTTTCCTTCTCCACACGATCTTCTTTGATATCTTTTCGGAAGAAAACCTTTTTTGTTAACAACTCTGTGAGAGGAAGAGTTGGAGAATGTTCTGGTTTGTTCAAAGAGAGAAGTTGTGAGCAGTTGTATATTTGAAAACGCAAGAGTAACCTTTTTGCCTTGGGAAGTCTCAAAACCGTCCCATCAGTACCTTTAGCATTGATAACCGCCGTACGTTGTCAGTTACTTTTTTGGCAAACTTTTTAAATTATTTGTCTCTTTATATTCTTTTGAAAAAATTTGAAAAGTTTGGGGGCAATTGTTGGGCCTACATTTTAAGTCAACTTGTTTACAACTTACATATATCATCTTGATATTAACAACTTGAGTTCTCCTACGCATCTTGACATTTTTTGCGGGTTGAATTATTGTTACATTACAACCTATTTTTAGGAAGTATGTCACCGATAAAGGAGACGAGTCAACAAACGTTCCTTCATCAAACAAAGCCAGAAGGGATCCTTATCTCTTCAACCAACATTGTGGCGAGAATACCTCAACAACTTCAACCAATTTCCTATATTCTAGGCTTGTTTGTTTCTTTGTATTTGAGGTATAAAAAGGGAGGAACACATGTATTTTACACACACATTCTCACTAGCTTAAGCTCCCTAGTATACGCTCTTAGTCTTGTATTCAACCTGGTTAATAAATCACTTGGTCAAGGCAGGTTCCCTAAAACCTCCCGGGGTTTTGCTTGCGAACAAGTTGTTCAAGGGCTTTCCTAGTTAACAAAATCCTTTGAGTTCATTTCTATAGCATTTCATAATCATTGTACCCAGATTCAACCCTTTTTGTCATCTTTCTTATCACTAGTTTCCCTCGTAGAAATTTGACCAAAACAAACGCAAGGTTAAAATGCAGCTTATTTCTTAATTTAACGTTTTAATGCTGCGGTTGAAAAAGCTACGTATTCAAAACGCAGCTGCGTTTTAAAACGCTGAAATTTCTAGTTTTTCCTCAAAACGCGGATTTAAAACGTAGTAGGGAATAAAATCCGCATTTCGACATAATATTTCAAACAAATTTATAAAGAAAAAAGCCGCATTTTAAATAATCTGCGTTTTAGAAATACTGCGTTTTCAAAACATTGTGTTTTGAAAATGCTATACCAAACGAACTCTAAGTACTAACTATATATTCTATCCGTTCCAAACAAAGAATCTACTATTATATTTTGGAATGTTTCATTCAAAGAGTATACTTTCAAAAATTATGATTACAATGTCGATAACCTTTTATCTTTATCCACCAATTGTGTTATAAGCATATGATTGTACTTAAGTATTTTTGTAATTATAACCAACTCTAATGACACTAATATATCTCTTAATTATTTTAACTTTTCAAGTGTTACTCTTTGAGTGGCTTCACTGTCTAGATTTTTCAGTTTGAGTCTTCATATGAGAACTAGTTATAGAACCCGTGCTCTACACGAGTGCAATTTAACGTTGAGATTAATTGATATATTTTAGGAGTACTTTTATAAAAATAAAATTATAATTAATATAGGCATTTGTTGACTTAATGCTTTTTAAAAAGTTAGATTTTGTCAATATACGCAAATTGATGATCATTTTTAGTATAATACTTTCATTTTAGAATAAATATTTGTTATCGATTTGTATATGGGTATGAGTAAATCGTTATTTCTATATTTTTTTTATTCCTAAAGTATCTTTCAATAATATCAAATTGTTGAATTATTTTTCATCTCGCCCTTAATAAAGATATTTTAGACATATACTTGAAAATTTTTACAAAATAGAAAATAAAATATTTACATTGTTATATATGCAGGATTTATAGTCTAGATTTCAATTAACATTTATGGAAATAGAAATTGGTTAGTTTATATTATAAACATAACCAAGAGAAAAAGTGATATACATCATTTAATCAAAACCAAATTTTCAAGGGAAAATCAATAAAATGAAAAAAATCAAGAGCAGAAATAAAACAAAAATTTTAGTATAAATTATGTACCAAAATCAAAATAGAAATCGATACGTAAAACCATAAATCAAGAGCAATATCAACCCCAAAAACATCGCCTAACCAAAACAAAAATACCAAAAAGTGAAAGATCGAGAAAAAAAAACAATAAAGATGTGCAAAATAAAAAGAAAAAATTTTAATATTGAAATTGAACAATTCAACTACAACGAAACTCAAAAACATAAATCAGATCCAAATTTAAAATGGAAGCTAAAATCAAATATCATGAGCTATATAAGTAAAGCGAATCCAATACATCATGATCCGGAGGAGAGAGAGAAACCATCATTCTTTCAGACAAATGATGTTTCACCTTACTTATTGTCTACAAAAAGAAAAATTATCTTGCAACCGAACGAAGGGAGTGATGGGCACATGCTTTATAAGTTTTATAATACCAATGAAGATATCTCAAAAAATTGAAGGTCAAACCGTTTGAAATATAGAGTGGTAGGAACTATTGTGAGAAATAATTAATTTCATTACAAATATGTGGGAGTTACAAATAATGGAGCACTTAATGAAAAAGTAATTAGCAAGAAGGGAGTTACAAATCTCTCTCTCTCTCTCTCTCTCTCTATATATATATATATATATATATATATATATATATTAGAAACCCAACTTACTGATTTTAGAGAGAAAATGAAATTAAATATGGTGGTTACGATGTAGATATAACTATGGTTTATTTGAAATGAATTTCTTTTAAAAAATAATTAAATGTGTTTTTTAGAAGAATTAAATGTGTTATTAATCACTTAAAAAAAATGTAATGAGCGAGTATTGTCATAGAGTAATAGTAATAGCTAATATTAATACTTATAAAATTAATATTATTGAATATATAATAGTAATACCTAATACTATTAATAGCTATTAATAATACTTATAAGATTAATATTATTGAATATCTAATAGTAATACCTAATACTATTATGTCGTAGTTATATACTACCTAATAATAATACATATAAGATTAATATTATTAAATATCTAATAAGGTATAAATATTATATGTTAAACCTATTATTATTAGGTATAGTTATTAGCTAAGGATATACTATTAGTAATAATAATAGGGATTACCCTCAGTAATAATTTTAGTAGAGATTATTACTCTCATATCATAACTATTATACTATTAGTAATTATAAAAGGGATTATAACTCTCGTATCATAGCTATTATACTATTAGTAATTATAATAGATATTATTACTTTGATATCATAAATATTATACTACTCCATTAGTAATTATAATAGAGATTTTTTTTTTTTGATACCAAAATGAAGATGATTTATATATAGCTACACGAAAAGGCAAGTATTTGAATGAATCTGGATATCTTTTAAGTAGCTAATATCGGTTATAAAACCTCTTCATGTGAGAATCTTCTTCCCCATGATATATGTAGCATTTTAAATAAATACATAAAATATAAATTGTTGAGTTGGTCTATGGTGCATGTTTTATATCAAAAGGGTGTGGGTTCAAATTTCACTAAGAACATTGTTTTATTTTCTAGCTTTTCATTTCCTTGCCAATAGCTAAAGTTCCTCTACTAATGTATTTGAAGAATGGTATATACCACAATATCATATCTATAGTACTTAGCTAAGACTATTAACTAATGGTACCCTCCCTAAAATTTCAAAAGTCAATTCTAGCTTTTCATTTCCTTGCCAATAGCTAAAGTTCCTCTACTAATGTATTTGAAGAATGGTATATAGCACAATATCATATCTATAGTACTTAGCTAAGACTATTAGCTAATGGTACCCTCCCCTAAAATTTCAAAAGTCAAGCCATGAGAATGTATCTTTAACCAAAGGGGATAAGGTGTCACATCCTTAAACATCCTCACTAACTTTAAATATATATATATATATATATATATATATATATATATATATATTTGTTCCTTAGGACTCATGTAGTCCCAACGTAGATGTAGTTTCTGATTAGCCCTATGTATGAGATAAATACGTTGAAGTATTATTAAAAAAATTAAATAAATAAATAGAAAATAATTAAGCATTTCATACAAAAGAGTGTGGGTTCAAATCTCACTAACATAATTGTTTTATTTTCTAGCTTTTCATTTCCTTGCCAATAGCTAAAGTTCCTCTACTAATGTATTTGAAGAATGGTATATACCACAATATCATATTTATAGTACTTAGCTAAGACTCTTAGCTAATGGTACCCTTCCTAAAATTTCAAAAGTCAAGCTATAAGAATGTATCTTTAACCAAAGGGGGTGAGGTGTCATATCCTTAGACATCCTCACCAACTTTAAATATATATATATATATATATATATATATAGATTTGTTCCTTAGGACTCATGTAGTCCCAAGGTAGATGTAGTTTCTGATTAGCCCTATGTATGAGATAAATTAGTTGAAGTATTATTAAAAAAATTAAATAAATAAATAGAAAATAATTAAGCATTTCATTTGACTTGGCACTGCATAAGTAAATCAAAGGCCTCTTGAAGTGACCCATACAAAACCATTCCCTTGCAAAATTTGATGAGAAGTTGTGTGTGAGAGAGAGACTTTTCTCTTGTGAAACATGTTTATTTTAAAAATAATGTTACGGGTACCTAAAAAATATCAAATTTTTTGCACTAAATGATGTGTTACTTGATGTGACAACTGATGTAATAAAAAAACAAAATTAAAATTAATACATCACATCAACTGTTACATCAAATAACACATTATTTAGTATAAAAAATTTAATACCCTTTAAATACTCGTAGCATTACTCTTATTTTAATTAACCCAATGCTTGAACTTTGAACTAAGGTTGTCTGGATTTAAGTAGGGAATGCTATTAACAGTACTCCGTGGTGGCTCTTCAGAGATTATTTATTGTATTTATATCATACTTCCTATAAAATATTGCAGTTGAAAATGTGAGGTGTTACTTCCTCCGTTTCAAACAAAAAATTTGCTATATTATTTTGTAATGTTTCACTTAAAGAGTCTATTTTTAAAAAATTATACTTACAATTTTTGTAATCTTTTATTTTTAACCTCAACTTGTATTGTAAGCATCTTAGTTGGGCTTAAATATTTTTGTAATTATGATTAACTTCAATAACACTAATATATTCTTTAATAATTAAATTTTTTAAATATAGAGTCTTTGGGTGAAATAAAGAGAGTAATAGTTAAGTCTACTAGCAACTCTCTTTAACAATGATGAAATACACAAAATGAGTGATTATTGATTAGGAAATCCACATTCAAAGGTATATATTAAAAGTAGTCCTTAAACCCTAAAAGTTCTCATCCAATCATTTCATTTGTTTACTTTCATTTCCTAGTAAATCTTTTTCTTTCTTTGAAATATTCCCTTGTAACGACCCGAGCCCGAAATCCAGTCCGTTACGCATAGCCCACGCACTGGTCTACTAAGCATCTCGGTCAACTGGCCCACCACAAGCCACCAAAAATTATATGGATAGGTTGGCAGTGGTAGTAGGTGGCCACTTATAAAGCACACACAAGTCCCACATCTACCTGATGTGCAAGTCCTACATCGTCCAGGGTACCGATCATTTGGGTCTCCTTTGGGTCTTAATGAAGACGTCAAGGATTCAAGTGGGGAAGATTGTGATATCCCACATCAGGAAGATGTGGGACTTGTGTGTGCCTTATAAGTGGCCACTCACTACCACTAGACACCAACCTATTCATGGACTTTTGGGTGTCTTGTGGTGGGCCAGTTGACCCAGGTGCTTAGTGAGCCAGTGCGTGAGCTACGGACCGGGCTTCAGGCTCGGTCTATGAATAGGTTGGTGTCCAGTGGTAGTGGGTGGCCACTTATAAGGCACATACAAGTTTCACATCTAGGCGATATATGTGTTCCAACACATTTTGGTCGGGATCCGCTCTAATACCATTTATAACGACCCGAAGCCCGGTCAGCCACGGATAGCCTGCGCACTAGCCCACTAAGCACCTGGGTCAACTGGCTCACCACAAGTCACTGGCCCACCACAGAAGCCACACTAGCCCACTAAACACCTTCATGACTAGGTTGATGCCCAGTAATAGGAGGTTGCCACTTATAAAGCGCACAAAAGTTTCACATTTACTTAATGTTAGATATTACATCCGTAAACACACTATACTATGTGGGCCGTGGTGGGATGGCTACGTGGTGCTTACATGCGTGTGGCTCACCATCCTATTTATTTTCGAAAGTGATCTTCCTTTAATTTATATGTCTGAAAAGTCTCCAAATTTCGTTTTTACATGTCAAGTTTCACTTTTATACAAAAAAAGATTCTCCGTAAATTAGAATTTATCGAAACCAAACAAAACTTCCAAATCAAATCACCTAATGAACCACTACATATAATAAGTATTCTTATTTTTATTTTATCTTAAATTTAAATAGTTTTAGAATCATTTAGATCTTTTGGATTTTATGTATCGAGAAATGTTTGTTTTTATTTCCTTGTAGCTTTGTTCTTGTTTAAGAAATGATTGATTTATATGTCATGCATATTGTTCCTTTTCTTTCTTTTGGGTTTTGTAAGAACTAAGAATGTACGGCTCGTTTCAGGGCAGTTGCGCAAAAGGCAGCAGCTCATAACGCCAGAGAGCAGTCGCTCAAGGAGGCCGCACAAAAGCGCGGAGCGCATTCTGCGAAATGGGCACTTGCCGCCGATTTCTACATTTTTACTTTCCTTGTTTGTATGGGTTTAAGGTTAGATTTTGTATCTCACATATAAGTTGTAACTATAAAACGTGTATAAGGTTGTGATATCAATATACGACAGTAGTAAAACCTCAAATGCTCTCTCTTCTTCCAATTCCCAATTGCTTGATCATTGATTATTACTCAATCTATTGTTTGCTCGCTTCCATTGTCACACAACAGATTTATTGTATTTTTCTATAAAAATTCTCAATAATTTAAATACGTTGTTTAATATATTATTTGAAATCCATGTATTAATTAACTCTTAAACTTGTTGTTTTTGTTCTTTGTATTTTCCTTCTTGATTAAGAACTATTGATTAGAGTTTACCTTTTTAAAAGCTTCTTTTATATATATATATATTGTGATACCGTGCTTCGGGCTTTGGGATTTACCATGTGTAGTTGACCGGGCTTCAGGCTCAGTGTAGTTGACCTGATTCTCTACAAGATGAATTTTCAGCTGCAACAATTTGAGCCAAATAGCATAAATGAATTTCAACAACACGTACGGTATAGGTTAGTGCACTTGCGAAAGAAACCTTGGTCAACACGTACGGAATAACTTAGTGCACTTGCAAAACAAACCTAGCTAGCTAACAAGCAAGGACCTGCGGAGTTTGGATTCCGGGAGTATGTTCCGATCGATCTGATTCGTCAAGGCCCTATTTATAGGGATTTACCTGGTATAATCCTTCTAATTAAGTTTAGCTGCGTCTCCTTGAGTCATTAATTGAATAATTAAGAGTACCTACCTAGCTAGGTCTTCAATTCTAGCTTTGCTTCGAGTCTTAATTGAAAATATATATATAGGAGTATATATTTATATCTCCTTCAATTCTCCAGAGGGTTTCTTGATCAGAAAGATAATTTTTGGGGTCAACCCATTGAAGAACAATATACATACGGAGTAATTAATAATAATGTCCAATTTACTCTTTATATGTTGCCACATGCATGCATGTAACATTAATTATGATTAATGATCCTAGCTAATTTTATATATGTACATCAAAAACAAACACTTGATTGTTGATTCCCCATCCTCGATCGGATATCCTGATTTGATTGATCCTGTCTGTCGTCTGCCTCAATTATATGTGAGGTGAGAGGGCAGGTATATATTTTGCTAGTTAGACGCTACCTACTAGTTATAATAATTGGAGTACATTTTTTTTATTTTTATGAAATATAAACAAGTCAGAATATATATATATCCTAATTAATATTAATGAAAACAATAAATCTTAGACAAAAATAATTTTAATTTTGTACATTTTAATAAATTATACTCCTATATATGTATAGAAAAGTCTACTTTTCCTATATTTTTACATATTCACTACGCTTAATTAATTTTACATGGAAAGGATCGATTATCCCATTTAATTAATTAATTAATTAGGATAAGAAACCCATTTCAACTCTTCCACCAAGTTCAATCAATTCGCCCCGTGCGAGCTGAGGGAGGGAAGATATATATATATATATATATATGTTGTTTTGAATTTTTTCCATTAAACCAAACACGGTAAATTACTTTTCAGCCCTTCGATAAGTCATAATTCCATACATCACAAATAATTTGCAGAAAAATTTAGGTTTTGTCCGTAATCATTCATTTTGAAGGATGGAGGGATTGAGTAGAAATTATAAAATCAGTTTATTTCCATATTATAGAGTAAGGATAATATTGTCCCGACAAATTTTTAAACATAAATATGTGGCGGATATGAGATAATTGTAGTGAATATAGACTTTCTCTCTCTATATATATATAATATATATATATATATGTTGAACTAATTAATTAGTTTAATATTAAAATGAGATAATTCATGTAGACTGGCTCTAATAATTCATATAATAGCGGGGCCACGACTACACGGGTATGGGAATGAGAAAAGAGCTGAAAGGACGTCGTCAAAGAAAAAAGCTCATCGATCAGTGGGCTTAGCGTTTCCATTATTACAAAGATTTTCTCTTATAAAAGGCACAGAGTTTCAACTCACTTCTCACTCAAACAAACAAAAGCAAGAGAGAGAGAGAGAGAGAATGGCCGCCAACAAAGATTTCATCTTTGTGTCACTTATGTTACTCTTGCAGTTTTATTCTGGTACCCCTTAATTTCTCTAAACTATATACTTATTACACTCTTTTTTTGTAGTATATATATATATGATTTAAAAGATATTCTTAATTAATGATTTCGTACAATGAAGGTTGTTAGTTTTTGTGATTTGTGTGGAGGTTGTCGGACCATGCACCCATCATAGGCAGTGCTGGCCTGATCAGGTGAAAAATACAAAAGTTGTGTGCAATAGAAGTAGAGAATTCAAGTGAGATATAGATGCAAGAGAAACTATGGCTTCGTTTGCCTTTATAGTGTTTTTTTTTCTTTTTTTTCTTTTTTTTGATCTTTTTCGTTGATTTTTACTCTCTCACACGGCCTTATTATATAGGCATAAAAACCTATGATCTTTTTCGTTGATTTTTACTCTCTCACACGGCCTTATATAGGCATAAAAACCTATGTATACAGTAAAGGCCCAAATGGGCTTAAACGGTAAAAAAAAAAAACTATTGAAACAAGTATTACCGTACATTGGAGTATTACAATCTCTACCAACTAGTAACAAAGGTCAACATAGTCATTGCAATACATTTTCATCTACCCACATTACGGTTTTTATAAAAGAAAATTGTAGACTAATATATTTTAGTGAATTTTCAACCACTTTAGTACCCTATATTTTTTTCAAATCGGCAAAAGGCAATTTTGTACCCTATAAAAGTGTACCGGCCCGAATTTTTACATTCTTATAATTTAGGCATCCACTAGATGACTAGCCGTATCGATCTTATGTATATACAAATTAATTTAAATATTTGTAATTAAATTTTGTTCGTTCTTGGTTAATTGTAGTCTGTACTCTTTAGACTAGTGTAGAGTAACTTTTTTTTTTTTTTTTGATGTTGGGTGAAGGTAAAAGTGAGCTCCAATTGAATTACTACTCAAAGAGTTGCCCAAGAGCTGAAGAGATTGTCAAGCAACAAGTAATCAACTTGTACCATAAACATGGAAACACTGCCATTTCCTGGATTAGAAATCTTTTCCATGATTGTATTGTTCAGGTATATACGTATTGAATTTCTCAAAAAAAATAATAATAATAATAATAATTTCTCAAAAAAAGCTAAAAATTACTACTAATATTTTCTTTTCCAAATTTAGTTTAGCTAACAATATTGTTATGCATTTTTTGATTGATTCTAGTCATGTGATGCTTCTCTATTGTTGGACCCTGTGAACGGGATGGAGTCGGAAAAGTCGAATCCGAGGAACTTTGGTATGAGGAATTTCAAGTATATTAACACAATCAAAGCAGCTCTTGAGGCTGAATGCCCCATGACAGTTTCTTGTGCTGATATTGTTGCTCTCTCTGCTAGAGATGGTGCTGTCATGGTATGCTTACTTTCCCTTCCTCCCTCTTTCTCTTTCTGGAGATTTCTCAATGATATGTTGCATAATCGATCAACATCAACGCATGTTCAAACAGCAGAATACTAGTATTTAGCACTTGTTTACAGTTTTGACCCTCACCCGACTTCTCACACTAGTGACTAATCAAGATTCCATTTTGTGATAGACGAGTAATATATAGATCTTTAAAGTTGTGTCACTTTTTGGTTATATATGTTAAAGTTACGAGGACCTCGAATCGAAATGAAAACTGGGAGAAAGGACAGCAAGAAGAGTTATGCAACAGAAATCGACAGCTCCATCCCTAACCATAACGCTACTATGCCATCCGTTCTTTCGCGATTCAAGTCCATTGGCATCGATGTTGAAGGAACAGTAGCTCTCTTAGGTAAATCAATCATGATTCTAACATATAGTACAACTTTATGACTTATGATCTTTGTGTAGGAACGTACGTAACTCTCTTATTATGTCTCCTTCTCCTTCTGTCCAGGAGCTCATTCTGTAGGCAGAGTTCATTGTCGAAACCTGGTCAGCAGACTCTACCCAACTGTTGACCCGACCTTGAATCCCGAACATGCCGAATACCTCAAGGGACGGTGCCCCAATCCAGTGCCCGACCCGTTGGCAGTTGTATATTCAAGAAATGACCTGGAAACCTCGATGGAGCTTGATAACATGTACTACAAGAACATTTTGGACAACAAAGGACTATTGTTAGTTGATCAAGAACTTGTTTCTGATCCCAGTACTAGTCCATTTGTTCAGAAGATGGCTGCTGATAACGGATACTTCCGTGATCAATTCTCTAGAGCTCTTATCATTTTATCGGAGAATAATCCGATTCTTGGGAATGAAGGAGAGATTAGAAAAGATTGTCGATTTGTTAATCGCAATTAGCGATGTCAAATTGCTCGAAATTAACTGCTTGTTATACATGAAAAACAAAGAAAGATGTATTCTTGCAGTTGTAATGTCGTTAGTGATATAAAACTTGTCGCCTTCATTGATGTCAACCTGGCCAGGCTTGGCCATTTTGCTATCAAATATCAATATACCACTCTTAAAGGTTTTTTTGTTTTTGTTTTCAGATATCCATGCCTCGTCTTCTCTTTCAAACAATCATATTGTCACTCCCTTTATATGTAAATTTTATTTTAAGAATAGGGAGAAATTGCTGGCCGGTCCACTTTTTTAAACTTTTTTTCTTTCCGGTATACCCTTTTTTTTAACCGCTAAAAGGCATTTTAAAAATTTTCTTCCTAAAATACCCTCAACAACATCGTTGCTTCAGATTTGAGATTCAAATTTATGTATAAATGATTTCATGTTGTTAATATAATCTTTCCTCATGTTTGGGTATCAATTTTCATGCATAAAACACGAATTTGATCAAATTCAAATTTTTTGAGTTCATCCCGTTTTTCTTTGTTCTTGAGCTGTTTTGGCCACTTAAATCTCTGTTTTAAGCTTCGAATTTGTTTAAAATCAATCTCATATTATTATCCTAACTTAGTATTATATTTGTGCACAATTTTTCTACCAAAAAAATACTATTTTTGAGCTTCAAATCAAGCTTGACAGTGTACTGTCCGAAAACAGAGGAAGATGTTCTTGGACTGATTTAATTCGCCAATCGCAGTATGCTGAGCAACGCTGCGATGATCGCGATGCACCAATTATTGCATCGCGATTCTCCAATTTGCAAAAGTGGTGCATCGCGATACAAAAGTGGTGCATCGCGATGCCAAAGTAGTGCATCGCGATACCTTGGTTGCTCATCACGATGCTTTGGTTCCCTAAAGCGCGTTGCGATGATCGCGATGCACCAATTGTTGCATCGCGATGCCTTGGTTGCTCATCACGATGCTTTGGTTCCCTAAAGCGCGCTGCGATGATCGCGATGCACCAATTGTTGCATCGCGATGTCCCAATTTGGTGCATCGCGATGCAAAAGTGGTGCATCGCGATGCCAAATTGGTGCATTGCGATGCCAAAGTAGTGCATCGCGATGTCTTGGGTTACTGAAGCGCGCGTATTTTTCTTTCATTAATCGCATAATCGTCTTTTCGCCCCAAAATATCTTTTTCGATTTTTAAAAAAGATGAGTAGACTGGAACAATTACAAATGTTTAAAAATAGACCGGCCTGTAATTCACCTTTAAGTATAGCTAGAAACATAAGCCCAAGACCAAGCCCAGGCAATATCCACTTAGCTCTACATACAGGCCCTCTGAAATTAGTTAGCCCAAGTACAAACCCAAACACGATGCCTACTCAATTAGTATATTGCTCTAATGTCGGACCATAATGCTGCTTAAAATACTCATTAAACATATTTCTTCCGTTCCAGGTAATTAGTTCACTTTTCTTTTTAAAAAGTCGACATATGACTAAATTAAATTAAAATTTTAGGTACTTTATAAGAAATAAAAATTTTATTAATTAAAAATTACCTTAAGAATACTATAGATTACAACTTCATAACTTTGTAAAAACAACTAAATTTATGATCAAACTTTAACTAAGTTGACAAAAAAAAAAAAAGTTTACTTTTTACCTGAAACGAAGGGAAGGGAAGGGAGTATATCATTAGTCAACCCCAATCCCTCTACAACTCATTTTCTTCTAGTGATCAAAACAAAATGGTGCGTTTGTGTGAGAAGGACTACTTTTCTCTGATCACCAAACAAGTAGTTTATTTCAACCTAATAGTTAGTTGAACTTTGAACTAAGGGTTGAAAGATATGATGAAGTCCACCATGATTTGAGTGATAATTGATTAGGAAACCCACATTCAAAGGTTAATAATATTATTTCTTCAAAACCTAAGTTCTCATCTCAATTTTTTTTTTTATTTCCTTCCCCCATTCGATCAATTTTCTTCTAGCTCGATCTCACTCCCTAAAAGCAAACTATGGCCGGTGGTGGGACGGTTGGTTGTATGATGCAAACATACGGTAGCTAATTATAATCTAGCTAGCTCAACATATATCCTAATTCAAACTAATTCTTCCATTTATATAAGTTTGTAAAGACTCTGAATTTCCTTCTTACATGAGTGTTAAGTTTAAAATTTTCGTACTTCATTTTTACAAAAGTTTACTAATTAATTTCATTTTTTACATATCAGGTCTTAGTGTGGTTTCTAATTAACGCCATAGGTGGACTTTACGTGCATTAATGTACATACGCTACTAAAATGCCCCAATCGTCAACAATCATATACTTTTCTTTTCTTTTTTTTTTTTAATCCTCATTTCAAAAAGTGAAATTATAAGAAAATTCTAAGATTAATTAATATCGGATATATATATATAGATAAATCATTTTCTGCCATTTTGTTTGTGGAAACAAACACAAGATTATTGATTACTAAACCTGGCTGGCTGGATCAATTATATATATGGAGTAATTAGATATTAAGAAAGAACCTAAAAATGAAAATGACGTTAGGACTAATGTATTAATTAATTAATGTGTGCATTTAATATATAATTATTGGGACTTAACCATATCATGTGAGTTAATTAATTTCTTTAATTGAAGGGAATATTTTTTGAATTAATATTTGATGCATGGGCAGTGGCTCTAATTTATAGTGGAGGCACACCAGCACCGGCGTGGCATGGGATAAGAGCTGAAATGTCAAAGAAAGAAGCTCAGTGGCTGGGCTAAGCTTCCATTACCAATATTTTCAATTCTCTATATAAAGGAACAACTGGAAAATAGTTTCAACTCACATCACAAACAAGAAAAACAATAAAAAGATAGAGACAAGAAAATTAGAATGGCCGCCAACAAAGATTTCATCTTTGTTTCACTAATGTTGCTCTTGCAGTTTTATTCTGGTACCCCTTCCTTTCTATACCATAATACTCAACCTTTTTTTTAATTTTATTTTTATTGTTGTTGCTGTAATATGTTTCAATGATTTTCTCTAGGATTCTCACTTTGTATATAGTTTTACTCCAAATGTTAATATGCATGCATGGTCATTTTTCCAAAATGAAATACTTCCTCCGTTACACCTAAAGAGTTCACGTTTTAAAAGTTTAATAATTAAGTTTGAGCATAGTCAGAGTTCACGTTTGATAAGTCTAATAATTAAGTTTGAACATAGTCAAGATGTTTATAGCATATGTATAGAAGGGTTTATGGAGATTGTTGGCATATTTTTGTTTAAGTAAACTATTTATGTGAAACATTCCAAAATAGAATAGTAGTAGACTCTTAGCCTGATCGAGTGAGCAATCATGTATGTTACAATAAGTTTCATTGACACATTTCACATTATACTTGTTTTAATTTTCAAAACTCGTTTTTGCCTCGGTTATTACTTTACATGGAAACAACATGTACTTACTTTCGTGTATCACTACTTAGCTAAAATAATCACTAGTTTGTTCACCTACATAATCTCAAGTAGGTTCATCATTCACCCTTCGTTTTTACCATCTCTGATTGTGACTAGTAAATATGAATCATGTAGGAAGAACAACTAAAAGGGACGACATAAGTGATTTAATTGAGACCAAATGAGATTATAAATCTAAACCATACACTTGACCTAATAAAATGATATAATTGTTCTTTTACAAGGATTCTAACTATTAGGAATCCAAATATTCTCTTAATTCTCCATCAAGATTGTGAGTCCTCGAGTTTTAGGAATTTATTATAAAATTTCAGTAATTCATTCATATTCGAATATAAATCTAGCAATAACAAACCTATCAATTAATTCCATGGAATTGATTTTATTTTTGTGTACCAATAGAGACCTTAGAGCAATTCAAAGAAGGGATAAACAAGTAAAACTGAAATATTAAAAATTTTGACTTATCAAATCTGATTATTTTTTTGGGAGAGGGAGCATGTGATTACATTGTTCTTGTTGTTCTAAGTAGAAGTAATTAACATCTTTCTAATATTGAAGGTAATAGTGAGCTCCAGTTGAATTACTACTCGGAGAGTTGCCCAAGAGCTGAAGAGATTGTCAAAGAACAAGTTATCAGCTTGTACCATAAACATGGCAACACTGCAATTTCCTGGATTAGAAATCTTTTCCATGATTGCATTGTTCAGGTATATATTCAATTTCTCAACAGAACAAATTTCTCCAACTTTTAGTTTAGCTAATTAACAATATTGTTATGCTTTTGTTGATCAACGAATTTAGTCATGTGATGCATCTCTATTGTTGGAGGCCGTGAACGGCATAGAGTCAGAAAAGTCAAATCAGAGGAACTTTGGCATGAGGAATTTCAAGTATATTAATACAATCAAAGAAGCTCTTGAGGCTGAATGCCCTATGACTGTTTCTTGCGCTGATATTGTTGCTCTCTCTGCTAGAGATGGTGCTGTCATGGTATGCTTTCTTTCCCTCCTTCCCTTCCTCTCTTTTTCTTGAAATTCTTCGTGACATGAGCATAATCGAACACATCATCGGAATATTAGTATTTAGCGCGCGCGCTATTATACTGTTTCGACTAATTGCACCTGACATGTCACAGTAGCTGACATATCAACATCATATTTCATGTTAGATTTGTAATAGATCTTAAGCAGCATGGAGAAACTAATTAGATAGAAACTCCCATCATGTCAATTCCATTGGAATCTCTCTCTCAGCTTATCGTTCGTCTATATTTGTTTACCAAACAGTTAGGAGGACCTCAAATCGAAATGAAAACTGGGAGAAAGGACAGCAAGCAGAGTCATGCAGCAGAAATCGATAGCTCCATCCCTAACCATAACGATACTATGGAATTTGTTCTTTCGCGTTTCCAATCCATTGGCATCGATGTTGAAGGAACAGTAGCTCTCTTAGGTAAATCATAAATCAATCATGATTCGAACATATACTACAACTTTGTGTAGGAATGTAATTCACTTATTATGTCTTCTTCTGTCCAGGTGCTCATTCTGTAGGCAGAGTTCATTGTCGAAATATAGTCAATAGACTCTACCCAAATGTTGACCCAACCTTGGACCCGGAACATGCTGAATACCTCAAGGGCCGGTGTCCAGATCCAGAGCCCAACCCGTTGGCAGTGGAATATGCAAGGAATGACCTGGAAACCCCAATGGTGCTAGATAACATGTACTACAAGAACATTTTGAACCACAAAGGACTATTGTTAGTTGATCAAGAACTTGTTTCTGATCCTAGTACTAGTCCCTTTGTTGAGAAGATGGCTGCTGATAATGGATACTTCCTTGATCAATTCTCTAGGGCTCTTATCATCTTATCGGAGAATAATCCGATTCTTGGGGAGGAAGGAGATATTAGAAAAGACTGTCGCTTTGTTAATAGCAATTAGCGATATTGCATGTCTAAGTGCTCGAAATTAACAGCTTGTTTTACATGAAAAACAAAGAAAGATGGATGTATTCTTGCAGTTGTAATGTCGTTAGTGATATAAAACTTGTAACCTTAATCCATTGATCTCTTTAATTTCCTTAGTTTTAGTTATTTTCTTACTAACGAGTCACATGCATCAATTATGCTTATTGAACTAGCTATAATCAGAATCGGTGTGTTATTCCTCTTGATTATGGAATGGAAACACGCACTTTTTTTTACTTTTTTTTTTTTTCTATTTTTGGCTAAAACAGATCTCTATTGGAACGTTCCTAAGAGTAATTTTTCTTTTCTAGAGATGGATTGAGTAGAAATGTGATGTACAAAGTCCATAACATACTCCAATGAGTATAGTAGAACGGATTGAAATAATACAGAATCTGCCATTCAATTCACAAAATTATTCTGGGGTACATACATATTCTCATGCTATGTACATTTTTTTACTAAGAAAGTCTTCAGACATTTTCCTGGAACACAAACCTTGTCTTGAGGGCCCAAAGTGTACAATCGCTCTATTTTGATCTGGGGACCAATGTCCTTTTGAATAACTAAAAAAAGCCCTCTAGCCCAGGAAAGCTATGTCACATATGTGTATGTATGGCCCAAAAAGTATCTTGCTTGAAAAAATTGTCAATGTATTTTAGCCAAAAAAACAATTATTCCTACCTCCGTAGAGTGATTGGAAGCAGCTCCAAAGCCATATGAAAGGAAGCGCAAAACTATTTGATCGGCTGCTAGATGAAATGGAAAGGACTACTACATCAAAATTAATTAGAGAGCAGCGAGGTGCCCAAACAATAATGGCGCGCACGAACCAAAAGACTCGAAAACCTACTGCATGGAAATTTGTCCACAAGGCTCGTACTGAAGCCCAAAAGGCTAGAAATGACTTTTTCTAAAAACAACGGAAATTTTAACAAGACAAAGATGGAACTTTTAAGAATCAGTGATGAACATCTCCGTTCCGTTGTGGTTTAGGCTTCAATTAAATGCTCGTACCACGTATAAGCAAAACAAGGAGCCATTTTCATATTAACTCATTCCGGGGTAATGAGATTGTGTCTGCTAGTGCTAGTTCACAACTCGATCTTGGTACCCGTCCATAACCAAAAAATTAAGAAAAATTATGAAATTTTCCCAATAAATTTTTTTATCTTCTACTTTTTATTTAGATCTCTGAAAATATTTCACGAACCAAAGAAAGGACACCATCACTCCAGCCAGGAGTATAAATAAACTCTTGGAAAAGTGATAAAGGAGATAACAGAATGAAATTGCACTCAAAGCTACCAAACAAACATGTGGACTTACTTGCACCCACCAATATATTGGGTGGAAGCTAGAAGAAAGAAAAACCAACCAGATACATTAAAATCATTACAAACACTCTTTCTCTCTGTTACTACATAACTCACATTTGGCCACCACAAATTATTATTTTTGGCAAAAATTTAGAAAATACCACCTTATTATTTTTTATCGTAATTTTGTCATGAATATATCACGACAATTGAATCAAAATATATATACAAACAATAAAACTAACCTTGTATGCAAATATGCAATGCAAACACGACCCATTCTTTTGGATAAAATTTGTAAGTTGGAAAAAATTCTCAAGTCGTACAAGCAACTTATTTGTTGTGCTCGATCGGGTTTCATGATCTTGTATGGTTCATTGCGTGTAAGTAAATTGTTGTCAATTGTCTCATGTGAAACCTTCTCTTCATTCATAACATGTTAATTCAAATTTTATCTTTTTATATATATGTATTTCTGCTTGAAGACGACGAGGTCTAACCATTGACATATAATACTAAATTTTTTTAATTAAAAATTGAGAAATTAACGTAAGGCTTATAAGACAGTTGTTGTGGTACGTACGGTATAATGGTAAAATGATTTACATTTTGATAGTCAAGTTGTATCCATTCAAGAATATATATATGTTATTTGGATGGATTCCATCACTTTGCTAAAGTCCGTCTTATTTCGCAATACAATACTGAAAATTGGGAGAAAATCTCTGATCCAAACTTTTTAATGAAAAATTTCGCAATTTGTCGTCGATCGATCGTCAACATGTTAAACGATTAGTTATCCAAGGGTCAGAACCACATTTGGAAAAATGGGGTCACTTTGGTTTTGAAAAAATATGCATTTAACTACTTTGAATTTGTCATTTATAAAAATAACTAGAGTATTTTTAGAATTTAAAGAAATTTTGTCCTCCTAGTTTTCTTTTTCTTTTTTGCACTATTTAGTAATTTTGTTCCCCATTGAGATCAATATGAAAAAAACAATTGATTAATATTGCCTTTTTCCCCGATATAAATTTATGTATCCTTAAAATGATTTATTATTTCTATTCCAAGGTTTAATTCTGATCACGCAAAAAAGTGTTCTGGTTATCTAGTCAAGTTCCCGTATGCAGCTAGTTTATCGGTAGGATGCCCCGACTCTCTATAGGCACAAGTGTTAATGGAACTTGTCCTCCGGTAGATACCTGAGAAGAAGGGAAAGCACCGTTAAAGAGCTGGACGCGGTCCAGCTAAAGCCCTCCGGTGAGAGAATTAGTATTCAGATAAAAAGTTATGGTCTCCAGTGAGGATTCAGGCTATGCTCTAGGAGTAAATCCTCTGAATATTTTGGAGACTTGGTAATTGTATGTGTTTAAATAAACTTAGATCATAAATGAATGCAATTACCTTGTATTTATACTGGAAGAATGTTACCTTGAGACAGGTGGGCCTGCCAGATGCCAACCTGGGATAGGTAGCCACACATCTATTTATGGTAGCCGCTATTTGCATTGATAAGCCTTTAATGGAAAGTGACCAGCATTGATGTAGAAGATAAACCTCCTCTGGGAGCTGTGTAGATCTTCTAGAAGTAGTTTTACTTAGGAAAGAAGTCACTGGTTCATCCAATAAGAAACTTGGTGGTGGCCCCAGAATGACGTAATAGCAGGTTGGCTTTAAATACGGCAACTTTCGTTGACTATCTTCAACTCCCCAAGGTGGAGACCTCGGGATCTTAGCTCGCAGCTCGGGTCTAGACTTCGCGGGCTCTCAGGCCCGGTGTGGATGGCGAACTGTTAGCTGTACCGAGCTCCGCGGGGAGACTGGGATAGGATGAGGGAAAGACGTGCTCGGGGTCCGAGTTGTTGGCGAAGACCGGGCTCTAGGTGAGCTGTCCTCCATGTTCCAGATTAGCATGGCCACGTCTTTCGCTTAATGTCACGTGGAGGCAAGATATTTTGGTATCTTCAAGTTCCATACTAGTTTTGATATTCTGACATTCATAAGTTTAATTTTTAGATTGTATAAATTTTGCTCCGCTCACCAATCAAACAAACATTTTGGATTAGAAAATTCCTGAAAAATATGTTTGTTCTTCTACCAAAATCAACAAGGAGTTATTTTCAGATATGTCCGCCCCTCCGGTGTGAGAATTAGCACTGTTTATCAGTGAGAGAATAATGCTAATTGAGAAAGTCAAAAGTGTATAGTTACGTGTACCTTGTACTGTCTCTGATACTATTATTTATAAAAGAGTAGTGTTGCCCTAGATAATTTTGAGCTGTAATAGATGCGGTCAGATCCCGCAATTAACGGGTCAAAGTAACGTGTCTATTCTGGACTTGTTAGTAAATCGGACATAGTTCCGTAATCTTAATCTATTTGGAGATAGTCACATAATGTACTTGCAAGATAATTTCATGCTCGAAAATAATTCAGTAATATATGCAGTGTACTGTTGACGCCGATAGGCCCGCCCCTAGGAGGCTCGCCACAAGTGAGGAGGCCCCTAGAGGTTGCCCAATTGAGGCTCGAGTTGAAACAGAGAATACGTGAAGGAGAGAATAACGTTTTTCTATTTCCTTGCTTTACAAAAGTCACGGTACAAAGAATATATACAAGAAGAGTCTTGTTCTCCAAGAAGTATATTCCTACCATACTATACAAATCCCTATAATTATGATAAGAAAATATTACCCTATCTTATTTAGACTTATCTATACAAGGAAAGGATATGGACAAATAACTCATATCTCAACACCCCCCCCCCCTCAAGTTGGAGAGTGTAGATCACACACGCCCAACTTGCCAATCAAAATCTGAAATTGTCGCCCATCCAAAGCTTTTGTGAGAACATCGGCTAATTGAGCAGAAGTGTGAACCTTTCGAGTTGTGATGACACCTGTTTGAACAAAGATCACGCACAAGGTGACATCAACTTCAATATGTTTTGTACGCTCGTGATGAACAGGTTTTGAGCCATGTGCAAAGCGGACTGACTATCACATAGAAGAGTCATAGGAGACTTATGAAAAATACCAAAAGAACCGAGCAAACTACGAAGCCATTTAAGCTCACATGTGGCGTTAGCCATGGAACGATATTTAGCCTCAGCCGATGAACGAGCAATAGTGGTCTGCTTCTTGGTTTTCCAAGAAACCGGAGAATCACCAAGAAATACAAAGTAAGCAAGGGACCGACGAGTGAGAGGGCAACTAGCCCAATCCGAGTCACAATAAGCACGTAGCCGTAGGGTAGAGGATGAGCGTAGAAGAATACCTTGACCGGGATGGCCTTTAAGATACCTTACAACACGCAGCGCATGCCAATGAGCTACTTTAGGGCTGGTCGTAAACTGTGCCAGAATGTGCACACTATAAGAGAGATCTGGACGCGTGATGGTGAGATAAATAAGACGTCCTACAAGACGCCTATAAGCCTCAGGATCCCATAAATCATCATCCGTAGTAAGAGCCAATCGATGATTCTGCTCCATAGGAGTATTAGCTGGACGAGCTCCAAGAAGTCCAGTCTCGAAAAGAATATCGAGCGCATATTTACGCCGAGAGAGAAAATGCCATCCGGATGCGTTGCTACTTCAAGACCCAAAAATATTTAAGACGACCAAGATCCTTCATGTGGAAGCATCTATGAAGATAATCCTTGAAACAACCAATGGCCTTAGGATCATTACCACCAATGACCAATCATCAACATAAACAAGGACATGTATCTCAACAAAGAAGATTTAAATGAGAAAAGAGAATAGTCCGAATAGGATGAATAAACCCATACTCCTTCAAGGCCATTGAAAGCTTTGCAAACCAACACCGAGGTGCCCGACGTAGACCATAAAGTGATTTCTTGAGTTTGCAAACTTTACCGAGGAAGAAGCCGGATGGCCCAAAGGTATCTTCATATAGACATCTTCATGAAGATCGCCATGAAGGAAGGCATTATGAACATCCATCGATGTAGTTCCCATCCACGAACCGCAGAATGGAGAGAAATACTCGAACAGTCACCATCTTGATTGTTGGGGCAAAAGTTTCTTTATAATCAACCCTTCAACCCGACGATTCCCCAAAACCACCAAACGAGCTTTGTAACGTTCAATGGACCCATCCGCATTGTACTTTATTTTATACACCCATTTGTTGCCAATCACTTTCTTGCCAATCGGCATGTCAACTAAATCCCACGTGCCATTTTGGTCAAGAGCCTCAAGCTCTTTGTTCATAGCCTCACACCACCGTGGGGATCTAACAGCTTCCCCATAATTCTTTGGCTCAACACCCGAATCAATAGCGGCGTAAAGCATCTATGTGCAACAGAGAATGTAGTGCAATTAACAAAATGGGACAAAGGATAACGAGTCTGAAGATTTTGACTGGGAAGGTGAACGTGATGGGGGGCTGACTTTAGCATTCAAGACATATTCTGTTGATGAATATCTTATTGATGGCACCTTAGTACGTTGGCCTCGACCCAAAATTGCATCATCTGCAGGTTGGACAACATTTTCAAGAACCTGAGCAACCGGTTGTGCAACCACTTGTTTTGTCAGTTGTTCAGACACATCGGCCAAAGCACCGCCTGGTGCACCCAGCTATTCTCGCCACTTGTTCCGTCAACTGACGGCAACTGCTCGTGGACCCGTTTTGTTACATTAAAAACCTCATCTTCACAAGAGTCCATATCAGTTGCTGGACAAAGAAATATATCCGAGTCCGTGTATACGTCTTCGGAATCAGTTCGCAAGCTAGGAAAAGGAAACTCTTTCTCAACAAATATAAGATCTCGTGAGACAAGGGTCTTATGTTCATCAAGGTCATATACCAACCAACCCTTTTTACTATAAGGATATCCCAGGAAAACACATTTTCTACTACGACTAGCAAACTTATCATTGTCCCTCCTAGAATAGTGCAAATAACACAAAGACCCAAAAATTTTGATATGTTGGTAAGAAGGTGGTTGTCCAAAAGAATTTCATAAGGAGTTTTGCCATGTAATAATTTCAGGGTGTACGATTTATCAAGTAACCAAGCCCAAGACACACTCCCCCAAAACTTGACAGCAATTTAGCTTGAAACATTAAGGCCCGAGACACATTTAAAAGATGACGATGCTTACGCTCAACCCTCCTATTTTGTTGTGACGTGCGAATACAAGTAGTATGATGTTCAATACCATTTTCAAGGAAGAATTTGGTTAAACACATAAACTCCTGGCCATTATCACTCCTGATCTTTTTAACCCACTTATTAAACTGTCGTTCAACCATGGCAAAGAAATTTTTCAAAATCTGGGAAACTTCACTCTTGTGACGAATTAGATAAACCCAAACAGCCCTAGAGCAATCATCCACAATGGTCAAAAAATAAACAGCACCACACATAGCGTGCATCCGATAGTCACCCCGATGTCACAATGAATTAAATCAAAAACTTCAATGTAATTATTATCACTTAACAAAAACTTGTCTCTACTTTGTTTTGCTTGACAAAGAAACCCCACACACATCCTTATTAATGCTACTACGACTAATAAAAGGTAATAAACCAACGACTTTACTTGAAGGATGGCCAAGACGTTGATGCCACAATTGATAACTTCCTGAATCCTTAACACTGCAAGCTTGTGATGATCTTCTCAGATAGTACAGCCCCTCACTTTGTTCACCCGCACCAATCAACATCTTCGAGGCCCGATCCTGTATCACACAATGTTTATCAGAAAAGTGCACTAAAGCATTTGAATCATTAAGCAGCTGAGAAACAGAAAGTAGATTGCAATTAATAGTCGGAGCATAAAGGACATTTTTCAAAACCAATCCTTTTCCAATATCGACGTCGCCTTCTTTCGTGGCCACGATATATTTTCCATTAGGCAAACCTATATGGTTAGCCTCAATATTATGAATACGTTTGAGTAAAGAAATATTCCCTGTCATATGTCGATTAGCCCCGCTATCGACAAGCCATGGGCCATTATTTATTTTACCATTCGATGGTCGGCCAGGAGTCGGTATGCCGCCGGCGTCGATGATCGCACATATGTCTCGCATAATTTCGAAGTGATTCCACTGCTCGGCGTGAATCCCAAAGCCTTAGCCTGTTCTGCAGCATCGAACTGTGCTGTGTTAGCCTTTGTGCTGAACCTCCTCTAATCTTTTCCCATTGAAGAAGATTGTCCTCCACTTCTCCCTTTGTTGTTCTTCATACGCTGATCTCCCCACCATTCTGGGTAGCCCACTAGTCGTAACATGATTCCACAAAGATGTCCTTTCTTCTTAGAACAAACAACATTGTTCCCTTCTCTTCTTTCCCCCGAACCATATGAGCCGCCGCTTTGGAGTCGGTTGTGCGGCTAGTTGTCCCCACAACCGTCGCAAAAGAAAGCTAACAGTGCCGGATAATCGCACGCTCACCGCGCGTACTCTTTCCTCCCTTACAACCATGGAGTATGCCTTATTAACATTAGGCAATGGTTCGAGTTCAGATGGAGGACTTCACATTTTCAAACTTTGGTGTTTCTAGCCCCATAACAAATTGATGCACTCGCTCATCCTCACGTCGCTTGGTCAACAAGGCTCCGAGATTGCATCTCAGCAGCCTACACGAACACGCAGCAATGTCTCAAAATCATTGAGATCATCCCACAATTTTTTAATCCGGCCATAATACACAGCCACACTTTCGTCTCTACCTTGTCTACAATTGGCTATATCCACCTTGATTTGTTGAGTTCGTGGTTCATTCCCCACTGAAAATCTTTCCCTCAAATCTTCCCACAAAGTTTTTGCCTCCTCCGTATATGTCACGGTGGATCTCAATGATGGTTCAATGGTATTGAAAATCCATGAAACCACCATTGAGTTGACAGCTTCCATTGGTCGATCTCGTCCTTCCTTTGGCATCTCGATCGTCCCATCAATAAATCCATGCTTCATCTTGGCACGCAATGATCCTTTGAACACGCGAGCCCATTCTTCATAATTATCACCCTTGAGTTGAACGTGGGTGATAATCTGCCCCGGGTTATCACTTGTTGACAAGAAATAGGGTGAACGCCTTTCATCTAAGGCTTTCTTCTCACCACTCTTACCTTCGTTTGTCACAACTGGCTCAACCATGCTCTGATACCAAGTTGAAACAGAGAATACGTGAAGGAGAGAATAATGTTTTTCTATTTCCTTGCTTTACAAAAGTCACGGTACAAAGAATATATACAAGAAGAGTCTTGTTCTCCAAGAAGTCTATTCCTACCATACTATACAAATCCCTATAATTATGATAAGAAAATATTACCCTAACTTATTTAGACTTATCTATACAAGGAAAGGATATGGACAAATAACTCATATCTCAACAGCTCGCCTAGTTTAATGTTTGGCCAATTTGGATATTGTCATTTTTATTTTGTATATATTTTTGAGTAGTTCAGTTCCGCTTACCGATCAAATAAACATTTTAGATTAGAAAATTCGTAAAAATTATGTTTGTTCTTCCCTCAAAATCAACGAGGAGTTATTTTCAAATCCATATATATATATATATATATATATATATATATATTAAAGTTGGTGAGGAGGCCTACGAGTTTGCCACCTATACCATTTTTGTTAAATCTTCATTTTGGTGAACTTGACTCTTCAAATTCTTATTTATTAGGAGAGGAAGTCATTAGGTAATAATATTACCTAATAATATTACCTATTATAAAGAGTATATATAATAGTGAATAGTAATAGGTGAAGAACTTTAGGTATTGACAAGGAAATCAAAAGCAAATGAAAAGCAAAACAATGTGTAATGAAATTTAAACCCACAACCTTTTATATATGCATACTCACTTTAACCAACTGAACAAATTATATTATATGTATGTTTTTAGAATACTACATATATTATGGTTAAGTGGGGGTCACGAGACTCATGTACTATAATATTCACTTATTTTGATTATTATTTCAGTGTATAAAAAATAAACTATTTTGTAAATATAGTATCCAACTAAACTTTTTCTAATCATTGAATGATCTTCAAAAATAATTTTATAAAATATAATTATATTCAATCCTTAAACAATTCACATTTGTTCAGAAAAAAATATCTTTCTTTAATAAATTCTAAAGTAAATATTTTATTTTTAATTTTTAAAAAATTCTTCAAATATATGTCCAAAATATCTTTATTAAGTGCAAGATGAAAATAAAAAGAAAAAAACAAAGCAAAGCAAAGGAAAAGCAACCCAACAAAAATGTATAAAATGAAAATACATATATTGATCACTAATAAAAAAAACTTATTTTGAAACAAAGATACTATACTAAACGTTCACGCCTATATCGAATAATAATAATTTTATATAAAATTATTTATAAAATATATTAATTAAGCACAAAAATTAAATTATATTCGTGCAAACACAGATTCTATGACTAGTATGTCCAGTAACTGAGAACTCGAAAAAGTAAATATGTTGTCTCCAAAGTCCACTCTCTAACGTGTGCATTTTTATTTCTTTTTCCTTTTTTTTGTTCAAACACCAAATCCATGATGCCAAACAAATTTATAGCTCATTAAAACTTTGACTTTATGAGTATTACATACTTGGTGGAACTTGATTTTTTTTCTTTTCTTTTCATTCCAATAATTAGATTACACTATATATGATATTCCATTATGACATTCTATCTTTTCTCTCTCGGTTTTTGAAGTAATGATAGAGATACAAAATTTTTGTATAAATTTTTTATTCCAATCTAATTAGCAAGTAATTATATGCATCAACTTTACCACCCTTGAGATTTTTCCTATTTTTAATTTTCTTTTTTAGTAGTCATTCTTTGTTATTTGCTTTAGTCAAATTACTCCAGAAAATGTCTTGTAAACATTTTTTGGAGTATTTACCGATCTTTAGAGAAGAGAAGAAAATATTGATCATATAAAGATGAGATCTCCTGCTGTAAATTTCTACAGTAAACTTCTAGATTGAAGGAAAAATAAATAATTAATAGTTTTAGAAAAAAAACTATATTTTTTAAAATTATTACTCCCTCAGTCCCTAAATTATTGTCTTATTTGACCTGATTAAGAAAAAATAATTTACTTAATTATTAATATTGGTATATTGTGTAGTTTCCTTTAATGCTCATGTGCATGTGTTCCATAATTATAGTAGTAAGAAAAAATAAGGGTAAAATAGTAAAGTGTTATCTTAAAAGAAAATTTTGAACCCAGACAATTACTTTAGGACAGACAAAAAAGGAAAGTAAGATAATAATTTAGGTACGGGGGAGTATTTATTATTTTTCTTTTTTTTCTACTGCAAGAATTACAACAGAGGAACTTCTCTCAAGATTTCGTATGATATGGAGTCTAATTTAGGGAGGTTTTTGCATTTGAGATTTTATTACTAGGATAAGAACACCTAATTAATAGAATAAAATTAAATATTTTCCTTCTTTAAAAAAATAATTATTTTCTTAAATACATATACCAAAAGTGTACATTTAGGGCAGTCCGTTGTGTAGCATTGACCATAAAATAATATTAGTGTCTAATTCTACACTTGCATTCAAAAATCAAAATTCATCATTAAATCAAGATTATACTATTAGTTTAAATATCCTTAATTAGTGATTTTAGAAATGGAAACTATTTTAACATACTTTTATTCGATTTAGGAAATGCAGCATTAATGTGGACCATATATGATATTGTAGGAAACCAACTAATTACAAAAATATTCATGCTGTGTTAAAAAAAAATTATATATATATATATATATATATATTCATGCTTGTTTAAAGTGATTTTAGACTCCTTATATGAGATAAAAGGAGTATTCTTTTTTTTTTTCCTTGAAAAAACTAGTGTTTTCTCTGAAAAAGATGACAGGAATATATAATTTTTATACAAATTTTCCATCTCAATCTTTATGTCAAGTATGAAAGAAAAAGGTGATATTAGATGCTAATTTATGTGATATTCAACCAAGTACATGCTTGATAACTAAATTTGAATACAAAAAATTGTATAAACAAAATTAAGTTAAAGTATTAGGAGTACGTACACATTAATTAACTAAATGAAGGATATGAATAAAAATTTAAAACTTAAATACTACTAGTGGTTATTGAGATATTTATTAAAATATTAAACTAACAAAATTTTATTTGATGATCAATATAATGGAGACAAAAGGAGAAATTTTGACTTATATATTTGCTATTTACAAAATATGGAGTAATATTCATGCGCAAATTGGAGTAATTTAAATGGATATAAATTAGACCACTAAATGCCGTTTAACAAGGGTTCATGTTCATGTGCGCTTTCTTGAATTCATTTTCATGAGTTTCTTATTACTCCTTGCTTAAGTACTAAGGAGTCATTTGATAGTCAAGATTAAGGCTAGATAGAATTAATAAACTATATAATTGAATATTTGGTACCCAATAAGCGTCGGGCTAATAGCACATGTTAGCCAAATAAAGTCTTTATTACATCACTAATAATACTAAGAAAGATGGTGGTATTATTAGCACTTTCACTTAAAAAATATATCACTAATATTTTAAATTTTAAAATTACCCCAAATTTATAAGTGAGAACTAATAACAAAAGTGATGATAACACCCAAATTAATAATACTCCCTCCGTCCCTAAATTATTGTCTTCCTTTCCTTTTTCGTTCGTCTCAAAATAATTGTCTTGTTTGAAACTTTCATTTTAAGAACATCACTTTTACTATTTTACCCTTACTTTTTCTTTCTACTTTAATTATGGGTCACGTACACATGGACATTAAAAAAAATAACACACTTTTTCAATACTATTTCAATATTAATAATCAAGTTAATTAAATTTTCTTAATCTATGTACCAAATTAACCCGACAATAATTTAGGAACGGAGGAAGTACTATTTATCCCTACTAGCTACCAAACAAACCCTAAAACTCATGCTTGTTCCTCCATTACTAAGCATTGTTTGTTAGCACTTTCATGCCCATAATTCTCTTCCCATTCATTGATTCACATCTAAACCACTAGAGAACAATATTAGTGTGGGACCCACGTACCTTCAAGTCAGAGCGATCTAAAAGATGTTTTCATTTTTTCAGAAAAAAAAATTATTTTTCTTTCCATCAAGAAAATTTTACCGTTGAGTTCGACACGTGGCACCCAACCGACCCACCTGTCACCCTCAATTTCCTTTGGATTCCTATTCCTTGTTGTTTCCATGCAATGTTTTGCTCTTAAGGCAAAGAATTCTTTCTCTATTTTTCTCTCTCCAAACCCGCTTTCTTTTATCGATATCTATCTATATCCCTACAATCTCGTGATACATTTGCTCTCGTTTGCACACCTTTAGACTAAAGATTTTATTCTCTCAAATGGGGTGTTGTTAAATTTAGCAATGGCGTCATGTCCTGACAATTTTCCCGGCATTCTGTTCGCATTTTTCTTTGTATTACTCTGTTTTTCCGATAATGCCGCGGCCGCTGGGACTGCAGAATTTGACTTTGGGACACTAACTCTTAGTAGTTTGAAGCTTCTGGGTGATGCCCACTTGAGCAACGGAAGCGTGATGCTCACTCGTGACCTCGCTGTTCCCAACTCCGGCGCCGGCAGGGTTCTCTACACAAAACCCATACGATTCCGGCAACCTGGAAGCCAAACACTGACCAGCTTCTCCACATTCTTTTCATTCTCAATTGCCAACCTCAACCCATCATCCATCGGTGGCGGTCTCGCATTTGTCATATCGCCGGATGACGAGACGGTCGGCGACGCCGGCGGTTACCTCGGATTAATGGACGGGAAAGGGTCACCAGACGGCATCGTGGCGATCGAATTCGATACCCTAATGGACGTGGAGTTCAATGACATTAACGGGAACCACGTTGGTTTGGATCTAAACTCAATGATCTCAACGGAAATCGCCGATTTGGATTCAGTCTCCGTTGTTCTCAAAAGCGGCGACCTGGTCAACTCGTGGATCGACTACTCCGGGTCAACTCAGTTACTCAACATATCAGTCTCTTACTCAAATCTTAAACCCAAAGAACCTCTGTTATCAATCCCACTAGATTTGAACCCGTACGTAAACGACTTCATGTTTGTCGGGTTTTCCGGGTCGACCCAAGGGAGTACCGAGGTCCATTCAATTGAATGGTGGAGCTTCAGTTCATCGTTCGAGTCAACCAATTCAAAATCTAGTTCCTTTTTATCACCACCGCCGCCGCCGCCGCCGCCTCCAACGGCTACTTTGATGAACCCAACGGCTAATTTGGTCAACCCACCACCACCATCCATAGCCCCAACCGGGTCAAACATTTCAATTTCTCATAAAGATGGTAAATGTCATAGCCAATTTTGCAAACAAGGTGCAGGGGCGGTGGTGGGGGTTGTGACTGCCGGTGCTTTCTTTTTAGCATTGTGTGCAATTTTTCTGGTATGGGTTTACTCCAAGAAATTCAAACATGTTCAAAAGACTGAATCTTTTACTTCGGATATCATCAAAACGCCCAAAGAATTTAGTTACAAGGAACTCCGGGTAGCTACCAAATCATTTGACCCGACACGGGTGATCGGGAATGGAGCATTTGGGACTGTGTACAAAGGGATCATGGCTGAAACAGGGGATGTTGTGGCTGTTAAGAGGTGTAGTCATAGTGGGCAAGGAAAGGCCGAGTTTTTATCCGAGTTATCGATCATCGGCACACTTAGGCATAGGAATTTGGTAAGGTTACAAGGTTGGTGTCATGAAAAAGGAGAAATTTTATTGGTTTATGATTTGATGCCTAATGGTAGTCTTGATAAGGCATTGTTTGAATCAAGAATGATATTGCCATGGGGTTATAGGAAGAAGATTTTGATGGGGGTTGCCTCTGCATTAGCTTATTTGCATCAAGAATGTGAAAATCAAGTGATACATAGAGATGTGAAGACTAGTAACATTATGTTGGATGAAGGGTTCAATGCTAGATTAGGCGACTTTGGGTTAGCCCGACAAATTGAGCACGATAAGTCTCCGGATGCAACGGTGGCGGCGGGGACAATGGGGTATTTGGCACCGGAATATTTATTGACAGGAAGGGCTAGTGAGAAGACTGATGTGTTTAGCTATGGGGCTGTGGTGCTTGAGGTAGCTAGTGGGAGGAGGCCTATTGAGAAGGAGAATGTTGGGGTGGGGAAAGTTGGGGTAAATAGTAATTTGGTGGAATGGGTTTGGGGTTTGCATAGAGAAGGGAGGTTGTTGGTGGCAGCTGATCCAAGACTTGGTGGGGAATTTGATGAGGGGGAAATGAGGAAGGTTCTGATGGTGGGATTGGCTTGTTCACACCCGGATCCAATGGCCCGACCCACAATGAGGGGGGTGGTGCAAATGTTGGTGGGTGAGGCTGAAGTGCCTATTGTGCCAAGGGCTAAGCCTTCTATGAGTTTTAGCACTTCTCATTTGTTGTTGAATTTGCAGGACAGTGTGTCTGATTTGAATGGGATGATTACCATCTCTACTTCTTCATCAGAACATAGCTTCAAGGGTGGGGTGGAGCTTGTTTGATCGAAAGGAATCCGGGTCGGGTTTTGTTTTGTTAGCCTTTTATATATTCATTTGTTCATTATTATTATGTATGTAAACCAATAACTTATTAACACATTACAATGTGTGCACAAGAATGGATTGGAGGATATTTTTTTATGTTTGTAACAACTATTTATGAGAAGTATAGTAGCAATCTCTCTCTCTCTCTCTCTCTCTCTCTCTCTCTCTCTCTCTCTCACACACACACACACACACAGAGTAGTGCACATAGTAGGAGGGGGGGACACGAGAAGAAAATGGTGGAAGTCGTTTTCTTGGTTTGGCTTTACTTTGTGGAGAGGTGGGTAGTTGCTTTCTCAAGTAAAGATCAAAAAGTATAAATGGAGTTTGAGTAGAGGTTTGGTAAAGTAAGGTGACAAAAGAAGGGTTTTCATTATTGGAATTTTTTAAGTAGTTCTTTCATGGTCATGGCGTAGTGGCTTTCTATTGTGGATAATGAATTTATTTACTTGACATCTTTTTGGCTAGTTGTTAAATTTTTCTTCTCTTTCACTAATTACCTTTTCTTTAATTTGATATTCCTTCTGTTCTATCCAAATAGTTTATATTTAAAAAGTCAACTAATTAAAAAATATTTAAGTGTCATTAGAGATAATCATAATTACACAAATATTTTAGCAAAGTGAAGATACTTATATCACATGGCTTCAAATCTTCATTCACACTCTGTCTCATTAAATTTCAACCCTACATGTTGTTTTATAAAAATTATAAAAAATGACAAACTAAAATAACAAGTACACATATAAGGCTAGGATTAATTGGGATACGGAGTTTGATAGGGAGTGGGATAGAAGATTTGAAGTCATATCACATATAGAGAGTAAAGTTAAAAAAAAAAAAAATTAGAGATTGTATGCATAATTTTTAAAAGTAAAATTTTTAATTGAAATATCTCAAAATATAATAGTGAACTATTTCCCTAAAATGGAGGATTATATCTCTTACATTTGATACCAAAACTAAAGTGGAAGAGTGTGGTTTCCTTTCCTTTTCTTATTTAAATATGGATTTGGGCCATTTGGCAAAGATTTACCTAAAGTTTTGACAATGTTGTAAAAATAGAAGAAAAATAAAGAGCATTTCCCTTTATTGGTAGCACTGCAATTATATTTATATCTTGCAAAAAGTAAGGGAAGTTGGAGTCTTTGCCCCGTTTCTATACCGAGTGTTTTGTGATTTATGATCATTTTTAGTACAATTTTTATCTCTCATTATTTCATCTCTGTCTTTTTTTCTTACTTTTTAATTTAATAATTAAAAAATTACAGATTACAAACAGGATCTTTATTACCTGCACTTAATACTATCTACAGAATATATGATTAGTCACGTGTACTTTATACTCCCCCTGTTCTTAAATAATCGTTTTGTTTGATTTAATTTGGTTAAACATGATATTTTTTAAATGCAAGTTTGACGTATATTTTTCAAGATCATAAAACACATGATTTATAGTACTCTTAAAATATTACAAATTAAGTTTTTATGAATTAAAAAAAACGAAATAATATACGTTAATTTTTTACATTTTAAAAATATCATGTAAACTGGATGATAAATTAGGAACGGAGGAAATATGTGATTTTCTTGTGACCTTATTTGTATCCTTGTTGGTAGTCAATATGCCATATATATATATATATATATATAAATTTTGAGTCTTTCAATATTTAATTTAAGAATTGAAATGATCATCCAACGGGCTAAGAATTTTGTAGGAGGAGACAATGTGTGAGTAACATTTATCCGATTTCATTCAGTCCAACAATTAATAGATTTGAAAAATCATCCATCCAAATATCCAATAGGGAGGGAGGGAGGGAGCTCCCTCCAATAATGTACTATCTATACTATACTATCTATTTTGAGCTTCAATTATATGCATACTTATGACAGACAGGGATGATGGGTCACAGTCGTACCATCTATGACTGACTTCATAATATCCTCTTTGAAAAAGCATATAAAGTGATGGATATCATATAGTGAAAGCTAAAAGAGATCGATGCTTCTAATTAAATTAATTACCTATGTATCTTAGAAAAAGATTTTGAGAAAGAATCAATCAATCTCAAATATTACCAAATTAGTCTGTCTGAATGGTACGTAGCTGGGCGACATCTGATTTTTGTGGGTAATGTAATGCATACAAAGTAAGTAATTCATTTAAAAATTAATGTATATGCCGAGCATAGGGGATGCAGTTGAATTAAGCTCCATCGAGGGTACTACAATATGATCGATCAATCCTTATCGGGTTAAATGTGGTATGCATTAAATGCCAGGACGGACGGACGGACGCTTGGTCAAAAATTCCAGTTATTCATGTTTAATTTGGACCTTCTCATGAGAAAGGGAAATTAATTAAGAGATACAGAGGGATGGGTACACACATTGTCATTGTACGTGTTGGTTTGGTTTGAGAGTGAGTATTCATGAGTGATGAATGACCACCATTTATTTCAATCCCATTGGGGTAAGGAATCCTCTTGATTGAGCACTCATTCCCTAGCTTCCATTCTCAACCTAGCTCTTTTTGTTTCTTTTTGGAAGATGCAATCCACCTCAACTATGGGTACTGATAAATCAACATAAATTTGGCAACTAAAATTTAAAATCAACATATTAAATTACTATGCTAACACACTTCCTTTACTTCTATCATTGTAATTACTTTTACTTATTGATCCACCCCCCGAATCATTTCCGCGGAAACTCAAAGAAAGTTTAGTACTCCCTCCATCCCAAGATAATTAGTGTTCCTTATTTAATATACACGGGCTTTAAGAAAGTGTTTGATTTTATGTTATTTCCTCTAATATTCCTCAACAGTTTATCACAAGTGATGTCAAATTAATGTGATCCACTTACTTTTCTATATGACAAACTAAAAAAAGAACAATAGACAATTGGCTTCAAAAAAAACCTTCTAAAAAAATGAGACCATTATTTTGAAAACGTTCCACAAAAGCATAGAAAACACTTTTCTTGGGACGGTGAGATTAAGGCATGTTTGATTTAGATGAAAATTGTAGTTGATGACTAATGAATAAAAATGACCGATGGACTGATTAATTGGTACTTTTTAATTTAGCTGTTTCGAAGTCCTGAATTGTTTTAAATTAATGTAATCTTATGTTACATGTGTCAAAAAACACTTTTCTCTAATTCGTTTAGGTCACACGTGGATGCGTTTGTATGTTCTACCTAAATATTCTCAGAAAGATGGCCGGAGACAATGACTAATAACTTCATCCAATATTTAAATCATCGAATATAGACCTGGGAGGTGTATTGTCATTGTAACATTTACCAACAACCTAATCCTGAATTTGTTTACTAATATCAACTAACTAAAATACCCACTAAAAGTCTAAAATCTTGTACGAAAATGAGACATGTGCATTCACACAAATTTCAGAAAGAATCTTGTCTGAAGAGAGAGGATCGAGGAGGAGGAGGAGGAGGAGGAGGAGGGAGGGAGGAGTATGGGCCGACATGCATGTCAATTTTATTGATTTTGGACCGTTATAGTTTGGATTGGTTTTGCCCACATATTGTTCCAATTTGTCATTAACATATCAAAAATTGTCCGTACGGCATCTCCTAATCACTTTGACTTGTAGAGCACTTGAAACTTCCCGTGACTTTGATTGGAGATCCCTACTTCTTTAGGGTGTTTTTGGTATGAGGGGTATTTTCTAGATTTTAGGGGGTCTTTTTGGGATTTTACAATGATTCAAAAAGAAGAAGAAGAAAAAAGGGATTAATATATAATTGGGTTGATTACACCATTAATCCCTCGACTATTAGCTTTTTCACAAATAATCCCTTAACAATTTTTTTTAAAATTTTAGTCATAGAGTATCAAAAAATCACGCGGCTAGTCCTTTTGATAGATACAGTTAGTAATTTGCCGTTAAGTTGTCCATGTGTCTTTCACGTGCATTTAACCAAGAGCAAAAATGGATCTTCACAAGTCATCTTCTTCACCCTCTCCCTCTCTCACTCTCTCTCTCCTCATCAATCTCAATTCAACAAATCTCCACCAGAAACCGTAATCCTCAAGGTTTTGTTCATGATTTCCTTGAATAGAATCAAATAAACCCCGGCACAATCACCGCCACCGCCTAATCTGTCCACCCAATCGAGAACCCCCTTCAGCCGCCGCACCACCAGCTTCAAAGCTGCCCCAAAATCTCCCCAATTACATCGTCTTTCCAATGTTCCAGAGGCGGAGAAACCCAAATAGGGAACTCGAATCGTCTTTCCAGTGTTCCAAAGTTGAAAGCCAAACAAAGAACTCGAATCGTCTTTCCAATGTTCCAGAGGCGGAGAAACCCATCGAAACCACCGTTGTTACAGAAAAAGAAGTACCTGTGCCTGAGGCTGAGCCGGTGGCGGAGGTAGCCGAGAAGTCGGTTGAGGAAAAAGAAGCGAAACCTAGCGCTGAGAAGGAAACCAATGTTGTTGGTGAACTTCCTGACCCACAAAAGGTTGCTCTTGATGAGCTTAAACAGTTGGTACAAGAAGCTATGTGTATTTTGATTTGGTATTGACTTTGGTTGATTTGTAAGGAAACAATTTTAGGAATGATCATCAATGAACTATGTGTATTTTGAAAATTAGGGTTAGGGTTTGAAGGAGATGATAAGGGAAATTTCATTTTTGCCCTTGGTCAAACGCATGTGAAAGGCACATGGGAAAGTTAACGGCATCCATCAAAAGGACTTAGCCGCATGACTTTTTGATACTCTAAGGACTAAAATTTTAAAAATATTTATTAAGGGACTATTTGTGAAAAAGCTAATAGTCGAGGGACTAATGGTGTAATTAACCCTATATAATTTGGTGCCTAAACTTGATAATATTTCCTACCTAGGTTACCGAACTTGAACATTTTCTAATTTAGTACTTAAACTGAGGTTTTTGGTAATCAGTTAGTCCTTCAACTAACTGTCGTCAGTTAAGGCGTTAATTTCTTATATTTAAGATAAAAATACCCTTGCTCAGTAAGTGATTAGGATCTCACATGGACAACAAATGCTGAGACGTATTATTTTGGCGGAAGGAAAGTAAATAAAGTGGGGCAAGCTAAATTATGCTTTAATTTTTGCTCTCTCTCTTCTCTTCCCTTTCATCTCTCCTCTCTTTTCTATTTTGGCCTCTCTCATTTCTCGCTTGATTCTTTCTTCTTGATTCATCAATGGCCTCATCTTCGTCTTCAACAACTAATCAACATGATGATGACTATACTGTATTGTACTGAAAATTTCATACTCCTCAATTTCTATTGTTGACGTAAACCCTAGTTTTAGAACATCGACAAATTCAACAAATCTCACTTCGATTTGTTGACTGCTGGTTGAAATTTGTATGTAATTGAGCTCGAAGACGGCGACAAAGGGGATAATGCTTTGGCAAATGTATTTGATTGGCTATTGTGTTGACTATTGTTATCAAGTTCAAAGGATTGAAAGACAATTTAAGCGTATAAAAGTGGGCTCAAGGAAGAAATTTAATGAGTTAGGGTTTTGTTGAGCAGACAATGTTCTCCGGGGCCGGCCCTGGGCATAGGCCGACTGGGCGGCCGCCTAAGGCCCCCGATTTTTAACATAAAAAATGTGCTCCCTAATCTCACTTAAAAATTTAGTATATATAAATTGTTAGGCCTACATCTTCAAGTGTAATAGAAGCCCCAATATAATTAATCTACAAATTAAAGTTTTATTTCTATTATAAATAAAGTCCATTACTCGCATATCTCATTTTAAAGCCCACATCTAATAGGCCCAAACTAAAAGAAAATCAAGTTTCTTTTAATTTATTATATACATGAGGTGAGGAGAGAGAATTGAAATTTGAGAGTCAAGATTCGGTAATTAAAAAAAAAAATCAAAGTGATTTAATTAGAAGAAAACGAATAGGGGAAAACACTGAACCATTGAATGTTTCATTGCTATTGAGTTTTAAAAAGGTACATTTCTAACTATAATTTCTTTCTTCTTAACTATAATCTCTCCAGTTCACCCTTTTTTTTTTTAGCCGCTATAAGGCACTTTGAGAATTTTCTTCCTAAAATGCCCTCAACAACATCGTTGCTTCAATTTGAGGTTCAAATTGATGTATAAATAATTTATGTTGTTAATATAGTCTTTCCTCATGTTTGGGTATCAATTTCCATGCATAGAACACGAATTTGATCACAATTTGATCAAATTTGAATTTTTTGAGTTCATCCCGTTTTTCTTTGTTCTTGGGCTGTTTTGGCCACTTTAATCTATGTTTTAAGGTTCGAATTTGTTTAAAATCAATCTCATATTGTTATCCTAACTTAGTACTACATTTGTGCACAATTTTTCTACCAAAAAATATACTATCTTCGAGATCCAAATTGAGCTTAGCAGTGTGCTATCCAAAAACAGAGGGAGATGTTCTTGGACTGATTTTGAGACTTTAATCAATGATTTGAGTTTGAATTTTGTATAATATCAATATCATACTGTTATACGAAGTCAATACCATGTTTGTATGCAAATTTTCTAACCAAAAATAACAATTTTGATTGATTTGATATTATATTAAATTGGACATCGGGATGCCTTAAATTGAACATCGTGATACCTTAAATTGGGCATCAGGATGCCTTTAATTCTTCAATCGCAGTATGCTCGGCAACGTAACGGGGATCGACCTGGATTACTCATCGCGATACCTTGGTTGCTCATCGGGATACCTTGGTTACTCATTGTGATGCCTTTGTTGCTTATCGCAATGCCTTAGTTGCTCATCGCGATGTACCCACTCGATACCTTGGATTACTCATCGCAATGCCTTGGGTTATTGATGCACGTGTGTTTTTTTTCATTAATGTCATAATCATCTTTTTACTTCAAAAATATATTTTTTCAATCTTAAAAAATAAATAAATAAATTAAAACGATTACAAATATTGAAAAATGGATCGGGTTGTAATTCACCTAAAAGGTTAACAAACAGAACGTAAAGTCATTGTAAACCCAAGAATGGATTGTGAGCGACCAGGCCCAGATAGTCTAGCCTTCTAAGAAAATCATTTTGTTGAGGGCTTTATTTTGTTTACTCTATTGAAATCTAGTCTCCCGCCCAAATCCCTTGCAAGTTGCAAACCGGAACCTCCCTAACACGTGGCGGAACATTATTGGTAAGGCCATGTCATTAGAGAAAAGAAAAAAAAGAGAAATTATTTTACCTAACGTGACTTATCTTTTGAATTTTCTATATAGTACCCCTAAACTTATAGTAATTGCAAAAATGACCCTTTTTAGAACCATGTGAAATATTTAGATGACTTAAATGTCCTTAGATATAAAAAATTCCTAAATAACTACAATCGCACAATAATAACATTACAATTATCGCATTAAGATTATGAGGTTTATTTGGATATGTCATTATTTTTGTTTTTTCTCATTTTTATTGGTGTTGAATTTTTTGATGCATAAGAGTTTGTCTCTTTTGATTCTGAGTCAAAATATGAGTGACAGTTATTATCATGAAGATCATGCAAAATAATTATTCACAAACAAAAAGGTTAAAAATGGTCTAAATGCTTGCTCCAAATGAAGGGTCCCATAGTATCGATTAGCTCAACTTCTCAGTCAAAGTGACAAAATTTGGGAAAAAATACATTCAAATAGGTGTGTTTTTGGGGACAATCAATAATAAAGAAAAACACCACAACGAGGCACATCTAAACAAACCAAATATAGTTTCAAAAGTAATATGCTGCAAAATAATGTGAAATATAATTATCATCTATAGTTTTTTTCCTTGTGAGGAATGAGCTAATTCATATCAAACTGTGATAAATCCTTACTCATGCACCTCAAAAATTCCAATCAATTGAAACTCAAACTATCAAGTTCTGTTCACAAATTACAACACCACCACATTACATCATACGGCATAAACGTGTTGAAACAACACTTCAAGGGGCTACTGTCATACTACAGTAAAGTTAAAGGACCAAATGATAAACATCTCTGTTGACTCTTTCCCAGCTTACCATACTTTATTCCATCACCTTCACACGCGCGGCCCTTACAGTCAGTCTACCAAACCTTTCTAGTTCATCAAAAACTCTCCGACTAGCTATTCCGACTTCCGACCGGTTAATCCCTCTCTCCTTCCTCGAATTCCGGTGCCATGGACTCCGATTCGGTAAGCTATTCCACAAATCTCAAAAATCAATACTTCAGCTTTACTGTTTGATTTTGTGAGATCTGCGTTGGTTGAAGCCGATTTGAGGTTAATTATGCTATGATCTAGGGTTATTTGGATCGAATATTTCACCTATGCATTACTTTATTTAGTTTTTGAAATTCCAATTGAGTTCGTACGAGAATTGAGTATATATTGTTGCGGAATTGTTTGAGCTTGGATTGGTTTAATGTCTGTAGATTTCATTTGCTTCTGAAACATGTTTCCAGTTTTTAGATTTGAGGAATGGAAATCTTTTGCGAAAATATGGATTATGTCTGCGAATTGTGCGAGGACTGAACTTGAACTTTCTGTTTTATAAGATGCGATCATAGACTATATGATGGATTAAGAGCCCTCTTGGTGCTAGAGGACTGAAATTAGAGAGCTGAAAATTGATGTATTTGCTCAATGGAAAACGTGATTGTGAAAGTAATAGCAGGAGTAGAATTATGAGATGTTCCTGGTCTGTGAGGAAGTTATGGTTTGAAGTCTTGCGAGAGTGTTATTACTTATTTCCGTAGAGTAATGCTAGGTAACCTTGAATGGACATCTCAAATTTGACTTTAACTTGTATGTTAGGATCTGATTGGTTACCTGGTGAGCCCCCAAGTATGTGGTTTAGTGTATGACCAATCACAACTTGACACATCACTTGGGAGTCAAGGTTGGGATGATTAGTACGATACCTAGCATTACTAGAGATTACACTACTAAAATCTAAAGATTTGTTGATATGGCCTGTAATACATTCAAAATATTAGTTATCATACATTACTAAGAAGCTCTAGCTTAGTTGGTACTGTGCGTCTCTTGAGAGGGAGCTGCGGTATCCGAGCCTTAGCAAACACAAATTTAATAAAACATTGGGTGGGTGATTAAGAAAGAATATACCCAAACAGCCTTAATCTACCTTCAGAAATTAAAAAATGCTTCCCTCCATTCTCAAAAAGTCTGTATTTGGAAACAAACTTTTTGAAGAAACTTTTGATTTAATACCATTTTCTTTTCTTTTAGTTTGTCTTAAACTACCATGTCGCTGTTACATGTTGAGATCATGTTCTTTTACTAACATGTGGAGATCATGATCTTTTAGTAACATGTGAAAATTATTTGGCCTTTTCCTCCCTTTAATACTGTCATAGAAGTCACGAATTGAGCTGATTGAAAATTTTAAAATGTTTAGGGTTGCTTTGAAAAACATTCTATATCAGTGATTGAAAGTAGAAAAAGGTGCAAGTGACTCCACTGGCTGATTGGGAGGAAACATCATAGATCACTGTATGTTACGCGTCAAGATTGGGGACTAGAAAAAGAATAATTCCTATCGGGACGAATAAATCATCCCCTTGAATGTGTGGCCACCTCAACAAACATGTGTTTGTCAAATTAATTCTCCGTAAATCAACCCATCACTCTACATAATGCCGATCAAGTGTGGTAGCAGGCACCGTTCACGCTAATCATGACACCTACATTTCATCAACCATATAGTTGGTTATGCGAGTTACTAGAGGTTTGGTGTTGAATTTTGTTTGCTTACTATCTCTGACCTATAAAGTAGCTGACATGTCATGGCCACACTAAGGAAGATTCATTATTCCGCATTCATACCACCTTTTATGAAATATTTCTGTTGAGTGGAATGGAGTATAAATAGTGCAAAGTCTAGCCAAAAATCTTCCACTTGGGCTAAACTGAACATGGTTAATTTGAAATTGGTCTCTCCAAATCAAATGCTCCCTCTATCCAGAATAACAGTCCATCCTTGTTACATTTAGATGAATAAAATGCAAATGTCAAGTTGAAGTTAATTTAGGAAAACTAAAATTTTTCTCTAGGAAGTTTGACATGCAAGAGATGTCTTAGGATTTTGGTAGTCTTACAATGAAATTCCTATCAGTGGCGGATCTGTTTTCAGAGAACCTGCTTTTGAAGTTTTGATTACCAATATTAACTACTGCATTTAATTTCTTGAGTAACCTAGCTATTACCAAATCATGGTGGTCTATATGTTACATGCTGGTTATACAATCAACCAATGTCTATGGTCCATCTTGTTACTATAGGAGGTTAGTTGGCTATCATTCATCCTTATACCTAGTTACTATAGGAGGTTAGTTGCAGGTAAGTGTATAGTCGTTCTTAATTCGGGTTCTAATATATATGCCTCAATCAGGGCGGATGCACATGAAGAGGTGGGGGGGCAAGTGACCCCACTCAATTTTTTTTTACATTACAAAATGGTGGTGTTATGGATAAGGACCCCACTCAATTTATTTTTTTTCCTTTCTAGGTCACGCATAATAGCAACAATGAGGTAGAGACCAAGGCTGAATTGTAATTTCTAAGCTTTTTATGTAGTAATTAAAATTTGTAACCCACTGAAATATTTTTCTGGATCCGCCACTGTCTCAAGTGAGAGATCCTTCTGCCCGTTCCTTTTGCAAATATCCTCTCAGTGAACCAGCGGTTGGGCCAGCCAGACTATCAAATATTTGGTGACAGTTTATCTCATCTCTCTTTCATGCTCTTTCAACACACATCATTTGGTCTGATCCCCAGTTTGGTTACTTTTTTATTTTATTTTATTTTATATTATTTATTATTTATGTTTTTGGGGTGGGGGTTGGGGGGAGAGGAGTTTTTTTAAGTCCTTAGACACACGGTTACTATTTCCCAGCCACTTGATGAAATCTGTTGCTGGCTGTAAATAGTCTTACCTTTTTTGTCAGTTGCACCTCACAGTTCAGACATCAAAAGTCCACTTTAATTTGAATGCTGAGTTCGATTGAAATGTGTGGTCCTTGATGAATATTTTAGGATACTTTTGCCGATAGCTCATCTTGAATCATGATTACAAGATAGCGAAAATTAGGATTTAGTGCCTTGGTTTTCTTCTCAGCGTGCTGTGCAGCCAAATTAGAGTTTACATCTGTGAAGGAAGTATTTAACCTGCTGTGGCTTAGGGACACATTTACTTCAATAATGTTTCCATACAAGTTTCCCATCTAATGGGAGTCGTTGAATGCTATACAATCTCACAAGTCTCACTTATTAAATAAACAGGTCAAAGGTGCTGAAGTCAAAGGTTTCAACCCTGGGTTGATCGTGTTGCTTGTCATTGGTGGGTTACTGATATCATTCCTTGTCGGCAATTACGTACTCTACACCTATGCTCAAAGAACACTTCCTCCGAGGAAAAAGAAGCCAATATCAAAGAAGAAGATGAAGAGGGAAAAACTGAAGCAAGGTGTTTCAGCTCCTGGAGAGTAGATGACATCTTAGAGATTCGGTAGCCGTGTCTACATCTTCCCCCTCGTGTTTAGCATGCTTGTGTTGTGAGATGCTTGAACTGTTCTGGTGACTGTTTTACTTTTGTTGCTTTATAATACTGAGAGAAGTTTAGCTTGATAATTAGAAATTACCCATCATGTTTTACTAGTTACTGGGAACTAAGAAATGGTACTGTTGCTTTTATCGTAGCTAGTCTCAAGGATTCATTTTCCTGCTGCATTTTAGTTCTAATTGATATCTATAGGTACATCAGGCTTTCTTACTTGAAAATTTCCATTAAATGATTCCTCACACCGTGGATCTTTGTTTAACAGTTCCAGTGCCATATGTTTGATCCATTGCTGTATGTGCAAGTCCTAAATAAATTGTCGAAACTGAATGTGTGTTTGTGTTTGTGTGTGTGTGTGTGTGTGGCGTAGCGGTGCTGAAAGGGGAGGGGAATCGAGGGTTTTTCATTGCTTAGCCTTGTACTTCTGCCAAGAATAAATGTAGGTGTGAGAGCCATATTGTGAAAATTATCAGAGAGCTCTCCATGTTAACTACCCATTCGTTCCACTTAAAAGTTAAAACTAAAAGTCTCTATAAAGTCTCTTCTGTGTTCTAACATGTTACTTTTGTACGCACGGGTAAAGTTTCAACTTTTCAAGAGTATTAACCATAATTTTCGAAAGGAAAAAAAAAAAAAAGATATGGACTCATTACGATACATGTAAAACAAATTTAACCTGCATGATAAGAAAAGAGTATTCCCTTTGCCATTTACGGAGTTTCCTTCGAGAAAACCAACCATAAGAGATCATTTGGGACCTGTTTGTGGAGGAATGTCTCAAGTTCTACACCACCAGAACAAGCATTTAAGGACATCAGTAAGAAGAGCTTGTGCTGAGGCTCCTAGTACAGAATTGAGCCGGAACGATCGAAAACATGTTGGGTGGGGTTCATATGGAATGTCAAGAGAGGGCTGAAAAGAATTTTGGGGGTCAGCTGGTTGGTCAAGAGCTCCTACTCCCAGCAGTCAAGCTGCATTCATTCAAGCAATCAAAATGCAGCCCGATAAAGAGATATCGACCTGCACAGCTGATTATGCACGGATATAGGTTTAGGCCTGTTGTTAATGGATTAGATATGCAACGGATGTTGGTATATCCAAATCCAATCCAAAAATTTATAGTGTCGGTTTGATCTAAACCGTTAATCCTACAGATATAATATTAACTAATTCACGTCCGAATGAATCTGCTACTATTTTGAATATCCGATTAAATATCTCACCTGTTCCAATCCGAAAATTCCAAGAAATAAATATAAAAAGATGAACGTTTATTTTGCTTTGCGATGCTCCTCTTAGTAGCTTTTGACACATGAATCTGGATGAGACTACACAAATTGGCAGTACTTATGAGAGTAGGAGAATAATGGAAGTGAACAAGCTCTCCTTGAAACTTGAAACAAGCTTGTGGAAGACTTTTAACTCTTGATATTACCATAAACAAGAGGTTTTGGGATACGAAATCTTCACGGATTCCGCTCCGCTAAGTTTAATCATTTATCGGGTTCAAATCGGATTAAGATAATTAAATTGGTCGATCCATGTTCAAGATATTGTCTTGGGTTCGAATCGAATTCGAACTAAAGTCAAATTCATTGACAGGGCGAGGTAAGATAGTCCAATTCCAAACCCCATCCACTCCAGGGTCAAGCTTTTGATGAAAAGTGTCTAAATATCTTTCGTACCGTGTATTCACGTTAGAGAGCTTTGCGCAACAAAATAAAAAAAAAACTTGGTGATTTTGTTACATTTGATTGATCCTATATATCAAATGTAACAAGAAGATCGATCACCAAGTAACATGGCGCCATATTCTTCTGCCCTCAAACACAGGGTGTGCATATAACCTCCTAGCAACAAACACAACACAATACATTCATTATCACTGCTGACTTCATTTATACAGGATTCACCAAAGAAAACAATAAAGAACTCTTTCACAACAACACTTTAGATAACGCAGTTAAAATCCAACTTTATATTACCACAATACAAGTATAGGAATATGTAGACCCAGAGTAGAAATACTCAAGACTCAATTGCGACCCATGGTCTGCTCCCCGGGAGGGATCATAACCAGCATCGGTTGGGCACCGAACCCAGGATGCGGGACCCGGCGACGAAGCTCACGGCCTTCCTGGCAAAGGGCGCAAGCATGACAGAAGATATGAGTAGCAAAGTCGCAAGCTGACTCGCACTGCTCGCGTTGCACCTCATCCTCAATTAAGATTCCACAGCAACCACATGATCGGATGAATGCTTCGCAGCTGCCCTGTTTTTTTGCATAATAACTAAAGTAATAAATAAAAATGAAAACCAAACATGCAAAATACAGCTCTTTTTTTAAAATAAAATAAAAAAACCTCAAGAAATCGACTTGCCTCGAGGTTGAACTTCCTGCGGATAGCTGTACGACTAGGGTATGAGAACCAGGGGGCGAGACAATTCCAACCGAAGAAGGAATTTCCAATCAGGTACAAGCCAGAGTAAGGCAAACAGTGATTTGCAAAAGTCCCGGGTGCAGATCCAAGTCTTTCGACATTGCTTCCATAAAGCACACAAGGAGCCACGGCCCCAAGTAGACCTGCCAAATGTCATGAATATTAGCATAAGAATTTTTCTCAAAACCCACCAAGGGACAGATCAGGTAACAGTTTGAATTTCCCAGGTACCTCAAGCCAAACCCTTAATTCAATACGATGAGGCATGGGAAACAGATTCTGCAATCATGTTATCCAGAATGTAAAACCAAACCAAAACAAAACCATATAAACTGACCTAAACCAAAACAACCATGGGAAACAGTTTCCGCAATCATGTTAGGCAGAATGTGAACCAGAACAAAACCATTTACACAACTCCACCTACCTTCTTGTTTTAACACCGAGACTCTTCATGCACTCAATCTGCCCAAAGACAATTCTTCAACTTGAAAAGGTTGCATCACATTTTTATGAACCAGAAATGTCTAATTCTTGGTGCAACTGATGGGCAAACTTCTTTTGAGTTAATTTGACTAGTAGAGCCAGCCACCACTGGCTTCTTTCCAAGAGGGTAAAGTTTGGAGCGAAGTAAACAGACCCCCCTCCCCCCCAACACACACACACACACACAAAAAACACAAGAAATAAAAATTATTTGAGAATCAAAACTCAACCTTTGCCCTACATACAAGGTTTAAATTATCAAAAAGAAAAAAAAAATCCCTCAATCCCAAAAAAGAGCATTCCTTTCGGGGTTTTGAGGAAATTAAGGAAGTTGAGTTTTAAGCAAAATGACGTGTTCACCTTATAGCATTGCAAGTATATATTGGAAGATGATAGATGGATACGGTGTAGTAACTTGACTAAAAAATGGACACTTATTTTGAGACAAAAAATTTTCATAAACGGACGCTCATTTTGGGACCGAGAAATATTAAAGAAACTCCCTCCGTATTGCGAAAGAGTCTTATTTTCTACTTTAGAATATTCCATTATCGAGTCTTATTTAAACAAAAAACAAAGCTTATTAATTTTTAGAGTTTTGACATTTATCCTTATTACAATAAGAAAAGAAAATCTAAAAACTACTTTAGTTCTTAATATAGGGAATTTTAACTCAAAATTCTTAAATTTTTTTACTTTCAAACGTGGAATTATTGAGAGGACCGCGGAAGTATGTCATAACCATAATTTTTGCAGTATGTATCGATAGTGGCGGATCCAGAAAAATATTTTAGTGGGGTCACAAATTTTAACTATTGCATAAAAAGCTTAGAAATTACAATTTACCACTGGTCTCTACCTCATTGTTGCTCGTATGCGTGACCTAGGAAGGGAAAAAAATAATTGAGTAGGGGGTCCCTTTCCAAAACATCACTATTTTGTAAGGTAAAAAAATATTTTGAGTGGGGTCCTGTGCCCCCCCACCTCATAAGGTGGATCCGCCAGTGTGTATCGACGTTGCAAATTTATGGATATATGATGGAATTTATATCGAACGTAAGAATTTTTTGTGAAACTTTAAGAAGTATAATTAACTATTATAACTCAAAAATAGAAAAACAAATTACATGTTGGAATGAAGTGTAGCACAAAAAATATAATTCATGCAGATGTGCAAATGAAAACACACAAAGTACTGCCATGTTTTGAATTAATTAAACATAAAAAAGATTAATATTAATATATAGTAGAAACCACAACCAAATATTTATTGCATAATAAGGATTACAGCTTTCAATAACACAAATCCTACATGGAGTTCATGTATAGCTCAAAGTAAATAAGAGTACAATAAAGGAGTAGTGAGGCATAGTAACTCAAATGTTTAGTTAGCAAGAATGACTTAAGACAAAACACTTCTCTTTTTCTTTTTGTTAAATCATTGTTTTAAGTTGAAAAAAATCTTGACAAAACCTCCAAAAGATAATAAAACAATGAGCAAAACATCTTCTTTCAACTACTTTATATCAAATGAAATCAAAGAGAAAGAATCTTTATTGCATAATAAGGATTAGAGCTTTCAATAACACAAATCCTACATGGAGTTCATGTATAGCTCAAAGTAAATAAGAGTACAATAAAGGAGTAGTGAGGCATAGTAACTCAAATGTTTAGTTAGCAAGAGTGACTTAAGACAAAACACTTCTCTTTTTCTTTTTGTTAAATCATTGTTTTAAGTTGAAAAAAATCTTGACAAAACCTCCAAAAGATAATAAAACAATGAGCAAAACATCTTCTTTCAACTACTTTATATCAAATGAAATCAAAGAGAAAGAATCTTGACACAACATCCAAAGACTCCAGTCTCCTAGTAGTTTATTAATTATTGCTATTTGCTACAAAGGATGACAAAGATCCACGCGACTCCTCTCCTAGTAGGTTATTAATTAGTGCCATTTGCTACAGAGGATGACAAAGATCCACGCAACGTGCATTGTGTAACATATTCATGTGTCAGGAGAGAGATTTCAATCAAATTAGTTGCAATATACCACAATGTATATCTGAAGATTCAGTCCCATTCTTTAAGAGCCGCTGGCAATAAGTGCAAAATTTTGCTCGATATGTTGTAGTCCCTAACAAAATTGTAAACTTTGGCTACATAAATCTTTTTCTGACATTCTAAAATGTCAACCCACACTTACTCATATACATATTACTTGCTATCATCCGAATTACTTTGGCCTTGCCCGTTCTCTAATATAGTTGTTAATACTGATATTTTCACACCTCCTAACTTGTACAATTAGCGTTCTACGTAGTGTATGTCCAAAACCATCTCAAGCAATTTTCTTTCGCTTCGTCTCATATTACAGCTACTTATTTTGTCCACAAATAAATTCATTCCGAAATTTATCTTTTCAAGTTCCACTCATTCATCTTAGCTTTCTCAATTCAGCTACTCTCATTTCCTTAACATTTTTCTTAGTCATCCAACATTTTGTCCCATAAAGGTAAGTCTAATAGCGGTCCTATAAAAACTTTCCTTTCCACTTGTATTGCTAAACTTCATCCAACCTGGTTTTATCCATCACCAAGGGTCAAAATTTCGAACGATATTGTGAAATGTAGAGCAAATTTTCACAGGTTTTATTCCCACCGACATATAAAAGTGAAATAATGGTAAAATTAGATATTGGATAATATATTGTGATTAAAATCTGTTAAATAATCAACTCATCTAAAAGCTTAAACTGTTAGAGAGAGAACCAACAATGTATTATGTATATCATGCTTTAACACTCACCCTCATGTGCGTATGTGAAGAGGTGGACTTTATATAGGGCTAAATTAGTATCCAATCAACTAGATGATATTTTTTATACTTCTAACTTGAGGAGGGATTGCCAAGATCTTTATGGTTGAAAATTTTGATTTAACACTAAGTTTTAAGAAGTGTTTTCTTTTTCTTATTTATTAACTTTTACTACTCCGTCTGTCTCAAAATGAGTATCCATTTTTTGTTTTTCACAAAAATTAAGAAAGTTGACTTTTAGGCCATTTTAGTAAGCACATATATATGAATACCCTTAGTGTCCATGCTATACCATTCCAAGTGAACACTAGGACGTAGTAGTTAGCAAAGGACACTCATTTTGGGACAAAAAAATTTTAAAAATGGACAATTCTTTTGAGGATGGAGGGAGTAACAAAAAATGCACATTAATACACTAGGCTACTCCTTTGTTTAGCTTTTACTACCTTTTCGCCACTATGAAATTCCAGGTCAGGTGGTATTGATGTTAGGTGATATTGATGTTACTGGAAGTTGTGATCTTATGTAACGAATATCTGGTAGTAGTTTCTATTTTTATAACAATATTTCTCATCTTTTATGGTTAATTAGTTCGTATAAAGGTAAATTGAATTAGTATGCACAACCTGCATGTCTTGTACTTTCTGCACTAAACTTTATCATTCATTTTTTTTTTTGGTGTTCGAAGGCTACAAACCCAGGGATCGAACCTGTTCAATGTGAGCCCTGCAGTACCAGTCAGCCACATGTGATTCAAACATGCAAATTTTTCTCCATTTTTTGAGTTATAATACTTCATTATCATGCAAAATATTACTTCATAAGTTTCAGAAAAGATTTCCAACCCTTGAAATAAACTTCTGTCAAATATCCATTAATTTTGCAATATAGATACATAGTTGTGAAATATCAAAAAAAGTGGCTGCGGATTTTTTTTATTTTCTTGGCATATTTTAAACCTTCCTATGACTAACATCATCTCCCACCTCCCCGTCTTGATTAATACGTGATCCTAAATAGCAAAATTGCTCGCTCTGTGGTATTTCATGACCATCTAACTAAATCTCCTCCCCATTAGTATTCTTGCAAGCTTCTGTGAGCATCACAGCTTGTCCTTGCGCTTATCATCCTTAAAAATAAGCTTCCACAGAAATCCTTTCGATTGAAGTATCTCTTCCCTTCTTCAGTGCTAGTGACGTAGACAAGAAAACACATTTCTACAAGAAAGAATACAAAAACATTCCCAAGCACCATGATGTAGATTATATCATTAATATCACGGACAAGCCTGCATCTGCTAAACCATCTGTTCTTGGCTCAGAGCCACCCAAAAACTCGAGCACACCTATAAAGTGCCCCTCAAATATCAAAAAAATCTATTTCATTTTCTCGCAATGGTCTCCTGCAGGATTACTACAGACTACCTCATCTTCCTTAAAACTTAGCTTCTACAGATACCCTTACAATAAAAGTATCTCTTCCCATCTTCACTGCTAGTGACGTAGACAAGATAACACATTTCTACAAGAAAAAGTACAAAAACATTCCTAAGCACCATGATGTAGATCATATCATTAATATCATGGACAAGTCTGTATATGCTAACCATCTGTCCTTGGCTCAGAGTCAGAGCCCCCAAAAACTGGAGCACACCTATAAAGTACACCACAAATATCAAAAAATCTATTTCATTTTCTCGCAATGGTCTCCACAAGATCACTATAGACTACCTCCCTGAGCTGTGTGGCTTGGCATCTTTCATGTCAAACTCTCACTTATCAATTTGAATAAATATTTTCTTCTAATGTCTAGATAATTGCTTGCTAACTAAGACGTCAAATCATCAGGTCAATCCTCCTCTCCTGTTAAATCCTTTACACTGCAGCTATTGCCAGAGTAATATAGGTTAAAGACCCAACTGAATCAATATAAGGAGTTAAACCGCTAACTAATATTTGGCATGCTGCCTTTTGAACCCATTCCAATTCTTTATGAAGCTTAAATTAACAGGAGGGAGATACTTGATGCCTTGTGCAGTTCATTTAGAAGAAAAGAACTATAAAGAATTTTCAAGGGTCTGAGCTGCCTTCCACAAAACTTCTGGTTTTAGAACACTTCAGCAGTAACTTATTTTCCCTTCAAGTGTTTTTGGGTTATGAGTTGAGATCATATTTGCAAATACTTTACACTTACTTCTGGTTTTCTTCCAATAGTAACCTTCATTTATCCAAACATTCTAGGCATCTTTGTGTTAACCATTTTCTTGGATCTATCTTTTTATGATTATTCTATCTTAATCTTCAAAAATCCCTATCTTCAAGAAATTAATACAGGTTCAAAACCATACCTACAGCTCATCAATCTCATTGTAACCAATTTATGAACAACTTCAACCCTCACAACAAAATCAAACCATTAACAATCACTGAGATTGCAATATACCGTGTTTTTTCCCCTAACATACGCATGTTGATTACTAGACATTGTTAATATTCACAACCTTTAGCAAAAATTACTATTTGCACTTCATTACATATTTTTAAAATTTTCATCGTGAAAATCAATGAAAATGTGGTAACATTAATACAATATGCAGTAATTGATTATTCTACGATAAAAAAAAGACCAGATATATGCTAGCAAAATCCACAATATAGATCTCCATAAACATACAAAAACCAAACCCAATTTCAAAACATAATCCTAAAATGAACAGGTAAATAAAATAATACTACCTCCGTTCCTAAATTATTGTCTTGTTTGACTGTCAAACGGATTAAGAAAAAACAATTGATTTATTATTAATATTTATATTGTGTGCGGTTTCATTTAATGTCCATGATTAGGAAGAAAAGGTAACGAGTAAAACCGTAAAAGTGATGTCGGGAAAGTTTCAAACAACAATTATTTAGGGCTGGACAATAATTTAGAGACGGAAGGGAGTAATCGGATAAAAAATCATAACAGTAAGAAAAGAGAAAAAAAAAACTCACAAACTTCGAGATCGCTGCTGCAGAACTCATCATTCCGTCCAAGACAAGCGCAGAGGCTGGAATCCCAATGAGCCCGAGTAGCGGCCGTCACCGGCTGACCCATCACGTTCACGCCCCCATCTCCCATTGCCGGCAACCCATCGGCCGTCCACCCGCAGGCGGCAGCAACGTGGGCCCCACCGGAAAAGTGTTTGACCGGTGAGTCAGCTTGAGGTGGAATTGTTAGAGGAGCGGGAACGGAAATTGGATTCGACTTGGTGGGTTTCTTTACTTCATCGGTGGATTCTTCTTGTTGCCTGGGCAAAAGTGGATTAGATTCCTCGGGATCCGCCATTTCTGAATCAAGAAATTCTTCAAGATTTGTGAGGAGAGAGAAAACGGAAAGGTGAGATATGTCAATGATGAGAGAGAGACGTCAATGAGGTTTTCTTTCTCTCTCCTCTCTCTTGTTTTTTTCTTTTTTAAGACACCGCTAAAAATGAAACAAATGAGGTCGGCAAATTATTGGAAATTTTGTTGTGAAAGTTGTTTTGCGAGGCCTGCCTGTAAAAAGAAAAAAAAATTGGTTAGAAGAAATAAGGGTTAATATATAATTTAGTCATCATCTTTTCATTTCATGGCGATTTGGTACTTAATTAATAAAAAAAATTTATGGTAATCTTTGATCTTAACATTTAAAACTTAATTAGTACCGTTATCTATAATAGAATCGTTAAAAAAATTTTAAATGATAAAATTACTCTCCGTTGAGTCTAATAAAGATATAGGTGTTAAATATATATATATATATATATATATATATATATATATAAAGTTTGTGAAGATGCATCTAATTGTACCACCTTATCTAACTTTTGGTGACTTTTAGAGTGAAATGACTTTTCATTTATAAGTCATTAGCTAATAACAATACCTAATAATAATAGCTTTTACATCCAACTTTTGGTGACTTTTAGAGTGAAATGACTTTTTATTTATAAGTCATTAGCTAATAACAATACCTAATAATAATAAGTTTTACAATAGGTATTACTATTAGGTAATACTAATATGTGAATAATACTATATTTTACAATAGGTATTACTATTAGGTAATACTAATAGGTGAATAATAGGTTTTACAATAGCTATTAGTATTTGTCGATTAGATTTGAACTCACACCCTTTTAAATATAATTATACACATTAAACCAACTCAACAAATTATATTATATGTAAAGATTTTAAAAATATATTATATTATTCTATGAATTATTTTATAATATAAACCAACTAGATTTTGTTTTTATAAATGATACTCTCTCCATGTCAAATTGAGTTTCATATTCTTATTTAAGACGTCCTAAAATAATGTATATAATATGTGATCCATATCAACAAAATTTTAAATTATTTATTCAAAATTGATGCTTATGTTTTTTTGATGTTTGTGTAAATTTCTTTTTCAAACTGATAGTATATAAAAAATATGTAAATATAGTATCCAACTAAACATTTTCTAATCATTGAATGATCTCCAAAAATTATTTCAAAAAATATAATTATATTCAATCCTTAAACAATTCTCATTTGTTCAGAAAAATGTTATATTTCTTCAATGTGTCCCAAAGTAAATATTTTATTTTTAATTTTGTAATTTTTTCAAATATTTGTCTAAAATATCCTTACTAAGTGCAAGATGAAAAAAAGAGATAAAGAAACTCAATAATATGATATCATTAAAGGATACTTAAAAAAATTTAAAAATATATAGAAACAAAAATACATGTATCGACTACCAATAAAAAATACTTATTTTAAAACGAAAATATTATAATAAACGATTACCAATTTGCATATATTGACAACACTTAACTTTTGTATACATTATGTCAACAAACTTCTATATTCAATAATGATAATTTTTTTCAAAAATATTTCTAAAATGTATCAATTAAATACAAAAGTTAAATTGCACCCATGCTTTGCACGGGCTCTATAACTAGTTTTTATGGTAGAGAGAGAACAAAAAAAAAGCCATCCCTCATTCTCACTCTCTTTCACTTATTTCAAAATTATTCATTCTCTCTCTCTCTCTCTCTCTCTCAAAACCTCCATTAAAGCCGCGCGACCCTCTCCCCCATTCCAACCGCCACCTCCACATACCAAACCAACTCTTCCCCCTTTCTCTCTCCGCAGCGAAACAACCACGCCGTATCAACCCTTGTTCTCCCCCCCCTCTCAAATTTTAGTCAGCAGCAGCAACTCACCAGCTTGCAATGTCATCTGCTCCCAACTCCAGCGTCCTCTCTCTCTCGCACGACGCCAACAACAACAAGCCACATCTTCCCCCCTCCCCTTCGTTCTACAATGCAGAAGCAAGCAACAGCAATAATTTCGGCCATCTCTATCCTCCGCGATAGTTAAATTCAGGCTAGGGTTTGCGAATTTGGGAGTAATTTTTCTCAAGCTATATATTCTGCTCCTTTATTTTTCATACCTCTTTGGTATTCATTACAAATTGTTCTGACCTGTTGAGTTCAACATTACAACTTCAGCAGTGTTAATTGCCATGAAGTCAGTGGACTGAAGTTAGACAGAATAAATGGTGGGATAGAAATAAAACGAGTTGTTTTTGCATATCCAAGCAAGTCCAATAGCTTAATACTACGCGAATTTTTCTTGGAAGTGAAAGCAGCACGAGCATTGGTCTTGTGGGCAAGAGTAGATGTAGAAAGTCGACTGTGATTGCTTTGTTTGATAGGTTTTATGATGTGGAGAGAGAAAGTTGAAGATGCTGGCCGGAGATAGAAGTTGCTTGTCTCAGTGGTGGCCTTAATTGGGTCAATTGAGGGAGTTATGAAGGCAAAATTGTAGCAGACCCACTTCTATCAAAGCATTACGATGTGGTCGAGATGGAGCTTGGTTAAATCAAAACTTGTCCTTTTCTAATTGACTTATTGAGATGGAGCTGGGTCAAAGCATTACAAGAAAGTAGGTTATTCTTCAGACTTCATTGGTTTGTTTGACTGTTTCCATTTCTGATTTTGCTTGAGAGGGAAAGAGAGAGAGAGAAAAGAAAGAGAAAAAAGAGAGAGAAAGTAGATGCTTGTCTCGGTGTTTTTTTTTTGTTAGAGAGAGAGTAAGTAATTTTGAAATAAGTGAGAGAGAGAGAATGAGGGATGGCTTTCTTTTTCTCTCTCTCTACCATAAAAATTTGAGACGTGTATCTTCATCAGACTTAGCGAAGGGCAATTTTGTTATTTTAAATTTTTTTTAACAATTTCGTTATAGATAACGGTATAAGGAACTAATTAGGCTTCAAATATTGAGATCAAAGACCACCGTAGGAAATTTTATCAATTGAGTACCAAATCACCAGGAAATGGAAAAATCAGGGACCAAATTATTTATTAATCCAAGATAAGGAGTAAAATTGTCTTAATACTGATGGGATCCTCTCAATATTACCCTATTCACGTATTCTCCACATTAGCCTCAAGTGGATCCACGTTGGTAGTGGCAACCTAGACCTCGGAACAGTCGAGGTCTGCAGCCGAGCTTCCCGGTCGAGGTGGTTGGATAATGTCATCAGCCAAGGTCATTAGTTGGGGTCTTCAGCCAAAGCTAGACCTCGACCTCGCTCACCAACGTCCTCATCAACGACAGTAGTCACCTCAGCAGTGACGAGCATTCTTCTCTTCGGCAGGTGTCAACATCGAGCATTAAATGTCTACTTAAATGCTAGCATTAAGTCTAAAGGTAGCAAGACATTCCCAATGGATGAAAACATTCATTCCAGGAGAAGTTACGGCGGCATTTATGAGCTTCTTATCTTCCGAAGAAGGAAGCTTTTGTTTATCTACTTTATCCTGAGAAAGGACATGGGATCATTAAATTAGCATTTACTTCTCAGTAATCAAGTGGCTAAATTCATATCATTTGCACGCCACCTTCAGCTATAAATAGCAGGTATTCCCTTCATTAGAAAACACAACCATTTACTCTTAAGAACTTACACAAGTGCTATCAAATTGCATTTACTCACTTAACTTTCAACACACTCATTTATTACCACTCTTGTGATTATTAGAAGGCTTGCCAACTACCTTCCTCATATTTTTCACTCAAACTGACTCTTACACCTGAGGTAATAGTCGAATCATTATTATTATTATTTTGGTACGATGAAAATTTAATTTGTTTGTTAAGCATGTAATAAAAAAATAAAAAACCTTAACCGTGATTAGGAGGTATTATGTAATTGTGTAGTTTTTTCTAAACGACATGATTGATGAACTCTCTACTCTCCACTAACAATTAGAGTTTAGGATTATGATGCAACGACCATGTCATGATCAAGGTCATATTCATTCGTTCTTAAACTTCACCTAATTAAAACCTCTTAATTTTCATACCCATCTTCTACTTCTTTTTGCCCTTTAATCATAGGGTCCAAACAATAAACTAAGTGAAAATACATATGATTTTGATGTATTTTGCACTCTTTAAGCTTATTTGAGCCACGACGAGCTGACTCATTTCTTTCATCGAC